>JANUYF010000004.1:60257986-61588611 GCA_026167975.1 Phrynosoma blainvillii
ATATGGTTCACAGTCTGCACTTTCTCCATCTCTATTTTACATAATCACAGCAGGTTTTAAAATTGAGGAGATCAATGTGGTATATCTAGTTTTGTTTGTATATTTCCTGGCACCAAAGCTGCAGGTAGATCCAGTTGGTGTTGTGTAAAAGATTACTTGTCTAGGCAAACATGCTTTTATCCAACATTGGAATGTATCAAAAACAATTGTGAAAGACCTCTGACACTAGAAAATTAGCTGTTGATTTTGGAGCATCTATATCAATAACAGCAAAACCTATTATGGATGTTCTTGCTTTTCACCTGCCTTACGCAATTCAAAAGGAATGTTTTGTTTTAAGTTGAAGAGCAAATTAGACAAAGGAAATGAAAACAAAATTGCCAAGTTTAGTTCCAAGTGAGAAGTAAAATTTCCTTGTTCATTTACCATGAGTTATAATTATATACTTAGCATTAGTTCTCTGACAATTCTAGGATGTTGGTGTGAATGTTTTTCAACCAGAAAAAATAAATGCATGGAAAATATCTTCCAGTTACTACACAAAAAGGGTGGCGTGGGTGGGGGGGAGGAGAGAAAGAAAAACACCTCAACCAGTACCTTTCCACTGTCATTCCTCAGTTTCAACCTTGTCATAGAATGTCATAATATTCTTTTCAGGAAAGTTGGAAAATGCCAACTGAAGGTTGGGTCTGCTTCTCTGAAGTAAGTAGGGTTTTTGTTTTTTTAAAAGACTAAAGACAATTGGATTCAAGATCATTCTCTTACTATTCTACAACATGTCCCTATATGCATGAACATTTCTTTCCTCAGTCTTGTGAGCTGTTGATACCTTCTTCAGGAAATCAAAGAGCCTGTACAGACCAGCCAAAAGGGCCAGCCTGGGGGTGGAGTTGGGGCATGGCATAGCAGCTGCCTCGACTCTGCCCCCATGTTGTCCTCACGCCACCCATCCAAACACATGGTGGGCGGCATCAGGGTGCTCTCTTGGCGCAGTGCTTAGACATGTTGTGCCAAAGGAGCACAGAAAAACCGCTGCCACAGCAGCAAGGGTGGCTTTGTGCACAGAGACACCCCTTAGGGCCCATCTGTAGAGCCCCAAAGTTGCCTGTAGTCAGAAATTTAATTAACACAATCCAAAAATATGCCAAAGGGATGCTACAGTTAGAATCTTGTTGGTAACATACTTAGATGTAAGTTGCATTATACATATGGAGTAATTTTTGGAGTAATGCAGAAGAGATGTATGAAGGGAACAAAGTTTTGCAAATTGGAACCATTGCAGATACAGAAGAATGAACCTAGAATAATCTATCAATGTCCATTGTGCACTGCCTTTGTGCACAATGGAACTGCATAGTGCTAGTGTAATATAAATATTCTGGCAATGCTGATAGGATGTAGGGTTTGGGCTCATGAGATCTATTGTCATACATATTTATGGTTGTTTAGAGTATAACTATGTAGTGAATAATTCCATAGACATATTATTCTAAAGAAACTGTCACTGGAAGCGATTTCTGGAGATGGGATTTCATATAAAAGTATAGAACCTGAGTAAGTGTCTAGAGCAAAACATTTTCTCTTGAGAAGAGTTCAGTTGGCTAGTTTTATATTAATATATTAATATGGTGTTTGGCCTAAACATTCAACTGGTGAACTTCTGGCTTTGTGACTTCAATAAAGTTCTTTGTTTTGCCATCATCACACAAGACTTATTGATTGTACTTAGATTTAGAGTTCCCTGTTCTGACATGGTACCAATGATCAGAGGGCTAGCACCTAACAGGTGCATACCAGAATAGCTAGTTGGCATTCTCTGTTCTCCTAGCAGAAATGTAATTATAGAGGCAACTGTGATGTTTGTAGTACACACTTTGATGTCTGGGATAGCCCTAGTAAGTTGCAATAGGATGGTGTGGGAGGTGAGAAGTCCACTTATCTGTACATGAGCTATATGTTCACAAGTAAAAGGCTAGACGTTTAAGGTGCAGTCAGATGCATGCCAACCCAAGAACAAGCCCCATTAGAATACAGAGTGATTTGCTTCTAAGTAAATATGATTAGACTTGTCTAATTTTTAATTGAAAACTGAACATTCAAGAGGGCGACCTGATGGATCTGTCACTTCTCACCACACTCTGTGTGGTTGTAGGTCTGGAGCAGTAGCTATCACAGAACTAGAGGTGAGCCTTTTCATCCCAAACAATTTCAGCTTAACAAAGATTTCCTCCCCCTTCACATCCTCTTTAATTTAAATTCAAGTCTTTCTCCTGGTACAGGATCTCTTTTCATTTTTCTGTAGCACAGCTCCCAGAATTGCCAATCAACATGTCTGTTGGTCATGTTGATGGGGGATGCTGGGGTTGTAGTACAAAAAGTGATGGTCCCAAGCTCTTCAGGCAGCAACATGTTTAGTGTAGGGTTTGAGTGCTGGACTATGACTGTGGGGGAGCAGGGTTTGAATACCCATTCAAACATGGAAACCACCTGAGTGACCCTGCAAAAGTAATATTTTCTCAGCCTTAGAGGAAGATAGTAACAAATTTCTCCTGAATAAATGTTGCCAAAAAAATGTTATGACAGGGTTGCCATAAGTTGGAGTTGACTTGAAGGCACATAACAACAACGAAGAACCAATCCAAATGGCCACTGCCTTATCTACAAGTCATGGAGGGAAAGTTTTAATGACTGAGCATGTGTCATGGTGACCACCTAGTAGTGACAAGTGGTGCTATTTGGGAAGCTGAAGGCATTTTACTGTAACTGCAGCCTTTTCTGGCACAACAGAGGCTGAACTGGGAGTGACTCCCTTTTCCATGTGACTCATTGCCCCGTCAATCATGATTGACCGAAGGGGATAAAAATACATTTGAGCTGCAACTTGCCGAGGCTGCAGATCCCCAGAGGGAATGTAACTTTTAGACAGACATTCATGCAGTTTGCCTGGCGACCAAGTGCTGGTGAGTGTGTAAGCAAACTGCCTGGAAAAGCGGACAGTTTGTGCTGCGACCAGAAGGACAGGAAACACTGAGACTTTCTGTAGCGGTGGTTAGTCTGAGATAATGCCATTGTATAGCCAAGCTAGCGACCTCTCCCAGTGCTGAGATCCCAGAGGCTGGCGTCGGCCTGCTTGGCCTACAGCCCAGTCATAGGCTCTCCAGTCTTCGGGTGGAGGAGAGGGTGTGGATCCCTCCCAGGCAGCTCCCCACAAAGAGGCCACCACACCTCACCTTGCAAAGGAAATCTGGCTACAGCTCCAGACTTTATGACTTCTTCTTTATGAG
The DNA here is from genome assembly GCA_026167975.1 of Phrynosoma blainvillii. Lineage (NCBI taxonomy): Eukaryota > Metazoa > Chordata > Lepidosauria > Squamata > Phrynosomatidae > Phrynosoma > Phrynosoma blainvillii. The sequence goes on from JANUYF010000004.1 coordinate 60,261,271, forward strand.
GGCTGTTCCCTCAGCCCACCCCTTCACTCCACATCTGATGTTTTTTGGGGGAGTCTTTCTTTCTTTCTTTCTTTCTTTCTTTCTTTCTTTCTTTCTTTCTTTCTTTCCTGGTAGCATTTGCACTGGAATATGAGAGATACATTTAAGATGACTAAGGAAAATAGCCCCATGACAAGATTATTGGGAAATGCACCTTGCACTTAGGCTATGAAATTGCCCTACCATCCCCACCAATGACTCAGGCATGTTGCATGGTGTTCACTTCAGATGGACATTCCTCCCAAACCAACAGGGGTGGTAGTGAAAGTATTGCTCATATTCAAATGGTTTAGGACCTTGTTTTTAACCTATGACTAAAGGCCTTTGTGTAACCAGCAGAAGAATTCATAGCAGGACACATGTTTTGCACATGGCAGTTCCAATCCATATCTTCAGTTGAAAGGATCTCATGGAACAAGGGGAACAAGAGAAGGGTGAGAGGCAGGCAGGCAGATGGATGTGTGAGCTCAGAAGCTTGTGCCTTGGAATGCAGTGCCTGAAGTCATTTCCCAAAGAATGCCATAGTGCATCTGAACCTCTGAGCTCAATGCATCATCTACCTCTCTCTTCTTCTTCTTCTTCTAACTGGTGCACTGAAGGAGATACTGGGAGATGGCTAAAATAAGGCCAAAGGTCTCATGCATGCTGACATGAAGAATCCATTTTAAGAGAGTGACCACAGTTGAGTGATAGAGTATATGCTCTGGCAGCAGCAGAATTCATAGCAGAAAACATGCTTTGCACATAGCAGCTCAATTCCTGTACATCTTCAGTTGAAAAGATCTCATGGAGCAGGTGGTACAAAAGATGTTTGCTCAAGACTTTGAAGAACCACTGCCAGATTAACTAGAAAGTACTGGGCTAACTAAACAGTTTGATGTGGTCTAATGCAGTTATTAATATCCATCTCATATATCACCTATTCTCAAGAACCAAGATGACAACCTCTGTACATGACTTGTTATTATGGAAAAAATGAGTATCAAAAGGCTGCAGGTACAAACTATTTAGATGTAGCTGTTGACATAGACATTACATCACAAGCTTGGACCAACAACAACTGCCATGTAAATGCAGGTGTCATTTACTGAATCATTCAAGTATAACATTACCACAGTAACTGATTGGTATTCACAAAGCACCTGTAAACAGCCATGAAGAAAATATTTGCGGTAGCATTTCTCCTGATTCACACAGTGAACTGCTGTCCATGAATGGCTTAACAGATGGTAACAGGTACCCCATGGGATAGTTTAAAACAGGAGTGGGGCAACACATGCCTCCTGTAACATTGCTGGATTGCATCTCCCATGAGCCCTAGCCAGCTTAACCAGTAATGATGAAAAATGGGAGTTATGGTCAGACATTAGTAAGGCCCTATATTCCCCATCCTGGGGTAAATGAAGGGATGATTGCCAGTTTCATCTCAGTTTTGCTTTAAGAAGCATTTACTCAGATTTAATACTTTTATCATATCTGTGATGGGGAAAAACCCTTGTGTTTGAAAAAAAAAATATGTGAGAAATTCTGGCAGTCTGCAAAGGCCCTAAGGGCCTTTATAGACTGCCAGAAATAATGCAGCTTGAGGCCACTTTAACTGTCCTGGTTAAGTTCTAAGAAATCATGAGAACTGTAGTTTATTGTGGCACCAGAACTCTCTGACAGAGAAGGCTTAATGTCCCAGACAAAAATATAATTACTTGTGGGTTTTTCGGGCTGTGTGGCCATGTTCTAGAAGAGTTTCTTTCTGAAGTTTTGCCAGCATCTGTGGCTGGCATGAAAGCTTACAACTTCACATTAAAAATATAATTCCCATGATTCCCTAGCAATGAGCCAAGACAGTTAAAGTGACCTCAAGCTGCATTATTTGTGGCAGTCTGATTCATCTACCCAGACCAAAAGTTTTCATTGCTTACCCCCTAAACCCTGGGATTTGAACCTCTATGTATTCAGGCCTATTAGGATTGAATCAAAGATCTTAGAGCTCAGGCAAGGTCATATAGGGAGATACAGTCCTTCAGATATTCTGGACCCAATCCATATAGGGCTTTAAAGGTCATAACTGGATGTTGTTGGACTCCAACTCCCGTCTAAGCCAAGGCCATGGTAAAGAATGGCTGCCATAGGAGTTTTTCAGTATCTGGAGGACCACTGGTTCTCCAGCTGTGCTCTTTGATTTTGGATCTGAAATGGATACTATTGACTTGAATATACCAGGTTGATTCCATTGCTAAAAAAAAGTTAGATAGAATTTGACTGATTTAAAAGGAACATCCATGAGTTGATGCATGCACATTTAATTCCAGGGATGTATCCACAGAGGCATCTGTAGAAATCTGCCCCCCAGAGATATTCAAGGTCCCTCTTTCCTGAATTTTCAGATGCCATTTAATAATACAAGCAATAGGTTTTTCACTTGTGAGATATACAGAAAAGCATGCAGGTAGTATTCTACCCATTTATTAATTACAATAATTAATAATGGTTTACTTCCAGTTGGTGTTCCAACCAATAAAGGAAAGTGCCAGGATAACCGACAAAATCCTATACTTATTTTTACAATTTATTGAAAATAATTTGAATTCCATTAAATAATTTCAAACATACTAGATTTACTATACTGAGAGCCAGGTTGCTCTGTTATTGTTCACTTCACCCATTTTCCCCCCTTTTGGGTGCCTGCAACATAAGTTACTAGCAATGGGCCGGTTAATCCACAAAAGGAAGGCTGTACATGACATCTGATTTAGCTGGCTGTTGCTTATAAACACTCAGACTAAATAAACATGTTGGTTGCAACATTAAACACACTTAATGAGGCTGGGGGTAAAGCATCACTGAAACCTCTTCAGAGTGTACAATATTACACCAATGTCTGTGTTTAGAACAGAAATTCAAGTTTAAAAAATATAGCCAAATATTTTACATCCCAATCAGTAGAAAACAATCAGATCAGATACATATTTTACTAGTATAGGCTTTTTTTTTAAAGGTGTTCTTCCCCCCCCCCCTCTTTATTTTTGGTGTGTGTGTGTGCATTTGTCTGTGTATATGGTTTCTGAAACCTCAAACCTTTGTTGTTGTTTTTTAAAGAGCTTGTTTATACAGGCACTAAATGTATGGTTGCTGCAGCAAAAACACTAGAATGATCTATTGAGGTAAGGCCCACCTTATCATTAGGTAGACTGAGGCATTGCCTCATTCAGCAAATGTTGGCTCTCACGAAAGGGCAATGAATTGTTACCTATTTAATTTATTGTGGTTGTGGTTCTTATTACCAGGAAAGAGAAGAAGGACTTGTGAGATTTTATGCTTGAGATGTCAACATAACTTGCCTGGTCTAGGATACTACGCACCTTCACTTTAGGAGGGGGATGCACCATTCTTTTGCTGTACCTCAGGCAGCAAAATATTCTGGGCCACCTCTGTTCTCAACTTATGAGAATCTGCACATATAGATCCACTCTCATGTGCTAGACTCTTTATGTATACCATAATCAGAAATGTCATTTATTTGAACTTTCCACTAGTATGTCAAGTGCCAAGTGCTACATCCAGTCCATAGTGGCAAATATATGCAACCATCTGGAATCAGAACTGGCATGACTGGATTTTCCTGCAGCTGCTTATTACACTCCCAAGCAATTGTAAGAAGAAGCTCCTTGAGGTAGCCCTCCTGTGACCTTACCATCATTTGCCAATAGTCTCCTGCTTTGCAGTGGTCCACTTGATGGCCTGTAGAGATATTTGCCATACTGAGTAAGGAAACAACCATTTCTGCAGAGAATCTGTGGCAAGACACAACATCTTAACTATCTGTGTCAACACTGAAAAACAAACAATAGCTGCAAAAAGAGAACGTAAGCATTCATGTGATAGGGTGCACACAGTTACTCATGACCGTGACCTACACACTTTATCACTGTTCAATCTGCATTGTGAATACTGGGACTGTGTCAGGGAACTTGGCAGGAAAGGCACCCTGGGGAGGAGTGGAGAGTGGGGGTGGGATAGGCCTTTTCTCATTGTTCATTGCACACCTAAATCCATTTATAAAGCTTCTCCTTCACTGTGCAGCTAGCTTTCCTCTGTGAAGTAGCCACCCTTCTTGGAGAGCTCTTAATTTAGAAGCCGTTCTCTCTCTGTCTTACACATTTACGCAAAGTAACGTCAAAGAGTGATTCTGCATGGTATCGTTGATCTCCCACTAGTTCAGCAGTTGATGATGGGGCCTTTCCCTTCTCCCAAGAACAAATATCAAGGCATAAAGACAGGATGAGGAACCATTTGGGGCTTAAAGGCTGGATTCCAGTTTTGAAATGCTTTGATGGTCACATTCCAGAGCTGGACAGAGCCAAGAGTAGAATGGGAGAGGCTAAAGCCAGAGGTTGGGTCTTTTCCCATTTTATAACTTAAGCTGCTGCCTTACTGCAAAATTAATGCAGTATGACACTGCTTTAACTGTTGTGGGCCCATGCTATGGAATCCTGGGGTTTGCAATTTGCTGTGACAGCACTGAGTTTGGCAGTTAAAGTGGAGTCAAATTGCATTAATTCTGCAGTGTAGATGCAGCCATAAAGTAATACCGCTGCTAGTTCTGCAGCGTTTTTCACAGATAACCTTGTTTAAGGCATAGTTTTACATTTACTTCATCAAAAACATGATTGTAGCCTATAAATTGTTGATTAGGGGTAAACACTCTAGTGTCTTCTTAATGTTTCAATGAAAACTCTTATAATCTCTGACTATTGACAATTCTGTCTGAAGCTCAAGCAGATGGGACTGGTAGTTCAAAACACTTGGAAGGCACCAGTATGCTTATCTTTGGGTCAGATCCATAGGTAGAAAACCTTGTGAATGCTTGAAAATCGGGCTGTGATATATCAGGCAGTAGTGTGTGTGTGTTTAACACACACACACATACATAATGTGGTAGGCATCAACTTGGAATATGGATGCTTTTCTTCAACATTCTCCCTGACAAAGGAAGACATATTGTGGATTAGGGGCAAGCTTTATTGGAGTGGGAATAAAAAGGTTCTGCTGTCTGGCAGAACAGACAACGGAGTCTTAAAAATAAAAGTTCAACTTGCCCAATTTGCTAGATGAGTGGCTGCAGTAAGAATTCCCAAACATCTCCCAGTTCACACGTGATTCTACTCTTCATTTATACCTCATCTCCAATACACATAAATTGTGACTACTTAGGATTGCCGACATCGTCTTTCTATAGTTTGCTTGGATTGACATCAATAGAGTCTTTACTTGGATTGACATCAATAGAGTTCACTATTATACAGTACATTTTAGCTGTATACATTTTCCTTGGCATGCATCAAGACCATAGACACTATCAAAGCCGTGGGGAAGTCAACTGCCCCTTTACACCAAGGGTCTAGCAACAACAGGTGCTACAGATCTATTATTTCTGCCCTCCCTCACAAAAAGTAGCTGCATGGGGTAGGTGGGAATGGTTCAAGGACAGAACACTAAATGAAGGTTTAAAAAAAAAAAAAACCCAGCATTTTTCCCTATGTAACAGCTCACCCCAAGCTTCTATTATTTTCTATAAGAGAAAATATGTATATATCTGTGAGATTTTTTTTTAATGAGTCAGTACAAAGCACATCAAGAAAAGCCACAAGGAAAGGATGAATCCTTCTTTCAAAGTCATGATTCCAAACTAGAGGAAGAGGCAGTGTTGGCAACTTTCAAAAGTTAAAAGAGAGGGGAAATCTGATTGTAGATCTCCAATATCACATCCGTTTTGTCCCAAGGTCAGTTGTCAGTTGTCTAGGAAGGGGTGGCAGGAGGAGAGAAAGAGAAGGAGAAAAATGTGAAGAAAGTCGTTGTGATTCCGCTTTGGGCTTATTATTAATCATTGGCAGATAGGATGCTTTTATCTGTGACCTTTCCCCTCAAGAAGGCCTCTGTGTTGTAGCTTGGGGTGTATGGGGAGACACCCTGCGTGGCAAGTATACATTCTGCTGGCGACAGGGAGATGGAGATCAATACACCGTGGTGGTTGGTCATCATAGATTTTTCAGGAGATCCCATCACAAGCTGTAGAAATCAATATTCAGGTCTACAGGCAATAGATATGATGATATCACCTTTCATCCTATTCCCCAAACATTAAAGCTGGAAGATAGTTTACAAAATCCTGATGGTAAGGTGGGTGCAAAACTAGAAAAGTGACATAACAACTGGTGATTTCTTGCAATATTTATTTTTATTTTTACATGTATATCTTATTCTGGCTGTCCACCAATGATCTCAAGATGGCAAATACAGCACTTCCCAGTGCAACTGTATCCTCTCAGTAATTTGGTGAGGTAAGCCAGCTAGGAAAGAGTGATAGTCCTAAAGCACCAAGTGAATTTTATAGCTGAAGGATGATTTCAATATGGCTCTCCCAAATCCAGCTCCAAGACTCCTACAATTTCACTTCAGTTCTTCTGATAACAGAGTAGTATGTTGTTGCTGTCGTGTCTTCAAGTTATTTCCAGCATATGGTGACCCTAAGGTGACCCTTTCATGTGGTTTTCTTGGCAAGATTTGTTTAAAGGGGGATTGTCTTTACCTTCCTTTAAGGCTGAGAGCATGTGCCTTGTCCAAGGTCACCCAGTGGGTTTCCATGGCTGAATGGGGATTAAAACCCTGTTCTCCAGTGTAATAGTCAAGCACTCAAACTACTACACCATGCTGGATCTCATTACAATGAGGAAAACAAGCAATGTGTTGTTTTTAATACTGCTTTGTTGCTCTATGATCACTGTATGTTGCTATTTTGAAAGAAGAAGAAAAACGTCAGCACTGATAAGCAAATGGCAAAGACCAATAAAAAGTAACTTTTGAAATAAGCAGGAAAAATGACTTTCAGAATATTATGAAGTCAAGAGAGCATCAGCAAATTAAGATATTAATGAAATCACATTACTTGCAGAAAATAACAAAGACTTGGAACAACTACTGAGAAAAGTTAAGGAAGAAAGTGTAAAAGCAAGGTTACAGCTGAATGTTAAGAAAAGCAAAAACAATGACCACACAAGATTTATTTAGGTTTCAAAGTTGGTAATTATAACATTGACATTTTTCCATATCTTGGTTTCACAATCACTCAAAATGCAGTTGTGTACCTTTGAGTCATTGCTGATTTATGGTAGCGCGAAGGCAAACCTATCATGGGGTTTTCTTGGCAAGTTTCTTCAGAGGGGGTTTGCCATTGCCATCCTCTGAGGCTGACAATCTGTGACTTGTCCAAGGTCACCTGATGAGTTTATATGACCACAAAGAACTCAGAAGACTAAGGGAAATTATGAAGAAACTAGATAAGATCTACAGATATGAAAATATATCAGGGACGGTGAAAAAAGATGATGAGGGTGAGGATTAACACTAAGAAATATGGTACTAGGAAAGAGCTCTACAGATATCATGGAGAGTGAAAAGGACAAACATAGTTCTGAATCAAGTGTGAATTCTCACTAGAATACAAAATGGGTAAACTGAGCCTATTATACTTTATTTATGAAAATTTATGAGATGACATGACTCAATGGAAAAGACAGTAATGTTTAGTTAAGTGGAAGACACTAGGAAAAGAAGAAGATTACATTATAGGTGGATTGATTCAACCAATGAAGATACAGTCTTGAGTTTGAAGATATGAACAGGGTTGTTAAGAATAGGGTTTCCTGTAAGGCTGTCATTCATAGGGTTACCAATCCATAAGTTGTAGCTGGCTTGAAATCACATGACACCAGAATATTAATTATACCAATAAAGTAATTTTGCTGTTGAGATTATGGCTGGCATCCTGTTGAGCAGCTACAAATGGGTAGCTAGACTTACCCATTTATAATTGTTTTGTATTCATGTTTACAATTGTGGCATTATTGCCACAATCACAAAAGCCTCCTCCAAACCTAAACTGCCAGCAGCCACAATGAGTGATAGAGGTCCATTCTGATGGAGATTGGGAGCAGCAAGATCACATTTCCAGCCCACTCATGGCAACGATCTGGGGTAGAACAATTAGAATCTGGACTCCTGTCACACTGCAGGTCACTAGTGGGAAGGGGCTGGAAATGTCATACTGCAGTGTACTGATCACCAGCAGAACAGACCTCAGTCATTCAGTGTGGCTGTTGGCTGTTCAAGCAGGTTTAAAGGTTCAGGTTAGGAGATGATATGTAGTTAATGTGATGTAGGATCTGTGATGTAGTTAAGCATTCTTAACTGCACTTGTGATATAGGATCTTGGCCTTTGTTGTTTTGAAAATGTGGCTTTGTTTCCCCAAAACAGTTAAAGGTAACTGTTACTTGCAACTTGTTACCTCCAAATGGGGACAGTATGGGGACACAGTTTGGTGGGAAAGGATATTTTTCCAGATCAGAGACACATGTCATTGTTTTTAAAATATAAACATATTAAAATGTCAAGAATATTTAATGAAGCATGCTGTTTAGTTTTTTAGTATCATTAAAACTCAGGACCTTCCTTGGTAGGGCAGCTCACAGTAGAATTAGATGGCAGCAAATTATTTCATTTATTATCACTCTTTTTATTTTATAAGTTCTCTGCTTTCACTAGAAATAAGTACACAATATTTCTTCTTGTTCACATCTACTCTATGGAGTTTATCACACGGGAGGCTAAGTGCCCAAATCCCGTGCAGAAACTGGATTTAAATTCCAGGAATATCCTACAAAAGCAGGATTGTTTTCAGACACATCGGGGACATTGAGCATTAATCCGACATTAACTCTCACAGAAAGTGGACAAAATTGGCCGCTTTTGACTTTCAGGAAAATCCCAAAAGTAAAAACCAGCCGATTTTGTCCACTTTCTGTGTGGATTAATGTTGGATTAATGCTCAATGCCCCTGATGTGTCTGCAAAAGATCCCACTTCTGCACGATTTGTCCACTTTCTGTGTGGGTTAATTTTGGATTAATGCTCAATGTGTCTGAAAATGATCCCGCTTTTGTGAATTTAAATCCCGTTTCTGCACAAGATTTGGCTGATTCCCTCCTGGGTGATATACTTTTAAGATAGATATTTTAAAGTGTGTTTCTTGAACCAAATGTAGCAAATATATCAAGATTGTAGGAATGTATAGATCAGAAATATATGCTATATTTCTTTCAGTATGTCAACTGCCAGATTCCTTTTTTCTTTTTTGGTACTATACAAAAGAGTGGAAAGTTGGCTCACACCCACAAAGTTGCTAACAGATATGGCGAGGCCACAATGTAAGGAAATAAAGCAATCCACAGCAACTGTAGGCTTTATGCAGCAACCATTCAAGCTCTTCCTGATCCCAAATGGCACCGATGTCATGCTGTCTGAACCTATTCTAGGATCATTGTGCAGTATTTTAACTATGTTTTTCCTATTTAAATTAAACTTCTTATAAGCTGTAGCATTCTTGCCCATTTCATCTCAGGTGTGTGTGTGGTTGTTTGCCTTCAAGTTGTTTCTGACTTATGGTGACCATAAGGTAAACCTACCACAGGGTTTTCTTGGCATGTTTCTTCAGAGGGAGTTTGCCATTGTTATACTCTGAGGCTGAGAGTCTGTGACTTGCCCAGTGGGTTTCCATGGCTGAGTGGGGATTCAAACCCTGATCTCCCACTATCCTAGTTCAATGCTCAAACCATTACACCACTCTGTCCCAGGTGAGTCTACAATAATGTAAATGTGTGTGTGTGTGTGTGTGTGCATTGCAATTTTGATTTTATATATAAGCAACCTTAGACAGATCCACATCTTTAAAGTCAGGATTTAAATAATAATAAAAATCTATTGGTTCTTTAGTATGCTTTACATCGTATCAATAGATTTTTATGGGGGTTTATTATTAGTTATAATTTGATAGATAATGCATACAAAGAGAAAATCACAACCTGTTTAGCTATGGCCATAATAAGTAGTCATTCTCCTTCTGCATACCCACTCCTGGACAGTACAGATGAGGTTATCATTGTACTCATGTCCCTTCTGCAAGGTGTCTACTGGAATTTTTCCAGGGGGGGAGAGATAAAGCTGTAAAATAGTAAATGAGTATGGATTTACAGCATACATGAGTATAACACATTTGTATATTACCACTGTGTCTGTGAACACACATTTTGTACCTTAGAATCACATTCCATGACATTCAGAAGCCTAAAAACTAAGGGCCGATGCAGATTGGACTAAAGGGCCAGCCTGGGAGTGGAGTTGGGGCAGGGTGACTGCAAGCCGGCCGCCCCGACTCCATCCTGATGCCGTGTGCCTGGCTGCATGGTGTGTGGCATCAGGGCGCCCCATTGGCACAGCATGCACACACGCTGCACCAAAGGGGCACAAAAGAGCCATGGTGGCGGCTCTAAGGGCAGCTTTTTGCCACCCCAAAAAAGAGTGGCATTTCCCGGCTCTTTTGGGAGTGACAAAAAGCCGGATCAGGGCTGTGGCATGTGGTTGCCATGGCCCCTATCCGTCGCTCTCAGGGGCGGCACAGATCCACCTTTTAAGGGCCGTCTGCATTGGACATAAAAGAGGATAATCCTCAGAACTTAGAATTTACAGCACTTGTGCAGAACACAAGTCAATCTAAACTATACTCTTATGGTAATATGATACCACTTTAACGGTAATGGCTCCATCCTATGGAATTGTAGGACTTATACTTTGGTGAGGGTATCTTTTAGTAGAAAGTTTAAATCCATTCACTTGAATTACAGCCCTGAAGATGTTTAGTGATACTAAACTGGTACCAAGCTGCAATAACTATGTAGTGGATATACGCTCCAGATTTTTAGATTGGGAAGAGAAATGGCTATGCTTGATTAGGGTTAGAAGTTCTAGAGAAGCTTGGACTGTTGATTTTACTTTTCATACAGTTATCAGTCAATTTTTACATCTGAAAGGAATTGTTGCATTACTTGATTTCTGAACTGTACAAATGTTCAGTTCATTTTCCGTAGTTTTTTTTTATAAAAACAAAACAAAACTGAGTTTTGGAGAATAAACCTAAAAATTTTGTATCCCAGAGTATCCTGGCCCTGATCCCTTCCTCCAATTACCTTAGCCCTCTGTTCTGACACTGGGCAGCTGTTCATATGGGTGTCTTGCTGTGCTGCATGACTGCTGCTGTGGTAAATCACTCACTTCTGAGATTAGAATTGTCAGTGAGAATTTGTCTCAGATTGTAAAATGTCCCAGATGCATGCAATGTGGAACAAAAGTGAAAGTATGTGCAAAGTATGAGCTCAGTATGTGCAAAGGTGAGTGTGCACAAAGGTGAAAAGCTGACTCAGAGGAAACTGATGAAACATCAGCAGGAAATTGTGTGGTAACAGTTCAAAACTTCACAAGTGACAGGAAAATGATGAAAAATTAGCAAGAGGTTGAGTCAGAATCCTAGCTGTGTTTATGTACATAAGGATGAATGCTCCAGTGTACAGTGTGGTGGTGTGGATGGCGGTTGATGGCGGAGCATTATGTCAGTTGGTGTAAATATTGCTGTATCGTGCTTGTAAATATTTGCTGCAACCTTAGAGTAAAAAGCATCTTCAGAAGAACCCAGCAGTCGTGAGTGACTTTCCAGACTTGGCGGTGGCGTCTTGTTTCCTAGCTGGCAGCCTTCAGTGTATGGACTCAACTTTCCCTCTGTGCTAACAAGAATGAAGCACCAAGCCTTGATCACATGGCTGGGCATCTCATTCTGGCCTCTGAGTGAAGGGACCCGCAGCACCAGCAGCTCTGCCAGGTAGCACAGCAAGCAAGATGCTTGTGCAAACAGCTGCCCGGCATCAGAATAGAGGACTCTGGATCTTCTGAGAAGATTCAGAACTATTGGGGACTTTTAAAAATCTGCAGTAAGAGGGGTATATCCTGGGTTTGGCACTCAGTGACCCAGACCCCATACCGTCTGTTAGTGCCAGACTCTGGGACTGGGCCCAGCATCATCTGGTCTCCCCGCCAAGAGGACAGGGTGGGGAAGGCCATTTTATTTCCCCCCTAGTCTCTGATAAATCTACACCAAGTTAACTTCTCTGTTTCCCAGTGAGTACATCAGAAATCTGGAATATATACTTCCACCTGTAGCTGACAACAGTGAATTCTCTTCGGATATCCCACTGGGTTCCCTCTCTGTTCTCCTTTCACTGCAAGCAAAGACCTTTCTGTTTAAGCAGGCTTCTAATATGTAATCTCTGGCACAGAGGCCTCTTATTGGGGCATGAGATTTATATTTATGCACACAAACATGCAGAAGCATATAATAACTTTTGTGTGTTATTAAAATAATCTTATACTATTTTAATGTAATTAGTTTGTTTTAATTTTTAAAATTGTTTCATATTTTTATTGTTGAGTTTTATTGATTTTTTAATGAGCTGCCTTGAGTCCTTCTGCAGGAGAAAGGTGGCATATAAATAAAATAAAAATAAAAAATATATTGTTCTGGATTTCTATTATTCTAAATCTTGCAATATTTGACAGGATTGGGATCATTAAAATAAGGAGGCCCTGCCTTCTAGCTCTGTTACATTACTTGTATTTACAAGGACTTTCTTCTATTTCTAGAAGAAGTCCAAATCTTGTAAAATTTGCCACTTGGAGCCCAGAGCAGCCACATCTTCATCATCCGAATTGCTTGCCTGTTCCATCTCCTCCTCAGTGGTAAGCTGCACCACCAGCAACCACCCTTCCCAGGCCTTGAGAGATGTCAGGGAGAAACTTTGGATGAGGTAAAAAGGACTAGACAATATGTCTCTGAACCCCATCCAAAAAGAGACATGGATATGCATGAACCATATGTATGAATGTTTATGACATTAAAAAGTTACTGCTCGTGGTTTGCTGAGGTTGATCCTATGATTTTAAGGGCAAATTTTCTCCTCTCGAAAATCTTTACTTTTTTTAAAAAAAACTTCTTAGATTCATAGCACTATAGTGCAAAAGTGATTTTATTTCCTTCTCCCCCTCAGCTCTGTATCGGGGGGGGGGGGGGAGGGGAGAATCCAAAAAGCAAAGCTTGATTGATTTTGTCATTTTATTTAAAATACACGATTTGACTATGGCATTGTATATAACAGGACTTGAGTATCCATGGATTTTTGTATCACATGGGGTCCTGGAATCAAACCCCAGCAGATACCAAGAGCTTATTGTAGTGCTGATGCAGTAGGATGCTATAATTCTTAAAAGTTTAAGAATTTTTATAAACTTCACCTTTTTCTTAAACAAAGTTAAAGTTTAAGAAGAAAAAGGAGAAGAGAACAACAAGGAGAGATTAAAGTTCAATTGACATGCAGATAATGCAGATGACATCACCATGCAAGTCATGGGGGGATGTCCAGATAGATAGATAGATAGATAGATAGATAGTCATGTGCCCATCACCAACCTCTATTGTTTTCAGAATTTTTTAAAAAACCAAATGAAAACAAAACCTTGTGATAAAACCATGGAAATAAAAAGCTGCTGTTAGCACTAGAAATTGTCAGGAGATAGTCCAGGTGAAGAAACATGAGATTTGGATATTATGCGAGAGAACTATTGCAACAAATACTGCAACTGCCAGCAAACTCCCAACCTTTGGCAACGTCCCAACACATTTATCTGGAAGAACCCTCTATTTCTTGCTGATTAGTGTAATGGTGAGTCCCACTCACCCAATTATTTGCTATTGTGGCAGCCCAATGGGTTTTGTTATCCCACCGCTGCCACCAATTTGTGTTGATGCCACCTTTGTATGATAGTCACTTTATTTTTCTTGTGTACATCTATTTATATATGAAACTGATTCTCTATTTGTAAATGTCAGTAGCATGGTTACTTATTCAAGTCCCAGACAAGCCAGTATTTGAACAATAAAAAAACTTTATTTGAAAGATGATTTGAACAATATTTCACTTGTTGGGATGCTTTATGCATTTGTTACTTCAAGATCTTACTTTCTTGATTTCACTTTGTTACAGTTTACTTCACAACACTCTCTCCAGAGAACAATACTTACTTTTACCCAGGACCCACACAGTCTTTATATAGGCTGGCCAAACTCTGCCTTCTCTCCACAGCTTGATGTGTATCTGCCTGTGTAAATTACAATAAATATTTTTTATATCTTTGGGGGGTAACTCTTCCCCTCTCTGCCACCCCATATCTGTTTCTGGGCTTTTTGGAAACACCTGGCAGGCCATTGTTGAAAACAGGACTAAGGAGTTCTCCCTAACCATAGGTTCAGGCGCTGTTGTGGGTGAATTTGCATCAAAGTATTGTACTTATCTTATGCATTGGTTTAGCACAGAGCATTACTGGCATATGTTAGGGAAGCCACAAAATTATGTTGGTAGAGGAATTACTGTGTATTGGTAGGAACTATTCACAAGACTGGTGTATGCATGTATTCATGGGTTTTCTATTCTAAGCTAGGATTGCAAAAGCATGTAAATGGTGCTTGAACACTACAATATAATAATAACAAGAAACAACAAAGATAAACCCTAGATTTTACCTTTGTTTTTTCAAGAATATGAAACAGCAAATGCAAACAAGATAAATGTGAACATTTTAATACTAACCTATGGACGTTATCACACGCGGGTCTCAAAGCGGCAAGAAAGCGGTATGGAATCAATCCAGAACTATACCGGTATAGACCCCACAAGACGGAAATGGCTATCAGACGCAACTAGCATCATTGCGCAATTAACGAAACCGCAATAGATGCGCTCCTGGAAACCGTATCTGCCGTTCACACACAAGTGAGAAGATCCCTTCCAGAACCCAGCAAGGATGTTCTTGCTGCCCAATCAAAACAGGAAGTACACGTCATAAGATGCTTCCTCACAGATCCATGGGAAATAGCGCGGGGAACCATGGGTCATGTCGGGGAAATGCTCCACGATACGTATCTCATGATCAGACATACGGCGAAAGCGGTATTATTGTGGTATCATTCTAGTTGCGCAATTGTAATTCCCCAAGAAACCGGCATTCAAAAGAACGGGGATGATGCCGCATTGGGATGGGGTTGGGACGGGGTTCTGTGCGACATCGTGTGAACACACGGGGGAAAAAAACGCAATAGGACGGGATTGGGTGTGGATTCTTTCTGCTTTAGGCCCCGTGTGATAACGTCCTATGACTAGAGCTAAGGCAAAGAGGGATAAAATAATTATAACAAGTGGAAAGTGATCACTTGATAGCCTCGATGAGGAAGAAGTAGACACACCAAGTTCACTTTATTTTTAAATCTGAGTTGTCAGCTATTAATTCTGGAGCATTAATCTAGTTATAAATTGTAAACAGGATTGCCAATTGGATGGGGGGGAAAACAGCCACAAACATACTGAGAGCAGCTTGTAGCAAACTGAGCATGCTGACATTCTGATGTGGTTCACTAATTTTTCTTTATGGTCTCCATAAATTCAACTTGTTATAATTACTGTCAATAATATTAATGAAACTGCAGGCTGCTCAACAAAAGGAATATCAATCTGTAGCTTTTTATTAGGTCAGTGAGACCTTAATTTATCACAGGTACATTTTGTGTGAGGCAGATATTTGGCCCTTAATTTGTAACTGCTGTATGTTCTTCAAGCTGTTTCCCAGAAACTCAGGAGTGCTACAGATACTTAACAGTTTGCAAGTCAAAAAGAGGATCAGAACTAGGAAATCTTCATTTTGGGACTGCACTTCCCAGAATTTCTCAGAGAGTCATGCTGGCTGTGGGCTGTGACAGTTATAGCCCAAAAAGTAATGGGACTATGCTGGCATGAGGAATACTGGGAGATGTAATCAAAAAAAAAAAAGGTATCTTTTCCAAGATCTGTCCAAGATCATATATCTGAGTAAAGATCTCTGTTTTCTGAATGGTGGTCTCTGTGCTGGTAAAATAGCACCACCCCATGCACAAGAGGCAGGAGTCAACAGCTTTAGGGGAGCCCAAGGTTTTTAGAAGCACAAAGCATCTTTAGAAAATAAAATCTGAATATAGGGAAAACTCACAGAAATAAAGAAGTTTGGCATCACTTTCACTGCCATGACTCAATGCTATAGAATTCGGGTTGTTGTTGTTTTTAGTTTTATGAGATATTTGGCCTTCCATGTCTCAGAGTTCTGGTGCCTCACCAAATAACAAATCCCAGAATTCCATAGTATTGAACCATGGAAGTTAAGGTGATGTCATACTGCTTTATTTCTGCAGTGTGGCAGCAGCCCTAATGACTGACTTAACTTGCAAGATGACTGACAATTCAATATGGGATGGAAGGAAATATTTTGAAAAAATCCACTCCAAGCAACAATATTTTGTGGCAGGTGCTACTTGTAATTTGCTTATTTGTTTATTTATATTTAATTTATATCCTACTAAGCTAAAAGCAAAATACTTCTAAAACAATGTGCTATACAGGAGTTTTTTGGGGTTTTTTTTAAAATCAAATAGACAATTGCCAGTAGCCTGTACAACCAAATAAAGTCTCCTGACCTGGATCTCCAGACCCACCTTAAAAGCTAGCAGTTGCATTGTGCAAAGACCTATTCAACTGCTGAATATCTTAGATTACTAAAAGTTTATGTTTTGACTACAGTTCCCATGATCCCTGGACATCTAAACAATGTTAGCTGGGGCTTATGGGTAATCCCAACACATACAGAGACCAGCAGATTGCCTATCTCTTTCTGAATCTTTAAAGATCACATAGCAGTACATGGTGCAGGCACCCACACACATCACATTTTTATACAGGATTTCACAGCACTGAGCCATGGCAGTTAAAGATGTGGCAAACTGCATTATTTCTGCAATGCAGATGCAGCCTAGGAATGGTGTGGTGACACCAACCAGGTGGTTCTTTTAAAATTACACTAATAAAATATATTTCTGAAAAGGCTGTTCCATACTGATGGCTATGTTCTATGCAGTTTGTAAACATTTTATGTCCATTCAAATTTCCCAGAAACCTTTCCCCTCCAAATTCCAGAAGCATGTTGTTCACTCTTGTAATCTTGACTGTTTCTCCAGCTCCAGTGTCTCTCTTGATTCTTGACAATGCAACTGCCATCTTCTGTATTCTGGTGAAATTACTCACCTAAGTCACCAATGTTCTACTTTGTTCCAAAGAACTCTACTCATTGCTCATTATCCTTGACCTTCCTAATGCTTCTGATTCAATTGTTTTGCCTTCTTCTAGCTCACTCTGCTGAAACCCTGGCTTTCTCTAAGACCAGGAGTAGAGAACCTTTAGGCCTATAGACATTTTGGCCTATAGTCCCCAACACTCCCAACCAGTATAGCATATTCTCTCCCCCCCCTCCACCGCCACCAGATAGTTTCTTCCAAGATGTCTACAGTTGCCACTGTCTGTCCATGTTAGATGTTTATTGTTTTACTGTAATTGAGATTTTAATCTGCATAACGATTTAATATATTTTTAAGGGGGGTTATTTGTCATTGATTGCATGGGTGTATTCTTTTTAACTTGTAAGTCGCCTTGACAGCCTCAGCTAAAGACAGGGTATAAATAAAGTTTTATTATTATTATTATTATTATTATTATTATTATTATTATTATAGCATGGTCAATGTAGAGGACTTTGGGAGCTGTAGCCCCAGACGTCTAGAGTGCCAAAGGTCCCCAACTTCAATATATATTCTGTCTTTAGCCGACTCTCTTGCAAACTGCCTCTTTATCACAGGGAGAACTTTTCATTTATTTCTCCCCCTTTGTGGTAGGTCTGTTATTAGCCTTCTGTTATTACATTTGTACAGTGGCATCACTGGACAGGTGCAGGGTGTGTGTACAGACTACACCAGGTGATACGCCAGGAGGGGTGAGGCCATCCTCTCGCTGTGATGGAGGGGTGTGTGCAAGGCAGAAGGAGGGGAGGATAAGCCAGATCAGGCCACCCCCCTAGGCCATCTCCGCTACAGCTAGTATCACCACACCGGGTGATGACACTGCCTTTGTACAATATCCTCAAATGATTGCATCAGATCTGATTGCATCAGATCCAACGTAATATGGGGGAGAGATACAGGCCCAGATTCATCAGGCCTAGACTAAGAAGAAGACCCCTTACTATTTAAGGGGTGGGTGTGTTTTGGGATTTTTAGGTTGCATTCACATTTTATTAACGTATCTGTATGAAAATTTAATGTTGTAAGCCGCCCCGATTGCTCTGCAGAGGGGCGGGATACAAATTATTATTATTATTATTATTATTATTATTATTATTATTATTATTATTATTATTATCTTGTGACTCTCAGTACCACCTAAGATCTGAAAACACGTACCTCAAGCTCTGTACAACATTTATAGATCAGTCCAAACCAAGCTGTTTCTACAGATCTGTGAAAATATGACCTTGCTTTCTGTTCCTTCCAGGAAAATCCTAACTCTTGCTCTAATCATCTCCAGTTTTTACTAGTAAGGCTGTGTAACTGAGTTCACAAATTGTTAGGGCAATTTGGATGCAGCCCTCATTTATTTCAGATTGATCTGGACTTGATTGGCTCTAGGCCCAGAATTCAAATTGAGATTCTATGCCCTCCAACATTTCACAGATGAAAACTAGGACATGTGATAAAGGAATATCTGAGTGAAGTGAAGATGACAACATTTATTAATAAGGAATAACATGTAAGCTAAGAGAGGATGCAGCAGCTTGCTTTTTCCTTCTGGAAAAGGCAAGATTCTGCCATCTTCTCTCCTCTCTCATCAATTCAGTTAATTAAATGTCAATTACTGTTGCACTTTGAATGCATCTTTCTGTTTGCTTAAAGTTATGCACTCCACTATCTCCTACTTCTCTTCTTTCCTTTGATAGATATAATGACAGTTGGCAGATGAATAAAATTGCTGCAGTGCAGGTTTGGGTGGTGGTTGGTTGTCATCTGAGCTTGGTCCCTGAGTCTTTTGATTTTGTCCTGTTAATTTGAGTAATTGTCTTGAAGTGCAGTATTTTAACCCATAAATTGCTTAATCTTTTATTTGCCTTTCTTGTTAATTTGAGTACTAATTGGTTTATTGTGTGTTAGTCTTTTGTGTGTTTTAGGTAGTAAAATTTCTCATTTCCATTGACCCTAGTTGTTGTTAGGTGTTTGATTCATTTTCTCAATATGATTCATTTTCAAAAAGTCTCTTTAATTGTTCATATCTGTGCTTATCTGTACACAAAATCCCATATGCCAAAAATAATACATGGCACATTGAGTTCAAAATGAAAAAGCAGCTTGCAGTCAGTTGACTCAGCAGGGAGGAGAGGTGAGGAAGGGGTGGAAATTTGCCCTTCCCAGTAGAGTCAGGAAAAGCAAATTGGTGCAGCCTCTTCTAGCTTGCAGATTCCTCCTTATTAATTTGCCATCTTGACCACAGTCTGATGTTGTTTGACTACATGTGCCCTGGTTTTCATCTGTAAAATGTTGGAGACTATGGGGGGTTGCAGACTGCCAGAAATAGTGTGAATTCAGTCCACTTTTAGGGTTAGGGTTAGTGCTAGGGAATCATGGGAACTGTTATTTTTCGGAGACATTGAGCCTTCTCTGTCAGACAACTCTGATGCCACAATAAAATACAGTTCCCATGGTTCCCTAACTCTAACCCTAACCCTAAAAGTGGACTGAATTCACACTATTTCTGGCAGTCTGCAACCCCACTAAGTTGGAGTAGCAAACTAGGACCAGAGAGGCCTGGATTCAAATCCCTGCTCAGATATGAAGCTTACCAAGTGATTTTGGATTAGTCATACTCTACCTGACTCAGGAGCTGCTAGCGGGGAAATGAAAGTGATAAAAAAATTTTTAAAAAAAACTTATTTATATCTTGCCTTTTCCCTAGCCTTGGGGCTCAAGCTGGCTTACAAAAGTTAGAACAGATCCAGCTAAAACTTTGCATCATTCAAAAGTTAAAATGTAATTAGACTATCAACAGAATTAAAAGCCATTTAAAAGCATACCCATTGAGAAAGGGGGGGGGGAGAGAACCCAACATTGCCATAGGGTTTTTGTTTTTTTATATTGTCTAAATGTTTTAATTGTTTTAATTTTTGAATTGTGGTTTTAATTTCTATGGATTTAATACTGTTTTAAGGGGGGGTTGTCTGTTTTATGATTCATGTACGATTTTATGGTTGTAAGCCACCCTGATTGGGTTCCAAAGGGCGGGATATAAATAAACTATTATTATTATTATTATTATTATTATTATTACAAATACAAACAATGCAGCACATTATTAAAAGCCCTGTATCCATGAGCAATCAATCCTCAGTAACATACCAAAACAAAAAGCCTTCACCTCCCCTATAGAGGAACAGTAAGCCGAACAGTCTAGCTTCTCCATGAAGGTAGTTACAGAGTCTGGGAGCAGCGAAGGAGAAGTACATCTCTGGTGGTCCTACCAGGTGTAGGTGTGAGGGTGGTGGGACAGCAAGAAGGGTTTCAAAATAGTAGGTGGGTTCTTATGACAAAATTGCATCCTTCACCTAATCTGGGTCTGAATATTGTATGCCACCTCTGAATATTGTATGCCACCTCTTTGATGATAGATGAGCTATAAATATAATAAGATAAAGAAATGTTTTAAAATAAGCCAATTGCTTTTTAACCAACAGCCTATACTTTGGTCATAGAACAGTGTGATCTTCTGAACATATACAGGACATCACTGTGCCATGCCATGTAACTATCCCAATTGGCAGGATGAACTCTGATTGATCCTCTGTTGTTCCACTTTTCATAGCTGTTTTAAAAATGTCCTCGTTTCTGTCTTTCTCCCACTTTCTCCTTTGCTTTATTCCATTGCTGCAGTCTGAATTCAAAGTGCAAAGAGTAATTTGTATGCAGTTTGCTCAACAGGAGGGAAAGGAGAGTAGAAGGTGAGATCTTGACCTTCGCAGTAGGTTCAGGCAAAAGCAAACTGCTGCAGCATTTCTTAGCTTCTTTGTTCTTCCTCATAATTTTTGCCACCCTGATAATATTCTGATGTTGCTTATCCACACTTGTTTTTATTTTTCATCTATGAAGTGTTGGGGGGTATGTTGTGCTATAAACATCAATAATGCATCAATAGTTGGTTCGTTTGAAAGATTGCTTTTGTTTCTACAGCCTAATGAATGTATAATGTTTTCTGTTTGTCAGGAAAGTACAGCTATAATGCAAACAATATCAGCACACTGTATTATGTCTTATTTCCTTTTTCCTGGATGCAGCATTTTTATTAGCATTCTTAAGGATGAATAATCCCATGTTTAAGAAAACTAGAACAAGATCACCATAGGCTTTATTGTTCCCTGTGGAAAAATATTTTCAACTTTCTTGATTTTTTAAAATCAGATAAATAAAGAAAGTCTGGTACAAAATAAAGCAATACTAATAATTTTTCAGACTTTGTGTTTGAAAAATAGTTGGTAGGGCAGGGATGTGTCAAAATTTCACATACAATCAACTTTGCAAAAGCAATACTCTCTGCTTCTAATATAAGTTTATTTATTATTTATGTTGTTCATGCTAAATCTTCCAGGATTTGCTCAAAGTCACTTGGAACAATTAAAAAAACGTAAACTACACCAAAATACTAACAAAAAACTACACCAAAATGCAAAAACTAACATTTAAAAGCCTGCCTTATATCTTTTCTACTCCTTCTGTTAATAAAGACTGTATTTAAAAGATAAATCTCTAAATAATTTCTTTGCCTGAAAGAGAGAGGAAAACTGAAGAATCTGTTATGGAAATCTGTTCTATAATACAGGAGCAACTACAAAAAATATGCTACTCCATCCTCCACACCAGAGCATGAGCATGGATCTTGTTGCATGTTCTCAACTTCTACTGAACTGATACAAAGAAACGAGACATCTCTGATATCTTTGGCTCTGACTACTAGAAATGACCTCAATCTCAGAGCAGATCTGAGCATTTTTATTTTGGGATGGGGCTGAATTTCAGTCAGTTCATATTGTCACATGAGATACTCATCCTATCCAAATATGTGAACCAGAACACAATTATCCTATAATAGCCACATTGCCAAGCATTTTATGATCCAGTCCTACAAACAAACAAACAAACAAACAAAGTGTTTATAAGGTGAAATGTATATATATTACAAATAAAAGAAATGATAAATGGGGGAAACTGCTTGCACAAATGAATATATTATGCAAAAATTATACAAAATTTGGTTCATGAGAACAGTGCCCACAAATATGAATATTATTTTTGTAGAATATTATGTTTTATAAAGTCAACAAATTGATGTAGAAATGAGATGGAAGAAAATAGAAGGAATGGAAAAACTGGAGAAACAGAAACCAAAGATATTGTTCATCTCTAGTTTCTATTAGCAAAGTAATAGGAAACTTCAGTTACTGCAAAATGTTTGGACATCAAACTCTCCTGAGAGGGAAGAGTATCATAAATTCCTGATATGCTTTGCTGACCATTTCATCACCCAAAGGGTAGAAGAACAGATAAGACTATCAGCTCTCAGAGACCTGTTTTTCACAAGCATAGGTGAGATGGAAATTATGTCCTTACACAGAAGTCATATTACATAACATCATCTTGCAGTGGTGGCTGTTAGCTTGCATGTCAGTAAGGCAGTATCTGGTCTGGATTTTAGTCTGAAATTTTAAAAGCACTGTCAAAGATGCTGACACCTATCTGCAAAATAGCTTGTTTAAATGGAGTAAATTACCACACTTGTAAATAATAGTTTTGTCCATCAAAGAGCATTTCTTCAGCTTCAGAAAAGGTGACCAAATACTGTAAGCCATATATTGCTTCTGCACTATCCAAGCTTGTTGATTCACTAACAGTAGGAATAAAGAATGTGGGGGTCTTTAAAAATTAAATTACTTTGGTGGCATGAGCAAATTTGGAAAACGTCTACCTCTAAATCCATGTCATTTATAAATGGGAAGGGGGCTTCAAGGCAATTATTCCTCTGACAGTTGTTCTATCAGCAGAATAATACAATTGATTCCAGCCCACAGACTGTATATATTACATGCAGATAACTATATAAGTTAGAGACCAACAACCTGTGTATGCATGTACAAACAGTGTACATGCACTGAATGTTAAATGTGAACACCCTTAAATCTGTAGTCATTACTGTGAAATCACAAACAGGTTCTTGGTTCCAATTCTTATACTTGACTAAACACATATGCATAATTTTTATATTTATAAGACTAGAATACCAGTTCCTTCTAGGCTGTTCATCTATAAATGTCAAATTTCTCCTATCTTTTCCTATTTGCCATCATGTAAAATGACACCCAGCTCTATAATTGCACAGTATTTCATCAACACAACCTAACAACAGTGCCCAAAACAACATTAGGGCAAAATGGAATGTCTCCAAGTTTCAGCAGGGCTGAACAGGTACCGTCTCATAGGACTGACCCTCACCAAGTTCAAAATGTTCTTCTTCACACTTGCAGAAGCTGATCTAGGGACAAAGTCTTCTCTGATAAGAAATTCATAAATCAACATTCGTTAATCATGTTCCAATGTTAAACAGAGTTGTACTTGGAGGACATATTTCTATCATCTTCTAAGCTGAGAAAGGCTGACCCCCTGAGGAGCACCTTGATGCCATGTTCTCAGAAGCAAAGAATTGTTGTCAATAACCACATATTGAGGTAGGCCATATCTCTTCTTTGGAACATAAAAATGCATGTCAATCCTATCATCCTAGGAATAATTCTAAGAATAAAAATAAAAATAAAACTGGTTACCTATGAATACTACAAACACATCTGTATTGTATTAAGTATACTTGCAAATGTGGAAACAAACCTTATTGAACCCATCCCATTTTGAACCTGTTTTTACTTCCACTTCTGAAAGCACAGTTCTGTTGCCAAACGCAGCTTGTCCTTATGGCAGATGCTGGATAAATCTATGCAGATTATAATAGAATCAAAATTCTATTCTAAATTTTAACAGAGCTATACAACCTGTCTCTGGAACAAATTCAACACCTTGGATAGGTATTTTAAAGTTCAGACTAAAATCCAGAGCAGATTCACCAACTCCTGGTGCTGGCCCCACTAGGCCTGTGGTACTGTTGTATTCAGATCATTTTTCAGATGGCCTTGAACAAAACAATGTGTAAGGACATGATTGGAGCCTAGGATGAAGCTCAGCACAGCCTGAGCCTGATTGAATCCTGATGATGATGGATGATTTAGAAAAGGAGTGGGCAACTATGGTCTTCCAGATGTTTTGGGACTACAGTTCCCATTACCAACTCCCACTGACTATGCTGGCTAGGGCTGATGGGAATTGCACTCCAACAGCCTCTAGAAGGCCACAGATTCCCATTTAAGAAATCTCTAAGAAATCTCCATCTCACTGTACTATCCCAGCTAACACAATAAAAGTGAAAACAACAATACATTTATAGGCAGTAGTTGTTTACATTTTCTGCAAAATATGATCTTATTTTCATCACTGTTTCCTGACCTAAAGGAAATAATACTACACTTCTAAGACCTTTCTAGAGAAACAATGAATTATTTATCACAAAAAGTCCAGTGGTTTGTTTAATTAGGCTTAAATCCTCTGTTAGGCTTGATTAGAGTAAATTTACTGAATCCATTAGAGTTATCAATGTGTTGTCTCACCATTTGATTCAATGAGACTACTCTAGTTGGGGCTAACCAAAAGGATGCCAGCTTGTGTGTGTTATTTGTACATTTATGCTCTAGAGTAATTTCAAAATGGATGCAAATGATAGCTGATGTACATTGGAGCCACAAAGTCAGATTCAGTCTCACTCTTACACAAGGAAAATAAATATTAATGGGCAAAATCCTCAGATTTCTCAGCAATACCCATGGCCTAAAACATCTGCTTCTTCACAGAGCAACATTATCAGTTAAATGGCTCAACTAGGAAATAGCTGAGGCTATGTTTTTCTCACTGACATAACAGGATTCCCTGTCATGCAGGCTCTCTGTTCGGCTTTTGAGACAACACATAAACAAGTGTCTTAACTGAAAGGCCAGTGTGGCTCCACTGTTGAGCACAGAACATGCCAACAAAGCAGGGAAATGAAAACCTCAGTTTATTTATAAAGTCTATGTGGTGCAAGTGATAGAGATAAAGGCTACTCCCACAGGGAATTGGTGAAGCATATTAACATGTTGCTGGACTCTTTCCTTTGTTAATCTATTAAACCATGTAAAGAGTGTGTGTATTCCAGATGGGCATTTAAAAGTCTAGCATATTGCAATATGGTCTAAAGTAACTTATTTTTCAAGGAACAAAGGATGAATTTATGGCAAACTGGATGCTGTTCATGGCATTTTGGAATTAAGAAATTCAAGAAAAGAATTTGAAAAATGATTACCAGCATCACACCACCACTACTATTACTTATGGATTAGATTATCTGATTTTCTGGAAGCTGGTAATGAAACTATATTGTATTCCATGACTGAGATAATTTGTTAAAATAAATTTTACAATGAAAGTCAGATGAATTTTATGCTGTGCTTTGAACATATTTCACAATACAACATATACTTAATAGGTAACTTAAAAAAACATATCAGTGGCAATTCATGGTTTCTTTGTCAGTGAGACAGTGAATCTGCTCTGGGCTTTAGGCTAAACTTCAAACAAGTTTTCCATGGTGCTGAATTCTAGCTCCCCAATAAATTAAGCACCATGAATAATGCTTTTAAAATTCAATTTAAGCCCCCAAACAGATTCACCATCCCAGTGACATGGAAGGTGCCAGCTACCAGTAGTATGTATGAACCTTCATGCAGATACAATTTCACCTATTAACAACTGAAAGATGATCAGATTTATTAATTAAAAAAGTGACTCTATGATATAAATACTCTGCATCAATAAACATCCCCTAAGCCAAACTAAAGCACATTACAAGAAGCGTTATAGATGCACTGCACACAACTGCAATCTTTTGTTCAGTGTAAATATTAGAATCGATTAAAGTTTGAGTAATTGAATAAAATTTGCCTCTCTCAGTAACTGGAGGGTCTGAAAGTGAAGGATATGCTGCCATTTAAGATGAATAAACAAGCCAACCAAGTTGCCTTCTCTCCTTGAGCCAAATGGTATAAGCTTAGAGAAATGTCCTTTCTTTCTGTTTTTATAACTAAAGTTGGTGGTTCTGTTTTGTTTTGCATTTCAAACTACAGTAGATGAATCTGAAGTGAACACATAGGTAACTCATTACAACTGAAATCCATCAGTGATACCTTTATTGGCCAGCCAAAATGCACAATATACTTCTTGCAAACTTTTGAAACTCTTTGGGTTTCATCATCAGGCAAGATGTTACAGACCAAATAGGAGAAAAACAATTGGAGATGTTAATCAGATGCCTACATGTTGTTTCAGTCTTTAGTTAAAATGGTACATGGTGGGGAGGATATCTTTTGCAGGCAGGGTCCTCCTCCTTCTGGCTCTGTGGCTATAGGGAGATTTTCCAAGTCCAGGAAATTTAAAATATTTTGCAATCCAATATGTCTCCATTCCAGTGAGACCATGGGCCTTTTTGTTGCAGAGAACAATCGATTTCTCAAGAAGTCTCCATGTGTTTTCATCAGGAATATTTTGGTGGATGTAGAGGTAAAACATGTGAATTCAGTCCAAATTTTAAGAAGAAGAAAAATGTTTTACCTTGGTTGAAGTTCCCAGTCCACAGGCTATTCTTCCTGGTTCCCCTGTTGCAGCTACAATGTGGTATCTCACAATACAGAAAACATTCAGGGGTAGCTGCATTGGCCATTTAGCAAATTCAAACAAAAATCCATCAGCCAATAAAGGTATTACTGATGGATTTTTGTTTGAATTTGCTAAATGGCCAACACAGCTACCCCTGAATGAACAAGAGAGCTCTGCAAAATTATAGAGAATGAATCCATTAAAATTCCAACAAATTCTATAGGAGAAAGAATGGACCACAGAGTAGAAATAATATATATTTCAGTCCCCAAGAAAATAGGTTTGTATTAACCATTGGCCCATTGCATTAAACTCCCAAGCAAGCAAAGTGATGCTCAAAATTTTACAACAAACACTTTTATCACATACGAAGAGAGAAATGCTAGATGTTAAAGCTGTATCTAAAAAGGAAAAGACACTAGAGATCATATCATCCATACCACTGTATTTCTGATCTTTATATATGGATGGGAAAACTGAATAGTAAAGAAAGAAGGCAGGATCAACTTAATCAACTCAATTGAGATATGATGCTGGAGGGGAGTTCTAGAGATACATTGGATTGCCAAAACAACAGACAAATGTGTCTGGGAGAAAATTAAGATTCAAAAACACTAGAAGCCAAAATGATTAAACTGAAGCTACTGTACTTTAGACATATAATGAGATGGCATGACCCATTGGAAAAGATGGTCAGCAATGTTGAAGGCAGTAAGAAAACAGAAAGACTAAGGGCCTCGGCAGATGACCAATAGGGTCATCTCCGAGGCAAGGAAGAGGAGGGGCAGCCGCACGAGCGGCACCCCTTCCTCCTCCCGAGGTTGCCCTTGGAGCTGCCGGCCCTCCGCACGGCTGGCGCGCCGAGGGCAACCTCCCGCCGCAGCGTCCTCATACTTTGCGGTGGAAAAGCCAGGGAAAGTGCGCCCGATGCATTTAGGACGCACTTTCCCTGTCTTCTGAAAGGAGCGCTGATTTTGCGCTCCTTTCAGAGGCACCGACGGTGTGCCGCGGTGCGGCTGCCGCCGTCCCGCGGCGCACCGTCCCAGGGCGTCCCCGACGCCTTGGTCTGTTTCCCCCCTAAAGGTCTCAACAGACGGCCACAAATAATCCAGCTTGAAACCACTTTAACTACCCTGGGTCAGTGCTAGGGAATCATGGGAACTGTAGTTTATTGTGGCACCAGAGCTCTCTGACAGAGAAGGCTCAATGTCTCAGAAAAAAACTACAATTCCCTTGATTCTCTGGCATTGAGCCAGGACAGTTAAAGTGGTCTCAAGCTGAATCATTTCTGGCAGTCTGTTCAGACCCTATGTCACAGATGAGATTGATTCAATCAAGAAAGCCACAGCTGCAAGTTTGCATGACCTGACCTGCATGACCAGTTGGTGATCAGGACTCTTGGGGGGGGGGGGTCTCTCATTCATAGGGTCATCATAAATCAAAGCCACCTTGATGGAAAATAACAACAAATGAAAACTAACCAAAATCAATAAGCAATGAGAACTAATTACTTTTCAGAAGGATCAACAAGTAACACATTTAGGAAGAACTAAACCTTTCATGCTCTCAGTCTATTCAGTCACTTTGGAAATGACTGATTAAAAATTATTTCACTAGTCAATGGCTTTGGGATCAAGAGACCTGTAAACAAGCAAGACCCAAGAACAAAATTCTAGAATCCCATCATTGAAATGTGTATTAAGGAAAGTGAAAATTAGCAGGCAAGTGGACAAATTTAGTTGTCATTACAACTATACTTTGTTGCCTTCTCAGTAATTACAGTTTCCTAGTCAAACACTCAAGGACTAGCTCTTTGCCACACAGTAGCAAAAAGTTACAGCCCAGCAAAATATGGATATATCTGGAGCATAGAAGTCACTATTTCAGAAGACACTGAAGCCTGGAAGATACTGCTCACAAACTATATGTCAACAAGTTGTTCAGGGTGAAAATTATACAGTGCTCCAGATGTTTTTGAACTTCAGCTATCTGCAGCCAATGAGAAGAAATGCTGGAGTTGCTGTCCAATAATTTCTAAAGCAGGGATGAGCAACTACAAAGAAAATGGGAGCCAATTGTCACCCTTGCCCACCCCACACCTGCACCATCACATTTGGGATACTCCAGATGTAACATTACATCATTTCCTACCACCATTTTGGCTGGTTTGTGGACATTAAAAACATTTAGAGTACTTTAGGAGAAATATGACAGCTCTGCTGGGTGGGAGAAACAAATTGCTGCATTTGCAGCTTGTTTAGGGTTGTTTGGTCCAGTTTTGGGTGAAAATTGCCAGAAAATAATTGGGTTTTGTTTTTTGTTTTTAATTTTAAGGGGGAGGGCTTCACCAGGCCTTGCAATAGTGGGGCTTGAGGCTACATATAGGTCACACCTTCCCCAATTTGTATCAAGAAGGCCACATGATTCCGCCCCCCCCCATGCCCTGTAGGGTTCCTTGAAGTTTCATATCCAGTCAACAGACATAAGGCCTAAGCAGACTGCCAGAAATAGTGCACATTAAATTGAGGCATTGCCCTGGCTCAGTGCTAGGGAATCATGGGAACTGTATTTTTTTCTGGGACATTGAGCCTTCTCTGTGAGAGAGCTCTGGTGCCACAATAAATTACAGTTCCCATGATTCCCTAGCACTGAGCCAGGGCAGTGCCTCAATTTAATGTGCACTATTTCTGGCAGTCTGCTTAGGCCCATAGATACTTAGCTTAATAAATGTTATGGTGTTATCTGCCTTTAGACTACTAGTATGCCAGAGTGAAAGGATAAGGATCTCCCTCAAATGGACCATGCTTAGACATAACACATACTGCAGACCATACCCAACACTCAAGGTGTTTAGACTCCATGGATTCCTTATCCACAGAGTCAAGCATCCATGACTTGAAAATATTCCAAAAATATATAAATTTTGAAAAGCAAACCTTGATTTTGCCATATTTATGTAAGGGATACCATTTTACTATCTATTGCATTCATGAGACTTGAACATCCACAGATTTTGATATCCATGAGGGGTCCTGGAACCAAGGGTGTGCTGTACAATTATCAAGAAGGTATTAGTCAGACAAGATCTTCTGCTGATAAGCACAACTGTCTCTGATCAATGAAAAAGAAATTATAACACCTTGGCCATATACCCTCCCTGATCCTTTATCATTTTAGTAGTACTAAGCACTGGCACTAAAATATGAAACATTGAAACATTACAATTTGCATATTGCAGGAGAAATGCAGGCAACAGTTCATACCTTTAAAATATAACCAAAAGTCACTAAAAGAAGCAGAATAAAAATAGCACACAGGGTCTTCATTCATTTCAGAGTCTATTGCTTCAGATATTTCTGTGGTGATGTACCACTCATCTATTTCCCTTCAGTGTTTATTTTGGAAGGATAAACTGTTATTTTGAAAGAAATAAAGAAGAAAAAAATCAGACAGCAAAGGAAACCATTTATCACCCAATGGTCAAATGTGTATACTAGGTAGGCCTGACACAAGTCCAGTGATTAAACATAGCTGGTTCAAATAATTACCAAACCCCTTTTGATCTCAGCAAAAAAGTAGCATACTACTTTTTAAAACAAATGTTTACCAACAGTGGGTTCATTTTTTTTAGTCAAGTATTCCTGGTGTGCCTAAATGCTTCTGTGGCCATCTCAGACACCATCCAAACCTCTTTGGGTCAGGAAACAGATAATTTGATTGCTAAATGACAATATTGAACAACGGAAGGGCAAGAACTAGCAAGCTGGTACTAGTAACAAGCTCCGGACAGGTTTTGGCTGATCGTACAGTAGGGACTTTATCTCATGTGGTTTTTGAACCATCATTAAAATTAGATAATAGCGCCTTTGGCAATACTTATCACATGATACCATGTCCTTCTCATTGCTGCCTTGTTCTACAAGCACATCTTGTCATTGACGGGTAAAACTCATCAATAAGCTCCCAAAGATGCTACTGTGCCATTAATCACCAGGTGCAATATGCAGCTCCAGTATCGTATTGGGCAGTCATATGGTGTCAATGTCTCCTTCTCCCCCCCCCCCCCCCCCCACTATCCCAGAACGGGCTGTTGTTGCTTTTACTTTCTTTTACTTTCTTCCCACCCCTCGCCAGCCAAAAAAAAATTAGTCTCCTCCTAGTGAGGAGAAACTTTAATTTTGATGGGTGCAGAGGCTGTGCAAAGGTCAGAAGGTGGCATTAAGGTGGTGGTGCTAAAATCAGATTGCATAGCCATGGATCACCAAAGCAGCACTAAGGTGCTAATGCAAAGAATGTGTGATAAAAACTGAAGCTAAACTGGTATCCTCCTTTTGTTGATGAGACTTTCTGCAATTATGTTGGAAGCTATACTATTCTGGTTGGCACCCATCATAAACAGTGCTTATTGCATGGTGCTCCAAATTGTGATCACATTGATCCTGCTCACTTGGCCCTTTCAAGCAAAGGCAATTTTTTGTTTAAAACATACACACACAAATTGTAAAGGGAAAAATAACATACTCAGACAATTTGGCACAAATATTCTTAACAACAGACCATAACAACTACAAATCATAGTAAAAGGATGTGAACCTCTAGGTCATGGCTGGGCAACATGGGGCCCTCTAGAGGTTGTGGGACTGAAATTCCACATCCTTTCACTTTGGTTGTCCTGGCTAGGGATGATGGGAGTTGCAGCTCAATTTCTACCCTGCTATACACTATTACCATTCTTGAGTGAGGATTCGAATGCTGGTCTCCTGGAATCCTAGTCCAATACTAGGATCATATATTCAATCCAATTCTGAATAAATTTTAAACCCAAACCCCAGTGTTGTAACAGTTACTGCATCTGGCTCACATATTTGCCATTTGCCTTCTTAAATTCCTTTAAATGAAGTTTAATTTCTAATTTTTCTACATCATCATCATCATCATCATCATCATCGTCGTCATTGCTACTACCACTATTAACTTTATTTATCTCCACCTTTCTCCAAGATTGGTTGTCAGGGTGTTTTAACAAATTAAATTAATTACAATATAGTTAAAACATACAAAAAGTCAGCATTAAAATAGAAATAAGCTATTAACACTATTACAACAATTTAAAATATACACTTGAAAATGATAGAAGCAATTCCAAACCATCACATTTTACAGCATACACAATGCAACACCCTTTTTCCTTAATGCTACCACCCACAGTTATACAACCCTGTCAAAATAAAATGTCTTCACCTTCTGATGAAGGGGCAACAAGGAGAGAACCATTCTAGCTGCTGTACAGAGGCCTAGAGTCTGCCATGGGGAAGGCCCTATCTCATTTCTCCACCAAATGGACCTGTGAAGGTGGTGGAATTGAAAGAAGGGCCTGTCCTGAGGATCTCAGGGTCTGGGTGGGCTTAGACAGGGGATATGGTCTATTAGATAGTCTGTACCTAAGCTGTATTGTATTTTATAGGTCATTTTCTATTGAAATAGTCAAATTAGTGCATGCTGTTGCCATCCCATGGTTATTGGCATTTGTAGCATTCCACAAAACATTAATCGCCCACATGTACAGGACTAATTATAAAAATGATGCAAACTTGTTACTTTACAATGCAACGTTTATGGCTTGCACTGATTTTTTATCCGTATTTCACTCTTGAGCCTACATGAAGAATCAGTGTATTGGGAGGAAATAACTGACTGACCTCTAGAAGATGATAAGATTTTTTTTAAAAAAAAATGTTAAAAAGCAAAAGATTTCCATTTATGGAATGCAGAATTCATGGATTCTAAGTGGCATAGCCAGTCCAGTGTCAAGTTTTTTGCTGCGATAAGGCTTGGAGCAGGAAGCCATGAGAGGTCAGGAAGGAAGTACTATGAAGCCAGAGAGAAGGACTGTAAAGAAAAGGGAGCAGAGGAGGCCCTCGTATTCAGCCTGCCATAACAACTGCTCTATTTTTCAAAGATAAACAATACTACATGGGGAAAACCTGCACAGCTGTCACTTGTTGCCTATTGAAAATGTCCCTCTTTTCTCCTTGCTACGCTTGTTGTTTTGCCTCTGAGCTTTGCCAAGATTGCAGCAAAAACACCGTTCCTCCGGCACAGGTTCTAGGAAGCCAAGCAGCTTGTTTATGGCAATTCAAACTGACCTTGAACATATTGAAGGAAATGGATTTAATACTGAAATTGCTCCATTCTGTGCCACAGCTGAAAGTGAGCAGCTCCATTTCTAAGGGCTCAATTCCAGAAGCCACCTGTGTCCCCCTTCCTCCCCATCCATCCACGCATGCAGAGTCTGATGGTAAACACATTACTACACAAAAGGGAAAGTTTTCAGGCATTCTTCTTAGGCAGAGGTGGACAAAGCGTGGAACTTGTGGCTCTTCAAATGTTGTACAGCAACCCCTACCACTCTAGCTAACACAGCCAAAAGTGAGAAATTATGGGAACTGAAAACCAACAACGTTTAAAGTGTAAAATGTTATCCAGCTCTAAAGCACACATTTATTTGGGATTTGTATCTGTAGCAACCATGGGACTTAGGGCCTTTGCAGACTGCCAGAAATAGTGCAAATTGAGTCCACTTTAAGGGTTAGGGTTAGTGCTAGGGAATCATGGGAATTGTTGTTGTTTTTCTGAGACATTGAGCCTTCTCTGTCAGAGAGCTCTGATGCCACAATAAAATACAGTTCCCATGAATAGTGCAAATTGAGTCCACTTTAAGGGTTAGGGTTAGTGCTAGGGAATCATGGGAATTGTTGTTGTTTTTCTGAGACATTGAGCCTTCTCTGTCAGAGAGCTCTGGTGCCACAATAAAATACAGTTCCCATGATTCCCTAACCTTAACCCTAACCCTTAAAGTGGACTCAATTTGCACTATTTCTAGCAGTCTGCAAAGGCCCCTAGTTCTACACATATATGTGCTCCATCCCTTCCTAGTAAGTGTGTTTAGAATTACATCTGTTTTTAATACTGCATTAATTCAATTTAATGTTAATCGTTAGTTGCATCCACACTGCAGAAATAATCCAGTTTGACACTATTGCCCTGGCTCAAAGCTATGGAATTCTGGCAATTGTAGTTTGTTGTGGGATCAGAGTTCTCTGGTAGAGAAGGTTACATGTCCCACAAAACTACAGTTCTTAGAATTCAATAGCATGGCAGTTAAAGCAGTGTCAAACTAGATTATTTCTGCAGTGCAGATGCAGCCCTTGTTAGCTTCTGAAATCTCTATAATCCCAGGGGAAGGAGGTGGCAATAAGGGGGTGAATTGCTGCTCCTTGCAGTGTCTACATGAAACAATTTACTTTTAAAATAGGCTCTGAGGCTTTCCTGCACTGTTTAACATCATTTTAAATACCATTTTTTGAGAACCAAATGTAGACTTCCAGCCACATTAAGGGTTTTGTTTAATTGTTTGGTGATCCATGTAGGCCCTTTGGGTCCTAGGGCATTAACCACCACCACCGCCACCTGCTGCAGTTGCTCACCCCTGATCTAAAGAAAGTTTGGGGTGGGGTGGGTTGGATTAGTGGAAATGGTGCATATATTGGTTCAGAGAGGTAAAAATTCTCAAAGCCAGAACCTTGAGGGCCACATGTCCCCCATCCATGCTTTAAAACCTAGGCACCAAACTCTAGCTGGTGGGGGTTCCGTGATTTAACAATACATTGTTTACAGTATATGTGTGTTGTCTCAGACTCAATATCAAAGCACCAAAAAGCTGGGGTGAGGGGAGAGGACTGAGGAAAGAGACAGTGGCTGCATGTAGTAGTATCACTAGGGGGGTGCAAGGGATGCGGGCCACACCGGGTGACACTCCAGAAGGGGATGACTCCCAAGAAGGGGGAGTGACACCAGGTCAGCTCCCCGCCCCCTGTGGGTGCTGCCTTGCCCTGCACGGTCACTCCTAGGCCCCATGGTGGGGCATTTTGAGCCTTGTAGGACCCACAGCAGGGCTTTCCCTGCCTCCAAGGCCCCGCGGGAGGGCTTTTTTGGAGGGACTGCCCCGGAAACCCCACAGGAAGTCTGGGACTGGAAGTCCCACACCCCAGAAGCCCTGCCCCCACAGTGGGTGTCACCCAGTGTGGGAATGTCACTGGCTGCATGCACATAGATAGTAGGGGGTGGAGTGCCAGCATCACAACTTCTGAGCCTTCTTGTTCTACAAGCCCTGGGAACAGTGAAACAGAGACTGGAAAGGTGGAGGGAAACTTTCCCTAGGGCCAGCTGTGGTACTTTCACAAGTGCCAGCAGCAGCTTAAGCCCTAAAGAAACTCCCTATGTGTAATAAGTGTTCTGGGTAAGACCACAGAGGCTGTGAGCCTTAGTGTGAATAAAAGCAACTGCCACAGCTAGTGGGCACAGTATGCCACCTCTGAAATCTACTTTGGGATTTTGTCTTTTGGATGCCATCTGGCCTGGTTAGGTGGAATTTACCCAAATTCTATTACCATATACCCAGAGTACTCCCCTGTCAACTCCATACCTTCCAACTATCTTGATTTGCCTTGGGCATTCATTCTCTCACAACCCACTGTTTCAGCTGCTCTTAAAATGTCTGAGTTTTTTTTTTTCTATTCCCACTTTCCCCCTTAGTCCTCAGCTTACTCCAGTTGCTGTAAGTTCAAAGTGCAAAAGTAGTTTGCACTCAGTTAATTCGGGAGGAAAAGGGTCAGAGTCTTCCCCTTCCCGGTATGGTCTGGCAAAAGGAAACTGCTACAGCTTCTCCTCACTTGTCTGTTCTTCCTCATTAATAACTTTTTCCATGTTGGCCACACTTTGATGTTGCTTGGCCACATGTGTCCCAGCTTTCAACTATGAAATGTTGGAGGTTAGGCCCAACTCTTACCTGTCTGCCTTATGCCTGGAAGATCAAAATGACTCATAGGACTCTCAGAGGCCCTGAGATTTTTGGGGGGAAATCTAACACTTAGGGACACCTTCTTGTGTTGTCATAGGGAGATGGATGCGATGTTATTACAGGAGTGATATTGCAAGGAGCAACTCCAAGTGATATCAGTAAGCATGATACACTAAACATTAGTTGCAGTTGTACAAAGTATGCCACTTAAACAAAAGACACCAACTCTAGACAAATGAGAAAACCACACACACACACACACACACTATTCAAGTCAGTATGCTTGCTCTAAGATTCTTCCTGCCTCATCCTGAAGACCAGAGGAAAAGAACAGGCTCTGAGACATAGGGCCAGACCCTGAGATCTGGGAATCCTAATTATGACAAAGATCCACCCCTGTGTCATTACAAATACCTACTCTCTACATCTTGAAATGATCAGTGAATGGGATTCTGCTGCTCTAGCAACCCTGTGTTCCTGACAGTGAATAGTAACAAATTAGCTAACTATGAAATTGCTGCCCTGACCAAACATGCAAAATCTGCTGCCCAGGACTAACCCTTTCAGCCCACTGGTAGAGCTGGCTGGGAGACAGGTGGCATATAAATAAATAAAATTTAAAAGTGCAAATAAAAGTGCAAATAAAATACAAATAAACTGAAAATAATTTAATTGCATTTCAAATTCAGATTGCAATTTATAAATTTATAAGCATGCTAGCATGACATTTCTACCACTTGCAACCACCCACCACCCAGCTCCATTGATACAGTTCTTTGATTCTGTATTTCAAAAGGAACACAGAAAGTGGAAACGAAGTTATTTCACTGGTGTAAAAAATTACATTTTCTAATAACCCTTTAATACAGATTGAGACTTCCTTATCTGGAATTTCGAAATCCAAACTACTTCAAAAACCAAAACGTTTTTCATGGGTAACTGAAATAGTGACATCTTTGCTTTCTGATTATTCAGTGTACACAAACTTTGTTTCATTAACAAAATTATTTTAAAATATTGTATAAAATTGCCTGCAGACTATGTGCATAATGTGTGAAACATAAATCAATGTTGTGTTTAGACCTGGGTCCCATCTCCAAGATATTTCATGACATGGCATACGGTTCTTTGATTCTATTTATCCAGGCTATTGAGTATGATGAATGCCACAGACTGCTAAAAAGACAAATAAATAGGTTCTGGGACAAATTAAGCCGGAACCCTCCCTAAAAAACAAAATGACTAAACAGAGGCTATCAAACTTAGGACATATGGCATGACATGATTCAGTGGAAAAATGATAATGCTTGGTATAGTAGAAGGCAGTAGGAAAAGAAGAAGACTACGGGGCTGTACAGACGGCCCCTAAGGGGCAGCTCCATGCTGCCCCTGGGAGCACCAGATCAGGGCTATGGCAACCACACACCGCAGCCCCAATCTGGCTTTTTGCCACTCCAAAAAGACGCCCTTACTGCTGCGGCTCTTCTGTGCCCCTTTGGCACAGCAGGTCTACATGCTGCACCAAGGGAGCACTTTGATGCCACACACCATGCGTTGGGACATGTGGCACGATGACAGTGTTGGGGCGCCCAGCGTGTGGTCACCCCACCCCAACTCCACCCCTAGGCTGGCCCTTGTGGCTGGTCTGCATAGGCCCTACATTACAGATGGCTTGATGCAATAAAGTCACAGCTTTTACACAATTTGCAAGACCTGAGCAGAGTTGCTGATGATCGGGGCTCATGGAGGTGTCTCATTTAGGGTCACTAGATGTCAAAGCTGACTTGATGGCAAATAACACCACAAAACCAAGCTGTTGTGCAAGTCATTGCAAAATTCATGGTGTCTTTACTGGGTTACATTTTGCTTGACCTAAATTTTACATCAATTGTTGAACAAAGCTGCACTAAAGGGACAGCAGTATTGCATATGCTTTTCCCCATCCATGTTGGTTTGGATGCAACTCTATCAGCTTAAGCAAGTATGTAGAGTTGTGGATATTATGGTATACCACTTCTATGGGAAATCAAATTTGCACTCAGGCAACTGTGTCTAAGATTGCAACCTTAATCACAAAACTTGTTGTTGTTGTTATTTGTATTCTGATTTCCCCAAAAAACTGTGACTCAGAGAGGCTTGCATTTAAAAGAACAGTACAATTAAAAATATATAAAAGTGATGCATTAAAATATAATTAAATTATTACTATATTAAAACAGAGATTAAAACAGAACACAGAAATCAGGAAAGGGTTTTGTTTAAAAAATTATTTGCTGTGTGAGTAAATAGGATAAATGAGTACTTGAGGGACAGTGTTATATAAAATTAGGACTGATATGTTTGTTTGACTAAAGCAGCTATCACTGCCAGAGACTGGGTGTCACTTATTGCTTCCTTTTGTTTGTAAGAAATATTTACTTCCTCCAGTGTATACATTAGGATCATTTTGACAATTCTGTATTCATTTGCAAGCAAGGCAGGAAGAAACCACACTCTAAAGGCTAAATTTTAATGTGCTTTTTTTAAAAAAAAAAAAAAAAAAAAAAAGGAAAACTCTGAAAGTTAAATGGCTTATTGTTTTGAAACTTCTAAATATATATCTTGTAGCTGAGGTAATTCTTTTATAAATTAGTGCCACTGCATCACATAGTGGATACTCTATTCAGACACAGTAAAGTAACTGTGCACTCTCCCCTTAAGAGTAGATAAATCTCTCAGTTCTGGCATCTTAATTTCTGAATTTTTAATCCCTGTTTGTCCTAATATATGTATGTCTGCAAGCAATTTTTCCATATATGATACAGCCGTGTGTGTGTTTCAATCCATGCTGTGGTTCATTAATTGGGTGAAAGTCTGCAGCCAGGTATAATCAGAAACCAGCACTTATAAGAAGTAGGATGCAAAGTCTTGAATGCTTCATATTTCTTCTAGATCTGCTT
The DNA here is from genome assembly GCA_026167975.1 of Phrynosoma blainvillii. NCBI lineage: Eukaryota > Metazoa > Chordata > Lepidosauria > Squamata > Phrynosomatidae > Phrynosoma > Phrynosoma blainvillii. The sequence continues at coordinate 60,299,828 of JANUYF010000004.1, forward strand.
GTTCTTTTAAGAGTGGCATCCATTAATTGAAGGTTTTCATGTCAAAAGATCTTATATTAGGATTCCAGAGTTCTTCCAGAAACACACAATTGTTTGCTTTTGCCATCTCGGCTGACTTTTTCATCTCACACAGTTACATTCTGTCTCTTTAAAATTACCCTTATGTTAACAATTGAACATGTGTGATTTTTCATTGTGTGTCTTGAACTAATATAGTGGACTGCCAACTGCTGTTAAACAGTGACCAATATGAGCCATTCAATGAATGGGTGCATTTCATTGGAAAATGAAGTCATTCCCAGTTAGAAGGTGCAACACAGAACTAGGAGAAGGAAGGAGTCATTTAACAAAATTCTCAAAGACTGTGCAGTTTGCTTAAGGCAGGGATGGGCACAGTGTGGCCCACAGGCTGCTTGATGCCCCTGTGCCCTACTTTTATGGTCCCTGAAGCCTTCCAACAGTCCCTCAAAGCCCTACAATCCACAGTTTTTATCTTGGCCCTCAAATTACACAGAAAGCTCCCCAAACATGTGATAACATGCAGAAATAACCCATCCCCACAATCACCTCAAAATCCTATTCTTTCATTTTCCTCTAAATTTTTTCTGAGACAGGGAGTCATATGATCGACAGCTCACCGGTGTGTGTGTGTGAGGAAAGTGATATTGACCCCAAGTGTCCATTCAGTTGCCTTACCTGGTTTAAAGTATAATGTCCTGACTGTGAGCAACTATCACCAAAAGCACATCACATAAATGTTCTTTTGGCATGTTTCTTTTTATTTCTTTTCATCCAATTTTGCAAACCTCTGCATCAGTCCAAGACACTGTGTGCACATAAATTAAGTGCATTCGTTTTCCTGTGGCTGCCATTATTTTAGGTAGAAATATTTATTGAAAATTGAAAGCCTTCACAGATATATTGAATCAGTGGACAGTGGGTACCTTGTTCCCCCTATGATAACACAGCTTGCTTTAAAATGTACATACAAAGGAGAGTCCAAACCAGGGTGGACAACCAGACATCATCCAGATGCTTTGGGTTACAAGTTCCATCTGCCCAGCCAATCTAGAGAGCAGCTGGAGGTGGAGAGAATTGTATAGTATTCTGGAGATCAATGGATGTTGTCTACTGTTCAATATAACAGCCAGCGAAAATACAACTGATGTTCGTAACAATGGCTAATGAACATACAATGAGTTTCCATGCTAGAGAAAGTTACAATATTAAATAAATAAATAAATAAATACAATTACCAGCAGCCCCCAGTTTTGGAAGGTGTCATCCAAAAAACTAACCTTTCCAAGCTGCACTAACAAACAGGATAAGTGTTGAAACCTCATTTGTACAACTCATGGCAATGCTTAAATCTATGGAGATTGGGGAAATGAAATATAAATAGAGAAACTAATTAAGGCCCACCAACTGAAACTGCCTATGGATTATTGTGTGCCGCTTCCCACCCTTTTAGGTGAGATACTACTCACCTTAATCCACTGGAAATCCTGGTAAAATTTAAAGACGTCCTTATCAGCAGTTCTGTCTTTGAACAAGCAAAGCAGTTAAGACCCTTTGTAGTTATAATTCAGAATATTCAAAATTACAATTAATTGCCTTTAAAGCCAGGAGTAGAAATGAATGGACACTTGCTGAAATCATGATCTTCTTGTGAGTGTTTTTTTACATCTTTTGAATGTTTTAGTCACAATCTGCTGTCAGCTTTCTCCCACAGTGACATGAATTGATAGAAGTATCCCTCACTTCTCATACCTGTATTGTCAAAAGAATTATAGGAAGTATAGCTTGTGATATAACCTATCCCTGCCTAAATATTTTCTTCTAGATAAGTATTAAAGGTGTAGAAGCCCTTTCTTTGCATATAGCCATACTAAGAAGTAGTAACTCTTCAGATTGTACCAGAAAAACAGAAATGTTGTTATTTTGGACTACAGATCCCATAATTCCCCAGCCAGCATGGCCATTGGGGGATTAGCTGAGAGACTCTGGAAGCTATAGGCCAAAAAAAAAAAAAAACTTTCAAAGCTTAGTAATTACACAGACATTTCATATCTTGCTTACTTCCAACTTAGTTTATAGACTTGCCCAAGACATTAAGCAGAATATTTGGATAAATGGCAAATAGTGATACAATTGTTATATTTGGCAGTAAAGGTGGAGTTACAGTGATCTCACAAACATTTGCAATAACAGATAGTGATGTGTTGAATGTTGAAGGTCCTCTGAAATTAATTTTTTCCAATGTTTTCCTTTTTAAAATGATATTGCAATTTATCAGGTTTTTTTTAAAAAAAAGAAAGAAAATGCATTCATAATTTTAACTCAACCAGCTTCTGTTTAAAAAGAGGCATTTCAAAGCTCTGTTAAATGGTAGTGTAAGGCACCTGTTGTGAGTTTTTTTTAAAATACAGAGATAAAAGGGAAGCTAATCTACTATTAAAACTCTGGCAAACATCTACATGCATCACCAATGTAGTGCCATTGTGATTAGTGGTAATGTAAATTTGGCAATTTCCATGGCAGACCTAGATTAGTATTGTTTAAGGATAGACTCATCAAATCCAATTAAGACCTGGCTATCAGGTGCCAAAAATTCTCCAGTGGTCTGTAGAGCAGCAAACAAATAAGTCTTTCTGCAGATCAGAAGAGTCTCAAAGTCTGTTGTGATTAAAAACTATTGTCAGCCAATATTGGGAAGGCAGATATTCATGCATTGTGTTCCCCTGATAATCATATTGGGACTAACAATAGGATTTATTGTTTTTATATTGTTCTATTGTTATTGTATCATCTTATTACGTTTTGTGCAGTAGTAATGGTTGTCCTCAGTCATGGTTTGATGGTATTTGATACAGAATATTTGGATAACTGGCAAATAGTGATTCAATTGTTGTATTTGCTCAAGACAAGCTAGTCTGAGATTAATTATTGTGGAAATGAACTGTCAGAGGTCTTATTATATATCACCTTGAGATCCATCATAGAAAAATATGAGATATAAATGTATCCCATTTACTTACAGCATAATTTTCTTTTAGTACTTGGTCTTTGCCTGGTACCTCATAATTAATATTAACCTCCCCTTACTTCCTCCATGGAGGTCAGGGAAGTATACATGGCTCTCTTCTCTGCCTTTTATCTTCCATACATTCCTGTGAACCATGTTAGCTTGGAGATTAGTGACTTCAGCAAAGATAACCAATGTGTTTCACAGACCAAGATTTAAATACAGATTTGAACTGGAGTCACCAGTATGGCACGCTAACCCAGTGAGCCCCATATTTAAGAGCTTAGGGGTTGTTCCAGAACTCCCAGCCAATGTATCCAGTAGTCACTGAGTGTGAGAGCTATAGTTAAACAACATCGAGACCTAAGTTTTGCAACTAGTGTTTTGCACTTGATTGATCTAACTATGCAAACATGGTGTTTGCTTTTAAAATATGCATAGTAGCAGACCTATAGTAGTTTTATTCCAAAATTTATAGTTACCCTCCCCTGAAAATGAATCACTTGAAAACCAACACCACAAGAAATTGTGAAAACAAGAGTATTGGATTAATACTGCCGTCCTCTATGTACCTACTCAGAAGTGAGTTCTGTTCATTTCAATTGAGTTTAATCCTACCTAATATACATAGAATTACAGCCTTAAAGCAGTCTATCTATTCCAAGAGCAGCTAATATTAGTTACATTAAACAATATGAATGTACATTAAGCAACATTAAAAAGAAATCACCAGCAGAATGCAAACAGGAAGAGTAATATTGAATCAATAATTTGTTTGGTATAGGGGATTAGATGGATGGGTTTCTAGTGGTGCCCATCAAGATTTCCCTTACAAATACAAAAGTGGGGAAATGGAAAATGTACCGGTATATGGCTGCTTGAGAAATGGAGCTACTAATGTAATAATGCAAAAGGTAGAAAAGAAAGAGGTGTGTGTGTTTGCTGGCAAGGGAGACCATACTTCTATAATGGATAAATTATGGAGCCCTTGATCCATGTAAAAGATGACCTTGTAACTTTGCCAGGGTCAGAAAACCACAGTAATCAGCTGAGGCTTGTGCAAGCAAAATGGTTTAAGGACAGCTTCAATTATGCACTGTACTTTGTGGTTGTTATCCAGCTTCTAAAAAGTTACAGCAGGGGTAGGCAACCTTTCCCCTTTAAGGGCCAAGGGACTTCAGCTCCCAGAAGCCTCAGCCATGTTGGCCAATAGTCCCATGTTGGCCAATAGCTCCTCGGATTCTGGGAGCTGAAGTCCCTCAGCCCTTAAAGGGGAAAGGTTGCCTACCACTGAGTTACAGCATTAAGAACATGTAATATGAACTGCTTGCTCTCTTTTTCTAATTTAGTTGTTCATTTGGATTTCTTTCCTTTTTTCCTGGGGGTAACAAAAACAGCTTGGGGTGCATGAGTCCCATAGGTGCACTTGATTGATCTTCTGCCACCCCCTATTCCAAAGCTAAAACTCACATTTTGCTATCTGCTTTGTGTATACCAGCTGTGAGTTACCATTTTATCTGATCAGTTGGGGCTTACTCAAATTCTGGGCCCATCTTTCCAGATTACCCTCATGCCTATTCCACAGTCATAGAATTATAGAGTTGGGAGGAGTCCCATAGGCCATCAAGTCCAAGTTGGGAACCGCAACTAGAGTATCTCCAACAAGTAACTGTCCAGACTGTTTTTGAAAATGTCTAGAGAAAGAGACATCTTTTTAGGTAATTTGTTCATCACCAAACCATTCTTACAGTCAAGACATTCCTTCCAATGTTCAATCAAAATCTACTTCCTGTAATTTAAAACGGTTCTACCCTCTGAGACAGCAGAGAACAACTTGACCCTCTTCTCTGTGGCAGCCCTTTAGATATTTAAAGAGTGCAAGCCTATAAACCCACAGTTTTCTCTTCACCAAGCTGAACATGCCTATCTGATTCAACCTTTTCTCATATGTTTTGTTCTCCATACCTCTTATCATCCTTGGTCCAAAACACACTGCAGTTTGAGACCACTTTAAGTGTGCTGGCTGAGTGATAGAGAATTCTGGGAACTGTAGTTTTGTGAGATATTTAGCCTTCTCTGTCAGACAGCTCTGGTGCTACAATAAACTACAATTCCCAGGATTCCCTAGCACTGAGCCAGGGCAGTTAAAGCAGCCTCGAACTAGATTATTTAATAATTTTATTATTTGTTTTATTTAATAATCTAGTCTCAAACTAGATTATTTATTTATATTATTTAGTATAGTATAGTATAGTATAGTATAGTATAGTATAGTATAGTACATTATATTATTTTTTAATTTAATAATCTAGTCTCAAACTAGATTATTTATGTGTTTTGGACCCTTGTTTCCCTTCTTGGAACCTGCTCCAACTTGTCTATATCCTTAAAATGAGGTGTCCAGGACTGAAAGTAATACTCCAGATGAGGCTTGACTATTGCAGAATATTGGAAGACTATTACTTCCCTTGATTTGGAAACTATGGGTGCATCTCCATTGTAGAATGCAGTTTGACATCTGTTTCCCCTCACTTTGCTGTTGCTCCATCCTACAGAATCCTGGGATTTGTAGTTTTGTGAGGCAAAAGGGCCGGCCTGGGGATAGAGTTAGGGTTGGGCAGCTGCATGCTGGCTGCCCCAACCCCACACCAAAACCATCCTGATGCCGCACACTGTTACGCATGGCACACGGTGTCAGGATACCCTCCTAGTGCAGCGTTTAAACACACTGCACCAAAAGGGTAAGGAAGAGCCATGACGCTGGCTCTTAGGGCATCCTTTTGCCGCCCCTAAAAGGAGCGGCATTTTGCCGCTCTTTTCAGGGCAGCAAAAGGGAGGATTGGGGCCATGGTGTGGGGTTGCTGCAGCCCTGATCCACTGCTTCCTGGGCCAGCTCTGTGTCACCCATCTGCAGAGACCCTTTGTCAAACAAGGCTAAAGATGATGGAATACTACAAATCCCAGGATTCCGTAGGATGGAACTACAGTGCTTAAAGTGGTGTCAAACTGCCTTGTCTCTACAGGATAGATGCACCCCATGGTTCTATTATCTGCCATCTTTCCTGTAATAGCACATGGCTGGGTCATGTTCAACTTATGATCAATAATAATTCCAAGGTCCTTTTCACATGTACTATGCTAAGCCAAATATCCCCCATCTTGTACCTGTGCATTTGATTTTTGTGACTTAAATGTAAAATTTTGCATTCATCTCTGTTGAATTTTATTCTGTCAGTTTCAGCCCAGTTTTCTAGTTTATCGAGGTCCTTTTGAATTCTTATCATCTTTGTATTATCTGCTCCTCTCTGTTTTGTATCACACCTGATAAGGATTCCCTCTACCCCTTCATCTGAGTCATTGATAAAAACATTAAAGTCAACTAAGGGGGGTTGCAGACTGCCAGAAATAGTGTGAATTCAGTCCACTTTTAGGGTTAGGGTTAGTGCTAGGGAATCATGGGAACTGTTATTTTTCTGAGACATTGAGCCTTCTCTGTCAGACAACTCTGATGCCACAATAAAATACAGTTCCCATGGTTCCCTAACTCTAACCCTAACCCTAAAAGTGGACTGAATTCACACTATTTCTGGCAGTCTGCAACCCCCCTAACTTGCCAAAAGCAGTTGTAGACTATGGGCCAATCCTTTCTCATCTTTGACATCTGGGTTTAGCCCTGAAGTTTTAGGGAATGGGATTTTGCTGACCTAGCAACCCTAGAGATGGGTGATCAGAACTGTAACCTGACACCATTTGAAAGGCCATATGTTTCCTCCCTGATATTGGCATGGGAGCTTCATAATAAAGCAGTGTGGGAGACTTTATTATTACCATAGCAAAAATATTACTGGGATATTCTGACATCATTCAAACCTTTTCTGGAATTGTTGCCAAATGGCATCCTATCCCTTTAAAAGAGCTCCTCCCAGATAACAATATCAGCTACAGATGTTATGTAACCATAATCAGGCAGCCCAATTTTTCTTAAATTTCCATTTCCATTACCTATATAATGTAACTAGACAGGAAAATGATTCTTAAAGATAATTTAAATAGTTCTGGTATAGCTGGAGAATGGCAATATTACTCAACACACAAAACTTCAGAACAAGATCGAATAATTGGTTTAGCCTAAGAATCTATTCAAAGCTATGACAACAGGAACAGTATCACCCTACCCTTGTGTTATGCCTTTTGTGTGGGCATAGGATTGCTACAAAAGTCCCTTGCAGTAGTAAAGGAAATACAGTCCCATGAAACAGATTTGTTATGAGATAACATTACTCTGCACCACCCACACAAATAACAAAATACCCAGAGAAGCTGAGTAAGGGAGCTTGGTTGTATACCCACTGACTGTGCAAGGTAGAGGTAGGTAACATCTGGACATCCTGATGTGGGAATGAAACTCCCATTACCCCTAGTTAGCATAATTGTGAGAGATGATGAAAGTTGCAACTCAGCAACATCTGAATGGCCGCAAGTTGTCCACCCCTAGAATATTGTCATGCAAACGAAAGAGATGGCACAAATTCAAACACTCTCATAGGAATCAACAGAAAGTCCTAAATAACTCACTGTCAGAATGATGTAAGAAAATACAGTCCTGAACTCAGGTACTTAGGAATGTAAAGGTACCAAGAGGAGGGGACTCTACCAATAAGTAATTACAGTTGGACTAGTTAAGTTTATCTGGTGGTACAAATATATCATAATGGCTTAACATAATTCAATTTGTTACAGCCATAATCTAGACAAACATGTTTGACACCTGATTCAACTGTTGACCAAGAAAGACTTGAAAACTCATTAGGTTATTAGGTCAGGTTATTTTGGGGAAAATAATGTTATTAGGATCTTTTTACCCTGAAAAAGTAACATACCACAGTTAATATCCTTACTTCTAAGTGCTACATCTGAGCTGTGTGCAAATGTGAATTCATTTGATCAATGAAACATAAAGGAACTCACAAGACTCAACTGTGAAAGCCTTCACCCTCCAAAAAATACATTTTGGAAACTGAGGAATGTGTTGCATCTCAGCAACGCATGAGTAGCACATGGTAGAAGAAACTGTAATATGTCAACCACCATTTAGGCACATTATAGATGTTTCTTCACCATCTTGTTTTTCAGGGCCATTCTGGGGCCATTTTGCTACTTAAGGCAGAGTAGCAAATGGTCCACCCACTCACTCATGTCAAGATGAATAAATAGTCAACCAAACTATTCTGGCACATGAGGCAGAAAATCCAAATCTATCCCTGACAGTAAAAATACAACACATTTAAAAGTAAGCAAATAATAATCTATTGTCCTAGTAATCTTATTGTCTAAAATCTGTTGTCTATGGTGGCTCCCCCATTCTGTCCAACAGTAGAGCTGTCAATGAGTTTATAACTTTTCAAGATCACCAAGAACTGTTCCTTTCGTGTGATGAGTGGAAACTGGGATGTTGCAATTTGCTTAATCATAGGAGTCCAAATTGCTGCAGTCCTGTTTCAGAGCAACAGTGAAGGCGACAAGTGGCACTTCCATATGATTTTGGCTGATTCCATATGATTTTAGCTGATATCACTAGACCTGCAGACAATCCTGTGACAGTATCTGAACTAGGCATGAGTGCCCTTTTACTTTTCTCTAATTTTCTTGACCCCACTCTTTGGTCAGCAAGCACTCTAAATAGTGGCCAGTCTTTTAAAAGCTTTTATAGGATTGCCTCTGCTCCTTCACATACACCTTTTTTAAAAAAAATGGCTCCCCTTTAATATTGCTCTTCTCATCTCTGCAGTGAGGAGAAAAAATAGGCAAGCAGGAAGGGGCAGAGAAGTTGGGGGGGGGGCTAGATCTGGTTATTATTGTTATTTTTCTTGGCATGTTTGTTGGGGTACAGTTTTCATTTATTTTTGTTGCACCAAGGCAGGAAGACCAATCTGGAAAGAATACAGCTCACATGCCATCAGCAATCACTTGGCCGTAGCGCTTGGCACTGGCTTGCCAACAGCTTAAAGGCAAGAAGTGGGTGAGGCCCAGCTGCAGCCAACAAGGAACAAGATGGAGAGATCTCAATCTGACTTGGGCTTTAGCAGCCTCACCCCTCCTCCCATTCTGTCCTTCTCCCCAGGGAGCAGTGACTACAATATCACACAATTGGCTTCTTTTTCCATTCTTCAAAGGACTTGCTGTTCTGATGGCCAGCCTGCTTTCTGACAGCCTCTTTCTACTGGAGGACCCACCCAGAGGAAAGGAATACCCAAGGTCTTATTCCCAAAGCTTCCAAAATATTCCACTAAAGTTCCATTAGAAAGCTACTGAAAGGCATAATGACCAAAGCAAAATTGTTTAATCCATCAGAAGAAAGTTCTGCCCCTACCAAGCTCAAACAGGGGGAAAAAAATCAGATCCACAACACAGTGGCTTCTTTGCTAGGATTTTTTTAAAAAATGCAGACAAATGTGTTTGAAAATATATAACACATGCTGCAGCTTGCAGTTATATGTGATATGATCAGAGGCAAAACCAGGTCTTTTGCTATGCCATGTTTGAAACAGCCTTTGAGCCATTCTTGAAAATGCTCAATCTGGGGCTCTAATAAGTTTCAAAGGAAGTGAAACTCCATGATTGCAAGTCACAAACAATTTCTCTTTATGTGCTGTTCTTCTCTGAATATGGTCTATCTCTTTTACTAACTACATTCTTTCTGCTATAATTTTTCTACTGTTACCACTTTATTTGAAGATGGGAAAGTTATACATTAAATGCTAAGATTTTCTTTCCCCTGAGCAAAGAAACTCACTTGGCAATGACTGAAGTATTGATGAACACATCCTTTATTTCCAACTCACACTCATGTAGTTTGCAGTCAGCAGCTGCAAACAGCAGCTTTTGGGTACATGGAGGCTGGTTTCAGTGGGAAAGTGGTGTGGGGCAAAAGGATTAACTATCCTTCTCACTTCACTCTGCAGTGCCTTTGCGTTAAAATATATGGGAAATCCTAAGAAAGAGATCAAACAGTCAAAATAATACTTGGTTTGTTTGACCCTGAATTCAATATGCAGAAAACCCAATGCAAATACAGCTCTGCACGTCTTCATTGTTTCTGAGCTTCCAAACTGATCTGTCATTACCTTCACTGCTAAAGGACTGAGAGTGATAAGAACACCCAGAATCAGGGTTTTTTGGGGGGAGGGGATTCGGACTCCTGGTCACTGGGGGGATGTCATGGTGATATCAGTGACTGACAGAGAAAATCTGGAAGAACCCCAGGAATCTAGATGTCTTGGATATCCTATGCTCTACTGATGACTACCATGGAATCCTGCTTTCTTTCCCCCCAGAAGTGGTTTCCTTGAATTCAGGTAGATTCTGACACCAAGCAGGGGTCAAAACACAGCATAGGCTCCATATCTTAAATGCATGAGCATTTTAATATCAATTTAAATATCCATAGGCTCTCTTCATATTGCTATTTAATTTAATATAATTGTCTTTTTACTGCCAGAAGTGGGGAGAGGTCATGTGCTAAAATACCCTGGCTGGGTTTTGAGACAATACAGCTTGACATGGTTAACCTGGGAGCACTATTTGTTCTGCTTCAGGCACCAAAATCTTGTGGGCTGATCCTAGTGATTAGAACCCTGTTTCAAATGCTGAAATGAACTGATGTAGACTTGGGAGGTTATCGCATTGCTAAAATAAATCTTCTTACCTTTCTTGATTTTAATCTTAATTCAGGTGTCCGAAGCCTCCCCGACGCGTCGGGAGGGGCCGAAATTTGCGTCGGCCAAATCGGGCCTCAACGCATTTTGATTGGCGGAGAGGCTCGCAAGACCCGCCTCTTGCGGGCTCCTCAGCCAATGGGAGAAACAGGAACTCAGCAATCTCGCGAGATTTTGGGTCTCGCGAGATTAGATAAACGAGACTTGGGCAGGCTATATAAGCCTGGGCTGCCTTGTGGCCAGCAGCCATTTTGTTTGAGCAAGCGAGCAAGCTTGCTCCTCCGTTTTTGCCCAAACGTTGGGCCTACTCCAGGCTATAGGCCTGTGTTTAACAGCCGTACATTAACGGCAGTATCACGTCTCGCCATTAGCGAGACTCCATAGTTGCTGGCTCAAAGAAGGGCCGTTAAGGGGCAACCGCGGCTTGTCCCGGATTCGGGGCTTTTCGCCGCAAGTCCGCCTGCGCCAGGCTCGCCTTGAGCGAGGCCGAGGCCAAGGCATTTGTTTTAGCCCGACAAAGGGCCGGTCCCTAGCAACCGCGGCTTGTCCCTCTCAGCGGCGCAGCCGCGATATATACTCGCGGCTTTCCCCACCAGGCCGCCTGAGGCGGGCGCGCCTGACGAGAAGCCGAGGCCAAGGCCTTGATTGGGCCTACATCCTCCTGCCGGCCTTGACCCTGGGCAGACCGTCCACGGTGCTTCAGTGGTTGGCCGAAGAGGGAGAGAATCGATTGAGAAGGAATTCCTAATAAGGACAAGCATCTAACCGCAAGTTTAAAAAAAAAAAAAACAAACAATTACGACGAATTGAGGCCTATTTGGGGCCCAATTCTTACAGCCTATTTGGGGCTAATTTGTTCCTGCTGGTCTATTTGGGACCTATGTTTCAGGCCTATTTGGGGCCTATGTTTGGGGCCTAACTGGTGGGCCTATGTTTGTGCTCTATTTGGGAGCTAAATAACTTCAAACAGGCCTATTTGGGGCCTTTGGAAGTGGGCGGCCATAATTGAGGCCTGATCTTATTTGGCTTATTTACGGCCTGGGGGCAGTACATTTGATTATTGGAGCGCACAATTTTATGACAATGAGTAATTGGGACTTTGTAGATATAACTTGCAGTGCTTATCTGTTCACATCAAAAAAATAATAATAATAATAATAATAATAATAATAATAATAATACTAGCATCTCTAAGATTGTTCAACTTGGAGTGTGTATTTTAATATTTACACTCCATCTGCGGGGTGCTGCAATTTGAGATTAGTTTTAGTTCTATTAAACGACACTGTCCATTCACATCAACATGCCGCGCAGTAAGGCCCAAGGCAAGAAACGCGCAGCCGCAACTGGACACAAAGGGGACCAGACAGTTGCTAAACGCAGTAATCCTGAAAAGGACAAGGAGTTAGATATTCACACTCACCTGGCACAAATTGGACGCACTATGCAAGCTTGTGCCACTGTATGTGAACAGCTAGCTCAGCAACATTTAGTAAGGAGTTCACCTACTTCGCAGGTTATAGCAAATACAGCTATAGCTCAGCCTTCTACATCATCACAGCAATCTGCAGCTGTGATTAATAGTCAGGTCTCCCTGTTACAGGGGTCCAGAGAGTCATCTACCACGGGGATGGGGCAAGTCTCCCTGTTACAGGGGTCCAGAGAGTCATCTACCACGGGAATGGGGCAACCATCCATTTCTGATATAATGGAATTGTTAAAGAAAGTGCCGGGGGTGGAGCTCCCATCAACCTCAGCAGCTGAGGGCAATCAACCTACGCTGTCTGATTTGTTTAACATGGTTCAGAGGGCTATCGTTTCAGGTCAGAGCAACGTGCCTGTCTCAGAAGCCTCAGAGTCTACCGACAGTTTTGGACAGAACTTAGGAAGGAGACGCCACAACACCAGAGCTGCTACTGCTACGCTCTCGGTGGGAGCTCAACAAGCATCGGCTGATGCTTCAGGTCAAGGAACAAGCTCAGGTGCGTCAACTGATAATAATCTACAGTCAACTTGGCCGGCTTCAGTGTGGTCGTCTAACAATCAAATAGGAAGGTTTTCTGGTTTGGATAATGCTGTAGAGTCATCTTTATCAGCTCCTATCCTAAATAACACTGGCCTCCAGAGTACAGGGGCACAGGGACAAGAGGGCAGCACTCCACATAACAATTCATGTTTGAATAAAGAAACAGTAGTAGTGAGTGCTTTGAATATTTCTAGGACTGACAGGACCAATGAGTGCAATCCATACACAGGTATGTCGACACCTTTGGGTTCTCATTTGCCAATCTCTACTAAAGAAAGGATTTGGAAAGGTGAGTTTATTGATTTATTCTCTCTCACCTTCCGTGATCCTGAACCGAGGATCATGGTGAAAGATGGGGTGGTTTTCGCTCTGCCCAAAGAATTCCAGGTTCATAAACGCCCCAAATTAGAAAGAAATTTCGTAAATTGGATTATGGGGTTCACCATTTACAGGGGCATTATTGAAGAAAAAGACCCCAATAGGGCTACGGAATTATCGAAATACCAAGAGATCATAATTAAAGCATATACAAATTGTCATTGTAATGCTAGGGGGTCAGCGTGGCTGCAATATGACGAACAATTTAGAATGAGAGCGGCGCTAGACTGTGCCCTTTCTTGGCGTCATGTGCAGTCAGAACTTTGGGCGGATGTGATGTTAGGTGCCTCCCCTACGAGCCGTTGTGACAATGGGTTTGTACCCATGGTCACGCAGCCGCGAGGGCAGAATACGAGGCCTAGCACGGGGGAAAGAAGGCAACTGGGTCTCTGCTGGGACTTCAACGCAGGTAGGTGTCGGAGACAGCCTTGTAGGTATGACCATAAATGCAGCGCCTGCAGGGGGACTCACCCTGCCGCATCATGTAATAGAGGTAAGAAAGCCGGGGGCGGGGCCTCATATACACAACCTGCAGCTGCGGGAAAGAGCGCCAACACCAGTTAAATTGAATGTGTTGGAGGGTTGGTTGCGAATCTACCCAAAGGTTGATTCGGCTCAATACTTATGGGAAGGTTTTGCACAAGGTTTTCATATCCCATATTCAGGTGTTCGCGTGCACAGTTCAGCTCCTAATGCACGCTCAGTTAGAGAACTCCCAGGGATTGTACGAGACAAGCTGGCTAAAGAAATTGCTGCAGGAAGAATTTCAGGCCCTCATGATCAGTTGCCATTGCCTAATTTGAGGCTATCGCCCCTTGGTGTCATCCCTAAGAAGGCACCGGGTGAATTTAGACTGATTCACAATTTATCATACCCAAAAGGTGAGTCAGTCAACGACGCAATTGATCCACAGCTGACATCAGTTAAGTATGCATCTTTCGATTCAGCTGTAAAAATGGTAAAAAATCTTGGTCCGGGTGCACTCTTAGCAAAGTGTGACATCAAATCTGCTTTTAGGCTATTACCGGTACATCCTGATGATTTTGATTTGTTAGGTTTCCAATTCGAAGGTAAGTTCTATTTCGACAAGGCAATGCCAATGGGTTGTTCTATTTCTTGTGCAGCTTTCGAAGCATTTAGTACATTTTTACATTGGTGTGCTGCTAAGAGGACCAATAACACAGCTATTGCGCATTATTTAGATGATTTTTTGATGGCAGGGGCTAAGGGGACACCAATTTGTTTTAATACTTTAATGGCATTTAAAAAATTGATGGAAGAAATGGGAGTTCCGTTAGCAGAAGAAAAAACTGAGGGTCCTGATACTAAAATAGTCTTCCTAGGAATAGAATTGGATACTGTGGAAGGAGTATCGCGCCTTCCGTTGGATAAACTCATAGCCATGAGGTTCCAAGTTAAATTGATGAAAAGCAAATCTAAAGCCACGCTTAGAGAATTTCAATCCCTAACGGGTTTATTAAATTTTGCCTGTAAAGTTATTGTTCCTGGGCGGGCTTTTTGTTCGCGTTTATATAAAGCCACCAAAGGTATTAAAGCTCCTCATCATCACATTAGGATCACATCGGGTATAAAAGAGGACTTGGCAGTATGGGAAATGTTTTTAGAAAATTATAATGGGATATCATTTTGGAGGTCAGATATCCTTTTAAATGCTGATTTCCAAGTTCAGTCTGATGCTTCTGGGGCAAACGGTTTTGGTGTCTTGTTTAATGGACAATGGGCAGCTGAACCATGGCCTCAGCTTTGGAAGGATAAAGGTTGGGATAAAGACCTCACATTTCTGGAATTATTCCCAATTGTAGTGGCAGTACATTTATGGAAGGAACAATTTCAAAACAAAACAGTATGGTTTTGGTGTGATAACCAAGCCGTAGTCCATATAGTCAATTCTCAGACATCCAAATCCCCTAGGGTGATGACTTTAGTTAGGGAAATGGTAGCACAATGTTTGAAATTCAATATTTTGTTCCGTGCTCAACATGTTCCCGGTTTATTAAATCCTTTGGCGGACGCCCTTTCGCGTTTCCAGTTTTCCAGGTTCCAGCAATTAGCACCGGAGGCGTCATCACAGCCGCTGGAGGTACCAACACGACTTTGGAGCCTTGGCGAATAGAAATCGACCGGGCGATTACTCAGTCCATCGCTCCATCTACACGCAAGTCGTATCAGCTCGCCTTACGAGCATTTAGATCTTTCTTGTTAAATGCTGGGGAGGTGGAACGTTGGCCGTTGAACATAGACTTAGTTCTTCAGTTTGTAGTTCACCTTCGCCAATCGGGTTTGGCGCCAGTAACCATAAGAAATAGGATTGCGGCGCTATCATTTTATTCTAGAGCTTGGGGGTTCACAGACCCCACAGTTGATTTTAGAATTAGAAGGGCGTTAGATGGTTGGGCGAGAGAGTCTGGTCCTGTGAAGGACAGCAGATTGCCAATCACCGGTGCTAATTTGTTAAAGATTTGGGAAAGCCTTCCTTCTACATGTTTTTCACAGGAGGAAGTATTACTATTCAGGGCGGTATTCTCTCTGTCGTTCTTTGCGGCATTGAGAATTAGTGAAATTGTCCCAAGTTCGAGAAATGATGATTCTGGCAGGGCTCTTTCCATTTTAGATATTCAGATTTCAGAGCCGGGCCTTCATTTAAGAATTCGTTGGTCTAAAACTGACCAGAGAGGAAAAGGCCAGTCTATAATTTTGAATAGGGCTCCTTGTGGACAAATTTGTCCGGTATCTGCTTTAAGTGAATATCTAAAGATTAGGCCAAAGGGTGTGGGTTATTTGTTTTTGCATAAGAATGGTCTTCCATTGACACAGTTTCAGTTTAGATCAGTTTTAAGAGAAGTGTTAAAGAAAGCAGGTCTGCCTTATACACAATTCGCACCTCATTCTTTTAGAATTGGAGCGGCCACAGCCGCGGCCACTCAAGGTTTAAGTGAAGCAGCTATTCGTAGGATTGGACGCTGGCGCTCGCGAGCGTTCAAGTCTTATGTGAGGAGATGAATTACCATAACAGTTAATTTGTCGTTCTAACTCAATTTATTTTAGCACAACGGTCATCCGAAGGTGTCTGGATTATTGGTCACAGCCTTGTATTCTGGGCGGAACGGCACTTGGTTCAACTGCGCGGCGATACGGATTGGGGAGGCCAAGGCGCAGGACCTATTAGATGGTTCGGACGCAGAGGAATGATGTGGGGAGCGTTACTCCCGAGGATTCTAGAACTCCTGGAAACATTCAAGAAGCCCAAAGGACTGATCGTCCATCTTGGAGAGAATGATTTAGGAAAAGTTACCTCTTTGAACTTGGCTAATATGATCGTGAATGATTTCCGCGAGATCAAGAGACTATTGCCAGAATCAATGCTGATTTGGACAAAGTTTCTGCCTAGAAGGACTTGGCAAGGTGTTCGAAACCAGACTGCCATTAATAAGACGAGACGCTTTTTGAACAGATCGTTGGCAAAATCTTTGGGGGAGTTGGGAGTGTTAATTTTGAAGCATGATGGTATTCAAATGGATAGGCCTTATTTGTACAGGGGCGATGGGGTGCACCTCTCCCCACAAGGTATTGACATTTATTTGGATTCGTTGGAATTGCAGGTAAAAGGAATATTGAGGGGGGGGGAGGGGATGTCTAGCTAAGCTGACCCCCTCCTGTGGCGGGCAGGGACCCCTCCCTCTCAGGGATGGAAATAGGTTAATCTGGAATGTAATAGGCATATGAGTTGAATAAAGTTGATTAATACATGATGTCATGGGTTGTAATTAAATTGAATGACGTAATAGAGAAATTTAATGATGTCATTCTAGAAGTAGTTATATTATGACATCATATCCGGTTGGGGGAGGGGGGTTAGAATTGTTAAAGGTTATATAAGAAAGTTTTATCTTGGCGCATGCGAGAATAAGATGGTTTAAAACAAGGGTGAGTTGCTTAATCGCAAATACGCATGTGCCAAAATAATGTTTGAAATAAATGTTTACTGATATTCCTTGAATAATGGTTAATTGCTTAAGACCCTGTACAAATAAAGTTGTGGCCTACAGTGTTTTTACCCATAACTATGCGTTTGAGTCCTTTGTGCCGATGCAACGAAGCCTCCCCGACGCGTCGGGAGGGGCCGAAATTTGCGTCGGCCAAATCGGGCCTCAACGCATTTTGATTGGCGGAGAGGCTCGCAAGACCCGCCTCTTGCGGGCTCCTCAGCCAATGGGAGAAACAGGAACTCAGCAATCTCGCGAGATTTTGGGTCTCGCGAGATTAGATAAACGAGACTTGGGCAGGCTATATAAGCCTGGGCTGCCTCGTGGCCAGCAGCCATTTTGTTTGAGCAAGCGAGCAACCCATCCCACCCACCCTTTAATTGGTACGGTTATTTACTCTCAGGCTTCGGCTGGTCGCCTACGGGGGCCGGGAGGGAATTTTCCCAGATATGCCTATTTGGGTTTTTCGCCCTCCCTGAGAACAAATAATGTTGTTAAGGTGTGGAATATAAATGCTTACATGTTACTAATATTATTCTGTATTTGCTGGACAGCATAATTATGTTGATTGTTTGGGAATAATGGTTATAAGAAATTTAGTCGCAACTTGATGATGGGTCATGTGTAACTATTAATTATGATATATTCGGCGGGCAGGGACCCCTCCCTCTCAGGGATGGAAATAGGTTAATCTGGAATGTAATAGGCATATGAGTTGAATAAAGTTGATTAATACATGATGTCATGGGTTGTAATTAAATTGAATGACATAATAGAGAAATTTAATGACATCATTCTAGAAGTAGTTATATTATGACATCATATCCGGTTGGGGGAGGGGGGTTAGAATTGTTAAAGGTTATATAAGAAAGTTTTAACTTGGCGCATGCGAGAATAAGATGGTTTAAAACAAGGGTGAGTTGCTTAATCGCAAATACGCATGTGCCAAAATAATGTTTGAAATAAATGTTTACTGATATTCCTTGAATAATGGTTAATTGCTTAAGACCCTGTACAAATAAAGTTGTGGCCTACAGTGTTTTTACCCATAACTATGCGTTTGAGTCCTTTGTGCCGATGCAACGAAGCCTCCCCGACGCGTCGGGAGGGGCCGAAATTTGCGTCGGCCAAATCGGGCCTCAACGCATTTTGATTGGCGGAGAGGCTCGCAAGACCCGCCTCTTGCGGGCTCCTCAGCCAATGGGAGAAACAGGAACTCAGCAATCTCGCGAGATTTTGGGTCTCGCGAGATTAGATAAACGAGACTTGGGCAGGCTATATAAGCCTGGGCTGCCTCGTGGCCAGCAGCCATTTTGTTTGAGCAAGCGAGCAACCCATCCCACCCACCCTTTAATTGGTACGGTTATTTACTCTCAGGCTTCGGCTGGTCGCCTACGGGGGCCGGGAGGGAATTTTCCCAGATATGCCTATTTGGGTTTTTCGCCCTCCCTGAGAACAAATAATGTTGTTAAGGTGTGGAATATAAATGCTTACATGTTACTAATATTATTCTGTATTTGCTGGACAGCATAATTATGTTGATTGTTTGGGAATAATGGTTATAAGAAATTTAGTCGCAACTTGATGATGGGTCATGTGTAACTATTAATTATGATATATTCGGCGGGCAGGGACCCCTCCCTCTCAGGGATGGAAATAGGTTAATCTGGAATGTAATAGGCATATGAGTTGAATAAAGTTGATTAATACATGATGTCATGGGTTGTAATTAAATTGAATGACGTAATAGAGAAATTTAATGACGTCATTCTAGAAGTAGTTATATTATGACATCATATCCGGTTGGGGGAGGGGGGTTAGAATTGTTAAAGGTTATATAAGAAAGTTTTAACTTGGCGCATGCGAGAATAAGATGGTTTAAAACAAGGGTGAGTTGCTTAATCGCAAATACGCATGTGCCAAAATAATGTTTGAAATAAATGTTTACTGATATTCCTTGAATAATGGTTAATTGCTTAAGACCCTGTACAAATAAAGTTGTGGCCTACAGTGTTTTTACCCATAACTATGCGTTTGAGTCCTTTGTGCCGATGCAAATCCAGATACTATCACAGGGATTTCACCACTGAATCTGCCATCCGCGTGCAGCCCGGCTCGAGCCTGGGTCCCAGGGGTGCTCAGCACACCTCTTTTTGAAACTGGGAATTTTCTGACTTAAGAAAATGGATGCTATAGCACCCCTGGCTCCCAGGCTGGATGCGGGCAGTGGATTTGGTGGCAAAATCCTTGTGATAGTATCCAGATGCTGCCTGAATTAAAATTGAATTCAGGAGAGGTAAGGAGGTTTATTTAGTGGTGAGATAAGCTCCTTGGTTTTCTGGAACTGCTCTTCCACTCCCTACTTGTGCATGTTCTACTTTGTCAGAATGAATAAGCAAGACATAGATCATATTTTTTTAAGAGACAGAAATCATGTTGGCCTCCAGAAATTTTGGATTGGAAGCCCCAGAAGCTGTAACTACACCCAGTAAGGAATGCTGGGAGATGCAGCTCAACATCATTTGGAGAGCTGCATAATCTTTTGCATCCAATTTTTTCTGCCAGTTTATTGTAAGATTTCAAGGTTACAAATTGTCAGTTCCAGATAAGAATTTGTACAATGTAATTAAATTGTTACAATTAATGTAGCAAATGTACCCATATAAGATAGCATGTATTCTGTCTTTCTGTTACAAAACAGCAAGCAAGACAGCTGTCAACATCCAAGGCAAAATACAATCAGTAAAAACAACTGAAATTATAGGAATGATGGACAGTGAGTCTGACTACAGTTGTTATGGCTACACTTGCTATTTTATGTTATGACATTCTGCATATTTCATGTTTCTTTCTCTTCCATACAGTTCCACTTCTTCTTTAAAACATAGTTTTATCTTCAGAGTTAAAAACTGTGTGAGGCTTGCGGGAGGTTTGAAGACAATGATCTCAGATCTGGACAGTTTCCAATTTTTTCAAGCTAACCACATCAATGCCTGGAAATTCAGTGTTACCACAGTTCAGTGGTAGATTGAGATCAATGTGCCCTTGTACAGACCATACTTGGTCAAGGTTGCTTAAAAGAATAAAGCCACAGGCTTCTGGTCATTTCACTGGTGATAAATTAGTTGTCTGAAAAAGCACTGTGATAACTGAGTAGCAGTTTCATAGTAGGAAAACAAAAGGGACAATCCATCATCTAGAACCTTGCCTACACCAGATTGACATGAATGTGGTCTGCACATAAGCAAACCACATAGTAGTAGTAGTAATTCCAGGTGGTCCTTTATCTGATCAATATGAGTTGTATCCAGGGTGTTATTCCATCAGCACAAAGCTTTTACTGCTAGCAAAAATCCTGTTTGCATCCTTGCACAAGTGTCAAAGCCATAATTTGCTTCTGCTCCATAGCTATGACAGAAACTGTTGCATAAGCAATTTGAAGGCTAGGAGGAGTGTAAGTATAGGGGTACAAATGGGAGCATTGCCTCTCTCCATAAAAAATCCTTGTCTGAATTTTTCCTTCTCTCCCCAAATTTCTAATACTGCATTAATTTAAAAGTTCAGTTGCACATTTAGAAATATAGATTATGTATCTAAGGAAAAGAGGCAGATAAAGTTACCAAGATAATGTGAAGACATTAATGTGAACACAGCAAATATAAGAGGTCTAGATGTGAACAATTTTCAATGTCTCATCTTTGCAATGCTAGAAATGTGGATGGTTGAGGATAATTTCACTGGCATGGTGGAACAGGCAACTGTAGCAGATCTGAGCACCAGTTCTGTCTGCCCTTGGATCCCTTCAAGAGTTGCGCAGACTGCCAAAAATACTAAACAATGACAATGACAACATAAAGAACTGGATGAAAGCTCACTTCTGTTTTTGAAAACTAGGTATTTTATTATATTAAACATTGCAAGGGGTCCTAGTTGTTATTTGCTGTCAAGGTGACTTCAACTTACAGTAATCCTATGAATGAGAGATATCCAATTGTCCTGCTGAGGTCTTGCAAACTCAGTGCAATGGCTTACTTGATTGAACCAAATCATCTGGAGTGCAGTCTTCCTCTTTGCCTACTGGTTTCTGTTTACTGAGCTTTATCATCTTTTCCAATGAGTCATGTAATCTCATGATATGTCCAAAATATGTCAGCCTAAGCTTATTCATCTAATGCAGGGCAGGGGAGTGCTGCAAAATATTCAAAAGCTGAACTGATGTTCTGTGGGGCTAACTGGTGAGGCTTGTCACTTTGGCAAGACATAGGCCAAGGAAGGTTGGGGACCCTAAACAATTTAAAGACCACAGAACAGCCTTGGTATCCCACCTTGACCACGTCTGCAGTAGCAGTTTTGCAAGTCCTGTTAGAACAATGATCACCTCCCACTTTTTCTAGTGTAACATTTTTAGTTAAGTTGAAATGGCCAGAACAAACTGTAAAAAACTCCAGAAAGAAGAAAAGAAGGAAATTATGTTTTTGGAGCTAACTGCTGAAGCTTCTCAAAAGACTAGAAAAGTAGTATAAAATGCCTTCAGAGGCAAATGAAGGGACAAAATATCTTTTGTATACCCCATAGATAACAAAAACAATATCCATTATCAGAAATATTAATACCTGGACCAGTATGATGACAGGCACTGCTGGAGAGGGTACTCTTTTGATGGCCTCCATGGTCAGAAACCAGGAAGCTTTTGATGAGGCCTAGGGCACCTGGATGTGGCTGGTGAAGCAGGTGAGGTGGTTAGGGTATTTAAGGCCTGGCCACCCTCTCACATGCCTGTTTGAATCATCATAGCATGGCCTACCCTCCCTCCCTCAATGCAGTGTGAATTTACTGGTCGCTTCAGGGCCAAGTATGAATTTTCTCCCCTATTCTATTTATTTCATTGGGCCCACTCTAGCTGAAGACAGCCAGCATGGTGTAGTACTTTGACTAGGAGTGAAGTGACTCCCGTCTCAGCTTGGGCAAGTCACAATGTCTCAACTTAAGAGAAAAGCAATGGCAAACCTCCTCTGAACATATCTTGCCAAGCAAACCCTATGTAATTGTTGTTGTGTGCCTTCAAGTAATTTCTGATTTATGGCAGCCCTAAGTTGAAACTATCATGCAGTTTTCTTGCCACAATTTGTTCAGAGAGGGTTTGCTCTTGCCCTCCTCTGAGCCTGTAGTGCAAGTTGCCCAAGATCACTCAGTGGGTCTCCATGGTTTTGTTGGAGTTTGGCAAAGAATTTGGCAGTGGGATTCTGGCAGCTCTAGTCCAAAAAAGGTTGTTGTTGTTAACTGCCTTTGTGTCAATCTCAATTTATGGTACCCTGCTGATGAGACATCTCCAAGACCCCTCATCCTCCACTGCTCTGCCCACCTCCTGCAAACTCATACTCGTGATCTCTTTAATAAAGTCCATCCATCTAGCATGTGGCCTTCCTCTCTTTCTACTTCCCTCCAACTTTCTTAGCATTATTATTTTTTTCTAATGATTCATGTGTTCCCATTATATGTCCAAAGTACACCAGCCTAAGTTTTGTCATCTTGGTTTCCAGGGAGGTTTCTGGCTTGATCTGCTCTAGGCCCCATTTGTTTGTCCTTTTGGCTGTCCATGGGATCCTCAGCAGTCTTCTCCAGCATCATATCTCAAATGAATTGATTTTCTTCCTAACTGTCCAGCTCTCACATCTGTACATTTTAATGGGGAATACAATGGCTTGTATGATTCTAACTTTTGTGCTAAGCTGTATCTCTTTGTAGAAGATCTTTTCTAGTTCTTTCATAGCTGCCCTCCCCATTCTTAATCTTCTTCTGATTTCCTGGCTGCAGTCCCCATTCCTATCAATGTTTGGTCTCAGGTGATTTTCTTTTGAAATTCCTTGGTGTGCTCCATTAGCCATCGTATGTTTGCAATGTGGTACCTAGTGTCTCTTCCTTTCCCTAACCCTGCTTGGACCTTTAGGATCTCTATTTCCATATATGGTTGGAGCCTATGTTGCAGAATTTTGAGCATGATTTTGCTTGTGTGGGAGATCAGTGCTATGGTCCTATAGCTGCTGCAGTCTCTTGTGTCTCCCTTTTTGTAGATGGGGATGTATATTGATCACTTCCAATCTGTCGGGCATTGTTTTATTTTCCATATCTGTTGACATATGTTAGCACTAGAGCTGACTCTGTCAGTGTGGATTGCAGCAGTTTGATTGGAATATCATCTATTCCTGGAGACTTGTTTTTTGCTATTTTTCTTATTGCAGCTTCCCCCTCACTTTTTAGAATTTCCAAATCTCCAAATTCTAGTGATTTCCAAATTCTGTTTCCAAATTCTAGTGATATTAGAACTTGCCCCTTAAAATAATATTTCCATCCCATAAGACTGAATAGATCAGGGGTAGGCAACCTAAGTCCCGGGGGCCGGATGCGGCCCCTGAGGCCTTTGGACCGGCCCCAGGCTGGTTCTGCTGCCCCCGCCGCCCCCTGCCACCCCCTGCCATAATGATATTGATTATTGTTGTTATTACTTGTTCTTGGGGTTTTCTTGGCAAAATCTCCACAGGGGTTTTGCCATGGCTTTTTTGTGGCTGAGAGAGTGTGCATGCATATTTTTTTTATTTTTTAAATTTTTAAAATTTTTAATTTTTATTTATTTATTTATTTATTTATTTTTGTTGCTTTGGCCCCCCAATTGTCTGAGGGACAGCAACCCGGCCCCTGGCTCAAAAAGGTTGCCTACCCCTGGAATAGATGTTCTGTATTACAGAACTTTCCATCTCTACTTGATGCTAGATATGCATAGGAATCAACAGACTTGTGCATGTGGACAGGTTTCATTTTGGACCATAGGTGGCAAAGAATAGTGACCATAGACCAATCCATGGGAGAGTGTTGGATGCACTTGTGGAACTCACTCAAAATACTGATCTGGCAAGTCTGGTGGGGTGACTTATTTAAAGTGTTGCTGAAGACTTTCTAATGACAAAAACACAAAGGAGTACACTTTGTTCTCAAATATACGTAATTACAACAATTTACTTGTACTGTGCTTTCAGGGATGGGATGTTTGTACAGAACAGGAAGAATTATTAAACTTTTACTTTACATCTGCAATAGCCGTTTTTCTCTAGGGATAGTCCTGGTTGTCATGTTCCCAAGCCAAATACTCCATTTTCAGACTCAGTTTAAAGAAAGTTTAACAGTGTAAGCCAGGCATTGAATGGAGATTTCTGGGTGTCAGGTTCACACCCAATTAGACAGCAAAACCAGTGCTCCTGTGATGCCAGAAATGGAAGTAGAAAAGGACCACTGAGAAATATAAAGAAAGTATCAGCATATCCAGGAAAACCCCAAGGTTCAAGTGGTGTCTTCCACATACAGGAGGTGAGACGTTCCCGCCCCATATTACATTTATATTCTACAACGTCTCTAATTAACTCAAGGCAATGTACATAGGTCTAAATCTAACTGCTAGTCCCACCTCAGGTTGACCCATTGAATCAAAAAAGAGCACAGTTGTTTCTGTTCATCACTGCCAAGTTCTTCACTCTTATTTCACCAGGGCTGGCCCAAAATATTTTGCTGCCCACAATAAAGGCATCCCTGCTTCCTCCATTCCAGATCTAGAAACAAACAGAACTGGTAATTGAACTTTGCTTCACCACAATTGGTGGCACAGAGTCTGAAGACAACAGATTAGGTTTAGGTGGTGCAGGAAAGGTCATGGAGCTCTGTAACCCTGACTACCAACAACGCAGTGGCTAGGAGAAAATATTTCTTGGAGTGGCAAGGGTTCCTGTTGTTGCCCTTCAGAATTTGCTACCTGAAGCAATGGCTTCACTTTGCCAAATGGTTGGTTCAGCCTTGCTGTCCACTGTTATTGCTGACCACATGGTCCTTGTTATTTTTTTTTTCTTTTCAGACAAAGAAGCAGAAGACTTGGAACAGAAATGAACAATAACTAGGGACTGGATTGAATGAGAGAATATGACATCTTCATTCCTAGCTCCAAAAGGAACAATGCCCCCAACTTCAAGTACAGTAATCATTGAAATTAGTAGTAACACAAAACTTTGCTTGAACACATGGAATAGCAAAATATCTTGTACAAGCATACTTTCTCAACAAGCACCCACTGGCATGTTCAGTCTCAGTCAACTGCTACTTTTTCCTCCATCTCTCTTTTGTATTTCCAAAAGGACCTCTACAATATCCATAGAGAGAAGGAGAGGGGGATGTTTCTCTCCTATACCATACAGTCAATGAGGCTATAACAGCAATAAAGGTGAGGACCTATCTGTTTATCTGCCCCACCCAACCATGGTATGGTTCGTTGGTACTGAAGTCGGTTTTGCCCTGCCTGGATTCCTCTGCCTTTCAGAATTCAATGGCAAACGGGTACACAATAGACATATGAGGATCAAGCATGAGAGGAACTCAGTCAGCATAATGGCTTACTGGAGATTTGAACCTCAGTACTTCTGGTCCTCATGCAAAATATGAACCGCTGTAGCTCTGTTCCCCCCCCCCCCCCATGGTATGGTATACAGGTTATTCCAAATCTGGACTGCCAGGAAACTCTTAGCACTGTCTGCTAGAGCCACGTGGTTGGAGGCTACTGATACCAGTTGCATTTCTCTTATTGAGAACAACATCAGGTTCTTTATGGACTAGGTGAGCTGCCACTGGGTCAGAAAATTGCTTTCAGTCTCCTCTTATTGTATGAGAAGCTGGATGGGTTTGGGTGATGTAATGGGATTTATTCATTGTCAAGCACTAAGTGATGGTTTCTACACACAGCCATTATAGGAGTGTCCTCAGTGATCATATTTGTGATTGATGGGTCTTAGCAATGTTTTCAAGGAAGTTGTGAATCTACCTGTCAAGGTGGCAACATTCTCTTTTCCTTTGTTTTCTCTGTGCTGCTGGACTATGTTACAGTGATGTGACAAAGACCCAAGCAGAAACTTTGCCTTCAGTTACACTTAACTGGACAATTGTTATAACTTTTGATTCATATCTAAATATTTCATTCCATCTTTCCAATTTTTTTAAAAATGTATGGTCACGTCTGCCTACATAAAACTTGAAACGCTCTAATTCTACCAATATTTTTTTTTGTTTTTTTTTTTTTTTAAAAATCATTCTAAAGTACATTCTTTGCAACTTATTGTTTGACAAGAAACCCATTAAGATTTTAAAGAAGCAAGTTCCAAGGCCAAGGCAAAAACTATGCATACTGAAACAGGGCCAGATTTTTATGGAAACGAATTGCTAACATTGCTAACTTTTCCCATTGTTTCCAACCATGCCCTCTCAAACTTCAGCAATAATTCAGCTATGAAATAAACAAACCTGATCAGATAGCTGTGAAAATTAGATAAAGCACACAATAGCTGGGAAGATAGGAGAATTTCATCAGGAGCCATACATCGGTTTCTTCCTGGTGCTAGTTCCATGCAATTCCTCTCTCTTAGGACCCCACACATAAGTTTCAGGACTCAAGAAGAATAAGAAATACAAAAATCTATAAAGGGACCCTTTCTCCTAGTATAGTGGACACACAAGACATGAATATCTTGCTGCAGTCATTCATGGTCTTGTTGCTTCCAGAACAGACTTCTGTAACCAAATCAGATAAAGAAACACCAGCTAATGCAAAATGCTACAAGAAGATTGTTAGCAAGAACTTGGTAATCAAAAGATATTATACAGACATAATCCCACTCTGTGAGATCTTCTCTTTATGGCATTACATGATGGAATTTCAATACTATCATCAGGGTTAAAGTACACTCTCTACAGTGACTGTACTGGGTTTTCAAACACATATTTTCTTCTCAGGCAAACAGAATGGTGATGGAGAACTCTCACAAAGGAAAATTGATAGGGAGACTGCTTAAGCCACCTTGAATCCCATTTTGGGAAAGGTAGGATACAAATTCAATAAAATAAAATAAAATAATTAACTCTTTGCAAACCACCAACAAATTCTCCCCTGTTCATGGAGGTCTCTCATTGATAGTGTTGCCATACATTTATGCTGACTTGCCAGCAAATAAGAATGACAACAAAAAGCCAATTTCTTAAAACCGTAAATGGTAAAGCCATTCCTACCTATTAGCTTTACATTGCTCAACTTTAATTTCTGAATATATGTTCACATAAAAATAAAAAAAGGAAAATGCCAAATTACTTGCCACATAAAGTGAAACTGACCTTGACCTTGATGTATTTGCGAGTTCCTGGGCTGAATCTCTGGCAAATGTAGGATGTGATGACTATTTATTACTTATGAAGTACATTTATATTCTGCCTTTACTGCCATGAGTTCAAGGTGGCACACATACCTTTACCCCTTCCCATTTTATCACCATAACAACCCTGTGAGGGAGGTCAAGCTGATTGACTGAACCAACTTCACCCAGTGAGGGGGGTTGCAGACTGCCAGAAATAGTGCAAATTGAGTCCACTTTAAGGGTTAGGGTTAGTGCTAGGGAATCATGGGAATTGTTGTTGTTTTTCCTGAGACATTGAGCCTTCTCTGTCAAAGAGCTCTGGTGCCACAATAAAATACAGTTCCCATGATTCCCTAACCCTAACCCTTAAAGTGGACTCAATTTGCACTATTTCTGGCATTCTGCAATCCCCCTGAGTTTCAAGGTTCATAAGGGACTTGAACCTGGGTCTCCTAAATCCCAGTCCAATGAAACATATAACCACCTCAATACCATTCTATCCCTTTTTCTTTTCTGCATTTTATTTTCTGTGGTAGATCCAATCTACATAAAAATTCTGCATGTTAACTTGACTTGCCATGCTTTCTCAATTTAGTTCTATGTCAGTTTACCCCTCTGTACAAATTGTTCCCATTTAACTACTCCAAAAATCTCATTATCCTGCCATCCAGTTTTTTTGCAAGCAGATTAGACTGTACTGTACTAACACTGTACTTTATTTATAAATAAAAAAAACGGCCTTAAAAAGACAGAGATACACTGCATGGTTTCTCCTCTTTCTACAGACCCATTTTAGTCTTTCCATGCTCATGTTAGTCAGATCCACATGTGATAATCTAAGCAAGCATTCCTCAGAAGGTGTTTTACATCTTGCTCAGATGTTGCTGAGCCCAGGACATGTCGTTGTATGCTAGGGTTTGCCGTCCTTTATCAAACTCCTACCTATCACACTGAGTAAATTATTCTATTTGCATCTCTTGCAGACCTTATCAAAGGTAAACAGGCTAAGCATTTTGGAATTCTCTCACAGTGTTCTTGGAGAACCTGATCCAAGGCCCTTTGATGACAATGAAGACTTTCCACTCACTTCAGAGAGCTTTGACTAAGGTCATTGCACATTACTTCTATGAAGCAATCAGTAGACGGATAAGAGTCTGTTTCAACAGATCTTCTCAATGTCTTCTTGATGCTTGTCACTAGTTACTTTCTATTGCTCTGAACCTAGCATATTGTACTGCACATGTGTGCAGACGTGCAGGAGTTTGAAATAATGCTTCTTTTTCAGCATTATATAACACTCAACAATCTACATATATATAACAATGGCTGAGATTCTACACTAAGCAGGTGAAGCACTGTGGTTTGTTCTTGCAGTTCTGTATCCACCCCCACACCCTGGTAGCTGTAAACCCCCAGAAATGGCTCTTGTTTTCGATTACTGGCAGGGTATGGAGGATGGAAGATATTTCAGATGAAGAAGCAGCTAGTTTCAGCTTGGAGCGGGGAGAGAAGTGAAGGTGTTTTCCCAGATGCAATATACTCTCTTTCTTCTTCCCTGGGAGCCCAGAGCAGCTGTATCTTCCATGTCTGAATTGTCCCTCCTCCCATTCCCACCAGTAAACACAACACTCACCCCTTCCACAGTTTGACCACTGCTGAGTGAGAGGTTTTGGGTAGAGCACAAAAGGCCAGAGAATAGCCCCCTTCACCTGATCCAAAAAGGGACATACACTTACCCAAGCAACACTTGTGTGTATGTCACAATGTGTGTGTAAGAAAATATGATTTACCCAAGGTCACGTGGTAGATTTCCATAGATTAACAAGGACTGGAACCTTGGTATCCCAGAGTCCTAGTCCAAAAAATAGATGGCCATCTATCGAGTATGCTTTGATTGAGAGTTCCTCAATCAGGGGGTTGGACTGGATGGTCCTTGAGGTCTCTTCCAACTCTATGATTCTATGAAAACCAAAAGTAATAATAATAATAATAATAATAATAATAATAATAATAATAACCATGCTGTCTCCACATATACACTAGTCAAATATTTTGCACAGGTTCATAACAATTGAGAAGAAAACGGAATGCATGCCATTTAAAACATTAGATTCATTTCAGCAGATATGCATGTTGAACATGACTATTTCAGGTTATCAGACTTAAGGGGTGGAGCATTCCTCTTCACAAGAGTAAAGTACAGAATATACCCTATTTTGCACATGCAGACTGTGCAATGCCCTTTCAAGAATCAAGGAGTGCATTCAGAAAGCCTTACGTATAAGAATTTTGTTATCTCAATAGATCCCAGAGCATTAGCCAACCTTTCTTGCTAGGATGGGTGACTACATTTCTAGTTGAAGAAAGATTTTGTGAAACCTAGAGAGCAAAGAAATTTGACAAGAAGAAAATCATTTCATTTAAAATATGGTGCATACTGGGCATAAAGATGATTACTTCTGAGTAAACATAAGCATGGTTGCATGGTTAAGAGTATAGTATTTCACCTTAATGGTGGGAAATCTTTGCTGTCTCGCTTAGATGGATAGCAGTTCCACTCACTTCTGAACATTAGTTCGCAGTGCAGTCCTTTGCCTACATTGGCTGCAGCTGATCTAAGTCATTAGGGTCAGGCATCTCTAAGGCTATAAAAGAGTTGGACTATGACTCCCATAAGCCCTGACCTCTTGTCTGGCACTGAAGGGAGCTGGAGCCTATCAACATCCGGAGGACAACACATTCCCCATCCCAGTTTTTACTCATAATTGAAATGCATTATAGTTGTCAGGGTCTCTTACGCCAACACTGGGGAGCCTGCATTCCAAATTGTTTTCCAAAGGGGTTTGGCAGAACTGGTTCTCAACCCTCTTTCAAAGCACAAAGTTCTCCATGGGCAGCAAGTTTCATGGCAGTGGACAGCTTCTTGCCCAAGGAGGGAAGCCTTTGAAAGGCAGAAAGTGTGTAAGATTGACCATCATTCCAGAAAGGCAGACAATCTCCTCTTGTCTCACCTAGTGGTGAAGTGCTATAAAATGGATGTCGACTGTGACAGGGGAAAGTATGGGGTGCAGAAAAGAAGAGAAGAAAAAATCCAGGAGTGATGTTGAAGTAGAACGTGAGGTGTTTATCACAGAGGATAGACTCTACATCTCCTTCTTGTTTTTCCAGTAACCTATGAAAAACCATAAAATGTATAATGTCATCCAAGCAGCATGGAAGGGCCAACAGGATGGTACACGGTTTATTTTTTCAGTGGTCCTCACCCCTAACTAAAACTGAACAGATGATTGTGATCTTGAGAAACCCTCGAAGAGCTAAGGGAAAGTTTGGCTGGCATCTTGTTGGTACATTTATAAGTTCCCTTCCACAAGCGGGTAGGCATTTTTGGCCAAGGCCTAAGAACCATATTCAGATGAGGGGTATGAAAGTGGAGTTACACATTTGGTGCCATTACGCATCATTGTATGATTGCACATTGTACATCAACGCACAATACATACTAGTTGTGCAACATCACAGTTCTATAATGAGGTGATCTAGCATAACTGAGGCATAACTCTGGACATGTAAAGCAGGGGTAGGCAACCTTTCCCCTTTAAGGGCCGAGGGACTTCAGCTCCCAGAATCCCAGGAGCTATTGGCCAACATGGGACTATTGGCCAACATGGCTGAGGCTTCTGGGAGCTGAAGTCCCTTGGCCCTTAAAGGGGAAAGGTTGCCTACCCCTGATGTAAAGTTATGCTATATTTCCTCCATGTAGGATGTTGGTGATTGAGTAAGCACAGTGCATGAGCCAAGTGAGTCAAGTCTGAAGTATTACTGGAGCCAGCCCTGCCATTTGGTAGACTTTAGTAACTTCAGCCGGCAGTAAATTTTGTCTTCCACAAAATGTAGCAAACTGTTTATTATTTACTTGGTTCTTATTGTATTTTTATTGGTAAGGACAGAGAGAGGTAGCTGTGGGACATTCTATGTATCAAAGCAACATTGCTGGCTTTGGATGCTGTGGATCCTACTTTGGGTGAATGTGTGTGGACAGGGGCACTTGGTGCTTTGCTTCAGGCAGCAAAATATCTTGGGCTGTCTCTGATTATTACTATTACAACTGTGTGGGGACAACCAACTCATATTTTTTTTAACATCAGAATTATTTCTATTCTTTTAAAAGTTATTATTCTTTTTACAAATTAAGATGCTATCCCTCCTTCTCTGCTCTTTGATGGGGCAACACATCTAGGTAGACTAGTGCCCTTTGCTGATAGCTCTTAAGATGCTTAAAAATTTTCAAAATGACAAATGCTTTGTTGTGTATTTTTCTTTAAAAACTGGACAGCACATTCAGTCACAAATAGCATTTTAAAACAGATCATGAAAGGTATCCTGGTTTACATCCTTAACTTCAGGAATTAATGAAATCCCTGGAGCTACAATTTGTCTTGATGCTTCTGCTTGGGAAATCCTTTAGAGTAGCTGTTAAAGCAATTAAGCTGGTGCCCTCAATTTAATCTGTTTAAGGTTTAGCACCAGCACTGAGTCACAGCAATCTTCTAGGTCAGGCAGGAAAAGAATTGACGTCATTTGAAAATGTCACTGCGTAAATATCCCCCAAAAAACATGGCTGCCCAGCATACACAGTTGGATAATCAGATATTGTGAGTGTGTGTGTGTGTTTGTACACACACACACACACACACACACACACACACACACATTCATCCATCAATCCATCTTTCTGCTCTTTAAATTTAAGCTATGACCAAACTAGTTTTGAAAATATTCAAGACACATTTTTTCTAGTATAAGCCTTTTCACTTACTTTGCAAGGTGTTTCCTTTATCCAGAAAAGCATCTCTCCTGCTAGGAGCAATCATTTGGCAGAGTGTATGCTCAGGGGACAAACAGGGTAAGGGATGTTTCACACAAAGAGGCTTCAATAGGTGGATAGTAATGACAATCTAAGGCTAAAGAGCATAAAAATAAATGTGACCTTTTAACCTTGAGCCATTAATTCTGTTTTCTAACAAAACAGGCATAGTGAAAACAGATGGTGAGAGGGTTTCAGTTGGGAACTTTGATTCCATGCCCCAATCTGTTTTTTAAATATTTTAAAGAGGCAAAACAACAAGGGAACTATAATTATGCATCTCTCCAGAACACTTTCAGATCCATTCAGGATGCTAGAGAAGAAGTTGTTGCTAAGCAGGTCATTGCTAGGATTATAAAACCTGTAGCCATTGCTACACTAAGTCTTGTCTTGTGTCAGTATAACATAGACAGGACAAAATTGTCCCTGAGCTATATACAAGGGTACAAAGAACATTCGCCATAGCAGTAATGGAACCATTCCCACAAAATCCCCTATCAAGCCTTTGAACAATTTAAGCACTGGTGTGCAGAAAGGACTGGGAGATCTTTGGGTGATTTCCAAGAAGCACACTTTTGACTTTTGACTGTTGATCAACAATAACAAAATGAGCCCACCCCAATACACACATTTATTGTTTTTGCTAGCTGCCTTCAAATGGACCCTCACTTATAGCAACTTTATTTTAGGATTTTCTTGGCAAGATTTTTTCAGACCAAGTTTGCTATTTTGGCACCTAGTGTTTCCTGGCTGTCTCTCTTCCAAGTACTGACCAAGTTTGATATCAGACAAGATCTGATGCCTTCAGATATTTAGGTTGGCTACACACACACACACTTCAGCATTCTACTGCCTAGGCTTGTGGGCTTAGAGAAAATACAGAAATAGTGAAAGAAAGAAAGAAAGAGAGTGAGAGAGAGAGAGAGAGAGAGAGAGAGAGAGAAAGAAAGAAAGAAAGCGAAAGCTAGTAATGCATTTGTGAACAGGAGGACAGTGAGTGCAATCCATTTGTGATGCTCCAAACTGCTCAAATATCTCAAAGTGCTAGACCAATTTGCCACCTTGGATCCCATGCTGGAAGAATAATAATAAAATTTATTTTTATCCTGCCCCTCTGCCCAATGCAACTGGAGGGGGGGGCTTACAGCATTAAAATATACATTCCATATCCCACAATCCCACCCACCCCCTTAAAATACTATTAAACAATTGACAATTAACAAGGCATGATATTAATTAAATTCCAGTCCCAGCTAGAACGGAAATCAATAGGACTTCCATAAGTGGTGTCTAACAAGCTCTATCCTTTTCAGTGGATCCACTGTAGCTGGAGAGAGGCAGCATGGTATAGTGGTTTGACTAGAACTCTGGGAGACCAGGGTTTGAATGCCTGCTCAGCCATGGAAAACCACTGGATTACCTTGGGAAAGTCACAATCTCTCAGTATAAGAGGAAGGCAGTGGAAAACATTCTCGCAATTAATCTTCCCAAGAAAACCCTATGATAGAGTCACTCTGACTAGGACTGGGCTTTGCATGTCTTCACACTCAGTTCTGATCTCAGGGATCTAGAAGGGGGGAAATCCTGAAAGCCTCAGGTCTGCTAGCCCCTGAATTATAATGCTGCTTGCCAACAATGTCCTTACATTTGTGGAAGGCTACATATAGCACATTGTAACAACTGGATACTATTTTGAGTGTAGAACTCATCTGCACACATGGGCCTCAGACACTGCCAGGAAGACCACAACCAGTTCCTGAATTATTACCCCACTGAATTAATGGTTGTGTGATGGAGTCAAATGGCCCCTGCATGCACATTTACAGAATATTAGGGATGAGTGTTGTAGGGTGGTATGGCTACCCCTCTCTTATCACCCCTTTCTTGCTGGCTGCTTACTTCTGTCCTTGCTCACCACATGTGTAAGACCATTTACCATTGAAATTACTGATGTCTGTCTTTTAATGAAAGGCTGGGACTTGCCTTTTAATGGCTGAATATAGGTTTACAGCAGCATGGCCTATGTATTACATTATTCAGAACATCTAATAAAGACGTCCACTCACTCCCTCTTTACTCATTTTGATAAGGTCAAAAGCAGTTAAAATTCATAGGCTAAAACTGAACAAAGAATCCAGCTCTGGGATCCAAGCATTGTTCTAATGGTTTTGGAATTTCAAAAGGTAGGAGAGAAAATTCAACTATCCTAGTAATCTTGCTTGCTTAAATCCATTTGTAATGTTGAAGCATTGCAGATTTATCCACATTTAGTTATGTATTTAAAGTGATTGTTAATAGCAAATACTCTTCTGAGTTCAATCCTACATATGTCTTCTTAAAGCAAGTCTCAGGTAATTTAATAAGGCTTACTCTTGGGTGCATTCTTATTGAAATGCTACCTGAATCATCATGTAAACTACCACAAGGCAATGTAAAGAAACAGTTTTAAACTGTCTATATTAAAGAAGGTACTAATCACACATTCATGCATATATTTATATTTTTGGCATTTATGATTCACCCTTCCACAAAATCCGTTGGTAGCTGGCAATCACATTTCATATGATCACACAGGCAAAGCATTATATTTTCTTAAATCCTAGGTGTAACCTGGTGTGATTGGTGAAGGTTTTCAAAGTGAAGATGTTGCAATCCTTAAGGCCTGTACTTCAGTTATTTTTTTCAGCAAAGGATACCATCAGAGAACTAACTAAAATAAAAGAATGAGTGTAGCAGTCTGTCACTTTGTTGCATTGTGTGCAACAAAGGTAAATTTGAGCTGAGGATGTTTTTAAGGGCAAGTTGTGTGAAGCTGAATAGGTATTATGTCCTATCAAGGACTCATTGTTTAGCAGATCCTATGCCCAACAATGCCTCATTGTGATGGCAACAGAGATCAGTGCATTAAATACCAGTGTTTCAGACCCCCTTCACATTTTTGGTGTCCTCTTCTGCCTACGCAGACTAGTATATTCCTTCTACAATTCTGCTTGGGTGCTCATCCAGTGGCAAGCTTGAATCACAAGAATGGACTTACCTAACTTGAAACCAATGGCTCCAACCACTGCCTTTCTTGATTTTCTAAAGGATACGGTTCCATTGAATCCATTGAATCCCACAGATGATGAACTTAAAGAAAGCTCTGCCTATGTTCTTTAAAAGGATTTTACAAATTGGGGAAGCTACTTTTGGATGTGTCAATTTTATTTGGATATATTAAGAGACTAAGGCTTCGGCAAGTATCCCTGGTGAACGTCCAGTTTCTCTTCATTGGACAGAATTTTCAACAGAGAAAAGGGACTTTAATTGTATGGTTTAGCTAAAGGAGTGTGGTTTAGAAAGACTCGTTAAGAGAAAGCTAATAGGGAAAAAAACCAATAGGTGTATGCTTTTAACCTTATTTAATACCTTCAGAAAAATACTTTTTAAGAAATCATCCTGTTTCATCTGTCACTGAAAAGGTGAGTGCCAACACATGGAATGGAATTGCACTGTGCAGGGTCTATGGCATGGATAAAAACTGGTGTGAGCATAGGTCAGTAGAATCATGTTTAATGTTATCTTTGTTGTGGGCTTTGTGGAAGCAGCTGAAAGCACACAGACAATATGTATGTGAAAGAGGCACATTTGTAACCTTAAATCCTTAAGCTACTTACTGATTTTAGATTATGGGAGTGGGGCTGATTTTACTAAAACTGGAGAAAGCAAGGGTCATGCAAGTTTTATGAACAGTTCTGCTCTGTTTTCTCTATAAACTGAGTACCAACTCAGAACCTTGGCCCTCTCTCTATTCTATATATTACTTCTGGAAAAGTTACCTTTTTGGAATACAACTCCAAGAATCCCCATCCTGAATAGCTGCTGGCTATGCTGTTTGGAAAATTCTAGGAGCTGATTTTTTTTTTTAAAGCTCTCCATTGAGTAACCTAAGGTTAGCCACTGAGATCCAGGCCTTACAGGATTAATAAATCAATATGTACCAGTTCAGACTGCCAGTTAGGGCTCATGTGAGGAAAAGCTCCCAATGGGGGCAAAGGAACATCTGACAAAAAGAAAACTAGTATATTGCAAAATATAGTTAGGCAAGAACCCTATTCTATGATCATTACTTTTCTTTGTGGAAAGCGTGTTTGTACAGGGACCATTCATTCCTCTGAGATTGCATTGGCTGAAAGAGAGAGTGTGTGTTAATACTTCAAAGAAAAGTAGGCCTTAGATGGCTCTGTACCTCAAATTAACTGTGGTCTGAATAAATACAAAGTAATTCTGAAATGTTTGCCATGGGGAATAGAAAGGGTAGGGAAAGCGGCAGTTTCTTCCACTGAGTTTTATTGCAAAACTCCAGTAATTATTAATACTGTTGAATTGCACCTAGCCTTTTCATCTGAACTTGGATTCTTCAGCTATCTGCTCGACTATCCCAAATGTCTGAAAAGAAGTTCTTTCAAATGGCTTAGCAAGATATGGATGTTATTTGGTGGTTGTCATTTGACAATTCCTCCAGATGAGTTAGGTTGAGTTCATGTCATTAAAAGGATGAGTATCAGGTAGGTTCTGGGAAACATCATCCAGTTTTTCATTAGGATCACTTCTCTCCAAATTGCACAAGATTTAGATTTAGGAATGCTGATGATAGGAACTGTTGTCACATGATTTTCTCCCACCCCAAACTGATTTTTACAATCTTTGCAGCATGATTGATTCTTCCCTCTTCCCTCTCCTTCCCTGTTTCCCCATCACATCCCCCATTGTACAAGCTGCTGCTCTGACCTTCCAGAGGTAGTGGCAGGAAGAAGGAAGGGAGAAACCACTTTCCTTTTGGGAAAGAGAGCTATCTTCAAATTTGAGCCTGGGTGTTTTATCAATTATTTGCCAGTCATCAATGAATACTGATGTTTGTGTTATCCTCCTTTGCATGACTGGGAAGATTTCAAACTGTGACAATAATAACTAGCAGTTTTTATTAGTCATAATCTTGCATGAATGTCAGCCCAGTTCATCAAATGTACAGAGTGGAATCCCTTCAAAACTGCAAATGCGTTACTGACATTTTGTGATTGAAAATAATATTTATTCACAGAACTGTGATGTCAGATGTGTTTAGATGAAAATAATTTAAGGTGCAACAATAGACCATAACCTAGAGCTGCAATTTTGGCCTTTCTGAATATTTCACCTTAAACATTCTTTTTTACATTTCTGAATGTGGTCTTTTTACATGCATGTATTTATTAGATGAGCTCTGCACCTTTTCTTTTCACTGTTTCCTCATATATATGTATTCGAGTTTCTCCTGTGCCAATGAACACTGTTTCCTCATATATATGTATTCGAACTTCCCCTGTGCCAATTTCACAGAGATGATTGGAGTTTCATAGGTTGGAAATATTAATTTTTGGACGGTAGCATCCAGAACCCTCCAGGCAGAAGACAGAGAAGCTGGAGATTCTGTGAGAGACTGTAGTTTCTGGGGACTGTAATCCAAAAAAACATAAATTTTACAAGCTCTGAAAATTATTTCTATCAGTAGCTTTTTCATATCATTCTGATTTTGCTATGCATTTATTTCCACTATAATATTATTCAGAGAAATAACAGATATTAAGATCTGCTCCTGTTGAAGCCAGAAACAGTGGCAAATTTCCTGGTGAGTTAAAAGATTTGGCTAAATCCTTTTTGAAAAGAAAATGCTCGGTTTTAAACTCCATCCTAATCAGCAGGGCTTTAATAGGATTTGAGTTTTATTATAGCCTGACAAGTTGCATGTGACTTTAAGGGTGCATGATAAACATTTTAAAGTGTAGATGCTTTAAGAAGAGAGTCATTTTCCCTGGAGTTCACATCATTATCAGCAACAGTACACAAGCACACAATGGGAATGATACCAGCCTGATTGCAAACAATGCTGGGGGGGGGGGGGGGAGGGAGCAAAAGCAAAAGAAACTTCAAACTATTGCTTAGTGAACAATTTATCAGCATAATTACCATTTTCTTAATCTGGAGTTCTGTTGGGGCATTGTTTCAGGTAATGTGTGAATGGAGGGAAAGACTTTACTGTTGGAGCCCCTACCAGGTTGTTTAGGGATGTGTAGTCTTAGGATGGAGATCTAAGCCTGATGAACCATTGTACCTGCACTGCAGGGCATTGGCCCCACAGGTATCTGCCTCTAGGAATGGCCACTTCTTCCATTTTTGCCCCCACTGGCAACTTACAAAGCAACCAAGTAATTAACAGGGGCTGAGACAGAATTTGCACAGGACTTATTGACTAACACTTTCCAGGGAGCTTCCAAGCAGACTGTCTCCCAGGTTGTTTCTTTTATTTCATGGACATTGCTGAGTTGAAGTGAGAGCCCCTTTCCAACTTGTGACTCAACTGAAAAAGACAGAACTTTTTGATGTCTTTGGATTTGCTGAGGCACAGGGAACTGTCAAAAGCCCAGGAAAGTTGTTGGAAATCATCCTTTATCTGGGACCCACATTGTTAATTGGCTGTCAAAATCCATACCAAGTATTACCTGGCCAAATTATTACCACAGTGAACTGTCAGCAGACATGAACTCCATTGCCTGCCTGTTATTTTTAGATGGCAGTTTCTTTTGGATTTGTATCAGGCATTATTCTGTAGCTGGATATATTTCTGTGCAAGAAGAAAATATGATGTGCAGTAGAAATCAGACTTTTGTTCAGCTGGCAATATGGGAGAGGAGCAACATCATTTCTTAAAACAAGTAGATGAGAAAACTATAAAGAAATAGAAAATTAAAATTATTGTTATTCATTACATTTGTATGCCACTTTTCTCTCAGTGTGGGACTGAAGGTGACTCCCAAAGAAAATAAATTCAAAAACCCTAACAATAAAAATTGCAAAACAATTTAAAATCCTTACATTAAATAGTGTAAAATAATTTAAAAGGCATACAAAAGTTAAAAATAAAGATAAAACATACATCACAGTAAGCTGCTTCCCTACTTAAATGTTAAAAGCTTGCTTAAACAAAAAAGGTATTTGCCTTCCAGTAAAAGGAAAGCAGGTAGGGGGCTAGCCTAGCTTCCTGCAGAAGGGAGTTCCAGAGGGTGGGAGCAGCCACCTAGAAAGCTCTCTCTCTCTCGTTTCTTTACCAAGGGAGCCCATGGTGGTGGTGGTGGTGGGACAAAGAGAAAGCTTTCCCCATGATGATCTTAGAACTCTTGCAGGTTGGTATGGGTAGATATTGTCTTTCAAATAGTCTGGACTTAAGCCATATAGGAATTTATAGGTCAATAGCAGCACTTTGAATTGTGCCCAGAAATGAACCAGTAACCACAGAAGCTGTGGTTTTAACAAGTGAGTTATATGCTTCCTGTAACTGGCCCTGATCAGCATTCTTTCCACAGCAGTTTGGACCCAGTGAAGTTTCTGAGCAGTTTCTATCAGCCCTACATAGAGTAGGTTACAGTAGTCCAAACTTGATATAATCAAGGCATCTGTCACTGTAGCCAAATTTGATGTCTCAAGGAATGGCTGCAGCTGGTGCACTTGTTTTAGCTGTGCAAATGTACTGCTGGCCATTGCTGAAACCTTGGTGTTCAGGCTCAGAGTAGAGTCTAGGAGAACACTCAAGCTGTGGGGCTGAGATTTCAGGGGGAATGTAACTCCATCCAGCACAGGCAGAGTCCCTATTCTCTGATCTGCTTCTGTCTTGTCTGGATTAAGTTTCAAATTGTTTGCCCTCGTCCAATCCATTACTAACAGCAGACAATGGTTCAGTTCCTTAGAATCAAATGGGAAAGAGAGATAGAGTTGGGTGTCATCAGCACAATGGTGATGCTGCATCCCAAAACTCTGGATGATTTCTCCTAGTGGTTTCATGTAGATGTTAAACAGCATGGTGGACAAAACAGAACCCCGAGGGACCCCACAAGCCAACAACCAGGGAAATGAACAGGAATCCTCCAGCACCACCTTCTTAGTTTGCCCCTTTAAGAAGGAACCACTGCAGAATAATGCAGCTACAGTACATCCCAGAGAGACAGCCCAAGGATACCATGGTCATTGGTATCAAAAGCCACTGAGAGGTCCAGAAGCACCAAAAGGGATATTCTCTCTGTCCATTTCCCTGCAAAGGTCATCCGCCAAGGTGATCAAAGCTGTCTCCATTCCATAACCAGGCCCAAAGCAAGCTTGAAATGGACCAGGATAATCTGTCTCACCCAGAAACCCCTGGAAGCTGAGAGATCATCATACATTCTCAAGCCCTGACCAAAATTGGAATGTTAGGGTCTGTTACCTTACTGCCTGATTAGCCAAAACATTCATTAATCCATATGGAATTTTGCAGGAAAAAAGTACAGGTAGCCATTGAAGAGTAACACAGGAGTACCAATACAGAAAAGAAGACTACATGATTGTGTCATGTATCATACACAATACTGACAATGCCAAATTTGCCTTTGTTTCAAGACGATTGGATGATCATCACACTATCATCTTGGATGATATGAACAAAATTCCCCTGTCCCTTATGGTGTAGTGGTGGGCTTCTGAAAGGCTCCCCACTAGTTCCTGGTAGATTTACTCCCAAAAGTTTTGACATGTAGAATGCAATGTTGGTTTTTGGTTTTGAACCCAGAGGTAGTGTTCCTGTTGCATCTAGAATCACAAGGTAGGATTTCAAATATCATCTAGATTCTAATCCAACCTATGCCCAATGCAGGCATCCACAATACAGAGATGGCTACCTAGCCTCTGCTTAACTATTGGAACAAGTAAAGTTGAATGACAACACTGAGCAGCTATCTTGTTAGGAATCTGTTCTGCTGCAAGTTTAGACCTATTATTCCTAGTATACCACATGTCAATAATTCCCAGCCTTTGAACCTCCAGATGTTTTGAATTTCTATTCCCAGAAGCTCCAGCCACCTTGGCCAATGACCAGTAGCTGAAGTCTAAAACATCTGGAGGACCAAAGACTGAGAACAACTGTTGTATGGAACTCACAGTTATAAACAGGGTATCCGGATCTTGGCCCCACAGTTATAAAAGAATTATCTATCCTCAAGTGTCTTAAAAGAAAACTATTTTTTTCTCCTTTTCCTATTTTTTCCTTCCCTCTTTTATGCCAGTCTCTTAATTTTCTTATTTTCTGTAGTTTTCTTGCCTTCTTTTACACTCCCTCCCCCCAGTATTTTCAGTTAGAAAAAATGAAAGATGTCCTTACAGTATTGGAGATCTTGAGCTAACAGTGGGGTTGGATCAGAGGATTACTTTTTCTGACCAATCCAGTTTCATGTGTGATTTGGCATGGGGTGTTTTCACACGGGGTTTAGGCGGGTGCAATCCTACCTCCCTCCGGCCCCAGTCCGGCTCCTTTTCCAGTGTGTTCACACTCACATCGCAGCAAACCCCGCCCCTTCCAGTGCCATCCCTGCATCAGTCCGGCTCCTTGCTCCGTGTGTTCACACTCACGTCGCAGCAAGTCCGGCCTCACTCCGGCTGATCCAGCGCTAACTCCGGCATCAGCCCCGGAAAGGTAATTCCTTTTTTTAAAGGGAATTAAGTTGCCGCCGCCGGAGCCATTCCGGAATGAGTGGCACGGTCGGCTCCAGGAGGCTTTGGTGGGTCTTGTGTGAAAACGTCCATGGTCTATCACACAATGCAGTCTTAGCCTTTGGAAGCAGGGGGAAATCAGGGCTTTTCTGGCTGTGGCACATGTGACCATCAGAATTGTCCCTTTACACACATTACATACAGTAGTGATTCGATCAACCCCCTACATGCACTACAGTTACGTTTCCAGTTAGGCCTGGTTGTTCTCCTAGGACAGGTCCTCAGGGCAAGGGGAAAGAATTCCAGGACAAGAACACTGTCTTGGAAAAATATGTGGTGAATATACATATATATTTTCTCATTTGTTAGGTTTGGTGTTTTTTATTTGAATGACATCTTCTACATAATTCTGGTTGATGCTTAATGGGTGTCATTTGCTTAATGCTTTCAGACTTTGGTTCAGAAATCTCAGGACCTGGAGCAGTTTTGACCTGGCAACCCTAGTCTCACTCTCTGCTCTTGGTGCTTAGTGGTCCACAGCACGGCCACATTGTGAAGGAGGCCATACAATTTAGATACTCTCCGACATCTCACAGATGAAAACTGGGACACATGTGGCCAATCAACACCAGAGTGTGGTCAAGATGGTAATAATTATTGAGGAGAAAGAATACACAAGCTAGGAGAGGCTGCATCAGTTTGCTTTTGTGCCTACTGGGAAGAAAAAGACTCCATCCCCTGTCCTCTCTTCTTTCCACTGCTGAATTTATGGAGTTGAAACTACTTTTAAACTTTGATCTTAGTTTGCAGCAACTGAAGTAAGTTGTGGACAAAGAAGGAAAGTGGAAGATGGAATGAGAAACTGGAACATTTTAAAAGCCATTGGGTTGGCAGAGGACGGGTTCAGAGAGGATTCATTGGAACTGTTCCTTCCCAAATCAGGACAGTTATAGGGTATGAAACTAATATGCACTGCTGGGACAGATGAAGGAAATGCTCACCTCACTACCAGCCTTTCTTTTGCAGTAGGAAAAAGAGTCCTTGATTTTCTTCCTTCATTTCTCTTAAATA
Organism: Phrynosoma blainvillii; assembly: GCA_026167975.1. Classification (NCBI taxonomy): domain Eukaryota; kingdom Metazoa; phylum Chordata; class Lepidosauria; order Squamata; family Phrynosomatidae; genus Phrynosoma; species Phrynosoma blainvillii. The sequence goes on from JANUYF010000004.1 coordinate 60,342,656, forward strand.
GTTACTTACAACTCAGAATTGTTGTGATTAACAGTAATTTAATTACACAAGGCTTAGCCTAAGATGACACTTAGGGAACACTCCCTGTGAACCAGACATGCAAAGCAAAAGATGTTTGCCAGCCTCTTCACAAAATGTTTGAACAATCTCACGTGCCTCATTTTGCTCCAGAGATTGAACCTAGAAAGACTGACACTCCTAAATCTTTCTCATCAGGTCAGTCTATCACATTACCTCATAATTTCTGGACCACACTGGTTTAAATTCACACTTTAGATGATAACCCTGTAATCTGTTAGTGCTCTTTATCCTCTTTCTGTCTCTATTCCAATCTTAAAAAGCCAACAACAAGAACTCACCCAAAATGATTTTTCCCTTATGTCAAGTGTGATGTTGTCACATGTCTGTGGCTCAGTCCAACTTAGGGCCTAAGCAGACTGCCAGAAATAGTGCACATTAAATTGAGGCACTGCCCTGGCTCAGTGCTAGGGAATCATGGGAACTGTAATTTATTGTGGCATCAGAGCTCTCTGACAGAGAAGGCTCAATGTCCCAGAAAAAAAATACAGTTCCCATGATTCCCTAGCACTGAGCCAGGGCAGTGCCTCAATTTAATGTGCACTATTTCTGGCAGTCTGCTTAGGCCTTTAGTGAGTAAAGCAAAATTAATTTAACAATGTAAGAGCCATGTTGGCCAGAAAAGCCACATATCTAAAGTCAACATTTCCCTCCAACATATTAATATGTATGTACATAAAGGTGATTATGTCCGACATCCCCCAGACATTATGCCTGAACAACCGGAAACATCTTACTCCTGAAATAAGCCGTGTGCATCTAATTTTAGTAGATTCCAATTAAAGATTTATCACATCTTAAAAATCTCACAAGTTTTGGAAGCAGCTTTATGTCATCATGCATAACACTCCATTTCATCTTCACAAAACTTTGCTGAGGTAACTTACTTCAGTGAAGTAACTTAAGCTGAGAGACCGTGATAGGTAGGGCAGTTGTAAATTTTGAAAGTGCAGTTGCTTTATCATGACGATCCACTTAGTGACAATTCCAAGAAAAGTCAAAAAATGCAGGCTGTTACACTGATCTAGACCAGGGGTAGGCAACCTAAGGCCCGGGGGTCGGATGTGCCCCCCCCCCGAGGCCTTTGGACCGGCCCCAGGCCATGCCAGTCCTGGCGCCGGTGCCACCACCGCCATGATGATATTGATTATTGTTGTTATTACTTGTGCTTGGGGTTTTCTTGGCAAAATCTCCACAGGGGTTTTGCCATGGCTTTTCTGGGGCTGAGAGAGTGTGCATGCATATTTTTTAATTTTTTTAATTTTTTTAAAAAATATATTTTTACTTTTATTTATTTATTTATTTATTTATTTATTTATTTATTTTTGGTGCTTCGGCCCCCCAATTGTCTGAGGCACAGCAACCCGGCCCCCAACTCAAAAAGGTTGCCTACCCCTGATCTAGACTAACAAGCTAGCTCACAGCTTTATTGCTACCAGGAGCAAGACCTAGCCCTCCACTTAGGATTAAGCTATCTCCTAAATACAAAATACAATCTGGATACCTCTCAAGAATATACTATTGCTGAGATGTTTTGGTTTGGTTTTTAAACACTTCTCCCCAGCTACTAGGAAGACAGCCACTAACTTCAAAAGGAAGGAGGGGGCAGAGGATGTCATTGGTCCTGCTCATCGAAAGTTTCTGGCAATCCTGCCTCCATTCCTGCACTAGTGAACTATCACACTCTAACCAGTTACTACATTTTCTGCTTTGTATTTCAAAGGCACTTCTCTCTGTCCCATGCAACTGTATTAGTTTTAAGTTTGTAAGCCACCTTTAATCTTGGATTGGGAAAAAGATGGGATATAAATATAATAATAATGTAATTGTTTGTGTATATTCAAACATCATGTAATTAATAGTTACATATACATTTATTATTTTTAACTGAATCTTGCAACTTAAGTATTTCAGTTCCCCATCCCTGAGGGACAAGTGAAAAGGAACAAGTAGTTTTGAAAAAAATTCAAGGAAACCAGACACTGGATAAAGAGCCATCTGAGTGCTATAACATTTGTTGGATCTTGTCAACTGTCTGCTATTTAATTAATTAATAACTGGAAAGAAATGTTTATGCTGAAATTCCAACTTAAGTCAATAGCTTTAGTTTATTTTTAACTAATTTAAGTTGCTCCTTTTTGTTACCAGATTTCCAAAGAAATTCAAAGGTTAATTGATTTTAATTAGATGCTATTACTGACAGGGATGAAGAATGTCTCATCTTCCAGATGTTGTTGAATTGCAACTTTCATCAGCATTAGCTAGCATAGCATTGGATGATGGGAGTTGCAACATCTAAAGGACTACATATTCCCCACCCCTCTTATACAACAATGTCCTAATATCATGACCCTGTATGATTTCTCAACTCCATATCTACTGCTGCTGCATGTCAGGTGGGGGATTAGATAAAAATGCATTCATACAAATATCCTAATATATAACTAGGATGAAATTCAACATTGCATGAGTAAATCTGTACTTTTATGATGAGACTTTCTCTTTCCTCTAGCATCCCTCCCCAACCTCATTTTGAGCCGAGGGGGGGGGGGTTCAGGAGAATTACCTCTTTCCTTGGTCTTCAGGGACTGCAGTTTACACTGCAGTTTACACCCACGGAGTGCAGTGAGTAGGGATTACATTATTGGTTTCATTGCAACAAACTAATATCTCATGAGTGGGTGTTTTCAAAACTCACAGACAATCAATACCTTCTGGAGTAACCAAACATTCACACTATAGTGAATAAAATGTTAAGCTCAAAGAACTTCATCAAAAATAATGAGCCCTGCCTAAGAAAACCCTATGAAATTCATGGTGTTGCCATAAGTCAACAGGCGACCTGAAGGAGTGCATGTGCGCGCGCACACACATATACGTTCAGGAATACCAAATCTAGCCACTGCAGAGGATGATCCCTGCCCTGACCCTGAGATCCTCATTCCTAATGCCTTCACAGGAGATATGGCCTTCTGAATGGCTTTCTCTAGGCTCTAGAACTCCTTCCCTATGGACACTAGATTGGCACCTTCTTTATTGTCCTTCTGTTAGCTGGTGAAGACTTTTATTCAGATAGGCTTTTAGCACAGGGAAGTTTTGAGCAAAGGACTTTTAAAAGAATGCTGTATTATTTTAGACTTCTATCCTTTTTAAATGTATGTTTTAAATTGTTCTACAACTGTAAATATTTTAATTCCATTTTAATTTTTGGTTTCTTGTATGCTTTAACTTTCTCTTCACCCACCACTGGGGCCCTTTCATACAACACAATAGTAACACTGTGATTCCATTTTAATTGCCATGGCTGCATCCTATGGAATCCTGGAGTCTATAGTTTTGGTGAGGTACACTGTACTACACTTTCACTGCCAAAGAGTGGTGGTGTCTTACCTACAAATCCCAGGAAATCTGTAGGATGGAACCATAGGAGTTAAAGTGATGTTACACAACATTATTTCTATAGTGTAGATGCACCTTGGGTGAGAATTCTAAATACCCCTCCCTAATTCTGGGATTCTACATGATGTTTTCTATGGCAGCTGAAACAGAATCATAGCACTGTAACTGTGTAGTATGATAGGGCACCTGATTCTGGTTATCATCCAGATAATTAAGAGTTATGCCAATTCAAAGTTTTGGCACTATTTTACAACACTATTGTCCATCTGGGGATTTTTAAATTATTCTAATGGATCAACATGGCCCTCACTTCGATAGACATGGAGCAGAAGCTGAGCAACATTTTCAGTAGAATCTTATTCAGGTTTATTCAGACCTATGTCCTACCAATTCAGTGGGAGTGCAGTTGCATTCTTATATATGAATTGCACTTTCAATCTCTTCCAGATGATCCACTGTTAGCTGCAAGTTCTGGTTTCATTATGAGCAATAAAATAAGAAAAGTCACACTGGCAGGATTGTGTTAAAAACTGTTAACTTCAAAGAAAAATAATGTCTGAACTTTCTTGACTGTAAAGAAAACTTGTACTGTACATTACTTGATTGTTTTTTTTAAATCATTTACTACAGTATATGGAATATATGTTGGGAATTTTCAGCTTCTTGCATGCTATGTAAGCCCTATAACCAATGTAGTGAGCAGTTTCTCAAAATACAATGGAAACCCTGCCACTTTGAAGATAAGCCTTCACAAGTAGCTTAAAACAATAATTCTGTACTTTCTTTCCTGTGTCAAGATTTATTTTAAGTATTAATATAAAATATCACAGAGTCTGATACCAGCAAGATTAGTTTGTAAAAAAAAATACCAAGGGTCTGTTTGTAGTATATTACAGGCTATATTTGACACAGGAAAACACTTAATCATGAATGCTATCAACACACCACCACACCCACCTTTGTAAAAAGTTTTAAAAGCAAAATTTATCACTGTGAACTTGAACTCCAGAGAGACAAGTAATCCTGAATCCTGAAGGCTACTACTAAGAGTTAGAGTCAAGGGTCATTCTGTCCCCAGTACCTTTGCCAAATCTTCCGCAGTTAAAATGTTCTCATCTTTTACAAATGTTGCTGTCAACTACATGGAAATAGTTAGTGTGATAGGAATATCTGTATCAGATTGAACCTTAGAAACACCAGCATTGGCATCTAAGAAGCAAAACTTTGTTGAGAATATATACCAGAACTAAAAACTAGGGTGGTTATGTCCAGTTTTATAGAAAATAGTCCTCCTCTTGAAGTGAACAGGATTTTATTTGAAAGCATCCTCTATGTGAAGAACTATTCCACCCCATTTTGTTTTAAAGATAATGAACCATAAGAAATTGTCCATCAACAGCAGATTAAGTAAGTATACAAGCTGCAGTGGGTATTTTCAGTTGAACAAACATTGAATGAATGAATGAATAAATAAATAAATAAGAGAAACCCAATGTGTCTGTTTAGAATGTATACATATAAATGTATATCCTACAGCCACTAAGTAGTTTTTCTCCTAATGGCTTTTTAGGGAAAGAAAAAAGATAGAAGAAGTGGTAAAAAAGAATAAGAAACTTACAAGTGGAAGACCATGCCATCTGGACACCTTTAGCATTCCATGAATCAGGCAGAGCAATGGTAAACAATTCATGCAGAAACACCTCTGGTCATAGCCTTTAACACCCATCATAATTAAGATATAGTAGTATGTCTTGTATTTTAGTTTAAATTATACTAATAATTTACAAATTTGTATATGTTGTATTCATATAATTTAACATATGCTAATTTTATGCAAACCTGTCCCTGCTCTTTGTAAGTAAGGTGACAACCTATTAGAACCATAACTTGGAAAAGTTATGTTGGGGCTGCAATACCTATGAGAGCTAGAGTTGTATAGTAGTTTGAACATTGGGCTAGGGCACTGGGAGACCAGGGTTTGAATCTCAGCTTCACCATGGAAACCCACTGGCTTCTAACAAAGGTTGGAAAGGTTATAGTCAGCATAGGGAATTCTAGGTGTTGCTTTTGTTGTTGTGTACGATAAAGTCATTTCTGATTTATGGTGACCAAAAGGTGAAGCTATTATGAGGTTTATCCCAAATCTTCTCTGAACAAATCTTATCCCAAATCTTCTCTGAACAAATCTTGCCAAGAAAACCTCTTAATAGCTTCACCTTATGGTCACCATAAATCAGAAATGACTTTATCGTACACAACAACAAAAGCAACACCTAGAATTCCCTATGCTGACTATAACCTTTCCAACCTTTGTTAGAAGCCCGTATAAATGTGCAAAAGGTCTAACCTCTTCAAGTTGTTAGAGCATGGCCAGAGCCTTCCAATAAATGTTAGGAGGGATCATCCCTGGAAATTTCCTCAGTGTATGTATAGGGACTAGACAGTTTTGAAGGGAATTAGTCATAATTTCCCCTTTCACAAGTGCTATACAGGCTTGGAGGAGGCTGGTGGATACAAGTAAGTGGTTGCTTGTGCAGTCTAATTTTTGTCCATTTTTGAAATTATCAATCAGAGTTGAAAGAGAATTGCTATTTCATTTATTTGTTACTAAAAGTGTGAACAGATGTTGCATTTCCCTTTGGAATGTGTACACCCTTTATGTAGCACCTCAGAAACGTAGCTATAATAACAGTGAAAGGTACAGCAAAGACCAAATCCTATTGAGGAGCAATGGAACATAATGTTCTACTAACATAATTCTGTGATACTGTGAGGAGCACCAAGATGGCCAGATTGGTGAGGGAGGACAGGGCTGTGCTTACTTGGGGCCTAACTGATTTTATCCAATTTGCACATCTGCAATGATTTGCATCATTTTAAATTCTTATAACTGTTTTTAAATTGCTTTGTTTAAAGTGATAAAAGTTGAGTCTCCCTAATCTGAAATGCTTAGTACCAGAAGTATTTTATATTTTATATTTTTTTATATATTTGCATATACATAAAGAGATATCTTGAACATGAGACCCAAATTTAAACATGAAATCCATTTGTTTTATATATACTTTATACACATAGCCTGAGGGTATTGTTATACATAATATTTTCAATGATGTTGTGCATGATACAATTTTGTGTACATTGAACTGCCAGAAAACAAAGGTTTCACTATCTCATCCACCCACGTGAACAATTTTGGATTTTGGAGTATTTTGGACTTTGAAATTCCAGATGAGGGAGACTCAATTTATAGATGGTTTAGTAAGTTTTAGTCTTTTAAAATAATTATTGTTTTAAATAATTCTAAGCTGATTTTATGTACACTGCCCTGAGAATATCAGACTTAGGATAGGATATAGATAATATAATTAATAAATAAAATTCAGAGAGCACTATGGACTGTTGCACCACCTTGGAAATGCTTCACTAAGGAAGTCTCAGAGATGTACAATCAATATATGACTTGTGCAACTGGCTGGTTGCACAAGTGTAATTCGTCAGCAGGATTCTGGCCATAAACATTTGCCTCCTACTTTACTTTAAGAAAAGGAATCAGTGAGGATGGCAATGGCAAACTTCCTATGAAGAAACATGCCAAGAAAACCCTTTAGGGTTGCCATAAGTCAGAAACAACCTGAAGACATACAACAATAACATTACCTGTTTGGATCTTTCATTCTGTTTTTCCTGACATATCTGAAGGGAACCATTCCCCTAGTTTCAGTTATTTTTTTTCATAATATTTTACTAACCCACTGCAAAACAGTGATGAAGAGGACTTGAAAGACCTAAAATTCTATGGAAGCTGACTCAGAAGGAAATCCATTGGTTTCTATGCAGAGAGGCTATACTTCAGTGATGGTGTGCATGTTCTTCATATGTATGTCCCAGGTTCAGTCCAGGAAGTGGAAAAACTCCAGGGTAAGATCATGCTGAAAATGTTCTAATACCTAAAATGATTATAAGCAAATAAATATTTGGACCCTTTGGCCTAACTGAAGTTCAATGCATTTGCAAATCACTGTGAATGATTAGTCTTTGATAACTGATCCTCAGAAAGCTGCATATCCATCCTGTCTCTCAGTTGTAATGGAAACATTCCTATGTGAATAGTTCAAATTCCTTCTACGGGAGTTCACTTTATAATTGAAAAATTAAGATAAATGGAAAATGGCTCAAGCAAGTTGGTTTGTGTCCTATTTGCATATTAGAGAGATCACTCCCTAGTAAAACCTAATTCAATGTATATCCAGGTAAAGTTACTAAATTTTTGCTGTCTTAGTCTCTGCATTCCTCAAGTTAAACATCAATATGGAAACCTGTAAAGAATTCACTTTCAATGTATAGCCTTAAAATACCACAGCACTAGAAAGTATGAAAATATCTAACAGTTGTCTGCTTTATTTATTCTTCCATTAAGTAATTGTGATAATGGCAATACAGATGAATTTTCATCATTTGCTGTTCCTGATCACAGTAGTCCCCTATCGAGAAGTCTTAGATCAGAAGAAAAATCAAAATTTTGTTGCAGCTTAAAAACAAAATGAACAGTGGGTTCAGCACTTGATTTGGAATACACACACACATACATATTCCAGAGAACCAGCTTTGAGGATTGGACTACAGCTCTGGAGATCAGGGTTCAATTCCCCACTTGGCCATGGAAACCCACTGGGTGACCTTGGGTGAGTCACACACTCTCAGTCCCAGAAAATCCCATAATAGGTTCACCTTAAAAGGTAAAGGCAAAGGTAGTCCCTTAACATCAATGTCTAGTTGTGTCCGACTGTAGGGGTGGTGCTCATAACTGTTACCGGCGTTATCCAAAGATGAATCTGGTGGTCATGTGGCCAGCATGACTGCACTGAACACTGTCAAGGTTTACCTCAGGGTCACCATAAGTCAGAAACAACTTGAAGGCACACAACAACAACAACAACAACAACAACAACAACAACACATTATCAGTAGTTTTACCCAGAAGTTGTACTTATTTGTATTCAGTCTGAGTAAACATTATCAGTAGAGCCAACCTGGCATAATGGCTTAAGCATTGGACTATGACTTTGAGGACGAGGGTTTGATTCTCTGCTCAGGCCTGGAAACCCACTGGTGACCTTGGGTAAGTCACACATGCGCAGCCCCAGAAAACCATGTGATAGACTCACCTTATTGTCACCATAAGTTGGAGACAACTTAAAAGAACACAACAGCAAGAACAACAACAGAATGTATATATTATTTCCAATACCTATCTATCTATTCTATAATTATTCCAGAAAGAAACACCTTTCAAAGTATTCAGATGTATAGCTGTGTTGTCTGCTGGAACAAAACCAGCCAAGATTCTTGTGGTGCCTCAGAAGATTAATGATTTGGCATAACCTTTGGTACATGGCAGTTCCTTTCATTAGATACCAGTGCTAGCTGGTGGCTGCCAAGTCAATGGAGAAGTGGATCTACATGTTTTAATCCAAACTTTAAAGGAGCTATCCAAGATGCTGAACTCTCATTGCCCAAATAGGTTCAGCAGTTTGGATGGCTTCTTTATATTTGGGTCTAAATCCTAGAACAGATTGACCAGTCCACTGACACAGAGAGATGCTGCCACTCTCAGATGCAGCACATTTCATTTGTTTATGTAAAATGAAGCTGATATTCTTTAAAGTGCCACAAGACTGTTGCTTTTGCTGCAGTAAACTAACATGAATAGTACACTCCCTTAGAAATTAGATCAGACGTAGTGGTCTACTAGGTTTAATAGAGCAGATGGAAAAGTCACCAGAGGAAAAAGGCAAGGAGTTACCAGAAGCAGAGCCAACTGCATCTATTTTGCTACCTAATTTTCTCCTTACTACCACCTTGTCTAGATGCATCTTGTACCTGCTTCTGGCTGGAGGGGGGGTCAGATGGGCAATACCCCTTTGATAGACCCATGCCTGATCAGAGGGTTATTATACAAGCCCCACCTTACTGTAACAAAGTTCTAAGATGACTGCTTGTTTAAAATGATGGAATGCATTACCACAGGAACACCTATCCATTTCCCATAATAACATCAATATGCAACCATGATGCCAATTTGAAAAACATGTATGCTAACAGAAACACTGATGCTGAATTAATATATCCATGAAACTCATGGATGAGGCAACTAAAAATAATGGACTATAATTAGCATTTTTGGGTGAGTCACACATTTTAGAGGTAGAAAAGAATCTTTAGGGTAACCCCTCCACACACCCACACACACACATCAAAATTCCCATAGCAATATGAAATCCAAACCTACTTAATTTAATAAAAAGAGGGTGGAGGATGAGTTGTGATGGAATAGAGTATCTTGGAAAAGGCATGGCTGGAACTCTGAGCAGAGGGTACTATAATATTTTGCTCCAGATTTTTACTGTAAATCCTATTGACTACAACAGAATACTATGGAACAGGATGGCTGGAACTGGGAGAGGAGGCAAAAATGTATGGTATAATAAGGATGATCCCAGGGAGTATGGGCAAAATGGAGAAGGTGTTGAGGAGGAGGCTGCAAGCACTGGGCACACCAGCAAATGAGTGGGAAGGGGAAGAGGTATGTTCCTGGTCAGCCTAGTAGAATGTTCTGGATGTGATTGGGAAGGGTGAAAGAGGAATATATAAAATGCTGCTGGGTCTTCTCAAATTTCTTTACCAGCTTTCCTGTCTTTACCTCCCTGTGACCTACCTGCATGTTTGATCTACATGACTGCTTAGTGTTTGGTAATTGTGCAGATGCATACACACACATGCTGTATCAAAATATAAATCAAATTGTGTTAGCTGGTGGATCAGCTCCTAGAACTATCAGTAAAATGATATTAGCTTGAACCATTTTAGTTAGTCTCACCTAGAGCAAATCCATTGATTCAACTGATGATTGATTCAATTGATCAGTCTACTCTAGTTGGAGCTATCAAAAGGCTGAAGTCATTATGAAAGGTTTTCAATTATTTTCTATTTATTTGCCTTGAGTCCAAGTTTTTAGAAAAGACGGAGTATAAATAAAGAGGTGATGGTGAAGAGAAAAAGAAGTTGTTGCTGTTGTTGTTATTTTAAAAAGGAGATAAAAACAGCAGAGGAAAAACCTGGTAAAACCTGAAGAAGTTTCAACTATGCATGGAACCTTCCCTCCCCTGTGAAATTCCATAAATGAAGCAGATAACATGGTGAAAGCCTGGAAGCACCTTCAGACTGGTTGCTTAGTTGTGATGGTAGTACGAACTATTCTGTTTTAGAGAGAACAGATATTAGAAGTACCAGCTTGGTGACTAAAATGATTTGTTTCTCTGTTTTAAAAAAAAAAATGGAAGTGGAGTGACCAATTCCATAGGTATCTCACCCTTGTTCCAGTCTATACTATATTCCTCCTTGTTATTTCACTTGTCTCTTTCCTGCCCAGATTGTATGAACTTAATCTCTAGCTTCAGTGTAGGCAGAAATTCTTCCTCATTACCATGTCATAACTCCCAGAACAAATTGTCATCACTACCAGGCAGTGGCATACTTATAGTTGGTGTCACCTGGTGCAGGGAGTGCAGGGCCCCAAAAGCAAAAGGGCAGCCCCAAAAGTGGAAGGGATGGGGCTGCACTGAGGAATGGAGCATGCCCCATTCCTGCTTGCTTTGCCCCGGCTTTCCTCAGGGGAAAGCCAGACTGAATACAGGAGCCAGCTGAGGTGCACGCATGCCCTGTTCCTGCTTGCTTCACCCCAGCTTTCCTCAGGGAAAAGCCAGGTGGAAGCAAGGAGCCAGCTGGAAATGGCCACCTGGGCCGGAGGCCCCTCCCCAGAGGCCTGAAGTGCTGCGCAGGCCAGGAAAAGCTCACCCAGGCTGGAGACCCCTGTGGGGGGCAGGGGGCCAATTGGATGTACCCCCTGCACACAAACACACACACACACACACACACACACACAGTGATGCTACTGACACCAAGCTGTAGTTATCATTGAAATCATATTCCTGAATACATACCATCCATGACCTTCACTTTCCTGTACCACATAAGTATAGCATGAGAACACTAGTACCCTTCTCTTAGATTCCTCCATTTTCTGATTTCTTCTCCATGAACAATCACTCAGCATGTAGGGTTTCAGATCCTCAGAAGCCATTTCTGGGTGCCACTCCCTGCAAAAAGAAAGAATAACTTCATCTTTAGAATGTTGTCTCAAGCAAAATCTGCCCAGTATCCTCATTATGGTATATACATTTAGAGACCAATTTAAGAACTTTGTCTACCAGGAAGCATTTAATCCTTATATTCTTGCTGTTATTATTAGCTTTATTGCTGGCTTTTTTTATCATCTTAACATTTGACTATTGGAAATGAGTGTCTTATTTGTTTTTATTGTTTTGCTTCTTTCTTTCGTTTTTGCTTACCATTTTGTTTATGAAGTTTATATGCTCCCGAACTGTCAAACACCTTGAGGTGTTTCACAATTACAGAAAATTAAAAAAATGAAAAAGCAAACCAAGAGCCAAAGCATTCAAAACAAATGTTTGTTCTAATGGTAAAATGTTACCCAAGGCAGCTGGTAGTTATAAAAAGACATTTATTTTAGTTAAAGATGGAAACAGACTGTTTAAATACCCTGAAGGAACTCAATCCCATCTGAGGAGCTGAGCGAAGTTGTTACTCACTCACCTTTGTGGAGGAGGGAGAGAGAATGAGTGACATCTCAGAGGGAGGATGACACCTGGTTGGACCCTCCATCCACTGTGGCCACTGGTGAGGGTAGGGTGCTGCTGCCACCCAGCAGACCCTTCCAGATCTGACATGGTTGCTTAGGTGGGCAGAAAAGGGAGGAGTTGGCATTGGCAGAGGAAGCAGCAGTGGCACCCTGAAGTCCTCCCCTTCTTGCTACCATTGCCTTCCTTTCCTGCCTGGCTGGCTAGTTATTGCCGGCTGGTGGCAACATCTCTCCACCATAGCTGCCTTCACTTCCTGTTCTTGCTTCTCCACTGCCTTGGGCTCTCTCAACCTTGGTCAAGAAAGACTGAGGTGGTGGACAAGCCTGGAGCAGTGGCAGCAGTGGTGGCAGTGAGGCAGTTGCAGCCAAGGATGGGATGAGGGAAGCAGCTGTTGAGTGAAATGGCCAGGAGGGGTAAGGCCAGATGACGAATGCCTTCCTTGCCTTGCGCCACGTCTCCTTCCAGCACCCACTTCCTTCCTCTCCCACTCTCTCCATGGAGTGGTTCCTCATGGGCAGGGATAGGCAACCTTTCCCCTTTAAGGGCCGAGGGACTTCAGCTCCCAGAAGCCTCAGTCATGTTGGCCAATAGTCCCATGTTGGCCAATAGCTCCTGGGATTCTGGGAGCTGAAGTCCCTCGGCCCTTAAAGAGGAAAGGTTGCCTACCCCTGCTCATGGGTGACACCAACCCTAGCGATGCCACTAGTGACCACAGACACCTGGGCATTTCTGAGATCATGCAAATTGGTTGTCTAGTTACATTGATCACCAATGTCCACGTGTTGCTTTTTATGTCTGAGTAAAAGGTTTTTTTATTTATTTATGGCTTTTGTTTATTGCATCTCGGCCCACTAGGGCCCTCGTGGGAATGGACAGTGGGTAAAAACACTTAAAACCTTAAATAAATAACTAAAAGTCAGTTAAAAACACTCCAGAACTTCTCCAAAACAGTTCTAAAACCAGACAATTGAAAACAGTTTAAAGAACAGCCAAAATAGACACCCAGTTTTAAGAGTGAAATATGAGAGATGGTAGACTTTATTGCCTGCCAGAAACTAAGAAAATGGAGAACCAGCCTGATCTCCTTAGAAAGATGTTCTACAGTCAGAGTTCTGCCATAGAGAAAAACCTGTTACATGTCCTCACTAGTTTAACTTCATGGCTTGGTGGGATATTTAAAGGGACCTCTGAAGAGATTGAAAGACAGTGTGAAATGTAGTTAGAGGCACTCAGGAAATCCAAGCACTCTCTAACAGCAAAAAGTAGGCAGGGGTATGAAGAGAGTGCTTGACTGGAACACTACTTTCAACAGTTTCCATATCAATTGGTGAGGAATCCTACTGTTCATAGTAGTCTGAACTTTAAAGTTCAGAGTAGATCCCTGAACAGCTACCACCTGTCATTGTCTGTGCATCCTTATGAGATCCGGATCAGGCTCATCAGTACCATCTGTAAGAAGAATGCCTTATTTCTTACACTTTTACCTAAGGAACAAAAAGCATAGCTGATATTCAGTTTTTTCATTGCAAATAGGCCTTGGATAATATTGTGTCACAGACATTCTTGGCATACCTTTCCTCTGAGATGAATTCCAGATACACTGTATCCTTCCTGCAGTGGATGCAAACCCTCACCTTACTAGAGTTTTTGAAATACTTTCCACTGTTTACTTCTTGGGGGAGAGTATGTTGCAATTAAATATTATAGTCCATTCTTATTCTTCTTATTATTCTATCAGCATTTACCTTACCTTTGGAGAGGATGCCAGCCTGTCAACAGAACTAAAAAGGTTTTTATAGGCACTCTTCTCCCTACAAGCCATTGTTGTTGTGTGCCTTCAAGTCATGTCTGTCTTATGGTGATTCTAAGGAGAACCTATCATGAAGTTTTATTGGAAAGATATGTTCAGGGGAGAAGTTACTTTTGCCTCCCTGTGAGGCTGAGAGAATGTGACTTGCATATAAGCTAGTGGTTCTCAATCTTGATTTTTTTTTTCAAATGTTTTGGACAGAGATGAGATGAAGCCCAACATATCTGGAGGTCCAAGCATTGAGAACCAATGCACCCAGGCCTATTAATGCCTTTTTCATGTCTTATTAATAATTGTTTTGAGTGTTGATAAAGTGTGACATGAATGAGTATGTGCCGCCACTTCTCAAGCTCCAAAAGAGAATGCAGACATAACCTGCAACAATCACAGGTCAGCTAGGAAAGCCCTGAGTGGGAATGGAATACTAAGGCCCTTTAATCTCTAGTTTTTCAGCTTCTCTTAAGGAGTCCAGGATCCCTATCTCTTCCTTCCCCCCCCCCTCCCATAATCTAAACATCTGACTCAAAGCTGGCTTTGCAGCCAACAATGAAATACTTTGCACTCAAACCTCTCACAGTAGGGCCAATGCTGCAGAATCGAGCTGCAGTAGCCATTTCAATGATCCTGTTTGACACCAACTGCTACTTTCAATAAAAAAATATTAAACACAGCAACCTACTAAGAAAGGCTTTTCTTGAAGGTATCACTTTTGAATTACAGAACAGGCTGTTTTTCAATCTGTCTCTCACACAGGCACACAGATTTTCCCATTTAATGGATTTTAAATTCCCCCTCCATTTCTAATCTCCCCAAAACATGATCAGTATTGTAGAGAAGCATTCCTAATTTGGAAATATTTTTCTCACCTCTTACTTCAGTTTCTTTCCATAGATTTGTTTGCTTTTGGATTTGCATAAGCCTTATACTTTAAGGCTTAGTTTTGCTGGTTTTCTTCATCTCCCTTCCTTTTAATTTACTAATCCTCTCTTATGTGTATGTGTGTAAGCCAGGGCTGCACAGTGACATAGAAAAGAAATTGTAACTTACACAGGTTCAGCATGGGAGAGATTTACTGTCTACATCCTTTGAGAAAGTTGTTTTTTTTTGGGGGGGGGGTCAGAGCAATGTTTCCTTTATATTAACACTGCAGTTATACACATTTCTACTTAGAGGTAAGCCACAGTGAGTTTATTGAGACACACTGTTGAACAAATGTATAAGCTAAGTGATTATAACCAAAGTGAGACATTCTAAAAGACCTTTGGAATGCATGTTTCCCCCCAACTGTATCTTTTTAATGCATTGCATTCCGTTTATCCTTTAGAACTAAAAGTATTGTACATTTCATTATTTTACTCACCCCCAGCCCCATTTTTATCCTAACAACAAACCTTGAAGTAGGTTAGCCTAAGACTGCCAGAAATAGTGCAAATTGAGTCCATTTTAACTGCCCTGACTCAGTACTAGGAAATCATGGGAACTGTAGTTTATTGTGGCACCAGAGCTCTCTGACAGAGAAGTCTCAATGTCTCAGAAAAAAATACAATCCCCATGATTCCCTACCACTGAGCCAGGACAGTTAAAGTGGCCTCAATTTGCACTATTTCTGGCAAAGGCCCTATGATTGACTCAAGGTGACAGCGTGAGTGTTATAGAGCAGCTGGGATTTGAACTGATCTGCAATATGCATTGGCAAAGGAGGCAGCTATGACCACAGAGTTCAGGCAGTAACCAGGGATTAGAGAAAAACCTGTAATTCTAAGCAGGTCTGATAAAGGCATTTTGATATTATAATCAAAATCTATTATATGATATGACACTGGAATTCAGATAGCCATGTTAGTCTGGAATATGCAAAGAGATCTTGCAGCACCTTTGAAACTAAGGGACTCTACAGATCGGCCCAAAGGGCTGGCCTGGAGGCAGAGATGGGGAGGGGCAGCTGCATGCCAGCAGCCCCAACTCCACGCCGAGGACGTCCTGATGCCGCACGCCGTTACACACGGCGCACAGCATCAGGATGTCCTTCTGGCACAGCATTTTGACATGCTGTGCCGGAAGGGGCATTAAAGAGCTGCACACCAGCTCTTAGGGTGCCCTTTTGCAGCCTGTAAAAGGAATGGCATTTTGCCACTCTTTTCCGGGTGGCAAAAGGGAGGATTGGAGCCATGCAGTGCATCAGCCTTGGCCCAAATCTGCCGCTTCCTGGGGCAGCTCTCCGCCGCCCCTTTGGGCCCATCTGCAGAGGCCCTGAGTGAAAGAAATAGCATAAGATTTTGTAAAATTGGTTTGCTTCTTCAGATATGTAGAGCAGGGTTAGGCAACCTAAGGCCCAGGGGCCGGATGCAGCCCTCCGAGGCCTTTGGACCGGCCCCAGGCTGGTCCTGCCGCCGCCACCACTGCCCACCATGATGATATTGATTATTGTTGTTATTACTTGTTCTTGGGGTTTTCTTGGCAAAATCTCCAAAGGGGTTTTGCCATGGCTTTTCTGGGGGTGAGAGAGTGTGCATGCATATTTTTTTTAAAAAATCATTTTTTAATTTTATTTATTTATTTATTTATTTATTTATTTATTTATTTATGGTGCTTTGGCCCCCCAATTGTCTGAGGGACAACAACCCGGCCCCCGGCTCAAAAAGGTTGCCTACCCCTGGTGTAGAGATTCATGAATCTGAGGGAGTAGGCCAAGTCTATCTAATTTATCACACAGTAGGCAAAGTGCCCAAATCCCATGCAGAAACAGGTTTTAAAATTCAGGAAAAGTGGACTGATTTTCAGACACATCTGGGTTAATGAGCATTAACGCGACATTAACCCAAATAAAAAGTTGACAAAACACACTGCTTTTTACTTTCAGGATTTTCAAAAAGTAAAAAGCAGTGCATTTTGTTAGCTTTCTGTCCAGGTTAATATTGCATTAATGCTCATTAATCCCAACGTTGTCTGAAAATCAATCAATTTTTGCAGGTTTTTTTCACTTTTTATCTGGGTTAATGTCAGACGTCATCTGAAAATCAATCTGCTTTTGCAGGTTTTTTTCCGGTTTAATTCCTGTTTTTGCACAGGATCCCTCCCGTGTGGTATGAAAACTTATGCTACAACTTGTTTCACTCAGCTAGTCTCAAAGATGATATGATGCTGTTAACCATGCTGTGTGCACACACAGACTATTGTACTTACTGACTAGGAGGCTTTAATTATAGTTTTCACAGTATCCCAAATATAGTCAAAATTTCACTGCTTAAAATAATAGCTTTTTGTGTTTATATTTATTATATCATTTATATGATGTCTTTCTGCTGGAGTGGGACCCAAGGCAGCCTATAAAAAGAATAAGCTAAAAACAATATAATTTCAAAACACAAAAAATAATCCCATTAAAAGAATAGATTAAAAACAGTATAACATCATTAAAAACACAGAAAAGTTAAAAATAAAGCATACTCTCCCCATAAGAAGCCTCCCTTCAAACAATTATACATTGAAATTCTGTTTGAACCAAAATATCTTTGCCTGTGAGTGAAAGGAGAGCATGGAGAAAGCCACCCTAGCCACTCATTCCAGAAGGTGGGAGCAGCCACTGAGAAGGCATTAACAATCAAATGAGCCTATAATGGTGGTGGAATCAAGAGAAAGCTCTCCCCTGTGGATCTTAAGACTTTGGCAGGTTTGTATAGGGAGACAGTCTTTCAAGAAGTCTAGACCTAAGCCAATTAGGGCTTTATAGGTCATGACCAGCACTTTGAATTATGCCTGGAAATAAACTGGTAACCAGTGAAGCCATTTTAACATAGCTTCTATAGCTTGTCCCATCATCATTCTTAACCCATTGAAATTTCTGAACAGTTTTCAAAGACTACATTCAAAGAAGTCCAAATGGGATGTAATCAAGGCATGTGTTATCTCAGCTAAATTTGATGTCTCAAGGAAGGGCCACAGCTGGTGCACTAGTTTTAGCTGTGCAAATGCACTCCTGGCTACTCATGAAATCTTGAGCATCTAGGCTCAGGGCTGAGTTGAGAAGAACAACTAAGCTGCAAGCCTAAGATTTCAGGAGAAGTTCAGTACTCGATGAGTCCCTGCTCCTTGATCTGGTTTTTGACTTACCAGGAGCACCTCTTTCTTGTCAAGAATAGGTTTCAATTTGCTTCCTCTTGTTTAGTCCATTACTGACAGCAGATATTGATTCAGTACTGAGACACTTTCTTTGGAATCAGATGGAAAGGAGAGATGAAGTTGAGTATCATCAGCATAATGGTGACATTCAACCCCAAAGCCCTGATTGAGCTTTCCTACTAGCTTGATGTATATGCTAAACAGCATGGAGGACTAAACTGAGCCCTGCAGAACTCCACAGTCCAATGGTCAGGGCATTAAACAGGAGTTCCCTAGACCCACCGTCTGAATTCACCCCTCTAGGAAAGACCCAAACTACTACAGAACAGTGCACCCAAGTTCCACCCAGAAGGATACAGTGGTATCAAAAGCCATTGAGAGGTCCAGCAGAACCAACAGGAAAACACTCCACTTTTCCAGTTTTCTGCATAGATCATACAGCAGGGCAAGCAAAGCTATCTCTGACCAATAACCAAGCTTGAAGCCCTATTTAAATGCATCTAGATAATCTGATTCATCAGGAATTTCTGGAGCTGGGAAGCCATCACACATTCTAAGATCTTTCTCAAGAAAAGAATATTTGAGACTGGCCTATAATTTTCAAGCATGATGGGATTCACCACCACTTCTTATTCTTATTCTCATGGTTGTTATTATATTTATTTATATCCTGCCTTTCTCCCAAGGACACAAAGTGGCTCACAATTTAAAATGATACAATTAAAAACATGCAAAAAGAGAGTATTAAAATAACATTAAACTATTATAGAGAGTCAGCATGGTGTAGTGGCATGATCATTGGACTTTGACTTTTCAGACCAGTGTTTGAATCTCAGCTCAGCAATGTAAACCCACTAGATGACCTTGGGCAAGTCACACACTCTCAGCCTCAGAGGGTGGCAATGGCAACCTCCCCTCTGAGGAAGAAACTTGCCAAGAAAAACCCATGATAGGTTCTCATTATGGTCACCATAAGTCAGAAACAATTGAAAGGCACACCACAACAACTGTCACAATATTAAAACACATCACTCATTAAAAGAATAAAATGCAATTTAAAAAATGTAAAAACACTTAAAAGCAGTACAATTAAAACAGTACAGCATCCCAGCCCATTCTTTAAAAATGTTGTGCTTTAAAAGCCTGTCTGAATAAAAAAAGTTTTAGCCTGCTAACACAAGGACAACAAGGAGGGGACCATTCTGGCTTCCCTGGAAAAGAAGTTCCAGAGTCTAGGGGCAGCCACTGAGAAGGCCCTTTCTCATGACCCCAGCAACTTCTTGTGATGGTGGTGGGACTGAGAGAAGGGCCTCTCCTGATGATCTCAGAGCCCAGGCAGGCACATACAAGGAAGTTATGCTCTGCCAAATAGTCTGGAGTTGATCCATATAGGGCTTTATAGATCATAGCCAGCACTTTGAACTGGGCCCAGAAACAAACTGGCAGCCAGTGGAGCTGTTTCAACAGGAGTATTGTGTGGTCTCTTGTAACCTGCCAGAGCCAGAGTCTGGCTGCAGCTCCTTGGACCAGCTGAAGTTTCCGAACACTCTTCAAAGGCAGCCCCAAGTAGAGTGCATTACAGTAGTTCAAACAGTAACTATAGTGATCCAAATGTAACTAAGGAATGCACCTCTATGGCCAGATCCAGTATCTCAGGAAACGAGCACAATTGGTGCACAAACTAAATGTGCAAAAGCACTCCTGGCGACTGCAGAAACCTGGACCTTCAGGTTCAAAGCTGAGTTCAGGAGTACACTGTTTCAGGAAATATAGAAACTCCTCTTGCTGCAGTGAGACATTCACTTTCTTCCCTTACCCACTTGGCCAGTCCCCCTCTAGCTGCTTTCAGAGGCCACAGCACATGTGGTGTCTCTCACTTTTCAGAGGATCCTGTCCACATACCTCAGGCTGCACAGTCTGAAACATATTCAATAATACAGCACAAGCAAGTGCTAGAATTACATCCAATGGGCCTGTACAAACTACACCGTCTAAGTCAAAGCAGATCTCAGTGATTTTGTGTCTTTCAGATTCTTCACAGGTGGCTGTTGAGTGGTTTATGTTTTCTTCTTGAGGGTCAGAATGTAAAGGGTCCCTCACTGCTTGAGATAGTTCTGCTGGATGACACTGTGAAGCTCCAATGGTGGCAGAGAAGGATAGTTTCTTTACAAACATGATCACCACAACATAGGTTTTCCAATGGACTCTAACCTGTTCTTGGTTGGTCTTCCACTGTTCAGCTCCCTAGTAAACCAGAAGGCTTGTTTAGTCTACTACGTGGGATGAGATTCTTAGAAGTGATTTTGTCCACCATCCTGGCCATTTCCCTGTTCCAGAGATCAGCCAAGGCTTTGACAGAATCATGTGCAAAGGCAAATAGAATCTCCCCAAGAGCCATCAGGAATCCATTATGATCCATCAGCTACATTGGGTGGATCATCCGCCCAACCTCTGCAGAGGCTCAAAATCCCAGTGAGTCTAAGGACGTTATCACACGTGGGCCAGTTTCGTTGTTAAAGAGATAATAAAGTGGAAATGAAGCATCCTGAAAAGAAAGTGAAAATAGAGCTTAATTATGCAAAAGCTTTTCACACGTAATTAAGTTAAAAGCGAAAAAGACGTTTTTAACTTTCATACACAAGTGAAAAGAACCCATATTGGAAATGAATGTTTTGTGACAAGACTCTTCCTTTTCCAGGGCGAGTCCTGCATTTCCAAGGAGGAAATGTCAGACTGTCCTCCATTTGGGGTCATGTCCTCCTGCACAGGTCCTAACCCCCTTCCGTTGGGGTTAGGACCTCTCAAGAGAGCAGAGGAGGAGGAGGAGGCTGGAAAGGCAAGGCAAGGCAAGGGAGGGATTGGGATGGCTCACCCTCCCTTTTCTCTCTCTCCTTTCCTGGTATTGGAGGTTGTCAGCTGCTGGGGAGATGGGCAAAGAGGGTAGGATTACAGGCAGAGCTGGCAGGGAAGGAGGAGGAGAAGGAGGAGGAAAGGGAAGGATGGAAGGAGAAGGAAGGAAGGAAGGGCTGGGTGTTCCCTGGGGAGAGCCAGAGCCTTGGATGATGCCCAAGAGACGAGGTAGCTCCCATGCCCCTCCATAAGCCTTTCCCCTTTGTAGGACCTGCAGGGCAGAATTTCATGGTGAGATGGATTTCCAAGTTGCTCCACAAGCACACCCCACACTTGCACCCACATCCACCCACAGCTGCTGCGAGGGAAGCCTTCTTCTCCCTCATTTTCCCTCCATCCCAAATGGCAAACTTCTCCTCCGTCCCAAACTTCCCTCTCCTCGCCTCGCCTCGCCTCGCCTCCCCTCCCCTCCCCTTCCCTGCATGGCAGGAGCCTGGGACTCTCCCTCCCTGGAGGCCCCTCCTCCTCTTCCTCTTGGCCCTCCTCCAGGTTTTAAAAAAGAATTGTCCGTGCGTATTTGCTTTTCACATTACAGTAAATGTGAAATTACTGTAATTTCGCAAATGCATTTCCTCTAAACTCCCGAAATTAAAAAGATCTCGGATAATACCAGTTTCTGTCCAGTTTCTGTCCAGTTTCTGACCAGTTTCTGTGTGACATCGTGTGAAATTGTGAGGCACAAATTCAGTTTTTGTTTGGGATTTGTGTGGATTAACCAACAGATTTTCCCCATGTGATAACGTCCTAAACCCTGCCAGTTAGTCATCTGTCCATGACAACGGAAGTATAAAAAGCTCCTCCACACCCAGATTACCACCATCCCACCCAGAACAGAAAACTGGGTTCAGAGTGTGTTCTGCAACATGAGTGGCACTAGTTGTTATTTGGGATAGACACATGGTTGTCATGACAAACAGGAAGTCCTGAGCTGCTCCTAACAGAGTGATCTCTGCATAGATATTGAAGTCCCCCAATACAACAAGTTAAGGGGACTCCAACATCAGTGCTGTTCTTCCTTATTCATAACTTTTGCTCTCATGTTGCCTGGCCACATCCTTTTGATCATACTTTGATGTTGTTCAACCACAAGCGTCCCTATTTTTATCTGGGAAATGTTGGAGGGTATGTGCATGGGATACATCTTATCACCCAAATGTTGAATTAGTGATTCCTAACCCTTTAAAAAAAAGAAGAAGTAAAAGTACCATGACAGACCATTGTTTATCAATTTGCCATCCAACTAGCTTGCTACACAACTGGGGGAGGGGGAAGGAGATTATCTGAAAATTTCTATGCAGCCTTGCAACTCACAAAACAAACAGGATTCTCTAACAAAGTAATCAGAAGACATAAAACAATGAAATCACTGTAGATGCTATTGTGGACTCCAAGAGCTGATATCTGAACAGTGACCTTGGAAGTTGGGAGACTAATTGTCCCGATTTGCCAGTGACCCTTCTCAATAATGATGTTTATTAATTTCCACAAATTGTTTGCATTTGAAGGTTCTGGGCAGTCACCAGATAGAAACTGAGATGCTGCCAAAGGGGATGCCCAAGACTATATTAATTGCAACTCCCTCTTTTTGTCTTGCAGCTGCAATCCTAGGCACACATTATTATGGCCTATTGAATTCAACAGGACATACTTCTGAGAACTGTTGAATATGACTCTGCTTCAATGTCATAATGTGAACACATTATCCCAACTTGAACTTTTATTTTTATGGAAACGACATACATTATCATGGAGCTGAAGGAAAACCAAAGGTGTTTGACCATTAGACTTCACTTAGCGCAATAGCATGTACATTTCTATACAGCTTATCAGTGCATTCAGCACTCCCAAAGTGGTTTACAATCTGTAGGCTAATTGCCCCCAACAATCTGGGTACTTATTTTACTGATCTACGAAAGGATGGAAGGCTGAGTGGACCTTTGGAGTCCTGTCTGGCATTAAACTCACAACCTTGTGGCTTTAGTACCGGTATTTAACCACTGCATCACCAGGACAGGTTGTATATTGATCCTTTCCTTTCAGCTCCCAGTGGTTCCAGCAAGAAGTATGATAGTTATAATCCAAAATATCTGGAAAGCCAGAGGTTCCCTAGTCCTATCACAGAAAAATGTATAGAATAATATCACATGTATTGTTCAATTTGCTATCTTTTATGTGATCTACTAGTTTTCTCTCACAAAGGGGAAAAACATTATCATGTGATGATCCCACATACCAGTATAGTGTAGTAGTTGGTCAAGGACTGACCATACCCAGATTCAAATATCATTTTCGTATCTCATAGAGCTCTTGTGAGGATGGCACATGGAATACGTTCTTTTTGAGGTAGCAGAAATAGAATCTCCTCCCTACTGAATTTTATCTATTGAGTATGATAAATAAAATAGACCCGATAATAGAAAGACGGTATTGGAGACCTATCTTATATATGGTATTGGCGGCAAGACTACAATTAGCATACAAATGGAAAAAGGAAGAAATACCGACTAATGATGAATGGATTTTAAAAGTGATAGAAATGAAAGAGATGGACCGTTTGACCAGAATTCTAAGTGACAAAGACTCCAAGGAATTAGAGGTGGAGTGGGCTCCAATAGAGAAATATATAAAAGAAATATGGAATTAAGAGGTAATGTAAAATAAGTATAGAAAGGATTATATAAAAATAGAATGCATTAAACTGGAATTAAGATGAATATAGACAATACAAATATGTTTAAATATTAAAAAGTGTAAACTTGAGAATTGTTTTAAATGATTAAGTAGCATGCTTACTTTGGAAGAACTATGGAAGTTTTTTTATTGTTAATATTTTGCATAGATTGAGTATATACTCAAGATTAAGAAATGTATATAATGTGTGTGTATATATATATATATATATATATATATATATAATCAATAAATAAATATGAAATAGAATCTATAGAATCTCCTCCCAAAGTAGACTGGACTATTCTATCCCTGGTTATTTTTAGGTGGCTAGTGAAACAATTTTTTAAATTCATATAAAATTAATAATTTACCTGTGGCCAAAGCTTTAATCCTGTTTCCAATCCCTGTATTGTTTCTTATCCTTTTTGGTATTTTGTTTTAACATTTGCTTTGTTCATACCAAAATATGGTATAGAAATGTCTTTATGAACAGAGTTTTGGGGGCAAAGAGAAGGAGACCTTGTATACTGGTCTGAGCTCCTTGGTGGAAAGAAAAGATAAAATGTGATGTAAATTACACACATACAATTAGCTGTGACTTCCCACTGCATCTGCACACAATGTAGGCCCACAGTAACTGGTTGATACAAGTGTAGGATCATCACAAATGACCAGAGGTATCTAGTAGATTCATTGCTTCAGAAGCAGTGCATTCACTCTAAGAATTATGGCACCTCCTCCCCATCACCCAACTGCTCTCCATGTTTCCCATCCTCTGAAAGAAAAAGGTCCAGAAGTGGAGAATCTCCTGTACAACTCAGAACAGCTATGGGAGAAATGGACCTAATATAAAAAATGGGTTTACATTGACTCCCTGACCCAAAGGATGCGTTGACCGCTCCCACATGTGACAACCTGTAGTGGAATTCATGGAACTTCTTTCATGAATGTGGAAATTGTATGGGAATGCTATTGCTGTGTGAAATAATTTCAGATACATGCAATTCTTGATTACCTTGGGATTTTTTTTCAGTAGTGCTCAAAACATGACTGCAAAGCCAGCAATTCCCCTGAAAGTTTCTCAAAGATCTGACACTTTCCATCCCTATTCTAGGGAAGGGTTTCCTCAGGAAAGCTTTCTAGCATTTTAAAGACAGAATGTTTTGATTTTCTTTTTGCCCTACAGCTTTTGCAATGTGAGCATTTTATTCTGTGGCTTGCGAGGTTTCTTTCATTTACTTTTGTGTTTTGCTTTTGTTATAGTCATTGTATAAGGTGCCTTGGGATATTTGCATCCTGTAAACTGAATAGCATTGTGTTGCGTAAATTTAAAAAACACACAACAACAATGAAAACCTTCTCTGCCTAAACTGGGAAGAGTGGCTGTGTTAATAACAGCAAAAGTCTCTTGTGGCATATTCCAAAGACTCACAGATTACTGGAATATGCCTAAGCTTGGGTATAATAGAGCATCTAACAAAATGACAGAAGCAGGTTTTGGAGATTTCTATACTACAGTGCACAAAGAGATGCTTAATAGTGGAGGGATGTCCTTCCTCATCTTGTTCTGTGAACTGTTCCCCCCATCACTGTCTACATGAAGGGTAGAGAACCCTGAGGCACTGCTGTGGTTGGACACTAGATCCCATCAGCCTCAGCCAATCTGTCCAATGATCAGGAATGTTGGGAGTTGTAGTCCAATGGCATGTAGAAGGTCACATGTTCCTGGTCTCCTGTGAGCATCCCTTTTGCATTTGAGTACCAGATACAGTAACCTATCCTAACACAAAGGCAAATCCCCCAGTTGAACCTTCATATCAATCAGGACACCAAAAGTCAATCCACATTGGGATCTGGAAGTCTCAAGTGCTACGGATTCAGAATTCAAGTCCCAGATGGGTACGCCATGAGATACATGTTACAAATGGGGACAGAAACATTCTAGATTCCTGTACACTGTGGAAGAAAGAGAAGCAGAATGTGACTGGAGTCAGTCCAGAGATCATGACTCCATCCTATGTGGTCTCTTGTACAGAACCTGGGAGCACCATTCAGAAGCAAGTGGATGAAAGGGCTTACCAAAAAGTCAGTTCAGAACACAAGCATGTACCTCTGCAGTGAAGTACAGTGAAGTACAGTAACTTCCTATTACAAAGCCAATAGGAGAGGAAGGTCTTTGGAGTGGGACTGTCAAGAGACATGATGATACTGAGGACAACTCATGCAAAATGGTTGTCCTCAGTATACTTTAATCAGTTTATCATGTCCTCTTCTTCCTTAGAGCAAACTTTGCTCAATTGTTTTGCTTACCCAATAGCAGGCTAACCTTATTCATTTACTTCATTTATATGCCATCTTTCTCCTAAAGTGGGACCTTTGCATACTGTTGTTCATTCTTCTGTCCTAGAGAAGAAGTTAGCTGTCTTGCAATAGATATCTGTTTCATTTAGAGCTGAGGACAGATCTGAGTAGCATATATATTCTATATTTTCAAAATAAAATAAAATGAAGGATTATCAAATTGTTTCTTACCCCCAGAAGCCCTAAAACCTGTTTAGCACTTTGCAAAATCTGGTCTTTAAAAAATCTGTATTATTTTACCTGAACTCTAGCTTAAGAATTTGCAGACTGCAGTCTGTGCTTTTAATTGTTTTTAACAGCTCCCCACTGCCTGACAACCTACTGCTTTTGCTTAAATTTAATTTAATTCAGAGTTCATCTGAATTAAACTGCAAATTTGTTTATTATTTTCTACCTTCCTTTCCACTATTTCCCATCTTCTTTCTTTGGATTTTGGATTATTATTTTTTGCATATATTTAAAAATGGGTCTGTGAGGATGAATATGCTATTTGTGTTCTTTAAAATATTCTAAAAGAAATGGAAGTGCCACAACATTTGATTGTCGTGGTGTGTAATCAATATTCTGGATAAGAGAATTCAGAGGAACAAGATGATTTTCAATTGGCAAACAGGTCAGATTAGGCTGCATTTTATTACCCTATTGATTTAATGTATATGCAGAACACATCATGTATAAAGCAGGATCTGATTTAGTGGAAGGAGGGCTGAAAATAAGATGAAAGCACATCAGTAACTTAGATATGCAGATGACACCATATTACAAGCAGAAAGTAGGTTAAGAACTGGAACTACTGCCAAGGAAAGTTAAAGAAGAAAGTGCAAAAAGAGGGTTGCGGCTGTATATTAAAAAGCAAAACAAAAATAATGACCATAGATGATTTACATAACATTAAAATGGGTGATGATGACATAAAATTGTTTAATATATATATATTTTTATACCTGACACAGTTATCACTCAAAATGGGGACTGTTATCAAGAAATCAGAAGAACACTAAGATTAGGAAAGACAGGTAAGAAGGAACTAGATAAGATCCATAAGTGCAAAGATAGATTTTTGAATACCAAAGCCAGGATCATCCAAGCCAGAGTATTTCCAGTTTCTATGGATGGATGTGAAAACTAGACAGTAATAAAAACTGATGAGGAGAAAATCAAATCATTTGAAATACTGTGGGTAAAAAGTTCTACAGATACCATGGACTGACTAAAAGGTCAAACAAATGTTCTTTTAAATTTAAACTCTCCCTAGAAGCCAAAATTATTAAACTGAGGCTATGATACTTTGGACATATCATAAGATTCATTGGAAAAGATAAGCTTTTGTAAAGCTGAAGTCAGTAAGAAAGAGGAAGACCACACTATAGGTGGATTGATTCAATCAAGGAAGCCATAGCCCTGAGTTTGCAATACCTGAGCAGGGCTATTAATGATGACAGAATCCCTGAATGCTGTCATTTATACAATCCCTGCAAGCTGGAACTGACTTGAAAGCATATAACAACTATAGTGCAATATGTATGCCTAGAGAAAGTGGGAAGGTCTGGGGAAACCTGCCATCATGGAAGAGAACACAGCGATTCACATTAACTTTATCAAATAACACATTAGGGTTGTGCACCAGATTTTGGAATACATTTTTTTTTACACTACAAACCATGAAGCCCCAGCCAGTGTGTCCACTTAATTTGAACTGATGAGGAGGCTGACCAAACTTTGGTCTGCATCCAAACTTTTATTCAGAAATTAAAGTTTTTGTCCCTTCCACTGATTATAATTGGACAACAACAGAAAGGATGACTTTTTTTCTTCTTTTTGTTAGAGCCAGTTGAAAATTTCAGGCATGGAACAGATTGCACATGACAAACTGTAGATGTTTTATACTGTGATTCTTTGTTGATTTATTTGTTTGTCTGTTTTATATCCCATGTTTCTCCCAATGGGGGATCCAAGTTGACTTACAACAATGCTAAAACAAGATACAGCTAAAAGGCTGATTGTAAACAAGTTGAAGCACAATTAAACAAGCTATGATAAAGAGAGCCAGTATAGTGTAATAGTTTGAGTGTTGTACTTCGACTCTGGAGACCAGGGCTCAAGTCTCTGCTCAGACATAAAAACCATCTGGGTGACCATGGATGAGTTACACACTCTCAGCCCCAGAAAACACTGGAAACAATTTGAAGGCATACAACAACAACAAATCATTCTAAAACACCATTAGTTTTAAAATGTTTTAAATTTAGTTAAAGAATTATTATTATTATTATTATTATTATTAATGAAAATGAGAATATAGCACAGACCCAGACATTAAAATACATTTTTGCACAATGAACTACAGTTGGACTCTCTGTATCCACTGATTCTGCATCCATAGATTCAACCATCCACAGCTTGAAGATATTCAAAATAAATTTCCAAAAAGGAAACTTCGATTTTGCCATTTTATATAAGATACACTATTTTTATTATGCCAATGTATATAATGGAATTTAAGCACCCACAGATTTTGGTATCCATGGGGGGTCCTGGAATCAAACCCCAGCAGATACCAAGGGCCCACTGTAATTATCAAATGCCTGATTAATTTTTTAAGTTTTTACCTACTGGACAAAACTGAACAGAGAAGGCCAACCTAGCCTCTTGTGGAAATCAATTCCATAGCCTGCGAGTAGCCACTGAGAAGATCCATTAAAGGAGAGGTTTCTAATACATAGATATAGGCCTAGACATAGGCATATTGGTAGAATTAGGTGAGATTTGCTGGAATAATTACTCTTTCTAGGGAATCAAAACCTTCCTGATTTCCAGAAGAGTAAGTGAAGGTATTTTATGTGTGAAACCAGACTTTCCAGTTTGTGGATTTTCGAAAAAATACATGCATCCCCAGAGATTTTTGCAGGAAATTGTTATATGACAATAAAATAAATGGCCTAGTTTAAGAAACTTGTGATTTCAGAAGAACAAGTGTCTCATTCAGGATTCATCCAAATCAAAAGCACACCCCTGGCACATATGATACAGTGTCTACCCAGCTACTGCATTAAGATGTCTCCTCAACCCAATGTCTGTGTGCATTGTATTCAGCAAATGACTATGAACTTTGATATGAGAAATGGAGTTCAAACACCACAAGCTCACACTGCACTGGCTACACTACACTCTTCTTGATATAGATACCAAATAATTCTACAGCTACTGCCTTTGACGCTAACTGTAATGTGTGCAAAATCATAATCATCATTGTCATTATCACCTAATTCTTCACTTTATTACTGACCACCTTTTCACAGGAAGTACAGCATAAAGATTCGGAATCAGTGAAAAGTGCTATGCTGATGATTAAGAACAATGTCTTGTGTACACCATGATGTGTCATGACCTGCTTTTTCTCTCTCTTTTGGTTCCATTGACTTATAACTTCCTCACTAGCACCAATAGCAGGAATTATACAGTTGAGTTACCATGTTCTTCAAAGACACAAAGCCTAAATATAATCTTATAGTACCTTATAGGAGACAAAGCACATCCTCTAATACATTTCTTTTTTGTTTTCAATGAAGTGCAGCACAATAAGAACTCACTTGACCTTTGTCCTTTCCATAGTTCATTTTAACATTGTTCAAGAAAAGATACAGTTTTGGGTTGCTGCAAGGCACAGGTGCACCATCCCTCTATATGGACATAGTGGATTTGGAGTGCAGCACTTTTCTTCCTAGCAGCTGTACTCAGGGGACTGCTTTTGTGGGCTACCAGGAATTTCCTGTGATAGAATATCAGAAATCAATTGAGTACTAGTAGGAGGTGACTTCAGAGGGCAAAAGTTCTTCTTGGACAATAAACATTCTCACTGTTGCTGTATAGATTTCCTACCAAGCTAGACAGCAGAACAGAAAAAGAAAAAAAGGTGCATGTCAATTCAACACAAACTGTCTTGGGAAAGGAAAACTCAATGTTAATTCAATATTGTCATTCAAAAACCTCTATCGGTTATATTATATACTTCAATAATATCTAACATTCATGATTTTGAAAAAGGGAAAGGAAAGGTGAAGAAACCAAAAACATGTACAAAATTGCAATTGTGAACCTAGTAATCTTTATTCTTTCTCTTGCCAGCATGTCCAAGAGATAGCAGCTGATAACATCTTAATTCTAAGCAGATTGTGTAGGAGGAATAAGCATTGCTGCACTTGATTAACAGAAGAGTTTGACTAGACAGAAAAAATAAAAATATCTTCTACTAGCCAATGTCCTGTTTGATTAACCTTCCCAACCAAGTATCACCCAGAAGTGCTGTTACCCCAGTTCTTCTAGCTGAGGCTGATTTGGGTTGTAGTTGAACACATCTGGATGAGTCTGGGTTGCAGGAGACTGTGCTAGTCCAAATTGGAAGAAAGCAGGGGACCTTTAGGAAAAATAGAAAAAAAATAGTACCAAGATCCTCTGGGCCCCACTCTGGGAGAAAGGTGACATGGAAATAAAATAAATAAATAATCCTGCACCAGAGGCTACAATGCAAGACTTTACAATGATGGAGCTACATCACTGGCATGATATGCAGCCATGTTAGTGAAACTGTGACACTGGGCAAGAGTCCAAATACACAACGGGGACCTCCATCATGCAATGGGACACATTGTTTATTGGAACATATTGTGCACTGGGACACTTGCACATCTGAACATGTTGAGCAATGGCCATCCTACTAGCTCTGCTTGTGCAATGGTCACAGTGGCACAACTAGATTTCCCCTCCCTTCCTGAGAATATGAACATTGTATAACAGTGCAATTCAAATTAACACAACTGCAAGTTGGTTTGCAATGAGGTAACTTCCCAACAGGATGGCAGCCAATATTTTCAACTATCAGTAATAAGATTCGTAATAATTTTATTCGGTCATTGACCAGTATAACAACTATCAGTATATATCAATTACCAATCAAATAATAGACAATTTGCTACCCTTTCATAACAACCCAAATTTCACCCTGCCTAATGGTAAGGTCAGCCCTGTTCACTAAAGAATACAGCAGAAAAATCCAGTTAATGAGTATGTCACAGAGATATAACTTCAGTCACTAGTACTGAAGCATAAAAAAGGTAATACAAGGCAACACAATCCAATCTACATTTCAAACTCAGATGTGCAGAATATGGACAGGACAAGCTAGGCCAGATCATAAGTACATTCCTACTAGACAGTATTACTGTCTATTGTTAGAATAGCTAGAAGTTAGAATAGTTAAAAACTAGAAACTGAGCTCCAAATTCAGCAGAATGAGGTAGTAGAATAGAAAATATTATTTTACATGCCAAGATGTATATAATTTTTGAAAACCTATGATAAATAAAATAAGGCTAACACACACACGAGAGAATGATTACAGCTTTCTTCATGCCATTCTACTTTTCTACTAGCAGGGAGATTTTAATTAATCTCTAATTTTTTGTACCCAGGGAAGCATGAAAGAAATTTAATCCCCCATTGAAGTCTGAAGAAGATTACTTTGTCATCTTTGGACTCCACCTCCCCATTCTGCTGATATGTAAATCTATCAAAACCTTGTGTTTTCTTTCTTTCTTAAAATATTTATATACTGTCCAAATAATGAAAGCCTGGTCAGTGGGGCATTTGCTGTAAAAATTAAAACAATTTTTTTTTAAATGAAAAGTCCCAGAAGAATATAAAGGTCTTCACCTAGTGCTAAAGTACCACAGCATGAGCATCAAATGAGACTTTCTGTAGAGGGCATTCTACTATTGGATTCCACCACTGAAAATATTATTTCCCAGTAGTCAACCTTCTCATCTCATTTGGCAGGTATCCTGAGGGGACCTCAGGACTCAGAGCTTGAAAAAGCTACTTTAGTAGACTACAATTCCCAGAATCCCCCAACTAACATGATCATGCTGACTGGAGGATTCTGGCAGTTGTAATACAAGGAACTTTGTCAAATTCTGACAGAACCATGGATTCCAGGTAAGGATTTAGGAAAGGAGACAGTCTTTCAACTTCATACAACCTGGTTCCAAGTCATTTAGGATTTCAAAGGTTAATATTGGCATTTTGAATTAGGCTCAGAATTACAGACACTTGGGATCAATGGAGGTTTCTGGATTATTTTCAAAGACTGATCAAGCACAACACACACACTGTAGTCATTCAAATGGTGAGGTTGCCAAGTTGGGATAACCGTAGCTAGTCTTTTTTTGTCCTGATAAACTCACAGTTGGTATATCCACTTGTAACAATAAGCACTGCGTTATTAAGCAATTTCCTTGACAATATTCCTTAGGACATGCAAAACAGAAACAAGCAGAGAATTACTCATAATGAGCACTTTTTCCCCCATGTGTAACATTCTGAGAATTTGCTCATATTGAATTGTTTTCAAACAGAGCATGGAAAAGAGACTTGTTAAGATTACAACTCTCTCTCTCTCTCTCTCTGTCTCACACACACACTCACACATACACACACTGTGTTTTCAAAATCTGCTCCTAAGGGGAGGGGGAATGGCATGTATGACCATTTGGGCTGTGCTTCAGACAGCAAAACATTTGGGGCTGACATTACTTTCACTTATTATGTCAGGAACCAGCTTGACCTTGTATTTTTCCTACCCACTGTGTCTCTTTCAGCAAGTGGCACAACTTGTTCTTTTTGTCTGATCTGTGCCATCTCATAGCATTTGGAAACTGTACTGACCTTGAGTAAGTGAGCCATATTTTAGACTCAGCAGGAGACTGTAAAAAGTTGCAAGGTCCAGATTTTTCTGACTTTTGACAGTCAACCAGGGTTTTAGGGACACAGATCAGAACATTCTCTGCCAGTCTATGAGTTCCTGAAATACACGGAAAATAAATTATGTTGCTGATGTGATCCTTTTTCTTTTCTTTTCTTTTCTTTTCTTTTTTCTTTCCTTTCCTCTTTTCTTTTTTCCTTTTTGGAAAGAATTACACTAAATAACATTTGGGAATGAATAGCAATTTCTTGGATAGTCATTCAATCTGTTTTAGACCTGACTATCTGTATCATATGCTATAACAAAGCCAAAGTGGAAGCTAGCACCCATATCTGGCCCTTATTGCAAGCAGTTGGGCTTGCTCTCCCCTTGACCACCTGTACAAGGAGCTGTCCAGCTCTGATATGTTCCTGCACTTATTTAGGAGAGTAGTACATCCCAACTTCCTCCCATTTCAGCACAGCAGGATGGTAGCTTAAACTCAGACTTTGCCACCCCTATTTCTTTCAGTGAAGAGAGAATGTAATTCTCCAAAAACAACAGTAATAAAAACCTCCACCCTGACTGGCACTATTCACTTGAGAGTATGGGCATCAATCTCCCATTTGGTACTGCAATATGAATTTCACTTCAGTGGCAGAAACTATGTGGACATTGGCACTGAAATATCTGATAATAATTATCAAATCAGCAGTAATTTAAATCATATTGCATGCTGGTAACCCAGTAATCATTTTTCTTAATTACCATTTCTTGCTTGTATTTAGGTATCCAAAATCACATTGTCTACACAAAAGGGACAGGCAAGCAGACTCAGGATAAATTCAAGGCTGGCAAAATGGCAAAAATAAAATAAAAAAAATGTCAGGAGGAAAAGCCTTACAGTATTGGTTTGAGTAAACTTTTGCAAACAGACCCCTAATAATTCAGTGGCATGGGATATTGAGTGGGATAGAAGGGGGGAAATAATCTTTCAGGTGGAGGGGTCAGTAGAATGGGGAGGGGAGAGAGTAAGAATGTATAAATACACACACACACACAATTGTGTGGATAAGTGGCTTTCTGGTTTACACTGTCCCTAGAACTGTAAATAAATCTGACCACAGAGACCAGTGTAGGCATTGAGATTTTAATGTAGTTAAGACTGGCACCAGTTATCCCTTCATCACAGCCCCCAAAGGAGAGGGCTCTTATTCATGTAAAACTGTTTTTAAAAATAACCCAGATAATGAAAATTCCAAAGTAAATGCAGTTCACTACCACTATAAGGCAAGATGAAAGGGACTGAAATTGGGAGAAATAGAAGTATGACACCCCTGAAATGTAGCAGACCTTAGGGAAATTACTTTTTTGACTCGAATTCCCAGAATCCCCCATCCAACATGGGCCCTTGTTATGCTGGCTAGAGGATTCTGGGAGTTGTATCCAAAAGTAATGTAGTGCATACTAAATAGTGCAGGTCAGGCTGAGAGAGCAGTGACCACAGTCCTGCAATGTAAACTATCACAGTATACTTACCACAGGTTAGAGATCAATGCAGAGAGAGAGAGAGCAAGAGAGCAGTCTAGAGTTGCTCTGCACATAAACCCACTGTTATGTTTCAGGTCAGAAGAAGAAAACAAGGAATTAATTTGAATGCAAGAACAAATTATCCTCCATGGATTTGCATGCAAACTGGTTGCACCTCCACATGCTCAAAAAATGAGCATACCAATAATAAACGTTACACATGAAGCAAAGTGCATTTTAGAAGAGGCACTTTCACTTCCCTCAGCCACAATCTTCTTGACACATGCAGCTTGTGGGGCTTCTTGCTTGTACAACCAAATTCGGTTGATTCAAATTCAAAGTGCAGTTTTGTTGGGGCTTTCCTCCTGCATCACCTGGCTACAGTCATTCTATCGGGGTGTAATATAGGGAGAGATGCGTGAAATTGGCAGGACCATCTCATTAGCTTTACAAGACACCAGCTCCACTTAGTTTTCCATGAATTCCTTTTATTCCAACAGGTAATTATAAGCCAATTTAACAGATTCAGCCACTGATCCTTATGATTCTTTTATGCAATTAAGAATCTATTGCTCTTATATGTACTGTGGGCCCTTGGTATCCATTCCAGGACAAAAACAGTCATGGCTCATGGCTTCCATATTAGTAATGTATTGAAAGGAGCCCTGGTGGCATAGCGGTTAAATGCTGGTACTGCAGCCACAACATTGTGAGTTCGATCTCAGGGCTCCAAGGTTGACTCAGCCTTCCATCCTTTCGTAAGTCGATAAAATGAGTACAACTTTTTGGCTTACAGACGGTAAACTGCTTAGAGAGTTCTGAGTTCACTATTAAGTGGTATAGAAATGTAAATGCTATTGCTATTGCTACATCAGCCCTGGATTTCAGTCTCAAATTTAAAGACACTATCTAAAGTGCTGAATTTATTTGGGGAATTATGTTAGTATTTTCAATAGTTCCTTGAAAGTTGTGACTGGACTCTGAAGTTGGCTCTATTCCCCACTGACATTCAAGGCACCAGTGACTACCATAAGAGATTTACAGTACAAGTAAGGATTTGTTTAAAGCATAATGTAGCACCTCATACTCAAATATCATTGTCTCCAGATATATTTCTATAATAAATATCTATTACTTTTTTTAAAAAAAATAGAATCATAGAATCATAGAATCATAGAGTTGGAAGAGACCACAAGGGCCATCCAGTCCAACCCCCTGCCATGCAGGAACTCCCAATCAAAGCATCCCCGACAGATGGCCATCCAGCCTCTGCTTAAAGACCTCCAAGGAAGGAGACTCCACTAATGTTTTTGCTTTTTACTGCAAGCATCAGTTTCCATACCCATCTAACTGGGGAAAGACAAAAAGGATAAACAGGAAGCTTCTACTTTAAGCAATGGTCTCTCTTTGAGAAGCTTTGGCCATTGCTTACTTATATCAGATACTTTGCCCCTCCTTGTACAAAGTTCTAATTTAACTTATAGCCATGATATTTCCTATTAGGCATTTCTACTGGTACCCAGAAACAAAGGATTTATGGGACATTTTAAGTGTTATTCCTTATTTTCCTTCTTTTGGAGATGAAATGAAAGCAATCCCAAGAGTATCCCAAGAGGATACTATCTTGTCCTTAGAGACCTTTCTTTTTTTCTTCCTTTTTTAATATTTTTTAAAATGTTGATATTTATTTTTAAAAATTATTATTATATGTAAACAACTATATACAAAACATGTCACAATAATAAAGCAAAATAAAACAATTCATCTCACAACTTTGAATTATGTTGTCTCTTTCTTGGGTTCTGTGTTATATAAGTGGTCATTTTAAAGCCCAGTACTGTCTTTGTGTAGTTTTATTCCAGAATGTCTGACCAAAGGTTCAGATGAGATGGAATTTGTCATCTCTTGTTTCTGTCTTTGTTTCCAAAGTTAATAAGTGGGAACCATTTGTCTATGAAAGGTCTTGATTTTGGTCTTCCTGCGTAACTTGCCATTCTGTCAGACAGTTTTTCAAGTAACCACAGGTCCCACACCTTTTCCCATCACATATCTAAAGATACCTCCCCTGTTTTCCAGCATCTGGCAATTTCTACATAGGCTGCTGCAATGAAGAAATCTATGAGGGTTCTATGTTTCAGATTTAGGTTTGTGTCTACATATATTGATAACAAAAGCATTTCTGGACATAACTTTACTTCTTGGTTGGTAATCAAGGAAATTTGTTCAAGTACCAATTGCCAAAATGAGTTTGTTTTGGGGCAGTCTAGCCATATGTGTAGAAATGTGCCATTATCATTACAATCACACCAACATTTGGAAGAAACATTTTTAACCATTCTGGCTCCTTAGAGACCTTTCTAATGGGTTTTGGATATAGCTGATCACCAGACTCTGATTTTTGTAGGACTAGTGAGCAATGTTCCTGCGTTATGTCCTTTTACAAAGTCTAGTTGAAAAGTAGCAAGGAAAACACCTTATCCATAAAAGGCAGTAAAGCTGCTCTGAAACTACTCATGGGAGTGTATTTTCCACAAGGAGGAGGTGGGTGGTTATTGCAGGAACCATCTGGTACTAGACTGAACTTATTCAGAAATGCCTGAGCATTCATAGGAACAGTTGTGTAATGGCTAATGTCAGGTTGGCAAGAGAAAATAGGAAGTATTCCTGTGGCACAATGGAGTTACTATCTGGGGTTCTACAAATCCTGGCCTATGACCACTAAGATGATCTTCTACCTTCAGATGCAATGGAGGATAGTTTCTTGTTGCCTCTGTTGAGACCAGATTAAACTGCTAGTTTAGATGAGAAGTTTAGCCAACTTCTGTATAGAGTGCCTATCTCAGGCCATAAAGCATCTTAGGCCTGTTCTGTCACTTGCCTTGTGTCTTAGAAGAACAAGGCTGTATTTTTCCATTCAGCAAATATTCTTCAAACTCTTCTCAGAGTTAGCAAATGGTACTATCAGCAGATTACTTGTTCAGTGAGATGTCTGTCAGAGTCACAATTTACTATGGTAAACATAACTGCACACACACTTCTAGCCATGCTGCCCTTGTTAATTAAGCCTACAATTAAAGTAGACAGAACTGGGTATTTTTTAAAATGGAAAATTCTTGTGAATGGATCACACTCTATTTCCTTAAATTCAGATATTTTTTTTCTTCTTCCACAGCATTGTGTATTGTTGCCAGGCAAACTGGTATGCTGGCTATCCATAATGAAAACCATACATACAAAACCTCCACACTTTTCATCCTCAGCAGCCACAGGAATGTTGAAATCACATAGTGAAAGCAGGGCTGTGGAGTTAAAATTTCACATTCATAAATGGTTCTCTCCCATTCACTAATGTTTCTAAATGTTACACTTTAAAAACAGAAATCAGCTATATCCTTCAGGGTACCTACATTTCAAAATATTCTAACATATTCTGAAGCCCCTTCTTTCACAAGGCACTAGAAGCAGTGGCTAAATTTGTGTTTGGCTGTTTTTGACTAGTCCCTGCCAGGGTCCCCAGGACTGAAACAAGGATAATTTTAAACTATAAGCTAAGTGTAACATCTCCCCCTACCGTTCACTCTGATTATCCCTCTTTTCATAAAGGTACCTGACTACCATTTGAAACTAGAGGATGAGAAAGAAAGAAAGAAAGAAAGAAAGAAAGAAAGAAAGAAAGAAAGAAAGAAAGAAAGTTGTCTGATTAATTGGATTCAGACATAGTTATACTTACACCTGAAATCAAGGAGACTTGGTTATTAATGTTGAACTTGAGTTTCACTGATTTCCATGTTTGCACCCAAAGTAAGAATAAATCTGGTTCCAACTCATTGGATCTATTGGGAAGCAATCCAACACTGTCTGAACAGGCATCCGCTCATCTAGTGGGAACTTCCACCCTCCTCCTCCCCTGGACATACCATACCACCCAATTATATAATGCTGAGCATCCAACCCTCTATAATTACTGAGAACATAAGGAAGGACTGAAGGAGAAGGTGGAAATTTCCTCCTCACAGTTCTATTGAAGGAAGCCATTCTATTTACAGTGATGGTAAGAGGATGCTGAAGTCCCATTAAATACAATGGGAACTTAAATGCTGCCCCTTGTATAAAATGGCAAAAATCAAAGTTTGCTTCTTGAAATTTATATTATTTAAAAATATTTTCAAGCCATGAATGATTGTATCCATGAATATGGAGGGCTGATTGTACAACAAAAGAGGGTAGAAAGAACACTATGATTATTAAAATGGTGCAAGAAAGGTGTCTGGAAGGTTTTGTGTTTCCTATCCCTGCCATACAGCATCTGGTTCTTAAGAGTCTGAAATTCTAGTATTTGGCTCACCACCATTTTCAGAGCCTTAGATGGAATATGTATAATGGTCTGTCAATATAATGATCTATCAATGTAGGCTTCCAGCGGCAACAAATGACATAAATCATTCTTCAAGACGAGAACATATGTCCATAACATTTGTTCAGAACTCTTCCTTCTGAAGCTTTTAACTTAAAGATATCCTGCCTCTTCTTCCCTGGGAAAAAATTCACTGTGGTGCAAGTATTGCTCCAATATGTACAGGTTGAGTTCCCATTATCTGAAATATTCCAAAATATTTTTGGAATCAAATAGTGACTCCTTTGCTTTCTGATGATTCAATGTACACAAACTTGGGTTCATGGACAAAATAGTGTATAAAATAACCTTCAGGTTATGTATATAAGGTGTACATGAAACATAAATGAATAATCTATTTAAACATGGGTTCCATCTTCAAGCTATTTCATTATCTGGTCTGCAAATACAAGTATTCCAAAATCCCAAACACTTCTGGTCTCAGGCATTTTGGATAAAGGAGACTCAACCTGTACTTGCAGTCTTGAAGTAATTTATCCTGTGGTAGGTTAGCCCATCCCTTTTCCTGTTATGGCATTCCTAGATTTCTGAATAAGCAAAAATGTAAGAAATCCAAAGCCACATTAATCCTGGAGGTGTGAGCTGCCTTGGGTGCTATATAGAGAGAAGGGCAGGATATAACTTAAATTAGTAAGTAAATTATATTCCGGTGAGAGCAATTTGAGATGTTTAGAAAATACCATGTTGATAATGCCTTCATGCCTTTGATAATTGTTTGTTATGCTGCCTGCCGTGTTGGTAATTTATTGAAATAACACTGTGAGTAGGAAATCCTTGTCAGAATTTACTAGTATATAAAGCACCTCTTATCCTAAGAGTGAAGAAAAAAAGGGGAGGATGAGGCATGAGTTGAGATAGCATTATAATTTTAATTTTGCAGACTGTGTATCACTATCACTGTCCCTTCCAACTGTGAGTTGATCACAAGATTGCTTTTCTAAAATAAAATGACTGGATTTTGTGGAATGTGGCTGTTTTGGCTCTTAAAGTATTGATACCATTACAATATCAGTGTCAGGATACAGCTGCTTGTGACTAAGATGGTGCTTGAGAAGCAAGTCCTCTCCAATCTGGGCACGTCACGAGACATCTGTTTCCTGTTTTCATTCTTTCCCTTTTATCATTCTGTCTGAGTCTGTCTTTCTCTTTCACCTGAGGCTGATTCAGATCAAACTTATCTAGTTGTGCTATTTTGTGTTTCAGGATTCTGTGGACTGCATCTTTAACAACATTGTGTCTTCTTCCTATTGAAAAGAATTAAGTGGATGTTTTAAGAAGTCTTTCATTCTGTTGCAATATACCAATAGTATAACATTTTTGTCATCTACTCTTCATTAAGATGACTAACTTCCTATCCAGCTACCAGTGAAACAGCTTTCCTGTTGAATGTCTCCATTTCCAGAATACAATTGTGAATTGATTCATTAAAAAAAAACAGCAACTAGAAACACTGAAGCACAAATAAGGGAAAGCAATAAATGTTTTACCATCCTCCCATTCTCCTCAAATAAAACAGCAGTACTGTAACAACAGCAGGTATCACTTGTTAATTCAATAATCATCAGGATACAGGACAGGATACTCTGAAAAAAAATGAAACTTCTGTTTACATTATGTGATGGATTAAAAGGGGCAGTTTTTATTTTTAGCAAGTGGGACTGCCTAAAGAAATACACTCAGTTGGCCTGGAAGTAACAAAGCTAGAGATCATGCCCTTGACAAGCCAGTTAGTGCCTTTGTTTCATAGGACTGCACCCACTAATCAATCAGTTGACATAAAATGTGTTGCATATTGTCTGCATACACACACAAACATAAACATATAGGTGTATATAATTTAAAACCAAGTATGCACTATATCTAAGAAGTTTGTTCTGGATCTCAGAAGAATGCAGTTAGTCAGTTAAAATATATACTTATCAAAATTTGTATGTATAAAACAACAGTGTATCACCTGTATGCGTCTCAAAAAGCAGGTACTTTTAGGAGCACAAGCAATTGGTAGGACTTAAGATACTGAACAAATCAACACTGATGTGTTATTGATGTGATTGATTGCCGTTGTTGACTATGCCATCTACAGTACTTGGGGAAAACAGCCACAGACTTGAGCACATGTTTCATGAAGCTTGAGCAACCAGCTTAGACTTTTAACTTTGAACACCATATCTACTCTCAGTTGTCTGTGTTTGTAACTGAAGTGCCACATATTTCAAGTACTTTGGGAAGAAGGAAACATTTCTAGAGCCAGACTTAAGAACTTAATATTACATAGTCTCAACCTACTTAACACCACTGCCTACTTGAGCACTCTATTGTCAACATGTTTAGCTGCCACATTAGAAACTGGTCACTTTTACTACAAGCAAGTGATGAGGATGCAACTGAAACACTCTAATATTTATGCAGATCTGGAACTGCATGGCACAAGGCACTACAGGAGGACTTGCCTTTGCTAGCCTCCAAAGGAGCAAAGACCAGTGATGACTGGATGATTACATCATGTGCAGAGTGCTGTGACACCAGGCATGGGGAATGGAATAA
Organism: Phrynosoma blainvillii; assembly: GCA_026167975.1. Classification (NCBI taxonomy): domain Eukaryota; kingdom Metazoa; phylum Chordata; class Lepidosauria; order Squamata; family Phrynosomatidae; genus Phrynosoma; species Phrynosoma blainvillii. The sequence continues at coordinate 60,383,953 of JANUYF010000004.1, forward strand.
AGGGTTCATAAGCTCAATCTGTCCCCCTTTGCTCCCTCTTTTGACGATGCTTCAACCCACCCTCCCACCTTCAGTATAGTGTGCACTTTGCTGGTCGCTTTGGGGCCAGGTAGGATTCCCCCCCCCCCTTTTACCTAGGATCCCCCCTCACCTGACTTTGTATCTAAGGTACTTTGACAATTGACTTAGTGTGGTGTCTTTAAATTGACATTCCCTTGGCAGGTAGTAGGGGGAGAAAATAAGAGTTACGGTAGATACTTTGCCATTGCGATCCTCTGAAGCTGAGAGAATATGAATCTCAAGAGGGAAATCAAACCCTGATTCTTCCCTACTACCTGTCAAGGGACTCTTTTGGTGAAAAAGAAAGCTCTGGAACTGCCTCCTTAGGTCCTGGGTCCCAGGGCATAGGGAAGGAGATTACCCTTGAGGTTGGCCTGGGAGTTTTGCCCTCACTTAGGTTCTACTACTTGGAGGTGGGGTTCCTTGGCTCTGCCTTCCAGTATATGGCCAGAAGTAGGACAACCTAATTATTGGGTTGCCCTTGGGACTCTGGTGGTTCACTCTGGGGAAGGATGAGGAGTGCCTCAGTTGATCCCACACCAGATTGTTCCCTCTTCTTGCTCCATTTCAGGTTCAACACAGTTTAAAGAGGTTCTAGGTTAAATAAAATGGCTCTTATTCAACCCAGTTCTCTGTGTCTGGTCTCTAATTGTTGAATAAGGGCATTGAGTTCAGGTGATAAGTTTGTTGAATACTGAAGTTGCTTTATACTAATTTAATTAATTGACCCATCTAGTTCAACATTGTCAACTCTCTATGGCAGCATTGATGGAACAGGATTTCAGGTAAGATTCTTTCCTATTCCTACCTGGCCCTCTCTGCTGTTCCAGGCCTGACCCTAATCCTGTTTAGCATCCTAAATTAGACACTGTCAGGTGATTCAGGCTAGCATGGTGGTGAAACATTCCTTGTCAGTGTTCCTTTTCTATTGTAGATAATATCCATATACGACAGAGGTGGCAATCTTGCTGTCCTATTGAAGGTGATGAACTGTTATTTACATTATCCTTCACCACTGGTCAGGCTGGCTGGAGCTGATGGGAAATGGAGTTCAAGAAGATCTGGAGAGTTGCTCAGGTATGGGTTGCTCCTCCAGTTCACTCCCACAGGAAGAGCTGTGGAACATAGCCTTGTATGCTTCCTCTTGTATAAGAGAGAACTCCATCAAGTTCTGAAATGTAACAACAACAAGTGCAGTCAACACCACACCTCTCCCTGACAAAACTTATGAATTGCTGATCAGTAATACAACTCACATATGGCCAGATAACAGAATAAAATAATACGACTTAAGGAGATGTCCTCAAGACTCAGGCAGCATCCGCACTGCAGAAATAATCCAGTTTGACACCACTTTTAACTAACATGGCTCAATCCTATGGAATTCTGGGAACTGTAGTTTACTGTGGCATCAGAACTCTGTGTCAGAGAAGGCAAAATGTCTCACAAAACTACACTCCCCAGAATTTCATAGCATTGCGCTATGGCAGTTAAAGTGGTGTTGAACTAGATTATTTCTGCATTGAGGATGCAGCCTCAGTTGTTCAAACTGAGACCTTGAGAGCTGGAGGGACTCCTCCAATAACAAGCATCACTAATCATTTTCTTCCAGTGTGGAAAAGGAATTTATCACAGCAAGACCAATGTGTTCTCTTCCTATAGTAGCAGGCATATTCTTCTATTGGTCATCCAAAAGTTGTACCCATACCAGAGTGAGATCCCCCTGTTGAACTGCAAATTTGCATTGAAACAACCTGCTGAAGCAGTCACCTTCCTCCCTACCCAAATCAGCAAACGCCAACGTGCTCAGCTTATAGTCTCAAATGAAAGATGGCACCAATCTCTTAAAGCAAAGTAAGCCAGCCTCAGGCAGCATATTTGAGATTCCATGAACGGGCAGCAGACTGTTATTTCTTATTGCCCTATATTTACTGTTAGGCACTGAAAGATTCTACTGTGGTCAAAATTTTGTCCCAATATAACTTGGCTAGCAATGGCTCTGAGTTCTGACTTGAGAGGGAGAACATTTGTTGTCACACCTCAGGCATCAGTGTTTTGGACCCTGACCAAGCAGGTGCCTTATAAATGTCAGTTGTGAGTGTATTACAACAAAAATCACAGAAGATGTAAATTTTGGTGGAATGGATAGCAATACCAACAGGTACAACAAATGTCTCATAGCAAGCAGAGATACTTGCTGTAATTCGCCTCGATAATGTGGTCTTGGATCAAAGGCATGGAAATTTTTCTTTGAACTGATGGTCACACTGCCAAGTCAGGCCAGGAAGAAGGAGAGTGTACAATCCACAATACACACACACACACACACATCACAGGCTGAGCAGAGACCAACATGGTGTAGTGATTGGAGTGTTGGACTAGAACAGGGGTAGGCATCCTAAGGCCCGGGGGCCGGATGAGGCCCCCCAAGGCCTTTGGACCAGCCCCAGGCCGGTCCTGCCGCCGCCGCCGCCGCCACCGCTGCCCCCCACCATGATGATATTGATTATTGTTATTACTTGTTCTTGGGTTTTTTTTGGCAAAATCTCCACAGGGGGTTTGCCATGGCTTTTCTGGGGCTGAAAGTGCATGCATATTTTTTAAATTTTTAATTTTTTTTAATATATATATATATATATATATATATGTGTGTGTGTGTGTGTGTTTATTTATTTTTGGTGATTCGGCCCCCCAGTTGTCTGAGGGTCAGCAACCTGGGCCCCGGCTCAAAAAGGTTGCCTATCCCTGGACTAGAACTCTGGGAGACCAGGGTTCCAATCCTGCTCAGCCGTGGAAACTCATTAAGTTCCTTGAACAAGTTGCATGCTGTAATCCTGAAAGGAAAGCAAAGGCAAACCTCTTCCAAACAGATCTTGCCAAGAAAAACCTATGGTAGAGTCAACATCAGTGTGAATCAGGTTGAAGGCATATAGCAAGAACAAAAAGTCCACTTTTCTGAGCATGTTTTAACGTGGCCATGGCTGGGTTGAGTCAGCTTGAACACAAACAACAAACACCTGCTCACCGAAACATAGCTTTCCCTGTTTCACTGCCACTTCATTCTCTCCCTTTTATTCTGCCTCATTCTATTTTTCCAAACAATCAGTTGTTGTCCACCTACTTGTAATACAAGTTTCCTTTCACTCACTCCCCTTCTCTCCATATTCCAAATTGCTTCATTCATTCTTCCAAGCCACTTTCACCAGTACCACTCTATCTTTTTAAAAAATCCACTTTCTGCTGTGCTACTCCTTTTTTATTGCTGCTGATTCTCATCACACACTTTTCATGCTCCAGTTGTGAGGTCTTACAGAAGCTAAGCAAGCACTTCAAAGCATCAAAAAGCTACAGCCAAAGATTAACAAGGACCCCTGCTGAAGACAAACAAAGGCAACTAGAACTCATGAATACTTACGTTGCTAGAGCTTTACAGTTCTGAAAAACTCAGCTTAAAACTAGTTTTTCTTTTCCAAGATGCTTTACAGATAACCATAAGGCCATTTAGATGCCCCATGAACAGGTTGTTGTGTGTTTTCAAGTCATTTCCATCTATGGCAACCCTAAAGTAACCAATTCCAGGGTTTGGGGGGGGCTGAGAGTGCGTGGCTCACAAAAAGTCATCTAGTGGGTCTCAATGGCTGAGCAGGGAATCAAACCCTGATCTCCAGAGTCACTGGCCAATGTTCAGACCACTACATTATCTGACAGACAGGAGCCACAAGTAAATCACAGACCACATTCTGGCCTTATGAGCTGAGCAAAGCCTCGGAGCTAGAGGTTCCCAATACCTCCCTTGAACAAATGTCTTTTTGTCAATAGTGGATGCATGTAAGGAGACAAAAAGTCTGACCCACAAAGTCTGCCTTCTGCCTTTTAAGAGCGATCAGGTGCTCTGATCCTTGTCTAATGGGGGTGAGGGGAATCAGCAGTTTTTGTTCTGCCTTCGATGAAACCACAGCTTTTCTCCTGCATCATCTCATTAGTGCTTTCTGCGCATATAAAATTGGTAGAATATTTCTTTATGGAAACATTGGCAATTTTAGCAGGCTTTGTGACTCCTGAAAGTTTCAGGAACCATAGTTCCTCGCAGTAGATCATGACTTTAAAAGTTTAAATACAGTGAAATTACAAGCATATCTCAGTTAACAAATTCAGATATTGTATGGTTATCTGGAATATCAGTATACAAGAGGTTCTTGTAGCACCTTTGAGATTAACTGTACAAAAACATAAGCTTTCATAGATTTGATCTACATAATGCATTTCATGCACTCCATGCAAATGAGGAAGTAGACCAAGTCCTAAAGCTTGTTACAACTTCTTTCGCAATCTCAAAGATGCTACAAGATGCCCATTACTGAAGCCTCTGACAGTAAAGCTTCTTTTTATGAATGGTTTTTATACCTGCCCAACCCTTTTCATCCTCATTCTGTCTAGTTGGAAATTTTTAAGCAGCAGACAGAGTGTAAGAGTGGTGGATGCTAGGGAAACACAGACTTTTGGTTTCAGGTTGCAGCAGTGTGTCTGCAGTAAACAATACAATAAAGAAAGATTAAGCGAGAACAGTGGGATTCTACTGTAACCAGTCCTACCGGAGCCACGTATGTGCCTGCCTACAAAATGCAAGTTAAATAGTACTATCTGCAGAATCTTTAGAGCATGCATGAACAAAAAACTTGAAACAGACTTCTTGAAATAGTCTCTAGAACATTAAAATATTTTGTTTACTGTAACCTGACCTGGTTGTTTCATTTCACATGTGCATATTGTTACTTCTGAATAATAAGTTTGCTGAAATATGTTGAACTAGTTTTTGTTTTTGTTCTGTTTTTGTGATGTAGGAACTCATTCCTATTCTTTTCATGTTATTTCTGCTTCTGGTACCAAATTTTCAGTCAAAGCAGTGATGCCCAGATACACTTATACTTCATTAACTAAGGTATATGTTGGGTATGATGTTGTTAAAGCATGACCCATGCTTTCAATATACTGTGGAGCAGAAAATGTCTGGAAAACATGTTTCATTGATATCCTGGAAAAGCAAAAAAGGATATTGGAAAGAGCCAAGAAAAAGAAACTATGGCAAAGTGTTTAGAAGAACATACTACATGAACAATGTGACTTTGGAAAATCACCTATACTGCCTGTTGTGTCTCATGTAAGGAAAAACTAAATACACCAGTTTTTGGTACTAAAAAGAATACTTTCCACACAACCAATATTTTAGCATTTTATTTGTATTATAACTAGCTTTGTTTTCCAGAAAAAAATGATAATATATCTCTGTAATAATTCAAAGACATCCTTTAAATTCTAAAAGTTCTCTTCAATTCAAATGCTTATGAGCTGTAGTATTTTAACAAGTTCTCATCTGTTGGCTTCAGAATTTTCTTTTCTGACATGTTTACAACCCAACCTGGAGCAAGACCAAAGAAAATCTGTCTAGGATCCTTGCGCCTGCTCAGCATTTGGAATAGTTCGTCTTTCGTAATATCTGGTAATACATAACCATATTTTTGGGCAAGTTCCAGTCTTGCTTCTTGAACCTTTAATGGATCAGCCAGATAGCCACGATTCTGAGCATCTGTATAGTAACGAACAAGATCTTCAGGAGGAAGCATTCGCTTTGGAATTGGTTTGCCTCGTAGAAAAAATGGCACTGGCTTGCAAAGAACATCTGTGTGAAGGAGATACAGTATTAGCTTTGTGGTATTAGAATCTCTGACAGATGGGTGTAATGTGAATATAAATAGTTTATTTGATTACACCAGGGGTAGGCAACCTTTCCCCTTTAAGGGCCGAGGGACTTCAGCTCCCAGAATCCCAGGAGCTATTGGCCAAAATGGGACTATTGGCCAACCTGTCTGAGGCTTCTGGGAGCTGAAGTCCCTTGGCCCTTAAATGGGAAAGGTTGCCTACCCCTGGATTACACAGTAGGATCTTCTTATCTATGGGCTTGCTATCCATGGATCTGAGCTACCACAGATGGCAAGCCCGTTGTTTTTAATGGCGATTTGTGTACATGGTCGCATTAGCAGTTGCACACACAATGCGCCACCATAGGTTAACAACAAGACTTAAGGTTCCGCATTTTTTGTTTTCCATGGGAGGGAGGGGCGGAATCCCTTTGGATACAAAGGGATGACTGTATTTTTGCTATTACAGAAGTCCATTCCCTTTTATATTATTGCTGTGATTATACCTGAAATGCGGGAAAGTGATATATAATTAAACCTGGAAAAAAGTTTTGGGCCATAATCATTGCAAACCTTTTATTTTTATAAAAATATGAAAGCCTGGGCAGAAAAAAGTCAGGGAAAACATAATTTTTCCACAAATAAACTGGGGGAAAATGAAAAAATGGATTATGGAATATTTTCTCATAGAACCAAGCATAAAATGTTTAAGACAAGATGTTCATATATTTATTCCCCCTAAATTATTTATAAAAACTTCATCACAGGAAAACTTTCATGTAAGACAATGTCCAATGTCTGATCATTGCAATTCCTGATATTAGTTTTCTTTCCTCAGTTCTTTTTATGAGAATGAGTTCTTTAGCACTATGTTTGGCACTATGGAGAACTAGAGAAGAAAAAAAAATCTCTATTTTACTAGTACTGATGGTTTCTTCTGTTTTGATTGCTTTTGCTTGCTCTTACAGTAATTATCTGGCAAAACCAAAAAGGTTCCTTACAGTTGAGGACCTTGTAGCTTCATTTATAATAAAACAAAACAGGTAATTTGTAACTATTGTCTGAATACTTTTAATATACCACACTTGATCATTTTATGCCAAATTATATGTTACATTTTATGTTCCTAAAATGAAAACATATTTTAATCTGCAAAGAATGTTAATATCATCTTTTCCCCAAACTTTTCTGGAAAATTTTTTGGGGGAGGCTTCTATACATCTGGAAATTTTATATCTCTATTTTTGAGGTGATAAAAGGGGAAATCATTAACAACAATATGAAGTTAAATGCAGAAAATATGAAATCAGCATTTTTTAAAAAAATTTAAGAAACCTAAATGCATACATTTATGTAAAGACTGCAATGAAAATCAGTGTTCAAAAAGAAAATACTGTTCTCTCAGGCACAACAGTAAAATTTCTTACCCAAACTCACTGGATCATAGAAAGCTGTAGTAATAACACCACCATTTTTTTCAACTGCAGCAATGGCTAATTCTGTTGCCATCTGCACTTCAATATTGATTTTTGCTGCAAAGGTATCAGCACCCTGTAAGTATACAGGAACAGATCACATGAGTTAGGTCATATAAACATCATTTAAACTGCCACAGTGCATGTGCAGTACAGAACTTCAATCTATTATTACTCTTACTGCCTGATTACAATGCACGTAGAGGACTGCTTTTGATGTGCAGCATCCCGATACTGGTGGGGTCTAAGAAGTCTGAAAACTTAATTCCAAGTCTGCCCTAGCTGTAAGCCTGAATACTAAATTCCTCCATGTAAGAGCTCCTTCTCAAATATCATTTATTAAGATTCATCAGATTCACATATATGTGTATTAACTATGGCTCTTGTCAGTGCTGTGGAACCCCTTTCCAATGCAAGTCTCTTCTGGTTAGATGTCTAGGTGAGGACTGAAAATCTTTGAGATCAATGCTCAGCATTTGGAACAGCCAATCTTTTGTAGTATCTGGTAAAACATATTTTTGGGCATGTTCCAGTCTTCCTTCTTGAACCTTTGATGGATCAGTTAGGTAGTCTTTAATCAGAGATTATAACCATTTTATGAATCAGAGAGAAGTGTAGCACTCTGACTTATATGTTTGGCTAAGGGAGCAGTTTTAAACTTTGTTTCTTGCCTTTTCTCTTGTTTGGACATTGTTTTCTGAAATACTTTTAATAAATAAATATTATAGGTCTCAGGCATTCAAGCATATAGAACATAAACTATTTCTGTTCTTTCTAAATATAAAGAGCAAAAGACACATGGTTTTATGGGCCCTTGCTGAAAATATTCAATAGTTAGTGTTGCACTTGAGGTTTATGCAAACCCAGAGCATCAAAAGCAGCTTCCTCGTGGCATATTCCTCATCTAGGAATATGCAATCAAACACTCCCATAGTGTGTAGTGCTCTCTGCTGGAATCATGGTTACCTGATTTCATATAGGGGGCACCTATTGCAAGATACAAGTCTACTTCCAGCTGACACATGGAATGAATTGCATTATCTTTAGATTCTGTCCTATGAATGCATTCCTAAGATGACCATCTATTTTACATCTGTTGCCTTTCTCTGATGCACTCATCTTTTCAACTTCTACATGTTATTTTTCAGAAAAGTGTGAATAAAACATGACATTGTTAAGAATGTGGTTCAAATAGTTGCCATTAAGATGCCATTCAAAGCTTCCTTTACCTTTCCAAAATTACTTTTGCTGCAAATACTCTAATTAATCTAACCCTCATCTAGGAATACGCAATCAAACACTCCCAAAGTGTGTAGTGCCCTCTGCTGGAATCATAGTTACCTGACTTCATATATTTTTCAAACAAAGGCCCTGAAGAAATTATAAATAAAATACAGCTCTGCACTTAAAAAACCCAAATAACTAAACTAAATAACATATTATAGATTTACCTCCTCCACAAGTTGGATGCCATAATGTCTTTTCAGTGGTTGTATTGTTACACCTCTGGCATTTGTCAGCTGTGTTAGATCTATTGGTTCTGTGGGATCAAGTCTACCTAAATCTATCAAGTACTGTAGCTTTCTGAGAGTGAGGGGTGGATACTGACGTCTGAAACTGTAGAAATGAGGAAAGGAAAGGAAATAGTTAGGTTTTCAGAATGCAAAGCTAATTCAAAGTGTGTCAAGAACACACTATGCAGCAGAAAGGTCCTTCTTTACAAACTCTGTTGTAAGAACTCAAGGCTGCCTTGCTATTCAATTGTGCACTACAGTGGAGTAGTTTGTGCTTTTCATCATGGAAACTTATTCTGAACTGTTTCAAAAATGGTTTGCAATGAGACAAGAAGAAAAGGCTGCTTGTGCTGAAAAGAAAAAAAAGCACCCATCTCATGAGTAGATTTTTTCACACATTTGAAAACAGGCTTGCTGGATCATATCTATTGTCCATTTAGACAAAATATTTATATAGATATAGTGTTTTTATGTCTTTCCCCCTTTTTGGCATCACATACTTCATTTTATTTATTTCTTGACAATAGTGTCAATGCCTTTATTTTCTAATACAGGATTTTGCAGTTCATCAATGTATTTTTGCACACAACCCAAATAAAGTCAGGTTGTGTCAACACAATACACTAAATAGCGTCTCACTGCTGATGCTCAGAGCAATACAAAGCCAGATCTTTTATTGCTACTGCAGAAACTGGAGTACAGTGAGCCCTCATTGTCATGGGGCATTGGACCCACAAATCTTACCACCCGTGGATTGACACACCCCATATTATTCAATGGTGGTGGCGTAAATGGAAACATGCACATGCTGAAGTGTGCACATTCATGTCGCTGCTACTGAATAATATGGGGCATGATCATATGTGTTTTTGAGCACGAGGGAGGGGGCAGAACCAAACCTTTGCAAATATGGGGGGCCCACTATATTATATTATTCCCTACATATGGCTACACAAAACAAGACTGACTTAGAAGGTGGGAAAAGTGAATCAATTTGACCACTCTGTTAGCCCTCTGTCAACCAAAAGCAAGCAGCTGAAGAAATAGAACAAATCTTTCCCATACTCCAACTTCATTCCCAGTCTTTTCATCTATTCCCTTCTAGTCTTTTCCCCTATTCCCTTCTCTAACTCTTAAATCATGTCCTTGTGTATTTTACTCATTAATTCCTTTTTTCCATTTTTGTTGGTATATTTTAGTTAGAATTAAGATTAATATTGTGCACTGGCCTATTTAAAAGTAACAATGTGATTAAAATGAGAAGGAATACTTAAGCAGGTATAGAACTACAGCAAAGAATTTTAACAACACAGTTTTCGTCCAAGAAAGTAACACTGGGAACAATCTTACTTGTGACCTTCATTGTAGCTATATTTAGGAATAACTAAATAAAAGGGTGTTTGGCCTCCTTCAAATCCTAAACGTGGGCGCGTTCCTCTTTGCCTTTCTCCTTTATGACCTCGACCACTTTTCCGACCTCTGTACCTTCCACGTCCACGTCTCCTTTCCTAAAAGCAATAATCTTTCATCAGCTTGTCACATATGGTAAATTCACTTCATCTATGCCATGCACACTGGCAGCTGTTTTTAGAATACACAATATTTTAAGGCTTCAATTTTATACATACTTACTTTTCTCTAAGCTGCAATTCACAGAGTGATACTTCTGATTATAAATGTATAGCATTCTGCTGAAAGTAATATAAAGTTCTCTGTTTGAACAATAACATTATACAAAGCCTGTAGTCATTCATACAGTAATCCAGGTTTTCTACTTTACTATACACACAGCCAGTTCACCTTCACCATGTTCCTCCTACTCAGGCGAGGAGGTAAGCCAATGAGAAACAGTTTGCTTCACTGCTGAACTAGAACTCTAATTTGTTGCTCCCAAACAAGCCAGGATTTATAAACCAAAACCCAATCCTGGCTTCATGAGGAGCAAAAATGATTATTCCTGAGTTTGGCCATAATGCTAACAATTTCTGGTTGCCCCAAGAGGGAAGACCAAAGCAGTTCCATTTTGCTCTTGTTATGACTAAACGGACATGTACACGTACAAATCCACAGAGGTAACATACACAGACCTTACATATGTTCTCTCAAGATCAAACATTGTTGTTTGCCTTCAAGCTTCCAGCTTATAGGGACTCTAAGGCAGACTTATCACACAGTCTTTTTTGGTAAGATTTGTTCACAGAGAGTTTGTCATTGCCTTCCTCTGGCCATAGTCACCTAGTGGGTTTCCATGGCTTAACACAGGGGTAGGCAACCTTTCCACTTTAAGGGCCGAGGGACTTCAGCTCCCAGAAGCCTCAGCCATGTTGGCCAAAAGTCCCATGTTGGCCAATAGCTCCTGGGATTCTGGGAGCTGAAGTCCCTCGGCCCTTAAAGGGGAAAGGTTGCCTACCCCTGGCTTAACAGGATAGTCCTAGTCCAGCATTCAAACCACTATACTGTCAGACCCATGTGCATGGCTCTATCATGAGGTGCTATGATAGCATGATGATATATCGATATAACGTTGTGATAATCTGATGAGGTATTGGGAAGATGGATATGGGGAATGTCAAAATGTATTGAATATTAATTATTTGGGCGCTATGGGCATGGGAAAGAACAGGGGAGGGGAGGCAAATGGTGACACAATGAAGGTTTATGGTTTTATGACCCTGCTTTTCCTGCATGAGGATCTGGTTTGTATTGGAGGGGTGCCTTCCTTCCTTACTTAAGGGGGGGGGGGTTAAAATGATAAATACAGTAGGGAGAAAAGGGGACATGAAAGGACATGAAAGGTTGCTTTGATTGGGATCCAAGGAAGGGGGGTTGGATAACTTGTATTCTTATGCTATGGTCTGGGGAAAGAACCCCAGTTCTGACACAGACCCCACATGGGTGACTTCTGTCTCAAATTGTGGAATAAAAATCTTTTTATTTTCTATCACAACGAGACGTTCTGGTAGTTATTGGTAACTGAGTTGGCCAGTTCTGACATACATAAACTGCCCTGACTCTCCTTGAGGTACAAATGCTGGGTAAAACCACTGATGTTTGCTCAGTAGTTGTTGTTAAGTGCCTTTGAGTCGGCCCCGACTCATGGTGACCCTGTGTATGAGGCATCTCCAAGATCTCCTTATCCTCCACTGCTCTGCTCAGTTCCTGCAAATTCATGTCCGTGGCCTTCCTGATTCAGTCTATCAAACTAGCCTGCGACATTCCTCTTTTTCTATTAACCTCTGCCTTTTCTAGTGAGTCATGTATTCTCATGATGTGGCCAAAATACGACAGCTTCAGGTTCATTATCCTACTCAATAGAAAAACCATATACAGGCATCTTTTAGTTATTTTTAGTTACTCATTCAAAAGTAGTACTTATGAAGTTTTTAAAATTTGGTTTAAACACCAACCACTTTCTGGACATAGGTCTGAATTCAACACCTTTGGTTCTCTATGCCAGAGCAGGGTGACCAGATGTCCTAACTGCAAAGGAGGACAAGGCGCCTCACAATGTAGGAAATTCAAGAAAAATGTAGGATATAACAAAATAAAAGCTAACAACACTAGAATAAATGTAAATTCAAGCTTCTTAATCCTGGTCAAAATGGAGAACATTTTGAAATTGCTCCTGGACAGAAGGCTGAAAAGTACAACATGTCCTGGAAAAGGAGGACGCCTGGTCACCCCAGACCTGAGAAAGAAAAACTGAATCTTCAAGCTGGGAAATCAATACCTGTTAAAATTTCTACCAGCCTTCAAAGACCTAACCATGTTAGTTTGGAAAATCAGTCTGCAAAGGATCTTGCAGCACCTTGAGACAAACTGAAAGACAGATGTTAGTAGCAAATGCACCTGAGGAATCTGGCTCAAGTCTAGGAAAGCTCATGCTACCAAATTCTATCTTTCAGGCTGCATACACAGCAGAAATAATCCAGTCTGACACCACTTTAACTAACTCAATACTATGGAAATCTGAGATTTGTAGTTTGTTGTGGCACCAGAGCCCTCTGACAGAGAATGCTAAATGTCTCACAAAACTACAATTCCCAGAATTCCATAGCATTTAGCTATGACAGTTAAAGTGGTGTCAAACTGGATTATTTCTGCAGTGTGGATGCAGCCTATATCTATCGATACTTTCTTTGATATACAGTATTATTTCTATCTGTTTTCTTCCTTTTGTGTTTCCCCCCCTTTGTCTGTTTATAGTTTTGTTGATATAATTTTTCTAGTATGCAGAAAATCTTAATAAAAGATATATATATATATATATATATTTAAATAATAATAATAATAATAAATTTTTATTTCTATCCCGCCCCTCTGCATAGCAATCGGGGCGGCTCACAACAATTAAAATACAATAGTTAAAATACATTCTAATATCCCAATCCCTCCCCTCATCCCTCCCACCCCTTAAGACAGAATTAAACTTAAAAGATTTAAAACAAAAGTCAATAAATGAAAACAGAACTATAAAATAATGGTGGCAGAACAACAGAGAACATAGGGAGAAGATTCGATGTTCATTCCTCTAAAGAGGATCAATCCGGGAAGGCCTGCTGGAAGAGATCCATCTTAACTGCTTTCTTAAAAGCAGTGAGTGTTGTGATGAGACGGATCTCGTCCGGCAGGTCATTCCATAGTTTAGGGGCAATGATGGAGAATGCCCTCTGCGAGGTCTGTTTAAATTTGGATTTCGGTTGTTGGAGTAGGTTTTTCCCAGCTGACCGAAGGGCACAAGGGGGCTCATATGGAGAGAGGCGGTCCCTAAGATAAGTTGGACCCAAGCCATGTAGGGCTTTAAAGGTCAAAATCAACACCTTGTACTGCGCTCGGAAACTAATTGGCAGCCAGTGGAGGGATTTGAGCACAGGTGTAATGTGCTCCCTCTTAGATGTACCGGTAATTAATCTGGCTGCCATATTTTGTACCAACTGAAGTTTCCGAGTTAGGCACAAGGGTAGCCCCATGTAGAGTGCGTTGCAGTAATCCAAGCGTGAGGTTACCGGTGCGTGCACAACGGTTTCCAGGTCTTTCTTATCCAGGAATGGGCGCAACTGGCGTATCAGCCGAAGCTGATAACAGGCACTCCTGTCGCGTTCACCTGACTAGTCATGTGAAGCGACGAGTCAAGGAGTACCCCCAGACTGCGCACACAGTCCTTGGAGGAGAGTGTGACCCCATCCAGGACTGGGGGCTGTAATCCCGGGCCTGGATTCGGACCTGTAACCGTGAGCACCTCCGTTTTGTCTGGATTCAGCTTCAATTTGTTTTTCCTCATCCAATTCATTACCGCTCTAAGACAGTCATTGAGAGGAGAGACGCCGTCAGAGGTCTGAGACGATGATTTGGTCATGGAGAAATAGATCTGGGTGTCATCAGCGTACTGAAGACACCGCGCTCCATGCCTCCGAATGATCTCTCCCAGCGGCTTCATATAAATATTAAATAACATCGGGGACAGGATGGCGCCCTGAGGGACACCACAATTGAGCTCGATTTTGGATGAGCAACTGTCCCCGAGCCTCACCCTCTGGGATCTGCCCGAGAGGAAGGAACGGAACCACCGCAGAGCAGTGCCTCCAATTCCTAACTCTCTCAGCCGATCCAAGAGGATGGCATGATCTATAGTGTCAAAGGCCGCTGAGAGGTCCAAGAGCACCAGCAGGGTCACACTTCCCCTGTCGGTGCTCAAGCGGAGGTCATCGGTCAGAGCAACCAAGGCAGTCTCAACTCCAAATCCCGTCCTAAAGCCGGTTTGAAATGGATCAAGATAATCGGTTTCATCCAAGATAGCTTGAAGCTGGGAAGCAACTGCCCTCTCGATCACTTTGCTTAGAAATGGCAGCAAGGAGACTGGTCTATAGTTGTTTCTGTCCAGGGGATCCAGGGAAGGCTTTTTTAAGAGTGGCCTAACTGCCGCCTCTTTTAAACAAGATGGAATACTTCCATCCCTGAGGGACGCGTTGATTGTGTCTCGAAGGAACACTCTCAACGCGTCCCCACCCTGGACGACCAGCCATGATGGACAAGGATCGAGGGGGCAAGTCGTCTTCCTCATCCTTCCTAGCAACTTGTCCACGTCCTCGGTACTCACAAATTGAAATTGATCCAGTAAAATGCCATCAACGGAGTTACTGGATGCCTCGTCTACAGATTCTGCCAGAATACTGGTGTCTAAGTCGGCTCTTATCCGAGAGATTTTATCTGCAAAGTAGATATTAAATGCCTCACAGCAGGCTGTTGTCGGGTTAAGTAGAGGGTTCGGCGCAGGAGGTATCCGCGTCAAATCCCCCACCACCCTAAACAGCTCTGCCGAGCGAGACTCTGCAGACGCAATACGTGCAGAACAGAAAGATTTCTGCGCTGCACGTAAAGCCTCCCTATAGGAATCAAGATGCTTACTAAGGCGAGTTCTGTCGGATAAGAGATGAGATTTTCGCCATTCGCACTCTAGTCGTTGTCCAACCCGCTTCATCCTTCTAAGCTCTTCAGTATACCACGGCTTGCGGTTCGGAGCGGGTTGGAAAGGACGCTTGGGAGCGATCGTGTCGATAGCCTTGGTAAGATTGGTGTTCCAGGTGTCCACCAAAGCTTCGGCAGAATCACCGGCATTACTCACCATCAAACCCTCTAAGGCTTTCTGGAAACCGATGGGTTCCATTAGCCTTCGAGGGCGGACCATTCTAATAGGTCCACCACCCCCGGGAGGGCGAACAATAGCCTTTAGTTCCACCTTGATCAGAAAGTGATCCGTCCATGACAATGCAGAGGTTTTTGTGACCTCCACCCACGGATGTTCCTGCTTCGTACTAAAGACCGCATTGAGGGTATGACCAGCACAATGCGTGGGCCCGTTGACCAACTGGGATAGGCCCATGTTTGTCATGGTATCCATGAACTCCCGAGCTGCGCCAGTTAAGTCCTGTAAACTGGTTTCGAGTGGAATGTTGAAGTCGCCCAGAACTAGAAGTCTGGGCGACTCGAACAGCAACTCAGAAACCAGGGCCGTCAGCTCGGTCAGGGAGTCTGTTAAGCAACGGGGTGGCCGGTATACCAACAGAATCCCCAAACTATCCCTGGTCTTCAGGCTAAGGTACATATACTCGATGTGTGTCGTCTTCCGGATAGGTTTCCTAAAAAAGACAGTAAGAGAACCTGGATGCAAAGAAGACCGCGTCCTTCAAGACTTCCATTACTATTTATACACTTATAATCATTTAACCATAGAATTACCTAAACTGTTAAAGTGGCAGTTAAAGTAGTGCCAAACTGAATTATTTCTGCCATGTGGATGCAGCCTCCATTAGGGCCAAAACACACCAGATCTGTAGTTTTGTGAGACATTTAGCCTCCTCTGTCAGTGCCACAGCTCCCAGGATTCCCTAGCACTGAACCAGGGCACTTAAAGTGGTCTCAAATTGGATTATTTCTGCAGGGTGTGTTTTGGACCTAACTGAAGGCGGCATCCACACTGCAGAAATAATCCAGTTTGATGCTGCTTTAACAGCCACTTTAATGTTTTAGGTCATTCCAAGGTTAAATTATTTTAAGCATACAAATAGTAATGGTAGCCTGGAAGGGGGAGATGATCTTTGCATCTGGCTCAGTGCGAGGGAATTCTGGGAAGTGTAGTTTGGTGAGACATTTAGCCTTCTCTGTCAGAGAGCTCGAATGCTACAATAAACTACACTGAGTACTGAGCTAGGGCAGTTAAAGCAGTCTCAAACTGGATTATTTCTGCAGTGTGTTTTGCCATGGCTCAGTGCGAGGGAATTCTGGGAGGTGTAGTTTTGTGAGACATTTAGCCTCCTCTGTCAAGTGCCACAATAAACTACAACTCCCAGGATTCCCTAGCACTGAACCAGGGCACTTGAAGCGGCCTCAAACTGGATTATTTCTGCAGAGTGTGTTTTGGACCTCGGTCTCAAAGGTGCTGCAGGATCTCTCTGGAGGCGGATTCTCCCAATTCTCGCTGCCTTTAAAGCCCCAAGAAGGCGGAGGAGGCGAGGGAAGACATCTTAGGCAAGGAGCTAGAAGTAGAGCCCAGAGTGAGGCTTCTGTGGCGAAAACCGGTACCCAAACTCCCGGCCCCTGAGCCAAGCCGAGACCCAGGAAAAGAGGCTCCAGCCCCAGCCCCGAGCTCACCGGTCGTCGGGCACCGTCGTTGGGCCGCAGGTTGGCGAGGGTGACCCGGGGAAGGGTCCGCAGCAGCTCCAAGGCCTTGCCCCGGTTCCCTCCCTTGGCCGCCATCCCACCCTCACTCGCTCCTCCACTCAACTGAGGCCTTCCAGGAAGGCCAAACAGCCAGTTCTGCGCAGGCGCAGAAGCACCCCGGCCGCACGACACTCTTCCACTTTGACGGTTTCCGGCTGCCTCCTGTTGCATTCTGGGCTTTGTAGTCCAGTGAGGCCTAAGAGCTCTCTGGCTGAGAATTCTAAATGCCCCTACTTCAACTGCAAATCCCAGAATGCATCAGGAGGAAGCCAGAAACAGTCAAAGTGGAAGAGCAGCCCGGGGTTCGATTCATGATGACACCCACTGGGTGACCTTGGGCAAGTCACACTCTCTCAGCCTCAGGGGAAAGCAATGGCAAACCTTCTCGGAAGAAACCTTGCCAAGAAAGCCTCAGAATAAGTTCCACTTAGGGTGGCCATAAGCGGGGAATGACTGGAAGGCACACAGCAGCAACGAGTCCCGCCTGGTCTTGGAAGCTAAATAGGGTCAGCCCTGGTTAGTACGTGGATGGGATACCGCCAAGAAAGAGCGATGTTTGCTTTTAGAGTTAAGGGGTCGTAATGTGAGGGAATAATAGTTGGAGCGGGTGCATCGACACTGTAGAAATAATGCAATTTGGCACCAACTTAATGGGGGGTGAGTGTCCTCCATCTTACAGAATCCTGGGATTTGTAGTTTTGTGAGGTACCAACATTCTTTGGCAGAGGCGGCTAAAGACCTTGTAAAAACTACAGATCCCAAGACTCCATAAAGTGGTCTCAAACTCTTCTTGTGTAGTGAAGGGACAGACACAGTAAAAGAAAAACGAAACGAAACCCGCCATGGAAGATAACCCACAAAGGTCGAAAACACACTGCAGACATAATCTAGCTTGAGACCGCTTTAACTATTCTGGGAACTGTAGTGTTGTGAGACATTGAGCCTTCCCTGTCAGAGAGCTCTGGTGCCACAATGAATTACAATTCCCAGGATTCCTTAGCATTGAGCCAGAGCAGTTAAAGCGGTCTCAAACTGGATTATTTCTGTAGTGTGTTTGGGACCAAAGTCGGGTCTCCAGGCAAAGCACCGCCAAGGAAAACGACGGCGCCTTTCAGAGGATCCATAGAAGCCTGTCAACTCAGGCAAGCCGCTAGAGAGGGCTGAAGGACATACTGGAAGAAGGGGGGGGGGGGGAAATCTAGATGCATTGAGACTACAACTCCCGGTAGCCTTAACCCGCGTCAGCCACGGTGAAGCATGACGGGAATTGAAGTTGCGCGGAGGCGAAGCCAGACTTAACGGCTCTAAGCTCAACCGCCGTTCGCGCGCTCTTCCTCTGCGCCTGCGTGAGGCAGGGAAGGCGTGGCCTATGAGCTTCCGCCCGGACCTCCTCCCTCCCGGCCTGTCAGTTTTTCGCTGGCCGCCGCGGGAGGAGGAGGGGAACCTGGTGTATGTGCGGCAACAGCATGTCCGCCCCGCTCCCTGCCATCGTCCCGGCCGCCAGGAAGGCCACCGCCGCAGTGAGTGCGCCCAAGGAGCTGCCGTCCCGTGATGGGAAGGGCGGGGAGGGCTGGCTGCGGCTTCGTATCGCTTCAGCGCCGCCGCCTCGGGAGCAGAGCCCTCTGACGCCTTTCTGAAGAACCCCCCCCTCCTCCTAGGCCTCCTCTCGTGCTGAGGGATAATAGTAATAACAATAATGACCATTACTGCTGTTATGGTCATTATTGTTATTATTATCCCTCAGAATGAGAGGAAGTAAGACCTTGGGTTGAAAGTCCCATTGGGCTCTTACTCATAAGAAATAGGACTTTGGGTTGAAAGTCCTATTGGGCTGTTGTTTCTCATGAGAAATAGGACTTTGGGTTGAAAGTCCTATTGGGCTTTTGTTTCTCATGAGAAATAGGATCTTGGGTTGAAAGTCCCATTGGGCTTTTGTTTCTCATGAGAAATAGGATCTTGGGTTGAAAGTCCCATTGGGCTTTTGTTTCTCATGAAAAATAGGATCTTGGGTTGCAAGTCCCATTGAGCTTTTGTTTCTCATGAGAAATAGGATCTTGGGTTGAAAGTCCCATTGGGCTTTTGTTTCTCATGAGAAATAGGACCTCCGTGGAAAGTCCCATTGGGCTGTTTCTCATGAGAGACAGGACATTGGATTGAAAGTCCCATTGTGTTGTTTCTTATGAGAAAGAGGACCACTCCCAGATGCCAGTACCCGATGTGTGACCATTAGAAGTGGTACTGGTTGCTGCCACTGAAAAATATGGTGCACGATCATCTGTGTTTTTTAGCGTGGGGGGGGGGCAGGTTTCTTCAGAGGGGCGTTTGCCATTGTCATCTCCTGAGGATGTGAGAGTGTGACTTGCCCAAGGGCACCCCGTGGGTTTCCATGGCTGAGCCAAGATTTGAACCACGGTCTCCAGAGTCATAGTCCAAGGCTCAAACCACTACACCACCACAATTCTTTACTTCCATCCTCGAAACTAAATTTAGAGAAACAGCAATGGAGTTAATCTTCAACTGGCTGTTGTTTTTTTGAAGGCCATTTTCCTTTATCATGGTAATACAATGTTACTATGGCCTGACAGCTAATGCCTGGTGCTCTGGCACCTGATCCACCACTTTTGAGTAGCACTGGTGTAGATCATATGCTTACCTCGAACTCGCGCTTCTTCCTTTCGAACCTGCCTGAGCTCTACACAGTTCAGTACAATAACATCCAAAATCCATGAAACAGTGATATTGTTACTGGGATAACAAAAAAGACACAAAATACATCATGAATCATTTCAAAGCTCTGCTGGCTTCTTCAGGCAAAGGTGTTAAAGATCATACTAAAGTGTGTGTGTGGGGGGGGGGGGGAATGGTGTTAGTGACAGGCCTGAATTTTGTCAAGATGTTCTTGTTGCTGTTCTGAGTTGGGATGTTGTGGAGGTATATTTGTGCAGACCGATCCCTCTTCCTTCTGGCCATGTGGCACTGGGAACAAAGCATTCCAGAGTACAAGAGATAAAATTTAAATTCCATTAGCAGTACAAAAAGTGCTTTCTCTGAGATCCAAGATGTCTCCATCCCTTGTGAGGTCACAGACCCCTTTATTAGCCTAACAAAGTGGAGCTCCGAAAGCTTGCATCATGTATTTTGTGCATTTTGGTTGGTCCAATAAAGATATCAGTGTTTTGTGGGTTTTGGATGTTATTGTACTTTCCTATACAACCGGTACTGCTACCCCTTAATATGTTTCCTGTGTAGAATTAAGTGGGCAACGTGTATGCTCCAACGAAACATTTTAACACTTTGGGCTTAAAAAAAGGGCTCAGAGAGGTCTAATAAGGACCATTCAGCATCAAGCATACCATCCTTACATCAGATTGTGTTGTTCTAATTTGTGAACAAGATATAAATAGTAATCTCAGTGCCAACCTTCAGAACCCAAAACTATATATTTCACTGCCTTGTTGTCATATGGGGGATGTTTACAGGTGTGTTTATGTAGAAATGAAATCACAATTGAATGCTGGGTGAGTAACACAAATCGTTCAGAAGGCTTTCAGCCAATGGTTCATGTTTTCATTCAGTGATGTATTTGGTTTCAGTAACACACTTCATCACCTCTAGTTATCTTTTTCCAAAACTCTGTGAATGTGAATAAATAGATAAAAATATCCAAGAGTGTAAAGTAGAGCTAAATGAATTATTTTAGTGCCAGTTATCATGCAAGAAGGTTCCAAATAATTCTTGAGGAGTGAATGAAAACATTTTAGTTCTAAAGACTATTCATGTGATTCTTTTGCTGCTGAATATTTTTTTCTATTTTTAAGAACTTGAAGAAGCATACAAACAGTTTCTTGTTATGTTGATGTGGTCCTTGGCCCTGATTGTGCTCATTAGGAAAGGAAAATAAAAATAATTAGTCATTTTTTTAAAGGGCATATGAAGCCAGGTAATGACTGGTTTAATCTTAAAATTTTAATGCAAGGGTACAGACATGAGCATCTGAAGCAGCATCCATTTTCTTTCTGGTAAGTGCTTCTGAGGTTCCACACTTTGCTCCCCATTTGGGATACTTGTTGGTTAGACCTTACTTGAGGACCAAACTGGAACACATACATTATTAGTGTTGATGCAAATAGGTTTGTGGTTCCTAGAAAGAGAGGTTGCACACCTGTAACAGTATTTCTTCGAGTGGTCATCTGCAAATTCACACAAATGGGTTTTGGCTGCGCATGCGCAGACAAAACCCATTTGTGTGATTCGCAGAGACCACGAAGAAGAAATGTTCTTGTATAGAAGGCACCATCCATGCTACCACCACTGCAAGACCTAAGGGCTGCTTCATGGGATACGGATGCCAAATGAAAGTTGCTTAAAGTGTGTCTCTGTATAAATGACAGCTTTGTATGATGGGTAATTTGTATGTGCACTTTTTTTATTGCATTATACCTTGTAAAATATGTGCAGTGCAGTCCTCTGTGTTTTTCCTTGAACATTGTCCAGAGTACAAGATTGCCTCTTGAGCATCTGTAGCAAAAAGATGCTAAGCATGCTGCTGGTAAATGAGCTTTGTACACTAGTAGGCAGGTGAACACAAGCCAAAGCATTTTATTGTCATAGTACCAAACAAAGGCAGTTTTGAGTGACCCATGAGAGCTTTAAGGGGCAAGAAGTAGACTTTTTAAACATTTGAATTAACAGACACATTTCAACAAATGTCTTGACTGGTGAGAACTATGAATATCACTTATTATATACGAAAACCAGTATTATTCAATTTTTTTTTTTAAAAAAAATCATACCAGTAAGATGATTATTAGAGTACAAAATGGATGAAATAAGTGTAACAACTTGAATTTTGTATAAAAAGGAGGAAGGGAAGGATAAAATAAAAAAATATAGCAGCACCTTTAAGACTAATTGGTTATTTTCACATGAGCATTTGTGGTTATAAACATCTTTGGATGCAGTACTAAGTAGTATTAAGGCCTCAACCATAAAACCCATTATTCTTAAAGACAATGCCACATTTCTTCTTTTTTGCTTCTCCTTCCTTTCTCTGTTTTATGCTGCATGGCAACTCTGAAAACAATCTGAATGTTCACAATAAAATGAGAGATGGATGATTTTAAAGGGTTTATTAACAACAAACACAACTGCCAATTTACTTTTATAATAATGACCAATCTAGCCTACATGTGCCTGTTATTGCATGTTTAATAATAATAATAATAATAATAATAATAATAATAATTGTATCCCACCTCTCCCTGTTGTTGAGGACCGAGGAGGTAACAGCAAAGATTAAAACAATTACAGAAATAAGAAGAAGAAGAAAATAACCCCTGAACCCCACCCCCACCCCTTCGACCCACCCTCCCTTCAATAACAGTGGCAAAGTTATGAGGAGCTAGATCAAATGAGCAGTTAGTTCAGATAAGACAGAGGTAAGTCTGCGAAGGCCTGCTGGAAGAGAATTGTTTTTATCGCTTTTTAAAAAACGTCAAGGGATGTAATCTGGCGAGTCTCCTCTGGCAAGTCCAAACTTTAGGAGCGGCAGCTGAAAAGGTCCTATGGGAAGTCACCACCAGTCTAGTTATACACATATACACATTCAAATTAGCTATAGGTACCTTTATATATCAGACAATTGTGCAGTCATACATATGCAATGTTATCAGCAAGATTATAGCTAGGGTCTAGTACAAGAGCCCCAGTTAAACTGCCTTGTTGGCCCTGGTGCCTTTAAACCTGATCACAGAAGCTGCCATCATCAAGGTTTGTTGTGCAGAGCACATGGGTGTGAGTACTCAAAAGTAAATGCTGCACTGACAAATTAAGAGCTGTTCACACATGTAATGTTTTATATTAATAGTATAATTTTTATGCTATTGTCTTCTAGGTTATATTTCTCCATGGTTTAGGAGACACTGGGTAAGAAAACCACTGTCATAGTATTTGACCTTACTCTTTGAAATACATCTTATTTTTTTCTGGCTTACATAGAAAAACTGTAGTATCCTCATTTGCTGGAAGTTTTGCAAATAAAAGGGCTTGAAATATATGAATTGTCCAGTTATTTTTTCCCTGAGTTATGCACAGGTTGTCGTTTAATTTAAATTAGAGCTGGAAGGCAATAAATTGTGAAATGAACAAACAGGAACCCTCTTCTAGTATCGTTCTTTTCTTTCTTTTATTACTTTTAGCCTCTCTCTCTGCAACTACTTATACAGATCAGCGGGGAACATTTGGCCCACTAGATGTTTTGCTCTTCAGGTCCCTCACTCTATTATCATAAAGGGATTTTTGGTGGACTTCTGGGAGCAAAACATCTGGAAGGCCAAAGATTCTCTACCCCTGGAATAGTTCACTCAGAACTAAGTCCTGCTATGTTATATGAGGTTTATGCCCAGTCTGTTTAAGAGAGTAATCTTTATGTGATTAAGGGGGGTTGCAGACTGCCAGAAACAGAGCAAATTGAGTCCACTTTTAGGGTTAGGGTTAGTGCTAGGGAATCATGGGAATTGGTTTTTTTCTGAGACATTGAGCCTTCTCTGTCAGAGAGCTCTGGTGCCACAATAAAATACAGTTCCCATGATTCCCTAACCCTAACCCTAAAAGTGGACTCAATTTGCACTATTTCTGGCAGTCTGCAACCCCCCTAAGTTACCGAACACTAACATTTCTTAATGCAGAGTTCTAAAGCCTTTGATGGGGGGGGGGGAAGGTTTTATTTTAAAAATTGTTATCTTTCTACAGACGTGTTATAACTCTGAGCCAACAGTTCTGTAAATGATTTCTTGGAAGTAACTTACACCAAATACATTAGTGCAGAATTCTATCTGCTTAGGAGCTAAATGTTTCAATGGAAAATCTGGTAAAAATCAAATGAGAGAAATTACTGTAACTGCAGGTGATCCATCTTGTTGTTTTAAGTTTTGTTCTCTGAAAGAGGATGGATATAGTTCTGATATATCAAAATGTGAATGCTTAATTGTTAAAATAATGTTCATCATTGAGAGCTTATGGAAATGTACTAATGGAGATTGGTCTTTTTTCAGTTGTGCTTGAAAATCCTTTAGTTTTTCATTCAGAACTGTGATTGGCAACTTAGTAATGATATAAATGACCCTTATTAAAACATTTTATGTGCTCAAGTACTACTGCATGCACTGTGCTCTTTGGAAGAAAGTTGCTTTGTTACTTTTATCAGTGTGTTTATCTTAGAGTAGTTCCCTCAAATGATAAAAGTTTGTGTCTTGTGTTAGTAGTTTTTAGTCCTTGCATTTGGGATTTCTAATGGTCTTATTCTATCCACGTTGTGCATGGTTTTATGAGAAAGCTGTGGGGATGACAAAATTTGAATTTCAATATTGTTGAAAGAATTTGAATGACCATTTCTTGTTGTACATGTTCCAACAGGCATGGATGGGCAGAAGCATTTGCTGGTATCCGAAGCCCACACATAAAGTATATTTGTCCACATGCGTAAGTACCTCCATGTTCTTTGGCTAGTTTTCCTCTCAAGATTATGGGCAATAGAATCTCCATATATGGAGCGAGAAACGCCAGATGTCCAAGCTGGGTTCAGGAAAGGCAGAGGCACTGGGACTTATTGTAGAAATAGGCTGGATAAATGGAGCAGACCAAAGAATGTCAGAAGAAAATCAACGTGTGGTTTATCTATTATAGTGAAGCCTTTGATCACTCTCAAAGAAATGGGTATGCCACAATCTCTGATTGTCCTGATGTATAAACTGTACTCAGGACAAGAGGCTACTGTTAGGACAGAATACAGAGAAACAGAAAATGGTTTTTAGTTGGCAAGGGTGTCAGACAAAGCTGCATTTTATCACCCTGTTTGTTTTAATTTGTACACTGAACATATTATACATAAACCAGAATTAAATTCAGAGGAAGGAGGTATGAAAAATGGGGAAAGGAACATCAAGAATTTAAGAAATACTGAGGGGGTTTTTTTATTTATTTCAAAGAAGGCACTATACTACTAGCAGACAATAGTGAAAATTTGTAAGGATTATTGAATTAAGTCAAGGAAGAAAGTGCAAAGGCAGGCTTACAATTGAACATTGAGAAAACAAAATTAATGACCACTGATGATTTACATAACTTTAAAGAAGATGATGAAGACATTGAAATAGTTCAAGATTTTCCATACCTTGTCTAAGTCGTTAATTAAGAAGGAGACTAAGGTCCAAAATACACTGCAAAAATAATTTACTTTGACACCACTTTAACTACCCTAGCTCAATGCTAGGGAATTCTGGGAACTAATTTTGTAAAACATTTAGCCGTCACTTATTAGAGAGCTCTAGTGCCATAATAAACTACAACTCCCAGGATTCCCTAGCAGTTAAAGAGGTCTCAAACTGGATTATTTCAGCAGTGTATTTTGGACCTTAGTCAACAAATCAGAAGAGTACAAGGGCTTGGAAGGGCAGCTATGACAATATCCTCAAATGTAAAGATAAATAGTTGAATACTAAAGTTATGATTGTTCATGCCATCGTATTTCCAATTTCTGTGTATGGTTTTAAAGCTGTATGGTTTGAAAAGTTTTCTTCACCCATCAGTGAAGAAAGCTGATAGGAAGAAAATCTATTCATTTGAAATGTGGTGCTGGAGAAGAGTTCAGCTGATACCATGGACTATTAAAAAGACAAATAAATGGGGCCTAGAGCAAGTCAAATCTGAACTTTCCTTAGAATCCAAGGGCCTCGGCAGACGACCAATAGGGTCGTCTCCGAGGCAAGGAAGAGGAGGGGCAGCCGCACGAGCGGCGCCCCTTCCTCCTCCCGAGGTTGCCCTCGGAGCTGCCGGCCCTCTGCACGGCTGGCGCACCGAGGGCAACCTCCCGCCACAGCGTCCTCACACGCTGCGGCGGAAAAGCCAGGAAAAGTGCGCCCGACGCGTTTAGGGCGCACTTTCCGTCTTCTGAAAGGAGCTCTGATTTTGCGCTCCTTTCAGAGGCGCTGAAGGTGCGCCGCAGTGCGGATGCCGCGGTCCCACGGCGCACCGTCCCAGGGCGTCCCCGACGCCCTGGTCTGCTTCCCCCCCCCCCCCAAGTTGACTAAACAGAGGCTGCTGTATTTGGAGATACCATGGGAAAACATGACTCACTAGAAAAGACAATAATACTTGGTAAGGTAGAAGTCAGTAGGAAAAGAGGAGGACCACATTTCAGATGGATAGGCTCAATCAAGGAAACCACAGCCCTCAGTCTGCAAGACCTAAGCAGGGATGTTGATGAAAGGGTGACCTGGAGGTCTCTAATTCATAAGTTGACTTGATGGCAGTTAATAACAAGAATTAGAATCTTGAGGACCTTCTATAAGAAAAAAATGCTGTAGTTGTTCATAAAGTATTCCTTTAAAATTAAAGATGCACACAGTTTTACTAGGCTGATTCCTTGCTTCAAGCTAGTGGGTTTCTTCCAAGTGCTCAGTGCAGCTTTATTTAGCAGCTATGTGCATCAATTTCACACAAATAAGTAGTGATTTGCATATGCATTGTGGAACAGACATTGACCTGTATAACTGGTAGTAGATATTAGAAGAAAAGTGATGTCTATATTAAGTCACTAAACTTAAACCCCAAGAAGAGATTATGGGTGCTGTCACATTAAGTCCATGTTTTGTCAAACAGCTTATAAGTATATAACATTTTCATTGTAAGATTCTGTTTCCCTAATGGTGGTTTGCAACCACCAGAGGAGTGTTTGTGGTTAATGGATGTAGAATTTATGGGGTGGGACTGAAAATTAGGGCCCCAAACACACACAAGGAATCAAAATTTATGTACTGATATCCTTTCTTCTAATAAGACAGCCTAGATTAAATATTTCAGAAATAATTTTGTCAAGTCCCCCAAATCTTGATTTGAAATGCTTAGTGTAAGAGCCACAGTTTCAAAAGCAGGGAAAGGGTAGCGCACAGCATGTCTTATGTTCACTGATGGAAGTAACACAGAAAAGTAAAACTTGTAAAAACCTGGGAGATACATTTATTCTTAACTACTCATTGTGTTCTAGTATGGAACAGATGGAATAATGTATGTAGTTCAAAATATACTTCAGCCACCCAGTTAGGAGGCCTGTCATCATAAGAACCATAGTCTTATAGGATACTAATGGCATGTCAAATCTGGTATTTGTCCAGATCCAGAAGTGCCTCTCTAGAATATTATTGTTAATTTTAACGGAACTTTTCCTCCTCCAATTTCTAGACCAGTTATGCCAGTTTCTCTAAACATGAATATGGCCATGCCTTCTTGGTAAGTAATTAATTTTAAAAAAATTGAGTTATTTGGGCTTATTGCCTTTTCTTTTTCTGACCAAGAATGTCATATATTGCCAAGGGTTTTGTTTCTTATATTGAAAGACATATGAGAAGGTTCATGTTGTCTACTACTTGGTAAAAATGATGAATGAATATGGATGCTATAGGTATTGAAACCTGTATCCTCCTTAGCTTAATTTCATATATGGTACTAACTAATATTAATGGACTAAGCAAAGCTTCATTTATATACTGCTTCATACTGCGCTATGCAGTGTCTAAGTGGTTTACGACTGTAAGCTAATTGCCCCCAACAAGCTGGGTACTCATTTTAGCAACCATGGAAGGATGCAGGCCTGAGTCAAGCCTGAGCCCTGGCTAGTATTGAACTCACAACCTTGTGGTTTATGAGTGACCACAGTGCAGGTATTTAACCACTGCACCACCAGGGCTCCTAAAGCCTAAAGCTCCTAAAGCCACAGTTGTATCCTGTCTTGGGACTGTAGCCTATAAAGAGGAAAATGCAACATTTATCAGCTTGGGCAACAGTGATACCTATTGCTTTCAGAGGCAGAATGCCTACCACAGACAAAGGGCCTAAGAAACCTGTTCTATCCATTATGCTGGTCTCCAGGTAGACTCCTTGGCCAAGGTTTATTAAGACTTCTTTGCTCTGCAGAATATTTTTCTGTTCTATTCATATTAGACATTTGCTTTCTATGTGTTAAAGACAACTTTGTATACATTTGGATTTCTAGTCAAGAGTTGTTCCCCCCTTCCTTATAAGTTTTTGCCACCCTGAAGAAATGAAGAAGGTGAAGATTTCCCCAACACTATCTGTTTGCTAGCAAAAGCCTTACTTAATTGAAGTTTAATTGTAAGAAGGAACTGTTGATAAGCACAAGAGAATGATCCGTCTGTTCTCAGACCTTTGTGTTTGTAAACATTGTAAGAGTCAAATGTGCTGCCTTATGCTTCTAAAGACTGCATGAAGAGGCAGAAATGTTTAGCAGTAGCTTTTTCTAGCAGATAGACAGCGTGGCAGAAAAATCTACATTTATTATATTATGGCCTTTCTTGAAGTAAGGAAAAACACAGGAGCCCTGCTAGATAAATTGGCAATTATAGTCATGTTCCAGCTTAACCTTGTCTGTATATTCATTCGCCTTTTCATTTCTTTAGCCCAATGCCCCTAACACTTCCTCAGATTTTCAGATTTCTTCATGCTGTCACGTTAGTTCTTTTCCCAACACCATCCGTGACTCCAAACGTACGCCTCTGCTGCTCAGTATTGTTTCACACAACAAGCCCTTCTTGTCAAAAACATTTAGCTTTAGATTTTTTAGACTACTTTCATATTTTTCTGTGCCACATTTTGTTGGTCGCTTCCTTTCTTATTTATTTTCTATCCCTGTGTCTTCCTCAAACTGTGTTTCTCACATGTTTCTATTTTTCAGCCCACTGTTGATTTGACTGCCTACGTCAAGAGTCCAAAACACACTGCAGAAATAATCCTGTTTGAGATCACTTTAACTGCCCTGACTCAGTGATAGGGAATCCTGGGAATTGTAGTTTATTGTAGCACCAGAGCTGACAGAGAAGGCTAAATGTCTCACCAAACTACAGTTCCCAGAATTCCCTAGCATTGAGCCAGGGCAGTTAAAGCGATCACAAACTAGATTATTTGTGTAGTGTATGTTGGACCTAGGTTTCCTGCCTCATAGTCTCCTTGTGTCCTTTCTGAGTTTCCCTGTTATGTTAACACAAGCACATTCAGTTGGTAATACAGGCTTTATCACCATTGTGAGCATCAATAAATCTCTATTTGTGTTACAAAATATTGAAAAAAAGTGAAATTTCATGCAGATCTTCCATAAATTCTCCTTTCCCTTCTATTTTCCCTAGTTCTTTTATTTTTGGAAGACCCATGAGAACAGATATTCATGAGCATGTGCTACTTCATAGGGAAAGAGAGAGGGGGAGTTCTTTGTGTGAACAGATACCCCCTCCTACCCTATGACTTTATGCTAGTCAGGCTGTGAATGCATGTCTGTACTATCACTTCCCGTGTGTAGCATAATGGAAGCTGACACAGTCAGAGCCTATTCAACTGTGTTTTTAGTTTAAGTCTACCTTGTTCTATTTCAGTTAATGTGGAAACTCACAGTACTTCATAGTATGGAATATATAATTCAACAACTCAAAATATAATTGGCTAGGTTCTGTTTTCTGTCATTTTTACACATATCATAAATACATCTTCAGGATCCTTGGTCTTTATTTGTACTGGATTGAACTATGTGCCTTATCTTATATTGTCCTGAGCATTGCCATTGTTTAGAGACTGGAATAATGTAGCAGATTAACTGTTTGTTTTAAGGTTTGATATTATTGGGCTTGCTCCAGATTCACAGGAGGATGAAGCTGGGATCAAGCAGGCATCAGAGAATGGTATGTTCTGTAACACTGTTGTGCTTGGTAAAAGAAAGTTAATTCTTTTGGCATTTACAAATTTTAGCCTGACTTATAATTGCAGGGTTGTTATATATTATATAAAATTATCTCTGACTTGCATTAAGCCTCATGTATCAGGAGGGATGTTTTAATCCCCTGCCTCACCCCACTGAACTGCACAGAATCTGCACAGAATTAGACACTCTATGATATTATCCTTTAGCCTCCTTGAGTCCCAGTCTTGAGGAAAAGATGGGGTATAAATAAAGTGATTGATAGATAGCTTATATGAGAGCCAGTGTGGCGTAGTAGTTTGAGCATTGGACTATTACTGTGGAAACCATGGTTCAAATCCTGGTTTGGCCATATAAATCCACTGGGTGACCTTGGATAAGTCATACTTTCTCAGCCTCATAGGATGGCAATGGCAAACCTGCTCTGAAAAACATGCAAAAAAAAACAACAAAAACAAACAACCCACAACAACACGTGGTTTTACGGTCGCCATAGGTTGGAAATGACTTAAAGATACACAACAGCAACAAGATTGCTTATAGCTCTCCTTGTGATAATCAGTGTACCCAAGTTTCAGCTACTTGACATGTACAGATTTTTTTCTATAGACAAAACCAATTTGACAAAATTGCCCCAACAAAAATATTGCTTTTTTGCTATTGGGCAGTTTTCCGTGCCAGGTAGAGTGAGGCACTGGGCAGGGGGGAACGGGGAGAACAACCCTCCCATGCCATTTTTCAGGGAATCATTATATCAAAGGAGGGAAAAGCTACATATTCTGATTGTCTGCAGGCTGGCCCCCTCAAAGGGAGACATGGGAATGCTCAGTGAGTTGCAGAAATATAGGAAATGTACATTAAATCCTCATCTAAACCATGCTACAGTATACTAGAATTCTCATTGGGCTTAGAAAATATGCCACAGGTCACTCACTGCTAATCTTGGTACCCAAGGGTTAATATTGCAGAAAGATAATTCGTGGGTAAAATGTCATCCTGCATAGATTTGTTGCACATGGCAGTCACAGTTCTGGCTCATCCAGTATTTAGGCCTGACAGGTGGATTTAAAAATGCATTTCTTAATATTCTCAATCTGTGTGAGCCTGTCTGTAGTTATAAGTAACACAGTATGACATTGTTGCTTGGGATCTGAGGTATTTCATATGCCTGCAAGTATCGATATATAGAGAGCCAGCATGGTGTATGGTTTGAGTGTTGGACTCTGCTGCGCCATGGAAACCCACTGAGTAACTTTGGATGAGTAACATACTCTCAGCCCAGGAAACCCTGTGATATGTTCGCCTTAAGGTTGCCGTAAGTCAGAAGTGACTTGAAGGCACACAACAACAAACCTGGATACTTATTTATAGGAGTGCTAATTATACCAAGTAATGTGATAACATTATTAAAGAAACAAAAATACCAAAGTGGGCAAAAGCATTTTTGTTTTAAAAGAAAGCAGCCCACTGAAGCTTTTCAGAGATGAAATGTATGGTTGTGCTGCCAAAGGGTGGAACAAATTGGAAGTGGGAGAGGTGAACTCTGTGAAGAAACATCTCAGCTCCGAAGCAATTGCTGTTGTAGTCAGCATGGTGTAGTGGTTTCAGGACTTCAACTCTGGAGAACAGGGTTCGAATTCCTGCACGGCCACTGGGTAACCTTGATGAAGTCAATCTCAGCCTCAGAAGGATGGCAGTGGCAAACCACCACTGACCAAATCAAGCCAGAAAACAAAAAAACATTGATAAGTTCAGCTCAGGATCATCATAAGTCAGAAATGACTTGAAGGCACGCAACAACAAATGGGCATTAGCACAGACTTTGAGCACAATATTTCATAACTAGCTCAGATTCTTCATTAGTTTGTTAGCTTAAAGGGCCTGATTTGATTATAGTTTCTTTCAGTTCTTGCACTGCTGATTAAAATAAGATACTTCTGCAAGTGATGTTAAGCACTCTGGAGACTCTGAATCAGTTATTGGAAATTTTAACACCTGTCCAATGCCACTTTCAACAAAACGATGGAGATAATTTGCTGGATATTTTGTAATACAAAATGGCATTGTTCTGTTGCTGTCTCATTGAGGGTCAGTGGAAACTTAAACTATGTTGTTCAGATCTGTTATCCATGGATTTTGTTTTGACAGTTGACATATTACAGGATAAATGTGCCCTATGCAGTACTCTGCTCTGTCTTCAGATATATTAACTTCAGTCTAGTTGGAGTAAGTGTTGCCATCTTCTGTGGCACAGTAGTCTGGGTACTTCTGTTTTTGATAGAGATTAATCATCCATGCATCTGTTCATCTGTTCACAATGTAAATTTCTGTTGCAACCCTCCATTGAAGCCTACTGAAATGTCATTTCTTCCAGTGCAGCTGAATATATCTTATTAACATTTTCACACTCCTGTTAGTCTCTTCCATTAATTTTTTTCCATTCTCATACTCTTCTGTTTCAGTTTGGCCCTTGATTTCTCATTTGGTTACCTCCTATAAATTAATCTATTGCTGCTGTAGAAGTGACGGCTGACAGAGGTTGATAGTGCTATGTAGGCTGCTGTAGGGACAAATTTAACTATAGCTGTGTAGGCTGCTGTAGGAACAAATGTGACTAAAGATTACCAAAGCTTCTGGATGAAGGAGCAATGAGGTCATGCATAGTCTCCACCGCTCTGGTCTGAGAATCCAGGGAGAAAGGAACCTATGTGACTCGCTTCTACCTTTTATTAGCTTCATACTGTCTCTTACATGACAGTCATTCGCTTATTTTGATCTTCATTAACAAGACTTTCTTTGCAGTGAAAGCACTTATAGAGCAAGAAGTAAGAAATGGAATACCTTCAAACAGAATAATTTTGGGAGGATTTTCTCAGGTAACACTAACCCACCCCATCAAACTCTATTTCTGTGGAAGTTAAATACTACCTTTACAGTTTTACAAGTCTACTGGTACTAATTTGTAACCTGCAGTCCATACACCTTTTTACACTTTTCACTTTCTGTGAATTTTCTGTCCAAAGGCCCACAGCACATTTTCAATGGCACTTTCTTATACCTGAGAAAACCTTTGGGTTTGTGACATGCAGCAGCACGACAGATTTCCTTCTTTGGTGCATTTAACATAAATCTATTTCTC
Source organism: Phrynosoma blainvillii (assembly GCA_026167975.1). Lineage (NCBI taxonomy): Eukaryota > Metazoa > Chordata > Lepidosauria > Squamata > Phrynosomatidae > Phrynosoma > Phrynosoma blainvillii. The sequence goes on from JANUYF010000004.1 coordinate 60,416,811, forward strand.
ATCTTTTCCCAAAGCTCAGGATAAGCTGCAATTTGAATACAAAAATGCCAAAACTAGATGTTGGCTCCCAGTGCACTTGGCAATGACAGTTCATTGATGTCCAAACTTTTGCATACCTTTTATAAGATGTTCTCACCTTGGCAAACTTCTCTGATAGCGGGAATGCACAATGTGTACAGCAATCACCAAGAACAACTTTTTATATGTCTTTATTCTTACCTGGCATATGACTACTATAGGGAACAAAGCAGTTTCCTGTGGTCCAACATATCATTAAGACCTAGTATGCTTGAGCAAGTGAAAACTTTGTACGTGGCAATTGAATGTAGGCATATCCAGTCATACTGATATTCCATAGAAGAAAGAAGATTGCACATTTTAAGATTTTATAATAATATAGTTTTCCAGTGTTTGTGGGAAGTATGTCAAATAGTTGCTCAGTCACATCCCCACTAATACAGTATGTTAAACTGTCCTATACTGAATCCACAAGACAGCGATACCTCTATTGGGCCAACCAAATACTGGTCTTGTGGATTTTGAATATTGTTGTACTTTGCTGTATGACCAGCACTCCTGTGTATGTTCTATACTGAATATAGCTTTCTACAAAATCAAGCACTTCACTCACTCTTGTAGAGTTGAAAGGAGCAGGATTCCACTGACTGTTTACACATTTCAAAGTCCTTGCAGCAATGTTCATTAAAAACATTTTAGTGTTGGGTAGAAAGTTAACTCAAAGTGGCCATTGAAGCTATAGGGGAAGGGTGTACATAATGCCTCAGAGGGGCACACATTTTGAAGGTGATTGATGTAAGCAGATTACAATATTCACTTACCATATTCATTGTTATCTTCTGTCAGTTTGACTTCCTTTTGTGGTGACCATTTCAAAGTGCACAAATACAGTTTTGTCAGAAGCTTAGTTGAAATTACAGCATTTTGAAAAAGTATTTTAAGACACCATTGGTCATTGTGTGATTAAGCCTCTAGTAATATGCCTTTTATTTGGTTTTATTAGGGAGGAGCTTTATCATTGTACACAGACCTCACAACACATCAGAAATTAGGAGGCATTGTAGCACTCAGCTGTTGGCTTCCACTGCGATCTTCTTTTCCACAGGTAATGTACTGTTTTCCTAGAATTCATAATTGAGATCACTACAAATAAAGTATGGTTAGTCTTTATTCATATTGCTATATTCAACAAGCATAACAGAAAAGCAGTTTTATCCCAATATTAGCTTCACTGCAGTTTAAAAGCATTCTGTTTTAGGGCATCTTTTCATGACCATTTTTGTAATTTAAACCCAGAGTTTCATGACTTTATGCAAAGTATTTGTGATTTTTCCCCTTTGAACAGAACAAGAACATAAATATTTAGACAAAAAAAAACTTAGACAAAAAGGAACTAAAAGGAGACAATATTTTGGCGTATTAGACTATTAGAGACTACTTGGGGCCTTTACAGATTGCCAGAAATAATCCAGTTTGAGACTACTTTAACTGTCCTGGCTCAATGCTAGGGAATCATGGGAATTGTAGTTTTTTTCTGAGGCATTGAGTCTTCTCTGTCAGAGAACTCTGGTGCCACAATAAACTACAGTTCCCATGATTCCCTAACATTGCGCAAGGGCAGTTAAAGTAGTCTCAAGCTGGATTATTTCTGGCAGTCTGTAAAGGTCCTTGCTTTACTTTTATGAAACCTCTTACAATAAATGTAGTCTTTAAAATGTAAGATAAATTTTGGAACTTTGCAATTCTTGTAATGCTAGTTCTATACATTCAGTTGAGTGAAGTATGACAGGAGCTGCTAAAACCTTTGATGGAATTGTTTTCCACTTAAATAGCAGAAGTTTATTTGCTTAAGGAAAATTCCAAGTGGTGGTGATTATTCTTAATGTGTTCTTAAGTGCAGAAACATCTCATGTAGCTACAGGCCATGTGATTCCCATCTTGGTGCAGTAGATGAAATCTACTGGACAAAGAATACTTGGGTTTTAATTCCAATCCAGCCATAGAGTTCTCTGTGCAGCACTCAGAATCCCAGTACCTATAAGCTTAAACTCCCTTATAGATTTTTGTGTGCATGAAAAGGGCAATGGAATGAACACAGTCACTTGAAAGAAGGTTGAAATAAAAGTACTGTATAACAGTAATAAACTGAACAACTTAATCTTTCATTTATTATTATTCTGACTTTTTCTAATTTTTTTTAAATAGGGCCCCATCAATTGTGTCAACAAAGACACTCCCATTCTCCAGTGCCATGGTGACCGTGATCCTTTAGTCCCATTAATGTTTGGTTCTGTCACTTCTGAGACACTAAAGACTATGATAAATCCTGGCAATGTAACTTTCAAGACATATTCAGGCATGATGCATAGCTCATGTATTGAGGTAATAACTTTTACAGGAGGGAGGGAAATAGTTGAATGTTTTTATTAGAGTGGAAACTATTGGTATGATGTCTTCTAAATCAGCGTGGGGAATCTTTGGCACTCTAGCACAATCCAGTATGGTCAGTCCCTTATCATTAGCCACTGTGGCTAGTGTTGATGGGAACTGCAGGTGAAACCATTTGGAAAGCCAAAGATTCTCCACCCCTTCTCTAAAGTGTTGTTTATCTTTTGCTGTTCATTTCTTTTAATATGTTGGGTGACATATGAAGACATTAAGGTGCAATTTTAACTTTCCAGCACTAATAATATGAGTACTCCTTAAATGAGGCAAATTTAGTATCAACATTTTGCTTAAGTACTGATTTAAGTCTTGGAGTCTCAGGATTTCTATTATGGGAGAATCAACAGGATCTTTAGTATTCATCTGGCTATTTATTAACATAGTAGTGGATATAACAATATACACTCACTTGAGGAGGAATGTGAACCTTACATTGTCTAGGCACATAGCTTACTGTTGCTTTACATTGTATGTAAGATGTTCCACATCTTATTAGCATCCTCAGTAGATTTTTTCATATTCATCTTAGAGGCATTATACCTTGATGTCACACTTGTAACGAGTCTTATACATTTCTTCTGTGCATGCCACACAGGATTCTATTATACATAATATTCCATGGGCATTGGTATACCTGTTAGCATTCATGTTATAATTAGATACAAACACAAACCGTGGGCCTGCTGTATCTGCAGGACCCCGCAGAGACACCAAAAAACATGGATCTGAAGTCCCTTATTTAAAATTGTGTAGAGCAACGGCAAAGGCGGCAGACAGGCATGCATTCTTTAGACTCCCCTGTCTTTGGGGAGCCCACAATCTCTGTTTTTGCCTTTGAGGCAGTGGCTGCACCACTTCTCCTCATTCACTTGGAAGGCAGAAGCAGGCAGCTAGTGGGCTCCCAGGAGGTGGGGGAGCCTAAAAATGCATGCTGAAATGCCAGGGCTTTCCACCACTTCTGCTGTTGCCCTGGAATTGCTCAGCCAGGCTGTGGAGGTAACTGGGAGAATAACTGGTTGAAGGCAATTTGGGTTTCTTCTCCCTCCATATGTAAGGATGTATGCTTTATTAGATCTCATATATTTTTGTAATTTTTTTCGTGATATTTTAAGTTTGCAGTTGGTTGAATCTGCATATCTAGAGCCCTGATATGGCAGGCCCAGTGTGTGTGTGAGGGGGGCATCCATTAATTCTAATGGGCATTCATCTATTCAGAAGGATTGTTATAGTCCATTTGAGAGAAGAGATTCTCTCTTGCTCTTACTAGCATTTTCTGGGTGTTTATTAGCTGGGAACAGCAATAAATAGCCATGTCCGTGTTGGAGGCTGACTCTTATTTCTCAAGAGCTGGTTTTATAGTATCTTCAGCCTCTATCTGCCCAGTCAGAAACAGATCTTCACTGCACTGCAGTAACATAAACGGTTATTTCCCCTTCCAGACAAGGATGAGATCTTAGTGTCCCTTAGTCAGCGACCAATCATTTGTGAGACCACTGTTTCCTGAACTCACATTCAGTCAGTTGCTTATAGGTGATTTGCATCAGATTATGTAATCCTTTCATACCAGCATAATACATTTTCTTAGGTTTAGTGTACATTAGCAATTAGTCTCAGGCTGTGTTTCCCTTTATCACTTTAGTTAAGTTGGCTACCTGCCTAGAAGTAGCTTGTGCCTATGCTCTTCATATTATGATTGTAACAAACAATATTCCTACCTTATACTTTAAAAACTATATATACTTTAAACACATAGTCTTTTCTTTACTATTCAGACTTTAGGGGCTTACATTTTTCAAAATGCTTTCATGTTAGTACTCAGTCTGTAAAACCTGACTATATGTAAAATCATCAGATTTTAGTACAAGAAAGAAAGAATTCATGTTTTGGGATTGTTTGAGTGGAAAAGAATACAGATTGAGTATCCCTTATCTGAAATTCTGAAATATTCAAATATTGTCCACATGGGTGGCTGAGATAGTGACACTATTGGCTTTCTGAAGATACACAAACTTTGTTTCTTGGACAAAATTATAAATATTTCACTTTAACAAAAATCACACTTGCCCAAAAATGGAAGACAAAATATATTCTGAACCAAGAAGAATGGTTATTAAAATTCTATGATACAATAGAAATGGATAGGTTAACACAGTTAATGAAATACAATTCATAAAAAAAAGTAAACATTTTAAAAGGAAAGTGGGGAAGATGGCAACGCAGAGTTTCTGGGATGTATGATATATAAATTGATAGAAGGGGATTTCTTTAATTAATCTTGGGTATAAATTTAAGATGTTAACATTTGGGAGAAAAGGGAAAGGGAAGAAAGAAATGTAGTTTGTCAATAAATTGTTTCACTATAAGAAAGTAATTAAAGTAACAAAATTTGGACTGGTACTGACAAGCAGGAAGTTTGGATGAATATTTAAGTATGAGGATGTGAGTAAGTGGTATTTAAGGAGCAGAGAAAGAAGGATGAGGATGAAGTATTTAAGAATGAAGAATGGGAGGAAAAGGTTAAAGAAAGTGAGAATGGAAGAAGAATGAAGGAATGAGTTGAAAAGAATTGATAAGAAGTTTATGTAAAGGGAGTTAGGATGGATTTAGGATTAAAGTTGTATGGATTCAAATAAATGTATTTTAAATTGAAGATTGGTTGAATGTCAGTACCGGTATATGTGAATAAAATAGATTATAAAAATATTTTGTATAAAATGGCCTTCAGGATACTATATGAAACATAAATGAATTGCATGTTTAGACTTGGGTCCCATCTCGAAAGTATTTCATTATGTATAAGCAATTATTCAATAAATAAATCCAAAACACTTCGACTCCCAAGCATTTTGGATAAGGGAGACTCTGCCTACATGAAGTTTTCCAAAGTAAGCAATAACCCACATTGTAAGGAATTAAGCTATATGTTTATTTTCCTTGAAGTATATTGTGACTAAATCCTGAAAATGCCCGAGAGATCATTTCTTATAAATTAACTGGGTGTTTTTTTTTAAAATTCTTCAACAGGAAATGATGGATGTGAAGCAGTTCATTGACAAGCACCTACCTCCAGTTGATTGAAACTGTGTAAGCCTTGCTAAATCACCAGCATCAACTGTACTAGATAGTTTTTTCCCCATGCAATCATTTCTAAAGTATCTCTGTGCCTACAGTGTTAACTGTACTGCAAAACGTAGATAGTATACCTTCAAAAGAAATGATGCTCTTTTCAAACATCACTGGCCATTATCTAGATATATGGCAGAGGAATGTTGGAATACTCTTTCAGTGTGCTCCAAATTTAAAATTGTCCATTGATAACCAAAGACCTCTTATTTTAAATAATTGTATAAATTAAAACAATTTTTGTTCAAGACTTGCTGTATTACTACTTGCTAAAATGACACTGAAGTATTATACGTATGGTATGCAGTGTATAAAACACAATTAAGTGTGCAGTGGTAGAAGAAGTAGTCTTAACATAATGGTATATCATAGCCCAAATGCCATGACAAAGGCAAAACTATTATAACATGTGCAAGAAAATATTGTCATCCAATTTTTACTCCTATGCATTATGATTATCTCATTAAGCATCTGCCAGGATACTTTGAAACTTTGAGAGGTGTCAGATCTCAAGATAGAAGATCGCTAGACTATTTAGACTCAGCTTTTTTATTAAGATGAATAGAAAACACAAAAAATATATGCAAAACTTTGAATATATTGAAAATCCATGTCATTATAATTCCTAGTAGATTGAAAAAATACATATTCTCAGAGGTTTTCTTGATCAGTCTGGTAAATTAGTTACTTGAGAAATTATAACCATTAAGGAAACATTGTATACATTTAATTAAGAACTTGAATTGTTTTCCTCTGCTTCAGAGAAATGAGGACTGGGACTGTAAGTACACAAGCACTCATACAGTAGACCAGTGCATTCAAATATAAGAAATCAAATGATTTATCAGCTCACGTAAGTGTATCTTACTGGATTATACAGTGTTTTTCTTTAACTTCTAAGGGTCAAAGTAGAAAATATATTTTCCTTCAGGATAGCAAATTACAAGTTCTGGCAAATGTCTGAGAGGGGGGAAAAACTCTCAAAATATGCCAGATTCAATAAACCTGTAACATAACTGCAGGATTCTACAACTGGATTTGTAAATTTAGTTATGGCAGGGATTGCAAATATGTGGGGAAAGGTGTACATGTTTCCTCCCTTTTAGTCCATTATTATGATCATGCAATGTTGTTGACTGATGTTACATTGCCAGTGCAATGCTAAAATTACTATTTCTGAATTTCCTCCATTTTCTTTTTTTTTTTATGAATATGATTTCATATTACAAAACATAGGCATGCAGTTTGAGCTCAGTCACCTTTGCAGTCAATTACTAATTAATTAGTAAAAACTGCAGTCAAAGTTGCTCTTAAAATTTTTGATTCGATCTTGCTGATAGGCACTTGTTGTATGTGTGTTGTGGTTTCACACTGCTTTGTGTGTCACATTTCTTGACCCTTTCTTTAGCCTATCAGACTGGGAGCCATCTATGTATCCATGGGGCATGTGTTCCAGACACCCACCCACCCCCCGATACCAAAATTCACAGTTGCATGCGGCTGCACCGCCATTGGGGACAATGTAATTTAATGGTGGCACAGCCGTGTGCATATGCCACCATGGGATGAGGGTTCTCCCTAATGGCGGCACAGCTACATGGATGTGCTGCCATTGGGGAGAATGGATGTGCTGCCATTGGGGAGAACGCAGGCTTGCTATCCATGGATGCTTGAATCCACAGATACCGACAGCTGACTGTACCAGCAAAATTAAGCAGCAAAAGTATTCATGAATTGTACCACTTGAGATAGCTAGCTGAAGAATCATATTTTAGCATCCCTGCTTATATCTTAAATGACATTCTTTGCTCATAAAATTGTAACAGGGAAGTTTCAGCCTAGCTCCTTCTGAAACAGTGATTTTCTGTGTGCTGGGAGAGAGAGATAGAACATGCCACTTCCTCTTTTTGTAGTTTAAAGCATTAGCATTCAAGAATATACAATGTATAGTTACAATATATGGTTTGTAAAGAGACTGTGACACTTCAAAGCAGTAAACGCTTTTAATCTTTTCCTCTAATAGTTATATGCTGGGGACCTCCGCAAGTGTGTATAAACAAGATTTGAATATGGCAGGCTTGTAACTTTTCTCACTATTTATCCTGTGTTTACTGGAAAATAGTTTTATATATAAATTAACTCCCAGAAGAAAGTAATCTAGCAGCATTCCACCAAGTTCTCAAAACATTTCTTTCTTAACTGAAAATAGTCTGCTGAAAATGTCTTATGGAGCTACTGCAAAGATCAGTTTTTCTCTTAATAAAGAGAACTGCAAGGGGGTATTTTGACTTACTGTAATACCATAGTTGACTTAAATAATTTGTGTGAAACTACTGAAATCACACTGGTGGTGATCTAACAAGAATTTGGTTCACTTTGAAATTTAGTATCTAACATCTGCCAAAAATCAAAGTTTGCTATTATTAAATTATTTTAATTGAAATATTTGAGTGAAATACTTACTTGCCAATTTGCTGATAGATATTAATTATATTGTGTATCATAGTACAATGCTGTGACAAAGGGAAAACTAATGGTTTTATTAGGATTTTTGCTGACAAGATGTAGCCTTTAGTTTTTTCTGAAGTATTGTATAATGTTCAATACAGTGAATTGCTAAAGGAGTATTGTACTCTGTAACTTGTATTTTAGATCTGTTAATTAAATGTTTGTCTTAGTGAAGTGCATTGCACTTCATTAAATTGCAAAATGCATCTTTTTTATAAATAGGTGCTATTGACTCAAATATAATTGTCAGAATGTATGTATAGGAAGTTAATGAAGCCATATATTGAGGCTGCAATGTTTTATAAACAATTTTAATTTGGCTTTCCTTTATCCTAAATTGTAGAAGTCCATAGTCAAGATTATATCCTGATTTTATAATATTTGTTTATGGTGATAAATCTATTGTTGAAATAGCTTTCTTGTAGCTGAAAACTGTAACTGCTCTCTTACTGTGAAATAAATTCTGAACAATCAGTACACTGAAGTAATTTTTGAAGCAGAGTAAAGGCTGTAGCTCTAAAATATTAGAAAAGAGAGAATGTTTCAGATTAAAAACTTGTGGGAAACAAAGAGTGGTGGCTTTAGGTAAATGTTAAAGATACAGAGAGAATATAACAAATGATGTAGATATGTATGCCTTCAAGCCACCTATCAACTTGTGGTGACCCCATGAATTTCACAGGGATTTCTTAGGCAAGGAATACCCAGAGGTGATTTTGCAAGCTTCTTCACCTGAAATATAATATAGCCTATAGCACCTGGTATTCATTAGCAGTTCACATCCAAATACCAGAGTCAAGCTTGCTTAGCTTCCAAGATCAGATAGGATCTGGCATCTTTTAATTTAGGGTATTTAACCTTTAAATGGCATATAAAAATGACAAAATATATGAAGCAGTATTTGGGATCTGGTACAACTGGTTTGCTCATCCTTGCCTCACAGGGCTGGGTCTAAGATAAACAGATTATCTTAGATTGCCCTTGCTACTACCCCACCTGTCAGCTTCACAAGGCAACCAAGAGGGCTTAAGGAAGGTGTAATGGTATGGGTCCTGATGTTTCCCTCTAGGACCATGTGAGAATTCTTACCTGCAGCTCTTGCCCTCAGATCAAGTAGAAGTATAGATGTGCTGCATCTTTTCTTACAGGGGACAACAAAATGGAATTCACTCTGCCTCTCCAGAGAATCTTCCCCAAATTCCAACTTCCATGCAGAGCTTCCTATAGCTTCCTGGGACAGAGGCAGAACAGATGGGCAGGAGCCCGACTGCCCCAGGGCCATGATGAACACATGCCACAGCCCCGAGGGTGCCTCTTCCTGTGGCCCCAAATAAGAGCAGAAAAGATCCACTCCTTTTGGGGTTGGATTTAGGCTGGCCCAGCGCGGCTTTGGAAGAGTGCATCATATAAAGTATTCCTTCCCTGAAGCTTAGCCTCACACCACTCCTTTCCATGTGTTAACTCCCACAGAAAATTCTTCCAGTAGTGCCTCATCTGGAAGTTGTAGATGGTATTCAGTTGCTCCTTGAACTCATTCCATGGCAGGGCACATTCTTTCTGTCAAAAGAAAAGGATATCTCCTTTTCCACACGGCACCTATGCAGCCTTTCTTCTTGTCTTCTTTAAAAAAATAAAAATAAAAATGTGTGGACCATTTGGCCTGCACCAGTCATACTGCTGGCCTGACTAATCTCTACTGTCGAGACATAACACTTTATCTTACTGTGATTGGCTTGGGCCAGTGCTGATCTGCGAGCCATCAGCTGCCAGTTTGCAGCAAATTTCCAGGAAAATAATTCAGTGTTGTAGCCAATGGACACAAATATAGTACTGGTCCCATGCACATTAGGAAACAGAATGACCAGTCCTCTGCATCAGATGTCCTGAGAAATAAGCAGGGGAGCAACAGTCTGTTAGACGATGCTTTCTGAAAAGAAAAGGAAATTTCCCTCTATTCCTATTATTAATATTTATTCAAAAGGAAGTTTTTCTCTTCTTTCTGGCTAGGGCAGGAACACAGTAGTTTGGGAAGATTCTCTTGAAGGAGATTCTCATAGCTAGTTCATTCACTCCTCATGGAAATGTTGGGGTTCCTACCTTACCAAAGACAGGTCTCAGAATGTCTGGCAACAGGCTTTCCCCTCCTGATGCAAAGTGCTACAGCAAAGCTGTGATCAGAGTAGAAGAGAAGATTGAGCCAGTGGAGAAGACACTTCTGGAAGGATGGCCTCAGCTGTCTCACACTACCAGTAGCCAACCCAAATCAAGTCTTGGTAGAGTAACCATCCTCAAGGTTAGCATAGATCTCTTGATTACTAGGGTCATTGCAAGTCAAGATCTATCTCAAGGTTTCTGCAAACAGGTAAGGATTATAACATCCAGCCCTATTCTACAAAAATCCGACAGCAAGACAAAAATCACTCTCACCTTCACTCTTGTCTGACTGCCATGGTTTAGAGGGGTCAGTTTAGACCATGTCTACCTTCCCATGCACTCCATTTTGTGAAGGGCACCACAAGAGTCCTCACAAGTTGATTTCAAGATGATGGCCAGTGATCATAGGCCTGTGCCTCCCACAGTCCACATTCCCTACAGTAAGAAGGCCAAGTCTAATAGTGACTGAGACTCATCTAAATCAAACATACCAACACACTCTTTTCTGAGGAAGACATGGGCTTGGATTCAGCCTCCATTTATACGTCTGATCCAGAGAAGGGTAGCTGCCACAGGAGGAGGAGCCAGCCGTGCCAATTCTTTCCTCTGTGAAACTCTTATAGGCTAGTGCATTTTTAAAATTCTGCTACACAAAGCTATGGCCTCAGATCTATCTTATCTTCCTCATCCTTATCCTCCTTCTTCCTCTAATGTTCCCTTGATTTCATGAATACGATCAGTAAAACATGGAAAAAATAGCCACAAATTGCCCTAATTCTTTCAAAAGTTCTGTAATTTTAAAAGGATTTTATGTCAAAGCTTCAAATTCTTCTGGCTAGCATGCCTATAATTTGCTTTTGTGTTGTCATCTATGTATAAGGATAGCAAAGACTGAAAAGCTTCCACAAGATAAAAAAGGTGAGTGCCTGAGCCTGCCTCCCTAGCCTTTAGGGTTGTCTCTGCAGTATCCATACTGATCAAGGCTTCTTTGACTAAAGCCTTCCTCAGGACAGGTTCGTCAGGACAACCTACTGCAGAAAGGCATCAATATGTTAATTAAAGTGGCAGGCTTTGTAGGACACAGGGAGGAAAGCAAGACTAACCTTTCACTTCAGCAATAACTACAGCTTATGCTCCAGATCAAGAGACTAGATTTCAGTGGTCAGCATACAGATGCCAACATAGGTAGAAGGAGCCTTGCCTCCCTGGATACAGTGGTTCGAACAACAGACCTAACCCCATGCAGGCTTCAAAATGTCTTTCCACAGTAGGAATCCACACCAATGGACTGGTGAGTACTAAAGACAGTGAAAGGCTACCTAGTAGAGTTTACTTGCAAACTTTGCATTTTTGTTGTCATTCTTCCTTTCCCAAGGAAATAGCAGCTCCTTGTGGTGGAGATAGGTATGGTTAAGAAAAACAGGCCTGAAAAGATTTGTGCTTTCTGCTGTAAAGAATGCACAAAAATTGAAAAATGTATGAGCTCCAGATGCTTAGTAAGTGTATCGGAACATTCTGCCCTTTTTTTCTTACGTGTGCTGGAAGGTGGAAGAACAGTCCCTTTGTGGTTCTTTCACCAACTGAAAGATCAAACAATCACAATGGTTATGAACTACAGGAGATGTGATGGCCTGCTCATTTATTTTTAACACTTTCCTGACACACACACACCAAAACCACCTTCTAAAACCATTTACACTCTGCTTAAGGTAACAGCAGCAGCCTTGCTAGCTACCATCTAGAATCAGAAGATAGAAAAAAAGGGGGACGCTACTATTTCAAGACTACAACTCCCAGAATTCCCCAGTCAGCACGACTGGTGGAGGACTCTGGAAACAGGTCCAAAATAATTTCCCCTCCCGCCCAAAGGGCAGTTAACTCCACGAAAACACACGGGTGTTGGTTCTCTCCATTCTTCGGCTGCATCTGCACTGCAGAAATAATCTGGTTTGACACCGCTTTAACGACCCTGGCTCCATGCTATGGAATGCTGGGAATGGTAGTTTGTTTTAAGTCAGCCCTCAACACTGACTTATGGTGACCCTAAAGACATCTCCAGAATTCTATAGCATGGAACAGTGTCAGTTAAAGTGGTGTCAACCCGATTAAACTACCATTCCCAGCATTCCATATTATGGAACTGTGTCAGTTAAAGTGGTGTCAAACCTGTTATTAAACTTTTGTTGTTGTTAACTGATCTCGACTTATGGTGACCCTATGGATGAGACATCTCCAAGATCCCCTGTCCTTCACTGCTCTGCTTAATTCCTGCAACCCCTTAATACTCGTGACCTCCTTAATAGACTCCATCCATTTAGCATGTGGCCTTCCTCTCTTCCTACTTCCCTCCACCTTCCCCAGTATTATTGTTTTTTCCAAGGAGTCCTCCCTTCTCATGATGGGCCCAAAGTATGACAGCCTCAGTTTGGGCATCTAATCTTGGCTTCCAGGGAGGTTTCTTGTTTGATCTGTTCTAGGACCCATAAGTTTGTCCTTTTCGCTGTCCATGGGATCCTCAGCACTCTTCTCCAGCACCATTCCCAGAATCCCATAGATGGAGCCGTGGCCGTTAAAGCGGCGTCAAACTGGATTATTTCGGAGGTGCGGATGCAGCCTCCTTTTTCTTCCTATTCGGAGGCGGCCCTTTCAGGAGATTCACAATGCTAAGGCACCACAGCACTTCCCTTGTTCCGCCAGAGAGCCGCCCTCCGCTTCCGCTGGGCGGCGGCTGAGGGAACAAGAGGCTCCTCCTTCACCAAAACGGCCCCTCAGATCGATGTTTTCGGCTTTCCGCCGCACGGCCCGGCTCCCTTCGCCCGGGGTTTGATACGCTACGGCTGCCGGGCTGTTGCTTCTGAGTCAGGCCGGTGAGTGCGCTCGGCCGCCCCGGCGGTGGTAAGGGAAATACGGCGGCGGAAGCAGCAGCAGCAGCAGCAGGAGCTGCGGTTCCTGAGGCAACAGCTGAATTCTCTTCGGAGACACCCGCCACTGCTGCTTCTACGGCGTTCCTTGGGCGGCCGCCGCCATGAGCATCGAAGATGAGATCATCCGCATCGCGAAGAAGATGGACAAAATGGTGCAGAAGAAGAACGCGGTGAGGGAACCGAACGTTGAAAAGAGAGGGAGGGAGGGAGGGAGGGAGCGCGAGGACGGGGCCAACGGACCCCTCGCGCGCCCGGCTCGAACGTCGGGCCGGCCAATCAGCGGCGGCGCGCGCTCAGCTGGGCGCCCGCCTTTTTTTTTTTTTTCTTCCCTTTTTCCTGAGTGGAAATAAAGGCTGAACGGGGGGGGGGGGGAGGGGGCAAATGCGGAGGAAGGCTCGAGCTCGCGCCTAGTCAGTTCCTCCCCAGAGAGAGAGAGAGAGAGAGGCCCTCAACCGTCACTTGCCTCGCGAGCCCCTCTTCCCTCGCTTCACCTCCTCCTCAGCTCTCTGCCACATTTCCCTCACCTCCCTCGTTGTGTATGACTTGGGGAAGGCCGCATGTGACACGGTCAAGGCTGGAGGGAAAGGTCCACGACACACGGCATAAATAACACTCGCTTCTCCACATTCGCTGGGGTTAGGGGCACAGGACCCCCGTGAATGTGGGAAACCCGCAAATAACAAAAACACGATGTTTTTACCTGAGAGACCACCTCTCTAGGAATCTCTTAAGTACTCCAGTGCAACTCTGTGATCAACATCTGCCAGACATTGACCATAGAATTGCGCTGGAGGAGCTACAAATGCCTAGTGGAGTGTACTCTCTAGGAATCTCTAGGTCCTTTGGTGCGACTTTTGGTTAAAATTGACCATTGAGTTGCGCTAGAAGACCGATATTCCTAGAGAGAAAATATTAATAAAACCCGTGAATAATCAAATCTGCAAAAGTCAAAGCCACAAATGTGGAGGGACGAGTGTAATCCAGTTTGAGACTGCTTTAAATGCTATGGAATTCTGGGAATTGTAGTTTTGTGTGGCACCAGAGCTGTCTGACAGAGAAGGCTTGATGTCTCATTAAATCAAGAGTTGGAAGAGAACCCCAAGGGCCATCCAGTCCAACATTCTGCCACGCACAGTCTACCACTCATTGCCTCAGTTGTTTATACTTTCTCTCTCAAATGTCAGTTAAGGCAGCATATGTATTCTGCAGTGATCAAAAATACAACTTCTTGTTGTAGATACCATAAAATACCTGTTAGCTTATAGCAGAGGTTGGGGGGAAGGCTTCCCCTCCTCCTTAACCTTCCACATCAACATGACCAGAACTGATTTATTGTCACTTTTGATTTCATTTTCAGCCATTTTTTTTGTTTTATTTTTTATTTTCTTATTTGTTTTCAGGGTATGTACTGCTCTCTGGCAGTCTTCAGACATTTTGGAGATAGAATCATAGAGCTGGAAGAGACCCCAAGGGCCATCCAGTCATGCAAGAATACACAATCAGAGCACTCCCAACAGATGGCCATCCAGCCTCTGTTTAGAAACATCCAAAGAAGGAGACTCCACCATTCTTTGAAGGAGTGTATTTCACTGTCAAACAGCTCTTACTGTCAGGAAATTCTTCCTAATGATGAGGTGGAATCTCTTTTCCTGTAGCTTGAATCCATTACTCCAGGTCCTATTCTCTGGAGCTGCAGAAAATAAGCTCATAAGAGTACAGTTCCCAGAATTCCCTAGCATTAAGCCAGGGCACTTAAAGCAGTCTCAAATTGGATTATTTCTGCAGTTTGTTTTGGACCAAGGTCCCATTAGTGTTGAAAGTTCCGTTAGTGTTGAAAACTGTTACTTTAAAAAAAAAATAGCAATAAGGGACAGTCGAAATATACTATTTCAAAAACAGCAGTAAGGGACAGTCGAAATTCATGGCATGGAAGGTTGGTAATCAGGAAATGGCTGATAATATGCTTGACTTCTACATAAATAGCAAGTCTTGGTTTCTGTTAACCTAACCATGCATTTCTCTGGTGGTAGAATTCAAAAGCCCTAGCCATGTTTGTCTGGAAAATCGGTAGGCAAAGTGATCTTATCACACCTTGGAGACATTGAAGATTATCACACTCGGTTATAAACCGGCTTACCTGAGCCAGCTTAAAATTAGATGCAGACAGCATCCTGATGGTATCAGATGCATTTTTCCGCCAAAATCACTGCCCGGCTGCAGCCCGGCTCCATCACAGATCCAAGGGGCGCTCTGGCGGCCATTTTTTCAAGCCTGAAAACTCCCAGCTTCAAAAAGAGGCGTGAGGAGTGCCTCTTGGGCCAGCGATGTGTGGCAGCTAAATGTGACTGATACTATCAGGATGCTGCCCACTTCTAATTTTAAGCCAGTTTAGGTAAACCAATTTATAACCAAGTACCATAGTCTCCTAATTGAAAGAGGAAAATTGGTAGTGCTAGCTTTCATAGACTTCAGCCTACTTCCTCAGATGCATTTGCTACCAACTTCTATCTTTCAATTAGTCTCAAAGGTGCTACAAGATTGCTTTGCATTGTGTATTTTACTGTAAAATTAACATATTGTCCACAGTCATAAATTACATGACACACATTTCTG
Organism: Phrynosoma blainvillii; assembly: GCA_026167975.1. NCBI lineage: Eukaryota > Metazoa > Chordata > Lepidosauria > Squamata > Phrynosomatidae > Phrynosoma > Phrynosoma blainvillii. The sequence continues at coordinate 60,432,596 of JANUYF010000004.1, forward strand.
TCTTTATGAAGGCCCCACATTCCAAAATAGTTGGGTGGGAGGAGATTGGCATCTTGTTCTGCCTGTGTAAAATGAAAAGTTTTCCAATTGGAAGCATTCCTTGTAATAACAGACACCAGTTTTACAAGAAAGAAACTTTCTGGCCCTCAAATAAAGGCCATCTCTGACAGGGAGGGACACTTGGCAACCCTAAGTCCTATAGACTGAGAACAAGAGGATGCTTGTTCCCAAACTGTCTCCTGGTACAAATATCCTTAGTGACAGCCCATGGGGTTGAAGATACTGCTACTGAATGCCAGGTCAGTGAATGGCAAAACCACTGCCATTCAGGACCTGATCCTGGAAGAACAAGCTGCCCTGGCCTGTATTATAGAGACCTGGTTGAATGAGGCTGGGGGCGGAGGGGGAGGGATTTAATCTCTCTCAACTTTGCCCACCAGGATTCTCTGTGTAGCAGCAGGCAAGACCTGGGGGTTGGGGAGGTGGAGTTGCAGTGGTCTATCGTGATTGCATCCCCCTGACCAAATGCCCCCTCGTACAATCGTACAATTTAGTGTGTATACCTAAAGGTGGGTAGCCAGGACAGAATAAGGATTCTGTTAGTGTACCGCCCACCCCACTCCGCTGCTCAACAGTCTCCCTTCCTGAGTTAGCCAGGGTGGTCTCAGGGTTGGTGTTGGAGTCTCCTTGTCTAGTAGTGCTCAACATCCATGCTGAGGCTGCCCTTTCAGGAGTGGTTCAGGACTTCATGGCCTCCATGACAATCATGGGTCTGTCCCAAGTGGTATCTGGCTCTACCCATGCTTCTGGGCACACTCTGGACCTTGTTTTCTGTGCTGGGTGGGGTGATGATGATCTTGATGTGGTGGAACTTTTCACAGTTCCGTTGACATGGACAGATCATCATCTGGTCAGATTTAGACTCACTGGGACTCAGATCCTCTGCAGGGGTGGGGGACCGATTAGGATGGTCCGCCCCAGGAGGCTGAAGGATCCAGGTGGATTCCTGAGGGCTTTTGAGTTTCCTGTCACCTTGAAGCCTTGGTCTACCTTTGGAATGGAGAAATGGCCAGAGCTGTGGACACAGTCACTCCTGAGCATCCCCTCTTATGGAGTGTAGCCAAACCAGCCTCCTGGTTCTTCAGGGAGCTATAGTGATGAAGTGAGTGAGACGGGGACTAGAGTAACGTTGGCAGAAGACTCAAACTGAATCTGACTGAACATGGGCTAGAGCCTATTTGAAGGCCTACTCCATGGCAGTGCAGGCAGCAAAGAAATTTTTTGCTGCCAGCATTGCATCTGCATGGAGCCATCCAGCAGAGCTGTTCCGAGTGGTCAGGGGTCTCTTACACCCTCACCCTCAAGTAGATAATGCAGAACCCTTAGAGGTCTGCTGTGAAGAATTTGCACAGCATTTTGCAGATAAAGTCACTCAGATCCACTCCGATTTGGATGCTACAGTTAATACAGTGCCGGTGAATGTAACCTTGGCACCTGTCTGTCCTGTGTTAATGGATACTTTTCAACTTGTGCAGCCTGATGATATGGACAGGATTCTTTGAGAGGTAAAAGCTCTTGGACCCATGTCCTTCTTGGCTTATTTAACAAGCCAGAGGGGGACTGGCTGAGTGGGTAAAGGAGGTAGTCAGTGCCTCTCTACAACAAGGCAGAGTTCTATCTTGTCTGCAGGAGGCAGTTGTGAGACCTTTGTTTAAAAAGCCATCCCTGAATTCCACAATAATGAATAATTATCGGCCAGTGTCCAACCTACTATTTTTGAGCAAGGTTTTAAAACGTGTGGTGGCTTCCCAACTCCAGGGGTTTCTGGATGAAACGGATTATCTAGATCCATTTCAGTATGGTTTCAGGCCTGGCTATGGAACAGAGACTGCCTTGGTGAATGACTTACGCAGGGAATTAGACAGGGGGAGTGTGTCCCTGTTGGTTCTGCTGGATCTCTCAGTGGCTTTCAATACCATCAACCATGGTATCCTTCTGGATCGCCTCTCTGGGATGGGACTTGGAGGTACTGTTTTGCAGTGGCTCCATTCATTCCTGGAGGGGTGAACCCAGGAGATGGTGCTAGGGGACTCCTGCTTGACTTCCTGGCCATTGGCCTGTGGGGTCCCTCAGGGTTCTGTGTTGTCCCCTATGCTATTTAACATATACATTATATATTGAACATATACATGAAGCCACGGGGAGTTTTGGGGTGTGGTGCCATCAATATGTCAATGACACTCAACTCTGCTACTCCTTTCCACCCCTATCCAAGGAGGCTGTCCTGGTCCTAAACCAGTGTCTGTCATCAGTAATGGACTAGATGAGGGCAAACAAGTTGAAACTTAATCCAGATAAGACAGAGGTGCTCCTGGTCATTTGGAAGGCAGATCAGTGAATAGGGATCCAGACTGTGTTAGATGGGGTCACACTCCCCCTGAAGATGCAAGTTCTCAGTTTGGGGGTGCTCATGGACTCAGCTTTGAACCTGGAGGCCCAGGTCTCTGCAGTGACCAGGAGTGCTTTTGCACATTTAAAACTTTTGCGCCAACTGCACCCATTCCTTGAGACGCCAGATCTGGCCTCAGTGGTACATGCCTTGGTTATATCCAGTTTGGACTACTGTAATGCACTCAACTTGGGGCTGCCTTTGAAGAGTATTCGGAAACTTCAGCTGGTCCAAAGAGCTGCAGCAGGCTGCTAACAGGGGCAGGTTACAGTGATCATACAACACCTCTGTTGAAACAGCTCCCTGGCTGCCAGTTTGTTTCTGGGCAAAATTCAAAGTGCTGGTGATAACCTTTAAAGCCCTATATGGCTCAGATCCAGGCTATTTGGCAGACCGTATCTCCCTCTATGAGCTGGCCGAGGCTCTGAAATCCTCAGGGGATGCCTTCTCTCCATCCTACCAGCATCACAAACATGGTTGGTGGGGACACAAGAGAGGGCCTTTTCTGTGGTTGCCCCTAGACACTAGACATTCCTGCCCAGGGAGACCAGAATGGCCCCTTCCTAGATGGTCTTCCGCTGACAGACGAAAACCTTCCTTTTCAGACAGTCATTCGAAACAGATAGCTTAAAGAATGTATTATTTTTGTATGTTTTTAATTGTATTGTTTTGTTAATGTTATAAGCCTTCCTGAGTCCGAGTCCTGGGAGGAGGGTGGGATATCATCATCATCATCGTCATCAAAGTGACAGCTTGGGGAGCTGTATGGATCTACAAAGCTGGTGGTCTGTGTGAGGTTGCAGGAAAGAAAGAAGCAGGGACAGATATGGTACCTATTTCTGTTACACTGGGGAAAAATAATTACCAATCCCCAGCATCAGACAGCTTGGGAAGTACTGCCATGACATTGATATAGCAAACACCTGCATTTTTTACTTCCCACAATTCAGACGTTCACTCCAGGAAAGACTAACCTGTGGCATAAGAGTATTAGATTCTTTCAATGGAAGCTCCTTATTTTATAGCCTCTTCTTTTTAACTGTTAATAGCAATCTTCAGCTCACTTAATATGATGCCAGCCTTTTCAAAAGACTTAAAATAGTTTTTTTTTTGTTTGTTTCCTCTTCATCAATCCAAAACACACTTCAGAAATAATTCATTTTAAGACTGCTTTAACTGCCGTGGCTCAACGCTAGGGAATTCTGGGAACCGTAGTTTTGTGAGACATTTAGCCTTCTCTGTCAGAGAACTCTGGTGCCACAATAAACTACAATTCCCAGGATTCCCTAACACTGAGCCAAGGCAATTAAAGTGGCCTCAAACTGGATTATTTCTGCAGTGTGTTTTGCACCATCGTTACCATTATTTTACAAAACTTTCTGTTGTTTCTCCAACCATAACAGTTTATTTGATTTTCAAAGAAACTTGCTTTTCTCTCCTACAATAAAAGACTGCCAAACTATGTTTTATGAGTTTTGCAGGTATATTTCAGGGATGCAGTGGCTCAAGTGGTTAAGACACTGGCTCTGTTGATTGCAAGATCGGCAGGTTGACAGTTCGAGGCCTGGGTGCTGCATGATGGGGTGAGCTCCCATTACTAGTCCCAGCTTCTACCAACCTCACAATTAGAAAGCATACAAATGCAAGCAGATAAATAGGTACCATTTTGGTGGAAAAGTAAACAGAGTTCTGTGCAATCATGCTGGCCAGATGATCACAGAGTAGTCTCTGACCACACTGGCTCTTTGGCATAGTAACAGAGATGAGCACCACCCCCTATGGTCGGACACAGCTTGACAACTTTGTCAGCGGTGAATAACTTTACCTTTAGGTATATCTCTAAATTTTTATTTCATAGAAAGAAAATATTTACTAAAACTGTTTTTAACTTGGTGGCCTCTTGTGCATGTGAACATTTTTTCTAGGATGTTTGTGGGACATCATACTTGGGTATAAGTGCTGTAAGACTGGATTTGTGATAAAAGCTTTTTAAACCATTTTATACTGAATTTATATTTAGAACAATACTACTGAAGTTTCTCCATTGCTTACAGCTTTAAATTAATATCTATCACAGAATTCATTTCAATGCAAGGCTTACAATATATATATATATATATAGAGAGAGAGAGAGAGAGAGAGAGAGAGAGAGCTATGACTTTGGAGACCAGGGTTCAATTCCCAGCTTGGTGATGAAACCCACTGGACATGTCACACCCTCTCAGCCTTAGGTGAAGGCAATGGCAAACGTTCTCTGAAAAAATCTTGCCATGATAACCCCATGATAGGTTCACCTTAGGGTCACTATAAGTCAGCTTGAAGGCACACAACAACAACAACAACAACAGTTAATACATATGGATCACTAATAATTTTTAATGACTTAATTCCCAGCTCTTCCACATTCATTTGGTATTTAGATTATTTAAGTATTATACATGAGATATTTTGCTATGTTCAATCACATATATTCTCTGAAATCCCCTTAAGCTTCAAGATTGGGTAAGTTATTGATATTAGATGCCTTGATTGCTGCTACTGATGATGTAAACCACCTTCATTGAAGGAGAGTTGTTTGAACATATTGCATAAATAAACAATATGGTGATGTATTGGAATATAAATAGTGCTTTTCCTATGGATTTATATGATCCTTTAAATCAGGGAATTGTGCAACTGAGAGGCTGCATGTGGTCGTATAATGCAGGGTCCCCCAAAGGCCTTGGTACTCTTCTTCCCACATTTTTTCAACCCCCAAACCCCCACATTTATATGCTGAAAAACGCTTTATGGGACTGTTACATGCTTTTTCAATGTTTTTCCTCGTCCTACAATTGCCAACACCTCCAGAAACAGTATGTGGAAGTGATGCATTGTTAGTTCCGGTTGCCCAAAATGGTAGCAATAAAGCTCTGGAGGAGCCACAGTTGGGGGCAGTGGCCCATCCCTGGTATAAATGCCTCCTCATTTTCCATGTACTGCATTACTTAAAGGAGCTTTCTACTGCTGGCTCACTTGCCATATTCTTCTGGAATCTGCACCTAAGGTTCCAGTTCATTCAGACCAAGTGTGTATTAAAGGAGTTGTTCCTCAGAGATGTATGTTAAGATGAACCATGTATTGGTGTTAATCTGCCTCATGTAAATTATATTAGTTAGAATATTTGTTCTGTAGTATAAGCAGTATAACAAATTACCTTATTGTGTAATGAATAGGTTCAAGTTGGCAGAGGTAATGTTGCACATATGGATATTCAGAAATCAAGAGCAGTTGAGTAAGATTAGAGAAGAAAAGGTAAGCAGTAGCTTTTCTTATTATAAGATGTAGAACTAGAGTATACTTAATACCTTCCATGTGTGCTAGGAAGTCTTTGGCTACATAAATATATTTGACTACCACTTTCACAAGTTTTGGACATACTGGCTTGGGCTTCTGGGAGCTGAAGTGCAAAATAGCTAGATGACCAGAAATTCCATCGCCTACTGTGTGTACAAATTTCAGAGTAATCCCATTTAATGCAATAAAACTTATTTCTGACTAGACAGCTGTGAGATTGCAGTGTTCCAAATCAAACTGTACACTCCATTATCTAGCTGTACACTCTTAAAATTTTGAGCATGAAACCAATCATGATCGTTAAGTTGAATTCATTCTAAAAATAGCACTCAATTACCTTCATTTAAGTCAGAGGAAGGGAGATGTTTTTGGATTGCATCATTGCCAGGCATTATAGTGAATAGTAAGGGTTGATGGGAGCTGTAGTCCATCACATCTCGTGGGCCACATATTCCCCACTCTTCTTTGTGGTTTTAAGTGAAACTTAAGTGTAACATTCCTTCTCTAAACAAAGTCTTGTTCCTAAAATCTTCTTATAAACATTTGTCTAACAAATGCTGGAGTTTTTATACTGCCGTGTCTTTTCTATGCTGATTTGGCAGAATGCAGTGTTTATTACTTTATTGATCACTTTTAACATTTATCTTTTGCAGTCCAGCCTTAATTATATTAACTTGGAGCTATGACTCACAGTATTTGGTGAAATCTGATACCTAACTGTTGTGCTTTTAACTATTTATGCATAAGATTGTAACCTTACTTCTGTACAAATTCATTAAATCAGAATAACTGTTCTCAGATAAGGTTGCACAGATTATGACCTTAATAGGATTAATATATTTGTATGTAAGAAGACAGACAACATGAAACTCCACCCTCAACTGCAGTTAGATATTCTATTGCAGTTATGAACAGCTCTTCCTGTCAAGGTGTTGGTCCCTCTACTCTAACAGGGCTAGCCTGGCATGTCAAATAGTGAGAAATTATAGGAATTGCAGCCCCAAAACATCTTGGTGACCACATATGCCTGTTGCTGATTTAATGAATTCATTCTTGGTATCCTGCCACCATCAGAGACTAAATGGTAGTCACAGGAACAGGGCTTAGTTAATAGGGCTTAGTTAATTCCAACAATTCTCTGGTGGAATTGTCTCCCTGGAAGTAACAGGCAGTTTTCTTGCTAACATCTAGGCATTTCTTGACCATGGCTTGTTAGGAAGAAATAAAAGAGAACAAAGGATTTTAGCTGCTCTACTGCAGTGATGGATTTGTGATGGGTCTCTCAAAGTTAATTGTCTGTACCATCCTTTTAGATATTTTCAGAACAGTTTTTAATTTGACTTTCTTATAAATTGTAGATCTCCAAACCAAAACAAAGGATCTTTATTTATTCATAGACAGTATTACTTAATTTCTTAATTGCTGAATGTCTTTCAGGCATGTTGCATGTCACGCCCATCTTTATTTAATAAATCAAGGAAAGAAAAATAGTCTGATACAAACTTTTTAATGGTCTTTCCACTGGCAGTGCAGTCTTTTAACTGGTAATTTGAAAAGGTGGTGCTTCAACATTTGGATTAAGCAATAGGGGGTTTGATATTTAATTTAATACAGTGTGCCCTTAGTAGCCACTGGAGTTTGGTTCCAGGACTCCCCTATGGATACCAAAATCCATGGATGCTCAAGTCCTATTAAATATAATGTCATGGTGAAATGGCCTTTATATAAAATAGCAAAACCAATGTTTCCTTTTTGGAATGTATATTATTTTTTAATATTTTCAAGCCATGAATGGTGGATCCATGGATAAAAAAAAATCCATGGATACAGAGGGCCAACTGTGCTTCATACTATCATAGGTTTTCCACATGATTCTGGAATCCCTAGACCAAGTTTCTGTTTCGAAAATCAATGGAAGACATTTCTCTGTCTGTAGGAATTGAGTTACGTTCATTAAAAAGTACTTGAGTATGCAGTTTTTGAGATTTCTCAGTAAAGGCATTATGGCAGCAATGACTTTTATTTTCTGAATATCAATAACATGTAGTCTGTTAATACAGTGTACTGGAATAGTAGCCATAAACTATGTTGATGGATTTGTCTGTGAATATCATAGAACAAATAAGTCACTATTAATCTTATATGAGTTTTAGTCAATAAACAGTTCCTGGTGTTTGTGCCTGAAACATGTAGAGTTCTTTCTTTTTGCATCATCTGACAAGGGTAGATTCCTTTGTTAAAGTGATAGAGCAGGGGTAGGCAACCTAAGGCCTGGGGGCCACCCCACCACTGCCCACCACCACCGCCGCTGCCCGCCATGATAATATTGATTATTGTTGTTATTACTTGTTCTTGGGGTTTTCTTGGCAAAATCTCCATGGCTTTTCTGGGGCTGAGAGAGTGTGCATGCATATATTTTTATTATTTTTATTATTTATTTATTTATTTATTTATGGTGCTTCGGCCCCCCAATTGTCTGAGGGACAGCAACCCGGCCCCTGGCTCAAAAAGGTTGCCTACCCCTGTGATAGAGAGTAGTCCTTGTCCTTACAGACCTTCTTTACTCCACAATAAGCCTTATATGCATATTATTGCAAATATCAAGAAGCAGTTAATCATAGCTTTCCTTTATTGTTTGGCAGGGGCAAACATAAATATTCAACAAGTGCTGTTTTGAATTGTAGGTTGCTATAGTTGAATTTTAAAAGGTTATTTTCATTTTTGCTTTAGAATATTTCTCCATTTAGTTGGATTCAGTTATAATGAAATTAGTCTAGATACTTAGTTATGAAATGTTGCTTGCAAGCAATGGTATTAATTCAAACTGGATAATCAAATAAAAGTATGAGTTTTTTAAATATTGAATGCTTAGTGTCAATGAGGGTAGTGAACCTTAGTGAATGGTTATAGAGTGGATTCTCCATCCCACTGACATCAGGGCCACAAGCTTCAATTGAGTATTAAACTGTTAATATAATTGTCAAAATTGTTAAAGAGACTTGCATAAACTCAACATAAGAGATATCAGAGACATAGGCATGTTAGTCTGGAATATTGGTATGTAAAGGGATTTTTAAAGCAACTTTAAGACTAAATGAGTGAAAGAAGTTGTAGCATAAGCTTTCATAGACTTGGTCTACTTCCTTAGATGCGTGGAGTGAACTGTATGCTGCCTATGAAGGACCTGAATGGTGGAGGGAGTTTTGGAATGTGTTAGTGCAGGCAGAGAACCAGAAAAGAGATGTGATAAACTGAGACTGGGATATTAGATAGTGTTATAATATGTGTAGTGTGCCAGGAAGCCATTGTCTCTGTTCAACCCACTGTTGATGGATTGGGGTTTGTGGATATATTCCAGTTTAGCTCTTTGTCTTTCCAATCTTCCTTTGTAGTTTTTTTGTTCAAGGACCGCTGTACAAAGGAAGATTGGAAAGAGAAACAGCAAAGCGGGTAGCATCTAGATTTAATCACATTTAGAGTTGTTGTTCTACTTGTGTGCCTTCAAGTCATTTTTGACTTATGATGACTGTCATGGGGTTTGCTTGACAAGATTTGTTCAGAAGAGGTTGCCCTTGCCTCCTTCTCAAGATGAGAGAGTGTGATTTGTCTAGTGGGTTTTCATTGCCAAGTGGGGATTTGAATTCTAGTCTCCCAGTCATATAACAATACTAAAACCAATACACTACACTGGCTCCACAATTAGAGTAGATCCATTATAATCCATGAGATTTATGGAAGTCATGAATAACTTATCTCATTGATTTCACTATGGAGATTATCCCACCGCTGAAATAACCTGGTTTACCTCTTCCGAATTGAAGCCTAATTTGGGATGTAGCCGGTTTCTACCACAAGGATTTTGCTGCCGAAGCCACTGGGTTAATCCAGCCAGGCTGTAGCCTGGGTCTTTAGCGCGCTTCAGCAGCCTTATTTCGAGACTGGGAGCTTTCCGACTTCAAAAAATGGCTGTCAAAGCGCGCCGGGGACCCAGGCTGCAGCTGGGCTGGACCCGCCTTTTGGCTTTGGTTGTAAAATCGTTGTGATAGGACCCAGCTGCCTCCCGAATTAGGCTTCAGTTTGGAAGAGATAAACCAGGTTATTTCAGTGGTGGGATAATCTCCTATGCCAACTAAAGGCCTAAGCAGACTGCCAGAAATAGTGAACATTAAATTGAGGCACTGCCCTGGCTCAGTGCTAGGGAATCATGGGAACTGTATTTTTTTCTGGGACATTGAGCCTTCTCTGTCAGAGAGCTCTGGTGCCACAATAAATTACAGTTCCCATGATTCCCTAGCACTGAGCCAGAGCAGTGCCTCAATTTAATGTGCACTATTTCTGGCAATCTGCTTAGGCCCTAAGTCAGTATTAGTTATCATGCCCTGACATATCCCTAAACTATATGGAAATGATGCAGGGGACATATCAGAAAGACAAGATGGTGCCACCTGTGACAATGCTTTTCCTCTGAATTCTCTGTCTATAGGAACTAATAAACAGAAGAAACAGTCAATATAGTTCTATTCCCCTTGAGAAAGGATTGTTGTAATGGAGGTCAATGGGAACAATTGCTTGTTCTGCTCTAGTATTTAGAACTGTGATCCTGCAAGGCAAATGTCTTCATTAGTTTTTAACCAGTAATTGCAAGGGTTGGAATAGCTGGTCTTTTCTAGTAGGGAATGTACCCATCATGTGAGAATGTGTACCTTCTCGGTGGCTAGGAGGCACTGCTGTGCTGGTGATTAGTATTCTAGTAGCATAGGAGTGAGCAAAGCGACAAAAAGAAAGTGTGAACTGCCTTTCCTAGAAGCCTCTGGAAATAGGGCTTCACCTTTTGAACAGATTATAGGACTTCCTTGTGCTTCTTAAGAAAAATGCTTTTCAAACCTAGAAGTGGCTCTCGGGTTATTTTCAATGTTTCTTTCTTTCTTTTACTTTTTGACAGTCCATGTGACCTTGGAGAATCCCAGGGGCAGCAAATTCAAGGCCCACTGTACTTCCAACAAGACACAGATTTCAAATATAGCAAAGTCCATGGGGGATAAATCACAACAGTCCCCTTCCATTGCTTACCCGTGTCCTGGCATTCCCAGATTTTGGCACAAACTTTGATATTCATAATTTTTGTCTGGAACACCAGAATGAGGTCCCTGTTGGCTTTCTAGGTAGAAAAGTACAAGCTAGTGGTGAAGTTCTCATTTAGGTCATGAGACTAATCTTTTAGTTTCACATCTCTAAAGTTCCAGTGCAATGAGTAAAAGTTTGTTGAGGAAGAATGGGATATGGTATGAGCTTCTGAAACCTTCTGAAATAGTATTTGCTTATGTTTATTAAGAATATTTTAAATAACATTCATATTATTAATTTAGGCATGAATGAAATAGTCATGTCATAGTAAAAAAAAAAAAGGGAGGATATAACAGTATGCATATTTAATGTTTAACATATTCTTTCACAGGCTGGGGCTCTTGACTTACTCAAGGAACTAAAGAATATGCCCATGACTCTGGAGTTGTTACAGGTATGTATTTCCAGTTCTGCAGTACCTTTAAATAACATGTTTATGTCATAATTTTAAAGAAACAATCTAAAAATATACATATAGTGCAAACGTATGTTTAGTAAAAAAAGTGAAAAATTATATAATATCTGTCAATAAGGGTATGGGGGAGGGGTTTGACAAAAGAAAGGAAAGACTACTTGTAATGTCAGTAGTACCTTTATTAGTCATGCTGAAAATACAGCCTAGTCCCAGCTTGAATAGAACTATTGAATCAATGGGAATATGGTAAGCCAGGGGTAGGCAACCTTTCCCCTTTAAGGGCCGAGGGACTTCAGCTCCCAGAAGCCTCAGCCATGTTGGCCAATAGTCCCATGTTGGCCAATAGCTCCTGGGATTCTGGGAGCTGAAGTCCCTCGGCCCTTAAAGGGGAAAGGTCGCCTATCCCTGTGGTAAGCCAACACTGACATAAGTTCCATTGATTTCAGTGGATCTGCGCTTCTTGAATCTGATATTTGGATTTGGGCTATAATAACAAGTATGAAATCAACATCTAAGCTGTTGCTCGTGTTGAGAAACTTGTACCATCAATGGTACAATACTGCATATTTATCATGTATATAAGACTATTGAGCCACACAGACTGATTGACTCTTTATACATACTTTTGGTGAATATAAAAAGTGTAATTCCCCAACAGATGTAGATACATACTATATTTGTGCAGTCACAGATCAAACGCAAGCCAGATGGTTCCAAGGAAATAAAGAAAAGACAGCTCACAAGTACAAAAATTATTGTATATACACACAGTGGCAATACAGCAGCCAGTACCAAATCAGAGCTTAATAGCAACATGTGTTAAAGCTGAGCATGGTACACATTTGGTCCAAAATTTCTTAATAGCTAGAAATGTTTAAATAGGGGCAGTTTTATATCTGATGATAGAAACTGAGGATTTGTAATATAACTTATAGTGGTAGCCGATGCTCCAGCAACCACACATACAAGGATACGTTTCTATAAATCCCTATTGGTGAAGAGGCATCTCCCTGTAATCTGAAATTTCCGGTGTCGATGAAATAAGAAATCAACTGTTGTGGCACCCCCATTTCTTTCAGAGTGATCCATAGTTTTTCATGATCTACCCATTCAAAGGCTTTGTTGTAATCTATCAAACACAGGCTTACTTTATTCTGAAGTTATTTGGTGCACTGCATTATTCAGCATATGTTTGCAATATGATCCCTAGTACCTCTTCCATTTCTGAACCCAGTTTAGAAATCTGGCATTTCTCAGTCCACATATAGTAAAAGTCTGTGTTGTAAAGTTTTGAGCATCACTTTGCTTGCATGGGAGTCCCCTTTTGGGGAATTGGAATGTATGAGCACCTCCAATCTGTGGGCCATTGTTTTGTTTTCCATATTTGTTGGGAGATATAAGTTAGAATTTGAATGGATTCTATCTCTGTAGCTTGAAACCACTCTATTGATATGCCATCTCCTAGTGATTTTTTTCTCCCAAGTGTTTTTTCACTTCACTTTCTAAAATTGTGGATTCATCTTCAAATGGTTCTTCCTTGAATAAATCTGTCATCTTGCCATCTCTTTTATATAGTTCTTAAGTGTATTGTTTCCATCATCTTTTTATTTCTTCTTGATCATGCATTGTGTTCCCCTGATAGTCATAGATCAGGGGTAGGCAACCTTTCCCCTTTAAGGGCCGAGGGACTTTAGCTCCCAGAATCCCAGGAGCTATTGGCCAACATGGGACTATTGGCCAACATGGCTGAGGCTCCTGGGAGCTGAAGTCCCTCGGCACGTAAAGGGAAAGGTTGCCTACCCCTGTCATAGATCATCCTCACTTTTTATTTTTATTTTATCTCAGATTTTCTCAGATTTGTTTTCTCAGATTTTGTGGATGAAGTCTCTTGATCTGCCATTTTCGTTGTCGTCTTCCATTTCTCTGTGTTGATTACTATAATAGTTCTCTTTGTTCGTGCACACAAGTTGCTGAACATGTACATTCAATATTCTGTCCCTATTTCTGTCACCTTTCCCTTTTGCTTCTTATCTCATTAACTGCTTGAAGTACTTCATCTGTCTTCTAATAAGGCATTTCCTTGTTTTTAGCTGCAGATAGTGTCTTTTTACATTTTCCCTTGTCTGCTCTTGAGTTCTTCTGACTCCTGGTTCACTAGGCACAATAGTGCAAATCTATTTTTACATGGTCTTTAAATTCTATAGGGATATTCTTTGAATTGTATTTTGGCACAGTGGTTGAATTTGTGTTCTTCTTTAACTTTACTCTAATTTTTGATATTAGCAGTTCATGGTGTCTGCCACAATCTGGTCTGGTCTTGTTTTTACAGAAAGAATGGAGCTTCTCCATCTTCTGTTTCCAATGATATACTCTATTTGATTTCTGTACTGGCCATCAGGTGATATCCATATATCCATTCATTTCTTTGGTGCCTGAAGAATGTATTTGCAATGAACAAATGATTGGCCAGCTTCATTCTTGATTCTAGCCCACATTCTCCGAACAATGTTTGTTTCTACTCTGATTTCTACTTCTGCGTTTGAATCACCTGTGATTACCAGAATATCTTGTTTTGGAGCCCCCTGTTTCTCTGATGAAACAACAATATTTCCACTATGCCACCACTAAAATATCTAGCAGACAGTTGCCACCCTTATCAGTGTTTCTAATCCTTGTCCAATCCACTACCTACTTTTGACAAAATGAAGTTTATCATGCTTTCTCCATCTTGAAATCCAAATTTAATAAGTCTAAATTACTTAGATCCAATACAGAAAAATCACTAAACCTTTCCACCAACATTGCTACTAACCTTTTGGTTTATTACAAACTTTAATTTTTTTCTGATTTATTGTTTTATTGCCTCCAATTCTAGTTAAACTTTCTGTCCTTAGTTCCGAAAGAAGGCAGCATACTGAGGCAGAATTAACACAGCTGGTTCAAAAGTTCCTTTAGTTCTCAATGCTAATAAGCAAAATTTAGAAATTAGAGGCTGGATAAAGAAAGGGAAGATTTATGGTTCCAGTTTTTGTTATGGAGCTGGTTATCAGTTCTTCAGGCAAACCATGTCATGAGGCCTTGATGGAATCCAGCTCCCCCAGTTTCACTGACCTACACTTGTATTTTCCAGAACAACTGCTCAATTATACGTCCTTGGTTAATCCCTTAGATCTTTCCCTTGATCTGAGATGATAATTTACCAAAGAGAGCTTGTCTCTAGCAGGTGGAAACACTGCTGTCACTTCCTCCTCCTGTGGAGCTCTGCTAGGGTGAAGGCATCAAACTTCATATTCCCCCAGAAGGGAATACTATATAATTATTTTACTGAAAATATCACATTCCTGTGAACTTTAGCTTGTTCATCCCAATTTTTACAATGTTTATATATTCCATTTCTTGTTTTACGTTGTCTAGCTTTCCCTGATTCATGCTTCTCATATTTAATGTTCTTATATGTTACGCAGCTTTGAGCTTTCATTTCACCTCTGAACATGTCAATAGCTGAGCATCCTTTTCAATTGTGTCTAGTTGGATCATTAGTCACTCATATTTGTCCTCTGCAAGTGCCCTCTGACCTGGGAGTCTCGTCTTCTGACATGATTTCTGGTTTCATTTTGTATTGTCTCATCATAGAGTTTTAATGGCAAAAGATATTCAAAAGTGGTTTACTGATGCCTCCTTCTGTCCAATACTAAAAAGTGTTAGCTATAGTGCTACTGCCTTCTCTGAGATGGCCTCAACCATTGTCACCCCCTTCTACTTCTTGAAGGCACATTAGTTTATAAGAGCACCTTCAATAATTTTTCTAGCACTGTCGATGGCAGTAGTTCTCTGTATTTTATCTCTGATTTACTATAAATTTGTCCCTATTAATGATATTTGATTTTTTAAAATAATAATAATAATGTCCTAATAAAATAATTCTCAGTCCCCTCCAGTAGACCAGATTCTTTTGAGCAGATTGTTCTCAGTGTTTACCAAAAAGAAGATAAAAATTTCCCTAGCCCTCAAAGAATGTTTGTTAATGGTTATTCTTGAATAGGCTTTTAATTCAAGAGAACCAGAGAGAGAAAAAGAGAGAGACTAGGGCCAAAAATATATCCTAAACTAAATTCTCCTGGATTTCAGTCTTGTATTGCTGACATTAAAAGTGAGCCCTTGCTTATGTGGGGCAGTGCTTAACTAGAAAAATTAAGAATGGTTTACTTTAAGCAGACTTGCAGTGAAAATTACTTAAGAACTCTATGCCTGCTTTCCATTTTCATGCAATCTTGCATGTTCTGATACATTTTTTAAAAATGCTGGTAGACTTCTTTTTGTCTTTTTGTAAATATGTTTTAAGTTTTGCTATCTGTCTTTGTTTACAGTCTACAAGAATTGGAATGTCTGTGAATGCAATACGCAAGCAAAGCACAGATGAAGAAGTTACATCTTTAGCAAAATCACTTATTAAATCATGGAAGAAGTTATTAGGTATAGCTGCACTAAGCTTTTCAGCTTTTTCATTCTCCAGCTTGTTTTGAAATTAATATCTAATAGACATTTAACTGTCCATGTAAAAACTGCTTTTTTTCTTTTTAAAGCATTTTGTTTGTTTTTTTAAGGCTAAATTCAATTATCTGCTTGCATTTTACTTTGTTTATCACCAGGGCTACAATTCACTTCTTTATCATTACCTCATCATCTCCACATCCTCATCCTATATTGTATGACTAAGGGCCTTTGCAGACTGCCAGAAATAGTGCAAATTGAGGACACTTTAACTGCCCTGACTCAGTGCTAAGGAATCATGGGAACTGTAGTTTATTGTGGCACCAGAGCTCTCTGACAGAGAAGGCTCAATGTCTCAGAAAAAAATACAATTCTCATGATTCCCTAGCACTGAGCCAGGACAGTTAAAGTGGCCTTAATTTACACTATTTCTGGCAGTCTGCAAAGGCTCTTAGAGGATTGTTGAAAAATTACTGAAAAAAAAGAGATTGATGTCAGCAATCTGAATACCTGCAATTAATATAAATTTAAAAGTAGATTTGACTCTGTATAGGTTATATAGTTAAAATATGTATATGTTGCAGATGGACCATCAAATGATAAAGACGCTGAAGATAAGAAAAAAGAAGCAGCATCGTCATCACAAAACAGTCCTGAAGCAAGAGAAGAAAGGTATTGCTTCTGTCTCTTTTCTTTTTGATGAAAAAACTAACTTTGGTGCTTGCAGTTTGTGAAAATTAGGGTAAGGAAAGCTGGTGTAAGGAAAAAAATAAAACAAAACAGGTTGTCTAGGGCAACCAAGCTAGGCTAAAAGTTTGAGGGTAAGATTATGGAACCTAATTAAAAAAATCTTAAAAGCGTATAAATTTAAAATTACAGGGTATTGTAAAAATGTATGGTATCTGATACCTGAGATAAATGAAAGTTTGCCTTTAGAGTGGAACATGCGAATGACTACAATGATTATTTGAACACTGTGTTAAAGCTTAGGTTACCTTTAATATTTTTATTAAACGATATGTGGCTCCACCCCGCCCCACCCCTTGTGGGGTTTGTGGCCCCACCCTTCCCAAATGTTCATTTAACAAATCACACACATCAGATTACTATGTACTGGAATCCTTTATTACAGTGAAGGAAAAACAAATGAAGATGTTGAGAATCACAACCTCTTCCCTAATATACAATACTGAGGTTCTGCCTCCCTGCCCTTTTAGCAGTTCCAGTAGCAATTCAAGCAACAGAAAAGAAGAAAGTAATGCAGCTTCAGAAACATTTATTTCTCCTTTTCCTCGGGCTCCAAGCACATCTGATTCTGTACGAATGAAATGCAGAGAAATGTTGGCAGCAGCTCTCAAAACAGGAGGTAAGCATTGCACCCTTGAATAGGGACATAAATATTCAACTATTTTGTCCTCACAAGTGAAGATGAATAATTTCCACAGATTCCTTCTTGCTGCTGAGAAAAAAAAAATTATATAGTTCTTACCTGGTATTTTGTACATCCCAAAGTGTTTTAGGAAATTATTCTGTGCAGAAATATACATGGTTTTTGTGTGTTTGAGAAATGTGTTTTGATTTTGTGTTTATAGTTAGCCATATTAGATGAGTTTTATTACAAAAACAATATTAATTTCTTCTTTGTGGTCTCTGCGAATCACACAAATGGGTTATATCTGCGCCTCGCAGCTAGCTCGGAAAGTTCTAGTATCACTAGGCAAATCTTTGATTGCAACTTTTTGGTGGTAGCTCCGCCCACCCCTATAAAGCCCCTGACATTCTTACTCTTTCCTCACTTCCTTTCATCCACCGCGTTAGCAGCTAGCAAGGAACTTCATTCCTTAGAGCCGCTTATTTCACTCTTGAAAACTTTGACCTATGGCTTTTTTACTATTTTTCTGGCTTTTGACTACTCTTTTGGATTGCATATTGGTGATTGTTGGCAAATCGATCAACCTGGACTGTATTTTGACTTCGTTTTTGTCTTCTGACTTCAACTTGTCGAACGGACACAATGGCATCCTTCAAGCATTGCGGTCAGTGTGATGCGAAGATTCCTACCACCGACTGCCATGACCAGTGTATGCTCTGCATAGGCGAGTCACACAATCCAAAGGCTTGCCCACTCTGTAAGGGCATGACCACGCAGGCCCTGAAAAATAGGGACCTGAAATTGAAGGCCGCGCTGTGGGAGCAGGCCGAGACCAGCCTCAGCACCTGTCCAGACTACCCTGGGCAAAGGCCCCTCCACCTCTGGTAAGGAAAGAGAAAAATAGAGAGGGAAGTCCAAGGAGAGGTCTAAGGTCTAACACTCCCCCAGCAGTGTTCGGGTCCGAACAGGCCCCTTCCACTCCAATATGGCTTCTAACACCTCTGATTCATGTCGGAATTGGAGGGAGAGATTTATGAGTCAGAACCACCATCCCTGACTCTTTACCAGGCCAAGGAAGTGGTCCCTAGCACTTCTCGGGCTTGGATTCAAAGCAGATCAGTCTGGTATGGAGGACAACGCCATCAGGACCCGCTCCTCAGCATGCCTCCTTGTTTGCACACAGGCCGCTCCCACAGTCACTCGCAGAGTCTCCTGCTTCGAGCCGCTTTCACATATGGTCCCGATCTCCCACTCCGGATTCTGAAGTAGATAGATCTTCTAGCCCGTCCTCGTTGGTCAACCTGGCATTTTCATCTCCCACCGATGATGTCAAGTCTTTCACTGACCAGGTGGTGAGAATGGCCAACACGCTGGAGATTGAAGTGGCCTGTACCGACGATGAGGCCTTAGATCTGATTGAGAGAAGGGTGCACGGCAAGGTACCAACTCCATCAGTAATCGCGTCCCTGCAGTCCCTGGAGAAGATAGCCAAGCAGTCCCGTCCACCTCAAGAAAGATTGAGAACTTGTATCAGATTGCCTCTTCGGGACCGTCTTGGCTATTCCAACACCCTCCACAGAACTCGGTCATCGTTGAAGGCTCCCAAATGGCCTTCACACCCAGGACCTCCTCCTCCCTCTCCAATAGGGAGAGTTAGAAGCTGGATATGGTGGCTAAAAAGATTTACGCCGCAGCGCTACTGGACCTTAAGGTGGCTAATTATGGAGCCTGCATGGGTGTGTAAATTCAGCACCTTATGAAGCATTTGGAGCCACTTCTTCAATCTGTGCCAGATGAGGCTAAGGACAGGTTGGTTGCTTATAACAGTACTTCTTCAAGTGGTCATCTGCGAATTCACACAAATCCTGCCCATCCTCCCCTCAGTCGTTTCCTGCTCGTTATTAAATTTCCTGCTTTCACTGCTTGGCAGTGTACACTTTGGAACTGAGGAAAGAGTGAGAACACCAGGGGCTTTATAGGGGTCAAAAAGTTGCAATCAAAGATTTTCCCAGTGATACTAGAACTTTCCGAGCTAGCTGCGCAGGTGCAGATATAACCCATTTGTGTGAATTTGCAGATGATTACTTGAAGAAATACTGTTATAGGTAAGCAACCTGTCCTTCTATTGTAGCACCAGGAGTGGTTCTAGCAACCTCTGTGAAGAACATCTTGTAGCAGATTTCGAACTTTAGCTTTTGAGGACATGTAGGATAGAATTAGTACACACCAGATGCCAGGAGGCAGTGGTGACTAAAGGGTGTAGTTGCAGCTGGTATTAGGGAGAATAGGCAATTGACTGATGGGGCAGAAGCTTTCAGCTGAAAGGCCCACTTGTGAATTGTTTAGGTGAAGGTTGACAGAGAAAGGATAGCACATTCCTCTGCTGCATATATATGTGTATATGTGTGTATGTTAAAAATGTGTTAAGTTACTTTCTACTTCAATTTGTAACTTTTGAAACTTATTTCTGTAAGGGTTCATTATAAAGCACCATTGAATGATACTGAATAGTCCAATGAGAAAATATAGCACTGATTCCATAGTTAATATTATTAGAACTGAAATGACTGACTGAGAAAATGAAACCCTTTGGTTACTGCTGAATTTGCAGAGTACTATAATCCTTTCAGTTTGAGAATCTAGGTTGTTGTTGTTGTTGTTTGTATTTTGAGTGCTCCATGAATCAACTGTGTACTGGACATTAGCTATGTTTAGGTGATAAAGAACTTCATTAAACCCTTAGAATGTTTTGATGAAGCGTGGTATAATTAAAATACTCATGCTCACAATCTGTCTTCTTTTACTAGATGATTACATTGCTATTGGTGCTGATGAGGAAGAGCTGGGATCTCAGATTGAAGAAGATATCCTTTCCTGTCTAATCAGTGTTTGGCCATATAGTTTAACAGGCTTTTGTTTTCTTTTTTGAAATATTTATGCTTTACACACTATAGCTCTGTAATGATAATTGATTGACTATTGTAGTCATTATGATCCTTTAACATTTTGATGCCACACTGAATACAGCAACGCAATATAGAAATAGTGCTCATATTATTCAGATTTTTATGGTGTCAGATTTTACAGTGCAAATCCTTTGGAAGAGGGACCTGTCCTCTAGCTTTTCAAGTGTTGTACATGTAGAAAATGCAATATAATTCCTGGGATTTAAGATCTGACAGTATAAATATATGAAATGAAAACACTAAATAGTTTGATGCACCTAAAAATAACAAAATACAAGACTTTCCTTTAAGGGATGTGGATTTTTCCTGTTTTATCCTTGTAACCACTCTGTGTGGCAGGTTAGACTGGGAATCTGTAGGTATCTTAGGGTTCCTTCATGAGCATAGTAGAGTAGTTAGCATAGTCATGAATTCAAGAATTTTGCACTTGAACTGTGAAATCCTGTTTAAGATGTATGAGTAAGGAACTGTTCTAGTCCTGAGAGCCATCCTGAGCACACTCCTCTCTATCTCCTGGGACCAACCATGCAGACTGGATGAGTCAAAGTTTGTAAACTGCCTTCCCAGCTGCATATTTCTCATTTCTTCTTTGGTGCTCCTGCCTCTTAGTATGAAGAAAAGGACTCAGCCACCTCTTGGAAGGGTCCCTCCAATTGACAGCCAAATCCTTTCATATGTGTGTCATCCAAACGAAATCCACCTGTAATGCTTCACCTTTTAGTGTTCCTCTCACCATCTTAGTTCAGATGTAGGCCATGTAGTGGGGGAGGAATCCTGTATTTCTCTGCCAGTAAGTAACATTTATATTTTACATGCTCAAGTCTCTTCAAGCAAATTGAAAAAAGGAATTGCTGTGAGCTGTAGGGCTAATTTTGGCCAAAGGTTTGTAACAGAATTTTGCTGATATTGCTGTTGTCCTTAACTCATAAACACCTATATTCCAAGAACTAAAAAACACTGACATGAAATACAAAAATAGAGTGCGCAGCAGGATAGCAAACCTCAAGGACACAAAAAATCCTAATCTAAGGAAAAATGTTTTATGTGGAAATATACCTCCTGACAGGTTTGCAAAAATGACAGCAGAGGTAAGTAATTCATTCAGCTTCATGTTTCAGGTTTTCAAATGCAGTTCATCTTACTATAATAAATAATAATAATAATAAATTTTTATTTGTAGCCCGCCCCTCTGCTAGGCAATCGGGGCGGGGGACAGCAGGATTTAAAACAGAGCAGCGTTAAAACATTCCCTCTCCCCATAATCCCTTCCTCCCCCCGCCCCATCCCCTTAAAATAGAATTAAACCAAAGAATAATTAAAATACTATATTAATTAAATTAATAAATTAAAAGCAAATTTTTACGAGGAGACAGACAAATGGGGCCCCTTTATGGTCCGACCGTTATTCCGGGAAGGCCTGCCGAAAGAGATCCGTCTTTACTGCTTTCTTGAAAGCAGCAAGAGTGGTAGTAAGACGGATCTCATCCGGCAGGCCATTCCAGAGTCTGGGAGCGGTTGCAGAGAAGGCCCTCTGGGAGGTCTGGGACAGCCTAGTTTTCATTGGCTGTAACAGATTCCTCCCAGAGGACCGCAGGGCGCGGGGGGGGTCATATGGGGAGAGGCGGTCCCTAAGATAAGATGGACCCAAGCCATGTAGGGCTTTATAGGTCAAAACCAACACCTTGTACTGCGCCCGGAAACTAATTGGCAGCTAGTGGAGGGATTTGAGCACGGGTGTTATGTGCTCCCTCCTTGATGTTCCCGTAATTAGCCTGGCTGCCATATTCTGTACCAGTTGAAGTTTCCGGGTTAGGCACAAGGGTAGCCCCATGTAGAGTGCATTGCAGAAATCCAGACGTGAGGTTACCAGGGCGTGTACCACAGCTTCCAGGTCCCTTCTATCCAGATAAGGGCGCAGTTGGCGTATCAGCCGAAGCTGATAACAGGCGCTCCTGACCACCGCATTCACCTGACTAGTCCAAGAGCTGGGTATCTTGGAAACAAATAATTTGGCATGTTATAGTGGCTTAGTGGTTAAGACGCTAATCCTGAAAATCAGAAGATCGGAAGGTTGGTAGTTCGAGACCCGATTGCTACATGATGGGGTGAACTCCTGTCATTAGTTCCAGCTTCTGCCTGCCTGGCAGTTTGAAAGCATGCAAATGCAAGTAGATAAATAGATACCACTTCAGTGGGAAGGTAACAGTGTTTGGTGCAGTCATGCTGGACACATGACCATCAGAGTAGTCCTCAGACAACATTGACTCTTCAGCTTAGTAATGGAGATGAGCACCGCCCCCTAGAGTTGGTTATGACTAGACATTTATGTCAAGGGACTACCTTTACCTTTTACCTTTAATGGTAGGTATTAATAGAAATGATGTATGCTAGAACCAACCTTCCTTCATCTTGAGATTTGGCAAAAAAATTATATATTACTTAATACACCAATTCTGTGTTGCTTGTCTTTTGGAAGATATTATTGTAAAAAGGATGTTTATGCAAGTTTTAGATTCATTTCGAAATTACATCTTTTAAGTTTCCATAGTCAAAGGATGCATTTTGAAG
The DNA here is from genome assembly GCA_026167975.1 of Phrynosoma blainvillii. Taxonomy (NCBI): domain Eukaryota; kingdom Metazoa; phylum Chordata; class Lepidosauria; order Squamata; family Phrynosomatidae; genus Phrynosoma; species Phrynosoma blainvillii. The sequence goes on from JANUYF010000004.1 coordinate 60,455,317, forward strand.
ACTTTTTGCAAAGGTTCCTGGTTTCTATCCAGGCATTTTCAGAAAGTACTAATAAAGACTCTTGTCTGAAACTCTGGTGGTGACTTTCAGTCATTGTTGACCAGGGGTGGGCAACCTTTCCCCTTTAAGGGCCGAGGGACTTCAGCTCCCAGAAGCCTCAGCCATGTTGGCCAATAGTCCCATGTTGGCCAATAGCTCCTGGGATTCTGGGAGCTGAAGTCCCTCGGCCCTTAAAGGGGAAAGGTTGCCTACCCCTGTTGTAGACAATGAGGCTGTCCAAACAAGCAAAAAAGCCTGTGTTCCCCCTGGCCTCATGTCATCCTATTTGGATCCAGCCTGATCCCAGGGTAAACATGGCCTAATGCAGGTCAGATTGACCCATGGTTTGCTGCAGAGTTTCCCAAAAACTCTGGCAAGCCCTGGCAAATTAAATGGCTTCATACACTCCTTACCTTATTCTCCTATTGCAGTTACTGAAAAAACCCTCATCGCTGTGTCTGATAGGGTGCCTGGCCATGTGGGTGCAGCCAGGCAACCTGTTTTCACATCAGATGCAGCAATGGCAGTAACAGGAAAGTAAGGTGAGGAGCGCATAGTGCGTAAACACCCTCCCATCCCCAAACCAGCCCAGTGACCAATCCAGTCTGGGTGAGCCCATCATTTCCTGGCCCATCTGCTCAGCCGTAATGTCTATGCAAGATTAATTATCTAACTTGAATGAAGACAGCATCCTGTGCTCCTAGATGTTCTTAAGATTCCAAAATCATAAAGATGAAATTTCTAGCTATTGTGGTGTGAAAGTGGATTGAGATTTCTGGGACTTTCAATAAACATTTTTGGTGGTTTCAGAAACTGTTCCATTCACGTGGTTGTCTGCAGCTTACATTGAAAGGGTTCCTATTTTTAGATAGAGCGTAGTGCTTTCTGAGCTGATTTTATGTAACTTAAGTTGCATCAACAGATAACTAAATCTGATAGCACCTTATTAATATCATGATGCCGATTGTTGACGAGACTAGATCCAGTTCATAAATCAAATTGCTTAGATCCCATTCATTGTTGGTATATTGGAAATTCCCACCCAGAGAGTTGTACTGTATTGTCCTCCTTTGTATGTGCAATGATATGAGGGACAATCTACTAATATAGAGAATTCTCTCCCCCCCCCCCCATCTCTTCTCCTCCCATTTCTCTTCCCCCATCTCTTCTCCCCCTCCCCTCTCTTCCACTTTGTGCCTGCCAGAGAGCAGTACCTTTAACGAGCTGACAAATGCTGGAATATTCAAGGTAGTAGAGGAGTGAAGGAACAGGGATGAGATACACAGAGGAGGGCAGGAGAGGGAAGGAATTGCATGGGCAAAGAAAGTACTAGATGACAGCCACAAGTAGATTCCCCAAATAAACATACCTGCTTGTGTAATAGGAGTTGTGTGTGTTTAATTGGACAATGTGATTAAATTCAAAAGCAGTATTGTTGAGAGCCAGTGTGGCACAGTGGTTTGACTGTTAAGACTGTGACTCTGGAGACCAAGATTAAAATCCCCACTTGGCCATAATAACCAGTTGAGGGCCTTAGGCAAGTCATATACTCTCAGCCTCAGAAGAAGGCAATGGCAAAATCCCTCTGAACAAATCTTGCCAAGAAAATGCTTTGATGGGTTCACCTTAGGATCACCATAAGTTGGAAATGACTTGGAGGCACACAACAAGAAAAACAAGTTAACTTGGTATTGATGAACCACCATGGAATAATGAGACCAGACAAGGAAGTTGGTTAATCAATGGCCACTTTATTTGACCTAATTAATAACATCTATCAACTCCTGGAAGACCAAAAGGGGGAGCGACCTGATGCGGCATCAGCTCCCTGACTACCTCCCCAGCCTTCCCTTAGGCAATACACCTGCCCCCGTGGGGCAATCCATTTGACTGGACTGCCCCTCAGTCAGACATCTGTTGGAAGGCAGACCCAGCCCCCCCCCCCCAGCCATATAACTTTAGAAGTGGGGGCCAAACCCTAGGTCCACCTCAAGGGTCGAGTCCTTCCCCACCTCCGGGGTGTGGGAACCCTAGTGAGGTGGTTCCAGAACTCTACCTATGCCACAAGGGGGTGCCCTGGTATAGGCTGAAACTCTTCCATTCTTCCCACAGACAAGGGACAGGCGCTTGCCTAGTCCCTTTTCTCCATCATGCCTGCCAATACAGCACACACACCCTCACGCAGGTCTTCCAGGAATAATTACCTTCTTCCAAAAGGTGCATGCCGTTTGCCCAGTAGAGCTCTTTGCAGCGAAACCCAGTCCCCTGATGAGGGATGAAGTGGCCATGCATACCTCATCAGGGCTCTGGAGGACAGTGTCCTGAGAGCTGGAGGTAAGTTGAAAGGCTGGCTAGGGACTACCGAGGCAACCTGGCAGACACATGGCAAGGGGAAGAAAAGGTAAAAGGCAACTTATCCTTCGCTGTCCTCCATTCCCTCATGCTTCTGGAATTCGAAGAGAGAGCTTGGAGGGCTGGGCCGACCTTAAGTAGCCTCTATCCCTACCCTCAATGAGGCGTCATGGTGCCATGCACCACCCACTGAAACCCCTGCCCACATCCTATTGGGGCTCATCAAATATTGGGCCCCTTCCTGCCATTGCTACAGGCAGCAGGCCTTCAGGACATTTGATTAGTTTGCCCTAAGGAGGGTTGAAAGTCCGTTTTAATGCAAATCTACTTCATTTGCAGAAAATGTTGTGCTCTAAAATGCAGTTATCCAATACTGACATTTCTCCAAATCTTATTATACCATTTTGTAATAAAATGCATTAAAATGTGTATATTAGGGTAAGTGTGTAGAAGAATGTGTGTTGGTGGAAATTTCACTGAGCGTAGCAGTCATCTTCAGTATACAGAAAGAAACAATGATTTCCATTCTGTGCCTCCAGTCATCAAACCTGTAATATTAAGAAATTAGTATTTTTCAGGTTTCTAGGAGAAAAAATAAAAAGTATATCAATAATCTAAAACTAGTCTGGACTAATTTAATAAATTGACACATTTTTTCTGCTATATTGCATAAAATTGGCATAAGCTGTTAGTAACAGGTAGCCCTTAAATTAACTTGAAAGTTGTAAATATATTGAAAATACTGAAAATCAATACGGTTATCTCTTTGTCTCACCACAGGAGATGGCAAGTGATGAACTGAAAGAGATGAGAAAAAATCTTACCAAAGAAGCTATAAGAGAGCATCAAATGGCTAAAACAGGAGGAACCCAAACTGATTTGTTTACATGTGGTAAATGTAAAAAGAAGAATTGTACTTATACCCAGGTATGTCACGTAATGTTCTCCCTACACTTAATTATAGTACATATTTCTTATAAACTTTTTCTAACACATTTGTAAATTTTTACATAATACCATTATTTGATAAATTAATTTATTTTGAATATAGTAGGTATTTCTTTTACCTGTTGCAGAACTAAACAACTTGTAGTTTCCCTGGTGGCACAGTGGTTAAATACCAGTACTGCAGCCACAACATTGTGCATTCAATTCCAGGGCTCCAAGTTGATTCAGCCTTCCATCCTTTCATAGGTCGGTAAAATGAGTAGCTTGTTGGGGGCGATTGGCTTAGAGATTGTAAACTGCTTAGAGAGTGCTGAATTTACTATTAAGTGGCATAGAAATGCAAATGCTATTGCTAAAGTATTGCTAGATGATTTGCAGCAGCTCCCATCAGTCCTAGCTAAGCATAACAGTGGTGATAGGCACTGCAAACCAACAGCATCTGAAGGGCAACAAATTGCTCTGATTTGTTGGATCAATAACAGTATGAGCAAAATGTAAATGAACTTTAAAAAAGCATATATTGATGTTCATAATACGGAAAACATGAAGAAAGCTTACTGAAATAGTAATGACAAAGTCTGGACATTTGAAGTTTCTTGGGTCATGTATTACATGTATCTGTGCAGAATACACTTTGGGAAAAACCTCTGAAGTTCAGAAGAGCAGCAGCACTGCTTTTGAATAGTATACCTTTGTGTATACTGTTTGGCTCATAGAGGGAACCACAGCACTCTCCTCAATTTCAAACAATCACAAGTCAAAAGCCAGGTGTGTAGCAGGGAAGGTGTAGGTTGGATGACTTCAGAGATGACTACTTGAATAACTACAATTACAAGTAAGCACCCTGCTTTTCTTCTTCATGATCTCTGTGCAGCTACATATTTGGAAGAGTAGCAAATTGACTACTTAGAAGTGAGAGCAGGCTTTTCACCCAGAGTTTATGACACACCTTAACCATCATGCCCACTGTTTAGGAACTAAAATTATATAGGCTCACAGAAGAAAATCATACAAATGACATGTAAGTCAAATAGTATGAATAAATTAAAGTATTTATGAGCAGTTCAGATGGTAGCAGCCAAGGATTAAGGTTGAGAAAGCATTGTTAATTCCATGGCAAAATTTATGAAACAAACAGGTGACATGGTATAGTGGTTTGTCAGTTGGACTAGGGCTCTAGGAGACCAGAGTTTGAATGCCTGCTCAGCCATGCAAACCCACTAAATGGCCTTGGGAAAGTCATACTCTTTCAGCCTTTTAGAAAGGCAGTGACAGTCCCCTTCTGAATAAATATTGCCAAGAAACCCCTATGATAGGGATGTCATAAGGCAGGAGACCTGCCTCTGAATGACAGTGTGAGGAATAAGCTCACATTGTTGATTGTTTACTGCACCTTAGTAGAATTATCCTTTGCTGTACCAACACTTCCTTCCCAACCAGATAAGAACAGAAAAAAGTTATGCAGCCTACAGCTGAAACCCAATACAAGTTAAGAGGTGATGTGGGAATGTGTGGGTAATGAAAATTAGTTCAAGTCTTCAGGGCCAGATGAAATGCATCCAAGAATACTAGATGTGATATTTGCTGATATGATATCAGAATTTCTGTATGATCTGAGAATTCCTGGAGGAGAAGAATTCCTCAAAGTATGGAAGCATATCAGTGTTCTCCCTTTTTTGAAGTGCAGGGAGGATCAAGACAACACCATCCAAGTCAGTTGATGGTGGTCCCAAATATGCAAATGTCATAACAGTCAATCAATCAATTAATTACATTTTTTTAAAAAAATCTTGTTCTATATCACAGGACCTTATGGCAGTGTGTAAGTAAAACCAATTTAAGAAGTTTAAAACAATTTAAAATGTGAAACTAAAATAACCATAGTAAATTATTTGATGAGCTTAAACAGATCAAAAGAATTTAAAACTATATGCATAAATATTTTAAAATACATCAATAAGGTCCCAAAGGCTTGCTTTATACTAGCATTGGAATGAAGCTAGCTTTGGTGCCAGTGAGGCCTCCAAGGGGAGGACATGCCACCACTAGGCTGGCATAGCTGATCTTGGCTGCTACCATCTCAAAACCTTTTGTGGGCAAGATAAAAGCTTTAATACTTTTAAAAGCTAAAAATTAGATTTGGTATATAGTATTAAGGACATATAGTAAGTTAAACTGTTGTGAATGCAGTAAACCTTGTACCAGAGGATTCCAGTCTATCAGGAATGCGATATCTCGCATTGACCAATTGTGCACTGTAATATTAACCAAATATATTTGTTTCCCTCTTGTTTTCTTTAGGTTCAGACTCGAAGTGCTGATGAACCTATGACAACATTTGTTGTATGTAATGAATGTGGAAACAGATGGAAGGTAAAAGGACTAGTGTTGTTTAAATTCTGTATAGCAGACTACTTTCTATTACAATGGCATCAGTTGTATTATCTATTTTACTAATGTATTTTTGCCAGGTATGCTTATTTAGGAACTGGGTGTGTTGTAGCCTATATATAAAAAGAAGTGAAGATTGGAATGCCAAGCTATTGAGAAGTCAAATATTGTTGTTTGGCTATGATCAGGTTTTGTTGATTGATTAAGCAGGGAGTGAAAACAACAGGGGAAATGTTATGACTTCATGATTTGCTTGTGACTTTTCTGGAAGCATTTTGTTGGCCTCACTTGGAAAAAAGGGTGCTGAATTAGCTAGATTCTGGGTCTGATCTAGTAGAGAAAGGGGATTATTGCATGAACTAGCATATCTGTAAGGGAAACATTAAAACTGAGACAATAACAAAAATGTTATATGAACAGATAGACTTGCTCTCAAATTTGCTCTCAAACCATAAAGTTCTCAATTTAAATACGACAGAGAATCAAGCTTTATTACCTTAAATAATAAAGGACTATTTTTCACTGCCACCATATATACCTGTATTTTTTAGTGTGGTACTAACATCTGAAATTGAGTCTAGAACAGTGATCTACAATCAAGCTAAACTTGCATTCTGCCTTCAATTTTTTTAAAAAAATAATCCTAACAATTCTGGTTTCCCTGTATTTTCCAAAATTCATGATGAGAATTGGGGTGGGAATATTTCTACTGTGGTTCAAGAGCTGATAAGGACATAGACAAGAAGCTGGAGACCTTCATCTGCTTTCACAAGATAATAATTTGGACTCAGCTGTATATATATGTCTCATGAATTTCTTTTCTTTCTTTTATTTCCAGTTCTGCTAGAAGAAGAAATTGTTTGAATCTGGACCAGTATGAAAGATGATTTTATAATTAGCTTTAAGAACTAGGCCATACATCTAGCTTCCTTCAAAAACTTTTTGGATTTTTTTTCATTCATTTGTTTTGTTTTGTTTTGTTTTGCTTTCCCTTTTAAGGAGACATCTCTGAAGTTAGATTCTGTTTTTGATGCTGTCATCCACGTAGTTAATAGTAGGGCCAGGATGCTCATGTAAGATGCAATTTCTTCCTTCCCCACCCCCCTCCATTTTTTATAAGCAAGTCTACATTAAACTTTTATCAATGACGTATGGGTAGCTGCTTTTTTCTTAATGTTGTGAACAAAGTGTTGTGTTTGCATTTGACATAGCCAGCTGAAATGTTTTCTTGCAGTGTGGGATTCACATTCAAGAATACTGTATATATTTATGTATAAGTCTAGAAACGTAAATTTAAAAATCAACCCAAGAAATTTACCCATAGGTCAATGTAAGTATTGTACTGTAACACTTATCAAAAAATCAACCATCCCCCTCTCTGAGTAGAGTGGCGAAAGGTGAGTGCTTAGTTCATTCCAGGAGACCTAAAAGAATCTAAAACCCCTCTACTCTTTTTATAATTTTTTATCTGTGAGCTATCTTGTGTCCCCTTGGGCAGAAAGGCAGCATACAAATGAAATACATACATACATACCCTCCACTGTGGCACTGCTTCTGATATTTTTGAATACCTAGGTGGGAAAACCTAGAACCAAGATTTGTGGGCAGTTAACAACAACAAAAAGTGGGAAAATAGTGGTAGCTCTTTGATGCTTCTCCTAAAAGGAGCAGCAAGAGAGCAGAGTGGGTTGGTGCTTCTCTTAGGTTCTCCGGATCAGACTAGGCTCTCACCTTTTGCCACTCTTCGCAGAGAAAGAGATAAATCCTTTTTTGATAAGAATTAATATTGTACTTTAACTCTTGCCTTTACATCCTTTTTCATGTGCACGTTTTCTTAGCCCTGCTCTCACTTGTTCACCTTCCCCACATGTCACATAGCCACCACGTACCATAGTTCCCTCCTCATCCATCAAGCCTTTAGGGTGAGCAGAAACAGTTGTGCCTGCCAGAATTTTATAAGTTCTATGGCATCATTTTGCTTTGCTTCATCCTTCACATCTTTTCTTACAAGCTCCTAAGTTTTTACCCTCAACCATGGATCAAATCAAAATCCATATTTTTGGCCTCCAAACCTGCCCTCGACTTATACATGAAGGTTGATTTACACATAAGTATATGCAGTATATTCTTTTTTAACTGTTTTGGTGTGTGGGAGCAAATAGGTTTGCGTTATACTAATTTAAGAAACTACGTTATGTATGGGTGGCCCATTTGTATAAACTACTTCTGCACTGGCGTTTCATTGATTTCAGAGATCTGATGTCTCATGATAAAGTGTGCATGGCCTCCTGTTACATTATCAAATTTGTTACAGTTTTGAAACATGCTTTATTCTATTCAAATAGCAGATCTGTTGTGCAGCCCTAAAGCATGTGTATAAATACCTTGTCCTTATTTCTAGAGACATTCCTAAATGATTGGTTTGATCTGTTTTTCTCCTTTATATTCTAGGTACTATAATTCATTATAGATTCTGTAAATCAACTATGATATTTTGTGGTATGCTGCCTATCTGGAGTTTAAAGCTAATCTTTACGAATTTATATATATATCAGTTCATTTGAACTCTTTACTACAACACTTTTTACATGTAAAATCACTAATTCCAAGACCTTTGAGGTCAGAAATAAAATTATGTTTTTTCACCTCCTGTTTTGGTGGAGATATGTTAGAATGTTTCTCAAACTCTGCCCTTAAAATACTGAAAAAAATACTGAAAAAGCAAAGAACGTTACTATTCATGTGTGTGTATTTTTAAATAATTTATAGGTTTTTGTGGGATTTTCGGGCTGTGAGGCCATGTTCTAGAAGAATTTATTCCTGACGTTTCCTGACGTTTTGCCTGCATCTATGGCAGGCGAAATGTCGAATAAATTCTTCTAGAACATGGCCTCACAGCCCACAAAACCTGTAGATGCCAGCTGTGAAAGCCTTCGACTTCACATTTAAGAATTTAGTTTGGGGAAGAAAGGATCCCTACTGAGTCGTGGGGACAGGGGTTTTGTGCACCCTTTCCCCCCAAAAAAACCTTCATTAAGGTTGATATTGAGAACATTTTCTGCATTACAATAAGTTGGACTGGATGGCCCTTGTGGTCTCTTCCAACTCTGTTTCTATGAACATTGATGTCTGAACTGGGTCAGATGAAAGGGTATTTCTCATGTGTACCTTCACACTAAAAAGATTTCAAATTCAATTTTTGTACAATTATTATTATTGTTGTTATTATTATTATTATGTTGATTGCTGTGAATAAGATGTTTAGCGGTAGTAGCAACATTTATTTAACACAAACACTCAGTGTAAGATGTTTCTTAATTACAGATGTTAATACCTATCTCATCTATTTGGATAGCAGTGCTATTAAGCACTATTTTTTTCAGTTTGACGTTAGTTTAGCTCTTTGCTAAAATACAACTTTTTAAAATGTTTGTTCTCTCATTCTGAGTTACTTTACACACTTATACTTCTAATAGTAAAGTGACTGTGTGCTTACAAATGTGTACATATGTCAGATGACAAACCCAGATTGTCTTTCTTTGCAGATCTTTCAAAATGTTTTTATTCTGATTAGTCAAACATGTTTCATTATCAAATTTCTGTTTCTTCTGTGTCAAAGAACTGATCATACATCTGGGGAAACCTGACATGTAAATTCCATTGCTACATCTCCAGAAACTTAAAAGACTCAAGTATTCAGTATAAAAAGTAATTGATTTCAGCTGAACAGTAGTAACATTTTAAAAGATATTTCATCACCTTTAAAAAGAATTAGACACATTCATGGAAGGTATGAATAAATACTGCATTCAAAAATAGTCCACCTTTGATAACCATTGCTTGTTTATGCATCATATCTGATGATCAACAGGCCCTGCCTGTGAGTTGGTCATCCTAAGGATATAGACAGAATCTGCGGAGAGATGAGAGCTACCACATGTATACTGGATCCGTGCCCTTTCTGTCTCTTAAAAGCAGCCAGTTGAGCACTGACCCAGTGGGTAAGGAAGTAGTGAATGCCTTTCAGTGGGAAGACTGGTTTCCATTCTGCCTGAAAGAGGCCACAGCCTCATTACTGGGGGGGGGGGGGGGGGGAGACCCTGAAACCCTGAAACCCTCCACACTTGAAAATTACCAGCTAATATGCAGCATCCCTTTCTTGGGAAAGGTACTAGATTATGTGGTGGCCTCCCAGCTTCAGGCGTTCCTGGATGAGACTGATTGTATAAACCTGTTTTAATGTGGCTTCAATCCTGGCTATGGGGCAGAGATCTTTGGTCACCTTGGTGAATGACCTATCTCTATTGGACCTCAGTGGCTTTTAGTACCATTCACCATGTTACCCTTTAGGGCTGCCTCTCTGGGATGAGACTTAGAGACACGGCTTTTCAGGAGTTCTAGTCTTTTTTGGAGTGGTGAACTCAGAAGGTGTTGCTGAGGAATTCCTGTGCCATTGGCCTGCGGACTCCCATGGGGTTTGGTTTTGTCCCCATGCAGTTTAATATCTACAAGTAATTGTTGGGAAAGATGACCTGGATTTTTGGGATTTGGTGCTGATGACACCCTTATCTTTCTGTCTGCTGAACTTCAAAGAAGCTTGGTACTAAACCAGAATCTGTTGTGGACTGGATGAGGGAAAACAAATTGAAACTTAATCTAGATAAGATAGAGCTACTCCTGATCAAACAAAGATTCATCAGGGAATGTATGTAGTCTGTGCTGAATGGAATTGCCCTTCCATTTAAATCTCGGATTCTCAGCTTGGGCTTGTTCCTGGACTTAGGGTGCTTGTGTTTCAGTGGTAGCCAAGAGCACATTTCCATAGCTCAAACAAGTGGGCCAATTGGGCTGTCCTGAAGATATCAGATCTAGCTACAATGACACATCCCTAATTACTTCCCATGTTATTTACTTTAATGTGTTCTACATGAAAATTTTCAGAAACTAGCAGATTTAAAAATGTTGCAACCAGACCAGGATTGGTTACATGGAAAATACAACTCCATCATTAAAACAGCTTCAGTGTCTACCAGTCTATTTCTGGGCAGATTTCAATGTGATTATTATTATTATTACTTACCTTACATGGTTTGGTTCCAGATGGTCTGAAAGATTCTGTATCGCCATATGTACAAATGTTAAGATCCTAGCAGATGAGGAAGGGCTTTATTTTGGTCCCACCGCCATTGCAGACGTTTCATGAAGGCACAAGAGAAACCCTTTTGAGCAGATGCTCCTGGGTTGTGGGAGTCCTTCCCATGAGAAGAAGTTCAGTTGATCCTCTCTCTGCGTTCTTTCCAAAGGCTGGGAAAGACCTTTTTATTCAGGCAGACCTTTGGTTCTTAACTCATGTGACAGAAAATTCTTAATATAGGGTGCTGTGCTTTTACCTTTTTATAATTTTTTTTTAATGTAAACTGTTTTAACTTTATGCTTTTGATATAATTGTTTATTTTATTGGTTTTTAATGTTTGTATAATAAGAGTTTAGTTTTACTTTGTCTTAATTTCTTGTAAGCCATTTTGGGTCCCATCTAGGAGAAAGATGTGATAGAAATTAAATAAATAAATAAATAAATAAGTAACAAGTGCCTGTTTAGAGATGTAAAATTTCCGAAAAATTGGAAGTCGGGGGGGAAGTTTTCCTTCTTTCCTGGGGGGGGGGGGGATGGAAATTTTCAGAAAAAATAAAAATTATATCAGCATACTTTATTTTGAAAGACAGTTTTGTAGTTTAAGAATATAAAATGTATGATATTTTGATTTGGCATAAAATTATCATGTTTAGTATTTTAAAAGTACAATTTATTCAGGCAATAATTGCAGCTTTAATTTACTTTTTATTCTTACAACTGAAGTTGAAATAAAGAAAACATCTGATCTGTAATGCATTTCTTTGATTATTCCTATTTATTAGGAGCAACCAAAATATAAAAATAAAAACAGAAGAAACCTCAACATTAAAAAGAAAATTATTTCATTGCCTCTAGTTCTTCATAGTGTCAGACATAAAACATTTATTCTTACAAAAAGAACTGAGAGAAAGAAAGAAAGAATTGCAGTGATCTGATACTTTACCTAGTCCTATATAAAAATCCTCCTGTTACACAGTTTTTATAAATAATATTGAGGAAGCATATGAATGCTCTACTTTAAGTGTTTTATTCAATTTATTCAAAAGGAAATGTTCCATAATCCATTTTTTTCCTGAGCCTTCACATCTTTATGCTTGATTAGCATAAAAGGAAATTAAAAAAATATAAAGAAATGATTAAATTGACCTTAGCATAGTAATGAGAAGACTACACTGTTTCAGAGGAGTAGATATAACTACAAACCCTGATATCCCCTCAAAACCTCAACCAAATTTCTGCTTTGTTTTATGCCATAAATTTCAAGTATGCTACCACCTACCCATATGTACTTGACATACCTGATGGGGGTTATCCTGTAACTTCTCAAAGAAGCTGACACAAACAAGTTTCAAGACATTATAGTTCCCTGTGCTAAATGTTGTGAATATTATGGTAGTAAAAATAAATTAGTATTTCTGTTTTCAGAAAATTAATGCATAAAGTATTTCTTTCCCTGGATTTAGAGCTTGTTTTAAAAGTGTGCAACTTGTTTTACTTCACTAGTTTGATTGGCTGGAAAAAACTGGTTCAAGGTTGACTGTGCTTTCAAATACAAGTGTATATCTGAATACGTGAGGTACATGCTTGTAGTTGCTAGCATAAAATAGGTTTTGTGGCATAAAACATGGCTTTCATTTTGAGGAGAGATATTAGACTTGAGGGTTTGTAAATGGGAATGGAGTTTCAGCTAGAAAAATGTTTGTACAACATCTTACATTTATAGAACAAAATCCATAAAACGTGCAATACCTCTGTTGGCCAACCAAAATCCACAAAATACATCATGCAAGCATTAGAAGCTTTACTGGCTTCTTCGGGCAAAGATGTTAAAAATCATGCAGAAGAAAATAAAGTGACAATTCTGAGGACTTTTTTGCGATGGTGATGGTGGATGATGATGATGATTTTGCTGCATGACCAACATGGCAATCCCTGAATATATTTCTTTACATTTATAGGATATCTTGAGTTTTGACTGGACTGAAAGACAGTGGGAGGCTTATCAGTACTACAAGAATAGTGTCCTAAATATTCTCTGAGTCCTTTGATTTATCTAAGCTTAAAGTAATTTTGGTCTGTATTGCAGTAGTATCTGTTTTAATGCATTTTCTTGACCTTCATGCCACACAGACTTGTATTTACTAATGTTGCTACTTTTGCTAAGGAAGCCAGAAATTAAAGGGCAATGGAGCTAAGCTCCTGAGGTTAGGATCAATTGACTGTCCTAGTTAGAAGTGTCCATACAATTTTAATTTTGTTAACGAAAAGAATACCTGGACAATATAAATGTTCTCAGCAAGTTGTTGATATATAAAGGGCAGAGCTCTGGTGGATAATGTCAAGGGAATAGACGGTTGCAAGTTGCTAATGGGTGTCTTGCTGCTTGATAAATGCCAAGCCTGATGTAGTAATGGCTTTCATCCCCCAAACCCTGGGGTATATTGATTCTGTGACATTAGGTTTGACTTATTGTGATGATAAATATGTATCTACCTGCAAATGTTTGATTTTTTTTAAAATGAGACACTTGGGATCCAATCTTTTGAGATTAATTACTCAGCTTACTATTGCACTATTGCATGGTTCTTTCATATAGCTGATGGACTGTATGAGGGGGTATTGTAAAGTTTTAACATTCAAAGTTTATCGCCTTTAAAAAATTGGCAGAAAGTTTGTTTTGATTTGTAGTTGTTAACTTATCTCTGCATAGTCACCGACCAGATTTACAAACTTTTCCCAGTGTTTCTTGACCATCCAAATACCTGATATTGTAGAAGTCTGCCTTACGAGAGGGTATCAAAAAGTAATAGTTATCACCTAGAAGTTATGGTATATTGATGAAATTTTGTCAGTGTTATCATTGGTCCCTAAGTGCCTGGTGTTTAGAAAATCAGCTCATTGTGTCCTTTATTTTTGTGACAGGTTGCTCCAGAAGTGACTAAAGTTTAAAATCCTCGTAAGGCACAATCTGCAGACTTCTATAATAATGGTATTCGGAGGGTCAAGAAACACTGGGGAAAAATGTGTAAATCTGGATGGTGACTATGTAGAGATAAGTTAACAACTACAAATCAAAACAAACTTTCTGTTAAATTTTTTAAAATGTGATAATTAAAACCTTACGATACCCCTCGTAGTTAATCCATTCTTTTTATTGGCTTCACAGCAGCCGTGAAGTTTTAATGTTCTCACTTTACAGATGGAGAGGCTGATAATGACTTTCTAAGATTTTGTAACAGCTCAAATAAAAACATGAATTCAAATTTCAGTCTAAGAGGTGTTGGATAAAACCTAGTTGTGCACTTCTAATGGAATGTCCAATTTCTTCATAGTCTTCATAGTTTTTCTAAAATAACCCATAAGAATTAGAGGTAAGGAAGCATGAGTTCACACTTTTAAAAACTAGCAGCAAACTGTTGGGTTTTATATGCAGTACTCTCCTTCATACACATTTCCATTCTTTAGGTAGTTCCTTTTTCTTCTTCCCGAGGATTCTTAATTTCTCAGTGGGAAAACCAGGGATGCTAAAGGGAAAACTTTGTTACATTTGGCATGATCAAATTGCTTTTTGATGCAAGTTTTGATAATTCAACATATAGTGTGAACCATTTTATGCAGGTTATTCAGCAACATTAGAAAATAATAATTCCTGTGTATATTGTAGGTATAAAACTACTGGTATGCAAAGAATGTGTGTGGCAATAAAGTGTGGAGAAGGCAACCTTTACCGCAACCTTCCAGCATTGAATGATCAGAAATACTGACTGAACAGAGTTCATAATTATTGGTGTGGAGGTTCTTCATTGTTGTTGCTGTGTGCCTTCAAGTTGTGTCTGACTTTTGGCAACTAAGGGGGATTGCAGACTGCCAGAAATAGTGCAAATTGAGTCCACTTTTAGGGTTAGGGTTAGTGCTTGGGAATTGGGGTTTTTTTCTGAGACATTGAGCCTTCTCTGTCAGAGAGCTCTGGTGCCACAATAAAATACAGTTCCCATGATTCCCTAGCACTAACCCTAAAAGTGGACTCAATTTGCACTATTTCTGGCAGTCTGCAACCCCCCAAAGATCAACCTATCATAGGGCTTTCTTGGCAAGATTTGTTCAGAGGAGGATTCCCATTGGTTTCCGCTTAGGCTGAGAGAGTGACTTGCCCATGGTCACCAGTGGATTTCATGGCTGAGCAGATTTGAACCCCGGTCTCTGGAGCCCTAGCCGAATATTCAAACCACTATGCCACACTGATTTTTTTGGAAGTTCTTCATACATTCAGCCAAATGCTGTAAGACAAACACACCCCACCATCACCATTCAGACCTTCCCACTAAAGGCTAGGGCTTCAGCCAGCAGCAATGTGAATGTTAAAGATAGTGTTTATTTCCACAAACATGCTTCTGGGCTAAATACAAGGCTTCACTTCAAGAGTTTGCCATCTTCCAAAAAGGGAGCATACAGAGCCTTGGTTGCTTGGGAAATTGCTGCTTGCTTTCTAGCAAACCTTGAAGTAGTTTACAGATTCTAGGAGCCAGCACCTTGCATCGTCTGCCCTTCTTTCACAGTTGTGTTGACCTTTTCATTTCTCATCCCTACTGCTGTGACAGACTCCCAAACTATACCGTATTTAAATGCACTGCTAGGACACTGCTTGATTCAATATGCAAGTGTAGTCAAGAGTCCTTAGGGGAATTTTATTATTAGCTCAAATATTGCAAGAGGGGGCTGACTACAAGAGCCCACGAGGTCGCCCTCCCGATGTTTATACCAAGAGACCAGGGGGTTCCAAGGAATGAGGCTGAGGCAGATGTCGGTTAACCACTAGATGTCTAATTTATTGAAACAGGGGAAGCACACTCACAGAACATACACTCACACACACATTCAAGGCTCAGGAAAATCAGGGTTGGAGATTGGAACAGAAATGCAATTACTAAGGGTGATGCTTACCAAAATGTAGACCTCCTCTGGGAAGCGAATGGGATGCGAGATGATGGAAGACAAGTCTAGCTCCGCAGCCTGGGGTTTGAGCAGACTTGCCGGTAACTAACTTCAGAGGTCAGAGTGACGTGGAGTTGTTTAGACCAAGAAGTAGCACACTGACTGGCCAAAATCTGGGGCTTATATAGGGCCAAATGGGCCTTGAGGCGAAAGGTGATAATTGCAATGATGGCACCCGGCTGTATAGGGTTACATTGTCTCTGGTGGTCTTAATCCGAGGGGCCAATATCCCGGGGAAATGTGCGACTAGGTGACACAATGCACCTTCCAATGGGTGGGGGTGTGTGAGACTGGGTGGCACAATACAAACATTACAACTCTGATGGCTAAGGGTGCTTGTGACTGGGTGACACAATACACCTTTCGATGGGCTAGATCAGGGGTAGGCAACCTTTTTGAGCCGGGGGCCGGGCTGCTGTCCCTCAGACAATTGGGGGGCCGAAGCACCATAAACAAACAAACAAATAAATAAATAAATATAAAAATTAAAAATCTAATTTAATTTTTTTAAAAAAATATGCATGCACACTCTCTCAGCCCCAGAAAAGCCATGGCAAAACCCCTGTGGAGATTTTGCCAAGAAAACCCCAAGAACAAGTAATAACAACAATAATCAATATCGTCATGGCGGGTGGCGGCGGTGGCGGCAGGACCGGCCTGGGGCCGGTCCAAAGGCCTCGGGGGGCCGCATCCGGCCCCCGGGCCTTAGGTTGCCTACCCCTGGGCTAGATGATCTCATCAGGGAAGATCCCATTCGCAACTCTCCTAGACTATCTGGGGCTATTGTGTGCATTAAGGATTAAGGGTGGTCTGCCCAAGCCATGGGCGCAGAGGACCTTTGCCTCCAATTCCACAGCCGGAGTTCATCTGGAGGTCATCATGGAATTTCTCATTTTTGATAGCAGAGGAACTATGGGTAGCATATAGGTTGTTCATATTTTTGGATATGAAGGGGATTATGGGTAACACAAGTGTACTGCTGCTAATCCATAATAGTGAAAGTAAGAAACTCTTTGAATATATAATATTTGTCTACCAAAACAAAAGTCATCATTTCCTTCTCACCAAAACGAAGGCTGAATCTACATCTGCAAAATAATTCATATTACCATGAAGCCAATCCTTTTAGAACACATAATGCTTCTCCGTTTTGAAGTGAAAGCTCTTTGTGATACCTAAGGGCTTTGAAACAATTTTTAAAAACAATTTACTCAGTTAAATAGAAAATCTAGGTTTTCTAAATGTGTGTCCTGCACCCAAAGGATCAGGGTGGGATGGTGGGGTGCTTGGAGGGCAGCACAGATTGGTCGGAGATTACCTTGGCATCCACATCCAACAAACATGGTGTTGCCAAAAAAAATATATCTTGAGGTGCAGTTGCTTCACTAGCTGCAAGCCCCAGGAAAGCCCACAAAGGGCAGAAGAAAAGAGGAGTGGACACAACATTCACTGAATTCAGTGGGACTAAGCAGACATAGATATGGTGGAGTCTCCTTCTTTGGAGGTCTTTAAGCAGAGGCTGGATGGCCATCTGTTGGGGCAGCTTTGATTTTGTGTTCCTGCATGGCTGCAGGGGGTTGGACTGGATGGCCCTTGTGGTCTCTTCCAGCTCTATGATTCTATGATGTCTTCTCTTGTGATCCTCTCAAAATCCTTGTGCAGCTGGGAATCCAATTAATTTCAATGAGATTTGCAAGTGCTGTGTTTTGTGAATTAAGTGTGTGAAAATGCCAGGACTAATGGAGTCTGTGCAGAATGCTCCCTCCTCCCCAGCCAAGACCACTGTTTCTCTTGATCACTGACTGGAGTTCAGGTTGTTGCAATTCTGGGAGGGAGAAAGAGACCTGAAAGGAGGCTAGACTGCCCTCCCCCCTTCTGATTTCCTCCCTATTTCACCCATTCCTAACCAATGCTAGTTTCTCCTTATATTGAATGAGGAAGCATTTATTTTTCTCAGCAAAGGAGCCATCCAGTCAGAGTGCAGGTGGGCAATTAGAGTGACAGGAAAACAAGAAAGGCATCGATTGGTTGATTCGGATATGCAGGGAGACAAGACAAAACTTCAGAGCTGCTGCAGCCATGTGACCAAAAATAATAATCCAATTCACTGACCATATGAACCATGATGGAAACACCCCTTTAGGTGGGGGAAATGTATGGCTCTAAGATCAATTTGAGTTCAGATTAAAAAGGGGACTTGTGGCACTACCAAAGTAAACTGAGGATAGATTCTGGTACTGGGCACTGGAGCTGAATTATTTTGCAGGTGTGGATTCAGCCTGGGAAACCTGTGCTTAGATAGCCTAGGGTGTCTCACTTTATAAAACTAAGGGTCTTTACAGACTGCCAGAAATAATGCAGCTTGAGTCCACTTTAACTGCCCTGGCTCAGTGCTAAGGAATCATGGGAACTGTAGTTTATTGTGGCACCAGAGCTCTCTGACAGAGAAGGCTCAATGTCTGAGAAAAAAAACTACAATTCCCATGATTCCCTAGCACTAAGCCAGGACAGTTAAAGTGGACTCAAGTTACATTATTTCTGGCAGTCTGTAAAGACCCTTTGACAGCTATATTTAGAGGCTGCTTTTGTGTGCCTTCAAGTCATTTCTGACTTATGGCAACCCTAATGCAAACCTATCGTGGGGTTTTCTTGGCAAGATTTGGTCAGAGGAGGTTTGCCATTGCCTTCCCCTGTGGCTGAGAGCATGTGACTTGCCCAAGGTCACCCAGTGGGTTTCATGACTGAGCTGGAAATCAAACCCTGGTCTCCATAGTCATAGTCCAGTGCTCAAACCATTATGCCATGCTGGCTCATTGGAGGCTACAATCTTATAAATATTTCCCTTGGACTAAGCTCCATTAAATAAGCCTTACTTTAAAGTAAACATGTATTGGGTTGCTTTGTATTTTTCAAGAAGATGCCAAATTACTTGGGATAATTGTAGAGTTCTTTTTCTTCCCCTCATCTCTTTTATGTGACCTAATGTATTGCACTCAATAAGATGGCAGTGAAAAATCCAACTTGTCTTCATTTGCAAACAGTAGATATAATACTGTGATATATCTTTGTTGCTAAAATCGAATCATTGCAATTGGTACGATTTATGAAGTAAGATGATGGAACTTGTGGCCACAAGTGAAGTGTTACTGACAATATAAACATTCTTCCAAGTCATCTCTCTTGGGATGATACAGCTTGTTGTTTTAATGGTAAGCATGGAAAAAGAAAAAGAAAAGAAAGGAAACATCTCTAGGATGCTGCACTGAACAATCAGGTAAATTAGGGTGTATGTGATTTTTCTCCCAGTGGGGCAGAGTCGTAGTTAATGTTTTTTGTTTTGCAACGTCCAGATGAGGTTACTGATGGTGAGCTAGGGAGGAAAAAAAGAAAAGAAAAAGTCATGCATTACTACTTGGATTCTGTTTTAGAAAAATGTCTTGTTTGTCCCTGTCCATTTTAATGGAGCCCCTAGTACAGCAGCAGGAATTAATGATTAAATAATAATAAATCATATTTATCAGCAGCAACAACAGTGAAGAAGGGGATGAATACTTTCATCCCATGTTTTCCTGTTGATGTTGATGTTGATGATGATGATGATGATAATAATATAATAATAATAATAATAATAATAATAATAATAATAATAATAATACCCTGCCCCTCTGTAAAAGCAATTGGGGGGGGGCTTACAGAATTAAAATTAAATGATATCCCCCACACTCACATGCACCGGTTGGGGAAAAATATAAGCAGCTGTTACTATCATATCCTGTTAAAGCTTCACTGGCCCTTATACACTTGCTCTACAGATCATCATAATTACTTTATAATTACTTTATAAAAACTTTTTTTGAATTGAACTGTGTCTATGTGCATGTTCAAGTCACCTGACGACTTTTAGCAACCCCATGAATTTCATAGGGTTTTTCCCTCTGAAGTATATAGTCTATATCACCTGGTATTTATTAGCATTCTCCCATCCAAGTATTAACCAGAGCTGACTCTGCTTAGTTTCCAAGATCAGACATGATCTAGTGCCTTTAGTGAACTATATAACTGTATAATAAATAAAGCATTCAAATACTAAATTTTGAAACATTCTGTCACAGGACTACAGCTAAATTGTTGAGTATCTGTTCATTAAATTAAACTTCTGCAATCCTTGAAATTGATATGTATTACCATAATGGGTCGATTCCACTTTCTCTGTATAGTTTTCAATAGCATTTTTCAAAAATCAGACTTTGCATTTAGAAAATTTTACAAATTCTAAACCGTATGCTTCTTTAAGCCAAAGAATATTTACTGTACTCAAAAGAGGACAAGAATATTTACAGTCCTCAAAAGAGCTATGCTGGAAACAGTGATTTCAAATGGTTCATCTATTGATTAGCAGAACTGAAGCTGTTGAAAAAATATTTATTAGACATTCCTTTCTAAACCAAATAATGGTTCTAATTATCATAATACAATAATGATACTTCTGTAGAATGGGTTGGTATGCAAGTAAGTTTATAGAATAAAAACAGCCAAAATATGTGTTTTATTTTTTATTTAAAATACCAAATGCCCAGCTCTTCTCCTTTTTCTAAGTGCTTTGATTTTTTTTTTCTAGAAATGTAACAACACAGCTGTTAAAATGCATTCCACAGATTCTAGTAATAAAATAACACTTTATAGGCAGCACATGCTCAAACCAGTGGCCTTCATTTTTCTCTCTGAAAAGCATATTTGCTAGTCTTGCTTTGAAGTCAGTAACTAACAAACATGCTGTTCATGTCCAGGAAAGATTGCAATTCAGCTTGCAATGAAAGAAAACGCCAGCTGTGTCCAGTAGAAGAGGACTGCTCTCTTAAGGTTGAATTCCAGGAATGAACGTCTTCCCAGTCCAGAGAGGATAGGAGATGAGGGAAATAGGATAAATGACTGCTAAGTACAATCCAGTAGTCACTTGACTGTGCAGAACATATTGTGTGCTTATTTCAATACAAAACCAAATATTTTATGATTTATTGAAGCAGAGCGTTTCTACTTCAAAAACAGAATAGTATGACAATAAACATACACACCAGCTTAAGTCTGGTTCCAAGAATTCAACTACTATAACCTTACAGTAGCTATAGACTGCTCTGATGTGAGGAGGGGGGAGTAGCTATCCATCTCAAAACAGATTATTTTATTCCATATTAGTTTTAAGTAATTTTATAAAGTCCTTTTCATGTAAGCAGTCCTCTTTTGTTGTCCTCTTAGAGGGTTGTTTTCCTCCATATTCTCTGTCACTATGTCTCAGTACAACTCTGAAGACACTGGAAATAGCTTGTGGTTCTAGATGTTATTCCATATTGGAACACTTTTAAAACTGTATTAAAATATGCAGTTTGAGTTATTTTCAGGTAATGAACTCATCAATTCTAAATTCTATGTAATGAATGGTACCCTGAAGTTTCGTTTCTGTTATGTGAGTGGGTAAGTATACAATAAATATATTTAAATTCTATGCTTCAGCAGATTTTTGAGAGAGAGACTCAATTAAGTCCTTATAAATAGCAGAGTTCATAAACCGAGGGTAGGAGTCTCTGTGCATCAAAGTGTAAATCTGAAGCTGTGCGTCATCAAAAGTATGTTGCGATGGTTCTAGCATGTTCCGGTTGATAACTTCCCTTACTCTGGAGTCGAGGCTGACCTGTGAATAATGGAAACATTTGTCAATGGCACACAAAAACACCATTCTCTACTGCAAACCATGGAAGAGATCTCATATGGTCATAATGGAACTAAACTACGCTGGTTTAACTGGAACAATTCAAGGTCTGTTTCTTTTCTGAGCCTTTGACATGGATACACTCCTGTCTCGACAGTCTTTTCTTAGCCTAATTTTTTTTTTAAACCCACAACATTCAGTGTTATTATTTAACGGGGAGAGAACAAGGGTCACAGACAAACAATTCAACAATATTGGTTAAAAATAAACCTTCATATAGTTTTGGACTGTTGTGTTAAAAGCACTGCTTTGGCTATACACATAAGCACCAGAGACTAGAGAAATTCACTTGGAATCAGTAAAGCCTGTGAATATGCAAAAAGCTTCTTGGTGTATATAAGGCAATGGTAAATCCTTCCTTCTGGTAGCAGCTCCGCACAGGGTAGTTTGGAATGGCCCATCGCCTTTAGGAAGAGTTTTGCTTTGGATCATATGTCCTTGATTCTGCCACTACCTTTGCGCTAGGAACCAAAAAGGATTCTCTAGCATTTTTTACATGCTACAGTACATGGATGGTGGCTGCTGTGTTGCTTGCATCATAGCCTGTGAATGGGACTAGCATGGTGCCTTAATAAGGCAGAGCACTAAGAGTGGTAAAGCTGCTGCTTCCCAACCTGGTTTGGCAATGTCTTTGCCATTCTGGAGTGCTGGTCATGATCTATGAAGCTCTTCAGGGCCAGCTCCCAGTGAAGGAAGGAATGGCTCCAACATAGCAGTTTCTCTAGTAGCCTCTCCCACTATCACAGAACCTCTCCCACTACCACAGAGAATTGTGCTGTTGGCTATGTAGTTCTGAGGAACTACATAGCTATGCATATAGGAAGCAGCTGATGATGGCAGGAATGCAAGGGCTTGTGCTGTTATTCTTGTCTCTTATTTCTTCTGAGTCACCATCATTGCATCTTCCTCATCTGCATCCTCTAACCTCTACATTTGGTAGGCAAGGGAGCAGGACCCATATTTTCCTTTTTTTGGCACCCACTGTCACATCACACCTCTGCCAGTGTGTGAGGGAGTTAGCATTTTGATTCCTACTTCAGTTGGCAAGAAAGCTTGAGCCACCCCATTTGTTAAGACCTGTATTCTAAGTAGAAGACAAGTGCTATATGCCACACAGCCTCTGGGTAAAAAATGATATATGAACATAGAGTGCACAAATGGGCATGTTATGAGACTTGTGCTCATTGGCTTCTGAACCTTTCCTATTCTATGGAGTCAGAATTTTTAAACAAGGTAAGATTTCAAGAAATATATACATCTCACTACTTACTATATAGTAAGAAAAAGGGGATGCAGGATTAATTCTCTTTTCACTCCACCACATAAGGTAAGCTTTTTAGTCATGTTATCTTAAAAGAAACTATTACAGAAGAAGAATAAGTGGTCTTAAAACAAACATTCGTTTTAAACCAGCATAGAAACATCTTGGAGTATTCAGTGTCTCATCTAAGATCTTTGATTTGGTTATTTTTTTAATTGTAGCTACTGCAAATGTTACAAACCTCTTTTGGAGAGAGGATGGAAATATAATCTTCATATATAAGTCTTGCTTTCTCTTCAATGACACTCTTATTGGATTCTCGCTTTAGGTCTTCACAGGCCATCCAGAAAAGCATGTTCTCTTCACTGAATTCTGTCCGAAGGAACTCCCTGAAAGCATTTCTCCCTGCTGGTGTTCTCATCAGTTTGTCAAAGGATTGGGACCAAGTGTTCACTTCTTCCAAAGTAGGAGTGGAGCTTTAAGAGAAGGGAAAACATGAGAGCAGGAATTACCAATCAAGCCATGTGATGATTCATGGAAATGTGGAAATTACAAGAAATAAGTGCAGATTGGAGGCCTTCCCATATTGTAATAAGGAAAATGTGTCACACATCCCCCAAATGGGTAAAGGCTAAAAGCTTCACTACTCATCAGGAAGCAGAGATAATCTGTTTATGAAGAAGTTCAATATGTTCTGTTGCAAACTTGTTATTGTGTACCTTCAAGTTATTTCTGACTTTTGGTGACTCTAAGGTGAAGTTTTCACGGGGTTTTCTTGGCAAGTTTCTTCAAAGGAGATTTGCCATTGCCATCCTCTGCGGCTGAGAGTGCGTGACTTGCCCAAGGTTACCCAGTGGGTTTCATGGTTGAGCCAGGATTTGAACCCTTTTCTCCAGAGTCATAGTCCAATGCTCAAACCGCTACACCACACTGGCTCCCATCTATTGCAAGTACCTTGGGATAAATGATCTGCATCCCTTTGTATAGCAATATGTTAATGGAATAAAGAGAAGGATAGGTTTTCAGAAAAGAAGTCCCTCACCCTACTCTTTTTGCCATGTGTTCTTATGAACACTGCCTTGTGAGGAAAATATAGCAGTGCAGACTGAATTTTCTCAAGCTTTGTGGAGAAATATCTTGGTAGACAAAAGAAATACTTGCATTAGATGTACATGTTGCCTAAATACATTAAAAAGGGTGGACATGTTTTCTGTGCCAGCAACGATCCACCTCAAGCTACAGGATTCTAGATGGACAAGGGCTAGATCTTAAGTTTTGTTTTTTTAAAGTTCTGTAATAGATATCAATAGATGTCTCCAGACAGTGTCAATGATTGCAATAAATTCAGACATTGTCTAAAGACACTGTAAAGCAGAAGCAATCTAGTTTCTCATGCAGCAAATAAGTAAAGTAGCAGTTGGGGATTTTGTCTCACATCTTACATTTCACAAGAGTTAAGAGAAGTTCCTTTAATTTTTTTAAACAAAGCTGAGAATCTGAATATTTGTCCCCCACCTTTCATTCAAAAGCCATAAATCCTGTTGGTACTTCCTACCTTTCTTCACAATTTGCAATAGTTTCTGATCTGAGTTCATGTGATGCTGCTCTTGCTCTTTCTTCTTGATTCCGAACAGTAAGACTGCAAAGTAAAGAAACCTTAGATTGATTAAGCTGAAATAATAATTTCTTGAAGTTTTGAATTTTCTTCCAGATTTTATGCCTACTGATGTTGACACCAATTGGCCCTCCAGGGACAGGACATTCCATTAAACAGCACAGCAGAGAAGGCCCTTCCCCATGGGTCCATGCAATGTAGATTCCTACCAAATTTCACCTGTTCTTAACACTCCTGCATCACATACCCACCCTCTTTGATGAGATCTGAGTTTAACAATTCCAGATAAAACAATAAAATAATTTAAATAGGATGAAGACATATTTGCACAGATCATCAAGTTAAAACAGCAGAAAAGGCTAAAACAGGCTAAATCATGCACATGTACACTTTTTTTAAAAGATAATGCACCAAAGCCACGTGTTTAATTTGACACCTAAAAGAAACCAATGTTGGCACCAACTGGGCCTCCTCCAAGCTCCAAGTATCAAGGTTCCAAGCCAATTAGTTATATTAATGGGAGTATCACATGCTTAACCTCCTCCAATAGTATTTGGCCCTTGTAATGTTAAATGCTGTGGATTTGTGTTTAAAAAAGAAAGTGACAAAAGAAAGAGTTTTACCAAAGCTACTTGCTGCTTCCTTCAACAATGAAATTAGCAGAAAATTACATCTCTACTCTGGGAGAGTTTCCATACTACTTGGATCAGCTGCCACAAAATCAAAATTGGATTTGCTGACTCCCACAGCAAGGAGTACACCAACCACCCTGTCATACAAAGTTTAGTTTCCTCTACATCACTTTCATCTCCTTAGAAGTAGGCCCACTTGAATTCAACAGGACGTACACCTGGATAAGCATGTAAAGGATTGTAGCTTTAGCTGTCACTGAATTGCAACTGAGTCTGCAGTTCTTCTAAGTGTATGGTGCTAGCTTTCCCACGCGTGCTGCTGCTGCCGCTGCGGCGCAATCAGCCGCCGCTGCCTCCGCACATGTCGCGGCCGCCATTTTGATTTCCAAAATGGTGGCCGTGATGCATTTGCGCATGCGCAGGAGTAATGCGCATATGCAAGCAAGTTGTGGCTGCCATTTTGGAAATCAAAATGGCGGTTGCGGCACGCACGGCCGCACGGTGGCCAAAACACGCGGTGGCAGCGGCAGGGGTCCGCCTGGGCCGGTAAGTGCCGGGACCTGGGCCGGAACTGGCCCACGGGCCGTAGGTTACCAGCCCCTGCTTAATGGGCTAGCATATTCAAGAAGGAACATCTACTTTCATGTACAATTGTTAGCATCCTTTGGGTAACTGGTTCTCCTCTCCAGATTACACTAATTTTTGCCATTAGACGATTGGTGACAACAGAAAAAAGGACAAGCTGGCTATGGTATCCCATTCAGTGGCGTATTGGTAAGCTTTATAGTGCAGAAGATGTTCTAATGTCTATATTCAAGGGAGATAACTTCATCATGAATCAAATGGGCATCCAAAATAAGTAAATAAGTAATAGAATGTCACAACTAAGTTTATGGGGCATGGATACAATCTTGTGCATGCCACTGATCTCAATGGTGCTTACACTGAGGTTTTATAATTGTCCCTTTGCTAGCTAGCTTTTAGTTGAAAATACAGATAATCCTGTAGATGTTGCCATTAAACTACCAGTCTGAAGTCTCAGCAAAGAAAAAACATTTTAAATCTCTGGTCAAGGAATTTTTAATGTAATATTTGTGTGCCCCAATGGACACACAGTCCTGGCTCTTGGATGTCCAGTGAAGACAAATGGAAACATACAAATTAACTGATCAACCACATTATTCCCAACCCTGTTTGAATGACTTATGCATGTTACTCCAAGCCAAGAATAAAAATAATCCCCAAATATTTTAGAAGCCTGAATATCCTGAAGGCACCAACTCCCATCTGATTTTGGAAGCTAAGCAGGGCCCAGCCTGGTGAATACTCATAGGGTGAAAGGAATACTAGGCATTGTTGTTAAATCTATCACAGGATTTTCTTGGCAGGATTTGGCCAAGTGAGAATTAAATTAATATTTTCCAGAGCCTTACTCCAACTTTCAAACCAATACACTATGCTTAGGACTTTACCTGGCCTCAGAAGACCAATTCATTTAGCTATAAAACAGAAACAGAAACTCCCTATCTTTCTTTGACTTTTATTTCTATTGAAAAGGGGAGAGGAAGATAGCCTGAGGTAGACAGCTGCTAATGCAATGATGAACCTATAAGTCTATATTAGAAAAGGTGTGTCTTAAATCTCTCTGTGTGTGAGCAATCCTGAAAATGAAAATACTGAAGACTGGAATTCCAATGAAGTAATTCAATAAATTCTGTCTCCTATGAGACTATCTGTACTACCAGTGGCAATGAATTATTTTGAACTGTGAGAAATTCCATGCAGAGTATTACTAGGAGAGCATATTCATTCTCAGCTTTCAAATTTTGTATTTGTCATGCTTCACAGGATGACAGCTGTGCCCTTTTTAATGTCAAAGTCACTTAAGAGAGGCCATTCATCATAATTGCACAGCTAAAAGTCTAATTGATCCTAAATGAGTGATGAAAGAATGGAGCAGAAGTTATGGCTTCCGCCAACAAAAGCCCATCTGGTGGCTGTTCATTTCCCTATGGTTTTTATAAAATTGTTGCTCCCCCCCCCCCAAAGGGTTTTAGATTTTGGAGATTCCATAGCTTGGGGTGCTATTTGCATTCCTCTTCAACATCTCCTCCCACTCCCCTAACTCATTCGGGTTATTTCTGGAAATGTTTTTTGTAAAGTAGGATTATAAATAGAGCATTAAATTGCAATTTGTTTCACATTTCCCTTTACTAGAACAGAGTTATTTTGAAGAAATTAATTATTTTAAATGTAAAATGAGGCACCTCTGCTTTTATTGTCATCCCAGGCTGCTTTTGAATGCTAACTATCAATTATAAGTATTAGAAATATAAAACCTTTCTGACTGAACTATTTTTCTTAACTTATGGTACCTTACACATCTTTTTTTAAAAAAGAAAGCATGTGTTAAAGAGACAATGGGATAAAATGGCCGTGATCTTTACATCCAGTCTAAATACAGCGAAGAGGTCCCTATTGTGCAAAAAACCATGATGTTTCCTTTCCGAGCCAAAAGAACAAACAAATGGGTCCAAGAATAGATCAAGCTAGAAATATCCCTAGAAGCCATGATGACAAGACTTTTAGACTGTCATACTTTGGACATATCATGAGAAGGCATGAATCATTGGAAAAGACAATAATGTTAGGAAAGGTGGAGGGAAGTAGAAAGAAAGGAAGGCCACATGCTACATGGATGGACTATTAAAGAGACCATGAATATGAATTTTCAGGAGCTGGGCAGAGCAGTAGAGGACGGGGGTGGGGGGGGCAGGGAGGGCTGGAGATATCTCATCCATAGGGTCTCCATAGGTCGAGACCAACATGAAGGCAGTTGACAACAAACAACAAAATGGATTTTTGCATAATAGGGACCTATTTTTTTTTATTTACTGTATTTAGACTGGATGTAAAGATCATCCAATATGTAAAGACTGGATGGTTTTCTTTCCCTATGGAGTTAGTGTGGCGTAGTGGTTTGAGTGCTGGACTACAACTCTGGAGACCAGGATTTGATTCCCAGCTTGGCCATGAAACCCACTGGGTGACCTTGGGCAAGTTACATGCTCTCAGCCTCAGGGGAAGGCAATAGCCAACCTCCTCTGAGTTCAGTCAGAAAGATTATATAATCCTCTGAACAAATCTTGCCTAGGAAACCTCATGATAGGTTCACCTTAGTATCACCGTAAGTCAGAAACAACTTGATGGCACACAACAACAACAACAACAACATTGCCATCCATTATAAGACAAGGAATAAACATGAAATATTTGAAATGATATCATATTGACAGTGAAGCAAGCTCATTTTCTGCTGCTCCAGAGACTAGGACACAAAGTAATGGATTCAAACTCCAGGAAAAGAGATTCCACCTAATCATTAGGACAGTAAGTGCTGTTCAATAGCGGGACATGCTGCCTCGAAGTGTGGTGGAGTCTCTTTCTTTGGAGGTATTTAAACAGAGGCTGGATGGCCATCTGTCGGTGATGCTTTGCTTCTGTGTTCCTGCATGGTAGGGGGTTGGATTGGATGGCTCTTGGGGTCTCTTCCAACTCTATGATTCTATGAATACATTATTAGCAAATATAAGCAGGAACAGTAAGAGTAAAATCTGTTTTCTCAGTGAGTTCTTGAAGTCCGCAACAGATTACTAATGATACACATTCTGATAGTATCCATCCAACCCGGGTCTGGCATTTCTACACTCAAATCTGATCTCAGTGCTTGAGAGAAAGCCCCGCCACCGCCGCCCCCCCCCCCCACCTTGCCTCATCTCACCTTGCCTCTGTGCTTTCTCTACATGCTTAAAAGAACATTAATGCCTTAGGTGCACCAGGAGTTTTCCAGACCACTGGGCAAATGAAGTATTCCTTGGAGCTGAAACACACCTGATGCTACATAAATTGGCCTGGGGAAACGTGCATCAACACTATCTCTTTTTCCTTGGATGTACAGCTATCTTTTAGGGATTCCTTCATGGAGACATGGTTGTAATCACTTACATTCTTTCAAAATCTGGCTTTAGGTTTTAATTGGATGACTATGCTAAAGGCTACTAACTGTGGCTAGGAGCATAATACTGCAGATGCAGATACTGTGTGGCTCTGATCGATTGCAGTAGTTCTTGGACAGACACAGTATTCAGTGGATTATACAGCTCAGCCATGCTCAGGAAGCACATTATGTTCCATTATAAATCCTGTCTTAGTAAGGCCCAAATATGTCAGCATCTGCATCTTACGTTTCCTTTCTTAAACAGATTCCCTTTTGAAGATGATGTCAAAGCAGTAATTGGATTGTACATGCATAAACATTGTTGTCAGCTTATGCCGCTTCTCTGCCTTGTGTAAGTGGAGGCAGTGATTTGATGTATCCAACATGCTCTTTCTTTCTTTCTTTCTTTCTTTCTTTCTTTCATGTCTTGATTGATGTTGTGGTGGTGGTGTGCCTTCTGACTTAAGACCACTCTAAGGCAAACCTATCGTGGAGATTTATTGGCAAGATCTCTTTAGAGAAGCTTTGCCCTTGCCTTCTTCTGAGACTGAAGTCTGACTTACCCAAGGTCACTCAGTGGGTTTCCATGGATTTGAACCCTGGTCTCTGGAGTCCTAGTCCAATATCCAAACAACTTTGCCATTCTGCTTCTCCTTCTTTGATGTTTTGTTCCAATATAAACCAAATACTACCCATGCCATTATAAAATGCTTCTCTGCTTAAAGTCTCTCTCTCTCTGTGTGTGTGTGTGGACCTTTGGCTCTCTAGACAGCCTACACAATCTGAAGGTCATATGTTCTCCCCATTGGGGCTATTATTCACATTACAAAGACCTCCATCTACTGCACAAGAGCTAATAGTCCATCTGGCTCTTCTATCTGAGATCTATGGAAGAGGCTAGGGATTGAGCTTGGACTTGATACATGCATAGCATCTGCTCTACCACTCAGAAGTGCTTTCTCCCCAGCCTGATTATAGAATGTATTTCTATAAGCAATTAGCCTGTTGGAGTAGCTGAGAAACATGAATACATAGGAATGGTTTCACTACTGTTTTGCCTCTTCATTCAGTTCCATGGGATCTAAATTATTATATTTTGTGTCTTCACTTAAGCTAGGCAACAATCATATCCCTCCCTCCCCCTCCTTTGTAACATTCATCTGATTACCCAAGGGGTGTATATTTATGTTCCCATGGTGACTAGTTGTCATCCCTCCCTCTCTCACCCCTGGGAGGTTTGAATGTGGTTGAAAGGCATACCAGGAGCAGCTGCAACAACAGCACCAACAGAAGCAGCAGGCGTTGGAACCTCGATTCCCTACCCCAGGCTGTGCTTGTATGGAGCTTGGTGTCTCCTGGGACACAGATGTCTGCCTTTTGCGCATCTCCATCTGCTCTGATCCCATGGGCTGCAAGAGGAAAAATTAGGAAGGAGGTTAAATGTTGTGGGAAATTCATCAGGTTCCTGTATGATGCTATGCTTCATTCACAGCATTAGCACCCAGTAGCTTTCTAATTATTGTTAATTGGGGGCTTGGCCTGCTGAGCAATCACAGTCTGGTTACAAGCAATTCATTTTCTTAATTGGATAAGGAATCCTATGCATTCATGCCTTTGTGCACCCACTATGACTATTCAGCACTGGTTCTATTAAACATGCAATGTGTTTCACAGCCTCCAAAATATTCTGCACCAGAGCTTTTGAGAGGCATGAGGAGATAGGAAGAGATAGCCAGGTTATTCCTCTTAAGAAGGTCTGACATGTTTCTACTTCACTATGCAAACAGCTGAATGAGGAAATAAAGGCTGGAGTGAGACCTCATCCTGTGGCTCAGAAGACACTTCTGAAGAACTTCAGAAAGAGAAGTAACTATGGGTTTTTCCCTTTCCACAAGAAGCTGTCAAGTTATACTGCGTTAGACTATTCCTCAGTTTGACCCAATATTGTCAGGGTTGACTAGTGATGGCTTTCCAGGGTAAGGATAACTTTTTTTTTCCCTGTGAAGGATTACATTCTGTAACAGAAACCTAACATAAGAAATGCATCTACCAGGAGGTGGTTAGGGCCAGAACAAAAATGTACAAGGGCATTTTTCTGTCTTTTACCTCTTCCCTCCAATCCCTTTCTTTTGTTACCAGCCAGGATTGATCATTCTTTGCCAGTGGTACAAACTTGAAAATATCTCCCCCCACTTGCTTGATTTACCAGATCTGTTTTGTTTCATTTCCCTGCACAACCCAAGTCCATCACACTCTCCTTATCTGCCTGTGGTTCCCCCTCTCCACAACTATATGAAATTTGGCCCAGCCCTGCCAGAGGGTCTTAGGCAGAGATTTCCTTTCATCACAGCCTACTGGATCTTTTAAAACAGTGGTGGGTAAAGTGCAACCTATGGGCTACATGGGATTCTTGAGGACCTGCTTGGTGCCGTCAAAGAAATTGGCAAAAACATACAAAAAACACCCAAACTGCCACAAAAATTTGATGATTTTTCTTGCCATCACTGCCATCCCAAACCCTGACAAACGTGTGTGTGTGTATTTGGGCTGATTATCAGAAATAGAAGTGACAGGGCCTTTGCAGACTGCCAGAAATAGTGCAAATTGAGTCCACTTTAAGGGTTAGGATTAGTGCTAGGGAGTCATGGGAATTGTGGTGTTGTGTTTTTTTTTTCCTGAGACATTGAGCCTTCTCTGTCAGAGAGCTCTGGTGCCACAATAAAATACAGTTTCCATGATTCCCTAACCCTAACCCTTAAAGTGGACTCAATTTGCATTATTTCTAGCAGTCTGCAAAGGCCCATAATGTAGCTTCATGGTCCCACCAAGAGTGACCACAAGGCTGGTGGTGATGGACTGGTTATATGAAATTCTGTTTTAACAAAAGATTACAGAAGAAAAAGAGGAAGAAGAAACAGAAGCAGAAAGTGGTACATAGTGCAAATGGAGGCCACTTTAACTGCCCTGGCTCAGTGCTAGGTAATCATGGGAATTGTATTTTTTCTTTGAGCCTTCTCTGTCAGAGAGCTCTGGTGCCACAATAAACTCCAGTTCCCATGATTCCCTAGCACTAAGTCAGGGCAGTTAAAATGGACTCAATTTGCACTATTTCTGCCAGTTTGCAAAGGCCCTAAATGTTCTATTCTAGATTTTACCCCCTTCCCATGCAAATGTTAAAGTAAAACTTTATGAAGTGATGCCAGCTTCTACCTGAAGCAACAAGCAAACTGATTTCTCATTCTCTGCAATCGTTCCCTGTAAGGTATCTGTTTACAAATGAAATAAATGTATCTTCTTTTAGTATGTACTGGTGCAAAGTTTTCTTTGTTCATAGCTGTGCAATTTCATGCTGCAACAAACATTAGGGAAGTAGGGGCTAAGGTAGTTACATGCAAAAGACAGAAGGAAGGAGGTAGATAATGTGGTGCATGGTTCGCAGGATAAGTTAGAGACAGCTCTCAAACAGCATGCACTGAAAGAGTGGCGGAAATAGCTGATGTCATCGGAAGGTAGAGGTCACATGTATTAGATGCATATGCCAATTCCAACTGTACATGGTTTGTTCTTGTCTTTTCAGTACCTTTATATCAATAGTGTCCAACAGAAAATGAATCCTAGGGTTTGTATTTTGGCAAGGCACTAGACCTAGCTGATCATTCTAAATACCACTTTCTGAACTGCAAGTTCTAGGATTCCATAGGAACTATGGCAGTTAAAGAGGAATCATAGCACTATCACTGTCAAAGGGTTCCTGGGTTCAAATTACCAGTCAGAAATCCTACTTCTGAATGATCTTGAAACTGCCTGTCAGTAACCTTCACAAGGTTGTTGTAAAGAAAAGATTTCAGAAAACAATCCCATGAATTGTACAAAGCGCTGTAAATTTGATAGGAGGTCCCCAGTCCCTTTCATAAAAACATTTGTATAAACCTCTAAGTGAATGCTAGTTTTAGAATAATCTAAAATGGGCTGGTGGGGTTAAAGAGGAAAGAACATCCATGGGCTATCAAATGGAGCCCAGATTTCCTCTATTGGCTCCCTTCCTCTTTCCTGCCACCTCTTTATTTAGAGAGAAATCTGTGAATGGTGCATATATTGCTTGCTGCAACTGAAAAGCCCTCTGTGTTATGTGCAAGATAGACAAGATGATTGGCCCAGTCTTTATTTTCAAGGGTACTTTGACTCTCCCAGCAAATGAGAGCTATAATAAAGCAGATGGCATATTGTTGGAGGCTGCTTTATTCCTGCTTACTTTTGTTCCTAAATTAAGCAGAAAGTGGTTCTGCATGCAGATTCAGATAACACAGGTTCCAGGAGGAAAGGGCCAGGAAGACCCTATTTCTGTATGTGTTGGCTGTGTTATGTAGCTCTTTCTGTGCTAGATAATCTGCATACCTTCCTTGCTTCTGTATGTTTCTCTCATTTGTTTCAAAACTCTTGGTGTCTTTAACAGCATAATGGAGAGGAGAAATTCAACAGCAGCAAAATAGCAAACTATAGCATGAACACCCAAGCAAAGTTTTACTCACTGGAAATGTAACTTTCACAGTATATCACATTTCAAGTGGATGTCTCAGCCTGCTTACTTATAAAAGCTGGAACAATTATTCTTGAGCCAATCTTTTTGCTACTGTTACTGGTCATACCACTAGTGGTATCTGTTAGCATTCATACTACCAACAACAACAGCATCCTAAGAACATGGCTTAGAAATTTTACTTTTTCGGTTACTTTCTTTAGTGGCCATGTTGACTGGGGGATTTGGGGAATTGTAATCCAAAGAAATGTTTTTCCCAAGATCAACCTTTTCTGTACACATTATTTCTTCCTTGACTTCTAATCTTAAATTGCACTATAGGTTGTCTTCTGTCATATGCATATAGTGAACACTAGAAGGAACTGAAATATAGAAAGAGCCTAATGAAGGAGGACAGATAAACAAGTGGCAATGAGGAGAAAAGCAAAAGAAATTTAAGTGAAAGAGTTTTGTTTTGGGTGCATGGTTCAGACAGGCAGTCTTGTCACTATCCCCATAAGCAAGTTTCCATTTTAAATCATTGATATCTAAGGCCTTCCCAGCCAACTGAATCAGATTCCAAAATTTGCACCATTTTCTGATCAAAATGTGATCCAACCACTAAGTCTTTCCTGAGCAACATATCAGATATTTTGGAAAGATGTCTATGGAAAGAAAATGTCATAAGATCTACATTATTCTGGTATGTCCATGGTAATTTCAGGAGGACAGGGCAACATTAGGAGGTCTAATCTTCAATTAGACAAGAACAATAATTCTGCCCTAGCATCTGAGAGCTTCAAGTTTGTCATATTTATTATACAGAAATATAGCAGAACTTTGGAATTGCACTAAATAGTGAAAATAAAAATACGCTCATCTCTCCACATTTGCAGCTTTGACTTTTGTGGATTTGATTAATCATGGATTTTATTAATATGTTCTCTTTAGAAACATCTAGGTCCTCCAGTGCAACTCTATGTTCAACTTTAACCAAAAGTCTCACCAAAGGACCTAGAGATTCCTAGAGAGAACACTCCACTAGGCATTTATAGCTCCTCCAGGGCAATTCTACAGTCAATGTCTGGCAGATGGTGACCATAGAGCTGCTCTGGGTAGGGCATAGGGTAGGGAGGTGGGGTACAAGGAGAGTCCAGAATAGAATACGACGGCAGAAGCAGCAAAATGTGCAATAATGGCTGCTCACAAACTGGTATCTTTCCATCTTCTTTAACAAGCAGGATTGCAGTGAGAATGGCTATCATGTGATCATGTCCTCAGATTCAATGCAAACACAGAGGCATCATATGAAAAAGTTATAAAAGAACAGAAACTAGGTTGCCTACCCTATAGATGATGTCCCCCTCCCCCTTTAGAAGACCAACAGCTCTGAAAAGCTTAGTTCTTCTGTAAACATTAAAGCATTGCTTTACATTTCAAAGGCAAACACTAGTTGGAACTGTAACATACCCACACAGTAACCACAACCTCTATACTGCCTTATTCTCTAAGAGTCTGATGCCTGCATTTGATTTATACCCAGTCTGACAGCAATCTGACAGCATGAAGAGGGTTTAAACAGGGACAATTATGCGCTAAAACTTAGGCTGCTTTGCCAAGTTTGTGAATGTAGATCTTTTAAGTTCTCAATTTTATTAGGGCTATATGTATTTTAATGTTCAACAGTCATAATGTAAAACAAAAATGAAACCATTAAGATAACAGTTTTATAAGATGAGGAACCCTACATTCAGAAAATTGTTAGCTTGCTAAATGTAAATAATTTACACTTGAATGAGATATTCTAGTCAACTTTGTTTTGTTTTGGGATGGTGTGGTTTTTGTTTTGTTTGTGTAGAAAAGAAGTTCAATAAGTTTTAGCATGGGTAGACAACACAAGATTTTGTTCAGATCCTGATTCATTATTTGCTCCATTTGTCTCAGTCAGATTCTGTGATTTCACTGAGGTTTGAATCTGAATCTCAGTTGAGAACTTCAGGTCTGAGTGCCTCCAATTTATTATGTCTGCAATCCACAAGAGACTTTATTTCTCCCTCTTTATTAAAATTCTATTAAATTTGTACGTACAGTAGCCCCCTAGAGGAGTATAAACACTTCTAAATGCTAGACATATATGTGTGGTGCTTTTGTGCAACTTGTCATTTAAAAATTACATTTCAAAAATCAGAATTGCTGATAACATATTTTAATTTGTTTTTTTTTTTTAATTGGGTAGTTGGAATAAATTACCAATTTCGAGCAGAACAAGACAGCAAGTTTCAGAGGAATAGAATGTTCTCCACAAAAACAATTTTTACAGTAGCCAAAATCTTATTGGTGTGTTATCCATGTACAGATTATCCTGCAAAACTAGTTGGACATTTTGCCCAATGAGGAACAACCTAATTCAGTTCAAGACTGTAGGAGTGCATGTGTACGTGACACCATTGTGTATGGCTATGCACAGTAGATAGATGTGCATGAATGTTATTCACAATGTTATTTGCAGATGTGCATGTACATTTGGCTGCACTTTAAGTTGCTCATTTTGCAATTCACTAACAAAGTGGCATTGCACAGCTGCCATGTAACTCTGTAAACCTAAAGTTATGCTCCATCTGCTCAATGTAGGATGTGTGGATGGATGGAGAGGATTAAAAAAAAGGCTGTATGCTCATCTCCCTAATTTTATAATGGCTAATTGTTATTAAGATGGCACATGGTATACATGTGGCCATAGTTAAGAAATCTCAAAAATTCAGAGGTATAGTTGAAGCATTTTTGGTAGATGTGAAGTGTGTAATTTGTTTCCTTTTATCCTCTTAATAAGTGTGAAGACACATCCAACTAAAGGTGGTGGCAAATATGGGTGTGCAACGCCAGTACCCTGGTGAGATCAATCTCTAACCCAAAAAAGGCTCCAAAGCTGAGTGTAAAGTCCAAAAAGAGGGAAATTTATTAAAAAACAAAAGAAAAGGGTTTCTCCTCCCAAGCTCTAATAGGCTTAAAATAAAAGGTACTTTATGGTTCAGGTTTTAATGATCTTCAGTGTTGTCATCTCTCTGGGTTTGTTCCTGGATTGATCTCCTTCTCAATGAAGCTGGTGCAGGGTCTTTCAGCTTCTGGTGCTCTTGTTTTCTTTGATGTTGATGTTTATTGGAATTAACTGCTACAGGTAACTAAATTGGCTAATGTGGTAAATAAGTTGGCTATATGGTAAATAATTTGGCTGCAGGTGTAAGAAATGCCCTTTCCCTCTGTCTGAGCCTGTTTTTGCCATCAAACAGATGAAGCTAAGCCTGCCTAAGAAAAACTAAAAAATCCCCAGCTAAAGCAGAGCTTGCTGGGAAGGGGCAAACCAAAACTAGAAAAATGTAGGGGATTCCTACAGCTCCTCCCACAAACTAATACAGTGGAACATTCCTATGCTCAAACTAAACTGAAAATGAAGGAAAATACAGGGGAGAATTTAAACAGTCCAGGCTGGACATCACAATAAGGATATGTGCCACATATACCCTTAGCAAGACATCACCAAAATATCAAGATAAGTATACAAGTCCAGATGAACGAAAAAGAGTTAAGTGTATTTTCCTGCTTAGTTGGCACCTAAGTCACACGAATTGTATAGTGGCCAAGGAGCATACACGAGCATAGAGTGACATAAGCAGAAGGTTTTAAGGTAAGTAAAAGATAAAGGTATTCCCGTTGACAAGGTTATCAAGTTGTGTCCGACTATAGGGGTTTGTGCTCATCTCCATTACTAAGCCGAAGAGCCAGCATTGTCAGAGACTACTCTGTGATCATGTGGCCAGCATGACTGCACAGAACACTGTTTACATGCAGCATTTTCCAAGTAGACATCCAAAGATGGCATCCACCTGGGTCCCACAGGCTCCACAAACATCTTTCCAATGTTCCTATAGCTGGTGTATGTGTGTGTGTGTGTGTGTGGGGGGGGAACTAGCAAGAAGCACTGAACACAGACACACCCTTGCAATTCATTACTTTAACATCCCTGTCCTAAAGTACCAGGGTTGGAGAACCCTGGTAAAGCCATCTGGTTTGACTAGATGCTAGAGCTGTCAATCCTAAAACTACATTACACTTTTCTTTCCTTTTCCTATCATGGCGCACCTGCAGAGAAATGCATGATTTTGGAAGCACACTGTTTGGGTCTTTGTCTATCTTTGAAAGTGAATCAATAATGAAGCTTTGGGAGGATTCTGAACTGACTAGGCCCCATTTCACAAGAGCCTCACTTTGATTAAGACACCTCCCAACTCAACTCATTTTAGGATTCAGATGAATCTGAATTTGTACCTTACGAGGATTTTACACTTTAGTCACTTCTGGCACAAACTGTCACAAAAATGAAGGACACAATGAGCTGATTTTCTCAACATCATGCACTTAGGGACCAATGATAACACTGACAAAATTTAATCAATATACCATAATACGTTCCAGATCATAATTAATACTTTACAATACCCCCTCACAAGGTGCAATCTGCAGACTTCATTGTCAGGTATTTGGAGGGTCAAGAAATACTGGGGAAAATGTGGAGATTTGGATGGTGACTACATAGAGATAAGTTAACAGCTACAAATCAAAACAAACTTTTTTGTCAAACAAATTTAAAGGTGATAATTAAAACTTTACGATACCCCCTCGTACAACCAGAATGGAATAGCAAAGATGCTTGAACAGCTATTGTAGATGAACTTCCCTTGATTTGATCACCAAGATATAAATTTGTTGTGAATTGTCTCAGCAAAGTCAGCTTTACTGTGATATGGAGTGATTCACAATGGGGAGAGGTTCTGACAGCTTGTAACAGGTACTGGAGTTATATGGTAGTGTATGGAGCAGTGACTCACATTGCATGGTATTAAGTGCTGCAATCCAACTCACATCAAACCAGGGGTCGGCAACCTTTATTGCCGGGGGGCTGGGGGAGGGGGGGAAATGGTGCAGGAGCCGGTCATGTGGGAGCTGGGGGTGTGCGCGCTTGCACGTGCGCACACCCCTGACAGCCGGCATGGGGCCTTTCCAAGGCCCCCCACCCACCCTGATCCTTGGGCGAATTCGCCCCAGGATTGAGCGGAGGCACCTTGGAGGACCGTTTCCAAGGTGCCTCTGCTTGATCCTGGGGTGAATTCACCCCAGGATCAAGCGGAGGAACCTTGGAAAGGTCCCTCCAAGGCCCCCCTGTCCCGATCCTCGGGCGAATTTGCCCCAGGATCGAGCGGGGAGGCATTGGAAATGGTCCTCCAAGCCCCCCCGCCCTGATCCTTGGGCGAATTCGCCCCAGGATCGAGCGGAGGCACCTTGGAAAGTGTATCTGGGGGAATTACTGCCACGCCCCCCTGCGCGTGCTGCCACCGCCGCTACTGCACGCGCTGCTGCCGTCACCGTAACGCACTAGATCCACTTGAGATCTAGTACTCCTGTGCATGCGCAAACACGTCGCGGCCGTGCGGTGACCAAAACGCATGGCAGCGGTGGCAGGAGGCGGTGGCAGCCATGGCAGGGGTCCGCCTGGGCCGGTAAGCGCGGGGCCCTGAGCCGGAATTGGCCCGCGGGCCGTAGGTTTCTGGCCCCTGCATCAAACATAAGCTGACATTGTATTGGTCTGCCTGCTGGTTTGCATCTTGACTCATCATGAAGTGCAGTAATCATTAATTCATGCACCATTCTCTCTCTTTAATGATCCTCACACTACTATACTAGGATCTGACAACTGTACCAGAATTTCACTGGCAAATCCATGGCTGTATGGGGAATGGGTATCCTAGGTCAAGGCACAATTAAACCCAGTGGAACCACTGGTGCAAATGCCCAGATTTATTGGCATCATTGAAGTAACTTGTATTTATTTACTCTCCTTGATGTTCTGGATACTTATTTAGGAAATCATATTTGCAGAAGCCCTTAAGCTGGTCTACTGGAACTTAATGAGAAGGTTTGCAAGGTTCGTGCACTCAAAAGAAGAAATCTGATTGAACAGCCTCACTGCTCAGATTGGAAGCATCCAAAACAACACATTAGTACAAGAAAGAAAAAATATTGTGCGTATGTGTGTTGGAAATGGCCCACTGAGACAAGCTTACCTCATTCTGTTTCAACAGCATGTCACAGCATGCTAAAATGGTGTACTGTTATCGATATGTAACTGTTTTAAGGTCACAGTTTAATACTGCAAACTAGCTCTGGAAGGAGAAATCAACCAAATTGTAGCAATTTTAAAGACCAGGAATGTATCCACATTGCAGAATTAAAGCAGTTTGACATCAGTTTAACTTCCATGACTCTATCCTACAGATTCCTGGGATTTGTAGTTTGGTGGGGGCATTCAGCCTTCTCTGTCAGAGAGCTCTGGTGCCTCACCAACTAAAAATCCCAGGATTTTGTAGGATAGAGTAATGGCAGTGAAAGTGGTGTCAAACTGCTTAAATTCTGCCATACCAATACACCCGAAATCAGACATGACTCAGGAAATCTGTGATCAGGAGGTCCTGTGATTTCAATACTGACAGCTGCCAAAATGTTCTGCTTTGGATCAGCCTCAAGAAGGGCTTTAATCTTCTTATTTTGTACCATTCACAGCCTGATTGGTCTCTCCTGGACCTGCTATTCACTCCATGTGATGGCACTTTAAAAAAAAAAGAGCTTACCAAGAAAAAATAAGTCTCCATCACTCAGTGCCATAACTCCAGTGTGGATTTGCTTTCTGCTCTTCTCATCATAGTTGCTTTTCATCTATGTGTTTAAAAACACAGAAGCTCCAGAGTTCATTTTATCATAATCTTCCGTAGCATTACAGGCTGTTATGCCAGCTGAACAGGAGGAGATGTATCACTACTACCAGCATCTTTGCCACATTGCAGCTTCCCTCAGTACTTCCCCCATCTCCCCTCCCCTTGCTTCTTCCACCCAGCTTCTTTGAACAAGAGAGACAATGGATTTGGTAGAGAGCAGTGGAGATGTTCCATAAATACCAGGCTCTGAGATGCTCTTCCTCAGAGGCAGGCACTGTGCCTAGGGAAATCACCTGTGCCAGTAGCATAGGCAATCTCCTAGGGTTACCTGCCCACAGTGCTTAGAAGAGGATTCCTCGGCTTTACTGATCAGATGCAGTAGTGGTGGGGTGCCTCTCTGGGAGCTGTATAGTTCACTGCTCCTGGTTTTCTACTACATGAGGCAGACACTTCACTTTGCTTAATAGATGGCCCAAGCTCTCTTTAAGCACATACTCTCCCATTCTAGTCAGTGGAAGTTATAGCATAAGCTTTCATAGAAATAGTGCAAATTGAATCCACTTTAACTGCCCCGGCTCAGTGCTAAGGAATCATGGGAATTGTATTTTTTTCTGAGACATTGAGCTTTCTCTGTCAGAGAGCTCTGGTGCCACAATAAACTACAGTTTCCATGATTCCCTAGCACTGAGTCAGGGCAGTTAAAGTGGACTCAATTTGCACTATTTCTGGCAGTCTGCAAAGGCCGCAACTACGAAAGCTTATGCTACAACTTCTTCACAGTTAGTCTCAAAGGTGCTACAAGATCCTTTGCATACTGATATTCCAGACTAACATGGCTATGTCTCTGAATTCTACTGCAATGGAATATAAATGTATTGGTTTGCCATACTTATAAACCAAAAATGACTTGAAGGTGCACAACAACAACATGTGTGCATATGCTCTCACACGCACACTCTATCTATCTCTGAATAAAAGAATGAAAATTAGTTTGCTTTAATTTCCATCATTCAATGAATGCTATTTTCCTATCTCTATAATAGCATTCTAGTGAAATAACTTTGTTCTGGTTTTGGGATTTCAACAAACTAGCCACAGTACTGACTTTTTCCTATTTAAAAAACAACAACACTCTTTTCAGTGTGGAACAACAAGCAGCAGTAATAGGACATCTCACACCTCATGCCCTACAACATTATCTTCAAAGTAACAGGCAAGCAATGGGAGAATGGAAGGTCACTGTAGCATCTTAAGTTACACCATCAGCAATTTTTCAGTTGTTGAAGTTGTTGAGAGCTTTCCCTCACCCCTCAATAATGTATACATTGGGGTATAGTGCTGGGAAAAAACAAACAAACCAGCTTCTGCCCTTCCCTTCAGACCTAATGCATTCATCTACTTCTTCTTTTTAAGTTCTAAACTAGCTGCCATCAGCTTATGAGTACCTATTATACCAAGGCTTGCTTATTTGTTCTTTGTTTTTTAAATATTTTAATAGCTTATATATCAGCCCTGTGGCAATAGCTTATTTATACAACTGCATACAATAAATAAAAACCCCAATTTTACAGTAAAAGCAAATAAACCAGCCAAATTGTATCAAAATGTTAAAATATCAGAATGTTACAAGCTTCCAATAAAACTTGAACAGTCAAATAAAGGCAGAAACAAACAGCAAGGCCTGAATGCCTGCCAGAAGAGGAAGGCTTTGGGCTAGTTTATGATGGCTTATTGTATATTAATGTTATTGCCTATTCATTACATTTCAGCATGCTTACTACTGAATGGGCCTTAAGCACAGTGCACATGTTCCCGTAAAAGTTCAATACATGTAAATCCAACCACTGTCACCTTGCACCCAAATGGGTCTCATTCCAATGAATATATGTTTGTGTTTTAGTGTGTGAACTTGACAAAGCCCCAGAGTTAATCTTGGCTTTCTATCAAATATAAATGCTTGATATATCTGTTTATAAACACAAGCATTACATTTTGGGGATAAGTTTTAAAATCTTAGGCATACACCTACAAATGAAGACCCTGACTGAGGTCTAGTCATATG
Organism: Phrynosoma blainvillii; assembly: GCA_026167975.1. Lineage (NCBI taxonomy): Eukaryota > Metazoa > Chordata > Lepidosauria > Squamata > Phrynosomatidae > Phrynosoma > Phrynosoma blainvillii. The sequence goes on from JANUYF010000004.1 coordinate 60,497,784, forward strand.
AAAACAACATGACAATGTGTCACAAGTTATATGAGAAGGTGCAGGCTCCCATTATGAATCCAGGTAGCAATTAATAAAAACAAACTCGTCTACAAGCAAGGTTCTTCTTAGCTAGTTTGTGGTGCTGCTAATGTGTGAACTAATAATTTACTTGGTTTTGTGTACTAATAATTTATATTTTTGTTTCAACCTTCCCCCATTGAATGGGGAAATAATATAGAATAAATTTCACCTGTGCTAATTTGCAATGCTTTTTAATTTAATGCTTCAAGATAATAACATTTCACTGGATTTCATTGTAAGGACTATTCTTTTTTCATTAATTAGAGAAAAAGTATTAACAAATGTAGTGGAAGGGCTTATCCAACAAATGTAAGTATAGGCTCTCCAACAAATTCCTGATGAGCCTTGCAGATAATTTTCAACAGCTGGAGGAAGGAACAAAGGGACCAACAATCCCAGACTTGATCCTAACTGGTCACTGGAATCAAACAGCTGGTACTTTAGGGGGAGAGTGACCATGTAGAGCTAGAATTCATGATTGTGAGACAGGCCAAAGAACAGTCTAGTCAAATACAAATCTTGGATTTCATGAAAGCCGATTATGCTCAGGGAAATACTGTGAAGAATCCCATGGCCAGAGATGCTAAAGGATCTCAGCATGGGTGGGATTTCATGAAGAAGGAATTACTAAAAGCACAATCATAAACAATTCCATGGAAGAATTAAAATGGAAAACATATATATAAAAAATGATTTGTCTGCCCAGTAAGTTTAAGGAGTAAATGAAAAGAAAAAGAGCATATATAAAGAATGGAAGGAAGAACAAATCACCAAGGAAGAATACAGGTGAATACAGCTGAGACTGGCTGGGCAAGCAAAGACAAAAAGGAATTTTGCAAATATGATGAAGGAAATGATAGGGCCGCTGTTCAATAAGGATGGTGAAAAGCAAACAGATCAAAGTGAAAAAGCAGAACAGCTCAAGGCCTATTCAATCCCCCACCCAAAAAGAGTGTGTGCTTCTATGCATCAGCAGAGACCTTGGCAAGGAATCTTGGTTGCAAGATTAGTCAGGTATCATTTACGGGCGAAACTGACCACCCAAAAATGCCGCATTGGAGCCACCGTGAATCTGTGTGCTATGGCACCATGGCAGCCCCAGTCCAGCTATTTGCCAGTACAAAAAGAAGCAGCAGAAAGCTGCTCCTTTTTGAGCCAACAAAAAGCTGTCTCTTCCACCACTGTTGCGGCTTTGCAGCACTCCTACAGTGTGCAGCATCTAAACACCATGCCACTGGAGTGCTGTAAAGCGGCCACTGTGTAAATGGCCAGGCAGCATGATGCTGGCTTCCCGCTGGATTAGGGGCATGTGTCATGCATATGCTATGCCCCCAAGCCGCCAGGAAGCCCTCTTTTTAGGGCCTTTACAGACTTTAACTGTCACTTTGTATTTTTTTTCTGGGACATTGAGCTTTCTCTGTCGGAGAGCTCTGGTGCCACAACAAACTACAGTTCCCATGATTCCTTAGCACTGAGCCAGGACAGTTACAGTGGCCTCAAGCTGCATTATTTCCGGCAGTCTGTAAAGGCCCATATGAGTTCAAATCAGCAGAGGCCAATGAACTGCAATGTGGACTAGAGGGAAACACCATTAGACAGATCTGTAATTGGTTGGAAAACTGCGCTCATAGAATTGTCATCAGTGGATGTGATTCAAATTGGAAGGAGGTGTCAAGTGGAGTGTTGGACTATGACTCTGGAGACCATGGTTTAAATCCCAGCTTGCCCATGTAACCCACTGGGTGACCTTGCGCACACTCTCTGAGCCTCAGAGCATGGCAATGGCAAACTCCTTCTGAAGAAACATGCCATGATAGGTTTGCCTTAGGGTTGCCATAAATCAGAAAGAACTTGACATCACAAAACAACAATAACAAACACAAGTGGAGTGCTGCAGGGTCTGTCCTATGGCTGAAGCTCTTCAAGATTTTCATCAATGTTTTAGATCAGGGGTAGGCAACCTAAGGCTCTGGGGCTGGATGCCCCCCCCCCGAGGCCTTTGGACCGGCCTCAGGTCGCCGCCCCCCACCATGATGATATTGATTATTTTTGTTATTACTTGGTCTTGGGGTTTTCTTGGCAAAATCTCCACAGGGGTTTTGCCATTGCTTTTCTGGGGCTGAGAGAGTGTGCATGCATATATTTTTAATTTTTTTAATTTTTATTTATTTATTTATTTATTTTTGGTGCTTCGGCCCCCCCAACTGTCTGAGGGACAGTAACCCAGCCCCTGGCTCAAAAAGGTTGCCTACCCCTGTTTTAGATGATGAGGTGGAAGGAATCCTTATCAGATTTACAGATAACAAAAAACTGGGAGGAGTGGCTACCACATTGGAAGACAGGAACAGAATTCAAAATGACTTAGATAGACTAGAAAATTGGGTTGAAATTAATAAAATGAAATTGAATAGAGTCCAATGCAAAATTTTACATTTAGGCCACCAAAAACCAAATACACAATTATAGGGTGGTGGAATACTTGGCTCAGCAGTACTATATATGAAAGGACATCAGGATTATTGTTGATCATAGCTGGTATGTGAGCCAATGGTATGATACTGCAGCAATGAAGGCAAATACTATCTTACCCTGTATTAATAGAACTATAATTTTCAAGTCAAGGGAAATAATAATCTCACTATATTCTGTGCTGGGGAGGCCTCATCTGGAATATTGTGTTCAGTTCTAGGTGTGTCATTTTAATAAAGATATGGACAAGCTGAATCAAGTTCATAGAAGAGCAACAAGGATGATAAGAGGTATGGAGAACAAAACATATGAGAGGTTGAAGGAGCTGGGCATGTTCACCTTAGTGAATAGACAACTGAGAGGTGATATGATCACACTTCTTAAATACCTCAAGAGGCCACAAAGAGGAGGGTCCCAGCTTATTCCTTGCTTCCACAGTGAGCAGAATTAGGTCTAAAGGTTTTAAGTTACAGGAGGGCAGATTTCTATTGAATATTAGAAGGAATTTTCTCTTGGTGAGAGTGGTTCGGCAATGGAACCAATTGCCTATAGAGGTGGTGAGGTCTCCATCTGTGGATGTCTTCAAAAAGAGTGGAGAGCTTCCTTCTGGGAATGCTCTAGATGGAGTACTGAGCAGGTGATTGGATTTGTTGACCCATAGGGCTCCTTCCAACTGTATGATTCTATGATTCTATAAGAGAGTGGAATGAATTGTATGGATATGTTAATTTGGCTCAGACCCTGCTATGGAGAAATGCTTTCTAATTTGGCTCAGACCCTGCTTTGGAGAAATGCTTTCTAATGCTCAGGCTGCTTCCAAACCAGTCCACTTTGAGTCTGTCCTGAACCAGACCCAAACGAAGACTTGTATTTGTGCCTTCTATTGGCTAATATTGGAAAGACAGAAGCCAGTGAATAGTGGGTTTTAGGTGCAACACTTTTCTCCTGTTAAACTAGTAGAAATTTCCAGACATAGTACCTTCTTAGGAGGTGATTAATTCTGCTAAATTGCAAACAAACAGTTTCAGAGTGGTTGCGCCACACATCTATAAATTTAGATTGTAATAATGAGGAGCCACCAGCTATTTTGTTATCATTCATACAACTGGATGAAACTTAACAGAGATCCTTCTAAAGAGATAAAGCCTGCCAGATTTCCAGTGAAACAATGAAGGGAGCTTTGAGCCATACCAGTCTTTTATCAAAATAAAATGAAATAAAACAATGACAAAAAAGCTTATCCCACTAGCCCACCTCTGGAGCATTATTCTGAAAATGATGGAAACTATAGAGGTAGCCCTAGGTAACAAGCATGAAGTTTCAAAGGATAGATGCAATGCTTTATGTGGATAGGGAACTAATGTTCATTTTTGAGAACGGAAATTATTTCTGCCTGCTGCCTTCCTTGCATTTTTTTGCATTTGTATGTAAACACCACAAAGATTTCCCCAGATAAGAAACCTGCAATGTTTCAGAAGAAAGGGGGAGGGAGGGCATTAGGGATTATAATGCTTGCAAACCAGTATAATGTTCTTAAAATAATGGTAAGTGGTAGTGCTCCAGTCTCACAGTCCAATCTTACCCCAGCCCCAAACACACCAACTGGAGAGCCCCTTAAAACATGCTCTAAGATTAGAAGATGGGCCTGTGATTCAAATCTCACCTTTCCATCTTGGGTGGTTTCATGGAAATGAAACCTACGGATTGCTCATTCCCTGCTAAACTGCAAGCCTGCTTGGAACTGCAGTTGAAGTCCGGGTTTGCTTCTGAACTGAAACTCAGGCTACAAGATTTTAAAGCCCTAACCACTTAGCATTAGCCCTAACCACATAGCATTCCACTTCTGCACATAATAAATATATAGGAAGAGGGGCACTATGGGCCTTTACAGATTGCCAGAAATAATGCAGCTTGAGGTCATTTTAACTGTCCTGGCTCAGTGCTAGGGAATCATGGGAATTGTATTTTTTTTTTTCTGGGACATTGAGCCTTCTCTGTCAGAGAGCTCTGGTGTCACAATAAACTACAGTTCCCATGATTCCTCAGCACTGAGCCAAGATAGTTAAAGTGGCCTCAAGTTGCATTATTTCTGGCAGTCTGTAAAGGCCCTATGTTAACTGCACAACCCTCCACTGCAACCTCTCTTTTATATGGAGGATGGCTTTTTTTTTTTTTTTTGAAAGGATGAGTCTTCTCTGTCTGGGGAAGCATTCAGTGTAGTTTGAAACCATGAAAAATCAGGGTCTGAATATATGTGGAGAGTCTTTCCAGTAGAGGAGTTTCTCCTTTTCAGAATGTAGAGGGCAAAAGAAGAAGTGGGGCTAGAGCACTCTCTCTCTTTGCACATCTGTACAGAAACAGAAGGACTGAATAAGGTTTTTTGAAATGGCATTTCTTATTTGGCTACAACATGACCCATGTAGATCATAAAAGGAAAATGATGCCAAACTAAAACAGAATAAATGCCCTCCGATACGTGGGGTGGCAGGCCAAAGCTGCAGACTGAACAAAAAATGGTATGTTGGTGGGCCAAGACATTCATATTTACTTATAGATTTCAAAAGTCATTATGGCTTGATTGAAGCATCTGTGCCAAAGTTGCCATGAAAACTTAGTCCAAATGTATTTTATTATTGTTAGCTTGAAAGCACACAACACGCACACACACACTGTTAAGTTTAACTTAAAATTAACAGTAGTAAGAGAAATGTTATAAAAAGTGGTTTAACATCTAACATATTGAAACTATAAAAATAATCAACAAAAAACTTCAGAATAATTTGGGGAACATTTTAACTAATTGGGTGAACATTACAACTCAGTGAAACTTCACTAAGCTGCCTTGGCTCCCATACTGGGAGGAAGATGAGACATAAATAACATAAACAGATCATTATATTGAACTGGAATTTTGTAACAATCGATCAGACATCTCACTAACTGATACTTTATAGCAATAACTTTGCACCATTACAATAACAATTTTACAATAACCGAAACTGTATAACACTTGAGTTATACGTATCTTAACTGAAACTGTGTAACAACATCTGTATTGATCTGTTGCTGCAAAAGTAAGTGAGCACACAAAACAATAGTTTTGTAGCATCTGAAAGATTAGTGCATTTACTGCGAAAGCTTATTTCTTAATACATTTGGCAGTGTGTAAGGTACAAGAAGAGTTTTTGTTAGTTTTGAAACAGTTACTTTATAAGGTGGAGTGCAAATAGAATGGGAATTTACATGTTGCAAGGATGAGGGAGTTTGCTTCTTCAATAACTCCTTGTAGGCTCCCTGTCTTTAAGAACAAGGTCACCCAATCTTGGGTGAAGACTGACCCACATTTTCCCCCTGACTAGGCCACTGTCACTCTACTCTTCCTTGAGGGAGTGAATGGCAGCTATTCATTTATTTTTGGAGAAAATGCAGGTCTGGCCTCAGAAAAATTTGGGGGGGGGGCTGCATATTTCTTCTGTTAGCCTACTTTTGAGAATCTAACACTGTTCTCAGTTCTGGTTCTTGATCAGTTAAAAGTGTGGTGCTATCTTAGGAAATAACTTGTTTCACTGCATGTGCGTGCTACACACACACACACACACACACATCATTTATCTATGTGGTAGAATTCAAAGATATAGCCATATTAGTCTGTAAAATCAGTATGTAAAGAGATCTTGTAGAACCTCTGAGACTGACTAGACTACAAAATGCATCTGAGGAAGTAGACTTTAAGTCTACGAAAGCTCATGCTGCCAACCTCTTTCTTTCAGTTATTCTCAAAGGTCCTACAAAATCTCTTTACATACTAATCTATCTATGTATGAATCTTTCTTTTATACATAAAAAATAGTTATTCACATTGTCCATCAGACTGTCATTGAAAAGGAGGGTCCTTTTCATCATGGCTCTTAGGTTTTAGAATTCCCCAGGAAGTTATTTTGGCCGCCAACTTTCTCCCTTCAGTATGAAGGGGAAAATCTCTATTTTCTTTTCTTTTGCCGTTTCTACGGACGTTATCACATGGGGAGTCGCGGGGAGAAAGTGGAAATAAACGGGCACAAGTGGAAGTCTTTAATTTACGGGATTTGTCCCATTCTGCCTCGTCTGATAACTAAATTCGAATTTAAAAGGGGGTTAATTCGAACGAAAACCTGATCTTTTCATTTTTGGGATTTTTGAGGATTTGAAAAGATCAGGTTTTCATTCGAATTAACCCCCTTTTAAATTCGAATTTAGTTATCAGACGAGGTGGAACAGGACAAATCCCGTAAATTAAAGTCTTCTGCTCATCCCGTTTATTTCCACTTTCTCCCCGCAACTCCCCGTGTGTTTACAGGATAATTTGGGCATAATCAGCTTTTACCCATTTCTTTCTGTCTTTCATAATTGCTGATACACAGACACACACAGGTTATCACCATCCTGATAACCCACCTTTATGCCTGAAATGTAACATACAACTTTGTACAGTACAAATAGGACTTATTAGGACTTACAAGCCCCAGATCTAGTCTGAAGTTGGAAGCAAACTAGGGTCAGCTCAGAAGTGCAGACTACCAGGGAAGACCAGGTACTATAAAGGAGTAATGACAAGCCCACTCTGTCTATGAAGGCCCAGGTGGCCAGGAGAAAGATTTCCCTCACTCCAGGCTTCTTCCCCTCAGAGAATCAGATTTCTTCACAAGAGGGATGGAGCAGGACTGTCCAGAAATTGCAAGCTGGATACTGAAGGTGAGGGAGTCCATTGGGGTTGGGAAGATGGGAAAAAGCCAAGTGGAGCCCCCAATATCTGACCTGGATCAGGGCATTCCTACTCCCTCCCTTGTTAGGGAGTCCCATTTCTCTTTCATTCATCCATCATCCTCCTACACACAAACACCCGTACTTTCCTAGCATACCAGCAATCTTCCTGCTCCTTTCTCCTCAATCCTGGGCATGGATCAGGGACTGGGTAGATGGTTTTTTTTAGGTCTTCCCCCTCCCTGATCTGAAAACATTGGACCACCAAGAAATGAGTCTCCTCAGGAATGATCAATCAGAAGGGTGTTCAATGAGGGCAAAATATTGACCCAGCTGTTGCGTGGCAACCTCCATCCAGGAGTCCTAAAGGCTGCCTGAGAGCTATCCTGAGCACACTTTGTTGTTGCTGTGTGCCTTCAAGTCATTTCTGACTTATGGCAAAACCAAGGTGACCCTATTGTGGGGTTTTCTTGTCAACATTTGTTCAGAGGTTTGCCACTGCTTTCCCCTGAGGATGAGAGAGTGTGACTTGCCCAAGGTGCCACCCAGTGGGTTTCCATGGCTGAGTCAGGAATCCAACCCTGGTCTCCAGAGTCACAGTCCAACACTCAAACCATTATGCCACACTGGGTTCTCTCAATATTTCAACAATCCACAAAGATGCTTCTCAGAATACTAAAGGTGATCTTATCAAATTGTTCTTGTGTGCCTTCAAGTCCCATTTCTGACTCATGGAGACCCTATCATGGAGTTGTCTTGGCAAGTTTCTTCAGAGGGGGTTGCCATGGCCATCCTCTGAAGCTGAGAGAGTGTGACTTCTCACCCAAGGTGTCACCCAGTGGGTTTCCATGGCTGAGCCAGGAATCTAACCATAGTACAACGCTCAAACCACTACCCCTCGTTGAGCACACTTACTTGGGAGTAAACCTTATGTTTGCAGGAGTCTTTCTGTTTCAGGATGCTTGGATGATAGTGGATGGGGGAAGTGAATTGCTCTCTTGCTACCAGCAAGGAGGCAGGGTTGATAGCAAGCTTCCTGCCAGTGTTGAAACACAAACACACACACACACACACACACACACACCTGAAAGGCAGCTCTGGGCTTCCTCTGTGATTCCCAACCTGCCTAACTTCCTTTCCGGCTCCAGATGGAAAGACCTCCAGGAAGCCTTTCCTCTCCATTCTTGCCCAACTTCTGCCTCTCCATCATCCAAAGGAGGGGAACCCCTTCCAGTCATGGGGGTCCCTCAAGGCTTCCCTTCCCAGATGGACATACATACATACATACAAACAAACAAACAAACACACAGACACACACACCGCCTTAACCTGGCCAAGGAGGGCACTCCCTTCCCAATCCAGGTGTGCACCTGGAGACACCTTGCACCCTTCTCCTGGGGTACCTGCGCCCATTCCTCATCCAGGCCCCCTCCAGCACCCCCAGCAGGACCTGTGGCTCCGAAATCCACCTGGGGCTGGAGGAGCCCCTTGGACTTCTGCATGGGAAACCCAAACCAACAACAACGACGACAATCCAGGAAGGAAAACACCTTTCGGGGAAGCGCTCTCCCTCCTCCTCTCCATCACCCAGGACTGGGCGAGTCCGATCCCTTCCTCCTCGCCCACCACCAGCCCCGGATGGTCCGGAAAGGCTGCCTTGGGATGGCTTACCGTTCCCTCTTGGATCTCAGGAGCCGGAGGGGAATCTCTGCAGGGATCGCAGCATCCCTTGGAAGAAGCATTGGAGGCAGAAGAAGCAGAAGCAGCAGCGGAGGCGGGCTCCTCGGCCGGAGAAGGCAGCTGGCCCGCCATGCGCATGCGTCCCCTCTCTCGCTGTGGCTCTCTCTCTCTCTCTCTGTGGTTGTGTGTGGTTGTGTTTCCCTCTCTCTCTCTCCCAGTTTATGTGTATATGTGTGTGTGTGTGTGTGTGTGTGTGTGTGTGTGTGTGTGTGTGTGTGTGGCTGGCTGGTTCTCTCTCTCTCTCTGTGTATGTTTCTCTCTCTCTGTTTTTATCTCTCTGCCTATGTGTGTTTCTCTGCGTTTGTGTATTTGGCTCTATGTGTGTGTGTGTGTGTGTGTGTTTGTGTGTCCCTGTGCCTCCCTCCCTCCCTCCCTCTCTGTATGTTTCTCTCTCTCTCTGTGTTTGTGGGTATCTCTGTGTGTGTCCGTGTGTGTCCCTGTCCCCCTCTGTGTGTGTGTGTGTATGTGTGTGTATGTGTGTGTGTGTTTCTCCTCTCCCCCCTCTCTCTGTTTGGCTCCCTCCGTGTGTGCTTCTGACTCTGTGTGTGTTTGCCTCTCTCTCTCTCTCTCTCTCTCTGTGTGTTTGGTTCTCTATCTCTGTTTCTGTCTCTCTCCTTGTTTGCCTATTTCTCTCTGTGTTTATGGATTTCTGTGTGTGTGTGTGTGTGTGTGTGTTCCTGTCCCACCTCTCTCTGTGTGTGTGTGTTTGGCTCTCTCTCTCTGTGTGTTTCTCTCTGTGTGTTTGCCTATCTCTCCCTGTGTTTGTGGATCTCTCTTTCTCTGTGTGTGTGTGTGTCTGTGTATTTCTCTCTCTGTGTGTGTGTATGTGTGTGTGTCCCTGTCCCTCTGTGTGTGTGTGTGTGTGTGTGTGTGTGTCTGTATATTTCTCTCTGTGTGTGTGTGTCCCTGTCCCTGTCTCTTTCTTTCTCTCTCTCTCTCTGTATGTGTGTGTCTTTATCTCCCCCTCTCTCTCTGTTTGCCTCTGTTGTGTGTGTGAGTTTGTGTGTTTCTCTCTGTGTGCGTGTGTATTGGTCTCTCTCCCCCCCCCCCCTTTCTCTGTGGAGTCGGATGAGGGAGCAGCTGGGTTTCCTGTCAGCTCCCTAAACTCCAGCCGGGCTCCCTTTGCACCCTCTCAGTCACTCCCCAAAAGACACATACACAACACCACACCACACACAGAGAGAGAGAGAGGTCCCTTTCTTCCCAGCATCCACTCCAAAAGCCTGGAGGGGATTCCCCTCGTGCTCTGGCTCTTGGCGGGAAGGAGAGAGAGAGGGAGGAAGGGAAGCTCTGAGAAGAGAGTCCAGCCAGGCCTCCCTCCATCCCTCCATTCCCTCCTTCCTTCCTTCCTTCCTGCACTTCAGGACCCTGGACAGCACCTGGAAAGAAGCAGAGAGCCCCACTGAAGGGATGCTGCTTCTTTTTCAGCTTCTGGAGCCTAAGGGAAAGGATAAACAACCAGAGAGGCGAAGAAGACAAACTTGGCTGCATCCACATTGCATAAATAACCCGGTTTGATCCCGCTTCAACTGCCAAGGCTTTGTGCTATGGAATTCTGGGAATGGTCGTGTGTTGTGGCACCAGAGCTCCGCTCTGGTGCCACAACACACGACCATTCCCAGAATTCCATAGCACAGAGCCTTGGCAGTTAAAGCGGGATTAAACCGGGTTAATTCTGCAACGTGGATGCAGCCTTGGGGAGGCCCCCTTTCCCATCCTGGATCACGCTTTCGATCCGGTGTGTGTGGGGCGTCACAAGGCATCCTCCTCCTTGTTGTTGTGTGCCTCCAAAGTCGTTCCTGACTTATGGCCAGTGGGGCTGAGAGAGTGTGACTTCCCGCCCCCAAGGCCACCCATGGCCGGGTGTGGACTCGAACCCTGGTCTGAAGTCCTCCCCCTGCATCAAACCAGAAAAGGGAAATCTGGGCACAAGGGAGGAATCTCGGGGAGGTAGAAAAGAGATCCTTCCCCTGCATCTACACTATAGGAATAACGCGGTTTGACACCACTTTACGAGTTGTGGCTCCGTCCTATGGGATTTGTAGTTGTATGGGGGTGTTTAGCCCTCTCCGCCAAAGAGGTGCCTCACCAAACACCAAATCCCAGGAATTCTGTGTAGGATGGATAGAGCCATGGGCGTCCAAGCGGTATCAAACCGTATTACTTCTGCAGTGCGGATGCACCCCCAGAGGTCTTGATGTGAGGAGGAACGCGGGGAAATGGCATCCAGGTTCTCAAAGATGCTGGCAGGGGAAGAAGGGGAAAGACCTGGTCTCTGTCGGATCTGCTTTTCTCTCTCATTTTGCTTCATTCCCCCCCCCCTCCTTTGTAGCCAATTCTTGGTGGACCTCAGTGGCCAGAGAGTGACCTTAGCAACGTTTCCCTTCTGAAACTCCAATTGATCGGCGAGAGACAGAAATAACCTTGGCGTCATTTCCTTTGGCTTCCCAGGCGCTGGAATCAGAGCTGCCTGGTTACCAGGAAAGGAGCGCCACAGGCCAAAGAGCCGGAAAGGAGTGGAGTCCCTAGGGTTGGTGTCACCCGGTGCGGCAACTCATGGTGTCACCCCCCCCCTTCCATTGGCCTCCTCTCTTTTCACAGCAGACAGAAGAATCCTTAGTCATGCTTTTTATTTTTATTTTTTATTTTTTTGCACCAATGTTACTTGTGAATCATAATTCCCACACACCACTGGATGTAATGGTAACGGTTGTGACCTAAACAACTAGCAAAATTAAAATTATACCTTCAAATTACAATATCATAAGCACAACCTAAATGTATTTACAGGTATATAGTGAATATTTGGTTAAATTTTAGGTTTTGAAAAGAAAATGTCATAATAATAATAATATATATATTTTTTAAAAAAACATTTTTTTAAAAAAAAATATTTAAAATTTTGAAATTTGAACTTTTAATTTTAAAAATTTGGGGGCCTCTCTTTTTCCCCCTCCTGTTGAGCTTCACTCCACACCTACCATCTCTTAAACTAACATTTTAAAGGGAAACCGATAAATGCCACAACCCATTTCTAACAAAAGGTAGGTGTTTGAGGAGCAATGGTGTCACTCCTTCTTAGGGTGCCACCTGCTGCAATCTGTACTCCCCACACCCCCTAGTGATGCCACTACTGGAAAGGAGCACTAATGGACAGTGGCCTCACTGGGGTTGGTGGGGTCACCCAGTGTGACAACTAACGGTGTCACCCCCACCCCGCAAGTGACTTCCTCCCAGACCATACCATAAAGAATCATAGAATCCTAGAGTTGGAAGAGACCAAAATGGCCATCCAGTCCAACCCCTCTGTCATGCAGGAACTCCCAATCAAAGCACCCTTGACAGATGGTCATCCAGCTTCTGTTTAAAGACCTCCAAAGAAGGAGACTCCACCACACTCTGAGGGAGTGTGCTCCACTGTAAAACAGCACTTACTGTCAGGAAGTTCTTCCTAATGTTGAGGAAGTCTCTGAAGCAGCAGAAAATAAGCTTGCTCCATCCTCAATATGACATCCCTTCAAATATTTAAACAGGGCTGTAATATTACCTCTTAACTGCCTCTTCTCCAGGCTAAACATACCCAGCTCCCTTCATCTCTCCTCATAAGGCATGGTTTCCAGACCCTTCAACATTTTGGTCACCCTCCTCTGGACACGCTCCATCTTCTCAACATCCTTTCTGAACTGTGGTGCCCAGAAATGGACACAGTATTCCAGGTGAGGCCTGACCAAAACAGAATAGAGTGGTACTATTATGTCCCTTGGTTTAGACATTAAACCTCTATTGATGCAGCCTAGAATTGCATCTTTTCCAAAATGTCTCTTCTCCAAAATGCTTGGGACCAGAAGTGTTTGGGATTTCAGTTGTTTTTTTTTTTGAACTTTTGGAATATTTATGTATGCATAATGAGATATCTTAGAAATGGGTTGCTGTGTGCCCTGAAGTCATTTCCAATTTATGGCAACCCTAAGGCTTTTCATGGGGTTTTCTTGGCAAGATTTCAGAGGAAGTTTGCCTTTGCCTTTGCCTTTGCCCTCCCCTGAGGCTGAGAGTATGTGACTTGCCCAAGATCACCCAGTGGGTTTTATGATCAAGTGGGAAATCAAGCCCTGGTCTCCAGATCTATAGTCCAACACTCAAACAACTATGTCAAGCTGGCAAATGGGACCCAACTCTAAACATGAAATTCACTTATGTTTCCTATACACCTTATACACTTAGTTTGAAGGCAATTTTATGCATAATATATTTTAAAATAATTTTGTTCATGAAACAAAGTTTGTATGCACAACCATCAAAAAGCAAAGGTGTCATTATCTCAGTATCTCAGCCACCCATGTGGACAATTTAGGATTTTGGAATATTTTGGATTTCAAGATTCTGGATAAGGGAGATGTAACCTATATATTTAGGATCCAGGTCTCCTATTTAGGATTCAATCCTAAAATGTGGCTTCAGAGTTAGAGGCCATCATTTAATTTGTAATGTAACTGAGTGCCTCTGAGGGAGTACAGAGTGCTTCCCTCATCTCATAAAGATTGGTTCACACATAGCTCCACTCCATACATAGAAAGAAATGAAAGGCAATAACAAGCCTTGAATTCAAGACTCTCTTTTACCACAGGTATAATTTTGAATGGGAACTGTGGACTATTGAATACAAGTCCACCCGTGTGTGATTCAGCCCATTTGAATTTTAATAATAATTATAAATAATAATAATACATTTTATTTATATACCGCCCGGTGGCGAACCAATCTAATGTAGTGTAATGATTTTGTAATGACTGCAGTGAATGGATTGGATTACCAAAGGGCAGTATATAAATAAATTATTATTATTATGTGTGCAGGTTGTTGTTGTTGTGTGCCTTCAAATCATTTCTGACTTATAGCAACCCATCATAAGGTTTTCTTGGCAAATTTCTTCAGAGAGGGTTTATCATTGCCGCCCTCTGAGACTGGGAGAGTGTGACTTGCCCAAGGTATCAGCCTGTGGGTTTCATGGCTCTGCAGGATTTGAACTCTGGTCTCCAGAGTTGTAGCCCAACACAAACCACTATGGCATGCTGGCTCTACTCACAAACTCTACATGGACTTACAAATTCCTATGTCAGAGTCCCAAAATACAGCCACAGGTGCATGGCACATAAATCATAGCAAGTGAAAACACAAAGGCTGAAATTGCTTCTGTTTCTCACTGGGCCCAAAACCTGTATGTCAGGATTTGCTGTATGAAACTGACCTTCACTCAGTGCAGCCAGGCTTAAGCAGCTGGGATCTGGCTGAGGCAGAAAACACAGTTTACAAGCAGGATTGAACATAATCAGAAAGCTCCTTTAAAAGCTGTTCCAGAGGCAGAACATTTCTGAATTCAAGATGCTGAAGGCTGTTGCTTTCACAACCTGCTAGTGAACTTTGCAGAAGCTTTTGTCTGGCCGCACCTGGGATCAGAGGCATCCCTAGGGTTGGTGTCACCCCTTCTTCCACCGACTTCCTCCCATTTCACACCATACAGAATCCTTAGCAATGCTTTTTTGCAGTAATGTTACTCATAAATTGTAATTCCCATATACCACTCAATGTAATGCTGATAGTTGTGACATAGACAACTAGCAAAATTAAACTATACATTCAAATTACAATATCATATGCACAACCTAAATGTATTTACATATGCATAGTGAAGCTCTGGTTAAAATGAGATGTTTTTAAAGAAAAATTTAAAAGAATAGTTTTTTTTTAAAAAAAAAATCCAAAACATTTCAAAATTTTATTTAAAATTTAAAATTTTGAAATTTGAATTTACATTTTTTTTGGGGGGGCTCTCCTTTCTCCTCCCACTGAGCTTCACCCCACTCCCACCATCTTTTAAAATATTTTAAAAGTAAGTAGATGAATGCTACAGCCCATTTCTGCCCAAAGGTAGGTGTTTGAAGAGAAGTGGTGTCACCCCTCCTTAGTGTGTCATCTGGTGCAGTCTGACCCCCCCCTGCACCCCCCTAGTGACACCACTGCCTGGGATCAGAATTTTGGAACATATGTTCTTTTCATATGTTCTAGAGGGACTGAGATGTCACATTTGGCTACTGGGGACCTCTTTGGTCCTAGTACTCCAGCAATGGAATCCGCTCCCCAGAAAAGGTGCCTGACTTCTACTCTGTGGTATTTTTAGGCTCAAATGAATGTTTTTATTGTTCCCAAGTTTTTAAAACTCTCTATATTTTAGATCCAGTCTTTATTTCTTAGTGCTACTGAGAAGTTTTGTTGTTGTTAATATTGATTTTAGTCTGTGTTTTATATTGTATTTTTTTATAGTGGTGCTTTATTGTTACCGTTAGTCTTCCAGACATTCTTGGCATGCACCCTGCTATAGTAGTAGTAATAATAATAGTAATTATTGGTGGCACAGTGGTTAAATGTCTGTACTGCAGCCAGTCATTCATAGACCACAAGGTAGCGAGTTCAATACCAGCCAGGGCTCAGGCTTGACTCAGGCCTGCATCCTTCTGAGGTCACTAAAATGAGTACCCAGCTGTTGGGGGGCAATGAGCTTACAGTTGTAAACTGCTTAGACACCCCATAGCATGGTATGAAGTGGTATATAAATGAAGCTGCTTTGCTTTTGCTTTGCTAATAATAATTATTATTTAAATTAATAAAGTACCCTTGTGGTCTGGTGACCAATTTACTTTTTAGACCTGAGCTGGTACACACAACCACACTGCTAAGAGAAAAATCAGATGCCTGTCTATAGAAGCGGTACTCACATCACTAGGCTGTTTTGGGGAAAGCCCATGTTTCCTGAATGTTGCTTCTTTACATTTGGAGCATCTCTGGGGCTCCGAGGAGAGGTAGCTGCGTAAGGCCAGCTCTGCCAAGAGGCCTCCTAGCAAAGTGTCGAGTGGAGCTAAAGATGCTGCTTCCCTCCAGAGCACACTCCCTGTTTGGAAGGGTGAGATGTTAAAGAAAGGGGCAGCTGGCAGGGTTTGGAGAAGTGGGTGGTAGGGTGTGGGTTGGAAGAATGGCCTAGAGAAGAATGGAAAAGTAGGAAGATAGTTATAGAAGGACTGGAGAATCTGGAGAGTGGCATGCCAGCAAGGAAGGACAGAAATAGGGGGGAAAAAGAGAGAGAAAGAGAGAGAAACACAAATATTACCAAGGCTAAGTCCATCATGTCTGATCTAAGCAGCTATGCTTTAGGTCTGAATTAACATAAAGTGCTATGGTAGACCCATAGCTACAGTTCTCTCTCAAATGAAAAGGCTAGGGTAGCGTAGCATAGCGATTTGAGATGATGACTCTGGAAACCAGGGTTTGATTCCCAGCTTGGCCATGAATCCCATTGGGTGACTTTGGGCAAGTCACATACTCTCAGCCTCAGGGGAAGGAAATGGCAAACCTCCTTTGAGTGAATCTTGACAAGAAAACCCCATGATAGGTTTGTCATAAGTCAGAAATGACTTGAAGGCACACAGTAACAACAAGCAGTCAGACAAATTACTTGTTTAAATAGGCATTGTGTGGCTGTGGAGCATGACCATGCAATACTGACATTAGCATGGTACTTCTTCCTGTTTACAGATACTGCTTTAGCACCAAGTCAAAAGTTCAGAAAAAAGTAACTCAAAAAAAAGGGATAATGGTGGGGGGGGAGGAAATAGCTAACTCATGGGAATGTTTGTCTCTACGATTATACGGATGTCACTTCTTATGTTGGTTGGTCCTTCACCATCATTGCTGTCTAATGCAATGTAAGTGTAAGAATATGTAAGAATATCCACAGAATTGTATTTCAATGAAAACCACAAGAAGAGCTCCATGTTGATAAATATACATTGCTTTAATGGAATGTCTGAGCTCAACACAGTACAAACATATGCTGGGTACATATAAGAAGAAGGAGAAGGCAACATATCCTGTTGCATAACTGTAAGTTTGTCTCTCAGACATTTAACAGTGGGATTTGCATTTAATGCCCTTTTTCTTTAGAAGCTAAAGCCCATCACGTGCCTCTCTCTCCAGACTGCTGCTTTTTAATGCAAAATGAATTGCTCCCTGGGAATGACTTGAGAAGAGACATGGATGACAGCTGATGACATAACTCTGGAAGAACCTTTGATGAACAATAAGATCTCTCTCTCAGAGTAAGAGACACTTCAGCAAGTGAGATTTCATCTGCTGAGAAATTAATTGGATGCTCTATGTTGCCAATTAGATTCCAGCTATGTTTGGCATTTGGTCCACAAAGTAATACATTTTTCTCTCCCCACTTCCAGTTTTTCTTTTGCAGACAAAATAATTTGGAATGAGGGAGTCAAGTTACAGTAAAAAAAATCTTAAATAAAATAATAATGCAAATAAATGGTATAGATGCCATCAAAATTCAAAGGATCATGCAATTTCCTTCTAAAGGATCATAGTTGTTGTTGTTGTTGTTGTTGTTGGGTTTTTTTTAAATCCTTCCAAGAAAGGCAAATTAATAACACACACACACACTGTTAAAAAGCACCACAAAATAGAAAAGGTTCCAATTAAGGGATAATTTGTGTAGACATCAGAGACTCTTTCACACTACACAGTTGTAGCACAACGATTCCACCTTGGGTTACATATGGAATCCTGGGATTGGAGGCCCATTCACACTACAGAATTATAGCACTATTATTCCACTCTAAATGCCAAGATGATATCCTAAGGAATCCTGAGATTTGCAGTTTAGGGTGGGACATTCAGAATTCTCAGCCAGAGAGCTTCAATGCCTTACCAGACCAAAAAACCAGATGAAGAGATCTTAATGTGGAAACTCAGTTTGGGAACCTAAAATTGCTTTGGCCATTAGGATCATGCACTGGTATTTCTGTTTTGTTTTGTTTTTGGCAGCCCATTGTTCATATGCTATTGCCTCATTCATTTCAATTGGATTTAATTACTGTTTCATTTGTTCCTCATTTTCCCTTAATCTTATTCCAGTACTGAACAAAACAGAAGTCCAGCCTTCTGGGCTGTCCTTGTCTCCACCAGGGACTTTAGTACTTTGACATTTTCATTCAAATGTACTTTGGCATTTACATTAAGTCTGCAGGCACTATAGTATTTCCTTTGAGTCATCAGATCATCCAGGTTCAGACCAAGTGGAAAATAGATTTCCATTTTATAAGTAAATAAAAAGGTGTGGCATTTTAAAAACTTCCATTTGCTACCAATGGAAACTTTTCCTCTGTTGTCCTTGGCAACTTTGACACTTTTTCACCCAAATGGTAGAACATATTCACAGCTTTTACTACACCCTAAAAGCATTGGACTTCTCATGTTTCAGATAGCTGGGACAAAGCAATTTAAAAAGGGGGTGACATCCTCTAAAAGTCCTCCTGCTGGTTGACTGAATCATTTCATTTCATTTCATTTCATTTCATTTGTATGCCACCTTTCTCCCAGAACGGGATCTAAGGTGGCTCCCAGAGAGAGTTAATTGAAAAACAACAACAACAACAACAACAACACCTAATAGAAATCACCACACAAAACAGTATAAAATCATTCAAAAGATAAATAAATCATGCCAATAAGAAGCTCTCCTGCTTACCCATTAAAAGCCTGCTTAAACAAAAATGCCTTTGCCTACAGATGAAAGGAAAGCAGGGAGGAGCCCACCCTAGTCTTCTATGGGTGAGCGTTCCAGAGGTTGGGAACAGCCACTGAGAAGGCTCTCTCTAGGGTTCTCATCAAGCGAGTCTGTGATGGAAGTGGGACCAAGAAAAAGCTTTCCTCTGATCTTAAAACTCTGGTAGGTTCATGTGGGGATGTACATTTTTCAGATAGTCTGGACCTAAGTCATATAGGGGTTTATAGGCCACAACCAGCTCTTTGAATTGTGTCTAGAAAGGAACTGGTAGTAAGTGAAGCTGTTTTAACAATGGAGATATATGCTCCCTGTAGCTGGCCCCAGTTAGCATTCTGGCCAGATCATTTTGGACCTACTGAAGTTTCCAAACAGTTTCCAAAGGCAGCCCCTTGTACAGTGCATTACAGTAGTCTAAATGGGATGTAATCAAGGTCATGTGTCACTAAAGCCAGATCTGACCTCTCAAAGAATAGATGCAGCTGGCTCATTAATTTTAGCTGTGCAAATGCCCTTCTGCCCACTGCGGAAACCTGGGCAAACAGGCTCAGAGTTGAATCTACGAGAACACCCAAGCTTTGAGCCTGAGCTTTCAGGGGGAGTGTAATCCCATGCAGTACAGGCGGAGTCCCTATTCCCTAATCTGCCTTTCATCTGACTAGGAGCAACTCAAACTTTATGCTTGAGACTGAGGTTTATGCTTCCCATTTCTTCCCATTTTATCATATTCAGAGCATTCCAGGATCCTGTTTTTATCCTTATGATCCCTGGATGTATAAATATGCAAAGCCTCTGGCAGTTTGGTGCCCACAAGATATTTTGAATTACAATATCATCTCAAGCAATTAACTAAACTGGCCAGGATGGGCAGGAATTATAGTAAGAAACATCTCAAAAGCATCATTTTGTCTTAGAAATGGTTTGCAGACTTTTGAACTGATGCTTCTAAACCACTACAGACTGGATGGTTTTGAAGTCATCATTTTCAGAGCACTCTAAGATACCCACTTCCTATAGAAAGTTGCCTGGATGTAACAATTTGGCTAGAACTCTGCTGGGGACAATATGCCAATGTAACTCTGGGTTATGCCAAGAGTTCTACTCATTACATGCTCGCACAATGAGTACAGTACCCTCTTATGCATGCAGTTCCTCTTTGCCTATAGCACAATTGGATGGCTTGAAAGTCAGGCAGGAGTACAGGCACAACTGTTCCTCCCACAACTGAGAACAGCTCCCCAAATGGACTGGAATGGCTGTCTGCACTCCAGACATACTCCAGAAGAGCTCTATACTCCACTAGCACTGGACAGGATCTCAGCCTACACATCAGGTGCACTGTCGTGCCATGCCATACCATGTCTCTGATCCTTTTCAGAAATCCTGAAAGATGTGAGAGAAACTAATTAGCTATTCATAAAAACAAATTAAAAATGATGAGCCATCAGTTGTTTCATTTGTTTTAGAATAAATCAGTTTTATGCACATCCCTTGTGGCTATAGTGTGTGCAGCACACTCTTCAGGTCTTCCTTTCCCTTCATGTAAGGAAAATCCATGCCAGCAATATCTTACAGTTCTTTGAAGCTGCCTTGATCCCAATTTAAGGTAAGACTTGAAAGTCTTGGCTTAGAAATCTTGGGAGTCTGGGATTTCATGAGGAGTTTAATTGGGATAACCAGGAGTTTAATTGGGGTCCTTTTTTAAAAACAACAACTCCATAATGGTGGAGATGTGAGCCTGAATCCTATTATTAGCCCAAGTAGAACATATTAGTTTAATCAATGGAATTTGCCTACACACTAAGTCATCATTCAGAAATTAATTTCATGAGTCTTCTTTAGCGGAGACTCATCAGGATTTAGGATTCTGTTCAGGGGTGGTAAAGCATAAATGTCTGTTGATATTCTTCTGCAATAGAACTGCAACTTCAGCTTGGGCCACAGCCCCATAACCAGCAATAGTGTGTGTGTGTGTGTGTGTGTGTGGTGTGAATCCCAGCCATCTGACTACCGAAATCTACCTCTGAACAAAATTGATTGAACAAATTGTAGTGTTGTCTGTGTATTGTGTGTTACCAATCAAACAAGGCAATGTTTCTATGTGCCATCCTTGACGGACATGTTAATCTAGGATTGTTCATTCTGAACGAACAAAAAGATCTCAGATTAAATTCTTCTAACTAGATGGGTCAGTTTAAGGTACAAAAAAAGTAATTACATATTTTACTGCTGTAATGAAAGCCATTTTTTTATGTGACTCTGAATAAACTCACAAACATATGTTTTTCTTCACTCCCCGAGTGGCAATTCTTCCCAATTGCCAAAGGTAGTAATTCCACACAAATAGTTAAATAAATCTAAGCCTAAAGAGGACTAGAAACAAACCTCTCCCATCTCGCGGCATGCAAACAAAAGTGCACAAAGAGCTTCATAATGGTTCAATTACATTAAGCCTAGGAAAAATGAGAGGGGGGAAATACTTCCAAGCTATCTCTTTCAAATGTACAGAAACATCTCCAGAGTAGAAGAATGAGAAAAATGTCTCATCTTCCTAAGTAGCAAACAAGCATATGCACACACAGACCTCTCAAGTCATTTCTTCTCTAGTTTCTACCTAGTCCTCCAGCAGACCATACAGTAAATAAGGGGGGGGGGGGGAGAGAGAGAGAGAGAGAGAGAGAAGAAACAGGGACAATTCAGCTACATCATAAACTAACCCTCTCCTGCCCATGCCTCACCAGGAGTTTTTTAAAAATGCTAATTAGATTCTTGTCACAGATTGGAAGTTAGAATTGCCACTCCACTGCAAACCCTGCACCACCAAATCACAAAACACCTTGCATTGACGGAAAGGCAGAACAACCTTGTTCAGAACCCATTTGGCCCAATCTGATCCAATCTGGACCTATTCTGGATGGGCCAAATCCAACCAACACACTCTGGAGCTTGAGTTACTACCTATAACAATAAGTACAGTTGGCCTTCTGTATCCATAGATTCAGCCATCCATGGCTTGAAATATTTTAAAAAGATTTAATTCCAAAAAGCAAACTTTGATTTTTACCATTTTATATAAAGGACACCATTTTACTATGCCATTGTATATAATGGCATTTCACCATCCATGGATTTGGGTGTCCGCATGGGTCTTGGAACCAAACCCCAGTGGATACCAAAGGCTCAGTGTACAAAGAATAAAAGCTGCAACTCCAAATGCCTATCTCTATGCAATCAAAATGGCACCATTCAAATTTGAGAAAGATACATTGACAGGTGGGAGGGAATCTCAATGTTTTCCAATGAAATAATGCTGGTCATGTTTACCTTAAGTTACTGCCTGATACCTAAATATTAAGAGCATTCACAAGGAAGCAGATGATTTATTTGTATTTTGAAATCTGGCTCTGTTTGTAGCTGGGAAATAGCCATTTGATGAAGAGTCCTGTGTTCCTCAGAGTCTTAATAATATTATTTCATAAACAGTGGTAATTGAAAAAGGGATATTGATATGTGATTGTAGTAGAAAGCTTTCTATTTGCTTCACTGTGGTTTCAAAAGAGAATCGGACATTTTCATTATGGCTGTAATTCTAGGCACACTTGGGAGGAAGTAAGCACCACAGAAAACAAGGAAAAATACAGTGAATGGAGCTAATTCCGGATGTTCTATGTTCCTAAAAGGTTCAAGAGAGCCAAAAGAAAGTACTTTTATACACATTGCACAATTATTCATGTAACAGCAACAGGATACACTGATAACCACCAGTTCAGAATGATGTTAAAGGGAATTTAACAAATTCATGGAGAAGATGTATCACAATGTCTACCAGTTACCCGAAGTTCTACTGAATCTCCAGGTTCAGAATCAGTAGACCAGTGAATACCAGTTGGTGGAAAGCAACAATGAGACAGAGCTATTGCTGTCTAATTTCTGGGGGTTATTCAAGACTACTTGTGGAAAGTAGGATGCTGAAACAAATATCTTGTCTGTTCCAGCAGGATTCTTCTAAAGGGTTTATGAGTTAGGTTTAGGGGTCCCCCCCCCAGGAGATCACAGAGAGTCAAATGTCTGTTGCATCACTCCCGTTTTGTTTTGTTTGTTTGTTTGCTCCCTCATGCACTCTAGGACCACAGGAAGGATTTTGACATGGTTTTTGTTTTTGCAAAAAGGAAGAGCCTTTTTTTAAACAACAGGAAATCACTTATGGGTCACTTTTAAAATTGGACCTCACAACTCCTAGAATATAAAAAAGGGGTTCCCCGAATGGCTAAAAAGACTGCAATGGAGGCACCAGGTGAGCCTCCTTGGGGAAAGCATTCTGCAGGGATGGCTACTGACAGCTATGGGCTTCTATGTCAGTGGAGCAGTGAATTTATACCAGACTTTATTTGCACTTTAGAGCTGTTCATATTGCTATTCATAAAATAAGTTTAGAACTTTGGACAGCTCATTTAACATAAGGACTAAACCTTGGAGTGGATTCACCATCCGGTTGAAATGGAATCCATTAGATGCCTCTGCAGAGGGCACTAGCACAATGAAAAAGTCGTTTTTCATACGCATGAAGCAGCAGCACCTGCAGAAGGGTCTCTGTAGATAACATGAGGAATGACTAGGCAAATATGGGAAGAGATATTCTTTCGCCTGAAGCCGACACAAGAATTCTGTGCACTTAAGGTTCACTATGCCATTTTGGGGAAGTAAAATGATCTTTCAGTTTTTCTTTCAGTCACATGTATTGTATTCAAAATGTATGTCGTGTCATCCTATTATGAATGCTGGATCACTTTGCCGCACTGAATTTGTAACTTATTTTTGTGAATAGAATTGCTTCTCCATCTTAGAAGCCAGAATTGTAATAGAATCAAAGATGGCCAAAGAACAGTACACTAGTAAATTCACCCTCACATGTGGGAACTAATTATGTTATTTTTCTCCCTGCTGCAGGAGAAAAATTAATATTCCTCTGCAGTATTCTCTCCATACTGAAACATCCCAAAGTGTGAGCTCTTGTGTGTGTATGTTCAAAAATGGTTTTCATAATCTACTTTAATAACAAAGGAGGAATGTGGGCAGTTCCCTATTGACCCTGAAGAGAATAAGGAAGAGAGAAATTAGTCTTTCCAGAAATCAGCATGTTTACACAACATCCTGTTGAGTAAACTGTGATAGAATGATTGAATGCATTATTCTGTGATTCTACATTATTGTGATTGAAGCATCTTTTTAAAAGTTCATCTTAGATTTGGAAAAAAAATCATCTCAAGGGAGGGATGAGGAACAGTTATAGAGAAGGAATAATATCTTATAAGTATAAGGTAGAAGAATTAGCTATTGCAGTACTGGAAATTTGGATGAGCAATCAAATGTTGCAGTGGAAATGCTTTTGTTTAGTGTTTCATCTAGTCTGCCTGTCAACTAAGCAGCCAGACAGCTAGTTAGCTTTGCCCTCTTCCAGGGCACCCCCATCCCCTTGCAGAAGCATCTGAGACTCATGCGTATACTCATTGTGAAATTTTGGGTATTTCTTTGCTGCTGTAAATGTTTTAAAGTCCATATTTTTTTCCAGACTTTGGGATTCTTCTAAAGCCCTAAGCAGACTGCCAGAAATAGTGCACATTAAATTGAGACACTGCCCTGGCTCAGTGCTAGGGAATCATGGGAACTGTATTTTTTTTCTGGGACATTGAGCCTTCTCTGTCAGAGAGCTCTGGTGCCACAATAAATTACAGTTCCCATGATTCCCTAGCACTGAGCCAGGGCAGTGCCTCAATTTAATGTGCACTATTTCTGGCAGTCTGCTTAGGCCCTAAGTTTCACACTCTCTTGTGCATGTGTATTTCTCTTTCAATGTCATAGGGAATGGCACCAGATCCCAAAGGGGCCATTATCTGACCTGAGACAACTATTGGGACCATCCTTCTCTCACTCCCCACCCCAAGTTAGTTCAGTGCTTTGTAAATGGAGGAACCCGAAATTCTAAAAACTGAGGTGGAAGCTGCAATAAAGGAAATGACAAGAAACAAGACTCCAGGAGACAAAAAAGGAGACAAAAGAGACTGCAGCAACTATAGAACCATAGCACTAATCTCCCATGCAAGCAAAATCATGCTCAACATTCTGCAACATAGGCTCCAACCATACATGGAGAGAGAAATCCCAGAGGTCCAAGCAGGGTTCAGGAAAGGAAGAGGCACCAGGGATCACATTGCAAATATACAATAGCTAATGGAGAATAGCAGGGAGCTCCAAAAGAAAATCACCATGTGCTTTATAGACTATAGCAAAGCCTTTGACTGCATAGATCATGAAAGGCTATGGAACACCCTTAAATACATGGGAGTGCCAACACATCTGATAGTCCTAATGAGGAATCTGTACTCAGGACAAGAGGCTACTATCAGGACAGAACATGGAGAAACAGAATGGTTCCCAATTGGCAAAGGATTTAGACAAGGCTGCATCCTATCACCCTACCTATTCAACATATATGAAAAACATATTGTAAGAAAAGCAGGTTTGAACATGGAAGAGGGAGGAGTGAACATAGGAGGAAGAAATATCAACAATCTGATATATGCTGATGATACCATAATACTAGCAGAGAACCTCACAGACCTGGAACACCTGCAAAGGAAGATCAAAGAAGAAAGTGCAAAGGCAGGCTTACTGTTGAACATAAAGAAAAGAAAAATAATGACCACAGAGAACTTACACACATTCAAACTAGATAATGAGGAAATAGAAATAGTAAAAGAGTTCTCATCTCTGGGATCAAACATTTATCGGAATGGGGACTGCAGTCAGGAAATCAGAAGAAGATTAAGAATGGGGAAGGCAGCAATGAAAGAATTAGAAAATATCCTAAAATACAAAGACATACAACTCAGCCCAAAAGTCAGAATCATACAAACCATTGTATTCCCTATTACCGTGTATGGATGTGAGAGTTGGACAGTCAAGAAAAAAGATAGGAGGAAAATCAACGCATTTGAGATGTGGTGCTGGAAAAGAGTGCTGAGGACTCCATGGGGATTGTTTAATATTTTAAGAGGTGGGTGGGTTTATGGGTTTTATATTGTATTTCTATTGTATTTTTTAAATTGTTGTAAGCCGCCCTGGTTGCATTAGCAGAGGGGCGGGATAGAAATATATTATTATTATTATTATTATTATTATTATTATTATTATTATTATTAGACAAACAAATGGGTCCCAGAGCAGATCAAGCCTGAAATATCTCTAGAAGCCAAGATGACAAGACTTAGACTGTCATACTTTGGACATATGATGAGAAGGCATGAATCATTGGAAAATACAGTAATGTTAGGAAAGGTGGAGGAAAGTAGAAAGAGAGGAAGGCCACATGCTAGATGGATGAGTTTGCAGGAGCTGGGCAGAACAATATAGGACAGGAGGTACTGGAGATATCTCATCCATAGGGTCACCATGGGTCAAGATCAATGCAAAGACAGTTAACAACAACAAAAATTGAGGAAAGACATACCTGAAGTGAGGAAAACATGGCCAGGGAGCTCGTATCTCCCTTTGGTCAGAAAGTCAAGAGACATTAAACTGGCCTGAGAAACTATGTTCTTTGTTTGTTTGTTTTTTAAAATATGAACTTGCTTTAATATTTCAAAACTGTGAATCAGTTCAGGTGTTTTAACAAACAAATCAACTATTTAAGCAACGGAGCTGGCAATTTATTTCTGAAGTGAGGTGCCAAGATCTTAATAGAATTTCATATAATTCTATGGATGTGAGGTTTATGTTTCAATTCCCAGGATCTACTGCAGGGCACACCAAGTCCCCATCAATATTGAAAGTGGCTTGAGGTCTACGTCCACCGTCGTAAAAGTTGGAGGGTGTTGGAGGACCCTATGCCTCACTTGAAGCAGAACTGTTACTCCTGGATGCTTCCAGAAATGGCAATTGATCTTTTTAAAATTTTGGGGGTGTATATATGTGTGAGAGTGTGAAAGGTGGGGACATTGGAAGGCTCCAGGCCTGGCTTGAAACCTTCAAAAGTGTTTTCAGAGGGCTAATCTGTAAACAGGAGAAAACTGAGACAAAGATCCCATACTCACAGTGTTGCTGTCTAGTTAGTTCAATATGAAAGAAAAACACACTAGGCCTTCCATCCTGTTAGTGATACACATAAGCTCAGTATCTTACATATGCTGACATCTGTCTTCCTTTGAGAATTACAGATGCCAGAATTCTTTTTCCCTGCACAATGACCAAAGCCTTCCCAGGATTCACCACTTAGTAGTTACAGCTAGGAATGTGGTGAAAGCTCATTGCTGTCCATTAAACATATGGGATTTTTAGGTTTTCCTGATACTCAACTTCAGTATTTATGCATTCGGAAATTTGGCACCAGCTCAATTGAGGTGCGTAAATTTGCAGATACAGTGCACCTGTGCCATACGTGGGCTCACCATATGTGGACTCAAGATCACGCAGACAGTGAGCCCCAGCACTTTTAATGGTGCCCATGCCCACGGTGCACATGCAGTGCAGTGCATGGGAGCACACCGCCATAAAAAACAACAGGACTTGAGGTCTCAAGTTTCACCCACATGGGGTGGTGGTGGTGGTTCTGGAACGGGTCCCCCACATATACGAATGGCACATTGTATTTCATTTGCAAAAGAAGTAACAGGGTGGGCATTTCAGTGAGAAATTTGATGTTCAGGACATGATGCACATGCGTCTGTGTGTGTTTGCTTAAGTAATAAAAATAACAATTCCTCAGCCATTCATTTAATTGTGTGAGTTTCAGTCAAGGCAATTTGAATTACTCAACTCACCTGCAGAAGGGGAAAGGGAAAGGCATTTCCATTATAAAGATAAACACAGGCCATCTTTCCTTGTTAGACACTGTTAGACACTGCAAATGGAATTTTATGATTCGCACCACTAATTGCAAGAAGAGTTGGGAAGGGAAAGCAGCTGAGTATTTTATAGCCTCATTCTTCGAGGATTCTTCGAGGACCTGTTGGTGCTCTTGGACCTCTCAGCAGCCTTTGACACAATAGACCACTCCATCCTCTTGCATCTCCTGAGAGAGTTAGGAATTGGAGGCACTGCTTTGCAGTGGTTCCATTCCTTCCTCTTGGGCAGATCTCAGAGGGTGAGGCTCAGGGACAGTTGCTCTTCTAGAATAGAGCTTAATTGTGGCATCCCTCAGGGCACCACCCTGTCCCCGATGCTATTTAACATCTATATGAAGCTGCTGGGAGAGATCATTCGGAGGCATGGAGCACGGTGTCATCAGTATGCTGATGACACACAGATATACTTCTCCATGACCTGGTCGTTGACTCTGACTTCAGATGGCATCTCTCCTCTCAATGATTGTCTTAAAGCAGTAATGGACTGGATGAGGAAAAGCAGATCCAGACAAAACGGAGGTACTAACAGTTACGGGCCAAAAACCAGGCCTGGGAATACAACTCCCAGTCCTGGATGGAGTCACACTCTCCTCCAAGGACTGTGTTCGCAGCCTGGGGGTACTCCTAGATTCATCGCTTCATATGACTAATATGGTGAATGTGGCGGTCAGGAGTGCTTGTTATCAGCTTCGACTGATATGCCAGCTGTGCCCTTTCCTGGAAAGTAGGGATCTGGAAACTGTGGTACATGCTCTGGTAACCTCCCATCTTGATTTCTGTAATGCATTCTACATGGGGCTACCCTTGCGCTTGACTCAGAAACTCCAATTAGTTCAGAACATGGCAGCCAGGTTGGTTTCTGGTGTCTCCAGAAGAGAGCACATAACACCTGTGCTAAAAGCTCTCCACTGGCTGCCTATTAGTTTCCGGGCCCAGTACAAGGTGTTGGTTTTGACCTTTAAAGCCCTACATGGCTTGGGTCCAACTTATCTCCGGGACCGCCTCTCCCCATATGATCCCCCGCGTATACTCCGGTCCTCTGGGAGCAATCTACTACAACCCATGAAAACAAGGTTGTCGGCGACCTCTCAGAGGACTTTCTCTGCTGCCGCTCCCAGATTATGGAACGGCCTGCCGGATAAGATCCGTCTCATTACCAACCTTGACAGCTTTAAAAAGGCAGTTACGATGGATCTTTTCTGGCAGGCCTTTCCTGATTAGTCATCCCAGCCCTATGATCTCGGCTATTTTTCTCCCCCCTGATCCCACCACTGTTTTGAACCAAAGGGAATCCTACTGCTGTGATTGTTGTAATATGTTGTTTCAACTATTGTATGCTTTAATTTTTTTCTGGTTTAATTCTATTTTAAGGGGTGGGTGGGTTAGGATATTGATGGATATATGTATTGTGGGATTTTTAAACTGTAAGCCGCCCCGATTGCGTTGCAGAGGGGCGGGATAGAAATAAATTTTATCATTATTATTATTATTATTATTATTATTATTATTTGTCAGGAATGGTTCCCTTCTCTGTGAGAGGCAAACAAGTTGAAATAACTTGGTCTCCACATATGAGCAAAAAAAGTAATAAAAATTTTCTGCCTCCCTTCAGGGACAGGAAGAACACACAGAGAAGTTCATATCACTAATTACAGCTCCTGCTCCACAGCCATTCAGTGTCTAGTGGAGAGTAGAGGTGAGAGAACTGAAGAGGTGTCTGGGTATGTACCTACTCTCAGACACAGAATAATGATATCATCTTCTGAGACTGCTGGAGAACCCCAGAAATTCTCAGTGGATGATATCATTGTTCTGTGCTTGGCTATAAGAACATAGCCAAAGCCTTCTCCAACCACTCCACTATACCAACCAGTGAATAGCCAAGGACTGGAGGCAGCTAAATGGAGAGCTATAAATGGGGTAAGATGTGAACCATAGCATAGTGCCACCTGCAGACCGTTTACACAATGCTCCTTGATACGGGATCTCTGCCATTGTGTCTATGTGTTAGGGCTGGCCTCAAGTACATAGCATCACTGGCCACTGGCCAAGGCCCAGGACTCAGCAGGGCACCTCACTTGATGATAAGAATCCCCCTTTTCTGCTGGTGCACTCCATTTGCATTTGCCATTGTTACCTTCTCTCTTCTTCTGGCCTCAAGGATGTGTGCATATGAGTGATTAGAGTGAGGACAACCATTAGCTACTTCTACCTGCTACTCATCAGTAGACTTAAATCCATGAAAGCTTTGTCAGAACAGGAGTTATCAACATCTTTCTTCTGTTAGTTTCAAAAGTGCTGCAAGATCCCTTGGTATGCTCAGCCTTTCCTTGTAGGGAATATGGTGAATTGGATTTACAGTGAAAGTGAGTGAGTAAGACAGAAGGAGAAAACCACTTTGGGCATCTTACTCAACATCCTTCCAAAACCTGATCCTTATTATCCAATCACAGAATAACAGAATCCCAAAGGACCACAGTCCGGCCTCCTGCCAATGCCGAAAACAACAGGAAAAGTGTCCCCAAAAGCTGTTCATTCAACCTCTGTTGAAGTTCCCCCAACAAAAGGGAGCTCACCACCTTCCACAGTAGTCTAATTAATTATCAAGCAGTTCTTACCATCAGGAAGTTCCTGCTCATGATTAGTCAGAATAGTCATTCTTATTTAAATTTATCATTGAAGAGCCAGCAGTATGGTGGAGTGGAAATGGAATAATAGTAGCTCTCACTCAAAGCATCACTATGAACGGATTAAATTTGACACAGAACATTTGCCCACAAAGGTGTAAAAGACATAATAGAATAACTTCCATGTTGCCACAGGCAGCTAACCAGGACTTCCTTCATGTTCTCATGTGGGCTATAGAGGAAGACAGTTTTCTTACTGAATGGAATCAATAGTATGAGCATACCTCAGGTAACAAAGCCCCTGACAACTACCCAGAGCCTTTTCCTGCTTGTCTTCTGTATAGCTGGATTGTTTTTAGTAGCATCACTATTGGGAGGTTGGTAAATGAGATTGATAGAGAAACATAACTAGACTTTTAGTGTCAGGTTGCAGCAGTTTGTCTGCCGTAACAATGCAATAAAGAAAGGTGGAGATGGGAGGAGTGGGATTCTACTTCAGCTGATCGTACTATAGCTTGTATGCCTGCCCATAACAGACAAAACAAAACAAAACACAAAACAGAAATTGCTCCCAGAATCCCATACAGTGCATTTGTAAATGGCAAAACAGACAGAAAAGATGACAGCAGATGTATCTGCCTCACCAGCTATGCCTCCCTAGCATGCTAAAAAAAAAAAAGATATCTAAGCTAGGCCACCAAAATGGAAATAATAAGAAAAGTGGAGGCTGGTGAAAGAAAAATCAACCCTGGATGCATTTTGGAAGAAACTTTCCAGAGGTCACTAGACGATTCAAAATGTTTTTGTTTACTTATGCAAGGCTTACATGACCTGATGGTTTTAATACACATGTGCACCTTGCTAGTTTTGAATAAAAGTTTTGCAGAAACAGGTTGAACTGTTCTTCTTCTTTGTGATGTAGGAGACTATCCCTATACTTTACATAATATTTCTGCCTCTGGTACCAAATATCATGTTAAAGAAGTAAGGTCCAGGAACACACTTTGCTAAATGAAGCATACCTGTGCTTAGAGGAATAACGGCATTCAAGTGAAGGAAACATAAATATTGGGGCAGTTGTTGAATCTTTGCAATGATTTCAGACTCTAAAAACACCATCTGTGTGCAGTGTGAACCACCTTTGGTGGTAGACTGAAGTGGGAATAAGGATGCCCCCTTATTCACATTTGTTTACACTCCTGCATCCTGCATAGGTACTATTACTTCATTGTCACACCCACCACACTGATGTCTCTCTACAGCCATGCACGATTATAATTTATTCCTTATATTTATATCACACTTTTCCTCCAATGAATTCAAGGTAGCATACATAGCTTTTGTCATCTCTACTTTATCTTCATAAAAATATGAGATGGGTTAGGGAGAGAGAGAGAGAGGATGGAGACTAGATCCTGGGTTTTCCAAATCCTACACTGTAATTGTAATAACTATTCCACACTGTTACACCATACACTAAAATTCTGTAGTTCAATTGAAGCATTTTATCATCCCTCTCCTGAAGAGCACCTCATGCATCATGCAATGATATTAAATAACATTGCTAACATCTTCAGATAAGGTCTAAGTATTAATTGTATTAATTCCACATCATAAATCAATGACTCACAAGAGTGGCATTTTCCATTACTAAATTAAAAACTCCCAGCAGGTGTCACTATAGACTTACAATAAAATTGACTATATTGTTCTGGTTAAGATTATAGTAGAAATGTTTGCTGCTCTGAAGTGGTTTATTTTTTTCTTAAATGTGCAGCTTAAAGTGTCTTTGACACTCTTACATATCCTTTATGTGAGCAACTGACCATGTTGATGAGGAAGAGAATTTAGATGTGAATCATTAATAATGCAAATGAGCCTTATAGCAAATGGAATTTCACCTTCATGGTCCAAATCAGTTGGTGCAAGAACTGCTTTAAGTCTTTGGTGTGAAAAACAACAATTTTGGGGCCTTTGCAGACCGCCAGAAATAATGCAAATTGAGTCCACTTTTAGGGTTAGGGTTAGTGCTAGGGAATCATGGGAATTATTTTTTCTTTTCTTTCTAAGACATTGAGCCTTCTCTATCAGAGAGCTCTGGTGCCACAATAAAATACAGTTCCCATGATTCCCTAACCCTAACCCTTAAAGTGGACTCAATTTGCACTATTTCTAGCAGTCTGCAAAGGTCCATAGTCTTTATTTCCCCCTGTTTGAACATTAGTATTTAATTGACTTAGTGCTAAGTTCCACTGAGTTCAGTTAAACTGACTTCCAAGTCTACATAAGATGTCTATGACACCTTAAAGACCACCAAATGTATTGTATCTTGAAATGTTGTTTTCCATGGTATCATAAATGTTT
The DNA here is from genome assembly GCA_026167975.1 of Phrynosoma blainvillii. Classification (NCBI taxonomy): domain Eukaryota; kingdom Metazoa; phylum Chordata; class Lepidosauria; order Squamata; family Phrynosomatidae; genus Phrynosoma; species Phrynosoma blainvillii. The sequence goes on from JANUYF010000004.1 coordinate 60,530,309, forward strand.
TAATCTTTCAAGAGTCCCAAGTCTCCATTGTTGGTTTTGCAGCAGCAGATTAACAAAGTTCTCCCTGTGGAAGTTCTCCCTCCCTGTGGAAACTGTACCAAATAAATATATCTGGAATTCCTTGGGAAAAGGGGAATGAGGACTAGAGACAAGTCTATTCAAGATTCGCTTCTTCTCACACATCATTATGCACTCCACACATTATCACACATCTTTTCACAATTTATTATGCACCTCTTAGCTCCCAGAAACCTATACACAGGTATAAAAAATAACTGCTCATTTCTTTTATCCCTTCCAAATGCTGAATAGAAGTATTGCTGTATCTTTTATCTCTCTTTACAATCCCAGTAATAACTTGTAGGCAAACAGTAACCTGAATCCTGTTGATGTTATACACATGCATAAGTTTCTTTAAAGAGCTGTTGGGCATTTTTGTCCAATGTGGAAATTCACATTCTGTTCAAGGTTTCAGAAGGAGATTTATGCATGCAGTGTCATTGTGCATGAATGAGTGTTTCATATTGCCCATTACATATGGATCAAGCATGCACATTTGCTTGAACATTGAGGGGGGTTGCAGACTGCCAGAAATAGTGCAAATTGAGTCCACTTTTAGGGTTAGGGTTAGTGCTAGGGAATCATGGGAATTGTTTTTTTTTCTGAGACATTGAGCCTTCTCTGTCAGAGAGCTCTGGTGCCACAATAAAATACAGTTCCCGTGATTCCCTAACCCTAACCCTAACCCTAAAAGTGGACTCAATTTGCACTATTTCTGGCAGTCTGCAACCCCCATGAGTTGCTTATTTGGTTCAGTTGTGCAACATTACAATTCAACACAAGGCTGTGTAGCACAATTAATGTCAAATTCTGCACACAGAAAATTAAACCAAGCAATCTTGATGTAGCATCTTCCCCATTATGATACAGCAAGTCTCTTATATGAGTAGGAACTTAAACTGGTTCTGTTAGAACTGAGAGATGACTACGGGGGGATGCAGACCAGGGCGTCGGGGACGCCCTGGTCCGGAGCGCCGGCGGAGCTCAGCCTCCGCACCGGGGCGCTCCCCCGGCGACTCTAAAAGGAGCTCCAAACTGGCGCTCCTTTTAGATTTCAGGGAAAGGGTGCCCTAAAAGCTGCGGGCGCTCTTTCCCTAACTCTTCCGCCGCGGCGCATCCGGTCGCCGCGGCGTGAGGTCATCCCCGGAGCGACGGCTGTGCGGACGGACGGCGACTCCGAGGGCGACCTCAGGAAGAGGAAGGGGCGCCGCTCGTGCGGCTGCCCCTCCTCTTCCGGGCCCGGAAGACGGCTCAATTAGCCGTCTGCCGAGGCCCTATGTGTGCATCTGCACTGTAGAAATAATGCAGTTTGACACCACTTTAAGTGCTGTAGCTCCAGCCTATGGAATCCTGGGATTTGTAATTTTACAATGTATTTAGCCTTCTATGCCAAAGCGTACTGATGTCACACAAAGCTACAAATCCCAGGATTTTGTAGGATTGGTTGGAAATGTATTTCCAAATTACTTGAAACATTACAGAATGTTGTTCCACAGACAAATACTGAAGAAGAGCTTTCCTCGAGGAGACTACATGGATGTGTGTGTGTGTGTGTGTGCCAATTCTTGCAACTTTCCTTCCAACAGATTATTAGTATTTATCTCCTTGCTGAAAAAAATGTTGATTCCCCCCCCCCCGCCCCATGAAAATCCTTATTTATCTATGTATCTATCCCATCTTTAGGCTCATCTTAACAAGAGTTATGACTGATTGAACTATTTCTGCTTTAAGGGTGTGCTTTTGAAAAGGATCCATATCTAGTTGTTATTGTTTTTTAAATCAACCTGAAGATTGTGCATGATGGTCACAGAAAAGCCTCTTAATAGAAGAAACTGTACCATTTGTGGACTATAATAACCCAGCAAACAGATTAAAAACTGAGTCTCAAAGAACACAACTGACACTCAGGCACATGACTGACTCACATACTGATGTTTCTTCTGGGGAGCTGGCTGAGTTAATCCTTACTAAATCCCTCAAGGAGTTTGAGCTCAATTTAGACATGCTTTTGGCCTTTTGTGTTGGGTCAAAGTGATGTGATAAGAAAGCATCTCTTTCTGTTGAACTTATTAGAGCCCCTCTTTAGATGCTATTGAACTGACAGGAGAGAAGCATAGCAAGGCTCCGTGCAACTTCAATAATTGTCTCATTCATGATATATTCTCATGCTTTCACTTACAATAAGCATGAACCCATCCTGTTTAAACTCTACACCAGGGGTAGGCAACCTTTCCCATTTAAGGGCCAAGGGATTTCAGCTCCCAGAAGCCTCAGCCATGTTGGCCAATAGTCCCATGTTGGCCAATAGCTCCTGGGATTCTGGGAGCTGAAGTCCCTTGGCCCTTAAAGGGGAAAGGTTGCCTACCTCTACTCTACACAGAACTAATATTTGGTGAGAACTTTCAAAACCCCTTTCTTAATAGCTCAACTGACAGGTATATGATTGCAACCATGTTCAGATTTTCTCCACTCTACTCTAGATTTTGAAAATGTTAATTTAGTGGTTTCAGTTATTATTAATCTGATTTTTAAAAACAACTGGACAGTGATTTATTAGACATTAATTATGGGAACATTTATATGCTAACTACATATTTGGAGGTGATTTGAAACTTCTCATACACTGGTTTTTGCAACTGTGTGGTTATTTCTGTAGGCTGAGCTTTCCTGATTTCCAGGCATTTGCAAGGTGCTGGGAATGCTAGATTGCTTTATTGATTTGAAACTACTGTCATGTCCCCCTCCCTGAGGACTCTTCATCAGATCAGGAGCAAGACTTAACTAGCCAGCATCAAAAGGAAGAGACCTTTGGTTAAACAGGTGAAGACCAGCCAGGCATCAATTCTGTTGGGCAAACCAGTTCAGGGTCTGAACAAGATGAGGAACAGCCACTAAGCCCTTAAGAAAGCTATAGGCAAATGTGGCTAACCCAAACTCTCTCCCTCAGACACAAACCATGCCTGCACTGACTGGAAAACTCAGTTTACCATCTGGGCTTCTGGATCTGCAGGGAGGTCAAACTGTCCACACAACCAGTACCCACAATGGACCAATGCTGGCAGCACTGTCCTCACACTCCCCAAACAATGGACATTCTATTGAGCATTGGAATGCCATACTGGTGGTATTTTGAGTTGAGTAAATGTGTGTGTGTGTGTGTGATCAATCTGTATGTCTGCAAAAGGAAAGATGCAGGAAGTGCAGAGTTGAAAGTGAAAGTTCTGTGACAGAGAGTCAGAGGTTCCAGGCAGGAAAAGGTTGGTAGCTCACTCACCTGCTGACACTCCTTCCCCCATTCTCACACCAGTCTGTAGATTGGACATCCAGGGGAGTCTCTGGAGTTTCAGTCTTGATCCAGAGCAAAAAGAAAAAAGTGCCTTGGAGCATGGGCTGGGCATGCATTCTGCCAGTTTTGGCCCCATGCACCATCTAAAGAAGTCAGTGTGGGAACAGACTCAGAATGTTTCTTTTCTTCTGTTCAGACACCACCACAGTGTACAACTGCAGTCAAAGCTATCTTAGTAGATATCAACTGCAGGTGGAAAGACATATTCTTGATATATTTGAGAAACCAGGTCTATATTCACTGGGGAACAACAGAGAAGTAAACCTACTGTAGATTTCTTGAAAACCAGGTCAACTTATCTGACAGAAACCATCAGTATTTTTGCACAGAGTGAAATGTCACAATGTGAACTTCCTTCCAAGAGAACATTTGTGCAGCTCAGAATTCAAGTAATGCAAAAGTTCTTTTATCTTAGTAGAAAGTGCTGATGTCGAAGTGGGAAATTATGTCCAAACATTAATCAAACACAGGCATTTCTCCTCTTCCTGCCAAAGACATTGCCTTATGACCCCATTAGGCTGTTCACCAATGACTCCAAGGCAAAGGAAATCATTCTGGAACACAGCGGTCCTTTTCTTAACAATTCATATGAAGTTGTCAATGTTATGACAATGGGCCTTTGCAGACTGCCAGAAATAGTGCAAATTGAGTCCACTTTAAGGGTTAGGGTTAGTGCTAGGGAGTCATGGGATTTTTTTTTTCCTGAGACATTGAGCCTTTTCTGTCAGAGAGCTCTGGTGCCACAATAAAATACAGTTCCCATGATTCCCTAACCCTTAAAGCGGACTCAATTTGCACTATTTCTGGCAGTCTGCAAAGGCCCTATGATACCAGAAAATACCTGTTGAATTATTCTTAAGTAGTGTATTTATTTTTCTTGACTCTTCCTCCTTATTTCATTTGGTGGTTTTTTAAAAAAAAATTATTGTCACATAATATATAGGTTTTGGGGCCAATGGAATTTTTGCTTATTGTGATTTTGTTGTTTTATGTTATCAATTATAAGCTGTCTTGAGTATTCTGATTGCAGAAAGACAGACAATACATTATTTCACAGATAAAAATCTGGGCTTCTCCTGGCAACTGGCACTTGTTTACAATCCTATTCTTTAGGAGCAAATCTTTAGAAATGCTAATGTCCATATATTACATGGACAATTGCGGCAAATCTGGGGGCTACTTTTTATGATCTGGGACCCTTCAAAGGCCACCCTTGAGCTAATATCAGGAATAAGGAATATGCCTTCCAGCAGATGTTGCTGGCCTATAACATCCATCAGTCCTTTTCACTAGCTGTGCTGCCTAAGGTCACTGGGAATTGCAGTTCAGCAACATGCAGAGGCAGGCACATTTAACATCAGTATAGTAGAAAAAGTTTTAGATTACACAGATTATTTGTTTATCAATCTCCAGTTCAGCTTTCATGGATTAGGAAAATAAATCTTGCCAAAATGAATTACCGGTAGATTGAACCATGCAGCAGAACAAATTTGATCGACTTGTTCAAACTTTTGCAGCATTTAGAAAGAAAAACTAGCTATAAATGTTTTACACAGCCAATCTACAGGCATAAGCAGACTGCCAGAAATAGTGCACATTAAATTGAGGCACTGCCCTGGCTCAGTGCTAGGGAATCATGGGAACTGTATTTTTTTTCTGGGACATTGAGCCTTCTCTGTCAGAGAGCTCTGGTGCCACAATAAATTACAGTTCCCATAATTCCCTAGCACTGAGCCAGGGCAGTGCCTCAATTTAATGTGCACTATTTCTGGCAGTCTGCTTAGGCCCTAAGTCTCATGATGAATACTTTAAATGGTCTGCAAATGCTGGCAAGTGTGGCTTAATATGTTTCCTTTATAATTTACATTATTAATAGAAATAAGGTTAAAATTAAATGTGATTTGATCTAAAGAAAGGGCCAGAAACAGAATATAATTTAAGACTATTGATCTACTCATGGCGGTTAGAAGAGGAAAATGGAGACTGGAGAAACGACAAGGTATCTATTTGAAAACTGGCCATGGGCTCAATAATAATATTTTTTATTTGTGTCCCACCTCTCCCTGTTGAGGATCGAGGCAGGTAACAGCAAAAATTAAAACAAATACAGAAATAAATAACAAGAAACAATCCCCGAACCCCACCACCCCTTCAACCCACCCACCCTTTGATATAAAATTACAACAATAAAATCCCGATAACTAAAAAACAATTAAAAACAGTTAATAACAGTGGCAATGTCTAGGGGAGGTAGATCAAATGGGCAGTTAGTTCTGTCCAAGGCAGAGGTCAGTCTGGGAAGGCCCGCTGGAAGAAAATCATTTTTATCGCTTTTTTAAAAATGTCAAGAGATGTAATCTGGTGAGTCTCCTCTGGCAGGTCATTCCAAATTTTAGGAGCAGCAACTGAAAAGGTCCTCTGGGAAGTCACCACCAGTCTAGTTTTCCTTGACTGTAGTAAATTTTTCCCAGAGGACCTGAGAGTACGGGAAGGATTATATGGGAGGAGGCATTCCTTCAAGTAAGCTGGACCCAAGCCATGAAGGACTTTATAGGTAATAACCAAGACCTTGTACTGTGCCCGGAAGCTAACAACAGAAGAGTAACACAAAAACCAATAAGCTCTAAGTGAGGTCAGTGTCAGAAAACAAAGAATGTGGTCAGACTTTAGAAAAATAAAGCAAAGAGCTACAGGAGATTCTCCCCAGTGCCAAGCCTACAAATCTGGGCAAGATTTAAAACTGACAGACAGCAAAAATGTTTCTGTGTAGGATCTGGGACACAACAACAAGAACAGACTTCAGAGCCTGAGATTAATTTTGTGATAGAAATGAAAGCAAAGAGGTTTTGGGATGAAGTAGAGTTCAGTGAATGCTCTGGTGGACAGAAGATACTCATAGAAATACAATTATACTACAGATACTGTGTGCTATTTCTCCCTGTCTAGTTCTGCAACTTTACAAAAGTATTCAACAGAACCAAGTCTGTATGGCAACTGACAGTTAGCAATTTATTGAACTTATTTATTGTATTTATTTTTAGTTGTTTAACACCATCTTTTATAAATAAATATTCTATTTGTATTTATTCTATTTGTATTGTATTTTTTGAATTAGCTTTTTTGAATTCGTTGAAAAATGTAGAAAACATATGGGGTAGCTCTGTTGGCCATTTAGCCATTTCCTTGGTTGAAGATCCCAGTCCACTGCAACAGGCGAACCCTAAAGAGTGAGCCAGTGGACTGGAACCTTCAACCAAGCTAAAACACTTCTTCTTAAATTTGGATTATATTGGCATGTTTTACCTCTACATCTACCAAAATGTTCCTGATGCAAAAACATGGAGACTTCTTGAGAAATCCATTGTCCTCTGCTACAAAGAGGCCTATGACCTCACAGGAATGGAGGCATATTAAACTGCAAGAGAGGAGTCCTTGTTGAGATACAAATAGACTTTACATTTCCTGGATCTTGAAAATCTCTCTATTGGCACATGGCCAGAAGGAGGAGGAGCCAGCCTGCAAAAGATATCCTCCACATACCATCTTAACTAAAGACAGAAACAACAACATGCTGGCATCTTACTAACATCTCCAATTTTTCTCCTGTTTGGTTTGTAATATCTTACCTGATGAAGAAGCCTGTGGAGCTTCGAAAGCTTGCAACAAGTATATTGTGCATTTTGGTTGGCCAATAAAGGTATCACTGTTTGGTGGATTTTTGCTTGAATTTGAAAAATGTAGAAGAGTAAAGAGAAAGGCTTGTTGGGTCCATTTTACGGCCATCAGGCAAAGCAGATGTGTGTCAGAGAAGATCATGGATGGGATCAAGGAGGCTTGGGGGAAATCCCATTGGAAAACATATGCAAATCTCAAGCATGTCATCACTAAGGACGTTATCACACGGGAGCAAATCTGCTGGTTAATCCACACAAAACCCAAACAGAAACTGGATTAGTGCCCCGTGTTTTCACACGACGTCGCACAGAAACTGGACAGAAAGTGGACAGAAACTGGTGTTAACCAAGATCTTTTGAAATTCGGTTGTTTGGAGGAAATGCAAATGCGCAATTAAGGTAAATTCGCAATTAAGGTAAATTCGCCATAATGTGAAAAGCAAATGCGCATTTGGAAGCATTTCCCCCATTTCCCCATGGTTCCGCGGGGTCCTGGAGACAGCGTAAGTGTCTCCTTCCCCCTTAGCAGATGGTTAATTGAGCTGTCTTGGGGGCAGGGAAGGGGAGGGGCAGCTGCACGATTGGCGCCTCAACCCCGTCCCCAGGTCGTCCTCGGAGCGCCGACCCTCCACACGGCCGGCGCTCCAAGGAGGACCTCTTCGAAGCGCCGACCCTCTGCACAGCCGACGCTCCAAGGAGGACCTCTTCGGAGCACCGACCCTCCACATGGCTGGCGCTCCAAGGAGGACCCCTTCGGAGCGCCGACCCTCTGCACCGCCGGCGCTCTGAGGAGGACCTCCCACCGCAGCATTTGCATGCGCTGCAGCAGAGGAGTCGGCAAAGGTGCGCCGCAGCCTTTTTCGGTGCACCTTCGGCGACTAGAAGGACGGGTGGCCATGGGCCACCCGGGGAAGCTGCGCTGTGGGGCCAAGGTATCCCCACAGCTTGGCCCCGCGGCGCAGCTTCACCGCCCCTTAAAGGAGTGCTAAAGTGGCGCTCCTTTCACAAGTTTCTGAAGGTGCGCCGAAAAAGGCTGCGGCGCACCTTCGGCGACTCTTCTGCCACAGCGTGTGCAAACGCTGCGGCAGGAGGTCCTCCTCGGAGTGCTGGCCATGCGGAGGGCCGGCTGCTCCGAGGATGACCTGGGGAAGGGGTGACAGCCGCGGCAAGTGACAGCCGCGGCGAGCAGAGTGCGCATGTGCTAGAAGAACATTTCTAGTACATGTACGGGATTTTTTCACTTGTGTGTGAACGTTAAATGCGGTTTCAGCGGGAGCTAAGGTAATTACATGTGAAAAACATTTGCGGAATCAAGGTTTATTTTCGGAATTTGTTATTTCCAGTTTATTATTGCTTTGTGGCCCACGTGTGATAACGTCCTAACACTACTATGTTTTAAATTTTTCCTTGTAACAAGGAGGCCTAGAAAAAATGCCCAGAGTTTCAAGAATGCGTGACCTACAACTGATCTCAGTTTGTAGCCTACTGCTATGTGCCATGATGAGAGGCACACTAGAACTGCATATGACTAGAGGCCTGCTAGCACAGCCAATCTGAAGGTTTCCTGGCTGTAGTGAATCAAATGTATAAGCCAGAATTTGATATGCCTTTCATTGCCAGTCAGTGGCTGTTTACTAGGACCACTTCAGATATCATCACTATGCTATGATTTTGTTATAAGATTTGCATTTTTGCGGATCCTATTGCATTCTGTCCTACTCCCACAACTGTATAAATGTGCTTTATAAAGTGAGGCTTTAATATCACTCTGTACCGCATCTGAAGAAGTGGGTTTATATCCACAAAAGCACATGCAAAAATTAAAACCAGTTAGTCTTAAAGATGCTGCCTCCCCCCCTCCCCCAACCTTCCTTCCTTTTAATGTAAATGGATCAATAACTTTGGTTTGCCTAAGTTACACTGTATGGGAGCTGGGATTCAAGAAAAGGCCTTCAGAGTCTGGGCTTTGTCTCATGGATCCTGTTCTTGCAACAAAGTGGGATAAAAAAGGGAACATACTGTGTTCACAACCCCAGTATCACAAGTCTCCAGAATTGTGTGACTGGGCCTGCTGTTGCCATCACTCTCTCATTTCAGTTGTTTTTAAAACATTTTTTTAAAAAATTAACCCATGCAATCCTGGAGCTCTGCTACAGTGGTCAGTAGAAAAAAGTTATAAAAAGAAAGAAAAATAAAAGAAATAGGAGGGAAAAGATAATCAGGCTGTTTGGGGGAGGAGGGATGGGGAAAGGATAGGACACTGGCCCCACATGACTGCCAATAATGCAAATGTCCGAGCAGTGACATTTCAGACCTGGGCTTTTGACAGCTCATTGACAGGTTTCCCCGTCAATGAAAAGTGGTCCCCTAACTGCACCTGGGGGACATAGCAACTATGGGTCAGGGTCGGTGTAGTGTAATAAATATCACTAAAGCTGCTTTCCCCCCCAGCCACTTGTAGTAACCTCCTCTGTGAGCCCTGAATGACCAATTCACTTCCAACTTGCATGGACACAGAGATGAATGCTTAGCAGATAGTTGGCTCACACAGGGTGGATATGAAGAGGATGAATCTGGAACTAGAAAAAGGGACAGGGAGTATTGAAAGTTGACTTTGAATCACCTCAGGATACAGGGTCCACATCTCTGGGGATCTTGAGCTGCAGATCTGCTGCTTTCCACCCTAACCCTCTGCTTGTATATATTACTAGTAAGTCAAGTAACTACAAAAATGCAATAAATGTGTAATGTTCTCTCTTCAACAAAAAATTCAGCCCAACAGACCTCTTTTTCACCAGCTGAATACCATATGACGGTATTATAAATCTTCCCAATTAGATTTATCTCTTGAGCACTGTAGCTTCTCTGAGACTGCAGAGATCACTATAGTTTTGGGACTGTATAGACTGGGAAATAGATGCAACAGTTTCTTAACTTGGGTATATATGACAAGAGAACATCTTTTGGACATGATGATGTATATTTATTGCTTGCTCTAATATTAAATTCAGGGCCCCATGTGCAGACAGAATTGGAACCAAAGCAGGCCTACTGAAAAACAAGATGAACAATTCTCAAACAGCAAAATATGACTTAGGTTCATGACTGGCTGAAGTCCTCCACTGATCATTTTTTAAAAATTAATTATGATCACAGGGCCTCACCTGCAAATTATGATTTTTGTAACAATTCTGTTCACTTGTGTCATAGTTCACATCTTGTGCAATAAAAATGGCAATGTAGACATTGCCACTTTCCCTGAACAAATAGATTTTCTGTGAGGCAATAATCTTATTTTAATTCATTGCATTTCTCTTTTCTGTATTCAGATTTTTTTTCTTACCTTGAAAAACTGCTGAGTTTTCTTTGGAGTGTCTTCATTTTCATCTTTTGTATTTGTGCTTTGGGTTCTAAAGAAAAATAGATATTGTCTCCACACTGACAAGTCATAAAAGGGCATGTTTCTGAATCCAGTTCTACACTCAGGTTTCTTTGAAAAATGGCTTTAAAGAAATCCACCTCAAACCAGGACACTGAAGTAACTGGAAGAAGCACACGATTAACTTTCTTTTGTAGCAAGGGAACAAGTATGTGGATCTCATCTCTAAAAGATGGATCTTTCTTGCACTGTTTATTCCTGGGATGTCAAACAGGATGATCTGTTCTCTGTGTAACAGTTCCTTTTTTTAGTCCACAAAGCATTAATTGTTTGCTCCAGCTTTGGACCTAAGTCTTGGCTGCATGTTTTTATGTGTAGATCAAGATTGTAAAAAACTCAAACTATAGAATTGTTGATCAAGCACCTAGAAAGATATTTAAACTCCAGATAGCTCTTGCAATCAAAGTAGAGTGTGAAGATACACTGTATAATTAACTAGGATTTACATATAGCCCAGGACAGACAGGATTAGACAGAGGATGACACAGTTCTTTTTAGACCAGTGGTATTTGTCAACTGATTGCACAGATGGTGTTTAACTAATCCTTCCAATCTAAATGAATATTCTATTTTAGCAGTAGAAGCAATCACTTCCACAGACTTCAGATGGATTATTAGGAGATCTTTGATCTTAGTTTGAATAACAGGGAACACATCTATCACTTTAAATAAGAACTGATTAACTGGTTGCATTCAATATTCACATTTGTATTGCATATATTCATCATTTGTTGATGAATACAGAGCAGAATACAGAGTAAAAATTGGAGATTAAATAGTTGTCACAGATTCATTCATTAAACCCTCTTAATGATATGGCCACTTCAGTCTATCGACAATACTTTCATAATTATATTTGTGACAAATTGGTGCCCTTTGGTTTCACTCTGTGCTTGCTTGCTGTAATTCATTTACTGCCAAGAGTCATTCACAAATTTTATGTTTCACACAGTAAAATCTCTGTTAGTTCAGCTTTGGAGAATGAATTATTATATTTTGTGCATTTTTATATATTGTACTGTATGAGAGCTGGGGGGCGAGGCGGAAAGTCCAACTAAATGTGACACCACTCATGCAAATAGCAAGAATTTGTGTGGGTGTGGGTGTCTGAAAAATGAATCCTCTGACTTTCCTGATTTGACAGCACAGTCTCAATTAATCCTCTGTCATCCCAGTTTTTCAGCTGCCTTTAAACTGTCTCAGGACGTTATCACACGGGGGCAAATCTGCTGGTTAATCCACACAAAACCCAAACAGACACTGGATTAGTGCCCTGTGTTTTCACACGACGTCGCACAGAAACTCGACAGAAAGTGGACAGAAACTGGTGTTAACGGAGATCTTTTGAAATTCGGTTGTTTGGAGGAAATGCAAATGCGCGATTAAGGTAATTTCGCATTTACCGTAATGTGATAGCCAAATGCGTATTTGGAAGCATTTCCCCTTAATTTCCCATGGTTCACCCCGCTTCGTCCTCCGCTTCCAGGATTGGCCCAAGGAAAGACAGAGGCTGACAGCTTTCCTTGGGCTGATCCTGGAAGAAGAGGACGAAGCGGGGCCATCCTCCGCTTCCAGGATCGGCCCAAGGAAAGCTGTCAACCTCTGTCTTTCCTTGGGCCGATCCTGGAAGTGGAGGATGGCCCCGCTTCATCCTCCGTTTCCAGGATTGGCCTAAGGAAAGGCAGAGGCTGACAGCTTTCCTTGGGCCGATCCTGGAAGCAGAGGACGAAGCGGGGCCATCCTCCGCTTCCAGGATCGGCCCAAGGAAAGCTGTCAGCCTCTGCCTTTCCATGGGCCGATCCTGGCATTCCACAATCTGCCCATGTGCTAGAAGCTTATTTCTAGTTCATTTACGGGATTTTCTCACTTGTGTGTGAACCTTAAATGCGGTTTCAGCGGGAGGTTACTTTAATTTCGCAATTAAGGTAATTACGTGTGAAAGCCATTTGCGGAATCAAGGTTTATTTTCGGTTTATTTTCGGGATTTGTCATTTCCAGTTTATTATCGCTTTGTGGTCCACATGTGATAACGTCATCAGTTTCCTCTCCCTATGCTCTCAATGTACTTCAATTGCTGCAAACTGAGTTCAAAGGGCAAAAGTAGTTTGCACTCAATTGTCTCAGCAGGGCAGAGAGGCGAGAAAGAGACAGAATCCTGCCCTTCCTAGTAGTTTCAGGATAATGCAAACTGCTGCAACGTGTCTTAGCTCATGTGCTCTTTCTCATTAATAATTTTTGTCATCTTAACTACACTGTAATGTTGCTTAGCCACACATGTTGGAGGCTATAGGTCTGGAGGACTTTCTTGGATCAGGCCACAGTACAAGGGAAAGCTCCCAATTCTAATTCCAGTTCTAATCAGATGAGCAAAAATCTAAATACTTTAAAAAAATGGCTGCTTTTATGAATGGCATCATATTTAGTTTAGCCCTATGTCTTTCCATTCATATTGTACAACTGGATCCCAGCGCTCTCAAATAAGCTAGATAATATCATCTTCCTGAACTCGGATGGGTATTACTTTTCAAAGGCATGAGAGATTCTAAAAAAGTACAACTCTCCCATAATTATCTCCTGCGAATAAAACATCATTCAACCAATCAAATGGTTAGGCCAGTCTTCTCCAGCCTGATGCCCTTGAAGTTGGACTCCATTTTCTGTCATTCTCAGATTGCTGTCAGAACATCTGGAGAATATAAAGCTACACTAGACTGACAAAAGTCAATTGACTGCCATTTATAGACCACATAGGAGAGACTTAATTATAAATATACATTTTTATGTCCTCACGCCATCAGTGTGTATGTGCTAAAGCTGTACATGGCATGGATGCACATACAGAGGAGACCAAGCATACATGTGGAATTCTGAGTGCAAAGCAACTGTACCATTAGGAAGTTGGAGGCAATTGTCTCAGGGAGCAGATCAGTGTGTTACAAAAGGGCAAAACTATGTTTTTCTTATAATTTTATTGCCATGGTTGAGGAATTATACTTGTGATATTTTCTGCTGTAGGCATCTAAATAATTTGACTGGCTTTGCTTTTGATTCCTGGGGTGGGATGATGTATACCATCCCAAGCTACAAAATGGCCAAAGTTGTTTTTGTTGGAGGGCTTTGGTTCCCTCATCCAGGAAACTTTTAAACAGGCAACCTTTAAACAGGAAAGACTCATTGCATCGGATTCTCACAAGCTTGTTTTCCTGTGATCCAAATATCAGAGCTCCCATTATTTCAACCCATTTCTAGAAAGAAAGCTGACAAGTTTGCATCTAGGAAACCAAAATGACTAGTCTCTTAGCACATCAAACTTTTTCAGCTGTAATAGCAAAACAAAATTTGAGTTTCAGCCATGCTTACCTTTGCTTTAAGTTATGTTAAACAAAAATATCTGTGTACAGGGTTGATATTCTGATGTTGGACCTCCTATACTTCTCACTGAATTAGGCATAATTACAGAGACACAATGTTCCTTGCACACACTGGGGATGTGTGTGTGTGTGTGTGTGTGTGAGAGAGATATTTCTATTTTAGATCCTGGGACCTCCATTTGACACAAGTTTTATTTTCTTTCTAGAAACAGCTTAAATAAAGGGAGCTCTGATATTTGGATCACAGGAAAACAAGCTTGTAAAAAATCCTATGCAATAAGTCTCTCTTGTTTAAAAGTTCCTTGCTGAATGATGTGTAATCAATACACTCTGCAGAAAATGTTATATTAGCAAAAGACTACACACAGAGCTTAGGCTTCATCTGAAAAATCAAAAATTCATATCACTGAAGAAAAATCTACTTGGGCATTCATGGAGCGCTAAGGCAAAAGACTAGGAAAAAAAAAACTAAACTAAGCTAAACAAACCAAACCAATATGTTTGCATACAGGAGTATACTGAAAAAAGAGGCCATGCTAATAAGATGGCTCTTTTTGTCCCATCAGCTCACTGGTTTGCCTCAAAATTTAGATTCTTAAGAGCTTTTCATCTAATAATTCTCCTAATGCTTTCCATTCCAACTGTTACAATAAGATTTAATTAAGAAAGAATTAAGCTGATTTTGTGATGCCTTTAAATTCTGTCTTGTATATACATGGATTTGAACTTTAGCCATTTTTTTGGTTTCTTTTTTTTAATGTCAAGTAAATTCTGTGAATTATATATTGTGTTATCTTGACCTTTTGCTTATTCTTTGCTTTCAGGGACTTCAATTTTATTTCTTTACTAGCAGTTAATACTGTAGTAGAAATGCAATAAAAACCAGTTAGGGTAAGGAATCTGTAAAGGTCAAGTGCCACAAGTGCACCATAGAAATATTTATATTTTCAGAAACATAAAAGTGGGATCTCTCATTTACATTACAGAAAATGAAAGAGAAAAAAACTTTTTAAAAAACCACTGAAATGTTTTTGGGAGTATTTAAAAAAACAATAACAAAGGCACTCTTTCCCCATACATTTTATTGAATACTTACTTTTTTCCAACTCTGGCTTTGAATTCTTATTTGTAGGAATAATTCTATAGTACTTCTGAGTGCATAAAGTGTTCTACAGTTCCTTTATATGCCCTTTAATGTATTTTTTCTAACACTCACTGGAATTTTGAACTATACATTAGTAATAAAATTAAGAACTATAACTTCATACCCTTTTGCAAGAAAAGAATACTGAGGCTGCATCTAAACTATAGAATTAATGCAGTTTGACACCACTTTAACAGGCTTGACTCAATGCTAGGGAATTCTGGGATTTGTAGTTTTGTGAAATATTTAGCATTCTCTTGTCAGAGAGCTCTGGTGCCACAACAAACTACAAATCCCATAATTTCATAGGCTTGAGCCATGACAGTTAAAGTAGTATCAACCTACATTAATTTTGCAGTGCAGCCTGACAAAACAGTTCTAAAAGAGGAAAGCTGTGGCATTATTGGATGCCATGGATGTCTCTGTTCATGGGTGGAGAGGGAAAATAAGTCCAGCCAATCTTCTCTCCGTTTAAAGCCTGGACCAAGGCAAATGGACTGGAGGGAGGGCCCTTCTTCTTACTGTGGCTAGGCCCAATGAAGCTGGCCTGCTTTCTCTCTCTCAATGATAGTAGATGGAAGGAGGGCCCTTCTTCTTTTTCAGGCTAGGCCCAATGGAGCTGCCCTGCCTTCTCTCCCTCAATGATTTTAGATGGAATGACAGCCCTTCTTCTTGTTCAGGCTAGACCTGATGGAGTTGGCCTGCCTTCTCTCCCTCAATGATGGTAGATGGAAGGACGGCCCTTCTTCTTGTTCAGGCTAGGCCCGATGGAGCTGGCCTGCCTTCTCTCCCTTGATGATGGTAGATGGAAGGAGGGCCCTTCTTCTTATTCAGGCTAGGCCCGATGGAGCTGGCCTGCCTTCTTTCTCTCGATGATGGTAGATGAAGGACGACCCTTCTTCTTGTTCAGACTAGGCCCAATGGAGCTGGCCTGCCTTCTCTCCCTCAATGATGGTAGATGGAAGGAGGGCCCTTCTTGTTGTTCAGGCTAGGCCCGATGGAGCTGGCCTGCCTTCTCTCTCTCAATGATGGTGGATGGAGGGAGGGACCTTCTTCTTGTTCAGGCCCGATGGAGCTAGGAGCTGTTGGACTGTAGCTTCCAGAATCCTGCAGCTACCATGGTCACTGGCCATGTCAATTGATGGATCCTGGGAGTTGGAGTTTAAAAGTAATATTTCCAAACTCTGAATGCTGGAGGTTTCTCCAGAAAGTATTTCCACCATTGCTGCATTTAAGAGGTGGGGAACATTTTACCTTCTGTATGGTTTGGAGTACAAATTCCCACAATCCCTTACCATTGAGCTCACTGGACTGGACTGATGGGAGAAGCAAACCAAAATATCTGAGGGCCAAAGTTCCCCAATCCTTGCTGTACTCCTTATGGAGCCCTGGAAAGGGGAAATTCTACGGTTATGTTAGGCGAATTCTTGGATTCAATGAATCTGTAGATTCCTTGTTCCAGGGGTAGGCAACCTTTCCCCTTTAAGGGCCAAGGGACTTCAGCTCCCAGAAGCCTCAGCCATATTGGCCAATAGTCCCATATTGGCCAATAGCTCTTGGGATTCTGGGAGCTGAAGTCCCTCGGCCCTTAAAGGGGAAAGGTTGCCTACCCCTGCGGCTTGTTCCAAAGACATGCACACAAAAAATATATGTTGGCTATGGAATGGATATATAGTTTGCCCTCCATGTTTGCAGCTTTGACTTTTGTGGATTTGATTATTTGTGAATATGATTTATGTATTATCTCTAGGAATCTCTAGGTGCTCCAAGAGTGTCTTTGCTGTAAACCAGGGGTAGGCAACCTTTCCCCTTTAAGGGCCGAGGGACTTCAGCTCCCAGAATCCCAGGAGCTATTGGCCAACATGGGGCTATTAGCCAACATGGCTGAGGCTTCTGGGAGCTGAAGTCCCTCGGCCCTTAAAGGGGAAAGGTTGCCTACTCCTGCTGTAAACTGACCATAGATTAACACTAGAGGACCTTGGGATTTCTAGAGAAAGCACTTCTCTAGGCATTTATAGGTTCTCCAGCATGATTCTGTGGTCAGCTTCTGCTGGATGTTGACCACAGTGTTGTGATGAAAGATCTAGAGTTTCCAAAAAGAAGTGGTTTTTTATTTGCAGTTGTCCCACTGTTTGTTCTGTTCCCCTAACTGCAGCAAATGTGGAGGGACCACTGTAGTTATTTTACCTCCTTTTAGTGGCCATGGGAGGGAAATTTTTGAAAAAGCTGAATGGGAGGAGAACTGAATCTCCATCGCTTTTTATCTTGGCTTTTGTAAGTGGAGACTCCTCTGCTGTGAAATCTCCCACAATCACCTTAAGACTGCATAAGGGAAGAATCTTGGAGGGTATGGGATGGTCAATGTTGTATAGTTCCTTCTCTGAAGCCAAAGAAGAAGGTAGTTTCTTGAAGGCCTCCTGGCTAGTGTTGCTAGGTCTCAGGGTATTAGCTTGTCTCAAAATGAATGAATGAATAAAATACTGTTTCTCCAGTAGACAGATCTCAGGATAGAAGTGTGGGGGATAAAAGCATGGGTGTCCATTTCTTTCCCACTCTTCAGCTTGCTGCCTCAGTGTGAAGATATGTGTATTGGCTTTGTACTCTTTCTGGCCATCTGTATATTGTAGACAATGGGGGGTTGCAGACTGCCAGAAATAGTGTGAATTCAGTCCACTTTTAGGGTTAGGGTTAGAGTTAGGGAACCATGGGAACTGTATTTTTTTGTGGCATCAGAGTTGTCTGACAGAGAAGGCTCAATGTCTCAGAAAAATAACAGTTCCCATGATTCCCTAGCACTAACCCTAACCCTAAAAGTGGACTGAATTCACACTATTTCTGGCAGTCTGCAACCCCCCTATATTTGTTTAATAGGTGGTAAAGAAAATCCACATTGCTTGTCGGATGTGTGCATGGAAACAAACACAATATAGAAATTGTAGCACAAGAGGGCACACCTGTGATATCATAAGGGCCCTCACCTTGCCCCAGCTTTTGGCCCCAAAATATGTGGGAATAGGCAGCGACTTCCTTAGAAGTCCTCCTTCCTGGTGCTGTTGTAGAAAGATCCTACAGCACTGCTGTGCCAGATTCAGTTTTTCTTAGTATTCACTTCAAACATTCCAAGAGCCAAACAATGGTCCAATCCACACTGCAGAAATAATCCAGTTTGAGACCACTTTAACTCAGGGGTAGGCAACCTAAGGCCTGGGGGCCGCATGCGGCCCCCTGAGGCCTTTGGACTAGCCCCGGGCCAGTCCTGCTGCTCTGCCACCCACCGTCGCCGCCACCCGCCATAATGATATTGATTGTTGTTGTTGTTACTTGTTCTTGGGTTTTTCTTGGCAAAAGCTCCAGAGGGGGTCTGCCATGGCTTTTCTGGGGCTGAGAGAGTGTGCATGCATTTTTAAATTTTTTTAAATATTTTATTTTTAAATATTTATTTATTTATTTTTGGTGCTTCGGCCCCCCCAATTGTCTGAGGGACAGCAACCCAGCCCCAGGCTCAAAAAGGTTGCCTACCCCTGACTTTAACTGCTCTGGCTCAATGCTAGGGAATTCTAGGAATTGTACTTTTGAGAGACATTTTGCCTTCTCTGTCAGAGAGCTCTGGTGTCACAATAAACTACAATTCCCAGGATTCTCTAGCACTGAGCCAGGGCAGTTAAAAGTGTCAAACTGGATTATTTCTGCAGTGTGGATTTAAACCCAACCTGTTCCAGGCCACCATACTTTCCCTCTCATATTAATGTCGATGAAAGGACGTGGAAGCTGTCAATGTTTAAGAAGTGGCAGTTTCGTGACCATGAAATTTCTTCTTTAAGGGGAATAGACAAAGCTTGGTGGCAATGACTTCTGTGTAATGTAACAATCTGTAAAGATTTGCAAGTGGCATGTTCAGTGTGTAACAATGTACCTTTTAAAAGTAGTATGATGAATGGGTACAATGTTTTCACATAACAATAGTGCTATAGCAGTGCAGTGTGAGATTAGAAACACCTCACTACACTGTTATAGCTATGGGCTGCCTCCTGTGGTATTCTGGGCTTTGTAGTTTATTGAGGCCTAAGAGTTCTCTGGCTGTGAATTCTAAATTCCCTAAACTACAAATCCCAAGATTCCACAGGAGGCACCCGTAGCAGTTAAAGTGGAATAATAGTGCCATAACAGTGTAGTGTAGCATTGGACAATACTGCCTTGATAGCCATGGAAGCCCGTGTGAAAACAAATTGGTATCAAAAGCGCTGCTTGACTCTTTGGCTGACTCTGAACTGTGGAAATAGCACAGCATGACACCGCTCTAACTGCTCAGTGCTATGGGATGCATAGACTTCTGTTAAGACTCACTGGAATTCTGGACTATGCATTATTAATAAAATTAAGAATGAGGCCTCCATTCCCTTCTGCAAAATACGAATACTGAGACTGCATTCTACACTACAGAATTGATGCTGTTTGACACCACTTCATCTGCCATGGCTCAAAAATGCTATGGAATTCTGGGTTTTGTAGTTTTGTGAGCCTTCTCTCTCAAGAGACCTCTGGTGCCACACAGGGGGACCAGACGTCCACCTTTTCCAGGACCTGTCCTCCATTTCAATCTTCTCTCCAGCAGGAATCCCAAACCGTCCTCCATTTTGAGTAGGACCAAGTAGCAGGAATTTATATTTCTAGTAATAATAATAATAATAATAACAACAACAACACCACTTTATTTATATCCCGCCCAACCATAAAATCGTACATGAATCCTAAATCGTACATGAATCTAGGAGTGTTTTTCGCTTTTCTTTGGTCATGTCCTCCGCTTTCCTTGAAAGCCCTCCATTTTTATTTTTATTTTTTGCTGGTGCCTTGTGCTCCTTTGCGCTCAGGACATCTGCTCACCCTGGTGCCACAACAAACTACAGATCCCAGAGTTCCCTAGCGTGGAGCCATGGCGGTGAAATGCAGTGCCAAGCTCCATTATTTCTGCAGTGCAGGCCCGGCCCTACTATGTCATGGGCTGCAGCCTCAGAGAGGTCCAAAACACCGTGCAGAAATAATCCAGTCTGAGACCGCTTTAACTGCCCTGACTCAGTACTAGGGAATCCTGGGAACTGTAGCACTGTGAGACATTTTACCTTCTCCGTCATACACAGAGAGAGAGAGAGAGAGGCACAATAAACTACAACCCCCAGGATTCCCTAGCACTGAGCCAGGGCAGTTAAAGCCGTCTCAAACTGGATTTCTGCAAAGTGTTTTGGAATTGCGAGCGCCTTGTCGGTATCCGTAGCTGTGTACTTCCGGCCCTGTCAGCTGAGCGCGGTCACATGATCCTGAGTCTCTGTAGGTCTGGGTCGCCTGTTGCAGCTGCCGCTGTCGCCGCGGATTCCAGGGCTTTCATTGCGGAAGGAGCAGGAGAACGAGGAGGAGGAGAAGGTAGGCAAGGCCTGGAGCCTCTTCTGGGCCGGCTCTAAGCCTGGCAGGCTTTGGGGTCGGGGCTGGAAGGCAGGGAGGAAAGGGCTTCCTAGAGCTGGAAAAGGGGCAATGGCTACCCAGTCCTTTCCTCCTTGCTTCAGGGCCTGAACAGACTACTAGGAATAATCCAGTTTGAGACCACTTTAACTGCCCAGGCTCAATGCTAGGGAGTCATGGGAATTGTAGTTTTTTTCTCTGAGATATTGAGCCTTCTCTGTCAGAGAGCTCTGGTGCCACAATAAACTTCCCAGGATTCCCTAGCACTGAGCCAGGGCAGTTAAGGCAGTGTCAAACTGGATTATTTCTGCAGTGTGGATTCAAACCCAACCATACTTCCCCTCTCATATTAGTGTCAATGAAAGGATGTGGCCAACACAGCTACCCCTGAATGGTTTCTGTAGTGTGAAACAAACAATGTTTATTTGGTTTTTAAACCACCGCCTGCATTTCCCCAATGCCAGTCCATTTGCTTTTCAAAAAATCCATGCAATGATGGTGATGGTAATGTGTGCCTTCAAGTTGTTTCTGACTTAGGCGACCCTCATGGGGCATTCTTGGCAAGTTTCCTCAGAAGGTTTTTGCCCAGGCCCTCCTCTGAGGTTGAGAGAGTGTGACTTGCTCAAGGTCACTCAGTGGGTTTACATGGATGAGTGGGGATTCAAATCCTGGTCTCGAGTCCTAGTCCAGTGTTCAAACCACTACACTAGGTTAGCTCTCCTTGGCATGTTTCTTTCTCTCTCTTTTTAACAAGAGTTAGTTCTCAGGCTGTTGTTGTTTTCTTCTAAGCTTCCTGTAAAGGGATCTTGTAATACCTTTGAGACCAACTGAAAGAGAGAAGTTGGTATCATGAGCTTCTGTAGACTTGAATCTACTTCCTCAGATTCCTCTAAGCATTGGTCATCAGAGACTTCATAGGGGTTTCTGATTTTTTTGTTGTCATTACTTATAACAGCCATTGTTAGTCCTGTTTTCCAAGAATTTTACTAATCTGTAGTATTTTGGACTTCAACTGCAGAAATAAAACTGCCATGGAGCAATCCACAACTGAGAAACCTCTGTCCCATCTCTCACTCTTTCTTTCTCTGTATCTCTTTCTCTCCTGCACTCCCTTTCTTTCTTTGTTTTGGATATCCACCTGTTCCACTTCAGATGGAAAAGTGATATGAAGAAAAGCCTCCATAATGACAATGGCTGCTGCTGCACTGCAGAATTAGTACAGTTTGACACCACTTTAACTGTCATGACTCTGTCCTACATTCCTGGGATTTGTAGTTTGGTGAGGCACCAGAGCTCTGACAAACCAGGCTGAATGCCTTACAATATTACAAATTCTAGGATTCCACAGAATGGAGCCATGAAAATTAAAGTGGTGCCAGTCTGCTTTTTTTCTGCAGTGTGGATACATCCTAGGCCTCTATAACACAAAAGAGGCTAAATGAGTAATATAAATGAAGCAAGGTACAGAAGTTGCTGCTACCATTATCACCGATAATGGTAACAATAATGATAGTGATTATGTTAACTCTGCTTAAAACCATTCTGATTCTGTTGTGGATGTGTATTGCAAGCTTTACTGAAGACCTTTGCCTTTCCAATTTGCCCATGGGATTTGTTGAATCCTGATTTTTGTAAGTTTTAATCATGTTCCTTGTTAAAATAAAACCTCAATGTCATTGTTTATTTAAAGTACCGGTGAACTTGCATTGGTTGTATGCCAGAAGGAGGAATAGTAGTGTAGTCTTTGAGTTGGGACTTGTTCTTATTGGCACCAAAGTAGTGCAGAAGGCAGCAGTAGTTGTCTCATCTAAAAACAGATAACTGTATGTTTCCATTTGAAAAAAAGGCAAAGGTTGGTCTCGTTTTTGTGTATGTGAAAACGGTCCTGAGGGAGCTTAAGCTGGTTATATCAGGTAGAACTTGATAGTATTTATGAAAATTCGGTGCCAAACATGATTTAATGAGCACACTGAAAACTAGGGAAGTTGTTTTGGCATCAGCAAGTCAGACTAAACCAGAAGCTCCTTGAGGAAGGAGAAAAGAAGGTCATTGCTTCTGGTACATAGTGATATTAAACAGTGTAGCTGTTGTTCCTTATACATAAACTGAGCTACACGTTTTTACTGAAAGATAAGTCTTGCAGTCTTCAGTGATGTTTATTGCTATAGAAAGGGATTATAATGTGAAATTTACCCTTTAGTTGTAAGATGGAAATAGTTGGGGAGGGGATCAGAAGGAAATCACCGTCAGTGGTCACAGGAAGCAGAACATAAATCAAGCAGTGGTTCCTGGACAGTGGAGCCAATTTTTCTTGATTATAATAACCCTTACTTTATTCTGTCTGGAAATCTGGTGAGCTGCTGTTAGCCAGATTTGACAGTACAGAACTAAGTGGACCAATGCTCAGTATAAATCAGCTTCCTGTTTTGGATTGTGCAAAGAAAGAGGAAATATTCTTTCTATGTATATTTAAGAAAATGGATTGCACCACTAAAAAAACATTGTCAAGCTAGTTGAGGAAGGGAGCAGAAACAGTATATTCTGTACCCTAAAAATTCTAGTATTGAACTCTTTCAGTGCTACCAGGTTGCAAGATGTAATGCTGTTGTCTTATTACAGCCTTTTTCTTTGCTTGACCTTTTTTACCTGGGCACTTTTTGTTGAATCTTGTAATATAACTCTTACATATAGTTAGTAGCATGATTCTGGATTTGATGAATTAGAGATACTTGCTCTGTTTTCTGAAATGCACAGTTCTGATTCTACCTGCAGGTAGTCCAATACGAGATGGGTACATTGCTGAATTCAGGAAGTTTATTGTGTGAACTAAAACATACTTAATGGCAGTCTAGATTTTCTGATTTCAGTCAAACTAAATTAATGAAAGCATATCAGCTGAAAATTTTTTCACTGTTTATGTGAATTAATATTTCTTATCTTTTTTTTAAACAGAATTGTTAAATTAACATAAAAATGGATATTCGGGGTGCTGTAGATGCTGCTGTGCCTACCAATATCATTGCTGCCAAAGCTGCAGAGGTGCGGGCTAACAAAGTGAATTGGCAGTCATATCTTCAGTAAGTGATGAACTGGTTGCAATTTTTTTGAAAAAGTCCCCCTAAATGTGAAAAAATGTGAATATACACATATATTTCCTTCGTTGAAAAATACAGAGACAGATACAGGATTTGGCTTTTTGCCTGCGCTCTTACTGAATCCCCTCATGAGCACAGAGCCAGAACAGAACTTACAGGGGTCACAGGTAGTTGGGGATCATCCCCCTCTTCTCTGGAGCTTTGTGATAGCGGGAAAGCTAGAGTGGAGGAGGAGATAGGATGTTGAAATGGGATTGAAAGTTCTGGCTTCATGTCCCAAATGAGACATGAAACTCAGTAGGTTTCACCATTAATCTTCCATACAAGCAAAATTATGCTCAAAATTCTGCAGCATAGACTCCAATACATGGAAAGAGAAATCTCAGAGGTGCAAGCAGGGTTCAGGAAAGGAAGAGGCACTAGGGACCACATTGCAAACATATGATGGCTAATGGAGCATACAGTGTAATTCCAGAAAAAAGTCAGCTTGTGCTTTATTGGCTGCAGCAAAGCAATTGACTAGACCACAAAAAAGCTGTGGATAGCTCTTAAGGGCATGAGAGTGCCAATGTATTGATAGTTTCTATGAGAAATCTGTAGTTAGAAGAAGAGACTACTGTCAGAACAGAATTTGGAGAAACAGAATGGTTCCTGATTGGCAAAGGGGTCAGGCAAGGATGCATTCTATCACCCTGTCTGTTCAACTTGTATGCAGAAAATATCATAAGGAAAGCAGGTTTAGACTTAGAAGAAGGAGTGAAGACAGGAGGAAAAAACATCCACAGTCTTAGATATGCGTATGACAACATATTACTTAATAGTCTTGGAACGGTTATTAATGAAGGTCAGAGAGGAAAGTGCAAAGGCAGGCTTAGTGCTGAACATAGAAACAAAATACTGACCCTGGAGGAAATGCATAAATACAACCTAGACAATGAAGAAACTGAAATAGTTTAAGAATTCTTAGGATCAAACATTGCTCAGAATGGTGACCGCCGTGAAGAAATAAAAAGATGACTAGGAATGGGAAGGCAGCTATGAAAGAACTAGACAAGATCCTAAAGAGTAAAGATATCCAACTGAGCACCAAAGTTAGAGTTGTCCAAGCCATTGTATTCCCCATCACCATGTATGGATATGAAGCTGGACATTGAAAAAAAAAGCAGATAGAAGAAAATCAATTAATTTGAGATGTGGTGCTGGAGAAGAGTGTTGAGGGTACTGTGGACAGCCAAAAAGACAAACAAATTGGTCCTAAACAGATAAAGCCTGCAATTTCCCTGAAAGCCAAGAGGCTGTTGTACTTTGGCCCCATCATGAGAAGGCACTACTCATTAGAAAAGAGAATTATGCTAGGAAAGGTAGAGGGCAGGAGAAAGGAAGGCCACATGCCAGATGGATATACTCAATCACCAAGGTCATGGGTCTGAATTTGCAGGACCTAAGCGGAGCAGTGGAGGATAGGGTGTTGTGGAGATGACTCATTCACAGCGTTGCCATGAGCTGGGGTCAACTTGAAGGCAGTTAACAACAACAAACCTTACTTAATTCACTGGATTGTGCCAAACATGGAGAGGAGCAGAGCTATGTAAACCACCTTGAGGAAAGGGATGGTGTAATTCAACTAATAATAGATAAAGTTGTGGCTTGTTTGAGCAGTCACCATAAAGAATGTGATGGTGTGTTACAAAGAAGCTGTGTGTTAGGTATAGGAAGTTCCAGTTTAGAGGGCATTTAGAATATGTGAATAAAATATATTTTTTAATGGGAGTAAGCTTTCTTAAAGAGGAGAAAAAAAATTAAGAGTAGATCTGTGTTTAAAGAGTATTTTTAAAATCACCTTATCCTTTGGGGTAGGACTATTGTGGTAGATACAGCATGCTGTGATCCAAAGTTCAAGTTTGAAGACCAAGTTCCCAGAAGGTATAGGTTAAAAGCTTCCCATAATGTGTGTTTGCATGTGTTGTCCTTTGGGATATGGGGGAGGAAGAAACAGAAAACATCATTTTCTAGCTAAAAAGAGAAAAAGGGTGGACTAGCATATTTAAGTCGATTTGTCATCATCCAATAAGGTATTCATTGGCTGTGTTAATTTACAAATCATATCCAGCTGTACATTGTATTACACTGAACTGTATATTATTTAGCTACCCAAGTAAGAAAGCAGTCAAGAGCCTCCCTCCCCCCCTTTAATTCTTGGCTATTTTATCTTCAAATATATGACAAAATGAGAATGGGAACAATACAGAGTAATCATCAGAAGACTGCCAATAAATGCAAAATTATAAGGAAATAAAGTGGTCTTTGCTCTGTCATGTGAACAGAAGGACTTTACTTCCTGCAAGGGAAATTTCTAATGAAGAGGAAAATTTGATCACAAGCTACTGTGTCATTGACTGATGGAAATAGCGCTTTTCAAAAATAGTATCACTTTGCCTGTCATACAAGATCTCTAATGAACAGCTATTTTCTATCATAATATTGGAATTATATGTCTTGTACTTTGATAGAAAAGATGTCAGAGTGGTGATGAAACTAAATGGGTGCCACTTGTTGCTTAAAGCCTACAAGTTAATCAACCTGTCCCTGCATGGCAAGGAATTTTGAACATTTGTTGTGTTAAGCATCTGGAGGGCAAAAGGTTTCCCTCCTTGTCCTAAGTCTATGAACACAGGGCCTTTGCAGACTGCCAGAAATAGTGCAAATTGAGTCCACTTTAACTGCCCTGGCTCAGTGCTAGGGAATCATGGGAATTGTATTTTTTCTGAGACATTGAGCCTTCTCTGTCAGAGAGCTCTGGTGCCACAATAAACTACAGTTCCCATTATTCCCTAGCACTGAGTCAGGGCAGTTAAAGTGGCCTCAATTTGCATTATTTCTGGTAGTCTGCAAAGGCTCACACCCACCCACCCATGAGGGAGTTGATATTCTAAAATGGTTTTCCAGATTGACATATAGTAACTGTAAGAAAAAATGCTGTATTGGAATTATTTTTTTAAATGGTTTTAATTTTTTTTGGCTGTTATAAACTTTTTTCAAGCAACATGCTAAGTAACTCTAAACCAGGGTGGGAACCATGTGGTCCTCTAGATGTTGCTGGGCTGGAGCACTCATCATTCTCATCATTGCTTATACTGGTTAGGGCTGCTGGATCTTTCAGTCAACAGTATGTAGAGGGCTGCAAAATTTCCACCCTCTAAATCTCAAAGACAGTAAAATAGTAATCTTGACATTCAAAGTGAGAGAATTTCACCTTGGTTTACCTTTTCCATAGAATGTTGCAAGTTGGATTAACAGAGTAGTTCTAGTTAAAAAGAGCTGAAATGATTCATTTACTAAACATATGGTAGACCTCTACCAGTTTTGTACAATGAAAGTTGTACAAAACTTTTAACCCTCTATTTGGATCCAAAATCTCCAGAGTCCCTTATGATTTACGATGCTGAGAGAGGCTTGTAGGAGTGATAGGTCAAAACATCTGGAGGGCCAGAATTTCCCTACCCCTGTCGCGGAAGATAGAAGTGAATGGACTAGTGAAAGTTAAATGGTCTAGAAAAAGCAGTGTTGTGCCTGCTGCATGCTGGCCTCTTGCAGCGCTACGGATTGACTAGTCAGCTTAGAAATAAATCTGTCTCACTTTGAAGACACAGCTACAGGCATCTGGGCATGTTGGAAAAGTTCTTCTTCTTTGAGAGGAACCTGAAGAGGAAGAGTAAAGACCCATGATGTATCTGGTTTCAGAAAAAGAGGAGTCTGTTTCTTAATCTTTTAAAAAGTAAGATGAGAAGGTGCAGCCTAGCTTCACTGCCATTATTGAGCCCTTGCTTGTCGCCAAACAGGCAATAATACCGTAATAATAATACTGGACAGCTGTCCAATTGGGACATTAGTAGAGGAGGCTACTCAGGAGCAGAACTCTGCCCTTTGTAGATGTTTTGTGGATCCATGAATCTGATGCGGAAGCATCAGATTCAAATTTCTTCTTGGGTATGATCATTGTCTGGGTAGCTCTGGATGAGTTGCTTTGTCTTGGATTAATCTGTTTCAACTGTCAAGCATGTGAGGAAGAGAAAAGTACTACAATCACCCTTCCATTTCCTCTTTATGGAAAACTGCAAATTTTCAAATCCCATAGGTTTGAATAGCAGTGTCCGCCTGTGGGTGTGTGCACAGGTGCACCCCATTTTGTTCCCCTCCATTTGCCACCCGTTAATGGGCGAGGGACACGGACTTTAAGTCCGTGAAAATGGAGAGGCGACTGTACATAAAATATTGCAGTATGTTGGACTACTTTAATTTTCTACTCATTTTCAAAATGGATAGTCAAGGGAAACGCTTTTCATAATGTTTGTTATTCAGTAACTTTTAAAAATGTTCTTTATTCAAGTAAAGCTTTCTATATAGATTTGTGTGAGTTGGCACTTCGGATACCTTGAGGATATTGTAAGGCAGAAGTGCGTAAATCTCAGCTTTATAGATTTTGTTGAACTGGAATTCTCAGTGTTCCTCACCATTGATTAAGCGGACTATAGCTGCTGTGATATGCAGTCAAAAACATCCGAAGGGCCACTTGTTCCCTACCATAGCACATTCATATCCTTACATAAGCTTGTGGAACCCTTTCTCCCCAGTCATCTTACATGAAATGAAAATGTGCACTAGAATCCAGCTTGAAGCTGCTCATGCATTCCAGATGGCAGGCAAACTATTTTTCAGGGTGATTTGTTCGCCATTACGATCTCATTGAGAAATCATAGAATCATAGAGTTGGAAGAGACCACAAGGGCCATCCAGTCCAACCCCCTGCCATGCAGGAACTCCCAATCAAAGCATCCCCGACAGATGGCCATCCAGCCTCTGCTTAAAGACCTCCAAGGAAGGAGACTCCACCACACTCCGAGGGAGTGTGTCCCACTGTCAAACAGACCTTATTGACAGGAAGTTCCTCCTAATGTTAAGGTGGAATCTCTTTTCCTGGAGCTTGCACCCATTGTTCCGGGTCCTAGTTTCTGGGGCGGCAGAAAACAAACTTGTTCCCTCCTCAATATGACATCCCTTCAAATATTTAAACACGGCTATCATATCACCTCTCAACCTTTTCTTCTCCAGGCTAAATATTCCCAGCACCCTAAGTCGTTCCTCATAGGGCTTGGTTTCCAGACCCTTCACCATTTTAGTTGCCCTCCTTTGGACACTCTCCAGTTTCTCCACATCCTTTTTGAAATCCTGGATAGATTTCTGACCCCCCCCCCCCCGCAAGATTTCCATGTAACATCATTTGAACAAACTTTGTTCTATCTAGATTTTCATGCAATTATTTTTCTCCTCCAAGGAGACTTTGACTGACTGTTTGTACCAAACCTGCTCAATCTTTGACTGTTCAAGTGGCAAGCTGGTTGTGTAGACACAGATCTGTGAAGAGAAAGCACTTCCTTGAAATCAGTGGGAACTTGACTCTTCCTATAAGTTCTTTCTGACTGCTAATATTCAGTGTTTTTCCTTTTCTTTGAAGTTTTCTTGAAGGAGCAATGTGGCTTTCCTTTTCACCGTTGTGACTCCATTTAACAGGAGGAGGATTCCTGTATTCATAGATGGTTCTGGAAATAAATAGTGTAGCAGACATTTTATGATGACATGACTTTATGAGTTCTGAGACTCCTACATGTATTGCTTTTTCCATGAACAAATATATTAGGGGGAAATGTAATTAAATAGATGGGGTAGGGGAAGGAGATCTGAGATTCTTGAAGTTTTAAAACTGTCCTTCACTCCATGTGAGCTGTAAATTGAAACCTTGATTTACCCCTCTCTTCTTTGTCTTCATTAAGCATGTATATGTCTGAGCATTTGAGAGGAATAACTTTGTTTTGAATTCTCTATGAGTAGTTGTCATGGTACTCAATGCTGTTGAAAAGGGCATGTGAGACGTAAAAATTAAAAGCTGCGGGTAATGTCGAAGTGCTGTTTTATCAACTGTTTTATTGCAAATATTGTTTATTTTTTTGAAACTATTTTATGCCAAAATAGGTTGGCCCCAGGTTGCATGTGCCAACTGTTTATGGAAGACAATGACTACATCTGCACTGCAGAAATAATCCAGTTTGACTGCCATGGCTCAATGCTGTGGAATTCTGGGAATTGTAGGGCCTTTGCAGACTGCCAGAAATAGTGCAAATTGAGGCCACTTTAACTGCCCTGACTCAGTGCTAGGGAATCATAGGAACTGTAGTTTTTTGTGGCACCAGAGCTCTCTGACAGAGAAGGCTCAATGTCTCAGAAAAAAATACAATTCCCACGATTCCCTAGCACTGAGCCAGGGCAGTTAAAGTGGACTCAATTTGCACTATTTCTAGCAGTCTGCAAAGGCCTGTAGTTTTGTGAGACATTTAGCTTTTTCTGTCAGAGCGCTCTGGTGCCACAACAAACTACAATTCCAAGAATTTCAAAACATTGAGCCATGGCAGATGAAGTACTGCCAAACTAGATTACGAGAGGGTATCGTAACGTTTTAATTATCACCTTTAAAATTTTTTGACAGAAAGTTTGTTTTGATTTGTGGTTGTTAACTGATTTCTACGTAGTCACTATCCAGATTTACACATTTTCTCCAACATTTCTTGACCCTCCGAATATAGTTATTGTAGAAATCTACAGATTGCGCCTTAAACCACTCTTTCACTTCATGAATGATGTCATCTGTGTTGTCAAATCGGTGACCCCACAATGGATTTTTCATTTTTGGGACAAGAAAAAGTCACATGGTGATGATGACACTGACAAAATGTTGTCAATATACCATAATAACTTCTGGGTGATAACTATTACTTTATGATACCCCTTGTATTTCTCCATCTTACACTTTAGTCACTTCTGGCACAACCTGTGACAAAAATAAATGACACAATGAGCTGATTTTCTCAACATCATGCACTTAGGAACCAATAATGACACTGACAAAATTTCATCAATATACTGTAATAACTTCTGGGTGATAATTATTACTGTACTTTACAGTATCCTCTCATATTTCTGCAGTGCTGAAGTAGCCAAAGAATACTTCCTTATATGAAGCAGGAAATCTATTAGTGTATGTAAGGGGAAACATGTACTTTAGAAGAGGGATCTCCCCCCTCCTGTTTTTCTGCAGATGCAGTAGTATGGCTGACTTTTCTTGAGGGACCCTGGACTCAGGCACAGTATAAATTTCAAAAGTAGAAAATGAAAGTCACTTTTTAAAAAAAGGTTCTTTATTTCCTTAACCAAATGTATAATTGGCAGATGTCTGTGTTCATTGTATCTTATGTCCTTGTACATATGCAAAAAGATTTTGAATGAATTGAAAGAGGTACCTACTGGGATCTGGAGAAATGTATAATTGTTCCTCTGAATGCAAGGAAGCTTTGCATGGGTGATTCTTGAATACCAAATCCCTACAATACATCATAAATCTGTTTTGAATTTGACGAAATTTCTTTAAGACATTTTGTGACAAAGCACTAGGGCGGGCTCTACTTAACCAAGAAACAACAAGTCATTAAACTTGAGCGTGTCTTGAGTATCGCTTTTTATCTTGGCTTTGGATAGATGCCAAAAAAAAAAAAAAAAAAAGGAAGTCTACATCACCATTTCCATCAGAAGGTTTTGTCTGTTGGCAGCCCAGATTGGGTTTCACACAGTATATGTCTCCAAATGTATTGAATATGATTGGAAGTCAAGTGATCACAATTAGATAATATGTTGGCCACTTGGGTATTAAAAAAGGATGGATGCAAATGGTTAAATCTGGAAACACTAGAATAACTTTTGCTTTATGTTTTCATTACCAGAGGGCAGATGATTTCAGGGGAAGACTGTGAATTTATTCAAAGGTTTGAACAGAAAAGGACCCCAGAAGAGAAACAAGAATTAATACAAAATGAAGGCAGTCAGGTAATCCAGTGTCTCATGGAAGCAGTCTCCTTTTGTCAGTGGTTTATGTCATTAGTCTCTGGTTTAAAGACACACATTTCCCTGTTTCTCAATGCAGTAGAGTTTTGCTGACGTTAGATCATTTAATGATATATAGATGCCATTTTAAGATTTATTTACTCATTCATGGGTTACAGAAACAAAGATGATTCTGCATTAAGCTTCATTACAGCATGACCCCTTAAATGTGGGTGCAGGTTCTTTTTAATATTAAAAAAAGACTGGCTGCAGCAAGCTTTTTGATGAGCAGTGAAACATGGTGAACTGGCTGCTCTTATTGTTGTGCATATATCATATATAGCTACGTAACAGCACTTGAGCTAGATTAATTTTTCTTAATTTCCTGGTTTCTGATTTATAGCTAATTCATATATCTATTCATATGATGTCACTAGATGCCATTTCATAGGTCCTGTTGCTGATGTTAGTTATTTTTGCACAGTGGTTACTCTTCTTTTGTAATGATCCCTGAAAATTTCCATACTAGTCCAAAATATGGTTCAGTAGCTTCTTGTCTTTGCTGGTTTGTGATCAAGGGATTCAGTATGCAGGGTCTGTTGCTTACCAAATGATGCTAGGCTCCAACTCCCATCAGACCTAGCTTGACATAGCCAGTGGTAAGGAATGATGGCAGTTGGAGACCAACAATAGCTGGAGGGTCATAACTCCCCCTCCCTGGTGTAGAAGGGAAGATGTGGTTATACATTCAGATTGGTAGTGCCTCTTAAAACTGGGTCAGGACTAGAAAAGTGTGATTATAATAGCAATAGCAGCTCCATTTATATACTGCTTCATACTATTGCAGTCTCTAAGAAGTTTATAACTATAAGCTAATTGCTCCCAACAAGCTGGGTACTCATTTTAGCGACCTCAGAAGGATGCAAGCTTGAGTTGAGCCTGAGCCCTGGCTGATATTGAACTCACACCTTGTGGTTTGTAAGTGGCTGCAGTACAGACATTTAATTACTGTGCCACCAGGGCTCCTACTCACCTCTGATGATAATTAACCCATCTCTTTTACTCCAATGTTTTCTCAGTGTTCAGGAGCATTTGGGGTATTAAGTGAGGAATGGGAAGATGGGAAGATCCTTCTGCACAAGTGTTCATGCACTAGGACAGCTTTCAGGATCTACAGATTTTTGGTGGGATGGAGGGAAATATTTCCCCCCCGCCTAAAATGTCCAGCATGCTTATCATAGAACATAATTCTTTGTATGATTTATATAACATGTAGTGACATTTGTACTGACCGGAGAGTATCACATTTTCCTGCTCTAATCTATAAAACTGCATAAGTCAAAATTTGGTCCTCTGAATTTGTGGCCATCCATCCACTGTGCATACATTAAATACAACATGCTATTCTGTATTCTGGAGTAAACAATCAAGCTGTCATTGTCACAGTTTGGCAGCCTATGCCAGAGTCAGAGTAAGTATTAACCTAATAATAATAACAACAATCAACAACAACAATGACGACGACGATGATGATGGTGATGATGATGGAGAGCTAAAAGGACTGGAGAAATGCAGATTTTCAATGTCAGGTTGCAGCAACATATATGCAGTTTACAATGCAATGAATCTTAAGGTAGGAAAAAGCAGGATTCTGCTCTAACAAGCAAGGTAAACATCAGCAACCTCTAGAATCTTTTACTGAGCATGCATGAACTGGAAGAGGGGGAGAACAGATAAGCCTGCTTTACCAGATTCCTTCAATTTGTTTCTTTTGTTTAAAAAAAAATAGAAAGTGAGAGAATAGATTTATAAGTCTACCATCACAGTGGAAATCATATGAAAGATGGAGGCTGGTGGAAGAAAAAAAATGTTCCTGGAAGCAGTTTTGAAGAAGCTTTCAAGTGGTCTTTAGCAGGCTGAATTTTTGTTGCATACTTTTATAAAGCTTACTTGCTCTTGTTTCATTGTTAGTTTTGGTTAAAAGGTTTGCTGAAGCTTATTGAATTGCTCCTCCTTTTTTGTGGTATAGGAAACTATTTTTATTCTTTCCATGTCATTTCTGTCTCTGGTACCAAAGTTTCTGTTTAAAGAAATAATGCCCAAGAGCAGATCTACTTTATTAACTGAGCTATACCTGTATTTCAATTTCTTGAATTTCATTTTTCCTCTAGTGTGCCAAAACTTTCATAAATTTGATGACTCATATCTCTAAGGAGCAGACAGTTCAGTATATTCTAACTATGGTTGATGATATGCTGCAAGTAAGTTAATTAACCTTTTTCAATCTTTAGAGCTCACTGATACATTGGGGGATGGCTTACTTCAATGTGGGAGGCTTTCTACTTGGTTCACCACATATACATTGGTTTAAAAATCTAGAGGCTATTTATTGAGTGACTCTTCTTTATTTGAATGGTGCTTGACAGAAACAAATGGGGGTTGTGCAGCAGTGCCATGGCTCTGCTAATTTTCCACTTCACTCTGGAGAAAGTACTTGAAGAATACTTGAAGAGCATTCAGATTAAATTTATAATTTGAACCTGGTATGGCTGAAATTGTTAATGCACGAGTCAGTTAGCTTTTTACACTTTTTTTTTTTTTAAAAAGACATGCTTCTGTTTTTATTAATATTTTAATATTTCTTAAATAGTTAATACCATGTTTCCCTGAAAATAAGACATACCCATAAAATAAGCCATAGCAGGATTTGTAAGTTTAGGCGCAATATAAGCCATACCCCGAAAATAAGCCATAGGGCCTTTCGGGGGCGGCAAAGTGCCAGCCTTTGAGCCACAGCCGCAGTTCTTTTCTGAGCTGACCCTGGGAGCAGTGGATCCACCACTCCCAGGGGCAGCCCAGAAAAGAGCCGCAGCTGCAGCTTAAAGGGAATCGTTGTCTTTGCCACCCCCGAAAGGAGCAGTTTAAAGGGCCACTCCTTTCAGGGGCAGCAAAGTGCCGGCTTTTGAGCCGCAGCCATGGCTCTTTTCTGGGCTGCCCTTGGGACCAGTGGATCCATGGCTCTTTTCTAGGGGCAGCCCAGAAAAGAGCCGCGGCTGTGGCTCAAAGGGTTGCGGCTCTGATCTTTGTCTTTGCCACCCCTGAAAGGAGTGGCTCAAAGGGTCGCTCCTTTCGGGGGCGGCAAAGAGCCAGCCTTTAAGCCTCCACCGCGGTTCTTTTGCGCCCTTTTGGCGCAGCGTGTATGCACGGTGCGCCAAGAGGGCGCCCTGATGCCACACGATGTGTGGATGCGCGCACAGCATCAGGACGGAGTCAGGACAGAGTTGGGTTGCTCAGCACTGTGGGTCTCTCTCCTCCAGTACATTACCGATACCAACCAGCAACAGTCTGTGGGTCTCTTACAGTAATAAAAAAATAAGACATCCCCTGAAATTAAGCCATAGTGCATCTTCTTGAGGCCAAACAAATATAAGATGGTGTCTTATTTTCAGGGAAACATATATTCATTACTATTCTGTCTGTATCCAGCTGAACATACTTTCTGTCATCTCATGATTAGAAATAATGAATAATGCCCTTGATGACCACATATATTTGTTGCTGTTGTGTGTCTTCAAGGTCACCCAGTGGCTTTCCATGTCCAGTTGACGAATCAAACTCTTATCTTCAGAGTTGTAATCCAGCACTCAAACTGCTACACCATGCTGGCTCTTGTCCATAGATACACATGCATGCTAAAATCAGTTCAGTTTGTTGCTTAGCTAGTCTATTCCAACAAGTGGATCTTCTTTTATATAACAGTGACAAATTGCCTTACATTTACTTTAATATTGTAGTGATATAGAAGTTGTTTTTGCTGTGTTCCTTCAAGTCGTTTCCAACTTATGATGACCCTAAGGTGAACCCATTCTAACATTTTCTTCACAAGATTTGTTCAGAGGTGATTGGCCTTTGCCTTCCTCTGAGGTTGAGAAATGGGTTTTCATGGCTGAGCGGGGATTCGAACTCTGGGCTCCAGAGTCATAGTTTCAAACCATAGACCATGCTGGTTCTCCTTGATATGCCATTTTTAAATGAGACATTCTTAGCTTGAATTATGATTATTAAACAGTTTAAGGAGAGTCTCTTATATGCATCTATGTGCAGATCTTTCATTGCTCTGACAATATTTGAATAATGCATTGTGCTGATATTCAGAGTAAGAATTCTGTTATGGTGAGAGACTTATAATGATTCAGATCAAGTAGGGACCTAATGCATCCTCAAATATCCTGCTAGAAACTGGAATCCTTTCCAAAGCAGGGACAGAATAATTGAGTACTTAGTAGATAATTGACTACTTTGTCATGCAGAGATGCAGCTCAGAGTTTGGAAAAGTTACTTTTTGGACTGAAAGGCTCATAATCTACTTGCTATTCTGGTGTGATGTAGTCTAGAAAAGTAATTTTCCAGGCATATCTAGTCCAGTATCCTGTATTTGCTTACCACAATTACATGCTGCATTTCAGTAGGAAAATGTTTGCAAGATGGAATGTAATAGGTTAAACATACAATTAAAACAGGCCTTACAGAATGGAGAACAATTCCAACTAAATTTATACTAATAACGTGCAAAGGGATCTTGTAGCACCTTTGGGATTAATTGAAAGAAAGAAGCTGGTAGCATGAACGTTTGTAGATTTGAGCCTATTTCCTTAAATGCATAGAGTCAAGTAGCCTCAACTCTGCGAAAGCTCATGCTACCAGCTTCTTTCTTTTAGTTAGTCTCAAATGTGCTACAAGATCCTTTTGCATACTGATTTTACAGACTAGGATGTCTATATCTTTGAATCATACTAATAATGTTAAACTGTATGAGAACAGTGAGCATCTTGATCCACAAATGCCTGATAGGATGAAACTTTTTTTTTTTTACCAGTCATGATTATGTATTCAATAGATTTCTAGCCCTCACAAAATAGCTTACAAAATACTTCAGAGCACAAAATAAACAATCAGACTGTAAAACAATAGACATTCAGAGCCACCATGGGAAAGCTAATTCTAACTGTAGCTAAGTGGATGCCTCTGGGAAGGTAAGAAGCAGGGCATAGAAACAATGGCTGCCCTTTCTTTACCTCTATGATCTGCAATGAAACACCCTCTTTGCTAGTGGATGTACTAGGGTATAGTAGAATGACTGCAATTGGTTTTCCTCTCTTGAGAGCTGAATCCCTCTAGACAAAGCAAAATTTTTTTTCCCCTGATGTGTTCATAAAGATTGTCAGTAGTAAATACGCCATTACATTACTAAGTGTTATTCTAGTGCTCACACCATCCCTAAATTAATAAGTTTTATTATTACCTGCCTTTTTTCCTAATCAATTTCAGCATATGGCTTCTTGTGAAATCCTGTCTCATATGTTTTGTCTATACTAGGTTAAACAAGCTCAGTTGCTTCAGTTTTTCATTTCAGCCTGTTATTTCACACTTTCATTATATATAATTTTTCAACATAAAAACATATTTTTGCTTTGTGCATTTCTAGCTTCTGTTTGTTTAAGTGTCATAGTAATGGAACCTGATGTATCAACAGTGGACTTGTAAATAACAAATAGAGTGGCAGGTGTCCAAAATGGTTTAATTTTGTTGCTATTTTGAGTTATTATCTCTATGGTTAATATTATACTAGGTCTTATGTTCATCATGATCATGTTGTCTGATATTATTTTGAAGTATAACACCTTTTCTTCAATGTGCTTGCAATCCCTCTCATTTTGGTTCTGTTCGATTGTAGGAGAATCACCAGCGTGTCAGCATTTTCTTTGACCTTGCGAAACGGGGCAAGAACACTGCATGGTCCTATTTCCTTCCCATGTTGAATCGACAGGATCTTTTCACTGTACATATGGTATGCTCAATCAGTCAAAATCATTAGATTTGAAAGGGAGTTGCAGAAGTGTGAAATAATTTCTGTTCTCAAATTTGAACACCTTGCTGCCAGTACTAGACATTTCTGGCCTGTAATCATTCATCTGTGTGGACATTTTACTGCATTACTTACTGCAGCTTATTAAAACTTGAAGGTGAAATGTCCTGTCAACTCTTCTTCTTTATCTTAGGTTTGAGGATCCTTCTGAACAGTGTGGAGAACGATGTTGGTAACTGTAGGGCAGGGGTAGGCAACCTTTCCCCTTTAAGGGCCGAGGGACTTCAGCTCCCAGAATCCCAGGAGCTATTGGCCAACATGGGACTATTGGCCAACATGGCTGAGGCTTCTGGGAGCTGAAGTCCCTCGGCCCTTAAAGGGGAAAGGTTGCCTACCCCTGCTGTAGGGGATGGAAGAGGAATTCCAGAAATAATCTCCAACCTACTTTTATCTTCATGTCTTTGGTCAAGTGTAGCTGAAGCCTTATTTTTTTGCCTTTTCTTTCAGGCAGCCAGAATTATTGCCAAACTAGCAGCCTGGGGAAGAGAACTGATGGAAGGCAGTGATTTAAATTATTATTTCAACTGGATTAAAACCCAGCTTAGTTCACAGGTAAATATATAATCATCTAAGATTATTGCTATTATAACTAGGCTATTTTTGTAATGTTGCACATGTATAAAGGCTGTGTCTTCCCATGTGAGCCTGCCTGGGTTTTGAGATCCTTCAGGAAAGACTTTCTGTTGTTCCCACCACTGTGACAGGCATATTTGTTGAAGACACAGGCGAAGACCTTTTTTATGACTGCTCCCAGTCTGTGAAACGTATCCCACCAGAAGTTAGTTTGCTTTGCCTCACTCTGTTCTTCTGCAAGGAAATACTTTTTTTTTTTATTTAGACAGGCTTTTGGCTGTTAACTGATGGTTGTGAAAATATTTTGTTAGCTGGGGGAGGGGGTAAGTTATTGCTGTACTTTTTTCTCATTTCTTATGTTTTAAACACTTTTAAACTTTTCTTAGTCCATTGCTTTTTTAATAGGACAGCATAATCATTTCCTTATCATTTTGTACTATTATAATTGATATTTAGATCTGTGCTGTTTTATTTTGTTATGTAAGCTTCTTTGGATTCTGCTTTGGTAGAAAGAATTTAAGGTAGATAGATAGATAGATAGTGCTTCATATGGTGAACCCTTAGAATGTAATGTTCTCCTTCTACACTAGAAACTGCGCAGTACTGGGAGTGCTAATGATCCTGGAACTGATGTAAGTATCTGCTTATAATTTCATAGCTTTTCTGTTGAAGTATTGGTCTAAATACAGGCTAAGCAAGACCCAGGAAGTCGTCAGGACAAATTAATCATGACTTAAGACCCATAGATCTTCAGCATAACAAAAGTTTGGTCTGCTCCAGAGCATTGTAACTTCTGAGGATTTGACTTTTAAAGTTAGAGATATTTAAGTATATATTCAGATTTGAACAGCAGAGCGTGTCAAATCCAACTGTTTAATGAGCTTGGTCTCTTTCCTGTGGTTATGTCTGTCTGAAAGCTCTGGTGTAACCCAGCTCTATTTAACCATTTGTGTCAGTGTAAACAACTTCACTAGATCCTAATTTTCCTTTCAAATTTTCCTTTTGGGACCCTCTGGAGGCTATGAGGACTGCCAAATTTATCAGCAAAATTAAAAGAACAAATTTGTAAGTGACTGGAGGTCCTCTTCTAGATTTTTTTTGGGGGGAAACTAGTTTTTTTTTTTAAAACAAGTGTTAAATTGTACCAGAAGATCCCATGATCTATTTAACATATGAATCACATTTCCTGTAGGATTTTAGGAGGCATATTTCACCCTTCTTTGCCAGAAAAAAATGTGGTCCAAGGAAGGAGCATCTGATCCCAGGGCTTACCTTCCCCCTCCCTCTTCTGATCATAGAGCATTCCTTGGTTTGCCCTTCCCTTTGAGTTCCTGGATCTTGAGGAAGAGGTCTTTTGTTCTTCCTTTTTTGTTGTTGTCTTCTGTTTCTCTGCATTGGTAATTATAGTAGTTTTCTTTATCCTTGAGCATTAGTCGTTGGACTGGTGCATTAATGGTTCTGATTTTGTTCCTATCTCCTTTTTCTTTTGCTTCTCTTCTTTCCTTTGCTGCTTAACACATTTCCTCTGTTATCCATGGGTTCTTTTCTTTCTTTTTGGCCATTGTTAGTGTCTTTCTGCATACTTCCTTGACTTTGTCTTTGGCCTCTGACAATAGTTCTTCTGGTTCCTGGTCACCTATGCCTAATAGTGGTCATCTATTTCTTACATTGCTTTTACTTTGTTACAACAAATTCTGTTGGTATATTGTTCAGATCATATTTTGATATGATAATTGTTTTTTTCTTTTCTTGTTCAGCTTTATTCTAATTTTTGATGTAAGTGATCCTAAATATAAATATTTTAATAACTATTAATGATCATACTTAATCACTGCCTGGCCACAAGAATTGCTTTTCTACTCTTGTATCTCCAGCCCCCTCCTTCAAAACATTCCCAGGATTTTGATGGGCTGAACCCAGGAGAGGCTGGACAGAAGATTTTAGGATACTGATGTTGAAAACACAATTTTGTAGTTAATCTGTTGTAAACTGTCTTGGAAGTCATAGTGGTATGAGAGGTGACAGATAAATACTTTAAATGTTGATTATGCCCCTTTCCCAGCAATGCAAATCAGAAATATTGTTCATTCACATAGGAAAAAATCCTTCAGTTGTGAACTGCAGAGTGAACTTCTGCATATCCTGCTGTGTGTAAATAGGCTGAAATGCTCTAGTTCAGTTTGGAATTGATGTCCTCGTGGCAGAACAAACACTGACACTGTAGGGTT
Source organism: Phrynosoma blainvillii (assembly GCA_026167975.1). Lineage (NCBI taxonomy): Eukaryota > Metazoa > Chordata > Lepidosauria > Squamata > Phrynosomatidae > Phrynosoma > Phrynosoma blainvillii. Next base: position 60,570,545 of record JANUYF010000004.1, read on the forward strand.
CTGGCTGTTTGTATTATCTTCCTTGTTACATTTCATGGCTGCCTTTCAACAGTTTAGGGACTTCCTTGAAAGCAGTATAGGAATATGGCATATGTGAGAGTTGTATATTAAACAGTGCAATCCTGTAATTGCCCTGAAGCTGACATATTTTTGTTTATTTATAAGGATATACACATGCTGCAAGCAGAGAAAAGCTCACTGGTTGCAATCATGGGCAAATAATCACAAACAAAAAATATTTTAAGAGTTTCCCAGACACGCCATCATTATAAAGGAATAGGCTTGGTGTCTTTTTAAATGCAAGTCAATTGAAAAATATGAAAAGGGCAAGCCAATGATGACACCCAGTGATGTATCAAGTTTGGCAGTGCCTAATAGATGTTTGTTTAATGCCTTGTGAAGTAAATTCTGATTATCATTTTCAAAAACAGATAGTGCAGTAAGTGCTTCACATTTTTGTCTATATGGCAGTATGTGATAGTTAAAATTTGAGGTAGCATATTTGATGATATGGATGAAACATTAAGAAATGGTCTGTAGTTTCCATACTTGGTTGAATTCAACCTTGGAATGGAGACGAAGACACATTTTGTTCTGATATATTGTATTATTTCTAAGGGTTATCTGCATTCAGCTGTAGTTTGGGCTCTTTATTGATGTTTCATTTCTCCTATTAATGTTTCCCTTAGTGCAGGGTATGTTGGAAATATTGTTCCAGGAGAACTTTTGAAAAGTTTGGCCTTGACTTGTACACTGACCATCTGGTGCATTTTTTCATTAAGTGTCTAATAGACTTACCTGAGGAAGGAGGAGAGAACTGTAGAGAACAGAGAATATTGTTAATGACATCACATTCTTAGAGAAAGAGTTTTTTTCCCTGCTGTTATATGCTAGGAGCCATAGCCTTCTCATGCTAAAGTGTTAATGAGTTAGCTAACTGATGGCTTAATTTTATCATTTGCTGAATAAGAGTCTAATGGCTTTAACTATACAGTGGTCCAACCAGCATTTTTTCTTTGCACTGAAAGATGGATCTAGCCTTGGAGCAGCTGCAGGTATTGATTACTTTTATTGCAGTGAAGAATGTGTAGAATATGGATACTTCCTAAGTGTTCTTACCTGTTTAAGTTCAACACTTTTGCCAGAGAAGAATTTTTTTTATTGTTATCAGTGTCATACTTTTCTTTCCTGTAGAGTTCACAATATGTCCAGTGTGTCGCTGGATGCTTGCAGTTGATGCTCAGAGTAAATGAATACCGTTTTGCATGGGTAGAATCAGATGGAGTAAACTGGTGAGTATATGTTGGAGAGAAAATAGTAAACTTTTAATGTATGCATGGTATGTTTTCCTGGTGATTATATACCATGCTATATTTTGATGAACCTGTTCTTGTTGATATTTTAAAATCTTTACTTATCAGACCTAAAATAAGGTCATGCTCATTCCCAAGATAACTCTGGAAACAGTAATTCACAGGGGAGATTAGAACTCTTTAACATTATTCTCAGCATCCTACCCAAATAATTCCCTATACCTATGATAGAAGGTAAGAACTGTTGGCTGCAAAGTATATGCAGCATGGTTGGGGAAAGTGTGATCTCCAAGCACTCCATGTACCCCAAATATCTGGGAGTAAAAAAGCTACTTAAAAGATATCCTGTAGAGCATAGGGAGATTATTTCCAAGTTTTTACTCCTTGACTTTTTCAAGGGAAGGGAGGTAGGAAGACCAAAACCAAGAGCTAATTCCTGTTTCAGATTGTGAAAAAGACTCAGTTGGAGCTAAAAGGTACAGTGGGCCCTTGATATCTATTGAAGTTTGGTTCCAGGACTTTCCCAAGGATGCTAAAATCTGTGGATGTTCAAGTACTCTTAAAGTATAATGGCATAGCAAAATGGTGTCCCTTATATGAAAAGGCAAAATCAAGGTTTGCTTTTTGGAATATATATATTTTAAAAGTATTTTCAAGACATAGATGCTTGAATCTGTAGATAGAAAATAGGGGGTTACATGGTGAAATTACACATCTACCCTGTAGGGAGCACGAGAAGCATTTTAAAGTCAAATGACCAGCATCTTGTTTAGTGACTTGTGATGGTATAAGACCAATGAACCATTGTATGTCTTTTCTGGGTAATCTGAGGTTGGAATTCTCAACTGATACTTTACAACAGCCAAAATCTCCTCAGGATGCACCTTTTATCTGCTTTAGCCCCCACTCCATGGCTAGTAGTTAGTGGAGAGCAGGGCAGGGGATGTTATTGGAGAAATATCTGTCTAGCCAGATTCAGAATGCTGACAAGTCCTCTGGAGAGGCTGCAACGGATAAAAGGTGAGTCATGGAGTGGGTGAGAAGGGAGATGTAACTTGATTCTGTCTGAAAATTGTTATAGTTCTGATTAATCTTCTCAGGGTTGAACTGAGATAGAACCTGAGAATCATTTAGTTCAGTTTCTTTAAACTTTTGTCCAAAACAGACTGCAGAAATAAACCAGTTTGAGACTGCTTTAACTGCTCTGGCTTAGTGCCAAGGAATCCTGGGAATTGTAGTTTATTGTGGCACCACAGCTCTCTGACAGAGAAGACTCAATGTCTCACAAAACAACAGCTCTCATAATTCTCTAGCATTGAGCCAGGGCAGTTAAAGCAGTCTCAATTATTTCTGCAGTCTGTTTTGAACCTAAGTGTTAAGATCAATAGCATTCAATCCAACCAAGCATGTACCATTGCAAAAATTGTGGCATCTTACTGGCTGTCATTCTGTTGACATCTGAAAGCTGCAGACCTCCTAAAGGATCCCATTAGAATACTGAAGCCTGCCTGATGATACATAAAATGTGAAAGCCCTTTCTTTTACAAATGCAACATGTCTGATGTGAACACTTACATTTTGAGTAAATTGATATTTGGAACTGAAGTGTTTCCAAATGGCCATCCAAAATTATAGTCACCTTGTGCAACATTTTAGTGTTTCTTGAGATTTTTTTCTTGGTTTTGGTAGCAGGTGATTTCAAAGAATCGATGACACTTAGGATCACAAATTGTGGGTGTTCAGCTCTCTTTAATTATATGTTCTGTTTACTTTTCTTCCCTTCCAGTATTATGGGAGTACTGAGTAACAAATGTGGCTTCCAGCTTCAGTATCAGATGATTTTCTCTGTTTGGCTGTTGGCTTTCAGTCCTCAGATGTGTGAACACTTGCGTCGTTATAACATTGTTCCAGTCCTGTCTGACATCCTTCAGGAATCTGTAAAAGAGAAAGTAACCAGGATAATTCTTGCAGCTTTCCGGGTAGGTGACATGGATAGTCTGAAATAAAGGACAATGTTACGACAAATCTCAAGGCCAAATTTGATGCAAATTCTATGACAAAGTTTGGCTTTGCATAGCTGTTTTCTTTTAAGCAGTAGTTGCCATAGGAGTGAAGTTGTGTGAGCTTCATCAGCACTTTGGAAGAAGGGCTGTATGAAGAAGCAGCCCTGATGTGAGGCAGAATGTGACTGTAAGGTTAACTGATGCATAATGGATGCTGTTACAGTTAAGTAACCACAGGGAAGGCAAGGAGATAATACCCTGAATCAAGGCTTACATTTCAGAGATAGGAAGGGAAATATATTGTTTATGTTGTATGTTCTTAATGCTGTAAACCGCCCGGATTGGTTTACCAAAGGGCGGTATAAAAATAAAAAAATATTATTTATTATTATAGAGATACATTGTATGAGTTGAGTGGTGGTTGCTGGCTTTTTAACTGTCAGAGAGTGATTAACATGCCAGTTCTAATCAGGGTATTTATATGGTTAAAGAAATTCAGATGGGACAACACTGATTGAAAGAAGAGAGGATTGGCAATATTACATCAAAGCTGACTGGTGGAGAATTTCCAGCTAAGGGAAGGACTTAGAGTGTTGAGCCCACAAGGATTCATAAGAGGTGATGTTAACATTGGAATGTGGAAAGACTGGGAAGCAAAAGAGGCCAGGAAGAATGGGGATGAGGGTAGTTTCAAGCAGTGAGAACTTTCTCAGCCTTCTCCAGAGATATCAATAGTGGGACTAGAGCTGAAATCATGGGAAAAGATAATTAATAATAATAACAATAATAATAATAATAATAATTTTTATTTATATTTCCCGCCTCTCCCTACGGATTGAGGCGGGATTACACAATTAAATGAATACAATATGCAAAATACAAACAATAAAATAATGAAATCAAACAACAGTAATAAATTATAAGAGCATATAATATAATATAATATAATATAAATAAAATAGCCAATCATCGTCAGAATCTAGAAGTCTAGAAGATCAGATGGATAGGCCTGCTGGAAGAGCTCCGTCTTAAGAGCCTTCTTAAAGGCATCTAGCGTAGTAATAAGACGAATCTCTTCCGGTAGGCCATTCCATAACAGGGGAGCTGCGGCCGTGTACGATCTTTGGGAAGTTGTGTTGAGTTTGGTTCTATGATGTTCTAATAAGTTCTTCCCAGATGTTCTGAGAGTGCGGGGCGGATTGTGTGGGGAGAGGCGTTCCTTCAAGTAACTCGGGCCCAAGCCATGTAGGGCTTTAAAGGTAATAACCAACGCTTTGTACTGCGCCTGGAAGCTAATCAACAGCCAATGAAGAGATTTTAATATAGGTGTTATATGGTCTGATCTAGATGTTCCGGTGACCAATCTGGCTGCCGCATTTTGAACCAATTGAAGCTTCCGAACTTAGTACAGAGGTAGCCCCATGTAGAACACATTACAGAAAACCAAATGAGAGATTACCAGGGCAAGTACTACTGCTTCAAGGTCCCTTTGGTCCAGGTAGGGACGCAGTTGGTGTATCAACCGAAGTTGGTACCAAGCACTCCTGGCCATTGCATCCACTTGAGATGACAACTGTAAAGATGAATCCAGAAGTACTCCCAAACTGCGTACTTTGTCCTTTAGGGGAAGTGTGACCCTGTCCAGGACTGGATGGCAAAGCTCCTTTCTCGGACTTGGGGTACCTATCGCGAGTACCTCTGTTTTCTCTGGATTCAGCTTGAGTTTGTTTTCCCTCATCCAGCCCATTACCGATTCAAGACAGGCATCAAGAGGAGCGATGCCATCCTTAGTCACTGCATCAGTCGGAGACATAGAGAAGTAGAGTTGGGTGTCTTCAGCGTACTAATAAAACCGCGTCCCATGTCTCCAGATGACCTCACCCAGCGGCTTCATGTAAATGTTAAACAGCATGGGGGATAGAATGGTACCCTGACTGAAGCCAGATGTCAGCTCTCTTTTTGAAGAGCTACTATCCCCCAGCATCACCATCTGAAATCTGCCCGAGAGGTAGGACCGGAACCACTGAAGAGCAGTGCCCCCAATACCTAATTCCCTCAGGCGTCTCAGAAGGATACCATGGTCTATGGCAGGGGTCGGCAACCTACGGCCCGCGGGCCGTTTCCGGCCCAGGTCGGCGGACTTACCGGCCCAGGCGGAAACCTGTCGCCACCGCCGCCGCCCGGTTCGGCCGCCGCCCAGCCGCGCGCAACGCGACCGCCATTTTGGACCCCAAAATGGCGGCCATAATGTGTTTGCGCATGCGCAGGATTACTGCGCATGCGCAAACGCGTTTGCAGCCGCCATTTTGGGGTTCAAAATGGCGGTCGCGGCACCGGGAGCGCGCGCGGTGCCCTGAGGAGGCCTGTCCCTGCCGAGGGAATACTCCCAAGGGGGGCCCTCGGTGGCGACGGGCTTCCAGGAGGCCCGTAGCCACTGAGGATCACCCTTGGGAGGCCTCCCTCGGTGGCTACGGGCCTCCTGGAAGCCCGTCGCCACCGAGGATCCCCCTTGGGAGGCCTCCCTCGGTGGCTACGGGCTTCCAGGAGGCCCGTAGCCATCGAGGGAATCCGGCCCCCACACCATTTCCCCCCCCCTCCCCCGGCCCCCCAGCAACAAAGGCCGCGGGGTGCGTGGGGGGGGTCGCGCACGGCTGTGGAGGGTGCGCGCGCGCGCCGCCATCCCCCCCCACCTTGGCCCAGCTGAGACCTGGGCTACAGGAGACCGGCCCAGGTCTCAAAAAGGTTGCCTGCCCCTGGTCTATGGTATCGAATGCCACTGAGATGTCCAAGAGCACCAACAGGGTCACACTTCCCCCGCTGTGAAGCCGGTTTGAAATGGATCCAGATAATCAGCTGCTTCCAAGACAGCTTGGAGCTGGAAGGAAACTGCCCTCTCGATCACCTTACCCAAGAATGGTAGAAGGGAGACCGGTCTATAATTATTTTTCACCAGAGGATCAAGAGAGGGTTTTTTCAAGAGTGGTTTAACCACCGCTAGTTTCAAATTAGATGGAAATTTCCCTTCTCTGAGGTATGCATTAATGATGAGTTGTAATAATCTTTTTACTGCATCACCTCCCTGGACAGTCAGCCAAGATGGGCAAGGATCAAGAGGGCATGTTGTCCTCACACTTCCAAGAAGCTTGTCCACTTCATCGGTATTAACAAACTCGAAATGATCCAGTGTAACACAGTCCACAGAGTCTCTGGACACCTCTCTTATTGGTTCTGTTATAATGCCTGCATCCAGATCAGACCTTATCTGAGAGATTTTATCTACAAAAAAGTCTTTAAAAGTGTCACAACAGGCTTTAGTTTGTTCCAATAATGGGTTCAGGGTGGGAGGTAATTGAGTTAATTCTTTAACCACCTTGAACAGTTCTGCTGGACGAGACTTTGCAGATGCAATATGTGCAGCATAGAAAGAATTCTTTGCTGCATCTATTGCCACTCAATAGGAATCTAACATGATCCTATGACGTGTCTTATCAGATAAAAGTCGATGTTTCCACCAGCGGTGCTCTAGTCATTGTACACCCCGCTTCATTTGGCGAAGATTTTCTGTGTACCAAGGTTTTTTATTTGAAGCGGGTTGAAAAGGACGCTCGGGAGCAATAATGTCGATAGTAAGGTCATTATTCCAAGTATCAACCAAGGCATCAACAGACTCACCGTCGTTCCCAACCATAAAACCCTCCAAAGTTTCCTGGAACCTTTTGGGTTCCATCAGTCTTCGAGGGTGGACCATTTTAATGGGTCTTCCACCCCCAAGAGGAATTTGGGTAGTAGCCTTCAGTCCTACTTTGACTAGGAAATGATCCATCCATGACAGGGCGGAAGTCTGGATTACCTCGGCCCACGGATATTCCTGATCTGTACTAAAGACCACATTGAGTGTATTACCAGGACAATGTGTTGGACCCGAGACTAATTGGGACAGGCCCATGGCTGTCATGGAAGTTATGAACTCCCGAGCTGCACCTTTTAGATCTAATGAGCCTGACTCAAAGGGGATGTTGAGGTCCCCCAGAATAAGAAGTCTGGGAGACTCCAACACCAACTCTGAAACCAGCTGTGTCAGCTCAGCCAGGGAGTCTGTTAAGCAACGGGGTGGACGGTAAACCAACAGAATCCCCAGACTGTCCTTGGCCTTCAGGGTCAAGTAGATACACTCAATGTGAGTCGTTTTCCGGATAGGTCTCCTGGTCAAGGTGACAGTATTTTTATGGACCAAGGCAACTCCTCCCCTTCACACACTTTCCCTAACCTGCTCCTGGACAGTATAATCAGCTGGGAGGGCCTTAACCCAGGTCACACTGCTATCCTCTCCCAGCCAGGTTTCTGTAAAACAAGCCAGGTCGGCATCTTCTTCTAATAAATTGTGGATTATATGAGATTTGTTCTTGACCGACCTGGCATTTGCAGAGGAGCAAGGTAAGGGTTTGTGGTATGGTTGGAACGACCCTCAGTTCTTTTGGGCTAACAGAGTGAGAGGAAGATGGGATAGATTTCAAATATCGATCACGTCTTCCCTTGTATTTCATCCCCACCCTGTTAACGCTATATCTCCCCTTGCCCCACACTACTTCAATTGATTTGCCATGGCCAGCATCTAAATCAGTGGTCTCCCTCCCAGACAAATTGGCTATTAACAGGTGTCAAATAACAAATAATAAATAAATAATAAATAAGTAAAATAAAATAATTAATAAGTGTTGATAGAAAAGGCTGAGAAGGATCTATAGCAGTGATTCCCAAACTCTGATCCTCCAGTTGTTTTGGACTTCAGCTCCCAGAATTCCTGACTGTTGACCAAGCCTTCTGGGGCTTCTGGGGGTTGAAGTCTAAAACAACTGGAGGATCAAAGTTTGGGAACCACTGACCTACAGCAAAGAAAGGGTGAAGAAGTCTCCACTTTCAGTAGTCTTCAAGATAGTTGTGAACCTGATAGTGAGATAAAACTGTTTTGCTCTACAAATAGGCACACCTACCCAACTTGTAGTTACATGTATTGTGGTAGAGAGTGATCCAGTAGTGAGGAAAAGGCTAATTTATAAAGGTGATCTGTGACACTTTGATGGCAGCGACAAGCCTGTTTACTTAGAAAGGCTTTAACTCTTCCTGTTGTAGTCTTGATCTAGATTGCCCCCCCCCCCCCCCCAATGGTTTAAAGCCTTCCAGTTCCATTTCACAGTCCCAGTCCAGTTCTGGGGGCAAGGTTGCTCCACTCTCTCTGCTAGTTATAGAGGAAACAGCAATACAGTGTCAAGTCACATGATAAATATCTTAGTTTGATTCTAGTTGTGCTGGACTCCAATGAAGACCCATTTTTTTTTTTTTTACTTTAATATTGTCAGTCAGAATGTTGTCAAACAGTATAAACATAGTTCTTGGTGGTTGAATAGTAGTTAGCTAGTGTTGAAGATAGTATATGAGAGGAGGTTTTACCCGAGTAAAAGGGAGAGGCAGGCCTGGGAGCCATCTCAGTGCTGTACAGCTCTTGTAGCGCCCTAATTTACACCTTAATTTTAGAAATTTAATTGCTACCATTCTTAGTCATAGCTTAACTAAACTTTATAGATTTAAGCTAAATATATATATATATATATATATATATATATATATATATAGGCAGTATAGTTCCCTACAATCCATATGTTTCTAGCAGCTTGTTCAATTATTTTCAGAAGCGTATGTGAAATTACTCTTGCTGATAGCTCAGCAATCTTTGGCAAGCTCTGTTATTTTCCTGATAAAGAATGGTAAATAATGCTGGTAAGAGTTGATGGGAAATGACAGCATAGTTATGTTAATGGGTATTAAAATATGTGTATTAAGAGGGGTAGTACAAAGAGGATACAAACTTTTTTTTAACTGATTGCAGTTTCCTTTGTTAATTCTTTACTTTCCAGAATTTTTTAGAGAAGTCTACTGAAAGGGAAACCCGCCAGGAGTATGCTCTTGCCATGATCCAGTGCAAAGTTCTAAAGCAGCTAGAGAACTTGGAACAACAAAAATATGATGACGAGGACATAAGTGAGGACATAAAGTTTCTGTTAGATAAACTTGGAGAGAGTGTCCAGGACCTCAGGTGATTTTAATTTTTGATTTTTTTTTTAAAAAAAATTCAAAGCAGTATTTGGATTATGTAAAAGGTGTGCCAGCCACTTGTCAAAATCAAATAAAAGCCCAATTACAGTTGGCCCTCTATATTGGAAAGGGGTTTGGCTCTGAACCACCCATTCCGTGGATTCCAAATAGTGCAGGACCTCAAGTCCCATTAGTGTCAATGGACGCGATGTGCGTGTGTCTGCATTGGCTCAGCTGCGTGTATACACTGCCATTGATACTAATGGGGCAGGGCCATTCACAGATGCTTCAATCCGTGGATGACTAGCCCACCGATACAGAGAGCCAGCTGTATTGGGAAGATAACTTAGCTGTCAATCATGCTTCCATATGTGGAGAGAAGGTAAAGTTGAGCCAGCTGAGCAACAGCCAATCAGGAGTGAGCTGGCGGCAGGCAATAGGATTGTGGGCTGTAGATGATAAAGAATTCGGTTGCTGACAGTTGGAGTCAGATCGGGTCTGGTAGTGTAACCAGAAGACAGGGACTGTGAGGGCTAAAGTTCAGAAAGGAAGGGACTTAGCTCTAGTATAGAACTCCAAGTGAGGGAGTTACTGGATTTTGATATCCTGAGGGATATAGATAGTCTGTTCGGCTAGGATAGAAAGAAGTTTGGAAAAGAAACGGAAGTTCAGGATTGTATGTGTCCTATGTGAGAGTAACTGGTGTTCTCTAGATAGAGAGTAGTGTAACAAAGTGAAACTATAACAAGTACATATAGCAGCTGAGTAAGAGAAACATTGTGAAGTCGTAGGAAGAGACCCTCTCACAGCTGCAGGAGTTTACCGCATACCATGCAGCTGCGGACAAGTCTACATAGGGACCACCAAACGCAGTGTCCAAACACGAATCAAGGAACATGAGAGACATTGCAGACTGGGCCAGCCAGAAAAATCAGCAGTAGCAGAACACATGATAAACCATCCTGGGCATAAAATGCTGTTTGAAAACACTGAAATTCTGGACCATGCCAACAACTATCAGGTCAGAATGCACAGGGAAGCCATCGAAATCCATAAACACTTAGACAACTTTAACAGGAAAGAAGAAACTCTTAAAGTAAACAAGATATGGCTACCAGTCCTACAAAATAAGAAAATCTGCACTCAGCAAATGCAAAGAGAAGACCAACCAGGGTCAGCAGACAACAGCAGACAATCTCCTTGATTGCATTCCTCACCTGGAAGCCATGCCATTAACACCAGAACAACACCTATTCAACACAGAACAATACACAGTTTACATGGGAACAGCAGACATATCCTGGAGTGCATAGCCTGAAGCGAAGCCATCCACATAGAACAATACCTATTCAACACAGAACAACACACAGTTCACCTGGGAACCACTCCTCCCTACCCAGGACCTCACAGTATATATACAACCAGGCTTTTCCATTTCAGTTTTCTCTGAAGATGCTAGCCACAGATGCTGGCGAAACGTCAGATAGAAACTCTTTCAGAACATGGCCACACAGCCCGAAAAAACCCACAAAAAAACAAGAGAAACATTGTTAAAGTGTTATCCAAATAAAGTTTTATTGTTGTTCAATCACAAGCTTGACTGAACCTGAAATACTTATACATACTACTAACAATCAGAACCTAGTTTGAGAGTAAATACCTAGGTAAATGTAAAAGTAACTTTTCAGATAAATAAGCAGCTCATTGGGTCACTTTACATAATTGATGACAGTGGTGGGAAAGGAGCCCACCATAGGGCTGCCATCTGAAGAGGAAGAAGTTTGGTGAAGGGGTGGTTCTTCACACCATATGTTGCAGATTTTGAATGCTTTGAAAGAAATAACAGTGAGAGTCTCTAGGATCAAAAGGGCTATTTAATAACATATCACATAATAATAATAATAATAATAATAATAATAATAATAATAATAATAATAATAATAATAATTTTTATTTTTATCCCGCCCCTCTGCTTAGCAATCGGGGCAGCTTACAACAATTAAAAATACAATAGTTAAAAGCATTCCGGTATCCCAATCCCTCCACCCATCCCTCCCACACCCCTTAAGACAAAATTAAACTTAAGAAATTTAAAAGCAAACATTAATAAGATAAGGACATAGTTATATAAAAATGGCAGAGCAACAGAGAGCTTGAGGAGGAAAGTTCAATGTTCATTCCTCTAAGGACAATCATTCTGGGAAGGCCTGCCGGAAGAGATCCGTCTTAACTGCTTTCTTAAAAGCAGTGAGTGTTGTAGTGAGACGGATCTCATCCGGCAGGCCGTTCCATAGTTTAGGGGCAATGATGGAGAATGCCCTCTGTGAGGTCTGTTTGAACTTTGTCTTCGGCTGTTGAAATAGGTTCTTACCAGCTGACCGAAGGGCACGGGGGGGCTCATACGGGAAGAGGCGGTCCCTGAGGTAAGTTGGACCCAAGCCATGTAGGGCTTTAAAGGTCAAAACCTTGTACTGCGCCCGGAAACTAATTGGCAGCCAGTGGAGGGATTTAAGCACTGGTGTTATGTGCTCCCTCCTTGATGTTCCGGTGATTAATCTGGCTGCCATATTTTGCACTAGCTGAAGTTTCCGGGTTAGGCACAAGGGTAGCCCCATGTAGAGTGCGTATATGCTTCCTACATCTGGGGGTTCCTCCTTATAATCAAAGAAATCATGAGCAATACACAGTAGTAGCTGTCACTTGTCATCACAAATAGACCTTTCTTAGACTTCTATATCAGGGGTGCCCTGTAGCTCACAGTAATGTTTTGTTCAAAAAACAACAACAATGCACCAGTGTTGTAAGAGCTGGAGTTAGAAGTCATTTGAAAATACCTAAAGCTGAGCTGCTTAAGTTGGACATGTACCTAACTCTTGTAGTTGCAGAATGTTATATAGAGTTACAAGATTCCACTGTTTAGAAAACAGTCATTTTCTGAAGCAAACTCCAAGACCTTGGAGAGGAGGACCTTTCCTAGGGCCTCCGCACATGCTAGCCAGAATAGGGAAGTTTACTCCCTTATAGAAGTCTCTCAAATGAAGGTGCTAAACCAAATCTGTTGGATGATGGTTCCACTTTCAAGAATTGCAAGCTGTCAACACTGGACAAAAGGCTGTCCATTTTTCACCACCTTGTTCCCTCTCAGTGATATGAGTATTTTATAATAGGCTAAGTTGTCCAGCTTATTAAAAGAATGTAACTAATAAATATCATGCTGGTGGAAGGGGAAAAGTTGGTAAACCTACGTGGAGGGCTATATACAGCCCAGCCTTTATTAAGATGTTTCTTTTTCCCTATTGTGTAGGATAAATACACTTGTATAGTAACACATGCACTTAGTATTTGAATCTGAGATTCTGGGATTGGATAGAATTTGTGTCCTGACATTCACTTGGGTAAGATTGGCCAGGAATATAAAATATCCAGAATAAGTCTGGCAACTTAGTGGAAATTTGGAAAGGGGATTGAAATAGCAAAAATGCTTTTAATATCTATGGGACTGACACTGGAATACGTATTACGGATAGGCAGACAGGAGTTATTGATTCCCTAAAATGAAGATTTGCCATTTTAAAACTGGAAGCAAATGGTGCCAGCCTAGCCAGAACTTAGATGAACCTCATACAACTAAAATATGCTTTTAGTAAATGTAGGATGTCAATATTTTAATAAATGCTTATAGCTATGGTTGTAAGTGACACTTGTAATTTTTACAGTAACCTTTACAAAGCTTCTTAACTGTAGCAAAAGCTTTAAATGGAATCTTTCTCTAAATGTACAAAACTAAATATCACCTTGCTGTTTGCATTAGTCATACCATATATTGTTATTGAGCCCCAGATATGTTTTTCAGTCTCATCCTCTGTTTATTCTGCAGTTCATTTGATGAGTACAGTTCTGAGCTTAAATCAGGAAGGCTAGAATGGAGTCCTGTTCACAAGTCTGAGAAATTCTGGCGAGAAAATGCTGTAAGATTAAATGAAAAGAACTATGAACTGTTGAAGTAAGTTGTTCTGATTCCCTTACCCTCTATTTTTATTTTAAAGGTTGTATTGCTTAGAATAAGCAAAGTCTGGTTTAGACTATGTACACAAGGTGAGGGGACAGTATTTTCATTTTTTAAAAAATGCTTCACCTTGAAAATGTGGCCTAGGATCTAAACAAAAATGCACAAGCTTGCTGAACTATTTAAATGTGCCCATTAGCACACTTGATGTTTTCCATTGAACAGTGTATCTTCATGCTGTATCACTGATGACTTTGAAACTCTAATCATTTTTAGAATAAGCCCTTCCAGATACTGGACTATAAATTATATCATGTCTGTCCACTGGGTGTCCTGTCTGGGACTGGTGGAAGTTGAAGTCCAACATCATCTGAAGGTATTGCAGGTTTTCAAAATAGCAATAAGGGACAGTTGAAATTAATCATGAGAAGGGTTTGACAGTCAAGAAGTAGCTATTAACAAATTTGCATTCTGCCTAAATACCAAATTAAAATATTGTTTTAATTTAACTTAGCCATTTATTTCTCTGTAAAATTAACATATTATCCATATTCATAAATTACATGTTGCACACATTTCTGTCTTTATGAAGCCCCCCCCCCACAATTTTTTTTTTTGCCTCTCGTTCAGTTTATATAAAAGGAAAAGCTTTCCAATCCTCAAAGGGAGAACACCCTTTATAATAAGGGATCCCTAGCATTCCTGTGTGTAGGGAGAAAGGTTGCCTAGTCTGCCTGGAGTTGAAATTGCAGAACACAAATCTTCACTTCTGACATGTGTAAGTGAAACAGTGATGATTTACCACACAGAAATTTTAATCCAGTAGCAGCATATGCCTATAACATCTCAGCGGAGCATAAATACCTGTTTGGTGAAAAGTTATTATTTGCCTATCCAGGGATGTATATTATCCATTCAGAATCAGATGTTGATCTGTGATACATTAGTTTTTATTTTAGTGCTGACAGTGTATCCAGAACCGACTGTAAATAAGCTATACGAATCAAGGGGCTTAGGTTACTGTGAAGCAAATAGATAACTACCATATATACTCGACTATAAGTTGCCCTCATGTATAAATCAAAGGCAGGTTTTAGGGCCAAAGTTACGAATGTTTATATGACCCATGTATAAGTCAAGGCTAAAACTTAGGGGCATATAATAAAGGATGGAAAGGATGAAGGAAAGGAAAATGGTGCCAAAGCATACTGCTATTTTCCTTCCCACTCATTCAAAAAGGCCAAAAGTGACACCACAGTGGATTAAAATAGAGAGGGGTGGTGCTTCTTTTAGTGCTTTTTAAAAGTTTCTTCCAGGATGCACTAAGTTCTTGCCTTTTGCTATTTTAGTCAGAGAAGCGAATTGTTCCTTTTTTGATAAGAGTTAAGGTAGAGTAACTTACATTGACCCATGGATAAGTCAGCCCAGGTTTTTGGTGTCAATATTTTGACTAAAATTTCTAGACTTATACATGAGTAGATACAGTAATGGTGTTGTTCATTAATCAGATTAGAACTAACATAATCAAGCTGTTAAAATGAAATACAAATAATGAAAATATATATGTGAAAAGCATTATTATTATTATTATTATTATTAGCTTTATTTATTAAGCGCCGTAGATGTACACGTAGATGTACAAATCAATAGTGTTTCCCCTTCCCCATCCCTTTCCTCTAGGGCATATTTTAAATTTTGCATAATGTTAAAATTTAGTAGGTAATGTATTAAGAATTTATTGTTGAACACATTTGCTAAGTATGAGTTGGAAATGAGTTAGCTATAAAAGACTCAATACATATCTACTTAGAAGTAGGCCTTACTGAATTCTTATTTGCCCTCAGGTAAATATGTATAAGATTGCATTCTTTTATCTCTCAAAATTTCATTATATTGTATTATACTAAGTGAATCTAAAAAAGTTGCACATTTCCCCACATTGTAATATTGTAGAAATGACTTGTAGTTACTAACTAGTTACTTTTTGGTTTGAAAAAAGGCTTCTTCTAGTCCTAAAACAGCTCAGGGACCAGCAAGGGGGAGATTATCGCACTACATTTAAGCCAAATTAAAAGCAGATTTACCTCATCTGAATTGAAGTAAAATTTGGGCTGCATCTGGATGCCATTGCACAGATTTTGCCCCAAAAGCCACCATCTGGATACAGCCTGAATTCAGCCAGGCTGACTTAACTCGCTCCAGCGGCTATTTCTCTTAAGTTGGAATGCTTCCAACTTAGAAAAATGGTCGCCAGAGCGAGTTAAGACAGCCTGGCTGGATGGCGGTTTTGGAGGCAAAATCTGTGCAATAGCATCCGAATGCAGCCTAAATTTTACTTCAATCCAGGTGAGGTAAATCTGTTTTAAATTCAGCTTAACTGTAGTGCGATAATCTGCACCGTGAAGTGGCTTCTCATATCCTTAAAGGTCATGAGGGAGATTCTTCAGTAGAAAAAAATGGAGTAGCATAGCCTTTGAAATCTGATAGAGGGCTTGTGTGACCTTCTCCGGACATTTGGAAATTGCTCACCCTAATCTAATGGATTATGATCTCAGTCAAGCTCTTCAGATTTGTTGTGACACATATGCTTTGTAATTTGTGAGAAGCTTCTTAACACCTTCCATATATGAAGACACTAAGTTTGCAAACCTGCACCCACTTCTTGAGAACAAGTTGATTAGACTGAGTTGTTCCTGTGTAAGCATGCATTGTGTTGTGCAATGACATTTCTCTGTGTTGATTCAAATAGTTTGTCTCTTCATCAGCATTTATAGGTGCTGGGTTGTTTTATTTGGAGTAACCATTTAAATCAGTGCTATTCAAAAGTGGTGCTCTGTGGACCACTACCAGTTTGTGATCCATTGGCTGATGCTCAATCGCCTGTTTCCAGGAAAGAATGAAACATATAATGGGCATAAGTTGGGGGCTGATCCTCGGCACATTGAGTAAAAAAACTGCTATCCACCACTGCTGAAAAAAATAGAAGCTTTAACTTCTTATTTGCAATCCTTTTACAGAATTTTGACAAAGCTTCTGGAGGTATCGGATGACCCTCAGGTGTTGGCTGTAGCAGCTCATGATGTGGGAGAATATGTCCGACACTATCCTCGGGGGAAACGGTATGGAAGCATCTACACCTTGACTTGACCTGAGGTTTGAATGCCAGGGCCATTGCTTATGCTGTATGACTGAGATAAGGATGGATTAGCTGAAGGCCCATAAGTATCATCTACAGTTACTGTCCAACATACCATATGCTTCTAAAATAGAAGTTCTTAAATGGCATATTAAGAAGTTAACTGAGGATTCAGGCATATGTTACAGACAATCTTACTGTTTTGTTGAATTTTTGAATTGCTATTTTTAAAAAGAATTTAAAAGGTTGTCTTCATGAAGCAACATAAAACATAAGTCCTGTGCAAAATATTTAGTCAAAGGAGATAGTATGGCATCTTTTGTTTGCTGCTGTTGAGTCCTTGTTATTGTGCCTTTAAAAAAAACGCCCATGGCATATATATTCTTGGGCCCCTATAAATTTTTCTCATTGCTGTTCTAGTTCTTCCTTTTAGGCATAACCATGCTGGTTGTGTCATTCTGTATCACCTGTTTTTTCACAGACTGAGCAGTTTCACCTCTTCTTTAGACTCTTGAAATAAGCTATAGTTGCTGATGCTTTCTGAAAGAACATATTTTTCCATACGAGCCTGCTCTTGTTTTAAGATAATTTGGAAGGACCAGGTGAAAAAAACCAGGAGGTTTCTTACCTGGTCCTACCACTCTCAGGAATGTTTGGTAAGGATGTGAGAGAGGGTCTCGTTGGTGGCTCCCTCTGGGCTATGGAATTTCCTCCTGCTTGTGGACACAGACCTTTCTGTTCAGCTGGTTCTTAGGAACTGATGGGCTCCTGAGAATGGGTCTTTTAATTACAAGTGCTGTACATTTTTTAACTAATGTGCTTTATAAATTTCTTGTAACTTTGTTGTGTTTTAACATGATAGTCTCTGTATAGTGTAGGGATGCTAATGTGAGGTTAACGTGGGAAAGTTCCTCCTTGTGCTTTTAGGAGTTATTTGTATTCCCCTTAGAGAGGAGTGCCTCACAATAAAATGCACCACATAAAAACTGCTTACTTCTACTGACTGTAATGTGAAAGAATGAAAGAGCCAATATAGGGTTTCATTTTCCTATTTTGTTACAAGGTGTACAGTTTTAGATAACAGTAGGTATATTTGAATATCAAAAGTGTGTCTACGCATTTCATATACTTAGAAATGTGCCACTTTCTCATGCATTTGGTGACTCTGAAGCCAGCAGAGTTCAGTAAGGAATTGTGGTTTTATTAGTGGGACATTGATGCCTGCTGATAATCAAAACCAGAACAAAACTTTTTAGGGTCTTTACAGACTGCCAGAAATAATGCAGCTTGAGACCACTTTAACTGTCCTGGCTCAGTGCTAGGGAATCATGGGAATTGTATTTTTTCTGGGACATTGAGCTTTCTCTGTGAAAGAGCTTTGGTGCCACAATAAACTACAGTTCCCATGATTCCTTAGCACTGAGCCAAGACAGTTAAAGTGGCCTCAAGCTGCATTATTTCTGGCAGTCTGTAAAGGCCCTCAGACAGCCTTTTAGAATCCTTTTAAAGCACGCACAGTCTCTCTTCTACAATGATTCCTTTCTCCACCTTTCTTTTAGCGTGATTGAACAGCTTGGTGGAAAACAGCTTGTCATGAACCACATGCATCATGAAGATCAGCAGGTTCGCTATAACGCCTTACTTGCTGTGCAGAAGCTGATGGTTCACAACTGGTACGTGGTGGCTAACTTGTACTTAAATGTTGACAGGATGAAATCTTACTGTGATGCATAAAGTGCATACCATTAATGATTACATATCTCTTAGTTGTAATGAAGAAAAGGAGACTTGCTGGTTTTAGTGAATTGGCCCTCTGCCACCAGGCAAATGGTTTTTGAAATCCTTGTTAGGATCATAGCCAAATATTAACAGCTGTCCAGTGTAGCTATGAGGGAATAAATGGATTACATTTGTGTACTTTGACTTTCTTTCTTCGATTATGCACTGTATAACTCTTGGGACTCAATCTCTATTGGCCGTGGACTATGGTCATGCTCTCCCAACCCAGGTGCCCCATAGAGCCAGCAATGGTGAATTTGTTGACCAGGGATTGTCTGGGTAGAATTAGTTTGGGAGCCCAGTTCTACCAGAGGCTGTGAGGGGCTGCTGGAGCCCATTAGTGAAAGGACTGGAATGCTTATTTGCTGTGTCCCACTGCTGGATCATCCACTGCCTGTGCTGTAGCAATAATGTGCATTTGGCACTGAAAAAAACTCTTGGCGAGGTGAGAACTGGAACTGCGTACAAACCTGCTGGAACTTTAAGAGCTTCAGGGGAAGGCTTTCTCTCAGTCCTGCAACCGCCACAAGCTTGCTTGGTGAAGAGATGTGAGAGAGCTCCCACCTTCTGGAATGCCCTTCTATGAGAGGCTGGGCTAACTTCCTCCCTGTTTTTCTTTCAGCAGCAGGCAAAGACATTTTTGTTCAAACAGCCTTTTATTATATAATACTCTTGGGAAAGCTTCTTTTATTAGTGTGTGTGTTCTGTTTATTTATGTTTTCAGCTTTTGTGCTTTTAACATGAATTTCTACTGTTTAAATGAAATGATTTTATTTTTTTGAAGAAATTGTATTGACAAGTTTTAACCATTTTTATTGGTGAGCCACCTTGAGTCCCACTCTGAGAGAAAGGTGGCATATGAATAAATAAAATGAATAAATACATCCAGTTTTAACATAGAAGAATACCTCATACCATTGAAATGAGAACGACTGATTCTTCTTCGTGGTGTCTGTGACTCACACATATGGGATTCTTTACCTGCACAAACCATCTTTGGAATCTTCTAGAGCTAGATCTATTTAGCTGAAGCCCCCCTCTGTTCATATCACACATGCTCACAAGAGATCCCACTCAAACGGCTTCAGTTCTCTTTCGACTGCCATCATAGGGAACTTCGCTGTATTAGCTATTCTTCTTTGCCATCTTTTTCTGATTTTTCTCCCAGTTTATGGCATTTACAGCATTCTTCAAGAGGTGTGTTTCCTGTGATAAGAACTTTCCCAGACAGATGGACATTTTAAGTGCTTACTTTGCTTGAGTGAGGCTCATGTTGTAGATAAGTGCTCCCTTTGTAGATTCTTTTCCTGTATTGCAATCCTTCCTACTTATTGTCACTTTTTCTGTTTTGCGTTTTGGGACCATTGCTTCAATTTGATATCCTCTCTTTTGACATCTGGGCTGTGGCATGAGTTTGGCAGTTGTTGCAATCTTTCTCCACCAGGAGGGAATGCCCATCTTCCCTGACATATATGATTGGCTCTTGGTTTCCAGTTCCCATCCTAGACTTTATTGCAATGTCCATGTTACCATGTGCCTGTTCCACAATTTTGGTCTCCTGATGAACCCCAAGAAGTCATAGTTGCACATACTTGATGCCTTGGCCAGAGATTATAGTTCTTTTGGCTTGTCTGTGTTTCAGTCATTGTGAGTATAGGTACCCTACTTCCAGGTGTATCTAATTTGCCAATCTCTTACAGAGATCACAAAAAGAAAAGCAGGTTGCTTACCTGTAACTGTGGTTCTTCTAGTGATCATCTCTGAACTCACACAATCCACCCATCTACCCTCTCTTACTATGCTCAGCTTCCTAGGTTGTGAAATTCTCTGATGGACATGGAACTGAGGGGTTTGAGTGGGAACTGTACTGTGTCCACTCTGTGCCATTACTAGTGAGAATAAGGCCCAAAACACACAGGCCACAAGATCTGGATTCCAGCTGCATTCAGGGTGTAGCATTCAGATGACACATGCCCCAAACATGGCTGGAAGTCATGTTGATGCTGCACCATTCAGGAAGAACTGGGCCAAGAAGGAGCAGCTAGGATCTGCTTCTTCTGGTGGCCTGTTTGAGGAGTGCGGTAAAAGTGGCGGCCTGTATCGAGGCCAGGTGCATGCTGTTGCCCATGGGTCCTATGTGGTCATGCACGACTCTTTCGGGCCACTCTGTTTCAAGCCTAAGACAGCTTCCTTGGGCCAGAAGAGTCAACTGAAATGGTTAAGCAGGCATGTGTTTGTTACCTGGCTGGGACTTGGTATTAATCTTTGATAGCCATAGAAAAAGTCCATCTAGGATTTCTTTTAAACAAGATCAACTTGTTGGTGGTATTGGATGAAATCAGGTTCTCTGAATGTCAAGAAACTTGTGTGCCATATTTGGTTACTAAATGACCTACGTGAGGCTAACATACTTACAGATATATCTTGAGATTCATTGGACAAGACAATAATGCTTTGTAGGCAATAGGAAAAGAAAAAGGCCACATTACAGATGGATTGACTCAGTTGAGAAAGCCATGACCCTGAGTTTGTAGGAACTGAGTAGGGCTTGTACTTAGGAGTCTCTTGGCTGTCATTCATAGGATCATCATAGGTTAGGGCAAATTTGATGCAATTAACAACAAATATGATAATGTATGTGCCTAAAATCTATTTGTCAAGGACAAGAGGCATCTGTATAAGTTACCTTCAGTGAAAGATGTATGGACCTAAAAGTTGCATTGTTACAGGCTAAATACTAATTTGTTATATATTTTACTAAATTCAAGCCTCTGGAGCCAGAATATAATGGAAATATGTCCATGTAAAGCAACAAAAGAGCATCAGACGGCATAATATTAAGAGTGAAGGGCTTAATGAGCATAAAGCTGTCTAACTCAAGACATGGAGAAAATAGTCTGAGAAAGTATAAACAAATGAATGAAACTGAAAAAAAGGTGTACTGCAGTAGCATAAAAAAACCAGCTCCTGAGAGATGAGAGTCGGAAGGTTTTCAACAGCCTCCAGCGAAGATGGGCATAGCTGACGTTGACAGCTCTGATGCTGTTTCTGGATGATAAATGCTAATAAGAGGAAGAAAGAACCACTGCGCTTAAAAAAGCTATATTTTTTATCTAAATGGATAAATGCTTGGACTATACTATTGTCCACGAGCTGGTAGCCCAGACAAGATAGAACAGATTACCATCCAGATGCAGATTTGCTGGCAAATAATCCTCCATCCCTCAATCTAAAGAGATTGGATGGGGAACCACACCTGTTTCAGTATGCACTAATCAGACAAAGATGTGTTATTCCTGAGCGTATATTTTAACTAGAAGAATCAGTCTGATGTTTTATCCATATTCTAGATAAACATGATCTAGCACAGGGGTAGGCAACCTTTCCCCTTTAAGGGCCGAGGGACTTCAGCTCCCAGAAGCCTCAGCCATGTTGGCCAATAGTCCCATGTTGGACAATAACTCCTGGGATTCTGGGAGCTGAAGTTCCTCGGCCCTTAAAGGGGAAAGGTTGCCTACCCCCGTTCTAGCATTTGATTGTATAGATCACAAAAAACTATGGAATGCACTCAAAGACATGGGGGTGCTATTCATCTAATAGTCCTGATGAGGAATCTGTACCAAAGACAAGAGGCCACCATCAGAACAGAATTCGGGGAAACAGAGTGGTTCCCAATAGGCAAAGGGGTCAGGCAAGGCTGCATCCTATCACACTTCTTGTTTCATTTATATGCTGAAAACATAAGAAAGCAGAAATAGAAACAGAAAAAGGAAGAGTTAAGATAGGAGGAAGCAATATTAACAACCTAAGATATGTTCATGACACCATATTATTAGCAGAAGACATTCAGGAATTGGAACAGTTAATAAAGAAGGTCAAAGATGAAAGTGCCAAGGCAGGTCTGATGCTGAACATATAGAAAACAAAAACAATGACCACAGAAGAAATACATAAATTCAATCTAGACAACAAGGAAATTGAAATGCCCATAATTAAACTGGTAAAGCAGTCTGAAGTCACATTCTGACCAATTTTTCTGGTGTTGTCGCTTCAATGCTTTTGTTGCATTGATGTGATAAGGTAAAGGTAAAAGTATTCCCCATTGACAAGGTTGTTAAATCCTGCCCAACCGTAGGGCGGTGGTGCTCATCTCTGTTACTAAGCTGAAGAGCCGGAGTTGTCAGAGACTACTCTGTGATCATGTAGCCAGCACAGAACGCTATTTACCTTCCCACTGAAGTGGTACCCATTGATCTACTTGCATTTGCAAGCTTTTGAATTGCTAGGTTGGCAGCTGGGACTGATGGCAGGAGCTTACCTTACCATGCAGCACCTGGGCCTCGAACTGCCAACCTGTGATCTTGCAATCAACAGAGTCTGTATCTTAACCACTTGAGCCACTGCATTCCACATATTGCATCCCACATATTGATGTGATATGTACTATAAATATGACCCTGATATTTATGTGCCATAAATATGACCATGACATGGCATCTATCCACATCTTTGCCATCCCATAGATCTGAAATGAGTGGCTGCTTTTAAAATTACCAATGCAGCTTTAGTGAGGTCTAAAGTTCAGCACTTCATCTTATAAAAACGTTCTTTTACTTTGATCTATGGGAAAACATCCTCAACATAGCTTCTGTATCTTATCCTCAACCATAACTTTAATCCTCATCAAGTCATACTTTATGCCCTTTATGCCCTGATCTCATTCCCTGGATCTCCTGCAAAGAAGGAATTTTGTTAAAATTACTAATTTGGGCATTTGCAGAAAGAAGGAGAAAAGCCACCTTGAAATAGCAGTTTAATCAATATTGACCATCATTTGAAATAGCAGTTCAATCAATACTGACCATAATTTGAAACATTTTTCCTATGATTCAGGAAGCTTATCTCCTTCATGTACCATCTTTTTATACAGTTATACTTTGTAAGATCTATAAGCCAGTGGAGGTGAGGGGGGGGGGGGGACACGAACGGACATGTATCTGTCCTGACCAGCATGCTGTTTGCTATCATAGGCTATTACCACCATCCTGTTCCTTGGGAAAAGAATAAGGATTGTTTTCTAAAATGTTATTGTTGAGGATGTTTAATTCATTACTCCCATTACCTGTCCACTATAATAACACAGTATTGGATTGTGTGTACTCTGGAAGTTTATTGTGTCCTCCTTCATGTAGAGGAGAACAAATTTACCTTGTACCGTTACAAAGGTTGGGTTCTACAAAGTCTCTGTAAATTTTCCATAGCTTTTCAAAAGCTATGCACTCCTGTGTACCTGAAAATGCAAGGAATGGTAGGTAGAAGGCTGACTGCTCATCCAAAAGTCCAGTAAGCAAATTTCATAGAACAATTAGAATGTACTAAGTAAAAGTCAGCTCTTATCCACAATCTCACCTTAATACAGGAATTGTATTGATCTTCTTTCAAGAGCTGACTTGAAGAATCAATCAGTATGGTAAAACTGACAAGCTGTGGAGATGTGATTCTTAGATCTAGATTAGAGATGGCCAAAATGTGGTCCTCCAGCTATTATTAAACTTCTCCTCCCAGCAGCCATAAACCAGCATAGCCAGTAGTGAGGAATGTTGGAAATTGTAACTTGGGCAGCATGTTCCTTTTTGGCTGGGGCTGCATTTTCAGTGGTTGCTGCTAGGCTCTAGAACTCCCTTCCTAGGGAGTTGCAATCATTCTGCTGGCAGGCAAAGGCTTTATTTTATTCTAACAGGCTTTTGAGAATTGAAGTTGAACGTTTTTTAAGAGCAGGCTTTTAGAAGGATGCTGTACTGTTTTTAAACTTTTTATCATTTCAGCTGATGGTTTAACTTGTTTTGAAATATTTAATTAATTTTCATGTTGACCTTAAGAATTTTTTAATCATCTGAAGACACCAGATCCTTTTTAGAAGGGTGTTTTTATTGTTTTAACTGTGCTGCTTTTAAACTGCTTTTTATCATTTTTAACTGTATATTTTAAATTATTTCTAAATACCATTTAATTTCATTTTATTGTTGATCTTTCATATGTTTTAATCCCATCTGATCCTGGAAGCTAAGCAGGGTCAAGCCTGGTTAGTACATGGAAGGGAGACTACTAGGGAATACTAGTTTTGTTGATGTTAACTGCTGTCAAGTCTGCTGTTAAGACACTGTGGGTCAGGGTGAATGAGAATTCAGTATGCTAGCAGGAACTTCAGGATACTCTCAAGTAGAATGTGGAAGCTGGTTGCACAGCAAAGGATTTATTTACAGAGGAAGGCAAAGAACAAAAACTATTTGCAGCAATCACAGAGCTCTCACAAAAGCAAAGCCAACTCTCTCCCTCAGAGACTTTGACCAGATTCAAACAAGACTCTCACACACAACTCATGATGAACTGTTCTTCTTATCTGTTCAGCTCCCTGAGTCCTTGGCTAGTTTATTAGAAACACACATAGCCTTGCTGTCCAGGTGCTCTCTAATACCCATAATTGTCTGGCTTCTCTGCTACTTTGTCGAAGGCCATGATCACACCATGTCCAGGCCTTGACCACACACACACTGTGGCTCTGCAGTTCTGCAGGCATAACATAATATAATACTGTAGTGTGGCAAAGTTGATTTCAACTTATGGCAACCCTATGAATGAAAGACCTCCAAGTCACCTTATTATCAACAGCCTTGCTAAGGTCTTGCAAACTCAAAGCTGTGGCTAATTTGATTGAGTTTACCCATCTCCAGTGCAGTTTTCCTCTTTTCCTGCTGTCTTTTCCATTAGCAGGCATAATTGTCTTTTCTAATGAGTCGTGTCTTCTTATGATATGGCCAAAGTATGTCAGTCTCAGTTTCACCATCTTGGCTTCTAGGCAGAGTTCAGGTTTGATCTGCTCTAAGACCCATTTATTTGCATTTTTAACTGTCTGCAGCATCAGCAGAACTCTTCTCCAGCACCACATTTCAAAAGAGTTGATTTTCTTCCTATCAGCTTTCTTCACTGTCCATCTTTCACAACTGTGCACAGAAACTGGAAGTATGGGGACAAGGACATATTTAACTTTAGTATTCAAGGATATATCTTTATACTTCAAAAACTTGTCAGATCCTTCATAGCTGCCCTTCCTAGTCTTTTGATTTCTTGACTGCAGTCTCCATTCTGAATAATGACTGAGCCAAGGTATGGAAACTCTTGAACAACTTGAATCTCTTCATTGTTTCCTTTTAAGTTATATAAATCATCAGTGGTCATTTTTGTTTTCTTACTGTTCAGCTCTAAACTTGCTTTTGCACTTTCTTCCTTGATTTTTTTTTTTTGTAATGGTTCAAGTCTTTGCTATTTTCTGATATTAAATGGTATCATCTGCATATCTTAAATTGTTGATGTTCTTTCCTCCAATTTTCACACCTCTTTCCTCTCAATCTAATCCTGTTTTAGGTATGATATGTTCATTGTGCAAGTTAAATAGCTAGGGTAATAAAATTCAGCCATGTCTGACTCCCATGCCAACTGGAAACCATTCAGTTTCTTCATTCATATTCTGTTCCAACAGTAGCCTCTTGTCCTGAGTGCAGGTTATACATTAGTACAGGGGTAGGCAACCTTTCCCCTTTAAGGGCCGAGGGACTTCAGCTCCCAGAAGCCTCAGCCATGTTGGCCAATAGTCCCATGTTGGCCAATAGCTCCTGGGATTCTGGGAGCTGAAGTCCCTCGGCCCTTAAAGGGGAAAGGTTGCCTACCCCTGCATTAGTACAATCAAATGTTGGGGCACATCCATTTCTTTCAGAGCAGTTCTTAGTTTTTCTACATATTCAAAGGCTTTTATTATTATTATTTGCCCTGCAAAATTCAGTCAGTTGTTCTCCTGCTACATTTCTTCTTCCTAGGTCAAATATTACTACAGTCTTTGATTCTGTTCTTTTTCTCACTTTTGCATTCCAATTGTCCATGATTAACAAGAAGTCCTGTTTTGATGTGAGATCATTTTCCTCCTACACTCCAGCGTAGAATCTTACAATTTCTTCTCCTGCCTCTGTAGTTGGAGCATAAATTTGGATGATGGTTATATTGATGGTTTTTCCCTGAAGTCTTATTTAAGTCATTGCATTATATCTTTTGTCTGCTTTTGCTACCTCTCTTGTCACTATATTTTTCATTGATTTTCATTTCCTGAGTTAAATCCTGTGTAATTATCCGACTGAAAATGCCCCACTCCCGTCCACTTTAGCTTGGTTACCACAAGCACTGCAATGTTTATATGTTGCATTTCTTGTTTTATCATGTCTAGCTTCCCTGAATCATGCTCCTCACATTCCATGTCCCCTTAATATGTGTTGTGCAGTTTTTTCTGAGTGCATCAAAAGCCAACCGCTCCTTTGGCTAGAGTCTTGCATCATTAGCCACAATGTTACTGGTAGTTGTCCTCGGCTATATTCCAGTAGTTTGTTGAGTACCATATGACACGGGAATTTCATCTTCTGACACTATTTCTTGCTTAATTTGTATTGCCTCATTATTGAAAAGCGGTTTACTGCGCCTCCTTCTGTGCAGTAGTAACAAGTGTTAGCTATAGTGCTACTTTCTCATCGTTTCTGAAATATCTTCTGTCAGTGCCACCCCCCACTACTGCTGTTGCCTGGTAGCTGTTTGGCACATTTAGTTTGGCTCCTTTCTAAAATGGGAGACCCTACTAGCAGCACTGCTGCTGTCAGCAAAGCCTCTTGCCTCATAGGAGCTCATGATCGCACCAGCACAGAAAGGTAGTGCCATTGGTGCAGGAATATACCAGGTGCTTTTAGACTATATTTCAGAGGAAGGCAGTGGCAAAACCAACTCTGTGTTCCTTGCCTAAGAAAAGGCTACTGAATTCATGGGATTGTCATAAGTCACAGGTGACTTGAAGGCATGTCCACACACATTTTAACTATTGCATTTTCCTCTATGAGTGGCTTTCAGTCCCAGTTTGGTTGGAAAGTTAGGGTATTAATAAAGCACTAGTTGTTGTTATAGTTATTGATTAGAAAAGACAATATGGAAGTAATCTCTCTCAGTAGCCTCAAACCTTTCCCTTCCCATATAGTAGTCCTTCACTGAACGTCAGCCTCAAAAATTGTAATTTGATCTTCTGCCATCTCCTTAACTTTTGCCCATGGCCCATTTTTTTGAAGCATCATTTTCTAAACTGACTGTTACTCCATTAGCTTTTGGACCATTGCTTTTTACCATCTCTCTCTTGGGGTCTCAGTCTCTCATGGTTGACTCTACATTTCATTCAACATTGTCATGAAAAATGGCAATATAAAAGGCACAGAACACTGTGATTATCTCTCTGTCAATAAGTTTCCTGCCGTGACTTGCATCTGTTCTCTGGCGATCGGCAGGATCATCAACTCATCTTTAACTTAATAACTCACATTTTGTAGCAATTGATAGTTCCATAAATAGCACTGCCCACACAGTGAGGTAAATATAGTGGTGCAGCCAAGCTTGGTAGAGGTTTCATCTTAATAACTGAAAAGACAAAATGCACAGTTAACTATAACTAGTATCTTAAAAAAAAAGTCTTAGTTTACAACTGAATTAAGATTCTGAGGCAACTAAAGTTATCATTGGTGATCAAGAAACTTTTTCTGTATCAACAATCTTGCAAACATCTGTTTTTCATTTGGGAATTATCATTACAGCCATGTGAACCTGCATATAATATTTTAATTTTTTAAATTAATATTATGTATTATTAATATTCACAAAAAATCCATTTGTGAATTTTGTAATGCAGAACTGTATTTCCCTTGTGGAAACTACTTTCTTATTTCTAGGGTTTCATTTTGAGATTCTGCTATCCACTTCTCATTTAATTCTTTTTTTCTCAGTCTTAGCATCTCAGTATATCATGCAGCTGAATTGCAGTGGTGTTTATTTGCTGATCATTGTAATTTCTTTTTTGACTTTACTAGAGAAAATTGTGCTTTAAATTGTGCTCGACAATGACTCTACTTAAAATTGAATCAGTCAGAGTTTGTTTCAGCTTCTTAAAAATGTATTGCTATAGTGTACATAAAAATACAAAGGTTTTTCAAAACATAAACTGCTTTCTAATCAGTTTGGCTACAATGTTTTTATTCAAAGAAAGTGTCTGATTATGAAAGCAAATGAAGTTTCAAGCTGAATTTTAACTACTGAGGAAATAGATTCAGTTTAGAAAGGCAGCTTCAGTTTAGTACTGTAGCAGAAACTGAAAAATAACCAGAATTGCAAACTTCTTTAAAAAAAAAAATGGTACAGTTATGAACTGAGTTAAAGGTAAATACTTTAATTCACTGCCCCAAAGCAGGATTTTGGCCTGCCTGAAATAATGTATGGTGAGGCTTTTACTATTGGCCAGTCTCCAGTATTTCTGTTTTGGTCAAGTTCTAGAGCAGGGGTAGGCAACCTTTCCCCTTTAAGGGCCGAAGGACTTCAGCTCCCAGAAGCCTCAGCCATGTTGGCCAATAGTCCCATGTTGGCCAATAGCTCCTGGGATTCTGGGAGCTGAAGTCCCTCGGCCCTTAAAGGGGAAAGGTTGCCTACCCCTGTTCTAGAGCATGTGGCTTGGAGCCTCGCAGCTCCAGAGGGTTCTCAAGATCCATTTCAATCTGGCTTCAAGCCTGGTCATGGGAAGGAGAAGGCTTTAGTTGTTTTGGTGGATGACGTATGCTAGGATCTCTCATCATCATTTGATGCCATCAATCATATTTCCCTTCTGGATCACCTCACTTTGATGGGACTTGCCAGCACTGTTCTACATTGGCTCTGACCTTTCTTGGATAGGCAAGCTGGATAGTGTCTTGGCTATTAGCACATTGGGCCCTCAGGGCTCAGTTTCACCCCTTCCATACTGATTAACATCTACATGAAACCTCTGTGACAGATTGTCTGGAGTTTGGGGGTCAAATATCACCAGTATGCCCATCATCCTCAGCTCTGTCTCTCCTTTCCATCCAATTCCAAGGAAGCTGTTTCTGTTTTAGACCAGTGTCTTGTGTTGTTGTTAGCTGCCCTCGAGTCGGTCCAGACTCATGGCGACACTGTGGATGAGACATCTCCAAGAATCCCTATCTTCCACTGCCTTGCCCAGATCCTGCAAGCCCTTCCTCATAACCCCTCTGATTGAGTCTATTCATCTGGTTTGTGATCTTCCTTCTTTTCTTCTACCCTCTACCTTTCCTAGCATTGTTTTTTCTAGTGACGCATGCCTTCTCATTATCTGGCCAAAGTATGATAGACTCAACTTCATCATCTTTGCTTCCAAGGAGAGCCCTGATCTGATCTGTTCAAGAACCCGTTTGTCTTCTTGGCTGTCCATGGTATTCTAATTACTCTTCTCCAGAACCACATTTCAAATGAGTTTATTTTCTTTCTGTCTCCTTCCTTCACTGTCCAGCTCTCGCATCCATACATGGTAATTGGGAATACAGTGGCCTGAATGATTCTGACTTTAGTGCTCAGTTGTATGTCTTTGCTCTTCAGTATCTTTTCCATTTCTTTCATAGCTACCCCTCTCATTTCTACTCTTCTTCTTATTTCTTGACTGCAATCTCCATTCTGCAATCTCCAATGTTTGATCCTAGAAAAGGAATTCTTTAATTATTTAAATTTCCTTGTTGTCTAGATTGAATTTGTATATTTCTTCTGTGATCATTATTTTTGTTTTCTTTATGTTCAGCATCATACCTGCCTTTGAACTTTCATCTTTGATCTTTCTTATTAACTGTTCCATTTCCTGAACATCTTCTGCTAATATTATGGTGTTGTCCGCATATCTTAGGTTGTTAATGTTGCTTCCTCCTATCTTAACTTCTCCATTTTCTGATTCTAATTCTGCTTTTCTTATGATATTTTCAGCATATAAATTAAACAAGTAGTGTGATAGGATGCAGCCTTCCCTGACCCCTTTGCCTATTGGGAACCACTCTGTTTCCCTGAATTCTGTTCTGACGGTGGTCTCTTGTCCTTGTTACAGACTCCTCATCAGGACTATCAGATGTAATGGCACCTCCATATCTTTGAGTGCATTCCATATTTTTTGTGATCTATACAATCAAATGCTTTGCTGTAGTCTATGAAACACATGCTGATTCTTTTTTGGAATTCTTTGGTGCCCTCCATTAGCCATCGTATGTTTGCAATGTGGTCCCTAGTGCCCCTTCCTTTTCTGAATCCTGGTTGCACCTCTGGCATTTCTCTCTCCATATATGGTTGGAGTCTATGCTGTAGAATTTTGAGTATTATTTTGCTTACATGTGAGATTAGTGCTATTGTCCGATAGTTGCTGTAATCTTTTGTATCACCTTTCTTGTGGATTGGATGTATATTGAGCATTTCCAGTCTGTTGGCCACCGCTTTGTTTTCCATATTTGTTGGCATATTTTAGTTAGCACTAAGGTTGCATCTGTCTGTAGCCACTGTAGCAGTTCAATTTGGATATCATCTGTTACTGATGATTTATTTTTCCTATTTCCTTTATTGCAGATTCCACTTCACTTCTTAGAATTTGGGGTTCATCTTCATATGGCTCCTCATCCCAAATATCATTCATTCCCTCATCTCTTTTGTATAACTCTTCTGTGTATTGCCTCCAGTGTCTTTTTAAATCAGTGTCTACTGAAAGCTAAAAAAATTGAGTGAAGGTGATTAAATTGAATTAAATTAATCCAGACAAGGCAGAAGTGATCCTGATAAGTGAAAAGGCAGATCAGGGAATACAGATTCAGCCAATAGGAGTTGCAGTCTGACAACAACTGTGGGCCATATATTACCCATCTCTGTATTACAGACTGCCTATTAAAGATATTGTGTTGAAGACTCCATGATTACCTCTTAGTCTAGACCAGGGGAGGTGCAGCCCCAACTCCATTTTGCAGCCCCTGAAGTTTCCCAAAACATCCCCTAAGTCCTCAGGCCAAAAAAAAAAAAAAAAAATCCTTTTTTCTCAGCAAATTTTGGTCTTAAAACAAAACATTAAAAACAGATTTAAAAAACTATTCAAAATGCTGTGGTTTTACTTCAGTCACCCTCTGATCCTTCTGAAACCCACAAACTCACAAAACCCTAAAAAAAAAAAAAATGGCCAAAACAAGAAGTTCTAGGGCCTTTTCAGACTGACAGAAATAATGCAGCTTGAGTCCACTTTAACTGCCCTGGCTCAGTGCTAGGGAATCATGGGAACTGTAGTTTTTTCTGAGACATTGAGCCTTCTCTGTCAGAGAGCTCTGGTGCCACAATAAATTACATTTCTCATGATTCCCTAGCACTGAGCCAGGACGGTTTCAGAACAGTATAGCCTATTAAAGCCCTGGAAGTCAAAAAGGGAAAAAAGAGGATCCCAACAACTATTGTCCAGTTACTCTGACATCAATACCAGGAAGGATTCTAGAGCAGATAATTAAACAGAGAGTCTGTGAACATTTAGAAGGGAATGCCATAATCACAAAACGTCAACATGGGTTTCAGAGAAACAAGTCATGCCAGATAAAATCTGATCTCTCTTTTTGAAAGAATTACCAGCTTGGTAGATGAAGGGAATGCTGTGAATATAGCATATCTTGATTTCAATAGGGCCTTTGACAAGGTTCCCCATGACATTCTGGCAAACAAGCTAGTAAAATGTGGGCTAGACAAGGTAACTGTCACATGGATTTGTAATTGGTTGACCGGTCGAACCCAAAGGGTGCTCAACAAATGGCTCCTTTTCATCCTGGAGAGAAGTGACTAGTACAGTGCCACAGGGTTCTGTCCTGAGCCCACTGTTATTCAATATCTTTATCAATGACTTGGATAAAAGAATAGGGGGCATACTTATCAAATTTGCAGATGACACCAAATTAAGAAGAATAGCTAATACCCCAGAGGACAGGATCAAAATTCAAAATGACCTTAATAGATTAGAAAGCTGGGCCAAAGCTAACAAAGTAAATTTCAACATGGAGAAATGTAAGGTACTGCGTTTAGGGTGGAAAAATGAAATGCATAGATATAGGATGGGGGACACCTGGCTTAACGCAACTATGTGTGAAAGGGATCTAGGAGTCCTAGTAGACCACAGGTTGAACATGAGTCAACAGTGTGATGCGGAAGGTAAAAAGGCCAGTGCAATTTTAGGCTGCATCAATAGAAGTATAGTGTTTAGACTAAGGAAAATAATAGTGGCACTGTATTCTGCTTTGGTCAGGCCCCACCTGGAATACTGTGTCCAGTTCTGGACACCACAATTCAAAAAGGATGTTGAGAAACTGGAGTGTGTCCAAAGGAGGGTGACTAAAATGGTGAAGGGTCTGGAAACCATGCCCTATGAGGTACAACTTAGGGAACTGGGTATGTTTAGCATGGAGAAGAGACGGCTAAGAGGGAATATGATAGCCCTGTTTAAATATTTGAAGGGGTGTCATGTTGAGGAGGGCACTAGCTTGTTTTCTGCTGCTCTAGAGTACAGGACCCGGAACAATGGAAAAGAGATTCCACCTCAACATTAGGAGGCACTTCCTGACAATAAGGGCTGTTCGACAGTGGAACACTCTCCCTCAGAGAGTGGTGGAGTCTCCTTTGGAGATTTTTAAACAGAGGCTGGATGGCCACCTGTTGGGTATGTTTTGATTGGGAGTTCCTGCACGGCAGGGGGGGTTGGACTGGATGGCCCTTGTGGTCTCTTCCAACTCTATGATTCTATGGTGTCAGAAATGGCCCTAACCCTGGCACAGTTGCCCAGCAATTGTCTAGATTATGGCTGTTGCTGCCTCCACAAAGCCTTTAGATTTGATAGAATGCAGTGGATAGTACAGTATCCACAATGGTTGCTTCTCCTTACCTTTTTTGTACCATGAACATATTCTATATGCAGTTTTTATCAGTGCAGAAAATGATTTCCCTGTCTATCTCAAGTTCTGTACTTTCATTGCCATTCTTTCCACATTAAATACTCCTTGTAAAGTCATATCCGAAAATATCTCAAGAATTAATTTTACATGCTTCTTGTCTGACTTAAGTTTGTATCTGATTTGTGAAGCTTCCTGTGTACACACATGTGGCTGAAAACCCTTTAATTACATTTTTATCAGTTTTTTACATTGTATTTGACCAGTATTACAGTTTGAAGGAAAGGACTGTTTGCAGATAACGCCATATGTTAAAAGTGGCAGTACATTTTAGTTTCTTCACCTCAGTAGTTTTCCTTTCAAATTTATTTAAGAGATTTTTAGGTTGTCTTATCTATTGAATGTGTTTGATTTTGTTGCATTTTGTAACTTTTGGAGAGACTTATCACTTGAAAGCACTAGATTTTTTAAATCGCTGTGACCATGGTGGAACAGAATGAGGCCAGAACACTGTGTGTTTTAATATAAGAACTTTGGAATAAGAGAGAATAGTCCATAAGTTTAATTAAACATAACACAGCAAGCAAAGAGAAATAAACTTGGAAAAGATTGTAGTCAAGAAGTGATGACTTAGAATTGCACAATAATTTTATTTGCAACCTTGATTGTTGATGAGTGCTGTCTCAACACCAGAACAATGTCATGTCATACTTCAGATGACTTAAGTTATATTATAGCAAAGCCACCCACACAAGAATCAGTATGTCATTGACCTACATCCAGTTGCTAGTCCCAGCTAGAGTAGACTGGTAGAATCAATGGGAGACTATATAAATGTTGGCTTATTTTTCAGTGGCTGAGTCACTGGGTCTCTTCTAGTTGGTACTAGCAATTGGTTTTAGGTCATTGTCTCAAAAGTCGTCTTTGAAATATGCAACATCTCAGGCATGCTGACCATCTTGCAGTGTTAGCCTTAGCACCTCTTCAATTTTGATCCTTTGTTTAACTCAAGTAACCATGGTGAGTAGTGATACCAAGATACACAATGTTGAACAAATAGAACAGCTTTGTTTTGAAATGTCTGAGTGTCAGATTAGATGCTGAAGAAGCCATCATAGTTAGAGAGAGAGAGAGAGTGAGCTGAAAATTGGGGCTCTAGCTCAGTAGTATAGCACATACATTGTATATTTAAAGTCCTGGATTCAAGTCCAGGCATCTCCAGATAGTAAAGGACTCCTGCCTAAAACCCTTGGGAGCTAGTGCTAGACGCCATAGACCAGCCTTGTGAACCTGGTATCATCCAAAGATTTTAGAGTAAAACTTCCACCAGTCCTTGCCCACGTTATCAATGGGGTTAGATTATAGGAGTTCCAATCTGGCCAATGAGCACTTAGTGTGATATGTAGAAAAAAACTAAACACATCATAACAATAATCCCAATTAAAACACTTTGTTGGTATAATCTTCCTTAGTTACTGTTCAGGTTTTGTTGTGGTTTAGACTTTTACAATGCAAACTTAAGGCATTTCTCAAAACTGACATCACTGTGAACTGCTAAAACCTAACTGACAAGCAGGAAAATAAATACTTGTTTTGGAAATGGTATTCAAGACAGATTGCATTCTTGAAAATTCAGTTCAGCAGCTTTTTATAATCTCTTTCTTCTTCTCCCCTCCCCATTGTGGTCTTTCAGGGAGTATCTTGGAAAGCAGCTACAGTCTGAGCAACCTCAAACAGCCACAGCACGAAGCTGAGAAACTACTTTCCTTTAGCGGGAACAAGTGGGATAACCAGAGCTATCCTGAAGTACAAATAAGAAAAATAATGTGGTCACAAGTCCCTCACAGCCTCTCCTGCTATTGTGTAGATTTCTTTTGAAATACTCTTCCAGTATTGTTGCCTGGAGTAAATCTTATTGTATGGCAAACTATTTCTGACAGTTTGCTCGCTTCAGTCCTGTATTGCAAAAATCTAAGAAATATAGCTTATATGTGCTGCCTTTATTTTATGTATTTATTGTCTCCTGGGGTGGGGGGACGGCTGAAGCATTAAAATATAATCATTCCATATCATTAAGTGCCCATCTTGCTTGTTTTTCATCTCCTCTAGTGAATTGTATTGACTTTGGAAAACTAGGATTTCATTAATTTATTTGGAACTGTCCTTCATAAAAGCTATGTGAAATTAATAAAAGCTCATTTCCTCAACTTCCTTGGTTAGTATAAGATATGCTGAGTTATCATACATTATTAGTAAATTTACAAACAAGAATATGCCTTTAAAATATTCAGTAGATTATCATAGATCATTCCTACACTTATAGTGCAACCCTACATGTATCTGCCCAAAAGTGAGTTTCCATTGAAACACGTCTGGATAAGTGGGTAGGTAGGACTGGAGAGGGCAGCTATGAAAGAACTAGATAATATTCTAAAGTGCAACAAAGTTAGTCCAAAACACACTACAGAAATAATCCAATTTGAGAGATCGCTTTAACTGCCCTGGCTCAATGGTAGCGAATTCTGGGAACTATAGTTTTGAGACATTTAGCCTTCTCTGTCAGAGAGATCTGGCACCACAATAAACTGTAATTCCCAGGATTGCCAGGATAATTAAAGCAGTCTCAAACTGGATTATTTGTGCAGTGTGTTTTGGACCATGAAATTGAACACTAAGGTCAGAATTGTCCAAGCCATTATATTGCCCATCACCATATACGATGTCAGAGCTCAACAGGGAAAGAAAGCAGATGGAAAGAAAATCAACTCATTTGAGATGTGGTACTAGCGAAGAGTGCTGAGGATATACTGTGGATGGGCAAAAAGACAAAAAATGGGTCAGTGAACAGATAAAGCCTTAACTCTCCCTGAAGGCCAAGCTGCTAAATTGAGGCTGCCATACTTTAGCAAGTAAAACCAATACAAGGAAAGTAGGAAGAATTATTGTAAAAATATTGTAAATGTTTGATTATTTGTATTGTATTGTAGAGTATTATTAATGCAATAAATCTATATTTAGGCAGCCCTCCATATCCATGGTTTCAACTTTCCAAGACTTGGAAATATTTCAAAAATATATAAATTTCCAAAAAGTAAACCTTGATTTTACCATTCTATATAAGGGACAACTTTTTACTCCATTGTATATAATGAGACTTGAGCATCCACGGATATTGATTTCCACAGGGGTCCTGGAGTCAAACTCCAGTGGATACCAAGGGCCCACTGTAATTTAAAAAAAAAAAAATCACAACAAGTTGTTAATGCAGTGAAATGATCCATAGACTTAAAAACAATTTAAAACAAATCCATAAAATCTGTATAGGTTATGTATGTAGACCTCCAGCTTTCAGAATAGTTTATGCAAGTCATATGTAGATTATGCTTATGTTTAGATTGATGCATAGATAAATGTAGAACAATTACTGTACAAAGTTAAGTGGGAAAATGAAAAACAGGCATATAGTAAAATGTTAAGAAAGCAAAAAGTAATGACTACACATGATTTATGTAACTTAAAAACTAATGATAAAACACAGATAATTAATCATTAATCAAAATGAAGACTATGGTTAAAAAAAATACAAGAAGACAGATTTGGAAGGGCAGCTGTGAAGGAATTAGGTAAGATCCTCAAGTGTAAAAATGCTTAATTGAACACTAAAGTCACAATCATGGACGCCATAGTATTTCCAATTTCTATGACAACTGGACTGTGAAGAAAGTTAACAAGAAGGTCAGCTCATTTGAAATGTGCTTCGGGAGAGTTTTGTAGATGCCACTGACCTCCAAATAAATGGCTCCAACAGTAAATCAAGGCTGAACTCTCACTAGAAGCCAAAATGACTGAATAGGCTATTGCACTCTGGACACCTCATAAGACTGGAAAAGACAATCTTGGTAAAGTAGGAGGCAGTATTGATGCAATTGATGACAAAGACACTTGCAGATGTCTCATTCATAGTGGTCACCATTAATTGAAGCCAACTTCATGGCAAATAACAATAAAACATGTAGATGTTGGGAGCAAGGCAGAGTAGACAGCCTTGGGCCCTTCTTGGATGGGATGCCCATTCACACATGAACCAAGTTATGCTTTATATGTAAATGTTATTAAACCTGAATGATCAGGTGAGTTTAGACAGGAAATGTTCTATGGTTCCACTTACTTAAAAGAGAGAGTCTTTTGCACATGATCAGCTCTACCACTGAAATAAACCAGACAATGTATATTTCTGCCCTGGATAAACAATGTTGGCCCTTCTTGGCTGCCCTTAATGGGGGGAGACTGGGAAACCCTCCTAGAATCATTCTTTGCTTTGAGAACTGCCTGTTCTTAAAATGAAATCATTGGTAGTATTTTAAAAAGTAATCCTTTTTAGCAAGCCTGCATAAAATTTCTCTTTCAGATAAACTACTGATTTTAGCTTGTTGAAGTAAAATTATTCTACTAAGTATTTTTCAGTCCCTTGGTTACTGTTTAAATTATAGTGAAGTCAAAGAAAGTTTATATATGATGTTTTGTTTTTTTTTTAAATAGCTATCCACCTAACTTTCATTACTCCCAGAGCGTGTACAAGGTTAATCAACTTCAAGAATGCAATCTTGGCTAAATTAGAGCAAAGTGGGGCAACAACATGTATACCTACTTAATAGTTGTCTGGTACTGAAGGGAGGAATGAGAATGTGAAGGTGATGGCCACTATCCCACCAATTCTTCACTGCAAGACTTGAACCTGGGATTCTCTTAAGTGTCTCCTGCACTATAACTCTCTTTAGAAGGCAGCCCTATGGGTTCCAAATTCCCCCCCCCCCTCCAGCTTGGCACCACTATTCTTTGACATCCACCCACCCATTATCTGATGTGTCCCAAACCTAAAAACCTTTTATCAATGTTGGTAGTGCTTTTAATGTGTTTCTAAAATCACTCCAGACAGCTGCTTGTTGAAACAAAATAAGAAATTTATTTGCAAGTCGGGCTGAATGCAGTATCTCTCTTAGTAGATGGTGTTCACAATGGATACGGTGTATAAATACTTTATTAGTTACACAGTTTAAGAGTTTCTTTTGCTTGTCTTTGTAATTGTTCCTTTATAGCTTTATATATGTTCCCTTGCAGACTAGGTTCTCGTACAACCTTTATTAAACGTTTGTACCTTATAACCCTTCTGGTTACCTGTGACTCCACTAGTTACCAAACATGCTGTCTCCCACAGGACACTACAACAATATAATCAAGGACACTTTTCATCCCTTTCTTGGGCACCTAAAACCCTTTCTAACTGTCCCTCACAGCAGCCTAACCTAACCTCATGGATGATGAGAGTTGTAGCTCTTCACCTCTGGCTCTAACTCACCACCTTGTTATGCAGCAGAGCTGACCAGCTTTGATCAGTGGTTAATGCTTTTCTCCAAAGCAGCAGAGTTTCAGAGAATAGGTTGAAGACCCTGACAAACTCTCCAAGTCTTCTCACTCTTCTTCCCCAGATGTCTCCAAACTTTTCTAGGATTCTGCTGGCTCTTGTATCTTCACTCAAGACACCAGACAACTCAGTAGTCTTATATAAAAGATCTACTTTATTCTTCTATATACAAGTACTATATGCCCAACAAATCACAATCTCTACAAATCTCCTCAACTACCCACAATATCTCCAAAACTACTCCACAAAAATACATTGGCAAACATTGCAATTATTATAGCCATTGTTAATCACCACCCACTAGTTAGTTTCCACCCAGTGGGTGTGTATATTTATTTTGATTGGTTCACATAGTTCAACCCATACTTAAGACCAACCCAAGTATTTCATCATTTTACCTTGTACACTTAATGAATCTCAGGTGTTTCCAATATGCATTCTATAACTCTGTCCTTGGCTCTCAAGACTTCTAAATTACATTAGCTTTTGCACCTGTGTAGCTTCATAATTGCTCTTGCTTAGTCAATTTGACTTTCACATACATATTTTATTTCTATCACTGTATGTCCCATGTTGCATTTTCCTTAACAACCTCAACGGCTCTTTACCCTCAGGGCACACTAAACATCAACCCCATTCAAACCTGATCCTCCCTTTTATATACTTATATACTTATTTGCGGGAGCAGCCCCCTGGCTTTACTTCCATTGGCTAGTGCCAAGGTTCTAATCTGCCTGTTGTCTCCGTAGACCCCTACCAAAAAATCAGGGAAATCAAAGCTAAGTTCAAACCAAGGGTAGGGAAGCTCTATGGAGAAGAAGAAAGAAAAAACATAATAAGGAACAAGAAGAAAAAAGATGATGGAGGCAATACACAGAAGAGTTATATAAAAGAGATGAAGAAATGAATGACACATGGAAAGAGGAACCATATGAAGATGAATCCAAAATACTTAAAAGTGAAGTGGAATCTGCAATAAATGAAATTGGAAAAAATAAATCGCCAGAAACAGATGATATCCCAATTGAACTGCTACAGTGCACACAGACAAAAGCAACTCTAGTGTTAACTAAAATAAGCCAACAAATATGGAAAATAAAGAGGTAGCCAACAGACTGGAAATGATCAATATATATACCAATCCATAAGAAAGGAGATACAAAAGATTGCAACAACTATAGCACAATAACATTAATCTCACATGCAAGCAAAATGATGCTCAAAATTCTCAGACTCATGGGGAGACAAATTCTAGAGGTGCAAGCAGAATCCAGGAAAGGAAGAGGCACCAGGGACCATATCACAAACATACATTGGCTAATGGAGCACACCAAAGAAGTCCAGAAAAAAATCAGCATGTGTTTCATAGACTATAGCAAAGTATTTGACAGTATAGATTATGAAAAGCTATGTGCACACTCAAAGACATGGGGGTGCCACTGTGAGGGGATATCGTAAAGTTTTAATTATCACCTTTTTTAAAAAATAGACAGAAATTGAATTGTAGTTGTTTACTTATCTCTACATAGTCACCATCCAAATTTACACATTGCCCCCAGCATTTCATGACCCTCCAAATACTGTTATTGTAGAAGTTCTGCAGATTGTGCCTTAAACCACTCTTCCACTTCATGAATGACATCATCTGTGTTGTCAAATTGGCGACCCCATAATGGATTTTTCATCTTTGGGAAAAGAAAAAGTCACTTGGTAATGATAACACTGACCAAATTTTATCAATATACCATAATAACTTCTGGGTGATAATTATTACTTTACGATACCGCATCTTACTTCTCCATCGTACACTTTATTCACTTCTGGCACAACCTGTAACAAAAATAAAGGATACAATAAGCTGATTTTCTCAACATCATATATTTAGGGACCAATGTTGACACTGACAAAATTTCATCAATATACCATAATAACCTCTGGGTGATCATTATTACTTTATGATACTGTTACAATAATTATTTTAATATAAACCCCCTTTGTGGGTCTCCTGCCATGGCCCTAGACTGGAAAAGCCCAACCACCATGGATCCAAAGTGAGCACCTCATGTAGGCACTTGAAAGATCATGTCTGCACCTACAACAATTTGCAGATCAAAAGGGCCATGCGTAGGAGCTGAAAAGCAGCACTTGGAAACTTGGACTTTAGTAATTCCCCAGGTTCAAGTTCTTCTTACAATACCCCCATGTACATTTGATAGTTTTGATGAGAATTCCAAACCAAGAACAAGGGGCCACTATCAGAACAGAATTCAGAGAGGAACTTCCGGTGGCATGGTGGCACAAGAATCTCTAAGCTTCGCTGGCGGTGAGATTGCTAACTGTGATCTCAAGATCCTCCAGATGTGATTGCCGGAGGGTAAAAGACATCTTCCCAGTTAGGGGAGAAACAGAGGGGCTCATCAGTGACCAAAGTACCTCTGAAATTAAAGAAAAGAAAAAGAAAAATAAGATTGGAGAAAATCGGGAGGGAGGAAGATTTTTGAGAAAGTAAGAGAATGCTGAGGTATGGAGGTCTGAGCTGGCCATGACCGCGAGCAGCAGCCGCTTTAACGGCACAAGTGCCGCCACCATCGACAATAAAGCTGACAAGTTAACAGCTAATGCTATGCTTGTTTTATCTGGAGTTTACCTCCTTCTATAAAATATGTTGGTGACAATTTCTAACTTTATACCATCTGGGGGAAAAAGAGGAAATAGTAGGAGATAAAGGTTTTAACTGTCTAAAATAAAGAAGGAGGGAAAGAAGATAAAAGAAAAAAAGGATTTTTGAGCAGAGACTAGAGGGGAAAACGAAGCTAACTGAGCTCGAGCTGAGAATGGGGTGAGACAAGACTACTTAATACTAGTAAAGGAGCAATGTTGGCCAGATTGTTTAGGAATTCCCTCATGGCTACAGACTAACGAATCGGACAATATCAAAGGCTACTGAGTGTTAAAAATAAGGAGCCAGAGAATACTTAGTTGCTGAAACACAGACTTGGGGATTTGATAGTAAGGATGGACTGAGCTTGGAAACAAAAATATCTTTTACAATTCCACAACGGGGAAGGGAGTGATAAGAAACAATACAAAGGGAATTGGTATCTATGTGACTTTTTTATATTTATTAGTTATTTGGGGAGGAATGATGACAGACTGAAATTGCAGATTGAAGTGGATTACAACTAAGTTACTGTTTCAAGGAAGAGACATTAGCACCCGTCCACGTGGGCAGACAGATTCTTCAACTCCGTTTTTTTTTTGGGGGGGTTTGGCAGAATAAGAACTAATAAAGAAACAAAATAAATTAGGACTGTCAGTTTGAAGGGAGACTCTATCTGATCTTGCAGAATCAGCAAAAAGACGACTGGCCTGGATCCACGTGTCTGAGGCAGACAAGCAGAACATCCTTTCCTTTCTTGTGATATATAATAGTGTTTATATAAGAAATTCAATGTATGAACATATTGATTATATTAGAAATATTGGAGTAACTAGTTATATAGGTTTTTTGAGAAGGATCAATTGCTTATATAGGGTCAATCTTGTGTTTAACGAGCAACACATTGTTTGCAAACAACGATTTAAGACAATAACTATGCAATACTATTGAGGTGTTCTGGGGGGAAGTGATACTCAGTCTTCTTTCTTTATTGGATGTTTAAGCGATTTCCTCCTCTTCTATTTTATTACTGCTGACTGTTACATAGTATTGTTATTGATTATTGACATTATTGTTGGGGACTATTGATTTAGACTTTCAGGAATCTGTTAGATTTAAAAGTAAGGAGAAGGGGTTTATTTTAACTAATCAGATATTAATTAGATCATCAATTATATTTAGTGGATGTATCAAATATAAAGAAGAAGAGTTTAGGTGAACAGAATAATATTTTAGTAGAAGGACCAAAATTGTGTGAGTTTGGATATTTAAGGAAAACTTGGGACATTTTTCACACAATTCATAATCTATCTTAATCAAAGCAAAAGACATTAACAGAAAATTTGATTACACAAACAATTAGAGTACAAATTCAAATTCCAACTTTAGTTAATTAATTAATCATAATTTAAGTATATGATTAATTTAAAAAACAAATAATTAAACAAAACAAACTTAGTAAAACAAACAAAGATTAAAGGAATAAAAATAGTTGAGAGAGGATAGAGTTAATAATAGATACCAGGATAAGAGGGAATCATCTATTAAGATAGGAATCAGAATAGAAAATAAATAAGACATTAAGTTCAAATGAATAAATTATAATGATGTCAAGAAAAGAAAGAGAAAAGCAATCGCAGGCTGCAATACTCCTAAATCAGAGAAGACCCTCCCTAGAAATGGCGGCAAAGGGCCATGACCAGAACATTAGCTTTCTAGAAAAAATAAAGAAACTACATCTTGAATTAAGAAATAAAATATGGGACTCTAGAGAGGAGACAAGAAGAGAAATTAGACAATCTAGAGATGAAACAAAGAAAAGAATTGAAATACGAATCAAAACTAATAAGACAGAATTTGGACAAAATTAACAAAGATATGGAAAAAATAACAACAAAAATGGAAAAACTAGAATATAAAACGAAGCATGTTGAAAGTAAATTGGAAGAACTAGCCAGATATCAACAAGCAGATCAAGATGCAATCTTAAGACTTGAGACCAAGCAAAGGGAGTAATGCCTAAAATTCAGAAGCCTGCCCGAACAACCTAACAAAAACTTATATGAATTTCTGACACCATACTTGGCAAAATATTGAATAAATTGACACATCAAATACAAGGCAAAATAGACAGAATATATAGGATTAATTCGAGACTGGCGAGAAACAAAAAATTAGCTAAGGACATTGTGATTTATTGGACCAGAAAGCAGACCAAAGATGAATTTCTTCAAAAGAATGACAAAATGAGATTTGTGATCCTAGACAATGAAATCCAAGTATTTAAGGACATCCCAGCCCAAATCTTGAACAATTGAAAAGACTATCAATTCCTAATAGAATCAATCAAATAGAAATAATAAAAGGTTGTATGGCGAAGATGAAGGCGAACAAAATGAAGATCTGATAAAGAGAAGGGAAGGAAAAGAACACCCCAAATGAAGGATTCAAGAATGAATCTAACAGATGATGAAGAAGAAGCCTCTGCTAGAGAAGAAGAAAGTAGGGAAGACCTAATAAAAGTGGGAGGAATGGACAGTATAGAAGAAGAGGAAGAAAAATGGAATAAATAAGGGTGCTATACATTATAAATCAACTTTTCTCTTCTGTTTTGTCTTTTAGACTAAACAACAAAGCAATACGCAAAGAATGAAAATTTTGACTTTAAATAGAAAACAGAATTTGGAGAAACAGAGTGGTTCCCAATAGGCCAAGGGGTCAGGCAAGGATGCATCCTATTATCCTATCTATACAATTTATATGCTGAAAAATATATAAGAAAAGCAAACTTAGTATCAGAAGAAGGAGGAGTGAGAAGTAGAAGAAGAAACATCAACAATCTAAGATACACAGATGACACCATAATATTGGTATAAGACATCACAGACTTGGATCATTTAATAAGGAAGGTCGAGGATGAAAGTGCAAAGGCAGGTTTAATGCTGAACATAAAAGCAAACAAAAATAATGACAAAAGAAGAAATACATAAATTCAACCCAGACAATGAGGAAATTGAAATAAAGAATTCCCGTACCTAGGATCAAACATTGACCAGAATGGTGATTGCAGTCAAGAAATAAGAAAGCTAGGAATGGAAGGCCAGCTATGAAAGAAATAGGAAAGATCTTGAAAAGCACAAATATACAATTGAGCTCTAAAGTTAGAATAGTCCAATACATTGTATTCCCAATTACCATGTACAGATGTGAGAACTGGACAGTGAAGGAAATAGACAGAAAGAAAATCAACTTATTTGAGACATGGTGTTGGAGAAGAGTACTGAGAATACCGTGGATATCCA
The DNA here is from genome assembly GCA_026167975.1 of Phrynosoma blainvillii. NCBI lineage: Eukaryota > Metazoa > Chordata > Lepidosauria > Squamata > Phrynosomatidae > Phrynosoma > Phrynosoma blainvillii. The sequence continues at coordinate 60,615,089 of JANUYF010000004.1, forward strand.
AAAAGTCAAACATGGATCCTTGAACAGATCAGACCAGAGCTCTTTTTGGAAGCCAAGATGATCAAGTTGAGGCTGTCATACTTTGGCCACATAATGAGAAGGCATGGATCACTAGAAGAAAAACAAAACAATAATGCTAGGAAATGTAGAGGGTAGAAGGAGGGGAAGTCCACAGACCAAATGGATGGAGTCAAACAGGGAGGTTACAGGCATGGGCTTGCAGGATCTGAGCAGAGCAGTGGAAGATAGGAATTATTGGAGATGTCTCATCCACAGGGTCGCCATGGCTTGGAATTGACTCATGGGCAGCTAACAAAAACAACAACTGAAACTAAAATTACATTTACAATGGTTGGATAGAACCTTTACTGATTGGTGACCAGAAACACTCTATTAATTTATTTCATCTTGCACACATTCATTCCATGGTTGTATAGCAGAAGTGGACAGCTTGTTCCCCTCCAGATGTTGGGACTGTAATTCTCATCAAGCCTAGCAAGTGTAGCCAGTGATGAGGGATCATGGGACTTACAATCCATGTGTTGCCTACTCCTTTTGTATATGGATGGAGCTTAAGAAAATGCCTTCATCTTTGACCTGATGGCAGATGGCCAGTATGCAAAGTCTTTTTAACATTTTCATGGCCAATTTAAAGCATGTTTAAGTGAACAGGTCTGCCCAGAAATTGTAGTCTGGTCTTGATTCTAAGCAAAAGACTTGTGGGGTGTAATTTAAGTTTCCAGGGTTTTAAACTTTTTTAAAGGAAACTTAAATATACAAAGATGAAATATAAACTTGTTAGAATCTCTCTTTCATTAGCAGAACAACAGAAATGTGGCCCTGAATAATTTTATCTAAACTTGGTTCCTAAAGAATGAAGACTGACTCAGAAAGACAACAAACATTCAATTTGTAGTTTAAAACAATAATAATGACTTTAATAAACAATTACATAACAAAAATAAATCCTAATCTAACTAAAAATGATTATATAGCAGGAAGATGGAGAAGAGATATGTTATACTAGCAGTCAGGCTAAAGACACACACTAACTGTAAGATTAACAGTTTACAATCTTGAGATAGAGACAGTCAGTCTTAAAGAGAGAGAGAGACCTAAATAGGAAACCCTATCTATATAATGAGGGGGAAGAGAATGCATAAGTTTGTTCTAACAATACCCTTTAAATCTGTATAGCAGTTCAAATGGATTAGTTGGTAGAAATGATCTTGTCTGCACATGCTATCAGACCACAGAAGGAGAGTGAGACATAGGGAGAGGATTTAAGAGGAGTGATGAAAGCATATGGAGATTATTTGGATAAGACAAAGTTTTCAAACGACAGAAGAAGGGCAGCAGACACAACTATTCATGCATATTCTCCAAGCCATGAGCCTTATTTATTGGAGGGAAGTGATAAACAATGTGATAATAGCTAACTATAGCATGACTAATTAAGTATTTACTGAGAGAGTCCAGTACCTCAGGCAGAACAACACAGGGAAGAAAATCTGCTAAACTTCAAAGGACTTTAAGTCACTTAGAAGTGGCACAAACATAGTAATGATATAGCTGTCCTTAAGAATTGTCAGTTCACAACTCTTAAAAAATTAGACGGAATGAGGATGTCGCAGGTAGCCATAATTTTCAGATTCCAATGCACACAGTTCATATCTGCTTGTGTTGGGCACCCAACAGATTTGAGAACACTATAATTGTTTCCATGGGGTCTGGACATGACTGGTTGATCATGGGCAATAGGGGAAAATTGAGAACATGTCTCCCAAGTCACTTGGTGTTCTGCATGTCATACCCTAACACATCTATACAGTGCGTTGCCTACTTCCATGTTATCCTTTTACCAAGGATTGATGTTCTAGCCATGTGGCAAGTGCTGCTGTGGATGAGGGGGTCTGTTTTTTGGCCTCCATGACAGGAGACCAGCATACTTTTCACTTGGCCCACTGGGCCAAGCCTTGCCATGTTAAGGGGGTGATGAAGGAGCCTACTTAAAGGGCAGTTGCCCCCTCATATGCCCCCTTTTTTATTGCACTGCTGGCTGTTTCAGAGCCAGGTAAGCTGGGGTTGCTAATCATAAGTGCCCAACATTCTTACCTGTTGTCTAAAGTTGATGAATGTTGCAGTCTGACAACATCTGGAGGGCCACACATTACCCACTCCTATTGTAGTAAGAAAATGCGTATGTAACATACTATAATGTAAGTCAGGGGTAGGCAACCTTTCCCCTTTAAGGGCCGAGGGACTTCAGCTCCCAGAAGCCTCAGCCATGTTATCCAATAGTCCCATGTTGGCCAATAGCTCCTGGGATTCTGGGAGCTGAAGTCCCTCGGCCCTTAAAGGGGAAAGGTTGCCTATCCCTGAGTAAGTGGCTTGCATTCCACACTCATATATTCCAACTGCCATCACCATGGCCTCAGAGGGAGAGAATAAGAGACAGTTTCTGCTGGACTTAATCCCCTTCCCTATTGCCCTCCTCTTTCCTTGTGTGTAGTGTCTTTAGATTGTAAGCCTGAGAGCAGGGAATTGTCTAATTAACAATTTGTAAGCCACTCTGACAGCATTTCTGAAGAGCTGGGTATAAATACAACAACAACAATAGAGAATATTAAATAAGTCTTTACACAAATGGAAGAGCAGCAGCTGTGCTAACGGCGGGAGGTGACAACTGCATGCCATCACCAATGGCCAACTTCAAGCAGCCTTTTTATTCAATGCCTCATTTGAAAGGATCCCCAAAGCCAAGCACTATGGGCAGATTGACTTGGGAAATCATTTCTGCTAGAGCACAGGCAACTTTTCAGGTCAACCATAGTGCCTTGGTGCCAAGGACCTCTGAAAGCCAGCTGCCTCATACCCACAATCACAACCTCTTCCCTTCCCTTCCCACCTTCAAGCATCATGTCCAGCTGTCACCTTCTCTCATACCACTGCAAAAGTGGAACATACAGAATTATGTTTTAGAATCCAAAGGGTTCTCCCCCCCCCCCCCCCCATTTATGATAACACTTCTGAAAGACTTTGGACATATCTTATACTTCCTCAGGCTAAATCTTTCTGGGGCAAAAATTTCTGAATCTTTCACTATGTCTTTCATACCTTAGTGCATAGGTGGCAGGATTGTGGTCCTGATGATGGACTGCAAATCCCATCAGTTACAGGGAGTATAATATCCCCCAGATATTTGGACTACAGTTCCCATCATCCCTCCCCACTGCATTTTCTTGATAGGACAGATGGGGTTCACAGTCCAACTGATCTGGAGGATCACACATATTTATCCTAATATTAAAAGTATCAGCAGTAAAAGAAAGTATATTCTGTTTCATGAGCTCTAGCAAAAACAGCAGATTTCTCAAAGGACAGCACCACAATATATAATCAGGGGTTGCACTGCTAATGTCAGCGAACAGATTGCATACTCTTTCTCCTTCTGCTCATGGTCTGAATCCAAGCCTTAATGAAGAACTTTACAAACTTACTGTCCTCTTCTATTTTACGTAGATGGAATACAGATTATTTTGAAGAACATTCATGAAACAGATGTCAGAAAGCTTAGACAAGAGCCAATTTTGAAAAACTTCCACTGGGTATATATTTATAAACCACCTTCCACTTGGAGCAGATGTCTTATATTTGATGCGGTAATTCCACACTATGGTGCCACCATCCAGTTCCCTACTAAAATATTGACTTAATCTGCTCAATTTGACTGTCTCCTATATCAATATATTTTGCAGCATCAAAATGCAATGTCCACTTAACACAAGACTTTGAGTAAATAATTTATTTCCCTCTGTGATTCTAATCATTTTTTTAAAATTATGGCTCCTTTTGTTTCCTTCTTACTTCCTTTGCTTTTGCACTGTCTGTTTACTTATGATAACCAGAGACCTTTCACTCAAGGTGGATTTAGCTCATTAGTACAAAGTTTTAATGACTGTGTGCATCATAGAGTTACAGAAAAATGAAGATGCATAAAGTACCAAGGATGTTTCCTAATACCATATTAGGAATTCCAGCTACCCAACTGATTCCATTCCTGCTGTTTTAAGGTAGATTCCTGAAGCAAAGATGCCACTGAATTTATTTGGCTGTTTGCATGGATAATTTAACAGTTTTGCACCCTGCTCTTCCCACAGCTAAGAGAGAGAATGATCAGGAAGGAAAAAGAGGTTTTTGATTGATCAAAACAGAAATTCTGGAATTTACTTTATCTTGAATGCAGGACAGTTTTTCCTGTTTCAATGTATACTCATTTCATACGCACTAACAAAGGACTCTGGATTTCTAACCAGCTACCATGTCTGGATCAGAAGGTGCCATTCTCCTCAACTTCATTACATATTCCTTTTAATGGAAGTCCAGAAAAAATGGTCAAGTATACTGAAGTAATGCTTTTAAATGAAGGAATAATAAATGGGTTTATTTATACAATGTACAAAGAATTATTGCTAATATACTTATTCAATTCTGAAAAAATAAAATGAAATGCTAACAAAATAAAACAACATCTTTAAAAGTTCAAAAAGCCAGCATTAATGCTGCAAGAAGAGACAGTAAACTAAAATTATGGCATGATGGATCTATAGTGTACACAATTATACCCAAAACTGCCATATTTTCTTCAGTACAAACCGCTGTACTGAAGAAATTCAGCTTCTGAAACTCTGTATTTGTTTCAGCAATTGACAGAACTTCCCACTGGCAAGTGATGTACTTCTGCGGTTTAGCTTCAAATGCCAGAAGATAATGCCTGACATCAAGGATAAAAAAACTTCATAATAATAAAATCTTGTAGAAGGAATGAATACATTTCTAACAGCTTAGTCACAGTCTTTCTGCAGTTCATTTGCCATTTCATATTCATTATGGCTAATAAAACATTTGCAAATACCATATTCCATCATGCATTAGTTTATGCATTTTGCCTTTTATGGTTATAACCTTCAACAAAATCACCACACAACAGAGCAGGACCAATACAAAGGTTGGCAGTTCCACTCATCACAGGTCTAATGATCCATTTGAACTATTGGAAGTATATAGTGTTAAATGAATGAAGTCCAGGTAAAAGCTGTTTAGAGGAGTGAACCCTTTTGGGCACAGCGGGACTCACTTCTGAGTAAACATGGTTAGAGTTATTGCCCTAGAATTTAAATTTAATAAAGAAACATATTACACATTGGACTCCAGCTCCAGTGCAGAATGTTTAGATTACATTCAGTATTCTATTTTACTCCAACAAAAATCTAGCCCATATAAATGACAATTATGGCTGATTGTTGACTATTTCCTTTCTTATGGAAATGGTGGCTAATAGCATAAAATGGGGGCGGCGGCAAGCGGCAGGCGGCAAGCGGCAGGCAGGCAGGCGGCCGCGCTCCAGGCCCCACCCACGCTCACCTCCCTCCCCGGCAGCGGCGGCCGAACGGCTGGAAGAAGAGGGCCTATAAAAGTTCATCTCTCTCTCTCCCTGACAGCGGCTGATCCAGTGGCTGTTCCTTTTTTTTTTTTTTTTAATACTCTGTTTTTATAAGGTTTTATAACATAAGGTTTTAGTATACATTTTATACATTTTATACATTTATTTTTATTAATTTTGATTGACGTCGATTAGTTTTTAACAATTTATACTGGGGTTTATTACTGGGGTTATCAGTCAAGTTTGGTCACTCTTGGGATATTATACGGGAATATGGTATCTAAAAATAGTATTAAGCGTAAAAGGAGGTCAGTTAATAATGAAGCTCGCACTAATGTTAAAAGGATTAAGAAACCCATTAAGAATCCAGGGATCAATGTCATGAACACAAATGTATTGGAGGCTGCTACCACCCTGAAACAACTGAAAATGGATGAGCTACTTTTGTGTAATGACAACAATAAGTCTATTTCTGAAACATCTTCTCTTTCTCTACATGAGGAGCCTGCCATAGACATTGACCCTGACACTAGTATTAAATATATGACCGATTTAGACACCGTAGCTAGAAATTGTTTACTCACTGCTAGGACAGTAATAGCTATCTTTGACAAATTAACGAGCATAGACCAGAAACTTGATAAATTGAAAGATCTGTTGACTAAGCCCAAACATCCATTAAATCCGGGAGCATTACCTAATAAAAAAGACTCCAAACAAATTCAAGACAATGTTAAAGTTGGGAGTAATGACATGATTGTACTAAAGTCAAACAGCATAGCATTATTAGTAGCCAAAAATCATCATAACTATGCTAGATGGCATAACAAGCTAGTTATACTACATTCATTATCTCTTCTCCTACATCGCCACCTGCATTATAGCGAATTACTTGGAATTGACTGGCTACCTTCTTATGGTAATTTCAAGAGAATTGTTTTGAGGTTCAGTAATACAACAATACCTTCTCTGATATTGGAAAATAGGAATTCATTTAAGGAATTCTCAATTATACCTGTACGTGTCTTCTGTAAACCAAATATCCAGCCTTTGTTTAAATCCCTTTCTAGTTGGGAAGCTCTTCACCAAAAAGTGAATTATAATGAAGATGTTAGGGGGTTAATACCAATTTCTGAGAGTCTTCTTGATGATGAAGGAAAACTGGCCGAGATGTTTGGCTCTCTTTCTAATGAGGAACAAAGGCAAGTACTAAATAGGTTTGAAGCTGTCAAAAGTATGTTAATGTCAGTAACTTTGGCAACTAAGTCAATTCAGGACTTGTTATCCATCAATTGTCCTTCATCGGACTCTTTCTTACAACCTAAAAATGGTATAAAACAGTGTACAGGTGAGGAGGGGGAAGATATGACTCCTTTAATGTATATATCTTCCAAAGATCCTATGGACAAATTGGCGGATCCACTTATTCCATTAACTCAAATTTCCCCAAACCATAAGACAGGACAATGTAGTGAGTCTACGCAACTAATAACATTAAATACTCCTCCCCCCAAGTCCAATACAGATACTCAATCATTTAAGATCAAGAAGACGAAACATCCTAAGTCTAATTCTTCTGCAGCTAAAATCCTCGAGCAGAGTGTATTTGACAGCCTGAACAGCTCAGTACTGGAGAAGGGAAACATCTTCAAAAGAAACCCAATTGCTAATAAATCGCAAGTTTCTAAACCTCAAGAATAGTCCGTAGCCTTAGGTAATTGACATCTAATTGATTGGTCCTGTCTATCTATTATTTCATGGAATGTAGCCGGTTGGAGACCTAGATGTAGAGACCCTACTTTTGTACCTTTTCTTTGCAGACACAAAATTATTCTCCTGCAAGAAACGTGGCTTGCTGAGGAAATATCCATAGAGGGGTATAAATTTATGGGCTCAAATGCAATCCCCGGTAAAGGCAATGGAAGACTATGTGGTGGCTTAGGAGTGCTGATATCTTTGGCACTAACGGTCCAAATAATTAAGGTCTCTGCTTTTGAGCAGATTGCTTTAGCTGTCCTTTTGAAGTTCAACAATAATCTATTATATCTGATTAACATCTATATCCCCCCACTTCAAGGTCGGGTTAAAATACTAAATATATGGAACAAACTCAATTTCTTTATTAAAAATTTGATGTTTGAGATGCCAACAGCTAATTTTATTGTGGCCGGGGATTTTAATGCTAGGCTTGGTGCTGACGATGTATCTTTATACACCAAATATAACTGTCAACCTCCGCCGTCTATAGTTATTCCACCTCTAATGCGTCGTAAATCAAAAGATACTTTCTGTGATTTTAAGGGCCTTTGTTTAGCTCGCTCCTTCGACGAATCAAATCTAATAATCTTAAATGGTAGCTTCAAAGACGATCACCCAGCCGAATACACGCACTGGGCTGGTGCTAGTCCCTCGATTCTTGACTATATGGGGATATCTTTAAATTTAATTTCCCATATTTCTAAGTTTATGGTTGTTAGCAGACCTGATAGTGATCACTTTCCAGTCTTTTTGTGTTTAAAATTTCAGGATAATCTTAATTTACCACTTGATAAGATCTCAGTTTTTTCTAATGACATTAGTCCAAGTCGAGCTAAATGGTCACCTCAATTGTCTGACATTCTTACTAAGTTCCTTTCAAGTGATTCAGTTAAGTTACTTTCTGCTACTATAATGGATGCAAATCTGGATTCTGATATAATGTCAAGCTATAATATGTTAATCAGTTCTTTACAACCATTACTTACTGCTCCTAAAAGTAACTTTGCTAGACACAATTCACTGCGTCATCAGAGCTGGTTTGATTCAGAATGCAAAGAAACTTGGGCACATCTCAAATATTTGTTTAAACAACATAAATTAGATCCAGAGCAATTTTCTGTATCTGAACTTCTAAAACAGAAAAAAAGATATAAGCTCCTAATAAGACAAAAGAAAAAGGAAGCTATGATAGAATCTTGGAATAAACTAATAATGACAGTCAATACAAATAACCCCAATCTGTTTTGGAAAGAGGTTGCTCCCTCGTTTATTAAAAATGCAGACAATTCTACAGCTCAGATTCCAGCTCACATATGGGAAAGTCACTTTGCTAATCTTTATGACTCTCCTGAGAATAACTCTAGCTCTTTGGTGTCAGACCTTATGAAACAGGTTCGGTCTCTTCCCTCTTGGTCACCAGTCTCGCATTCCGAGATCAAGAACCTTATCACCCAACTCAAACCGGCACGTGCTTCCGGCGCCGATTTTATAAACGGAGAAGTACTTAAAAACAACTTGGAATGGTGGGTTCCTATACTCTCTAAGTTATTCACAGCTATTGATAGATCTGCGTCTATACCAATTGACTGGGGCATGGCAGTTATTATTCCGATTTATAAAAAAGGTAATAGAACAGACCCGTTTAACTTTAGACCGATTAGTCTCTTGAGTGTAGTGAGCAAGCTATATACAAAACATCTGTTAAATAAGCTCTTAGACTGGCTGGAGTCTGAGGACATTTTGAAGGCCGAACAGGCAGGCTTTCGACCTGGACGCTCTACCATTGATCAAGCAATGATACTGCAATACCTCATAGAAAAATATCTTCACTATGGACAACCTCTATACGCGGCATTTATAGATTTTAAGTCCGCTTTTGATTCAGTTAACAGACTCAGGTTGTGGGATAAATTATTACATACTAATATAGATAAACGACTTCTCCTGCTTCTTATCAAGGTCCACGAGAATTCTAATATCAAGGTCAGATGCAGTCCTCAAGGACATGTTTCAAAGGCAATTCCTGTTAGAACCGGTGTAAGACAGGGTTGTGTTCTGGCTCCTACTTTATTTAACTTTTATATTAATTTTTTAGTTTCTGCTTTGAATAATCTTTCTTTTCATCCTCCGAAGTTAGCAAATAGACACATTAATTTATTGCTTTATGCGGATGACGTTCTCATTCTTTCATTATCTCCCATAGGTCTCAAAAGATCTCTAAACTCCCTTGCTTCATTCTGTAAAGAGGAGAAACTAACAGTCAATTATTCTAAGACCAAGATTCTCACTTTTGCACATCGACCTAAACAGATTCAATGGACACTTGATAGACAACACATAGAGCAGGTCAAAATCTTTAAATACTTAGGAATTGTCTTTCACCATTCTGGTAGGAGAACTGCCCACTCTGAACTTATTATTAGTAATGCTCAAAGAACTATAACTGCAATTCTAAGATTTTTCTTTACTAGAGGTGCTCAGTTTATTCCGGCCGCCATTAAACTGTTTAATGCCAAGGTTCGCCCTCAACTCCTCTATGGAGCTCAATTGGGCCCATACAGCAACATCAATGCACTTGAACGTCTTCAAACTAAATTTCTTAGGAGAATTTTACAGGTTGGACATTATGTTCCGAATGTTCTTCTTAGGAGGGAGGCCGGATCTATTAAAATAGAGTCTAGTCTGTGGATCTGTATACTTACGTACTGGCAAAAATTGCATAAAATCCCTGGGAGGCTCACAAATTTAATTTTTTCAGATTCCTTTAAGTCTACATGGGAAATCTCTATTTATAAGAAGCTAGATGAGTTAGATCTCAATAAAAGTGAACTCCTAAAGCTTGATATTGACAAAGCCAAATCCATCATTAAACAAAAAATTATAGAAGCAGAAAGACGAGTTGATTCTGCTTCCCTTTCTAAATATGTTTTGTTCAGTTCACAAATATTGGCCCCCGTTCCAGCTCCATATCTATCTCAGATTACCCTTCCGAAGTTTAGAAGGGCATTAACCTTGGCACGTTTTAACGTGCTGCCCACTGCCATGTTAGACGGCAGATTTAAAAGAGTACCTTTCGAATTGCGTTTATGTCCTTGTGGTTCAGGTGCTGTTGAAACTAATGAGCATGTCCTACTCTATTGTCAATTTTATAGGGACGCTCGCCATCAATTGATTAGCCCATTATTAAATAAGTTTCCAGGTAAATCTGATTCCTTTTATTTACGCTTCTTATTAGATAACAATGAATACAAGGTTTCTCATATGATGGCCAAATTCTGTTATATCGTTTGTAAAACATGACCTCAATTGATAAATGTACATTCTATTATAGTTTAGTTCAATGTGACTGAAAATTGTAAATATATAGTCTACCTTTTAATCTGTATTTTAATTCATATACTGGTTTTTTCCCCCCATTAATCATTATTCTTACCACTATTATTACTATTGCTCCAATGCAATTGTTAAGATAAAAAGTTTCAGGGGGTACAGCCGTAGTATATTTTATAAAGGGTGCATAAGTTCCTGTAAGGAATTATTGTATACATCTAAGATGTGTTCTATTGTAATGTTGTGCTGACTGATTGGTCGTAATAAAGAACTTTGTACTTTGTACTTTGCATAAAATGGTTTATTTATATGTCTTATACAATTCTTTATCATGGGATCTTGAGGCAGCATACAATAGGAACATTTTAAAACACTTCCAGATTAAAATAATAAATAATTCAAGTATTTTTTTTAAATATCCACAATAAATGAGACAACAGTTAAAACAACTGTAGTGGCTACAATGATTTAAAATGATGTACACATACATTTCAGAGTAAATTAGTCCCTGAAGGCTTTAATAAAAGCATGGTTTGACTTGTTACAGGAAATAAACCAACATTGGTATCAGTTGGACCTCCAAGGGTAGGCATTCCACAATTGGGATGCCACAATTGAGCAAAAGCAATCTGGGGTGTATTGATTGCATGAATATTTGTCCCTTTGCTGTGACATGCCTACACAGTTTTTGTTGCAAGCCACTGCCTCCAGAAATTGCATAAATTATGTCTGCCTGTGTATAATTCCAGGGCAACATAATCTCAGATTAAATATACTTGTTTCTGGAAGGGCTCAGGGTTTGTTTGAAAGTATATCTGAACAAACAGTATCATGATGACCAAGGAGCTATCAAAACAAGTTTGGGAAAAAGTTATGCAGGAGTTCCAATCAGGGTTGGGGTGTGGGGGGGAACCTATCCCAAACTGTGACTATCCTTCAGAGCACTATTAAATACATTATTACAAAATGGAAAGAATGTGGCTCAGCTGCTGGAGTAGGTTGTCTGCCAACTTTCTGCTGGAGAAGGTTGTCATTGCAAAACTCAGTGACTGAGTTTTGGCCAACGGCAACCCACCAAAAGGACAATGGTAACTCAAAAGAAGCCACTGGATAAAACAATCATCCATGTATCACTTAGAATTGCCATAAGTGTTGTGGAAAAGAGGTGAAAAGAAAACCTTTGCTGAAAAAAATGCCCATCAAAGACCATTTGGCAAAAAAGGCATGTGAGAGACATAGCAACAAAGATTCTCTCTTCTGATGAGACCAACATTGAATTTCCCGGCCCTGCTGCAAAATATTATGTGCAATGCAAAACCAATAGTGCTCATTGTCCTGTTTCAGTCTGCAAGAAGACTGGGGCAAGGCTTACCTTCCAGTAGAACATGATCCTAAACACAGCCTAAATAACACTTCAGTGGTTTAAAATGTCAAATGGGAACGTCTCAGAAAGGTCCAGTCAAAACCCAGACCTCAGTCCAACTGAGGGGGGTTGCAGACTGCCAGAAATAGTGTGAATTCAGTCCACTTTTAGGGTTAGGGTTAGAGTTAGGGAACCATGGGAACTGTATTTTATTGTGGCATCAGAGTTGTCTGACAGAGAAGGCTCAATGTCTCAGAAAAATAACAGTTCCCATGATTCCCTAGCACTAACCCTAACCCTAAAAGTGGACTGAATTCACACTATTTCTGGCAGTCTGCAACCCCCCAGAGACTCTGTGATGAGTATTTAAAGTTACTTTAATGGTCCCTATCCAACTTGGAAAAACTAGAGCAATTTTGCCAAGAAGGATATGCTAATACCCTTCATGAGCTTTCCTGTGCCTAAGCTGGTCATCAGGATGCTTGGCAGTAACCTGGAAATTGAACATTAATCGACTTGCTTGCTAGTAGATCACAGAGGAATATGGGTAAACAGATATAGGTTGGATAGTATGTGTTGAAGTTTGTGCTTTATTTCCTGTGGGGAAAATGTGCACTTGAAAACTTACATTCACACTTTAAAAAGCATACAGAAGAATTATTTCATGTTTTATTTATTCATTTATACCCAATATTTTCCCTACAGGGCACAACGTGTTTAAAGCATCTCGGTACTTACAGCTATTGTATGCTGTTGAAACACTGATGAAACCCTATAATTAAACTAGAATAAAGCTGCAGAGACTGAACAGTTCCTTATGAGTTCTTTGATCTTAAGAAGTTTCACCATTCTTATGCAAATGTAACTTTCTAGGGGATGAGGAAGAAGAGAGCTCTCCAGTGCCCATTCACATTTCCTTAATATTCATCTTATGGTAGCGGTTTGCAGCTGTGTAAAAGTAAACATGGTTTCTACTACCTCTCTTGTATTATTGTAATCTATTTCCCTTTGTCAGAAGTCAGAGCTGAAGAGGGTTTTTTTTTTTGTAAAAAAATCCTGTAGAAATCAAAGCCAGATTGTTCCATTGCTTTGTCAAACATGCTGCCAGATGCTACAACTGCTATATGCATTTTTCCTCTTTGTCATTAATTATACAGTCTACAAAGTCAATTCTGTTTTTCTTCAGTTATAGAGGGAGACATTGATTCAAGGACTACTGCTATGAATTCCATTATAAGCAGTGGGGTACAATTCAGAGCTAGATTCATGTTTTCAACTGTCCAGGTACTAACAGCATGTACATTAATTGCATTTGATTTGTAAGAGCCAGGATATCCAAAGGCAAACCACTCTAATTTGATCTTAGGCTTCTGAAAGCAAAATAACAGCTGTGTGGCTGATGAAGAAGGCTGTTTTGTTTAGCTGGGGAAAAAATTCCAGAAGAGCCTTTGGAAAAGCTGTTGATACAGTGTTGGCACCAACAGTGACTTTTTTTCAAAAATCTAGAGAGCACTGGGCGGGGAAAAAGTAAGTATAGAGAAAATTAATGGGGAGGCAGCCTACATGGCAGGCAGAGGTAGCTTATTTTGTCAGCACAGGTTGACAATGGCATTTCTGTGAATATATTTGAGATGTAAATCTTCTTCACATTTGTATCCTCTGAGGAACAGATAATTTATTAAATTTTCCCTCTACCCCCACCCTGGCACCTGAGGGTGAATAGCAATACAGCCCCTGACATTCAGGGTGTGTGGAGTGACATAGGAGATTATTGCACTGCCTTTCCTCCCAGCCTCAGTGTGGGCTGAAACTTTTGAAAACTTTTAAAAAATGGGGATTATCTCACACCTCCATGCCCAGTCCAGAGGCATTGTGTACCCAATCTTGGCATCCCGTAACCAATCCATACTTCTACTTTGCAAAGAACAGGAAACTCCAGTTCTTTCAAAAAGTGCTGAAGTATAGATTGGGTACAGGTTGCCAAAATCAGAAGTGTGTGATAACACCCATTTAAAAAAAGTTTTCAGAAGTTTCAGCCCATGCTGAGGCTGGGAGGAAAGGCAGTGCAATAATCTCTATAGACTAACTTCTCCTAGTTTATGCACTGTGTCTGGGTTCTCCCATTGAGTCACTAAATTGCATATTCCCCCCTCCCCCCCAGATAAACATTCAGAGGTTTTCCCATTCAGTCACTATAAATTTATGGCAAGGCTGCAAAAGACCTCTGCCTGATGCCCTAGAGAACAGTTGTCAGTAGGAATGGAAAGGATATTGTTACTTGTTGTCAACTGCCCTTGAGCCGATTTTGATTTATGGTGAAGCTATGTATGAGACATCTCCAAGACCTTCTGTCCTCCACTGCTATGCCCTTGCAAATTCAGGCCCATGACCTCCCGAACTGAGTCTTTCCATCTGGTGTACAGTCTTCTTCTCTTTCTACTACCTTCAGCCTTTCCTAGAATTATTGTCTTTTCTAATGAGTCATGCTTTCACATGATATGGCTAAAGCACGACAGCCTCAATTTCATCACCTTGGCTCCCAGGGACAGTTCAGGCTTTATCGGCTCAAGGACCCATTTGTTTGTCTTCTTGGCCATCCACAGTACCCTCAGCACTCATTTCCTCATTATCTAGTTTGAATTTATGTAGATCCTCTGTGGTTATTTTTTTTTCTTTATGCTTTTCAAAAATCTGTTTGCCTGTCAAGATGCTTCTGGATGCTCAAGAAATCCTACTTGGTAGAATAAGATAAGCTGTGAGGCTCTTTGGACCTTGTGAAGTCCCTTATGAATTTGTAGGACAAAACCTTAATGGAAGGAGGGTTTACAGACAATGCATTTCCTGTGCAGGGAACAGTGGATTTTATACAGAAAGCAGTGTTTTCTGTACAGGAAACCTGCTTTCAGTATTAATTTTTTTTCTGCACATACTCCAAAATGTGTATTTCTGAAATCCTGAAGTGTGAATTGGGCCAAAAGATTGTGCAAAAATCTTTATTGTGTTGTGGCTGGAATTATGAGGAAATTAGTTAGTATTGCCTGCAAGAATGAGAAATACACTTGTCCCTTCCTGTTTGCAGACTTGGAATCTGCTGTCTCAGTCCTTCATGGACAGCAAGTGGGGAGGGACAAAATGATGCAAGTGCCGTGGGTGTGCATACTGCCACTATTGAAATCAATGGGCCTTGGATATTTGTGATTTTCCTGGTTCACAGGGGGCAGGGGGCGGAATGGATCCCTCATGAATTGGGAGGGATGACTGTATATACCGAGATGTAATGATGTAAAGATTATTTGTCATGGTTCGCTAAAGACACGGATTGGTGATTTCTCAGCCGCTTTAATTGTTTTATGTACGAGCCAAGAAATTTGCCACATGATTGCATAGGTGTGACAATTTTCACATGGTTCAATTGCAAATGAAGTAAAGGGATGGGAAATTCCTTTTGAAGTTTGCTGTTCCAAACTGTTTTATTGTTTTATGGCAGCATTGCCATAAGTGCAAGAATGTGTTAATTTTCACACTCAAGTCACATACAAAGCTGCCTCGCCAATGAGATGTTAAAATTGTGTGTTGCTGTTGTTTTTGCAATGACTGGATTCCCATTTGGTTGGGAGCTGCAGTCCAACAACATCCAGATCTTGGAAGCTATGCAGTCAGTCAGCCCTGGTTATACTTGGATGGGAGACCAACAGTGAATAATACTAGGTGCTGTAGGCTAGCTTTCAGAGAAAGGAACTGGCAAAATCACCTTTAAGGATTCCTCACCCTAGAAAACCCTAGGAAATTCACAGGCTCCCCATACGTTCATGGGCATCTTGAAGGTGCAACACACACATGCACCTTCAAGAAGCCCATGAACATATGGGGAGCCTGTGAATTTCCTGTTGATTTATTTATGGTTGTGTTGTATTAGCAGAGATCTTGTGCCAAAAATGCCAGGCATCCATCCATCAGCCACCTCTGTCTAGAACTGAGTTGAGCTGACCTCATCACTCTGGTATGTAGCTCTTTGTAGTTTCAAGCAGTTTGCCATTAATCCAGCCCAGGACAGAGAGTTCTTCATAAGAAGATTTTTTATTTATGATTACATAGTAAAGAGAAAAACTATTTACATATCCATCATGCAGGTAGAGAGAACTTGAACACACACACAGAAAACAGTGTAATAATTTGTAAGAAAAAGAAGGCTCTTAAACCAAACCCCAAACTCCTCCCATGGGTGGCTACCTCCATAGACAATTTGCTGAATAGCTTTTAGCCCACCCTCTAACCCAGCCTCTTGCTTTGAGTCATGTGTCATGTGATCCTGGTTCCCAGACAACAAAGATGAGCTGATTGTTTATGTCAGGGGTTGGCAACCTAAAGCCCGGGGCTGGATGTGGTCCCTCAAGGCCTTTGGACTGGCCTCAGGCTGGTCCTGCTGCTGCCGCCCCCGCCGCCCACCATGATGATATTGATTAATGTTGTTATTACTTGTTCTTGGAGTTTTCTTGGCAAAATCTCCACAGGGGTTTTGCCATGGCTTTTCTGGGGTTGAGAGAGTGTGCATGCATATTTTTTATTTTTTATTTATTTATTTATTTATATTTATTTATTTATTTATATTTATTTATTTATTTATGGTGCTTTGCCCCCCCCCCCCCAGTTGTCTGAGGGACAGCAACCTGGTCCCCAGCTCAAGAAGGTTGCCTACCCCTGGTTTATGTGCTGTCTGTCTGTTCCCAGACACTGACATTGTGTGAAATTGTTTATGCTTTTGCCACCTGCAGGCCCAAACTCTTTTCAGTAGAAATTTCCCCACATCTGTACATTTCCACTTTTGACTACATATCTCAACACTCCTAACATTTTCTAGGGTTTTCTTATGCACATGCACACACACTTTGTTATTTCTGCAGCCCCTGTAGTCAGATATCTGGCCCTGTCGCACCAAAGTCCTAGAGAGCACTGCTTGCAGTTTACATAGAATCCTAGAATTGGAAGGGACCCTGAAGGGCCATCCAGTCCAACCCCTTCTGGCGTGTAGGAATACATAGAATGCTAGAGTTGCAAGGGACTCCAAGGGCCATCCAGCCCAACTTCCTTTGGCCATGCAGGAGTACATAAAATCATAGAGTTGGAAGGAACCTCCAGGGGCCATCCAGTCTGCCATGCAGGAATACATAGAATCCTAGAATTGGAAGAGCCCCCCAAGGGCCATCCAGCCCACCCCTTCTGCTATGTAGGAATACACAGAATCCTAGAGTTGGAAGGGACCCCCAAAGGCCATCCAGCATATGTGTATGTAGTGTCCACACATGTATCTTCAACTAGCACAGCTTCCTTGATCCGAATGATTGTGGACTGTAGCTCTCAGCATTTCTCAGCATTGGCTATACCAGCTAGAGAATGCTGGAACTTGCAAGCTAACAATACCTGGAGAGCCATATGTTACAATAAGGTGTATAGTTTCTATCTCCACCCAAAATGATACCCATGACTCCTTCCCAAGATTTCTGGTTAAAGTGGCTGCAAATTTGCAACTGCTGGAACTTCATCTTTAATGGCATCTTCATTGCCATCTACATTTCCTCTGAAGATAGCTGTGGGAAAAGAAATTATTTCAGCACCAGTATATTGCTGTGAGGCCTGCTAGTTCTAATATTACTTTGAAATGTGTAGTTTGGTTGAATTAACTTGCTCACCACTGCCTCCTTTGAACTCTGAGTTTCAGGGGACCCTGCTGAATGGCATGGTCTGTGATGTGGGGACTGAGATAAAAAGGAGGTTCCACCCAAATCAGATAAAAAACACTTTCAACAAATGGGAGATGGTAGAGGGGAGGGCAAGAACATCACCTACCTCTATCCTCTCTTTCTATGCCTTTTTTGGAATCTTTATGTTGGAATAGCACACAGACATTCATGTATGTGGCCAAGGAAGACAGAAACACTGTAACAGAATTTGACACAGGGGAAACTAAAGAACTCAGCTAGGCCAAATCACCTCTGAGGAAGATAAGCCAACATTTCACAAGAAAAAGAGCAAAACAGTTTTTAAAATTATGTACCTTATCCTGCCCTTTCCCCTGTGCAATTGAACTTTTAGAAGTGGTCTTATGGGTATGAAATATATATTTGCAGTTAACTGTGTTAATAAACTGGGAACCAGCCTAAAGCTTTTGAAAGGTCATAGGCCTGGAATCTAAGGGGAGAAAAAGCAGCATGGAATTTAATTGACAGGATTCTCTCGGATGTGCCATATTGGACCTGAGGAATCGATTCCTGGAATTTAAAGAAAGGACCATGGCCCAGTGGTACGTTCAAAGCTCCATGCATGTTTTCAAAAGGTTCTAGATTCAATTGCTGGTAACTCCAGTTCAATGTCGAATAGTGGCTTCCTTATCTAGACACTATGATATATCTGATCTGGATTTTAGATTGATTTTGAAAAATGGTATCCAAGGCTTTAACTCCTTTAAGGTTCATAATAATACCAGAGTGGATTTGTGCCCTATTCTGCCACTACTGTTTAAGTTTTTAAATGGATCAAATAGCGGGTGAAAAAGAACCTGAAATCCTGAAGAGCTGTTTGATTAATAACTGATCCAAGGTATAGGTAGAGGAACAGCATGGTGTAGTGATTTGAGTGTTGCATCTAAGGAAGTAAGCCAAGTCTGTGAAAACCTATGCCACAACTTCTTTCCCTCAGTTAATCTCAACAGTGCTACAAAATCTCTGCATATTAATATTTGTATGTGTATCTTTGATCATTCAGCACACTCTGGACTGATAATTCCAAATGGGACTGAACTACATAGTAGTCTTGCTGGAACAATTTGCCTGATAATTTTGGGGGGCGATGGTGGTGGCTCAAATCCCCAGCCTAGTCTTACAGGAGGCTGAAGGAAACAAGTGAAACTGCATGGCTGGGAGATAAATATGACTTGCTGCAGTTCATGTCACTGTTAATGGGAAAGCTGAAGGCATGTGGAGGAGTTGGCACTTGCAGGTGAGAGCCAAGAGGTAAGCATGCTGAAAGACTATGTTTGCTTTTTCTGTAACTGAGAGGAAAACTAAAACTAAAATGATGGTACATAATGATATTCTGACACATAAAGGCTATTTTAATATGCATAAATCACATTTTGCTCACCTCAGCAAAGCAGCTTCATTTATATGCCGCTTCATACCATGCTATGGAGTAACTAAGCAGTTTATAACTGTAAGCTCATTGCCCCCCCAACAGCTGGGTACTCATTTTAGGCCTGAGTCAAGCCTGAGCCCTGGCTAGTATTGAACTTGCAACCTTGTGGTTTATGAGTGAGTGGCTGCAGTATTATTATTATTATTATTATTATTATTATTATTATTATTACAGTTTATTTATATAGCACTGTAGATTTACACAGTGCTGTACATACAGTTAATAAAATAGATAAAATAGATAAAAAAGCCTGCCAATGGCTTACATTCTACAAAATAATAAAATAGATAATACAAAGAAAGCAACAAATTAAAACCAGTACAGGCATTTAATCACTGCACCACCATGAACTGTAGAGCCTGGAACAATTGACTTACCTTTAAGGATAAGAAGAACAGAAATTGTTTTGTTATACATTCCACAGCACATTCAATTGGGATTGAAATATGGGAGTGACCTGATAATGATATCAGACCAAGAGAAAACGTATTTTTTATTATTATTATTATTACAGCTCCCAGTGTACTAGAGAATTTTAAGACTTGTATTTCACATGTAACTTTCTCTGGCCATATTACTGGTTTGTCAAGCACAATTGATTGGCAACAGCTCCCAAGGGTAGATACTTTCTTGGGGGTAGATCCCAAGGGTAGATGCATTAGATACTTTCTCAGACTCACCTGAAGATGCCATGATACCAAGCATTAATGGAGAGACCTTCTGCATGCAAAGTAGAGGATCTGCCATCAACCCATGGCCCTTACCCTAAACCTGTATAATTGGAGTGGACAAGTTTCTTTCAGATGAAGGTCAATCCCCTACCAGACCACATCAGTGCATTCCAGTTTTGGTTTAGTTTGATTTGCAATCATTTCTGGTTTCTTTTTTATTTTATTTTTGGGCAATACTAGTCATTTTGTAACTGAAGGGGTTATGGGGAAAAGAAAAACCAAACTAATGGAACTTGGTGTGTACCAGTTTTGGCAGTTGGAGGATAATTGTCCACCCTCAAAATATTTTTAAATTTTTAAGGGGATCTTGCATTTGAGATGCTCTGATGCTTAGGGGTACACAAAAGGGGGGTGAGACCACATAGGCTGTATTTTCTGCACTTTTGCAGTACATAGAACCCATAGTATTTAGTTATTTTAGTACAATTCACTTTGGACAATTTATTTCCGGCAACACGTGCAGCAGCAGCGTCCTTGGCTGCGAGAGCAGGAGGACTGAGAGCTCTGGCCCCCTGACCACCAACACCTGCGGCTGGGGCGCTGAGGCAGAGGGGAACCGAGGGGAGCACCGGCAGGCATTTAAACTGCCCAGGACCATCTCTCTCCCTCGGCAACACACGCAGCAGCAGCATCCTTGGCTGCGAGAGCAGGAGAACTGAGAGCTCTGGCCCCCTGACCACCAACACCTGCGGCTGGGGCGCTGAGGCAGAGGGGAACCGAGGGGAGCACCGGCAGGCATTTAAACTGCCCAGGACCATCTCTCTCCCTCGGCAACACGCGCAGTAGCAGTGTCCTTGGCTGCGAGAGCAGGAGGGCTGAGAGCTCTAGCCCCCTGACCACCAACACCTGCGGCTGGGGTGCTGAGGCAGCTGGGAACAGAGGAGAGCACCGGCAGGCATTTAAACTGCCCAGGACCATCTCTCTCCCTCGGCAACACGCACAGCAGCAGCGTCCTTGGCTGTGAGAGCAGGAGGACTGAGAGCTCTGCCCCCCTGACCACTAACACCTGTGGCTGGGGCGCTGAGGCAGCGGGGAACCGAGGGGAGCACCAGCAAGCATTTAAACTGAGGGGAGGACGCGGCAGTGGAGACCGCAGAGGCTGGGCCACTGGAAGGTGGGAGTTGGCCCTTTTAGGTCGCCCGGCACCATCCCATCCAGGGCGCAGCGCGGGCAACGACGGAGACGTGTTCCTCTGAGGCCCAGGGTAGGACTATTAAGCCCTGCCAGGAACAACTCGCACGGAGGACGCAGCGGCAGCGGCGGCTGCGGAGGCTGGGCCACTGGAAGGTGGGCGTTGGCCCTTTTAGATGCCCGGCACCATCCCGTCCAGGGCACAGAGCCGGCAGCGACGGAGGCGTGTTCCTCTGAGGCCCAGGGCAGGACTATTTAAGCCTGGCCAGGAACAACTCATACAGAGGACACGGCAATGGCGGTGGGGTCTTTAAAGATCAATTGTTATCTTGGACTCATTGGGGATGAGGATGGCACAGACTAATATCTGTTGGTTTACTGGGCCTTCATTATTGATTAGAATCTAAACATCTTTCTTACTGGCCCAATGTCCTATAGCCCTCCCCAAGGCTGGTAGGGAGACAGGGGCGGCTATAGGAGTAGTGTTGGGGAATGGGAGGTATGGTCGGAACAGAGTGAACGAATGTTACAAAAGAAGACGAGATTGCTGTTTAAAAGCTATCTCATCTTCTGTTCCCTCTGTTTCCCAGAATGGCCTGGAGAGCAGACCAACCATTCCACAGAACCTCACTCTGCTCCTTTGCAATGCCAGGTGGGTGAAGAATAAGGTCCATATTATCCATGATCTTCTCTTGGATGAGGATGCCGACCTGGCTTGCTTTACGGAGACCTGGCTGGGAGAGGATAGCGCTGTTACATGGGCGCAGGTCCTCCCAGCTGGGTACTCTGTCAGTGAGCAGGTGAGGGGAAGTGGGCAGGGGGGTGGAGTGGCTCTAGTCCATAAGAACAACTTGACCTTGACCAGGATACCTGTCCGGAACATAGCTCACTTCGAGTGTATGTACCTAAGCCTGAAGACCAGGGATAGTTTGGGGATTTTGCTAGTCTACCGACCACCCCGTTGTCTAGCAGACTCCCTGACCGAGCTGACACAGCTGGTCTCAGAGCTCTTGTTGGAGTCTCCCAGACTTTTAGTTTTGGGAGACTTCAACATTCCGCTCGAGACCAGTTTAACAGGTGTGGCTCGGGAGTTCATGGATACCATGACAAACATGGGCCTATTCCAACTGGTCAACGGGCCCACACATTGTGCAGGTCATACACTCGATGCGATCTTCAGTACAGAATAGGAATATCTGTGGGCGGAGGTTGTAAGTACCTCCGCATTGTCATGGACGGATCATTTCCTGGTCAAGATGGAACTGAGAGCCAATTTCCGCCCCGCCGGGGGTGGTGGACCCATTAGAATGGTCCGCCCTCAAAGGCTAATGGAGCCAATTGGATTCCAGAAAGCCTTAGAGGGGTTAAGGGTTGGGAATGCCGGTGAACCTGTCAAGGCTCTGGTTAACACTTGGAACAGCAATCTCACCAGGGCTATCGACACGACCGCTCCCAAGTGTCCTTGCCATCCCGCTTCAAACCGTAGGCCATGGTATACACCTGAGCTTAGGAGGATGAAGCGGTTTGGACAATGACTAGAGCGCAGGTGGTGGAAGACTCGACTCTTATCTGACAGAACTCGCCATAGGAACTTTCTTTGTTCCTATTGGGAGGCAATGCGTGCAGCAAAGAGAGCCTTCTTCTCTGCACGTATTGCATCTGCAGAGTCTCGTCCAGCAGAGCTGTTTAGGGTGATGAGGGAGATGACGCAGGTGTCCCCTGCGCCAAATCCCTTACTTAACCCGACAATGGCCTGCTGAGACGCATTTAACAACTTCTTTGCAGATAAAATCTCTCAGATAAGAGCTGACTTAGACGCCACTATTGTAACAGAGTCTATAGGTGAGGTATCCAGCGACTCCGCGATGTAGTTATATTGGATCAGCTCCAATCTCTGAGTACCGAGGACGTGTACAAGCTGCTTGGTAAGGTGAGGAAGACAACCTACCCTCTCGACCCTTGCCCATCATGGCTGGCCGTCCGGGGGGGGGATGCATTGAGGAGATTCCTCATGGATATCATCAATGCATCCTTTAGGGAAGGATATGTTCCATCTTGTCTGAACATAAGTTGAACATAAGTTGAACATGAGTCAACAGTGCGATGCAGCAGCTAAAAAGGCCAATGCAATTTTAGGCTGCATCAGTAGAAGTATAGTGTCTAGATCAAGAGAAGTAATAGTGCCACTCTATTCTGCTTTGGTCAGACCTCACCTGGAATACTGTGTCCAGTTCTGGGCACCACAATTCAAAAAGGATGTGGAGAAACTGGAGCGTGTCCAAAGGAGGGCAACTAAAATGGTGAAGGGTCTGGAAAGCAAGCCCTATGAGGAACGACTTAGGGAGCTGGGCATGTTTAGCCTGGAGAAGAGAAGGCTGAGAGGTGATATGATAGCCGTGTTTAACTATTTGAAGGGATGTCATATTGAGGAGGGAACAAGCTTGTTTTCTGCTGCTCCAGAGACTAGGACCCGAAACAATGGATGCAAGCTGCAAGAAAAGACATTCCACCTCAACATCAGGAGGAACTTCTTGACAGTAAGGGCGGTTCGACAGTGGAACACACTCCCTCGGAGAGTAGTGGAGTCTCCTTCCTTGGAGGTCTTTAAGCAGAGGCTGGATGGCCATCTGTCGGGGATGCTTTGATTGGGAGTTCCTGCATGGCAGGGGGTTGGACTGGATGGCCCTTGTGGTCTCTTCCAACTCTATGATTCTATGATTCTATGAAGGAAGCGGCGGTTAGGCCGCTTCTGAAAAAACCTTCCCTAGACCCCCTGGATATAAGAAACTATAGGCCTGTGTCACTGCTGTCATTCTTGAGCAAGGTGATCGAGAGGGCGGTTGCTCTTCAGCTCTAAGCTGTCTTGGATGAAACCGATTATCTAGACCCATTTCAAACTGGCTTCAGGACAGGCTTTGGGGTTGAGACTGCCATGGTTGCCTTGACCGATGATCTGCGTCTGAGCATCGACAGGGGTAGTGTGACCCTGTTGGTGCTCTTAGACCTCTCAGCGGCTTTCGATACAATAGATCACGGCATCATCTTGGACCACCTGAAGGGGCTAGATATCGGAGGCACTGCTTTGCAGTGGTTACGGTCCTTTCTCTTGGGTAGGTCCCTGAGGGTGCTGCTCGGGGACTGTAGCTCCTGAAAGAGGGATCTCACTTGTGGGGTCCCTCAGGGGGCTATTTTGTCCTCGATGTTATTTAACATCTATATGAAGCTGCTGGGTGAGATAATATGGAGTTATGGTGCTGGGTGTTATCAGTACGCTGATGACACCCAAATCTATTTCTCCGTGTCTCGTTCGTCGGCCTTGAATTCCAATGGCATCTCTTATCTCAATGAATGTCTTCAAGCGGTAATGGGCTGGTGTTAGAATCCTGGTAGTATTCTATCAGATATGTAGTTTAGTGTGGGGATAATGGGAGATTGGGTTAGAGGAGTTAGTAGTCCAGGTGCCTTATCTGCTGACCTTGAGTTCTTCTAGCTGGGAATGCAGAGCTTGTTTTGAGAGAGAAGGGAGGGGTGAACGCGCGGACTTTTGCATATTCTTTTTACTGGCTGTTGGGAGGGGGAATCTTCAGTCTCAGCTAAAACGTCTGGTAGATATGTCTGACCTATGGATCTTCCAATAAAGTTCTGTTGATTCTCAATCAAACTGACTGGTTGGTTGTCTAAAGGTGCTGCTGTCTATTGCATGACAGTTAGCTGAGACTCCTACCAAGCTTTATTTTATTCTTTTTTGTTTTGTTCCTGCTCCTTGAGAGACGGAGATGGACAGGGGTGAGACAGGAGAGGAGATGTCCTCCAAGGAGAGTCAGGCCCCTGAAGATGGGGGGAACCCCGGACGGTGGACAGAGGAACCGAAGCGGTGCCAAAGGCCAGGGGGCAACAGTTGCCACAGACCCCACTAGTGTCTGGACAGTGGTTTGGTGCTCCAGTGGCCCCAGTGTGCATGAAAGAATGCCGGCGAGCTGTGAGGTGGTCGGATTGGAACACCGGGTTCACGCAACCACTGCAGCTGTCCTCGGGTGAGGAAACCGACCTGGAGACACAGGTACAGCAGTTGAAAACTGAGGTGGAGGGGATACGAGGTACTATGACCACAATCCTAGAGGTCCTCCAACAGATCGCGGGGGATGGAGCAGGGCGTGCAAGAGCAGGAGCAGCCCTGGCCCCAGTCCCAGGTGGGCAACCCCCAGAAGTGGGAGCAGGGGGAGAAGGAGTCTTGCCCCCAGGGCCCCCACCAGCCGCCCTTCCACAACCAAGAGCCCCAGATGCACAGGCTAAGAAGATGGGAGTCAAGTTTGACGGGGACCCCCAAGCGTTGCCCTATTTCCTATCGCAAGTGGTGGATCATATGGAAGAGTGGGGGCCCGTTTTCCCTTCAGAAGTTGCTAAAGTAAAGTGTGTGGCGAGGCATCTGCGGGGGGAGGCGGCCCGTTGGCTGGTGCAGCTCTACAATCGCCGAGCGCCGGAGCTGGGAAACCTAGACGAATTCATGAGGGCCCTTAGGACCAGATTTGAAGATCCTTTCCAGGCCACCACTGCCCTGGCCGAGCTTAAGGCTTTAAAGCAAGGCTCCATGACTGTGGCTGCATATGCTGCAGAATTCAGAAGGCTGGTGGCCCAAGTGCCTGACTGCACAGAAGGAATGAATGTCCAATATTTTAAAGACGGGCTGCGTCCCGAGATAGCTAAATGGGTGCTCATGATGGGCAAACCCCCCATGGCCATGGAATGGATTAGATTGGCGGGAGAAGCGGAAGCCATTCTACATGAAGTTAAGATGTTAGATCAAAAACAAGCCCAAGAGACAAAAATGAAGGGGGGCCGAAGCCAAGCCCACAAGGGAAAACCTCAAGCCGGCTCTGCCGAGACCAAGTGAGAGAGGCGTCACCGGTTAGGCTTGTGTTTAAAGTGCGGCCAAAAGGGGCACTTAATTGCTGCTTGCCCTGACATGACCCAGGAGGGAAAGACCAGCTCCCCTCAGGCCCCCCCGAGCAAAGGTCCCAAGAAGGAAAAGAGTCAGCAGAGGAAGAAATCTTCCACTGAGCGCAGCCTGAAGGTGGCGGAACCCAAAGAACAGGAGATTTGAACGGATACAGACAGCTCAGACAGCTCCTCATCCACAGGAGGGGAGCCTTTAAACTTCTAGAGCCTGCCTTAGGAAGCGGCGAAAGGCGGGCTGTGGGAGCAGAGAGCCGCGGAAGGATGGTGAGTGGGGGCATTCCCCTGTTGTCAGTATCAGTGACTTTGATGATGGGATCCAAAAAAAAAGCTATGCAACTAATTGCAGCCATTGACTGTGGGTGCACAAGGTGCCTGATAAACCCAGCGGTGGTAGACAGTTTGGATATAGCCACCCACCCTTTGCAAGAGCCCATTCCTTTTGTCCAGATGGATGGATCTCTGATGGGGGGGCGTGCTGCAGAGAAAAAAAAAACTGTGGCTGGGGGTAGCAGACCATTGGAAACAACTTGAGTTGGTGGTGGGAAATACTTATAATTACCACCTTATGTTGGGCATCGACTGGCTACACCACCACAACCCTGCTTTGCGGTGGAGGGAGAGACAGTTAATTTTTGATGATCCGGGTTGTGCAAACCACCGCCTTGCCCAGAGGATGGTGCTCCCTCCTCTCCTCCCCACGGTGCCGCTTCCTGGGCAAGTCGTAAAAGACGCAGCTGCCCACTCGGAAGAGTTGCCCAAGGACAGAGATATTGACCAAGGTGGGGAGGGGTCGCCAGTTATCCCTCCGGTTTACTGAGATCTAAAAGGGGTGTTTGAAGAAAGAGAATGTGACGTGTTGCCTCCGCACCGAGAAACAGACTGTGCCATTGAAATTTTGCCAGGGGCGCCCCTTCCTAAACCAAAATTATATTCAATGACCCCCAAAGAGTTGGCCACTTTAAAAGACTACATAGAAAAAAACTTGGCTCGGGGGTTTATTAGGCCCTCCACTTCTACATTTGCCGCTCCAGTATTTTTCAGGGAGAAAAAGGATGGTTCTTTGCAATTGGTAGTGGACTATCGCAACTTAAATGGGATTTGCAACACCAATAAATAAATGAGGAAAAACAGATTGAGGCTGAATCCAGACAAGACGGAGGTGTTCATGGTAGCGGCCCCGAAACCAAGAATTGGGTTGCAACCTCCAGTCCTGGATGGGGTCACACTCTCCTCCAGTGACTGTGTTCGCAGTCTGGGGGTGCTCCTTGACTCATCCCTCCTGATTACAAATCAGGTAAATGCGACGGTCAGGAGTGCCTGTTACCAGCTTCGGCTGATACGCCAGCTGTACCCTTTTCTGGAAGTAAGGGATCTCGAGACTGTTGTGCACGCACTGGTAACCTCATGCCTTGACTTCTGTAGTGCGCTCTACATGGGGCTACCCTTGTGCTTGGTTCAGAAATTACAGCTGGTACAAAATATGGCAGCCAGGCTTGTTTCAGGAACATCTAGGAGGGACCACATTACCTCGGTTTTGAGGTCCCTCCACTGGCTGCCTATCAGCTTCCAGGCCCAGTACAAGGTGTTGGTTATCACCTTTAAAGCCCTAAATGGCTTGGGTCCAAGCTATCTCAGGGACCGCCTTCTCCCATACAATCCTCTCCACGCTCTCTGGTCCTCTGGGTCCTCTGGGAGGAATTTGCTGCGGTCTCAAAAATTGACTACCTCCCAGAGGGCTTTTTCAGTTGCCACCCCCAGATTCTGGAACGACCTGCCGGATGAGATCTGTCAGTTAACATCGTTAGTCAGCTTTAAAAGGGCTGTCAAGACAGATCTCTTCCGGCAGGCCTTTCCAGATTAATTATCCCAGCCTCGGGTACCCCCCATCCCAGTGATCCTTACGTGGCCCCATCGAAGGATGGATGAGGATTATTGCCGTGGGTGTATATTGCTGGTTCCTAATTGTTTTATTGATGAACTGTTTGTTTTAACTCTTATAGATTTAATACTGTTTTAAGGGGGGGAGGGGTCGTTGGGTTTTGGGTATTGTATATGATTGTATATGATTTTATGGTTGTGAGCCACCCTGATTGGGTTTCCAAATCCCAATTATTATTATTATTATTTCATAAGACTGCAGCCTCTCTTACTTGGCTGGGATCCCACATGAACATAGCTTGCCAAAACACAGTATCTAGAGGGAATTCAACAGATTTTGAAACCCTTCTGCACATATATTGCAGACGTATGGTTTGAAGCTACCAATAAACCAACATATAAAGGAACAGATTGTTGAAATGCACTATTAAGCAGTTATATTGCCTTTAAATTCATCAACACATAAGAAACATTTATTTGTTCTAACAACTACTGACTGCTTTTTTGTCTCATTAATTTTCAGACCAGCATAATCTATCATGTGTACCATTATATTACTTTGATTTTTTTCCTTCATTCTTCTCATTCTGTCTCCTTGTGACAACATTTGCCAATACATGCACAGAAGAGGAACATGAAGCACAGAGAGAATTAATATAAAATGTGGTACCTCTTTGGAATCTGACTTGCAATGGGATTCAA
Source organism: Phrynosoma blainvillii (assembly GCA_026167975.1). NCBI lineage: Eukaryota > Metazoa > Chordata > Lepidosauria > Squamata > Phrynosomatidae > Phrynosoma > Phrynosoma blainvillii. Next base: position 60,643,569 of record JANUYF010000004.1, read on the forward strand.
AGAAACTTAATTGATTTTTTTCTTGTTTCTTACCTTTTAAACAAGTCAAATTATTTAATGTAATATGTGCGTTATGGTCATTTGTGCAGTGCTGTGATATAATTACATATGTGGCTAGCAGCACTCTGTACCCACAAACTGAACAAAAAATAAAATAAAATAGAGTTTGCATTGTAGTGTACACTACAAAGTTGTGGCAACCATGAGATAGAAAGGTCATCAATGCAATTAGTCCTAAGCATCCATATGTTAAAAATCATCCAGAAATACAGTGGAATAGATAGCAAAGAACTTGAATTGTATATTGACAAGACTTGATATGATATTCTTATGATGCCTACTAAGGCTTCATCTGCACTGCAGAATTAATGCAGTTTGACACAGCTTAAACTGTCATGGCTCCATCCTATAGAATCCTGGGATTTGTAGTTTCTTGAGACGCCATAGCTCTCTGACAGAGAAGGCTAAATATCTCACAAAACTACAAATCCCAGAATTCCATAGCATGGAACCATGGCAGTTAAAGCATGCCAAACTGCATTATTTTTAGTGAAGATGCAGCCTAAGTTGGCTGCTGCTCTAGTAGGCTTGTTTTCCATGGCCATTGTGTAATGGGGCTGCTTCTTCACATATAATGCAATACTTTCATTATTCCTATTAGTAATTATCATTACAATATCCATTTGAACAGTGGTTTTGTGTTACTTTTTCCAGAAAAAAGTTCTTAAATCTACAGAGTTTAATACAAAGTTGATTAAAAAAAAAAGAAGAATCTAATAAAGTAGGGCTTTTTTGTCTCAGAAATAATTGTGTTAAACTTCATTAACTTGGGAGATTGCTATCACCTATGTCTAATGTTTTAATTAAAATGTATGTGATTCAATCACTCTATGCATTCAGAATGATTCACATCATTCAAACAACTAATCATTGTCTCATTTCTTCCAATAATAATAATGAAGTTACCCATTTATCATCACATTGGTTTTATTTAAGAAGACACATTCATTTATTGAAATCATGGCTGAATCCTAAAATGATAATTTGCTCAAACTTTGCATAAAAATGGAATGCTAAGCCATATCTAGCATTTAAAAATATTTGTTTGCATTTAACAACCACTGATACAGACTTCTCAGTTTAAAATGTTCTATGAATGCTTCTGTATTAAAGGTATTGTGCCTGGTCAGTGTTGTACATAACTATCATCATTAATATTTCAAAAATGTGATGACAGTACAATAGCATGGACTGTGTATTGGAAGCATAAGAATTTTATAGCTCTTTTAGAATCAACAGGTAATACTCTGCAGTTCTCTTACTAACCAGGGCAGTATAACTCTGAATATGCCCTAATAAAAGTTAAGAATTTTCCCCATTTAAAACATTGGAACATCAAATAAATATGTGATTATAAGGACCAGTAATGTATTCAAGTCTTTCAGTCAAAATGCCTCTGCAGACGGGAGGCCATGGACTGCCCTGAGAAGCTGCGGAATGGGGCCGAGGCTGCCACATGCCTCAGCCCCGATCCACTCTTTTTCCAGCCCTGGAAGGCGTGCTAAAATAGTGCTCCTTCCACAAGGTGCAGAAAGGATGCCGCAAGAGGTGGTGCGCACCTCTTTGGCATCTCTTCTGGCTCAGCATGCCTGGACACTGAGCTGGAAGGACGTCATCGGAGAGCCCATTGTGTGCAACGATGGGCACTCCAATGACATCCTCAGGAAGGAGTTGAGATGCCCAGCATCCGGCTGCCCCTCCCCTTCCTGGGATTGAAGATGGCGCTTTGCGCTGTCTGCAAAGGGGGAAAGTCTCAAGTCTAGTATCAAGCCTCTACCTTCATGTCTCAAGTTGAGTCTCAAGTCCTTGCAAGATACTTTGCAGTCAAGTCTCAAGTCAAGTCTGGGAGCCAACTTTTACCAGAAAAAAGGAGGCAGGGTGTGTTTCCTCTAGGGAACAGCAAATGAGTTAGGCAATGGTCTTGAAGAGGAGGTTTAGGTTTGGCAGGTTATCCCCGCTGCACATCAGAGGAGCATTCTAAAGCTTTTTGAAAGTTTTAGAAGGATCTTTCCACCTCAAACCCAATACCTAAAACATCTGCTGTTCCTTTTGAAGAAATGTACTATGGTGGCAGGTGTTGCCTGCTGCTTGAAGTGAATGGCACCAACAAGTCAGTCCCTAAAAATATACAAGTCCCAAATCAAGTCAAGTCATTATGTCATTTTTTGCCAAGTCAAGTGATTGAAGACACTTGAATCCAACTGAAGTCCGAGTCAATTGACTCAAGCCGACATCACTTTTAATTGCATGACATTTTCAAGGAATATTAACTTAATAATACAATAAAGCTAACTAATAAAAGAAACATACCTGTAGATATTTTTTACTCCTGCTTATGGAATCCTGCTTGATTTGATGGCCACAATGCCTGTTCAGGCACTATGAAGACTCAAAAGTTGTCTAAATACAGACTGCGACAGACTGATAGATTGATCTGTAAGCCACTTATTAGCTATATGTTATGCCCTGTTTCTAACAGGGCCATCTCGAATAACAGAAAATAGGACACATTCTAGTGTCCTATTTATTTATTAACAGCAAATACGTCATTAACATAATTTGCTTTTTGGATTTACCTTTTTTAGAAGATCCCAAATGATGAGCTATTATCACACTCAGAGCAGAAAGGATGTAAGTAGTATCTGACAGAGTTTTGAAGAAATGTCACCAGAAAGTTAAAAAGAAGTAATTATGAGCTGAACAAATGGCTTCATGCATATTTATAATTCTTCCCGATATTTGATTCTTCTCATTCCCATTTAAAAATAAATGTCTTATTTTTATTGTTATTAACAATGTTTTTATATCACCCATTAACAATAAGTAATTTGGGCACTGGAATGAAGAAAACAAAAATGAAAACTACACACACACACACACACACACACACACAAACAGAAAAGAGGAAATGAACTTAAAATGAAAAATAAATAAAAATAAATAAAAACACCAGCAAAGTAAAAACAAGCCCCAGCAATGGTAATGCCCAAGAATAGATGTTTTCAAATTTGAAAAGCCCAGGATAATAGAAAACTCATCCCCTGAAGCTGAAAAGACAACAGTATAAATATCAGGCAAGCCTTTCTGGGATGGGTCAGTGTTTCTCAACTGTGGTAAGCTCATTGGAAAAACAAGGGCATCCAAGGAAGGACCTGTGAAGATGATTTTAGGGTGTGGGTGTCACATTTAGTAGCTGAAGACTTGAAGAACCAGGATAGCATTCTAGTGAAAATTAACTATTGTGTTTATTCTGGACACAAACTACACCACAATGGTTAGAATCAACTCTGAGTTTTCCTCAGTTAAACAACACTTTAAAATCCCTTATCTAGCCCCCCCTTGTAACCCGTACCATTTGACCACTTCAAAGATGCGCTTTGAGGTCCTCCTCAATTCCTATCTCCCTGCCATTGTTCTGGAGAGGAAGGAACCATTATAAATAGCTTCATTCACTTGCCCCAATCTACAATTCCCTTTGATTCCCCCTTCTACAGCCCCACACTTTGTTATCAGATTTCTGTGAAAATCATAGGAACATGACACTGGGCAGGTTAGAATAGAAGGGGATGTTCCATCAGACAATCCATCCCCAAGTCATTTAGGGCTTTAAAGATTTTCCCAGTTCTGGCCCTGACAATAGACTGGAACTCAGTTTAGATCATAAAGCAGGGATGTGATGTGGTCATAGTGGTCATTCCTTGTTAATAATCCTCTTGCCCTGCCCTATACATCGCTGAAATTTCTTCACCATTTTCAAATTCAGCACAACATAAGGCATGGGTTTGCAATTCAAATGTGGAAATACTGGAGAATGGATGCTCTATGCTATTTCTGTCCAGGTAGGATTATAGCTGATATATTAGCCTAAGTTGATAAAAGACTTTGCTGTACCAACAAGGTTAACTGTGCTTCCAGTGGTAATGACAATACCATACCCTCCAACATTTCACAGATTAAAATCTGGACACATGTGGGCAAGAAACATCAGAGTGTGGTCAATATTATTATCAATGAGGAAGAACAAACTAATTAGGAGAGGCTATAGCAGTTTGCTTCTGCCTTTGCTTACTAGGAAGGGCAAGCTTCCACCTACTCCTCTGCTGCTTCCCTTCCCTCCCCATCATCCAACCACTGAAGTAACTGAGGGCCTCTACAGACGGATGGCCATGGGCTGCCCTGAGAAGTTAAGGATTGGAGCCGAGACTGCCCCACTCCTCGGCCCCAATCCACTCTTTGGGTGGCCCTGGAAGGAAAGGGTGCCAGAAGAGTGGAAAGGGTGCCACAGAAGCCACGGAAAGGACACCAGAAGATGTGGCATGCACCTCTTCCACGTCTCTTCCGTTGCAGCGTGTCCGGACGCTGCGACAGAAGTATGTCATCGGAGCGCTTGCCATGTGCAATGGCAGGCACTCCAATGACATCCTCAGGAAGGAGTTGGGGCACCCGGCATCTGGCTGCCCCTCCCCTTCCTTGGCTCGAAGACGGCACTTTGCACTGTCTGCAAAGCCCCTGAGTGCAAACGACTTTTGCACTTGAACTAAGTTTGCAGTTTGAAGTAAACCGAGTACAAAGGAGGAAAGTGAGAAGAGAAGAAAAGAACTGGAACATTTTAAAAGCAGCTGAAAAAGTGAGATGAGAAAATCATCATCATCTATATAGCACCATCAGTGTACATGGTGCTTTACATTAGCAGTTTACAATTGTTAATTTGACAGTTCTCTGCCCTAAAGCTTACCATCTAGACAGGACACAGGTGGAAAAGGGGATGACAGTGGAGGAGGGATTATATCCAACAGATGCTGGCTGCTCTATTTCTCCCACAGAGGCCATAGCAGTGGCAGTTGGCATGGAAGAAGAGCTTATGGATCTAGGCATGATGCAGCTGTACCTGCTTACTCTTGTCTTCCTCTAGGGGTAGGCAAACTTTCCCCTTTAAGGGCCGAGGGACTTCAGCTCCCAGAATCCCAGGAGCTATTGGCCAACATGAGACTATTGACCAACATGGCTGAGGCTTCTGGGAGCTGAAGTCCCTCAGCCCTTAAAGGGGAAAGGTTGCCTACCCCTTCTCTAGAGGCTCCAATAATGAAGTTGGGATGGAAGGAGGATCTTTTATCAGCTGCTGGACTAAAGCATGATGAAGCTTTGCCTGCATGTTCTTCTCTCCTTCTGAGGCCATAGCAATGGCAGTTGGGATGGATGGGGGGGGGGGGTTTCTTAGTTGCTGGGCCTAGGCTTGGTGGAGCTGTGGCTGCTGTTCTCTCCTTCTGAGGCCACAGTGGTGGCAGTTGGGATGGAAGGAGATCCCTTCATCGGCTGCTGGCAAGCTCTGGAGCATCTGGAGTCTGGACTGTCTCTGTCAAACTGGGATGGTTCGGCAATGTGCAATGCCAGATCTGTGAGCAGTGCACTTTATGAATTTAGGTGGAATTCAGATATTTAGGTTGAGCTCAGCCCCCTTCAGAACAGGCTGACCATCACTCGATTGGGCTCCACACAGCCTCCACTCATTGTACCTCCATTGCCTGGACAGGATTTTGTTTTATTCTCTTGCCTATTGACACATCTAAGAATGGATTCAGAATATGTAGTGCCTGAACTGGATCTGATGAAAAAGAGAAGCAGCTATGTTTGTCCTTCACATATTGGTAACCTCTCAGCCCACATGTCTACCCCCAGCTTTATGTAGATGTTTAATAATATTACCATAACAACTGTTGTTTGACTGTATTCTAAAATCTAATAACTACAAACATAACATTATGTTCACAAGGCTGACTGAATGCAAATATTCAAAATGCCATGGGCATTCTTGTAGATCAGGGGTAGGCAACCTTTCCCCTTTAAGGGCTGAGGGACTTCAGCTCCCAGAAGCCTCAGCCATGTTGGCCAATAGTCCCATGTTGGCCAATAGCTCCTGGGATTCTGGGAGCTGAAGTCCCTCGGCCCTTAAAGGGGAAAGGTTGCCTACCCCTGTTGTAGATGATGTTTTTCTTACCTAGACAATCCCAGGAAATTATATGTCAGCATATTTGGAGAGAGAGCCAGTGTGGTGTACTAATTTGAGTGTAGGACCTGGACTCTGGAGATTGGGTTTCGATTCCCAGCTCAGTCATGGAAACCCACTGGGTGACCTTGGCTGAGTAACACACTCTCAACCTCAGAAAACCCCATAATAGGGTCACCATAAGTCAGAAATGACTTAAAAGCACTCAACAACAACAACAGCAGCCTATTTTGAGAAAGCCATATTTTATGGATTTTGGGGATGTATAAAGAATACTGTGATGAATGGGCCCATATTACTAAATACAGTTCTGAAACCCCTTCAGTGGAAAGACGTTGTTGTTGCATTTGATGCTTCTGGACATGACTGTATCCTAATTTTCTTCATGGGATTAGGAAACAGATAAATAATACTTTCAGTAGGAAGCTCTGTCATATAATTCATGTGGACTGGCCATAGAGGTAACTTATTTTTAATAGACCTCAAGTGCACATCTTCTTCCATTTACTTGCTGCAACAACTCAGGTATCATAGTCTGCAATGCAAATTACTTCCTCCCTATTGCTCTACCATGAGGTAGAATGACGAAGCCACCCAGGCAGCAGGTTTTTGGCAAAATGAAAGGGCAGAAAATTGTCACCTATTTAATTCACTATTGCTGTATTTTAAATGCTAGGGAAACAGAAAAGTGTTCATGAGATGATCTGCCTCATGTGGTGAAATAACTTGGCTGGCTTTGGGTAGCCAGTATTTTGATGTGGGGCTGGTGTGATAGGTCACCATTTAATAATTTGCCTCTGGTGGTGATAGGCCAACCTTGCTCATGACTAATGAAGATGTAAGTGGTAGTGGTGGGCGTGGTGTACATATGTATAGGGGGCATGAGGCATTTTGGACTGTTGTGTTCTACAAGCTGTAATAATGGCTAGAGAGTAGTGCAAGTCTCTCTCTTTCTCTGTGCATATGCATACATATCTAGGAAGGTCAAAATGATAGCTTACCTCTGCTTTCTCTGTTTCATGTGTTAATTAATGAGATTATATAGATGCTGAAGCCACAGTAACAGCTCCTCTTCAATATGATCTGTCATCAGAATGTTTTAGTAGAACCCCAGTATCTAAAAACTGACAAGTTTTATTTTCTGTGGAATGTTTGTCCTGCAATTCCCATTCTTTCCCCATCATTTACTCAAATGTGTCACATTGGGGTTTTTTTGAAGGATGCCAACAAAACTTAAAGAATGCTCTCCCAAAAATTTCTGAGGCAGAACTGAAAATCACATCAAATTGATTTAGCAGCCTTGCTTGTTGCTTCATTTGTAGATTGACTAAAGTGGTAGCTAATTGTCTGTGACATTTGGTTCCCCATTTCTTGACTGTGCAGCATTGTCTTCTGATGGTTGTCACACATTCTGACTTCAGTACAATTAGGCTGTGAATTTCATCCTTATTTTAGTACTGTATCTTCATTTGCAGGGAAGTGATAGTGAAGGAACTGGAGAAATGACAGCTGTGTAGCTTTAAAAATGAATGGATGAATGAACACAGAATGCCAAGCCAAAGAAAAGGAAAGGAAAGGAAAGGAATGAGCACAGATAATTAACAGCCCTTGCAACTAGGGTTGCCATGTCCCAGTTTTTCCCGGGACAACCCTGTTTTTTAAGGCTCTTTGGGATGTCCTTCCTGGTTTTAGGATCATGTCCCAGCAAGGCCTCCCTGCTCTGACCCTGACACAGCTGTGTGGAGCTTCAGCTGGCCGTCCGGCCACCCAAGCCAACCCCAAAAACCAGGGGTGTGGCCTCCCTGGCATAGCTGCGCAGAGCTTCCACCAGCTGGCTGAGCTGGTCCAGGGTGGAAGGCCTTTTTCTGGTGCGGCTGCCTTCTTTGCTGGAGGAAGCCTCTTGGAGGCCAGCACAGCATTGTTTCCAGGGCTGGAACTGCTTCTACTGCAGGGCCCAGGGACCCCCTTCCTGACTCCGAGGCCCTGAAGAGGAGGCAGAGGCAGCAGAAGCTGAGGCAACACACGGGAGGAGGAGGCAGGACTCCCTGACCCCTGGGCTGCCCTCCTCCCACCAAAGGTTGCCTCAAACTGGAGATGAAGGCAAGAAGGGCCATGCCACCTCCTCCTTCCCTTCAGATTGAGGGGAATTATAACTGGCCGCCTCTCTGAGGGGCTCCCAAGAAGGAAGCCACCTCTCCTCAGGGCCTCTTGGTGGTCAGCTCATCTAGAGGCTCTTCGTAGGTTTCAGGAGGAGAGCCAGGTGAGTGAGTCCCACGCTCTTGCTTTTGTGATGATTGCTGGTTTTGATTGTTGTGATGATGGTGCTCTTGGTTGTTGTTGTGGTGATGGTTTTCTTGGCAAGATTTGTTCAGAGGAGATTTGCCATGGCCATCTGTTGAGGAGGCTGAGAGAGTGTGACTTGCCTAAGGTCACCCAATAGGCAGGGAATCGAACCCTGGTCTCCAGAGTCCTAGTCCAACACACAAACACTGAGAAGCATGAATTTATATTAATGTTTTTTTTATTTTATTGATGTTGGTCATGTCTTCCTTTTTTCTTGAATGTCCTAAATTTTGTCCTCCATTTTGTTCTACATTTTTCCTACATTTAGTCTCGGTATTGTGGAAGAGAATTATGGCAATCCTGCTTGCAACAGCCCAGTTAAAATAAAGTATTTGAATAAATATGAGCTATTTCAACTTTATTGTCCACTATAAGGCCAAACTGGTGGGTATTTTGTTAAGAAAGATACTTCAGTTAAGGTAAAGTTATAGGCATAAAGGTAACAGAGACAAATTATAAGAGTCATTTTCACTTAGAGTTTGAAAAAGATTATCTATGATGCCTTATCTTCAGGATCTGAGTTTGGAAAAGTTGTATTTTTTAAAACTACAGCTCTTAGAATTCTCTAGCCAGTGTGATGGCTGACCAAGCTGGTGCGAGTTATTGCCCAAAAAGTAATCTTTATGAGCTCTTCTCAGGAGTGGGAATAGGAGTCTTAAATTCCTTGTGAAGAGAGAAATTAACAAGAGCAGTACCAAAGCATTTGGAGATTTTCTTAAGAGTGAGGAGAGCCTCCATTAAGCATAACAGTGTAGGGAGGGAAAAATCCACTGCTATAAACCTGGCAATGGATTAAACAAAAATACATATCTGAAAGGATTATTTCCTTCAAAACAAAACCCCAGTAAATACCAGACTTCAGATAGAGATTAAAGAGTTTTAGGTGCTATTTTCTCTTGGTGAGTTAAACAGTAAAATGGGAACTGTGGAGCTGCAAAGATGAAAGTATCTCTTCTAAGATGTATTGTGACTGGACACAAATTATTGCACTACATCAGCACTTTGTATAAAGTACTCATTTTTCAGGGTGGATCTGGAAGTTGTATGGTTCTCATAATAATTCTGCAAATAAATATTGCACTACTGAGATGGAAGGAAGAGATGAAGCAAAAAAGTTACTGTTGCCTCTTTTGATGAGAAAAACCTGATTCTAAAAATGCAGTACCATAAGGCATGGAGTATTCTAGCAGAGGTCGGTAAAATGCATTTTGCATTTTTTTCCTCCCCCAAATTTACAATTGTGCTCCCCCATAGTTGCAAAGTTGCCCCAATACCTGCTAGTAGTGTGAGGGCTTTGTTGGTACCCAGGTTGTGGAATTTCCAATTGACCATCTTGATGGAGCTTTCTTGGCAGTGGAGCCCAGGTTGTGGAACTCTCAGTTGTCTATCTTATTACTAGAGGGTGTGAGAGGCCTTTTGAGTAACAAATGAGGGGGATGTTATGTTAGGAAGGATCTAATTAGGGGAATTTATAATTAGCTCAAATATGCAAGAGTGGGGGCTTAATAAAGCCCCGCGGGACCGGGTACCGATATGTATACCAGAGGACTAAGGAATCCCACAATGGATAATGCTGAGGTAAGCTTCTTCAATTAAAGTCTAAATATTTATTAAAAGGGGGAAACTGCTCACACACAAATATAACACATCCACCCACTGCACACTTTGGAATAAAGGAGTGAAAGTGGGAATAGCTTGAGATGGGCCAGACTGAGGGAGTTACTCACTTCCAAAGGCTTCTCCGGGATCTGCTGTGGATGTTGATGTTGATGATGATCATGCACAGCCGCCAAAATGGGGGGAAGGGATGGCTGAAGGAGCTATGATCAGAGCACAGACTGATGTGGAGCCAAGCTGCACTCCAAAGATAGCATGTGGAGCCCTGGTGGTGCAGTAGTTAAATGCCTGTACTGCAGCCACTCACTCATAAACCACAAGGTTGCGAGTTCAGTACTAGCCAGGGCTCAGGCTTGACTCAGACCTGCATCCTTCCAAGGTCACTAAAATAAGTACCCAGCTGTTGGGGGGCAATGAGCTTACAGTTGTAAACCGCTTAGACACTGCATAGCGCAGTATGAAGCGGTATGTAAATGAGGCTGCTTTGCTATGCTTTGCTAAAAATCTCAGGGTTTAAATAGGAAATTTCTACCTTCAGGTAGAAACAGCTTGGCTGAAGCCTGGACAAAGGAATTGATTGCCTTAGCTTTGTTAAACCTAGGAGTGAGACCAGTCTAAATAATGCATTTGGTTTCAATTAAATCAAGGAAGGAAGTCTGGAGAAAGAGGGTGCAGTTAAATCTGATCACTGCCCCATTAAGTGTGAGACTTTGGTCAATGTGTCCCTTTTTTGTATAATGGTTTTCTTCCCTTTAGCAACTCCCAAACCTGTCTGGTAGAGAATTTTCCAGTTGTTTGGGCAGGCCCTCCTGATGCCTACCTGACTTGCCATCTAGAAGATTATGGCTGACATCCCACAGAGGTCAGTTCAGGGTCATAGAGGGAACTCCACATGTGTCCCAAAATTTTATTAATTTCATATCTGCTAACAGTTATAATGGTGTGTTGAAGCAATAATCTGGAGATCATTGTTGGCCATGTCCTTCCCACACATTACAGTTTTTGGATTTGACATTTCTGAGAAGCTTACTCAAGTCCAGAAATAAAACAATAAACAAGTATATCTAGTACCATTGCTGCCACATAATTTTAATGTTCTTAGTTAAAATCCTATCCCCTTTATTTTTTAGTAGACCCTATTGAACTCAGTGGGATGTGCATCAGGGCAGACATGTAGAGTATTATGCTGTTGACCATAACAGCTGGTTATAGGGGTAAATGATTCAGTCTTGGAAATCACACTTTCTTAGTGGCTTACTTATGAACTCTCTATTAAGGGTATATATATATATATATATATATATATATATATATAAAAAATCATTAATCTGCTTTATCCCTAAAAGGAAAGTTATATTTGCTACATTTGCTCTGGGAAGATGAGCCATTAACAGCATTTATCTTAACTGTTGCACTATTGCTCAAGATATCTCTGCACATACCTGATCAAAGAACTGGAAGAAAGAAAGCCTTCATATATGGAAATTACCCATTTAAACTAATTGCTGTCATGTTACCTACACCCTTAATGAAAATAGCTCAGTGAGGCCCTAAGAAATGTGCTCCGCCAACCTAGGCAACAACACTTTAAGGTCTAAACAGGAAGGGGAAGCAGCAGGATGAAGACAACCACTGATGTTCTTACGCAGTTTATTTTTTATCCACTGAAGAGAAAATAGTTGCTTCAAATGAATGGTTTATCAGTCCAACAAACAGAAAGAAAATTTCAGCTCCAGAAATTTCTGCTGCTAGTTTCATATTTTGCCCCGAAGAAGACAATTGAAATAATTACATAAGCCAAAATGTGTTGGGCTTATTTTTAAAAATAAAATAAAATAATTAATGACCATCTACAGAGCACTTGGAAACTTATCTCTCCCTTTCCCTGTGGATTCTGTTGCATGCTGTTCAGTACTTGTTTCTTCAAATAAATGAACTGTTATATTAAAATGCAGGGGGGGGGGATGAATAATCAAGGGACAGCAGAGTTTATGGTTTCCATATCTCAGGGACTTGCACCGAGCATCCAATTTTGATGGGATATCTCAAGGCAGGAATGGAGGGTTCAAATTTTCCAAATTCTCTGCTTTGGGCAAGAGGAAATGGCTTTGTGCAATTCACCACCTCATCTAGTAGAGCAGCATCTTGCTACATTTGCAAGGCTTGATTTGTTGCTGCAGCTTGCAAAGACTATCCAATGGATATATGTATTAACATAGGAGATTATCACACAGGGGAAAAAGGGAGGGAAAGGCAAAATCCCAGGATAATTGCATGATTGTGTGGAAGATTTTCAGATGATGTCGCACAAAATCTGGACTTCTCTTGGGAAGAACCAGCAACTAAAGAGGAACAAACTATTCACAGGGCATCCTTGGCAATATTGCAATTGAAGTGTGATTGCCAGCGTGAGAAAGGCAATTATGCTTCATGCATGGTAATGGGAAAGCAATCCAGGCATTTGAAGGGGCAGGACTATGTAAAGTTTAAATGGATACAGGACTGGCTGGGGATCTTTGTATTTTTAAGTGGCTGTGGGTAGCAGCCAGGGCTATTTAAAGTTCAAATGGCTTCTGAGAACACTGGCTGGGGATCTTTGCATTTACAAGTGGGCAGCAGCCATGGCTTTTTAATATTTAAATGGATTTTGAGAGCACTGGCTAGCCTGGGAAATTTAAAATGGAAAGGACGCATGCGTGCAATGATCAATTCCAATGTTACATCGAATCAATTGCTGATATGTCCGAAAAGCAATCGTGCAATTCTTGGGGTTTTGACTTGCGTTTTCATGCAAAAATGTGAAAGTGTGAAAATATAGAGCACTATAGTGCTATTGTTTCTTTGTATTTTCATTATTGCGATTGTTGCTGAATTGGCCCTGGTGTGATAATCTCCAAAGTCAGCATCTAACTAACAAGATTCTCCCTGCACTCTGCTCTGCGTCCACCTTCTGACTGGAAGCAAATAAGGTAGATTAAATGTCCCTTAGCCCATTTCACTAAACAGATGAGAAGAAACAATCCCATCATTTTACCCTGATCGAGGAACAATCTCTTTTCTCCAAGATGTCTGTCTTCATATGCAAATAAGAAAATAAGTTCTCTCTGTGTGTGAATGATATGTTTTGAACAGTTAGTGCATGTGCAATTGGCTTTAAATTGCCTGTCAACTTATGGTGACCTTCATAGGGTTTTCTTTGTTGTCATGTGCCTTCAAGCCATTTCTGACTTATGGTGACCCTAAGGTGAACCTATCATGGGGTTTACTTGGCAGGATTTGTTCAGAGGAGGTTTGCCATTGCCTTCCTCTGAGGTTGAGAGCATGTAACTTGCCCAAGGTTGCCCAGTGGGTTTCATGGTCGAGCAAGGAATCAAACTGATTTACAGAGTTGTAGTCCAATGCTCAAACCACTGCATCATGCAGTACCTTCCTCTGAAATATACAGCACTGGGTATTCCCTGGCACACTCCCAACCAAATACTAATTAGAGCTGACCCTGCCTAGATTCCAAGATCAGATGGGATCTGGTGCCTTTAGACTACAGTATTTAGGATTGGTACTTAATGCATTGTCCTTAATGACATCATGAGGGGGTATCCTTAGGTCTCAGTTTTTGGTCTGAAAACCTCAGGACCTGAGATGATCCTGAACTGGCAACCCTGACAGAGCTGAAGTATGTGTACTGCCTTTCTGAGAATTTACCTCCCATAAATCTGCTCACTGACCATGCTATAATTCTCTCTTTTCAATGTTGAATCAAACTGTGTAAATTTAAAAATGCCACATGCAAGCTTTTAAATGACCACTACTTTGTTTTTAGATAAGATGTTCTGCTTAAAAGTTTAAAAGACTGCATACAATTCTGTCATTTAAACTCTTTAAAACTAAAACTGCTTTCTTGGTGTTGGGGAATTTAATATTTGCCTGTCTTCATTAACCTTTACATATGGGTAACGTCTAATTTTGTTTTTTTTGGGAAAAGATACCGCTCTTCTTTTCTTTTCTTTTTGTTTCTTTTCTCTTTTCTTCTTAATGTACTTTGTCTTTACCATGGGATGGATCTGCTTTATTTTCATTTCTTAGAACCTAGGCATTTTAGGTGTCCAAGTGAGCAGATGGACTGACAGGGCATGCAACAGGACTTCTCGGTACCTTTTGGCAGAAGGTCAGCACACATGTATACTTGTGCAGAAACTTTGGGGCCTGACCTCCAGAACACCATCTTAAATATTAATCAAAGCACAGTGCACTCACAATCCTTCAACCTTCTGTATACAATGAAGAATGGTTTTATTGAGTATTGTAGTCATGCCCACACAAGCCATTAGGAAACAATCACAACCTCCCATCAAATTTTAGAAAGTGGCAGGGGGAAAAAATTCATGTAGTCCTAAATAATTAATATCTGGCCTCAAGACTGGCTCAGGAAGTTCTGATAAACTTCATTCCTGTAAGTCCAATACTAGACCATATGGTAAGAGAAAATGAGCTGCCTAGAAAGAGACAAACCATTAATCCCCTACCCTTCTCTCTACTATCTAGTAATATGGTCCCTTAACAGTTCCCCATTGGTAATTCATAGCAGCACTAGTCTAAAGATAAAAGTCCAATGTTAAAAGTTAATATTGCTAAGAGTCAAGGAAATTTTTCCTCACTTAAGCTTTTTTTCAGCTTCAAATGAAGCTATAAATGAGAAGAAGCCCTGTTAAAAATTATTAGGAGTTGTAGAAGAAAAAAAATTAGAACACCTTCCCATCCTTAATGCAGCTGAAAACTAAATAATTTAAAATGATCATTCCTTATGTTTGGTGTAACTAAAATTAGAGTGAGAGTGAGAGAGCAGACTGATTTTCCTCTTTAGTTAGACTGATTGTCCTGCCATTTATCTGTAAACTTCTCAGGTCTGAAACTCTTGAATCAGTTTTTGTAAAGAGCTGAGCTATCAAAATGGACAAATGGAACGGGGGGGGGGGAATCTATAATCTTCTGTTAATGCTCCATATTCCATTGCTCTTTCTATGGAAATGAGAAAGTTTGCAGTTTTCTGATGCCTGCTGCTTAAAACTTTTCACTGTTATTTTTGCTTCCATGGAAACTGTGGAGGGAAAATGTGAGCAACAATACCAGATAAGATAGGACTTTTCATCTGGTTCTTTGATGATAATCACCAGTATCAGAAAAGGTTGTTAAAGTACAGAACCATGGACAGTCTTGCTGCATTGTTATTAGATGTAACAACTGGAATCTGGCATGTGTTTGATCCAGAGAATGTGGTCCCATTCACTGCTGGCATCTGTGGAGATGGCTGGGGTTTCACAAAACCAAGAATTCAGTTGCAGGTTTTTGACTCTAGATAAGTACAATCTGTCACTTAGCATGGGAAAAGTCTCCTTAAATAGGGCAGTGAGGGCTCCCAAACAGATCTCCTAGGCAGCCAACCAAGACTTTCATATTAATAACACCTACTTCATACCCTCCAACATTTAACAGATGAAAAATGGCATATGTGTGGCCAAGAAACAAGAGTGTGTTCAAAATAGCACAAAATATTCATAAGGAAGAACACGCAGGCTAGGAGAGGCTTTTTACTTTTGCCTGAGTATATTGGGAAGAGCAGGAATCCACTCTCTCTCCTCTCCTCTCTCCTGATGAGTTAATTTTTAAAAGAAAAATACTTTCTTTAAATAATTTCCTCCATCACAAATATTCCTTAACTTATAATATTCAATTCCCTCTTCCTCTTTCTTCCACTTCTCTGATCTCAGTTAATAAACCAAATATGTATCATTTAAATCTAATTCATCTTTACAGTACTGATAAATAGGTTGTATACTCTTCTTAACATACGCCTTCCCCCCAAAAAAAAGAAAAAAAAAAAAAGAAAAAATGATCAAGTGGTGGATTAAATCCTGAGTTAACATCAGTAGTAAAGGGCTTTCAAATTTCAAATATTTCTCCTCTTGCTACTATTATTTTATGTTAGCTTTTCAGATAATGTTTTAGACCATACTCTATCCATCCACCTTTGAACTGAAAGATCTTCTGATGTTTTTCATTATTTCACTGCTTCTAATCTTGCATCTTCTTGAGTTAATTGAGTGCAAATTACTTTTATACTTTGAAGTCAGTTTGCAGCAACTGAAGTAAGCTGAGGACAAAGGGGTAAAATGAGAGAAGGATAGAGAAACTGGGACATTTTAAAAGTAGCTGAAAAAGTGGGATGACAGAAGACTGATTAATGCCTTTTTACTTTTATATTATGCAAACTTCCATGTCTTCCTTATTGTCCTGATTTGGCAAGGAAAGTCTAAAAAATTCACAGTCATCCCACTTTTTCAGCTACTTTTAAAATGTCCCAGTTTCTCTCTCCTCTTCCATTTCCTCCCCTTTGTCCTCACCTTACTTCAATTGCAATGTGAGTTCAGAATTTGTCCTTAGATTCCTTCAGTTGCAATTCTACAAATGCAAACTGAATTCAAAGTGCAAAATTAATTTAACCTCAATTAACTCAGGGCATGTCTATACAAGAGGGAAAAAAATCCATACTGATCCAGAACCTGGTGGGATCAGTCCAGAAAACGTACAACCAGTTCTGCACCAAAACTGCTTCTTTTAGCCTTTAATATGATTTAGGAAAACTTGTGAATTATTCCCAAACCCACAGGAAACTCTGGAGTAACCCTGGTGTTTTTGGAAGTGTGGACACCTGGATCAGGCTGGATTTGGATGGGTGGCAGCTGTTTCCATATTTTGTAAAGGTTGAGTGCTACTTGTCACCTACTCTGAGACCAGCCACTTGTTGCAAATAAAGAAAAAAAGAAGTTCCTTTCTAATTGGGTCCTTCCCAAGCAAATAGCTCCTCCTGTAGATCGCTGCCACCAACAGAGTACACATCCAGTTTTCCTGTATTGCCTTAGAATTTATCTGAAGGAAACAAAAATGATGACATAGGTCCCAACACACTGCAGAAATAATCCAGTTTGAGACTGCTTTAACTGTCTTCTCTCAGTGTTGGGGGATCCTGGAAATTGTAGTTTATTGTGGTACCAGAGCTCTCTGACAGAGAAGGCTAAATGTCTCACAAAACTACAGTTCCCAGAATTCCCTAGCATTGAACCAGGGCAGTTAAAACAGTCTCAAATTGGATTATTTCTCCATTGTGTTCTGAACCTGAAATAATAGCTGGCAAAACAGCATGACTTCTGGACCAAGGTTCTTCTGATCACCACAAAACAATTCACCAAGAGTAGAAGGCAATTGCTTTCCTGGGGTACACTCCCACAAAGGATCTTACTTAGATTTTACTATAATAGTTTAATTGCTAAAATTTAGCATGTTAACATGCTACCTTTATGGTCACCAGAGGTTTAGTCAAAAATCTTTTTAAAACATCACTGTGGAAGCATTGTGGGTCAATCTTAAATTAGCACAGGTTTCTGAGACTTTTGAAATATCAAATATCCTTCCTGGAGACTACCAATTTTCTGCATCCGGTGCTGAGAAGGCTTTGTAAATACTTAAAATATCTTGATTGTATTTATGACTTGTATACTGAAAACCCCATGAAATTCATGGGATCACCATAAGATGACAGGTGAGTTGAAGGCACACAAACACACATCCTGACTTTGAACATGCCTTTATTATTTTATTTTTATTCTATGCAAACAGTCACACCCTCCAATTGTCCTTATTTAGCAAGGACAGTCCTGATAATCTTCTGTTGTCCCACTTTTCCAACTACATTTAAAATGTCCCAGTTTCTTTCCCTTCCATTTTCCACTTTGTCCTTTGCTTCTTTTTCAGTTGCTGTAAATGGGGTTCAAAAAGCAAAAGTAGTTTAAACTCACTTAACTTGGTGGGAGAGGGAAGAAGTGGAACCTTGCTCTTCCCAGTAGGGTCAGGCAAAAGCAAACCAAGGCATGCTGAAAAAACATAATACAATTTTACAACAGGAATGGAGAAAATGTGTGTTCAACTTTATTCTTTCCCCCCCTTTCCTCACAAGTTTCAGCAAGGTTTTCATTTTTCTTCTTCCTTCTTCTTGTGTTTAACTGATTCTTGGGACAATTAACTGAACTTTAATGACTAGACTGAATTCTTTACTATAGTTTGATTCACAAGCATGACCAAATTTCTCAAACTTCAAAAGGAATATTCTCTGTTCTGAATCTAACAGAACTGCTTGATCAATGGATATACACATCCTGACCATTTGACCTAGTTTTTGGAAACTCATTAGTTATTAATTAATTAGAGATCTACTGGAAATCCATATAACTTTTCTTATGAACTTACAATTTTCAGTGGTCCTAGTATTGAAAATGCAATAGTGATAAGATTAAGTAGTTTTCCTCATCTCTTACTTACCTATCCTAACCTGAGATGTAAATTTAGGAATCCTTCCACATCTTTTCTCCCTCACCTCTTTATTCCATCACTTCTACTAAAAGTAGACCCAACTTAGTTCAGTGTTACTATCTTTGGAGATTTTTCATATTTTAACGGAGTTCTTGTCCTACAGCCTTAGGGCCTTTGCAGACTGCTAGAAATAGTGCAAATTGAGTCCACTTTAACTGCCCTGGCTCAGTGCTAGGGAATCATGGGAATTGTATTTTTTTCTGAGACATTGAGCCTTCTCTGTCAGAGAGCTCTGGTGCCACAATAAATTACAGTTCCCATGATTCCCTAGCACTGAGTCAGAGCAGTTAAAGTGGACTCAGTTTGCACTATTTCTGGCAGTCTGCAAAGGTCCTTAGTTTGTTTTTTTAGCTATGGGGTTCTTTACATCTTAATCCAAATTACTAGCCATTGCACACATACACTTCCCATCTTCTATGTAGAAAGAATTGTACTAAATTAATTCAAGAATATGACACAGATTTATATGCAGTATTTTTTCCATCAGCCTACCATTCCATCTTAATACAATCAAAACACACTTGAAAATTGTGTGTGCACCATATATAGCTAGGAGATTCTGGTGACGGCAGTTCACAAAAGTATCATTTCCAAGAACTGGGTATTTTAAATGTAAGTTTATTTATTTCACCTCCTTACAAATCAACCCTCTGCTTACACTTCGATCATCCAGGATCAATTTGTTAGAGGTCCCCAAGTCTCACTTGGTGAGGACCTCCCAGAGGGCTTTTTCCATCGTCGCCCCCTCTTCCTGGAATAAGCTTCCTGTAGAGCTCCACTCCTCTGCTTCTTTAGCCTCTTTTAGGAAAAATTTAAAAACGTATTTATTCCGTCTGGCTTTTCCATCTTAGTAACGGTATCTTTTCTCCATGTACCATTCTGTTGACCCCGGATTGTTTTTACTCCTCCCTGATTCTGTGATTTTTGCTGATTCTTGTTCTCTTTGTTGGACTGACTTTTAATCTTTAATTGTATTAATCTTTTTAATTCTCTGTAAGCCGCTTTGATCTATTTTGGAAAAGCGGGGTAAAAATAAAATTTATTATTATTACTATTATTATTATTGAACACCTGAGGCAATATACACATTTAAATAAAGCCAGCAATAAAAAACAAAGGAAACAAAGACATTGTTTATAGCTAAACAAAAACAAGCGTCAGGATCTTCATCACAATAACATAAGAAAATGACATTAAAAACTATTAAAAGCTTGATGGAGGAGGGTAATGTTAAGTGCCTATCTAAGGCCTAATAAAGTTCTAGTTGCCTTCACTAGGAACAGAGCACTGTAACTGATGTTTTTCAACAGGAAAGAGTTTTACACAATTTGGCATTCTGATCTGCTTTCCCTTTATCAAAGTCTCATCACATTCTCAATTAAGCAATTACTTGATCACAAACATTTCCATTGATCAGTCTGGTTCAGATACACATGATGTGCAAAGCTAAACTATTTTGCAGGTGCATTATTAAGTACTGGTTGAAAAAAAAGTTTAGAAAAATGTCTCAAAGGTGATTTGAAAAACTGAGAACATAGCTGTTCTGTTAACACTTCTTTTTCCTGCTCTGGGAGGTAATTTCCTATATAAGCACTAGCATATTGTATTTTGATGACAAATTAGAACTGTTCAATTGTGTTTTACTGCATGCAAAATGTGTTAAGAGTCCTTAGGCTACTCTTTGTGCAGGTAAAGTTTTGAATTGCACAGCTTTTATTAGCTTTGAATTCACTTAGAACTTTGTCAAGTGCACAATACTTTAATGTCACAGTGTGGATAGCAGTAGTTACTATACATAGACATTCTCTTGTCCAAATACCCACATTAGGGAAACTATTGCCTAGCACATGGAATAGACGTATATTTGTGAAAATGGCTCTCCTGGAATATAATAGTGGAAACTCTTTCACTGCTGAAAGTGCACATTACAGAGAGTGAGTGCTGTCAATAGTGGGCAGAAAAAATCTAGGACATCAATTGAAATTAGTTCTTTAGGATTCCAGGTGTGAAACAGATGGAGAGACAGAAGAAAGGATGGATGGGACAAGATGGTGATTCTTTTAAAATAATTCCCCTCTTCTTTTTTGTCTGGCACATTTCAAGATGTAAAAAAGTGCCATCTGTTTCTAGATATAGATGCACTCTTTCAGCTTGGATATACTTTAAAATAGCATCAGTTTGTTGTGTTTACACATCTCAGTGGTTT
Organism: Phrynosoma blainvillii; assembly: GCA_026167975.1. NCBI lineage: Eukaryota > Metazoa > Chordata > Lepidosauria > Squamata > Phrynosomatidae > Phrynosoma > Phrynosoma blainvillii. The sequence goes on from JANUYF010000004.1 coordinate 60,664,220, forward strand.
CCCATCCAAATTACTGATTAAGTATTAGCTTCAACAGCATCAGGTGTCTCCAGATCATTAACTGAGTCCAGATTGGATCTAACTATGGGGTTTAATCAAAAATTGTTCCTGTACAACAGATAACTGGATTGTGTGTGGAGCCTAGTTTATAGAAATAGCAATAGCAAGTACATTTATATATTTAGATTTCTAATATATGCACCATTGAGTCTGTGCTACTAGTAAGTGAAAGGTTGTTATAGGTAATTGCCCATTTAAAAACATGCTAGTAAATTCATTAGGCTGCTCTCTCCGTCCAGTCCTTAATTCTTCTCCGTTGGTTAATGATTCTTCACTCTTGTTTCTTTTTTGCCCTTGATATGTTTTCTGAAGATTGCTTGAAGGACCAAGCCCTAGGATTACCAAAGAAAAAAGGCCTTGGAATGGAAGACAAACCCTGCTGGATCAGAACAGAGGCCTATGTAGTTTATCATCTTGTTTCCCAAAGAAGCCAACTGGGTCCTCATGAGATGACATAATATAAACACAATATGGAGACAACAATCTTTTCCTGTTATTGTTTGCTCCCCAGCAACTGGTGTTCAGAGACATACTACATCTGAACCTACAGGAAACATATAGACAATGGTTCAGCAAATCTACTCTGAGCTAAAGGAGCTGTAAAAAGTGATGAAGTCTATTCCTAAAATAGATTCAGCACTTTAGATATTTCTTTTAAGTTTCAGATTAAATTTGAAGAGGATTCACTATCCCACTGACATGGGAAACATTGGCTGCAATTGGACACAGCCATCACAGCTGGTAGCCACTGATAGCCTTATTTTCTGTGAATTCTTTTGAAAAGTCTTCTACGCTTAAAGAGTTCAGTAAATTGTGTGGCAGCAAATGCTATGTCCTTTGTGAAGAAGTACTTGTCCTGCACCTTCTATGAATTAGCTTGATTGGATGACTCTGGATTCCACTTTAGTGAGAGTCAGAGAAAAACCTCTCTCTCCAGACCATTTATCATTTGACAGAACTCAATAGTGTCCCTACTGTACTTATCATTTTGCTTAAACTAAGCCCTTAAAGTTGTCAGTTTTCTTTATAAGAAGAGACTTCTTTATTCATTTCTTCACTTTTTTCCAGCTCTACAATAACATTTTTAAGATGTAATGACCAGAACTGTACATGGGTTTTCAAGTGAGGTCACACAATAGATTCATATACAGTTATTGCAATATTGGCAGTTTTGTTTTGCCTTGCTTATTTTGCTTGGGATTTGCCTTTTTCACAGAGGTTGCACTCTGGGTTGACTTTCAACTCCTACCATACCACCAAAATCTCCAAGAACTACCAGACATCCAAGAGGTGCTTTGTAGATGGGAACTTTTGGTTATGCATCCTTATACATTTGAGGGGACCAGTACAAACAGAGTGAGGAATTGAAAAAGAAACCTTTTCCCAGAACTGTACCAACTTATACTTTAGGTGAAAAAGTGCCATATTCTCCCTTACGTTGGGCACATGGGGATATTCCTACATCCTTGTCTAACTGAAATGTTCAATCTGGACTTCTCACTGTGTTAACTTTTGGTGTACAGTCACCCCTGTCCTGGAGAATCCATTCAAGCAACCTCTTCCCCTTAAATGGTACTTTCCAGGGCACAGGTTTACTACTAGATCCTGCACACTGTGTGAACTTTCCCAATTCCCTGCATTGGAAAAGTCAATCAACTGCAACAGCATAACAGAAAGACATCTGTTGCTCTGAAGGTAATGATTCCTAATACTACTAGTAGTAGTTGTTTTCTGCCTGCTTTCCTATTTCCGTACCTGTCTATGGGTAAGACAAAGAATGCACAACGGTATTGCCACCATATTCCTGCAAGCAAATGTATATTAGATGGTTTTAAAGTGCCTCCAGCTTCATATTATATCCTCTGTTTGACATGTCCAAGCTTTTGCCTTCATCCCCTTTATCTCTTTTCTTGGATGCTTGTTCACAGGGATGAGTGTGAAAATTGTGTATTTACTTGTAGATCTAGTTAGTTGTGTTTCTGTCTGTGGAACAACAGAAGGCATGGCATTCATCATCTATGCCAGTGCTAACAAACTTCATGGAACAGTTCAAACAGTGGTTTGGGCACAACTTACAAACATGTTATCCCTCCACTATGCTGCTAAATTTGAGAGATAAAGAGGGAGATGGAATAAAATTTGTACAAAAATAGAAAATGTACACTCAGTCCTTTAACAGTGTCTCACTGACTGCACTGGCATCCAAGAATGGCACAACTTTGTGAAACCAGAAAAGGACTGTCCCCACTCCCCCTTGTGATAGAACAGCAAAGCTAGTCCATCTCTTATATCCTTTTTTTAACACTGAGGCTTCGATCTAGAGACCTCCCCACTACATTTTTAAAACAAAGTTTTAAAATGGATATCACAGTTGGGGAATTCTATTTCAGTTGTAATACCTGTAGCCACTGCCTCCAAAATAAGCCATGTGTAACTTAGAATAGTGCAGCAATTTACTTCTATGGTTTATTTATTTATTTGTTTTTTTAACCCCACTTTACACCCAAATGGGATTCAAAATGGCTTATAATATACATTATAACTCATGCAGAGGCAGTGAACGTGGTGGTGGTGGCGGCAGCAGCAGCGGCAGCAGGACCGGGCTGGGGCCGGTCCAAAGGCCTCACAGGGCCGGGGCCGGCCCGCAGACCATAGGTTGCCGACCCCTGGTCTATGAAGTCAAAGGCTTTGCTATAGTCTATAAAGCACATGCTGATTTTCTTTTGAAATTCCCTGGTGCACTCCATTAGCCATCATATGTTTGCAATGTGTTCCCTAGTGCCTCTTCCTTTCCTGAACCCTGCTTGGACCTCTGGGATATCTCTTTCCATGTATGGTGGGAGTCTTTGAGCCTTTGCAGACTGCCAGAAATAGTGCAAATTGAGTCCAATTTAAGGGTTAGGGTTAGGGTTAGGGAATCATTTGAAGTGTAGTTTATTGTGGCACCAGAGCTCTCTGACAGAGAAGGCTCAATGTCTCAGGAAAAACAAAAACAATTCCCATGATTCCCTAGCACTAACCCTAACGCTTAAAGTGGACTCAATTTGCACTATTTCTGGCAGTCTGCAAAGGTCCTATGTTGCAGAATTTTGAGCATGATTTTGCTTGTGTGGGAGATCAGTGCTATGGTCCTATAGTTGCTGCAGTTTCTTGTGTCTCCCTTTTTGTGGATGGGAATGTATATTGATTACAATCTGTCAACCATCATTTTTTTTACATATCTGTTGACATATGTTGGTTAGCACTAGAGTTGGCTCTGTCAACATGGATTGCAGTAGTTCAATTGGAATATCATCTGTTTCTGGTGATTTGTTTTTTGCTATTTCTCTTATTGCAGTTTCCACCTCACTTTTTAGGATTTGGGGTTCATCTTCATATGGCTCTTCATTCCATGTGTCCTTCATTTTGTCATCTCTTTTGTATAATTCTTCTGTGTATTGCATCCAATGTCTTTTTATTCCTTCCTGGTCTTGAATTATGTTATTTTTATTGTCATAGATCAGGGTCGGCAACCTTTGTTGCTGGGGGGGGGGGAATGGTGCGGGGGCCAGTCGTGTGGGAGCTGGGGGTGCGTGTGTGCACGCTTGTGCATGCGCACACACCCCTGACAGCCACCATGGGGTCTTTCCAAGCCCCCCCCGCCCCGATCCTTGGGCGAATTCGCCACAGGATCGAGCGGGGAGGCCCTGGAAATGATTCTCCAAGCCCCCCCTTTGATTCTGGGGCGGATTCACCCCAGAATCAAGTGGAGGCACCTTGGAGGACCATTTCCAAGGTGCCTCTGCTTGATCCTGGGGTGAATTCACCCCAGGATCAAGCGGAGGGACCTTGGAAACAATCCTCCAAGCCCCCCCCCGCTTGATTCTGGGGCGGATTCATCCCAGAATCAAGTGGGGGCACCTTGGAGGACCGTTTCCAAGGTGCCGCTGCTTGATCCTGGGGTGAATTCACCCCAGGATTAAGCGGCGGGACCTTGGAAAGGTCCCTCCAAGGCCCCCCTGCCCCGATCCTTGGGCGAATTAACCCCACGATTGAGCGGGGAGGCCTTGGAAATGGTCCTCCAAGGCCCCCCTGCTTGATTCTGGGGCAGATTCACCCCAGAATCAAGTGGAGGTACCTTGGAGGACCGTTTCCAAGGTGCTTCTGCTTGATCCTGGGGTGAATTCTCGAGCAATGGGGCCTTTCAAAATGGTGCCCGCGTCATGTTCACGTGTGCATGTGACACGGGGAGCCATTTTGGAATACCCATGGTGCCGTGCGCAGCCGTGGGCATTCCAAAATGGCACCTCCCAGGAGCGGGAGCACGCCCAGCAGCGGCGGGCGGTGGTGGCAGTGGCAGGGGTCCCTGGGGGCCAGTCCAAAGGCCCCTGGGCCGTAAGTTTCCAACCCCTGTCATAGATCATCCTGGTCCTTGGTTTGAATTTTCCTTTGATTTTCTGGATCTTATGAAATAGATCTCTTGTTTTTCCCTTATTGTTGTTGTCTTCTATTTCTCTGCTTGGTTGTTGTAGTAATTTTCTTTATCTTTCCTCATAAGCCGCTATACTGTTGCATTCATAATTCTTAGTTTGTTTCTATCTCCCTTTTGTTTTTCTTCTCTTTTTTTCTTTATTGCTTGTAGTGTTTTCTGTCATTCATATTTTTTCTCTTTATTTTTGTTTATTGAAAGTGTCTGTCTGCATTCCTCATACCTATTACATTTTTTGCTCAAAGGACCATATCACCCGCATATAGTAAAATATTAATTTTCTGATTCCCCACGGGCACAGGGAAATTAGAGTCATTGGCCAGTTGAGTAATTATATCATTTACATAGGTATTGAACAAAAATTGAGCAAGCAGACAACTCTGTCTCACACCCTTGGGAAATTTAACCTCTTCTGATAATTGTCCCATTTCGCTTACTCTTATTGGATACTAGTATATGAGTATAAATTCTTAATTAAGATCAACAAGTGTCTATCCATTCCGAACCTCTTAATAATAAGTTTCACATGATTTAGGCATAATGTGTACATCTAATCCATATTTATATTCATTTAATTTACTTTCCACCAATTGCCAAAATTTTGATGAATCATTTGTGATCTCAGCCAGTTCTATTTCCACCCACAATTGTTTATAATAAGAATTTTGCTTTTGTTTCATCAATTTCTTATATAAATGATACTTTACTGACAGCTGTCTCAGCAGAGAACTGTATGTTCCATGGTGTATCTGCTAGCCTGCATTCCATAACAAACCATCCTTCAGGATGATAACATGCCTTAATAGGCCATTCAATTGAACAAATGTTGCCTAAGTAATTTACAGTGTCATGGTATAAAGGGAAAGGGTCTTCAGTAGCTACACCAATAAATTTAGTTCTAATCATCAGCATTTCTTTACTTAATAGGATGTTTTTAGACTTTACTTGGCAGTTAGAATCCCATCTCAACCTCTTTTCCCTTGTTGTATATGGGGTGTGTGTCTCTTGCTGTCTTTCCTTCTTGATGTTCTGATACTCTGCTAACTCTAGTAACAAAGGTTGGTGATCACTTGCAGATTGCTCTCCAATTGTGAATTTCTTTACATAAGTGGCACTGAAATTATTTAACAGAAAATAATCTATGACACTACCCCATTTAGGGCACTATACGTATAATTCCTTGTTGTTTCATCAGGGCCAGTACCATTACTTATAATCATTGAGAATTTGTACACCAATATTAACATGCTAATCCCTGCTTTATTTATTAATATATCATAGGATATCCTACTTGGTGGGTATGCAATATCCTCCATATTTAGGGTCAAATTTTGTTTTGCTATCATATATTCATTGCCTATTCTTGCATTAAAATCTCCCATTACAATAATTGGCCAGAAGGGAAACTATTGGTTTATTTCTTCCAATTGAGACTCTAAGACCTCCCATATATTAGAATCATAGTATTCTGAGCCTCTTGGGGGAATGTACACATTAATGCATATCATCTTAACCCCATTTGAACTGGTCAGTAGAATAATTTGTAAATATGGTGAATCAACTTCTATTGTTTGAATTTCAATATTCAAATTAGTGGACATACTAAAAGCAAGGCCACTTGTGCTTCTTCCTTTCTTTTGATCCTTTTTTGCTGGTATTGAGAATATTTGAAAGTCTTCTAACTCAATTTTTCGGTCCATGTTCCTTGTAGACCAAATATAGGAAACTAGGGCAAGTATTCTATAAAGCCCAAGTCCCTCCTCTTATTCCCTCAACCAGAAATGTTCCAGGACATTAATTTAAGTGGTTCAACTGAGTAGTCTGATTGTAGCCTTTGATCTATATCTGATTGAGCAATTATTAGTTATATGCCCATTTACTCAAAGTCAGTTCCCTAAGGACAGAAATTTCCTTCTGGTATCCAGATTTGCTTCAAGAGCAAGACTAGTTTCCCTCAGTGGGCTTATAAGCAGCTCAACCTCATATATAGCAGGATTTATCTATTGTTTATCTTTGGCCATTTTTGTTTGCTTCAGTTGATTGTTAATTAGGATGTTTTCATTCTCTAGTTCTATATTTCTATTGAGTATTGTTTCCCTCCTATATGATATAACTTGTCCATCTAGGGACTTTTTAGTAATGTTTATGTCAGGATATAATGTGCCAAATTTATATCTTGATTCCTCTGATGTGGAGCAATTAGTTTCCAAGTAATCTTATCCTTGTTCTAATAATGATTTTGATTGAGTTTGTAACTGTGCTGCAGAAGAAGAAGGTTGATCAGATTCCATTTGACTACGAACGCATGTTAAATTTGTTGTTACATCTTGAATATCATCTCAATCAGCCCAGGTTTTCTGATCTGCCTGATCACTTTGCAGACATATGTTTAAAAGACTAAATTGCAAAATTTTCAGATTATCAATGATTACTAGCTGCTCCTCTTTCAGAAGGGCACCAAATGATGTCACCAAGGCAGCTACTCCTTCAGATTCTTTAAACTGCTTCTGCAAAACCTATGTTTCAATTTCATTTTGATTACATTTTCTTAAGATTTCTAACTGAAGGGTATTTAATTTATCAAAATTTGCATATTTCTCTTCAGTAGTTATACCTGTAATGGAAGCACCACTTACTGCTTCCTTGTTATTTTGTAATGTTTCTGCCATAAATTGTTCCAAAGCAGCCAAAGAAATCTAATTGCATTTCAGCTCTATCTTTTGTGAGCCTCTGTTTTCTAAATCCTGTGACTGTCCCTTTATTGGACTAAATTCTGTGCCTAAGTTAATTAACAGACCCTCAGGGCATTTGGTTGCTCCATTTGGCTGTAACATTTGTTTAGTCTAGGACAGGGGTAGGCAATCTGTCCCCTTTAAGGGCCGAGGGACTTCAGCTTCCAGAAGCCTCAGCCATGTTGGCCAATAGTCCCATGTTGGCCAATAGCTCCTGGGATTCTGGGAGATGAAGTCCCTCGGCCCTTAAAGGGGAAAGGTCGCCTACCCCTGGTCTAGGATAACACTGGCTGTTGTAACAAACCTTGGCATTGGGGTTGGGGGTAGATTATCGGGGGATTCAGCTGCTTAAAGTAACATTTAACATCAATATCATTTTCATTTAATTGGGTTCTAGAATTTAAGATCTTGTTTGCCACTTGTGAGTTGATACATATTATTTTTGTTCTTGCATTGTAATAGTTATAGGACAGATATTCCACAGTTACAATATCCTCACTAACAATAGAGTTTACCTTGGCCCATTTCAAAGTTTCTATCAAGTGAGTCTTATGCTCTGACTGATTTAGGATAGTTGTAGAGGACTACTTGATTCTTCATTAATGTAAGTGAGAATGATTGTCCCAATTCTGCTTGTTCTTAACCTGATTTTGTTCCTGACTAGGTGTCCTTTTCTTCTCCTGTTGAAATATGAAATTTTGTATGGCATCTAGAGCACTGAGATCTTCCTGAATGGGTGGAAGATCTGGGAGTTTGTATTTGGTATCTTCTTTTTTTCTTATTAACACTTAATTTGGGGCTTAATGTATTTTTCTTTTTTAGTTTGTTCATTACCTTACAGTTATCTTTAGTGGCTTTATCTTTCTTATCCAGTAACTTAAATAAACTATTAAAATTAAATTTCTTATTTTTCTTTCTCAAGTGATTAACTTTCCCTTTCTTTTGGGACTTTACTTTTTTGGTTTCATACATCTCCTAGCCTATAGTTATTATTAATTAATAATTAGAATTACTATTTTTAATTTCTAATTTACTAATTCTTTCATCTAAATTAGGAGAGTCTCTTTCCACATTATTCTTATCTGTTGTCAAAAGGGAGGGGTCCATCCCCTGTAACATTTGTTCTTTATTAGAGTGAGCCTTCTGTACAATATGCTGCTCTGCAAGAGTACATTCTGTATTATATTTATCATGCAGGTGAGCCAGAGCCTCTTGCACTATATCTATTCATTTCCTGGTCAGATCATAAAATGAAGTTTTTAAATTTGCTAGTTCATCAAATAATTTCCCTACCAAGCATCCATGTGAAAATCATTGTGAGCTAATAATTTCTAAATTTGAAGAACCTGGTTTCTTTTTATCATCAAAAATTAGAGTTGGATATTCGCTAGATGTACATGTCATGAACATAGTTATCAGTAAAGGTTGCTTGTTGGTCTTGTAATACTAAAATGGGCTGTTCATTATTAGGTTTTTTTTTTTTCATTTTGTAAGGGTTGAGACTCCTGACTAGGACTTTTCTGTTTGCTTCACTTCTTACCTTTAGAACTAAAATAGTTTGTTAGCTGATTTTCATGTCCGCAAGCATCCTTTTTTGTTTCCTCGTAACCATTTCCATATCTTAGGATATAAAATATAGTCTCTTCAATAGGATATCTACAATATCTTATGATATTCACTAAAAGCAAAGAGTCAAAAGGTAAAAACAATATGACCAATACCTTATCATAAAAATTCTCAATTCTAAATTATATTTCAATATACTATTAGCTCTAGTCACACTCTATTTCTTATTTCTCGCCACAAGTCATTATTAAGGAATGTGAGTTATCCACTTTGAGAATCTGCAAACAATCTGGTTGAGATTAGTTACTGGGGTAAGAATCAGCTATTCATTTGTAGAATCAGCAGGACATCTGGTGTTTCCTCTAGCCAAGGTGGATATCTCACCTGTGAAGTCCCTGTTCACTCTCCCAGCACTAACACTCTGCCTTGGGTTGCCTTGGGCTTGGGCCACACCCCAGCAGGACAACGGGTGTTTCCTACAGCCAGGTGGATATCTCGCTGGTGAAGTCCCTGTTCTTCTTCCCAGGACCAATCGGCTTATAATATAAATTAAAACACAGCATCTAAAACAATATGGCATAAAAAGTTTTAAAAGTATCAAACAATGCATTAAACAGTACATTCAGTTAAGACACTACTTTCAAAACATTAACAAATGAAATACATGCTTAAATATACTGTACATTACATGCTAAAAACAGCACAAACTTTGGCATGAGATTGACACCGCCACTAGAGAAAAGCTTGCAAAGTGAACAAACCTAAGATGTATATGCTAGAATTTGTTTAAATAAGGGGACAATGGTTCACTCTTCAGGTAGTCTGCGATTGCTTAAATATGCATTACTTTGATCAAATGTGATCAGTTATAGTTCTGACTAAAAGTCTTCTTAACCATTGTAAGTTCTCAGTTGTTTTTTTTCTTGATTTCCTTAACATTCACTCCAGACATTCCTTTTAAAGCAACTCCTCATAGCACAGATGCTGTTGCACAGCCCTACTTGTTTCACACTCTGCTTTGTGATCTTCTAGCTGTGCCTGGCTAGTTGGAGACTGCTGAAAAGCTAGCATTATTAAGGGCACAACAGTCAAGGGCTACTCCTGAAGTTATCTCCTGCTAGACATCTAGGTGAATCCTTCTAGCGCTGGACTCTGCTGCCCTCCTGGAGCTTTGCCATCATCTCACAGCACCATTTCCTGCTCCCTTCAACAACTACCTCAAATCACTAGCTCTTCTTCCAATGGGATTCTTTTATACTCAAAAGCTTACTCCTTTTCAGCTTTGATCTCTTCAGACTCAATCTCTCTTTTCACTAGTCTCCAACTGTCCACCACTGAATTACCTTTTCTTTTTAAAATCTTGGCCACAATTTCTAACCAGTTACTGATTATGGACCTTCTACCTACCATCCCTTGACAAACATAATCCCTGTATGAATTAAAAACAGCATTTCACTCTTTCTTGTTGCTATTTTGTATTCTTGTTGCTATGTATCTTGTTGCTATGTGTCTATATACCGTAACTCAATTCTGACTTACGGTGACCCTATCATAGTTGTTGTGGGGTTTTTTTGCCATTAGTTATTTGGAAGAGGTTTGCCATTGCCTTCCTGTTAGGCAAAGGGCTTGCCTACATCGGCCAAATGAAGTGGTTTCCCCTTGCCCTCATAGTACCCTGTGTTCATCACACAGGGCTAAAGCTCCAATTTGAGTGTCAGTTGTCTTCACAACATGAGGCCAGCTCCACACCAAATCCAGCTCATCCATCCCTTAAACAAGATTAAAAAGTCTGGAACACTCCAGAGCAACACTGGGCAGCTGCACATGTCCCTCTGTAGAAATCACTGCTCCTGGTAATAATCACTACCTCTGAAGTCACAACAAGGCACCCAGCAATGTAATTGACACTGGGTGTTTTATTTTCAACCTCAGAGGGAATGACTTGTGTCAGTGGCACTGGGCAACAGAGTGAGATGTGTGTGTAGACAGCTACCTGGCATCACTCCAGAGTGCAGAGGTAATGGGGGAAATTTTGGACAGCACTGGGCCCAGAATACTCTGGATTGATCCCCAAGTATTCTGGCCAGTGTAGACCCATTCTGAAAGAGTGTGACTAGCCAGTGTGTGTCTTATACAAAGAAAAGGAGAGGACAAGTAGAAGAAACAACAAGGAATTTGTGGTTTGGGTATTGTTCTGAAGAAATGAATGGCATTAGAAACAATGCTCTAGGTATGCAAAGGGATCTTGTAGCACACTTGAGATTAACTGAGAGAAAGAAGTTGGTAGCATGAGCTTTCATAGACTTAAGTCTACTTCCTCAGATGCATGTTGTAGGCTTAAACCTATAAAAGCTCATGCTACCAACTTCTGTCTTTCCATCTCAAAGGTGCTACAAGATCCCTTTAGATACTGATTTTCCAGACTAACATGGCTATTCCATTGAATGCTCTAGAGATTGTGTGTCAAATCTAATGTTCATATACCTAAAAAATTATTTTACATATTGTATATATGCTCTCCTAAAAACATATTGGAAATCTTTTCTTGATAAATTTTGGAAACCAGATCATTCACATGAAAACAAAAATATTAATGAGAAAAAAGCTAGCATTATTAAGGGCACAACAGTCACCAGAGATGCATGTCAAATGCATTAATGGATTAAATTTGTGGATATGAAGTCTAGAAATTAACCTTTTGAAAAATCCTTTGTTCGTTTGTGTTTCTGCTCAAATGTTTCAAATGTTTTTTCCCCAAACAGTATAATGCTATTAGAAAAGATACCCCGTTTATCAGCTGGTTTCTTTGTTCTATGGATTCATGGTGCAGCTATAATGAACAAATAGAAAAACTGCAGTACTCTGTTTTGGGTAGTTTTGATAATTTCAAGTTTGTTTTGATTTGTACTCCATCTCTAAAATGTATTAATTCCAAAATCTGGTGTCTTATCAGTATTATTGCCTTTCATAAATACTCTATGTATTCATTTTGTTTTGAGTCAAGCAATAAACTGGACGAGGATTTTCTGGAATGTGTTACCTTTCTCCCTCCAACTTCCTTGAGGTATAATTGCGATGTTTATTCCAGTAACAACAGGTATGTTTTGCCCATAATAACCATATGTTTTAAAACGTATTTGCTGAATCTTTTGAAAGGTAAAAATATTTAGTACCCATCCTGTATTGTGATTCCTGACATTGTGGTATGCTTCAAACTTCAGAGAAAAATGTTATTGACAGAGGGCTAAAATAACACCTGTTGGTTAATATTGTGCCAATGTCTTGAATATGTGCTTTTAGCTGCTTGCTGAGCCTGCTTTTAACCTTTAATATATCTAAGAAATAAATATGAATGAAAACAAGTTTTTACAATTAAGTGTCCTATCCTGATGTAAAGATAAATCTGGTGATGTTCAGGCAGACTTTCATATTTCTATTCCATTTGTCCTGCTCTTAGAAAAAATTGAATATCTAGGGAGTTCAGGATGGCTCCATCTTTCTGCCAGCAAGTTAAAATATTTTCTCCCATCAGGCTTGTAGAAACTGAATGGGATGGATTTTTGTTCTGAAAGATTCTCACATGCTTTATGCAACTGTGGCTAAGGCTTAATGTGTCATGTTTAACAACATCACCAGGGGCTGACCGTGGCATCACAAAGGACCATTCTTAGATCTTGAAGTTTGGTCCTGAGATTTCAGAGCATTTGCAACCCTAGGATCTTCAACCACTGGGAGTGGAATCTCAGAAATTCTAAGCTTGCTCCTCCTCCCATTTTATTAGAGGAGCCAACTATTTAGTCAGTTCACAGCATGAGGAGCTGTGCCTACAACTGCTGGCTCTTTCTCTCTGGAGACATATGAAATGATACTCCATGGTGGTAATGTGGCATCAGTGGGGCAGTGTTTTTAGGAGGGAAACTGCTATCTTTTGACATCATCTAAGCCCCAGGAAATGACCTTACAGGCAGTCCAGCTAGTACTCCATTGTACACTGTAAAAAATATTGGTCCACATTTAGGTCTATTAAAAAAAGATTTTTTTTATTGTCCATGTTTCCTAAGAAACAGTTGGTTGCACAATTGTACCCCTTTCTGTGGAGACACTATAAATCTAGATAACTACATGGATGTCAACTGAGCAGTATGGAATTTGCATTTAGATATAGGCTTGATCAAAGGCTGCTACATTTATGGATATACGATATGGATTTGGCATGGAAGTGAACAAGACTTATGACTTTCTCAGATCCCTCTTCACTGCCCAGATTATTAATCAAATGCTATGAATTGGAATTATAGATTTTTGGCCAGTGTCAGTTATTGCACCCTCAGATTTATTATTCTTTCGCTAAATAAGGAGCCAGCTAATGGGCCCATTCAGAAAGAGGATGAGGAAAGAATATATAAATCAGAAGATGACTTGCCTTCTTTTGGACTCCAGAATTTTTGCTAGATACTTAACCAGTAATAACAGTATACTGTATCTCTTTACCCGGATTGAAATTTTGGACACTATGGCTGTGATTCTACAATGTACTAGCCTAGTGTAAAGTTCAGTCCTGGGAAGCTGCCTTGCATGGATGGTGGTAGAGACAGAGAGAGGCACTGCATGAGGAAATAATCAATACCTATTTCCTCATCATCCCCAAAATTATGTATGCTGGTTAAACCAGCATATGTTTATGCTAAAATCCTATCCACCTATCCAGCAGTAAACTCCATATTGGTGGATGGGAATGAATTAAGTGAGCAGAGGACAACTTCACCAGGGGCCCTCAAAATCTAGCATAGATGAACATCTGCATGATATTTTTTTCCCCGCTGGAATTTCTAATAATCATTTCTGCAGACAAAAATAAAAAAAAATGTTAAATCATATATCTTTGCCATCTTAAAATGAGTATGACTACCAGCCACCCTGTTTTTCCTCTCAAAAGCAGACAAAGGGTAATCTGTTTGTATGTGTTTGTGTGTATATTTAGGTATATTTAAAGAGATAGCTATGTTAGTCTGTTTCAACATAAAAAAAAAACCATATAGGAATCCAGGAACACCTTTGGTACTTACTGGTTTATTGTACCACAAGCTTTCCATGTATCTGAGAAGTGGATTGCTATCTAAAACTTAATGGTAAAATGAACCAATTACTCTCAAAGATGCTGCTAGATTTATTTATGCTTTTTAATGTACACGCAAGTGTGGTCAAGGGGAAAATTAGAGGGAAAATTGGGTTGCACTAACAGAAACAACTGCACAGTCTCAGCTTTTATTAATGTCAGAACACCTAGTCCAATGTGCATTATTAATTAACTTATTCCTCCTTCAGTATTATTCACTTTTGTCTTTCTAATGGCTCATTTATCACCCAAGAGTGTCACTTTGCGATACTTAATAATCTAATGAAAGAGACAAAATGAATTTTGGTTCAACTTGAAAAACCAAACTGAACAGAGACATTTATATGAACATTGCTGATAACCGAATGATTTGCCAAGGGCTGAGATTGTGTGTGTGTGTTACTTATGCATTTAGCACTGAAGGCAAGGCATTGGACCTTTATGCTGAAGCTTATCATTTCAACACCATGTTGAGTATCCAAAGTGCTTTATGACTCATATGTCATTCATCTTCAAAGCAGCCCTGCTAGGTACCTTACAATTGTCTCTTTCCAAAACACACACACTTTTCAGTGAGGAATGAAGCTTGGGAATTAGTGACTGACTCAAGGCTTCCCATTGAGTCTATGATTGAGCTAGGATTTGAATTTAAATATCTCACTCAGAGCCCAATATACAGCACATATAGTCCCAGAACTCTCTTTGGAGACAATCCTGAAAACTCTTCCTTGAGAAATAGGATTTGGACATGCCCAGTGATGGCTCTTCTTTAGCAGGATGTACTGTAGATGTACTGTGGGATGTTGATTTTGAATTTAAAAATCTTTGACATTTGTAGATGCTTATGTAATTTTAAATATATCTTTGTTACCTTGACCTAAATCGAATTGCTACTCCCAGGGTTTTTCTGCACTGAATAGTTATAGCAGTTTGATACTAGGTAAACTGCTGTGGCTCCATCCTATAGAATCTTCAGGTTTGTAGTATGGTGAAGGATTTGAAATTCTCTGCCAGAAATTGACCAGATACTAGCCAACTCTCCTGACCTTCCAATTCCCAAGGTACAATTTAAACTGGTTTATCCTCAGTTCTTCTCAACTTACCTTGGTGGTGCAGATACCAGGATTCCATAGGATGGAGTTATAACAATTAAAAGTAGTATCAGGCTGTTATAATTATACAATGTGGATACATCCCTAGCTAGATCAGATCCTTTGAATCAATTGCTGGACAGTAAGACAGTATTTATGTAAATCATATAGATTCCCTAGCTTTATTCTGATTGGAGCTAGCAGTTAGATGTAGGATGTGGAGTTTTAACTGATGGTCACTCTGAGTGGTTCCACTGTACTCCTGTAGCAAAGATAAATTCCATGGCTAGAAAGACAGAAACATGCAATCCATTATTCAATAGTTTGAAGATCTCACTGCTCCCCTGCCACTTTTACTTTGAACATGTGTCTTATAGGTGACAATTTCAACTAGATATCTTTTTGGACATACCTAGCCCATGATTACATGATTACATGAACTCCAACTCACTGTTCCTTTACTTATGTACCTCTTTTTTTTTAATTTGCAGTAAAAAATAAGTGGCCTAAATTCAATTGTTGGCCCCAATTACAGCAGAGACGTTGGATCAATGGGAAACCTACATAAATTCAATTGATTAATTGATTAATTGCATCTGCTTTGGAACAAGCAGATTTAGGCAAATAAATATATAGCTATGGAATATATATATATACCATTTTGGAATACTTAATACTTAATTAGGTTAGCAAGTTAAGTATGATTGTTTATGTTATTTTTTTATTTTAATAATAATAATAATAATAACAACATTTATTTCTATCCCGCCCCTCTGCAACGCAATCGGGGCAGCTTACAATCATAAAACATCACAGCAATAAAACATCAATGTCAACACCCTAACCCACCCGCCCCTTAAAAAAGTATTAAACTAATCAATTTTAAAAACATAGTAAAACAATAACAAAAAGAAGGAATATATCCAATACAGTTTCACGGCAGATTGGGTATTTTATTATTCAAATCATTAAAAATCTTTAAAATTTGTCAATGCTATTTCCTTTAGAGTCAGGAAAGTGGTATGTAATATAAAATGAATTTATGCCAAAAGAAATCGCAACAATATTATCCTGTTTCATTTACATTTATTTCTTCAATTGAATCTGCAAAAATGTGAGCAATGAGTCAGCAAATTGATGGTGCAAAGCAATATCTCTCCTTTAAACTGTAATCCAATTGTTTTCTGCCCTTGAAGAATATTGCTGGCTTGTATTAGGGGAGTAAATGCTCTGAACTACCTCCCAGATGGTAAAAATGATTATTGCCCTCTGACATCCATTTGAACACTATTGCCAAATAATATAATAGAAAAACAGAAAGAAGAGGCCATCAAAGAAAATCAAAGCTGGAACCAGGATATTCATAATATTATTCTGAACCAGATGTACAGTTCTTAAGTATACCATCTTCCTTCTACATTGGTTATGCTGAGATGATGGGAACTGCACTCCAACAACAGCTGAAAAGACAAATCTCCCCTTCTGTAATATAAACCAATATCAGCATTATAATACCGGCCATGCAAGTTGTGTGAAAAAAAATGAAGGCATTCAAAAATTTTTTTTCTGTGCCACTTCTTCTAAACCAGCCTTCTCCAGCTTGGTGCCCTCGATTATGCCCTTAAAATGGGCCTTAGCCAGTTTGGGTAATGGTAAGGAAAGTTATCAAACCAAAACATCTGGAAGGTAGGTTCTGCTTTTTTGGGGAAAGTTCAAGACAAAAAAAAAAAAACAACAACTCTTGGGATGAGAGTATTGGAGAGAGATGGTGGATGAAAAGTACATGAACTGGAGGTGATGGGGTGAAGATGGTAATTCTCCACCAAACCTCCAAGTATTAAAGGGGACATCTGCATAATGGCCTGCTTATATACAAGCCAACACATATTAGATCTGAAAACATGATTTGTAATTTACAAAAGTATAAAGCACCAGTCCCGTTATCAGGGCCTATGTATTAAGGTTTCTGTACACATGTCATTTTGAACAATGCTTGGAACATTAGTTTTTTTTTTTGTGGGGAAAAATAATTTGATGTATTAATAGCAGCTTGACAACAGAGGAGAGTCATTTATACATTGTATTATCCACATGAAACATTCTGATATACTCAGGCTCTTAAACTGATTAATTACTTAGGGCCTTAATAACCTAAGCATGGGGAAACTTCTGAAAAGGAAGAAATTATTTGTAGAAGTCTTTATCCTTGCATAAACAGAGAACACAATGAGTATTCATTGGGGTTTTGGGAATAAATGTACCCATGCAAATTTATTTATGCAACACTCAGGGGACAATTTAAAATCCCCTACCAAGAGGAAATGTACAGAGTTCATGAAAACCACATGGAGGAAACAAAAATGGGATTACAAACCCATCTCCCAATGTTTAATCCATTTTTTTTTTAGAGTTCCTTCCAGCAGACAGAGAGAAGCATGTGAATATGAGTGGCAGCAGCACAGGCTGTACAGTATCTTCTTATTTTCTCCAGCCCTTTGTTTTTTCGGGTCTTCTGTCAAACCTTTTGCCTCTTCCAGATTCCTCTCTCAGTCCTTTCTGTTTCTGTGTCTTTTTGATCATCTATGGTATCATTCCCACTACATAATAAACTGGTTTGCAAACTGATCTGAACTGGTTTAAATGGCCCTTGCTTGCACTTGCGCTGATTCCCTGACACAGTTTGTGATGCCCATTTAAAGTGCTTCTTCCAGATCCACTGTATTCCCTGCATCTTTTGCAATGAATTGATTCAGCACTAGTGTGAATGAGCTGTGGATGTGAATTGGTTCCCTGTGGCACAGCCAGCCCTGTGACATGATTCTATGTTCATTGATGAATGTGAACGTGAAGTGGATTAAATTGAAATGGGTAAGATTCAATTGCTGCTCGAATAGTGTGAACATCTATTCAGCGCTAAATGCTTCCATCAATTTGACTCAAAAATAGTTTATTCTGTAGTGGGAATGAGGCCTGTGTCTTCCATCTGCTCTCCTATGAGTGCCCAGAGGCTTCTGCTGCTGTGCTGATCATGGCCTCCGTTTGTTATTGTTCTGTATTGTCCTATGCTGTAACAACTCTCTAGTCACAAGGCAGAAGTGCAATGTGAGAGACAGACTCATGTACCAGCATTTGAACCATATAGCAAATAATGTCTCCTCAATCCTCTTTCCTCCACCAATTAATGAACAAGTGAGTTGAAGCTCATTCAAATTGTGCTCATTTTTGTTATTAGTTTACCAAATATTGTAGGGTCTCACTAAGTTCAAGAACAATTGCCCTTGCAAGAAAGTTAGTAAAAATTCCAACAAAATAGATCTATCACTTCTTCTTCTTCTTTTCCCTCTTCTTCTTTTATCCTGCACATATAAGCCAGTATCGTGGTATGGTTTGGGTGTTGAACCCTAGAGATAAGGGTTTGAATAACCACTCAGCCATGGACACCCCTTGGGTGACTTTGGGCAAGTCACGCTCTCTTAGCCTCTGAGGAAGGCAAGAGCAAACCATCTCTGAACAAATTCTTGCGGGGAGAAAGTGGAAATAAACAGGCACGAGCGGAAGTCTTTAATTTATGGGATTTGTCCCGTTCCGCCTCGTCTGATAACTAAATTCAAATTTAAAAGGTGGTTAATTCGAACGAAAACCTGATCTTTTCATTTTTGGGATTTTTGAGGATTTGAAAAGATCAGATTTTTGTTCGAATTAACTCCTTTTTAAATTCGAATTTAGTTATCAGATGAGGCAGAACGGGACAAATCCCGTAAATTAAAGTCTTCCGCTCGTCCCGTTTATTTCCTCTTTCTCCCCGCGACTCCCCGTATGATAACGTCCTATGTAAGCATGCACTTTTCCTAACTCAGTATTGATCAGTCTAGTGTCCCTCCCAAAGGTATTGTACTAGAATGGTTATCACCCTTTGCCTGCATATCCAGTGATCATGAATGATAGGAAACATCTGGAGGGCATCTAGGAGGCTGTCCTATCATCCTTTTTCTATATATTGTGCAGCATAATTAGACAACCAATTTATTTTTCCTGCATTTTGTCATATTCATTTTCTCCGTATTTGCATCTTGAAGTCCTTTGCCCTGCATTAAAACAGAATGCTGGAGCAAACTAAAATGAAACTGTAAATGTTGCCCTTGGCACAGTTTTCTTGCTCTACTAGGATAATAAAAATAATTGCCTTATGGGCATGCTCTACTCATATAGTAAACAAATTGTCAGAAAAAAAATTCAGGAGTTGTTTTTTGTTAGCTCATAACGCTTGATGACATTTATGTAATATCATATATTTCTATTAATTCTAGTTTCTCAGTATGAAAACAGCAACCATAGAATAGAATTTGGTCTGAACCCTGCAGTAATTTATAACCTTCTTTGCTCTTTTATTCTCAGATATGAATTAGAATCTAGATGTGCCAAAGGTTTAGTCATTTCCAATCAAAAAGTCCAGTTCAAGCCTCTCTTGGGAGAAAGGCCAGCATATGTTACAGAGGAGGCTCTTACAATGAGCCTCCTTATATACCATCAGTGCTCATTCCCACAATATTTTGACACACAGTCTGGGGCATTATGGGAAATGCAGAAAGACAACTTCCTAACTTCCTATTAGAAGGGACAGATAACTTTGGTGGGGCTGTAAGACAAATGTTTACCTCCAGCAAATCCCATGGGATAGATTGGAGTCAAAAACAAAGAACAATCACCCCCAAGGAAAACATCAAAGCTAAAAGCATTTGTTTTGCTTTCACTAATGAGTTAAACTGGGGAAATAGTGACTCATGGAGGCTTCCAGCGATGGAAACAGTCCATTTTTCCAGGAAGATTTTTTTTTCTGGAACATGAAAGGACTTGAAAGATAATGTGGGCCACAAAAATCAAAATCAAAAACAAAACCTTGAGGTCTATGTGGGGCCTTTTAATGGCATTTTGCCCAGCCTTATTAAAAGGGATGTGGGTGCATGGATGGACCCTACCAATGGTATGTGTCAATCCAAGGAAGTCAGGTTTGGCTGCTGATCCTTGATTTTTGTGCTTTCAATGATAAGCTTGCAGCATACATTTGTTATAATATATTCACCATATATTCAGCTTATTTCTATAGGTGTATGGAAACAAAATATCTCCAATCTAGGGTGGATGGGGAACTATGTGCACAAATGAGTGCTTACATGTAAATGGCCCCAGCCTGAGCAGCCCAGCTAATACGTCATAGAGACAGTGTGTATTAGGGATGGAATTCTGTTGGGGCACTATATCAGCAGTTGCCTTTTCTTAAGCTGACAAAATTTGCCAGATTTGAACAGTACATTATTCTAATGCTTTGTCTTCTTCATGGCTACTTTACCCATAGGCTTTTTTTCTCCTGCTGCCACCAACTATGGGGGGGGGGGGGTATAATTGCACTGACATAGTGCATCAGCATGTTGCTGGCCAGTGTTTTTTGAAAGCAAGGCAATCTCAGCCATCATTATTTCCTGCCTGCTATGGATGCTGAGGGAAATGGAGCCACAGATTTAATTTCATGATTTGAGTTGCACAGCTAAGTGTTTTACACACACATGCATCAGCAAGATGTTAAGCTTCATATCATTTAGATCTGAACGTGTGTTTTTTGGCATGAAAATACACTCAGTGGTTTTCTTAGTGGCTAGACATTAGGTATATCAGTCATCTTTGCTTTGCTTACTGGAGACTATATCTTTAAGGTCCTGTGCCTGCTCTCAGTGAAAGCCCACTTGCAAATTCAGGATGTAAAACCTTGACTATTTCATTCTGGCATGCAAGGATGAGTAATTATAGTAGCTTTCTATCCACTGTGGGATAAAAATCTGATCTCTTTTTTTGATAAAATTACCAGCTTGGTAGATGAAGGGAATGCTGTGGATATAGTATATCTTGATTTCAGTAAGGCCTTTGACAAGGTTTCCCATGACATTCTTGCAAGCAAGTTGGTAAAATGTGGGCTAGACAAAGTAACTGTTACATGGATTTGTAATTGGTTAATTGGTCGAACGCAAAGGGTGCTCAACAATGGCTCCTTTTCAACTTGGAAAGAAGTGACCAGTGGGGTGCCACAGGGCTCTGTTCTGGGCCCAGTGCTATTCAATATCTTTATTAATGACTTGGATGATGGTATTGGGGGCATAGTTATCAAATTTGCAGACGACACCAAATTAGGAGGAGTAGCTAATACCCCAGAGGACAGGATCAAAATTCAAAATGTCTTGAACAGATTAGAAAGTTGGGCCAAAGCTAACAAAATGAAATTCAACACAGAGAAATGTAAGGTACTGCACTTAGGGCGGAAAAACGAAAAGTACAGATATATGATGGGGGACACCTGGCTGAATGAGACTACCTGTGAAAGGGATCTAGGAATCCAGGTGGACCACAAGTTGAACATGAGTCAACAGTGCGATGCAGCAGCTAAAAAGGCCAATGCAATTTTAGGCTGCATCAGTAGAAGTATAGTGTCTAGATCAAGAGAAGTAATAGTGCCACTCTATTCTGCTTTGGTCAGGCCTCACCTGGAATACTGTGTCCAGTTCTGGGCACCACAATTCAAAAAGGATGTGGAGAAACTGGAGCGTGTCCAAAGGAGGGCAACTAAAATGGTGAAGGGTCTGGAAAGCAAGCCCTATGAGGAACGACTTAGGGAGCTGGGGATGTTTAGCCTGGAGAAGAGAAGGCTGAGAGGTGATATGATAGCCGTGTTTAAATATTTGAAGGGATGTCATATCGAGGAGGGAACAAGCTTGTTTTCTGCTGCTCCAGAGACTAGGACCCGGAACAATGGATGCAAGCTGCAAGAAAAGAGATTCCACCTCAACATTAGGAGGAACGTCCTGACAGTAAGGGCGGTTCGACAGTGGAACACACTCCCTTGAAGAGTAGTGGAGTCTCCTTCCTTGGAGGTCTTTAAGCAGAGGCTGGATGGCCATCTGTCGGGGATGCTTTGATTGGGAGTTCCTGCATGGCAGGGGGTTGGACTGGATGGCCCTTGTGGTCTCTTCCAACTCTATGATTCTATGATTCTATGAAAACAAATAGTCTTTCCCAGTATTCTTTGCTTTTCCAAATTTCTCAAAAGTGTTGTGTAGAAATTACTCTGTGAAGAAAAGCATGTTCTGTCTCATGCAAAAATCTCATTTTCTGCATGCACTAAAAAGCCTGAGTTTTTCTTTGCAGAGTAATCTCTGTACTATAATTCATGATATTGAATACTAGAAGAAAATTGCACAGAATTCTTGCTGGTCCTTTCTGACTGTCAGGAAATCTATTTTTCAATCTGGGAACAAATAATTGTGAATATTCCTGTTACCAGTTATGCTCAATAAATATGAACATTAGACTTTCATATACAAGGTAGGAAGTCATCTGTTGCAAGAGCTTGCACAAATTGTTATGAAGGTATGCTGGACAGGTACAACTGGTAGCCTGGACCCTTGTTCATTTTGGAAAAAAAGTGAAGCCTCATTTCAAAAGGACAAACATGTATGTCTCTCCAATCCTCTCTACTGCTGACAAGGAAATGGTTTCATTGATGACAGCAATCAAGTCTTAACTGTCTTATTTATCTCCACTGAGTGGAGACCTGCCAAACTGGCTCACACTGGTACACTCCCCACTGTGAGGTATTGTGCAGCTTCCAGAAATGTTGGTCACTCTATCTGGATTTGAAAGAGGGTAAATATCTATATTTAATTGGCTTTGTATCATGTATGCAGCTCCATTGTTCTCCAGCACCCAGACCATCTAAGGAGATTATCATACTTACCTTTTCCCCCAATCTGAGCATGGGATGGGATTGGGCTGGGACGGGATGGGATGGGTGTTATTGCACATGAAAATACTGCTATGCTGTCTCCCGCCTGTCACCTGTCTCCCAGCCATGCTTAGCCCGCCAATTTTGGTAGTATGGAAGATTTCCATACTACCAAAATTGGCCAGCTAAGCACTGCTGAGGGACGTGTGGTGTTCAGGTGGCAGTACAGCAGCATTTTTGTGTGTGATAACACCTGTCCCAACCTGATCCCATCCTGTGTCCAGATCGGGGGAAAATGGCATGTGCCTAAGAGTCATTGTCAGTGCCCAAAGGGTACATTCACATCTGCCCTTTTGCACAAAGGCACAAGCTTTGCACTCATCACTAAGCACATGGTTGTCATTTTTAACCCTCCAGAGAATGACATTAAAGTCATGTTTTTCACCACTCAGAAGCATTTCTTTCATTTTAGGGGACAAGTTAGGAAGAGGTTAAATGCACTGACAGAGTCTCTCTCTCTCTCTCTCTCTCTCTCTGAGAACTACTTCCCTCTCTGCCATGAAGACTCCCCTTCACATCAAGGGTGAGAAAATGGGTCTGTTTTAGTCTGCAGTTCCTTAAGCTTAGCTACCCCCCCCCCCATACACCTCTTAGGCCTCATTCACACTTGCAAAAAACCCAACAGTTTTTTGAGTCGAATAGATCCGGGATCGCAGAATCGATTTGAACTGAGACCATGTTCTCACTACATTTTCCATTATGGAATGCCTCCGTGTCAATTTAACATGGTTCACAGTCACACTTACTTACAAAATGGATTCTCATATTAGATATGTTTGATACATCCCAGTTCTTTTTTTTTTTTTTAATGTCAATCATACAATGTGCATGGGCATGTTTCTGGTTATGCGAGCACACAGTGGCCACATGCATCAGCTGTCACTATTTTCATGAGCCTCTCTGTGTGTCTGTGTTTATGTATCTCTCTCTGTGTGTAAGATGCACACCCTCCTCCTTCTCTTTCCCTCCGTGCAGGGAAATGGGCTGCTAGAAGCACAGAGAGAGCAGGAGCATTTCTATTTCTATGGGAACAACAGCTGATCACACACACAGATGCACAGTTAGATCAGAACCACATTGTGATTTAAAGGGAACAATTGGCTGTACTGGAAATTGAAATCCACAGTCACAGATCCATGCATCCCAGGGCTGAAACCTCCATGGCACACATGGATCCATGCATCCCAAAGGAAAATCCCTCTGGCACCCATGGATCCACACATGTCAGGGGAGAATTCCCACCATGGCTCCCATGACTCCCTCCAGTGAACCCATGCAAATGTGACAGTTCATGAAAATGTCAATTTTTAAAAAACAACAACAAAAGACAACAAACAGCACTATTCTCGCCCAGCAGAAGCAGAAAACAGCTTCACAGATTGATTTAAAGGGACCACTTTGTTGAAATTCACAGCCCCATGGAAGCCCCATGACAGCCCATAGCAGTACTGAAAGGGGGGGGGGGGTGGAAATGGTGCTTTGCCACCAAGACCTGTGGTGGGATGGGTACCACCCCTCTGCCCATTGCCTCTCCCTCCCTGGATGATCCAGATGTGATCGGAAATGCGTTCACATTAGTTCATCATGGTTGCAAACTAGTTCTTTTCAAAAGAACCTCTAAACGATCCATCTTCAAAAGAACTGGTTCAGGAGGACTTGTGCCAATTCGTCCTGATTCAGCCCAATCACAATCAGGTTTGAAATTGACTCCAGTGTGAAATAGGCACATATAAGCTGGTTTAATCCAGTTTGCACACTGGTTTAAATCATAGCATGAATTACGCCTTAGACTGGTTAGGAGCAGAGTTGTAGAACCTTTGCTGTTTTCCCCCTCTTTTACTTTAAGAAACAGTTTGCATTGAATGTGCTGTAGACTGTTCTGTCAGTATCTGCTGCTATATTTTTCCTGTCTTTTAAATAAATAAATAAATACTTGTTTTTGCTGAAAAATCAGCTTGTCCTCAACCTGAATTCTTTCCTTTTATCTCATTCTTGCTTGGAGTCACTCTGGTTAATTGTCCATTTTTAAAACCTTCAGACTGTAAGGTCCTGCAGCTTCCCTCTTTCAGTCAGTAAACTCAGTGCACTGCCCTTAACATTCCTTCAACTCCCATTTCCCATTAACTTTAATGGGGAGATCAATAAATGGATAATTAGTCAACATCATAAGCACTTCAGTACCTTCAGAGTAGATGAACCCTGACAAATTTAAAATGAATAAGTATATGAACTTACGTGATAGCATTCTTTTTTAAAAATAATGAACTGGCTATAACCTAATTTTAGAATGGTGTTGAATAAAATTTCCAGATAGATGAAGGGATTTTTGCATGAGAGCAGTATTTACAATATGCAGATGATAAAAAAGGAATCCTTTTATTTTGCAGAAAAACTACAAACTGGTGATCCTAGATAACAACAGGGAAAATTTCAGAATGATGGTTGAAGGAAGTTTTCTCCAGGGGCAATATTCAACCCTCATGCACTACAGTGTAAAATTTCAATCTTCCACTTTGTTTTTAAATATGTGTACAAAGCTAGACATGCAGTGTTTGCCACAGTGTGACAATGCCACTGGCAGAGTAGCAAACAATGTCTTTAGACTTTGCCATGTACATGTTTTTCCTAGATAAATAAATTAAAACAACAAAAAATTGGGATTAAAAAATGCTTCCACCAATGTTTTTATTTTTCTCATTGGGGTACATTTTCCCCCAGAAAAGGTCACATACTAAGATTATTATTTTTTAAAGGTCACCTATTACCTTTCTGCACATCCTGATGTGGAGAGGCAGAAGTGATGTATTTTTGTCATTACAGTCTGCTGGCCTCACTGAAATTTCCTCCATCATGAGTATATTGTTATTCAGGGGATTTAAGAAATCTCCCAGAATATAAGGAACCAGCACTTTATATTATATTGTATCATTTTGTTGTATTTTTTCACCTTTCATTTGCTGATTCTGTATTTAAAATATATGCCCACAACTCATACTTGTTCTTGCTCTGCTAACTCACCATATTAATCAAAATGATTTCTATAAACTTACTGCATGTAATTAGCAGTTTTCCCTCATGAACAATTTGTTCCAAAAAGATTTTTGCAAATGGGACATTTCCCCTTTCATTCTTCATTCTGCATCTCCCTCCCAATTTCAATTAGATTTGGTATTAAATTTACACCAATCGGTATGCCAGCTGTGCCACATATTTGCTGGGAGGCCATTGGCACTTCTTTTTTTTGGTCTGTTCATTAGGCCTTCTGTTCAGTAAGGCCTCTGACAAGGTCATCCATATATTCTTGCAAACAAGCTAGTAAAATCTGGGCTAGACAAGGCTACTGTTAGGTGGATTTGTAATTGGTTGACTGACTGAACCCAAAGGATGCTCAGCAATGGTTCCTCTTCATCCTGGAGAGAAATGGCTAGTGTGGTGCCACAGGATTCTGTCCTGGGCCCAGTTCTATTCAACATCTTTATCAACAACCTAGATGCAAGAATAGAGGGCACGCTTATCAAATTTGCAGATGA
This sequence comes from Phrynosoma blainvillii, assembly GCA_026167975.1. Classification (NCBI taxonomy): domain Eukaryota; kingdom Metazoa; phylum Chordata; class Lepidosauria; order Squamata; family Phrynosomatidae; genus Phrynosoma; species Phrynosoma blainvillii. The sequence goes on from JANUYF010000004.1 coordinate 60,690,611, forward strand.
CACCAAATTAGGATTAGTAACTAATACCTCAGAGGTCAGGATCAGAATTCAAAATGACTTTAACAGATCAGAGAGTTGGGCCAAAACTGAGAAAATGAATTTCAGTCAGGAGAAATGTGAGGTACTATATTTAAGAAGGGGAAAAAAGACATAGGATGGATGACACCTGGTTTAACAACAGTACATGCAAAAGGGATCAAGGAGTCTTAGAGCCTCTGCAGACTGGCCTAAAGGGCTGCCCTGGAGGCAGAGATAGGGTGGGGCAACCACATGCCAGCTACCCCAATCCCACGCCAACGCTGTCCTGATGCCACATGCCATTACGCACAGTGTGTGGCATTAGGACGCCTTCCTGGCACAGCGTTCTGACATGCTGCACTGGAAAGGGCGAAGAAGAGTCACACGCTGGCTCTTACAGTGGCCTTTTGCCACCCCTAAAAAGAGTGGCATTTTGCCACTCTTTTTGGGGTGGCAAAAGGGAGGATCGGGGCTGTGGCATGGGGTAGCCACGGCCCCGATCTGCTGCTTCCTGGGGTGGCAGAGCCACCTTAGTAGACTACAGAGCCACCTTAGTAGACTACAAGCTGAACTTGTGTCAACAGTGTGGTGCAGCAGCTAAAAAAAAAGCCAATATGAATCTAGGCTCATTGATAGAAGTATAGCATCTGGATCAAGGGAAGTAACAGTGCCACTCTATTCTGCTTCAGTCAGACCTCACCGGAATACTGTGTTCCATTCTGGGCACCATGATTAAAGAGGGATATTGACAAGCTGGAATTTGTCTGCAGGAAAGTGGCCAAAATGATAAAAGTCTGGAAGCCATGCTGTATGAGGAGTGGCTTAGGGGGCAAGGTATGTTTAACCTGGAGAAGAGAAAGTTAAGATGCAACATTATAGTTTTGTTTAAATATTTGAAAAGATGCCATATTGAGGACAGAACAAGCTTGTTTTCTGCTGCTCCAGAGACTAGGACACAGAAATGGATGCCAACAGGAAAAGAGATTCCACCTCAACATTAGGAAGAAGTTCCTTCTGGCAAGAGCTATTTGACAGTGGAATACACTCAGAGTGTGGTGGAGTCTTCTTCTTTGGAGAATTTTGAACAAAGTTTGGATGGTTATCTGTTGGGAGGGCTTTGATTGTATATTCTTGCTTTTTGGGGGAGGGATTGTACTGGATGGCCCTAGTGGTCTCTTCCACTTCTATGATTCTATGATCAAAAGATGACTGTGAATACAGTTGAGGCTGGAAATGACTTTGCACAAATGAGGAACTAGATGGATGATTAATGAAATAGTATCCCCTTTCCTTTTTAAAGGTTCACTGAAATAAATCACAATTGCAGTGAATCATGGCCATAAAAGTGCCTGCAACATGAAGGCAATGCCAAAACTGTTAATTTATTTCTCTCCCCTGCCTCCTTCTGGGGAGAATGCAATGGCCAAACCATTAATTTATTTCTGTCTCCTATCCCATTCTAGGGAGTTGCTTTAAGTAGCAACCTATTTAAAATGATCTGAACAGAAACTCTAATATTATGTTGATTTTGCAAGGTCCATTTGAAAGTAATGAATCCAAGATCTGATCATCATGAATAAATTTATCTGGACAGAGGTTACCATATATAAAAACCTACAAAACCTAAAAGAAAGAAAACTTTAACTTTCCCATGTTTAAAGATCTCCCCCTGAAATGTGATTTTTTTCAATTTTGTGTTACTGGCAACAGTTTTAAAATACAGTCTTGCAGGGGTCACCATCTCATTTCCCTCCAAAATGGGCACAAAGTGGCTCATGTGAAGTAATTCCATGTCCAGTTAGTTTTACTGTGGGCCTACATATGTGCTAAAATAAGAAATCCTAATTCTTTTTAGTAAAGCAGTGGAGAAAGGGAGCATGCTGCCTCAGCTTCAAGGCCAGACTGGACTAAACGAGAAAAGAAAAGGTTAAACTGCAAGTACCAGGATATTTTTTTTTAAAAAAATTGCAATGTAGGAGTCACAGAATATTGTACAACCCCAGTGAGAATTCTAATACATTGAGAATTCTGATGAGAGTTATGATTAAGGTTGTAGTAAGGCTTATAATTTAACATTCCCTATGAAATTTCCAGGGACCTTCCATGCTACACAATGATAACAGTATGATTTTATATTAACTGCCATGGCCACATGACCTGGATTTTATAGACTGGTGAAGCAAACTGGCTGAGAATTCCAAATGCTCCTCCCTAAATGTCCAGCTTGGTGTAGTGGTTTGAGCATTGGAATACAGCTCTGGAGATCAGGATTCAAATCCCTGTTCAGCCTTGCGAGCTTATCTCACCACACTCTTAAAAGGGGGCTAAGGGTCATTGCAGACCAGCCCAAAGGGCCAGCCTAGGGGTGGAGTTGGCCGTACACACGCCCTCCTGGTGCAGCGTGAAAACACGCTGTGCTGAAAAGGCACAGAAGAGCCGCGGCGCCGGCTCTTGGGGTAGCCTTTTGCCTCTTTTAGGGGTGGCAAAAGGGAGAATCAGGGCCACGGCATGCGGTTGCCATAGCCCCAATCCGCTGCTTGCAGAGGTGGCTCTCTGCCACTCCAACGGGCCCTTAGTCACTTTAACAGCTCTGATTGCCTCCTGTTGCATTTTGGGATTTGTAGTTCAGTGAAAATTTAAGGCTCTCTGGCTGAATATTCTAAATGCCTCTTCCTAAACTACAAGTTCCAGAATGCAACAGGAAGCAGCTGGAGCAGTTAAAATGACCTAGCCCCTAAGAGTGTAGAGTGATAGTCTCCATGGAAACCCCCTTGGGCCAGTCACACATTCTCAGTCCCAGAAAACTCTGTGATAGTTACCATCAGTCATAAAGAACTTGAAGGCACACAACAACAACAACAACATACCAATTCCAGTATTAGAATTCTATGTTTGCTATGGCAGTTACAGTGGAATCATAGTCCTATAACTATATAGTGCAAGGTGGCCCCACATAATTTCTGTCAACAGCTTGAAAAAAGCCAATTAACTATTCTCATTCAGTTTTGGAACCATACCCTAACTGGTCCCCAAAGGCAATCTTTCTCTGGCAAGCAGACACATTGCTTTTAGAAATATGTAACATAAGGAGTGGATCAAGTGGAACCAAGCTAGTTAAAATAGAATCATGGTGCTATAAATATTTATAGTGTGAAAAGCTATCCTCCCAATGGAAGAAATGTTTAACTTCCTTTGAATGGGACTGGTTTACCAAGAATGAGCACACACCATGTCTGCTTTGCTGCACCATGCATCAAAGAATGGCATGGGACCTTTTAAAAAATCCCAGAAGTGTTACAGTAGCTGAAACAAAAAGTATCATAATGGCAGAATGTAATAGATTGGTTGGGGCTGGGGGAGGGGTGCAGGGGGTGCTGACTGCATTGGGTGACACCCCAGAAGGGGGATGACACCCAGAAGAGGGGGGCAACACTCGGTCAGTCCCCTGCTCTCCACAGGCACTCATTGGACCCATGAGAATGCTGCTCTGGGCATTGGGGGAGGGGTCTCCAGACCTGGCGGTTGGCAGGTGGCTATTTCTCCTGCCACAGGGCCACTTTCCCAGCCCATGCAGCCATTTCAAGGGCCTCGGGGATTTCCATGCCTCGGGAAAGGGGTCACTGGCCAGGGCGGGTGGCAGGTGGCTGCTTTCCGTGCTGCTGCTTTCCATGCAGCTGCTTTCCTGGCCCATGCAGCCATTTCAAAGGGTCTTGGGGGATCTCTAGGGCTCATGGGAGGGGTCTCCAGCCCAGGGGGGTGGTGGGTGGCTGTTTCTCCAGCTGTGTGGTCACTTTCCTGGCCTGTGTGGCCATTTCCAAGGGCCTTGGGGCGATTTCTGGGCTCAGGGGTAGGGTCACTGGCCTGGGCAGGCAGCAAGCGGCTGTTTCCCTGGCTGTGTAGCTGCCTTTCTGGCCTGCATGGTGATTTCCAAATGCCTTGGGAGGTCTCCGGGCCTTGGGGGAGGGGTCTCTAGTCCAGGCAGGTGGCTGTTTCCACGGCCCGCATGGCCATTTTCACATGACCCAGCCCCCAGAGGTTCTGCACAGAAGCCCGGCTCCCAGAAGCCCGGGCGGGGATGCCACTGGTTAGGGCTCTTTAATTTTTGTTCAAACTGTTTTTGTGGTTGTTATTATAAATCAAACTGTACACAGTTAAGGCTAGGGTAACTTTTTACAGCTCTGCAGTGACAATGTAATAGAAGGCCTACATTGTGTACTTAGTTCAGTGTGGTTCCTGCAATAAAAATATGACTGTAGCTGCATCCATGCTGCAGACATAAAGCTTTGATCCCAACTTAATTGCCATGACTCCAAGCTATGGAATTTTGTGGTTTGTAGTTTTGTGAAATATTTAGCCAAAAACAGAGAGCTCTGGTGCTCCACCAAACTACACACCCCAGAATTCCATAGCATTGTGACATGGAAGTTAAAGTGGGGTCAAACTGCTTTATTTCTGCAGTGTGGCAGAGGCCAATGTCATAGGATGCCTACATTATGTGCCTAGTTTGGTGTAGATCTTGCAATAAAATGGAGACTGACCTGATTGGAGACTGACCTGATTTTACATGCTCTGATAGGTATTTCTCTCACAATTCTTAAAAATAATTTTTAATGATAAAGAGATTTTACCCCCAAGAAGTAATTCCTAGGGAGAGACAGTTGATCATCCTGGGCTATTAGTCTCCAAGAATATAACAGTCCACCTGAAGCAATAACAAATTTTCAATATGATCTTAAACTTGTTTACTCTGAAATAAGTTTCAATTTATTAATTACTAAGTAGGTGTTCATAGGCTTATAGCCTTATTCATTCATTCCAAAGATGTTTTCCTTCTTTCTGATATATGATACACAGCAATGAGATAGCAGTAGAAACAACATCTGCTAGAGGGAGATAAATTTGATTTCTGTCTATGCAGAAGGTTGAGAAATGTACAGATCATTAGACGCCACTAAATCAAGCCTAACAGAAAACTGAAATGGAAAACCTGAAAATAATGTGGCCCTCAGCTATGCACCAGTGAATGTCCCTGCAATGCAAATAAACTGATAATATAAGCTCATCCCCCCCACCCAATATCAAGAGAATCCAAGGGCTTTATCACACTGGAGACAATCCCATGAATAAAGCGCATTTAATCCCAAAATCATCCCGCAAGAGTGGGATGATTTTAACATCCCTGATATCACCATTATGCTACAATTAATCTGTGAATAAAGTGGCAAAATCCCACTACTTTTTATTTTTGGAATTTTCCCATGTATAAAAAGTGATGGGATTTTGCTGCTTTATTCACGGGTTAATTGCAGGATAATGGTGACATTGAGGGATATCATCTGAAAATCATCCCGCTCTTGTGGGATATTTTTGGGATTAAATGTCCTTTATACATGGGAAGAGGATGCTTCCCTCCCATGTGATAAAGTCCCAAGAAGAAACAACATGCAATTTCATTGATCTCAAAGATGTATCATTCAAACGGATAATGATTCTATGAGTGATGTTCCTTCTTTTCCCTTCAAGCCAGTATTCAGATAATATGTAAGCACAGCAAAGGTGGCTCAGCTGAACTTTATACTTAATTAGCCTATCATGGGAACATGGGCAAAAGAAAGCCAGCATAGTACAAATGATGAACACTGGATTTATATACTTGAACACCCAGATTCACATTCTCACTCAGCTGAGGTGCTATAAGCATTACCCAAACATTGTCAACAGAGGCTGGTTCTTTTGTGTCAGACTGTAGTAGATACCCAGCAGAATTTGGACAGCTGCACTTTCCACAGTTGTTGTTGTTGTTGTTGTTGTTGTTTATCTTCAACTCATTTCCAATTTATGATGACCTGAAAGTGAACATATCATAGGGTTTCTTGGCAAAATTTGTTTAGAGGAGGTTTGCCATTACCTTCCCCTGATGCTGAAAGCATGTAGGTTGCCCAAAGTCACCCAGTGGCTTTCATGGCCAAGTGGGGAATCGAAACCTAGGGCCTAAGCAGACTGGCGGCACAGGGCCGCCGTGGGAAGGTGCGCTGCGGGACCGAGGCATCCCCATGCCTTGATCCTGCGGCGCACCTTTGTCATCCCTGAGAGGAGCGCTAAAATAGCGCTCCTTTCACAAGTCAGTGAAAGTGTGCCACAAAAGTTTGTGGCGCACTTTCACTGACTTTTCCACTGCAGCATGTCCGGACGCTGCGGCGGGAGGTTGCCCTCGGAGCGCCGGCCGTGTGGAGGGCCGGCGGCTCCGAGGGCAACCTCGGGAGGAGGAAGGGGCGCCGAGGGTGCGGCTGCCCCTACTCTTCCCTGCCTCCAGGACGGCTCTATTAGCCGTCTGCCGAGGCCCCTAGTCTCCAGAGTTCCACTCCAGCACTCAACCACTATGCCATGCTGGCTCTCAAACTCCCCACTCTATCCCTGCAAAAAAGGGTCAATTTTCCCCCTCATCCTCCCAAGCACCCTATAGAGGGTGTTGGGGATTTAAAAAAAAAAATCACAACAGGAATTCTATTCCCGGTTTACCTCCTGTAAGGGAAAGGCTGCCCTTGGGTCTTAAATAGTGGAGGGACTAAAAACTTGAGAAAATTGTCCCCAGACTCCCAGAGGTCATTTGGGGGCAATAATCATTTTTTAAAAAATAATAGTGGAAGGCCCTGGGATCCACACAAATGGCTCTGGACGAGTGTACATTCCCGACCACTGCTGCACTGTATCTGACAAGGATAGCTGTTGAGGGTAAATATGAAAGACCAATGAATACCCCTCTGAGCTGTTCAGAGGAAGGATAGAGTAAAAATAATGTAAAGCCACTAAATGTAGCATTTGAAAGAATTCCTTTGGACTATGAAACCAAACTGGACCCACTAAGCACGTGCACCAACACACACAACAACAACAACAACAACAACAACAACAACAACAACAACAACCCTGTGGATAAGGTTAATGTGCTGGTAAAGCTCTATCATTTTATTTATTTGTTTCATTTTATGCCGCTTTTCATTTGTGGCCCACAAATGAAAAACATTTTTAAAACTTTGCAATAAATGTTTTTAAACAATTCAAAACATCAAAATAGAAACAGTATAAAATTACATATGTTAAAAACAAAAAAACAAACCAAAACTACAACACACACCCATATAACACACATCCCATATAAAAACCACTCATGATTATGCATTAAAAGCCTGCCTGAATAAAAATGTTTTTGCTTGCTGGTGAAGGGGGCTAGTTTAGACTCCCAGGGAAGGGCATTCCAGAGAATTCAAGAGAATATTTGGAATGCAATCTTCAATACTAATATCCAGTTTATAACCTCCTCAAAAGGTACTCTGATCTCTCTTTTTAATAGGTTGCTGTGTTTAGCCTATGCAGGTTTTCCCAGAGTTATATATCTTGAACTGCTACAAGACATATTGAAATGATGCAGCTCATGTTCACCCAGACAGTTTTAAAACTCCCATAGTTTTTAAGATCCTCAGTTTATTTTTTAAAAAATGACTACTTTTACAACTATTTAAAACATCTTCTGTTCAGTTACTTCATATTTGGCTGTAGCTTGCACACCCCAAAGAGGTTATTTTAATCTTGGACCAGCATTCTTTGGTAACAATGTAGTCTTAGCTTGGGACGTTATCACACGGGGGAAATCTGTTGGTTAATCCACACAAATCCCAAACAAAAAGCGAATTTGCGCCTCATGATTTCACACGACGTCGCACAGATACTGGTCAGAAACTGGACAGAAACTGGTATTATCCAAGATCTTTTTAATTTCAGGAGTTTAGAGGAAATGCATTTACGAAATTACAGTAATTTCGCATTTACTGTAATGTGAAAAGCAAATACTCTTTTAAAACCTGGAGGAGGGCCAAGAGGAGGAGGAGGAGGGGCCTCCAGGGAGGGAGAGTCCCGGGCTCCTGCCATGCAGGGAAGGGGAGGCAGCCCAGGAGAGGGAAGTTTGGGATGGAGGAGAAGTTTGGCACTTGGGATGGAGGGAAAAGGAGGGGAAAGAAGTCTTCCCTCGCAGCAGCTGTGGGTGGATGTGGGTGCAAGTGTGGGGTGTGCTTGTGGAGCAACTTGGAGATCCATCTCACCATGAAGTTCTGCCCTTCAGATCCTACAAAGGGGAAAGGCTTAGGGGGGGGGGCATGGGAGCTACCTCCAGTTTCCCCCTCTCAATCCCTACCTTGCTTCGGCTTGGCTTGCCTTGCCTTTCCAGCCTCCTCTTCCTCCTCTGCTCTCTTGAGAGGTCCTAACCCCAACGGAAGGGGGTTAGGACCTGTGCAGGAGGACATGACCCCAAATGGAGGACAATTTTGCACAATTAAGTTCTATTTTCGCTTTCTTTTCAGGATGCTTCATTTCCACTTCATTATCTCTTTAACAATGAAACTGGCCCATGTGTGATAAGGTCCCTAGATAGGCTTCCTGACGGTGCAGCCAAATAGATCTAAAGAGAAAAGCATGAAACCATCTCTAGTGACTTATCTCTTCTTCTGATACTCTCAAAGTTCTGTCTTTTGTTTTGAAATGGATGGTCAAATTGCTTATATGGTGTGGTGAATAACTCTTATTGTTTCCTTATCAGTGTGGCCTTTGTGGGCTTGAGCTTCAGAAAGTTTCCATGCATTTATGCATTTCCTACTCACCCTCACATTTCTAGGCAGCAAATTCTGCTTGGCCATGGAGACCCACTGAGTGACCTTGGGCAGGAGATTATCAGATGGAAAAGCTGGGAGTAAAAGTCATATTCCCAGCAAAGTCGAATGATCAGGCTGCAGATTTTCAGACAGATCGTGCATATCCAGGACTTAACCCTTGAAGATCCAGGAATGCTGCAGCAACAAACCACTCACAAAGAAGTCCTGTGAATGGTTTGTTGCTTGTGTATTCCTGGATCTTCATGGGTTAAGTCCTAGATAAGTGCAATAAATCTTAAAATCTTCAGTGCGATCACACCACTTTGCTGGGAGTATGTCTTTTTCTTCCCCAATTTTCCCCCATCTGATAATCTCTGATAATCAGAGAAAGGCAATGACAACCTCCTCCCCCCCCCCCCAACAAATCTTGCCAAGAAAACCCATGGCAAGGTCACCTTAGGGTTAGGGTTGCCTTAAATCAGCAACCTGTTCAAGTTACACAACAGTAACAAAAAGTACAGCAGGAGACAAGTTATAATTAGCAATATCAATTCTGTGTACATATATCTTGCCTCAGGATACATATAAAATGTCTCAATTTTTAAAATACCTATTAACCCAAATAAACTTATAGAAGTAAAAAATATTACTCACAGTGCAACTTTAAAAGTGCTGCAGGGATTCCAAAAGAAGTATTTCCAGAGGTTATGCTTCTCAACTGATAGTTTAAGAAGTAGGAGGCAGAGCATTATACTATTCCATTTTTTTCAACATGTATCAAGGACACTCTTATCATAGAAATTCTGCACCAGAATTGTAAGTTAGAGGATATGTGAAAATGTGAGTTTTAAAATGGATGGATGTACTCTGAGCCCACATTTAGACCGTGTGGGAATAACATGTCAAATCTAAATAGCCAATCTGTTTCTTTTTTTAATCAGGAGAAAAAAGTTTCTCAAGCCCCTCAAAGCACAGATCCTTAAAGAAGTGATCATGTTCCAGAAAATGGTCAACCAATGGGGCACATGATCTTCTGTACCTAATATTGCTAATGAGAGGAGCCTATTTGTTAAAAATAAATGGATTGTATATTGACATATTAGTCCCCCATGGTCTATATATGGACTTAGAGGTGAAACGGATGGGCAAAATAAGTAGATTTCAGGCTGGCTTCAAGGTGGGGCATTTAGATGATGCACACTTTGAAGCCAGCCAGAAAGCACCATCTAGCTGTCTTATGGGGAGAAAATCTGCTTCAAAAAGAAGCTGCTTTTTTCCACTTCTTCCCAAAAAGTGTGCACATATAAATGCACCAACACTAGTGTGGCTCTAAAGAGATGCTCTTTCCAAACCCTAACCTCAATTGTGCATGTAAAAGGAGTGCATTTAAAAGGAACAGAGCTGCTGTACACAAGTGGTGGGGGTGGCAATGCCCAAAAGAGAAACCATGGAACCTCTCATGGAGATGAGTACAACATACACAAAACAGACAGTCAAAGAGGGGGCAATGGGTGAAGGGGGTGATGAAGGGAGACATAATTGCACCTTGCTGCCATCTGCATGGACACACCTCTGCTCTGATGCCCTGTTTCACAGGGATGGCCATGCAATTGGATTGCAGTCGCTGGCAGTTCACTCCTGCAAAGGTGTGCAGAGATGGTAGTGGGGACAGTAAACAAGCAAACAAACAAACAAACAAATACCCAGCAATGCAGCTTGAAGCCACACTGTGTGGTCATGACATGTGCACTCCAGCCACCTCAGGAGCTGGCAGTGTGGTTGGTAAGGTTTCAATGTGGCTTCGGAAAAGGCAGCTTCATAACCCATGGAAACAATCCTTTTGGAATCCCTAAAGGAGAATTTAAAGTTGCACTTTAAGTAATATTTTGTACTTGTATACTTTTATTTGGGTTAATAGGTGTTTTAAAAATTGAGACATTTTACATGCATCTTGATATATGTACAAAAATAAATATTGCAGATCGTAAACCTGTCTCCTGTTAAAATTCTTGCTGTTTATGTACTGTCCCTTTTCTTTCTCTTTCTCTTTTATCAACCTCCAAAGAAGGCCAGTAAACATTGGTAAACTGAAATGCATTGGGCCAATTACAAGAATAAAATAATCTTTTTCAACACTCTGAGAGTTTGCCTCTTCTCTACATCCCTTCTATTGAGTGTTACCAGTTTGCTTTGCTTTTTCTTTCCCTGCCCTTCCTGCATCTTTCTCTTTCGCATCTGGCCATCCTTGTTTGAGAGGTGATTTCCAAAAGGTTGCACTTTCTGATAATATGAAATACTGCTTTGTTAATATGGAAAAAAAAAACCCTCTCTGTATTAACACATTATCATCTTTGTGTTATTTTGTTCCTGTGAATGACTGCACCACTTGACTGCTGTTACTTTCACAAAGTCAAAAGACTCACTTTATAGTCCTTACGATGCTGCAGATACAGATATTATCATCTTAAGTGCAAATGGGTTTGCTACCTCTTAGATAACAAATAGTGTTACTGAAACTGTGCTTCTAGGGTTTCATTTCTGCTAGAGATTGTGATATTTTTTTTATTACGGTATACTTTCTTTTCACCTGTTGATTTTTTTTGGCCTCAGATAGGATAATTTATTTATAAACTAACTTTTTTTGGAATTCTGGGCAATATTCAGTGTACATCAATAAGCAAATTACTAAAAATTCAGTCAGGACTCTGATGCCAAGTATAATTAAAATTTGCTGATTTATTCCCAATACTGACCCTATCTTACATTGAAAAGCAAACAGACTGCAAATGTTTTGTGCTCTTGCCTTTAAAATCTATTGGGAATATTTTGTGCTCTTGCCTTTACCTATTTCAGTGCTGCACATTCTTTCTATACACACCATTCCAGGTTCAGTTGTTGCCATCTCAAATTGAAATGATCAGGGTAGCAGGTGAAGGAGACGTGGAGAGTGGTAATATACAAACATAGAAAGGTCTGGGCAAGATGGAGAAACAATTATACATTGTTAAGGCCCCTTTACACTGCACAGTTATAGTACTGTGGTTCTACTTTTAACAGCCATGGCTGCATTCTATAGAATCCTAGGACTTATTGTTTGGGAGAGGCTCTATAGTTCTCTGGCTGAGAAGTCAAAATATTCTGATATCAACTCTACCCTAATCTACATATCCCAGGACTACATAGGATGGAACCATGGCCATTAAAATAGAACCATAGTGCTAAAATTATGTAGTGTGAAAGGTCCTTTGTCTCTAGTAACTTAATTGCCCTTCCAATGAGTTTTTCTATGTATATTTACCCCAATCTGTAGCCAAAACCATGAGAACCAAAAATTAAAAGGAGGATAGATGATCCCAGATCCTGTAAATTTCCATCAAGGGAGGATAGGCTGACTCCTTCTCTGTTGTCTTGCTATCATAAGATAAAAGACCTTTTTGTTTTGTTTAGAACTTGGACAACTGACAGAGCTTTTTGTAGAAGGGCCTTTTTGAAAAATTCTTAACCTTTAAAGCCCTAAATGGCTTGGGTCCAAGCTATCTCAGGGACCGCCTCCTCCCATACAATCCTCCCCGCGCTCTCCGCTCCTCTGGGAGGAATTTGCTGCAGCCTCAGAAATTGAGGCTTGCGACGACCTCCCAGAGGGCTTTCTCTGCTGTCACCCCCAAACTCTGGAATGACCTGCTGGACGAGATCCATCAGCTGACATCTTTAGACAGCTTTAAAAAGGCTGTCAAGAAGGATCTCTTCCAGCAGGCCTTTCCAGACTAATTATCCCAGCCTTGGGCCCCTGGCCCCTGGGCTACTCGGCCCCCTCTTCCTCTCGTGGCCCCATCATTTGATGGATGAGGAATGTTTTAGCAGTTGGCCAGGTTTTATTGTTCTTAAATATTTTTATTGTTTTGTTTATATGTAGTATTTCCATTTTAATCACAAGATGTTTAATAATGTTTTAAGGGGGGGTGGGTTGGTTTTTGGGGATATATTGTATGTTCTTTTATTTATGTAAGCCGCTTGGATTGTCTTTTCAATAAGTGGGATACAAATAAATTTTATTATTATTATTATTATTATTATTATTATTATTATTATTACACTCGTCCCTCCATATTTGAGGCTTTGACTTTTGTGGATTTAATTTTTCATGGATTTTATTAATATGTTCCCTCTAAGAATATCTAAGTCCTCCAGTGCAACTCTATGGTCAACTTTAACCAAAAGTCACACTGAAGGACCCAGAGATTCCTAGAGAGAACACTCCACTAGGCCTTTGTAGCTCCTCCAGCGCAATTCTACAGTCAATGTCTGGCAGATGTTGACCAAAGAGTTGCCTTGAAGGACCTAGAAGTTCCTAGAGAGGTGTTCTCTTAGGTAAAAACATAGTGTTTTTGTTATGTGTGGTTTTTCCACATTCATGGGGGCCCTGTGCCCCTAACCCCAGTGAATGTGGAGGGACGAGTGTACTTTAATTTTTAATTTTTCTATTCATTTTTTATTTTATCTGTGTTTATATTATTTAATTGCAAGCTGTCTTGATTCCCATTTAATGGTAGATCCAATAAAAAATATATAGGGTATTGACCTTATGGTTCCCTCCAGATGTTTTGTACTCTACATTGCAAAGCATGACTAATGATGATAAGAGTTGTAGAGCTCTGACTAGGAAAGCAGAGAAAAAGATGGCAACACATTCCTCCTTTCTGAAACTATAGGCTGGACACAGTTTAATTTTTCCCCCAAATTCAGGGCCTGAAATGAATTACTAATAGCAAATTGTGGTAATAATAATAATAATAATAATAATAATAATTTATATCCCGCCCCTCTGCCAAGCAATCGGGGTGGCATACAGAGTTCAAAACATCAAAATAGATTACATCAAATCAACTCCCATCCCTCATTCCCATCCCCACTCAACCCCCAAAACAATTCAACAAAACAAATTAAAAAACAATATACAATACAATATAAAATATACAATTACAATATAAAAATACATAATAGCATTGTAGCTGGGAAATGTATAACTGGGGAAGGATTTTAAGCTCTTCCCGGTCTCCCCAACCGTGCTCCAGCCACAGCTGTGCTGTTGGTCAAAATCAAAGTCCAATTATAGTCAAAAGCTGGAAGCTGGAGGGGATTTTAAAGCCGCCAGTGCTCCTCCCCAGCAGCGCAGGTGAAACTGGTCCTCCAAGGGCTGCTGGGTGGCCAGCAGTCCTCTGCGGCTTCAAGGAGGCCACCGCTTGCTGGGTGGTGCCGGCGGAGTAGCCTCCAGTCCAGCTGCTCAGGTGGTGGAAAGGGAGGGGCTGGTCCCAACTCTCCCCGCTTGGCGCCTGGAGCTTTTGGAGCTGCTGTTACCTCTGAGGAGGCTAAGAGTCTTAAATAGCCTCCAGTCCAGCTGCTCAGGTGGTAGAAAGGGAGGGGCTGGTCCCAACTCTCCCCGCTTGGCTCCTGGAGCTTTTGGAGCTGCTGTTACCTCTGAGGAGGCTAAGAGTCTTAAATAGCCTCCAGTCCAGCTGCTCAGGTGGTGGAAAGGGAGGAGCTGGTCCCAACTCTCCCCCGCTTGGCTCCTGGAGCTTTTGGAGCTGCTGGTAGGATTATAGTGAGTGACATGATGTGGTATTTAGAATTGTCAGCCACTGAGCCCTAGTGTTTCACCAAACTAAAACCCTCAGGATTCCATAGGACATTACCATGGCATTAGAGCAGAATAAGAGTGCTATAATTATGTAGTATGCATGGATCCCTGCAGGACTGCACAAAGTATTCTCGATCTGGTGAGACATCTGTTTCAAAAAATGAATGATGACATTGGCTTTTCTATATTGCCAGTCTCTTTCTTAATACTTCTGACCATGGAATTGATTTGTGTTATTGACAAACTATGGACATCCCCCTTGAATGAGATGAATGGGCTTATGTTTATGAAAGGAACTCTGGATTCAATCCAAGATCTTCAAGATTATTTAGAATGTATTACATACATAGCACATTACAAAAAAACATGTTTTCAGTTGCAGCCACCATTCTTGGCTGCATCTGCACTGCCAAAATAATCCAAATTGAGACCGCTTTAACTGTCCTGGCTAAGGAATCCTGGGAAGTGTAGTTTATTGTGGCACCAGAACTCTCTAACAGAGAAGGCTAAATTTTTCATAAAATTGCAATTCCCAAAATTCCATAGCATTGAGCCATGACAGTTAAAGTGGTGTCAAACTTCATTATTTCTGCAGTGCAGATGCAGCTCTTGTTAATTTTCTCAGCCAGAGGTATTCCATTCATCCAGGGATTCCTGGCATTCCTGGCAGCCTTTACTTGATTTTAGATAAATACTAAATGGCTCATTTAATTGTTCATAGAAGACAGCCAGAACTGGATGTGTCAAATGTGTTTTTCAGATATAAACACTGTATGATGAACTACCTAATAAAACCTTTCTTTTCTTTAAAAAACAAAACAAAACAAAAAACAAAACAAAAAACAAAACAAAACAGGAGGACTACACTACTTGGATAGGATTTATATTTTGTGTTAAACTTGATAAACTGTTTTAACCTGCAAAATTGTCTAATAAACTTTTCTGTTTTATTATTTTTAATCTTTAAAATTTAAAATTGTTTTAAACTATTTAAACTCATATGTCACACTGAGATTCTGGGAAATAGTGTGGGATAGAAATATTTAAATAAATAAATTGATATTTTCATAGAATTCAAAACCAATGCATTCTTTTTCCATCCTTATTTCTCTCCCTCTCCCTTTCCTCCCCGCTTTCAGTCTCCTGTCTCTCTCTCACATAAACATGCACATGTACATCAAAGTGTTAAATAAAGGCTGAAATCCTTTGCACCGGCACAAAGGACATGAGACGCCTCTTTTTTGGGTTTAAACAGGCCACAACTTTTATTTTTGCTGTACAGGGTCTATTTACAAAGATTTACAATTAAACAACCAACACTTTGTCACATGTGTATGTGAAGGTGTAACCAACCCAGGTGGGTGGTCCTTCACAACATGTGACAAAGTATGTAAATAAATATCAACAACTAAATTACAAACCCCTCCCACTGGAAATGATGTCGTATTACATCATATGATATCATTGCTTAATGACGTCATGCACTTAATTGCATACGTCACTTCCGTTAATTTAACTTTTTGCCAAATTTACCCCAATTAAATTTAATTAGCCAATTAATTTCCCTGTGGGGTGGGGGTCGTTACCCACCACAAGAGGGGGCCAGCCCAGTTAGGCATCCCCTCTCCCCCCCCACAGACCGCTCTTTTAATATGTTCAGAGAGTGCCTGAATATAGATCTCTGAACCTTCTGAGGAGAGGTGCACCCCGTCCCCCCTGTGCAGCTGTGGCCTATCCAACTTGATTCCTGAATGTTCAATTATAAAAATACCAAGTCTTGATAGCTGTTTAGCTACTGAACGATTTAGCCACTGTCAAGCACTATTAATGGCAGCATCTTTGCGAGCTCCAGGCCAGCTACGCCTTGGCAGCAGCTTAGTCCATAACAAAATAGCTCCAGGGACAATCTTTCTTATTTCCTGGAGGTCTTTCACCATCTGCTTCACCAACTGAAGACACGGGACTTTCACTAAGTCATTCTCCCCCAGGTGTATGACTAGGACCCGGGGTTGTGGATATGACCTTGACAGCTGGATAATCCAGGGAAGTAATGCTCCCCATAGCATACCCCTGCGACCAAACCATTGTGCAGCGCCAATGTTCTCCAGCCCCAGGTAGTATCACGCCGATGCTCGAGTAGGTGGCGTTCTGCCCAAAACACTAAGCTGTGGCCCACAATCCAAATCTTGCCATGGAAAAAGCCAGCTGAAATGCAAATAAAGCCATTAGTATAATTAATCGGAATTAGTGTTCCCTGACTGCTGAACATAAGACCTAAATGCCTTAGAATGCCACTGGCCAATTCGGAGAATATCGGTTTCATTTAAACCGTGTCTGGCTGCAGCCGTTGCTGCACCGATACGGAAAGAGTGAGAAGAGAAAGAAGCCTGGGGCAAATTAGCTCGCCTTAATATTTCCTTCAACACCACCCTAAATTGAAACTGAGTTAAAGGCATACCTGATACGTGGAGAAACAAATAACCTGCCACTTTCGGCCTAACCCTCATATAATCAGCCATTGCTAACACCGGGCAAATTTGCCCTCTAGGCGCTTTAGCTAAGGAAATAGTCTGACCTTTTACCAACTGGTCAGTATTCGAGCACCTAATGCAAATCTGAATCCCCTGTTCTGTTAAAAAAAAAAAAAAACCATCAAAAATTAGAAGTGCCCTACCAGACTGGTCATAGCGAGATTCAGAAACAATCTCGCTAATCTGCAAAGCTGCAAAGAAAGCAATGGCAAATACTGCCTTGAACAAAGCCACTTCCTCTAGTGAATAACACATATTGGCTAATTGTTCCCATAACTTAGTCAGGACCATGCCTGTTATAGGCCAACGTGAGTCCCTTACTACAGGGGATTCTCTGGACCAGCCTTCTACAGCTCTCCTAACCCTAAAGTCTGTGGTAGGATCAAAGCAACCCTTCGCCCTGGAGTAAAATTCCAGGGCAGCCAACCTGCCCCTAATGGTAACAGGTGACAAACTGGCATGCCTCAAATGTACTATGAAATGCAGGACCAGATCTACCCTAACAGGCCAGCCTTCCACCTCCCCAATTTCCAATAAAAATTGATTAAATGCATTCAAGGTTATCTGGTAGGACTTGCGTGTAGATGGGGCGATAGAATGTAGGTTCGCCCTGTCAATTTCTAGTCTCCAAGGCTCCATAGAAGTGCCGGTACCTCCATTGGGTTTGTCGATGCCCAGGAGCCAGCTGCCAGAACCTGGAAAACTGGAAACGAGAAAGGGCATTCGCCAAAGGGTTAAGCACACCAGGAACATGTTGAGCTTGGAACAAAACATTAAACTTCAAACACTGCATGACCATCGCCCTCACCAAGCACATTACTCTGGGGGACTTGGAAGACTGAGAGTTTACCACCTGAACGACCACCTGGTTGCCACACCAGAACCAGATGGTCTTATTTGCAAATTGGCTTGCCCACAGGTATACAGCCACAACTATAGGAAAAAGTTCCAAAAACGTCAGGTCTCTAGTCAGACCATGTTCAGTCCAAGCAGAAGGCCATGCCTCTGCAGCCCACTGGCCATTCCAGTAAACACCAAAGCCATGGGCACCAGCAGCATCAGAGTGTACCTGAAAGTCCACCCTCAGCAGCATTTCAGATCTCCAAAATGAAGTACCATTGAATTGTTCCAAAAAGGACTCCCAAACCTTCAAGTCCTCATGAATTCCCCTCGTGATCCTAATATGATGATGCGGTGCTAACACCCCAATAGTAGCCCTATACAATCATGTGCAGAATGCTTGTCCCGGAACTATCACCTTACAAGCAAAGTTTAACAAGCCTGTAAGGGATTGAAAATCATGAAGTGTAGCTTTTTGCTTCTCTAGCATCAATCTAACCTGCTGTCTCATACCACCAGTTTGTCGTTCGGTAAACGAGAAATCCCAGCAATGGTGTCTATCTCGATACCCAAAAAGCCATGTATCAGGACCCTCAGTTTTTTCTTCAGCTAAAGGAACTCCCAACTCGGACATTAAGTCCTTAAATCCAGCTAAAGATTCCCAGCGATCAAGAAGTCATCTAAATAATGTGTTATGGCCCTGTTACCTGTCCACCTGACTGCACACCAATGAAGAAAGGTACTAAAAGTCTCAAAAGCCGAACAAGAAATTGAGCACCCCATTGACATGGCTTTATCAAAATAATACTTTCCTTCAAACTAAAACCCTAATAGGTCAAAGTTGTCTGGGTGTACAAGGAACAGCTGAAAGGCGGATTTTATGTTGCACTTCACTAAGAGCGCTCCCTTGCCTAAATTCCTGACCATCTTGACTGCTGAGTCAAAACATGTGTACTTAACAGATGTAAGTTCAGGATCTATGGCATCATTCACGGAGTCACCCTTTGGATAAGATAAATTATGAATTAACGTAAATTCCCCAGGGGCTTTCTTGGGCACCACACCCCACAGGGATAAACGAAGGGTGGGAATTGGCAGATGACTGTGAGGTCCTGAAATCCTTCCAGCAGCTATCTCTTTTGCCAGCTTATCCCTTATGATGGCTGGTAAATCCGTCACAGAATGAGCATTGGGCGCATAACGATGTACTCTAGAACCTGTATAGGGGATACGAAAACCCCAAGAGAAACCGTAAAATAAATAAGTTGCACCATCCTTGTTTGGGTAGGCCCTCAGCCAAGCTACCACTGCATCTAATTTAATTGGTGACGGAGCCTTTTCCTCCTGGTGACACTGGCTGGGGCTCACCCCCCACTCCTGACCACTTACTTCTGCTACAGGAAGTGCCGGGGTAACCACCCCCACAGGTGCTACACTTGTAATCAAACCTGTAGGGCTGCCTCTTGCACTTACCTCTGTTAAAATCCCAGCATATGCCAAATTGTTTTCTTTCTCCCGTACCAGGCCTCGCATTCTGCCCTATTAGCTGAGTAACCATGGGAACGAACCCATTGTCACACCTGCTCGAAGGGGAGGCCTCCACCATTACATCTGCCCATAGTTCAGATTGTACATGTCTCCAGGACAGGGAGCGATCTTGAGCGGCCCTCATTCTGAACTGCTCATCATATTGCAACCAAGCTGCACCCCTAGCATTATGATCGCAGTTGGTATAGGCTTTTATCGTGATCTCCTGATACTTAGAAAAATCAGGAGACCTGTGCAGCTCTTTTTTTTTCAATAACTCCCCTATAAATGGTAAAACCCATGATCCAATTAACGAAATTGCGCTCTAGCTTAGGGCGTTTGAGCACCTGAAACTCTTTTGGGAGGCTAAACACTATCCCATCCTTTACCGTGATCCTTTGTTCAGGGTCCCTAAAAGTAAGAGAAAATAAATCAATATAATCTCCCTTCCAAATTCTTTCTTTAGTGGAAAGTGGAAGGTGTGAGCCAAGGGGTGTAGATATTCCAGCATATGGATTGCATTCAGTGTGTGCATTAACTCCTAATAATGCAGGAGCACACAAAGGGGACACCCTTGAGGTGTCACCAGCCAAAGCAATTGGCTGACCAGCCTGCACCCTAGTGTCAGGCACCTGTGAAACCTCAGGTGCCTGCACAGGTGCACTCGAAGTTACAGGGATGGGGCGTTCCACCCCCAAACCCTGGCTAACCTGGCCACCTGGAGCCCATACCGAGGTGAGCCAATTCACATGCAAAGGATTAGAAGGAGACAAACCTGATGTTGAAGCTTGCTGGGAAGCATCACAAGCCAACTGCACAGGTCCCCCGAAGTGTGGCCCCGCAACAGCTTGGGCGTCAGGCAGAGACGCAGCAGCAGCTGCCTGTTCTTTCCTCTGCGCGTCTGAGGTCTGCTCCATTGCACCACCACCTGGAAGAACCACTCCTCACAAGAGGTTATATAAATATGCCACAGTGGGCTGCTTAGATTCAGGGGCAGTGGCACCCTGAATCTCCACACCAGGGACCCTTTTCAGGAGTTCCCAAACATCAGCTATAGTTGGTTGCCCAACCTCCATAGCCGAAACCACCGAAGGACCTGGTGTTGCGTCAATTACCTGAGAGTCAGGTGTAGAATGAGGGGGCAGCACTTCTGTGTCAGGGTTAGCAGAAGTGCTGGCAGAAGTGCTGGCAGAAGGGCTGGTGGATGTAGCCTGAAGCCCCCTTTGGGCAAGCTGATTACAGACCACAACACAGGCCTGTATTGTCTTGCCCAGTTGTGCTAGCTGAGCAACGATCTCGTCATCTCTGCTGGCTGATTGTGAGGGCCTCTTTGAAGCAGAGTGACTAGAGCCTGGCACAGCCATAGCTGCGCACTTCTTAGATTGCGCCTTACTGTGGGGCATCGTTCCCCACGTAAGTGTAAATCACGGGTCCTTGCAACAGTCACCCAACTTTGGATGACTACCACCAGGTCAAAGGCCGCCCTTCCCCAAGTCTCAACAAGAGACGCAAATAGCCCGGAAGCGTCACTGGCAACCACCAACAGAGGGGAAGGTGTCCACAAGGGTCCTAAATTAGGCACCCCACCCAAAGACAACTGTCACCCTCACACACACACACCCTGTTGGGGAGAGGTGTAAAATTCCTTCCCCCACCAAGCAATGGGGTCCCAACCTTACCAGTCCAGAGTAACCGGGATGCCTCTGGGCCTGTGATCGAGCACAGGGTCCACGCACCCAGAGGAGAACGCCTGTCACAGCACCCTCCTTGGCCCGGTGTTAAACCAATCGAGTGTTGGAGGTGCACAGGCCGCCCTCCAGGCCCAAGGCGACCAGCCCGAAGGCCTCGCCTGGCCTTTTCCACCAAAAAGAGCATGGGAGGCTCGAATTAACAACTCCCACCATGCAAGAAGAATGAGTAAATCAGAATGAATAAGCAGCAGAAGCCAAAATTCGCTAAGCCAAAGCCAAGCAAATAGCCAAAGAATGGAGCAGAGCGAAGTGACTCGCTCAGTTCCAGCTCTAAAATGGCTGCCACCATGTGGCAGCGCAGAGCTATATAGAACAAACTCTCACAGGAAATCTCGCAAGGGTATGAGCACCGTGAGATTTCCTAGCATCATATAAACACTTGATTGGCCAAGCGTGCAGGAACTACACAGAGATCCCTGCGCACTTGGCAAATCAGGCATCCCATGTCCTTATATGGCTGACGCAAAAAGAAACCCCTCCCGACTCGTCGGGGGGTGTCTATATCACAGTTATGAATGTGTAACCTGGAGTTACAGATTTCTGACTAATAAGTGTTCATGGTCCCTGAGTAGCCTTGGAGTTATGTTGGGACCATAAAAGTCTCCCATTCTCCACTTAATCACAAGAGGGAGTAGAATTAGCAGCCAGAGCTTCCTGAGTGACAGGAGAACAGAGCTCTGCCAATCGCAGTGGTAAGTGGGAACTGGATACTGGAATTCGGTGCATAACACAATGTGATCTTGTATATGTAAAGATAGAGGATTCCAGCCAAAAGTTATGTCTACCACATGTAGCTACGATATGTCTTCCAGTGCAACTCACCGTACATCCTCCTTTTGGTGTGGAAAGCCACTCCACCCTAACAGTCATTTCCATCTCATTGGAGAGCAGTGAGGGAATCAGAGATGTATCCCACTATTTGAGGGAGACTGATTCAGTGTAAAAGTAGGTTTGGGATGCATTTTCATTAATACAGTCAGAACAGAATTCTGACTTCTGCAATAACCAAAAAAGTAGGTTACAATGGCAAAAGTTGGATTTATATAATCAGAACTCACTAACAGGATGACAGCCAAAATGACTGGTAATTCATGTAGTATATTATTGGTGTTCTTAGACTAAATCCATTTGGGATAGCAGATCTCTCTAAGGACTCCTGTGAAGATGGTAAGAGCAGTAGAATCAGAGACATAGTGGAAATCAGGAAGCCAAAAGATATATTTGGGATCATGTTATTAACTGGCAGATATGCTAGTATCAATGACTATATATATGCCATTGTAAATCTAATCTATAACCTTCTTTCCTCATTAAAAATTACCAAGAACATTTTGTGACATAGTTCGATTTGCTAATATATTTACAGCCTTTGCAAAAAATGAAAGGAAAACATAGGCAAAATAATTCTCCCATTAGATAATATTAGCAGCTGTGTACAAAGTGGGGTAGAGTCAGCTCATTTTAGTTCTCCCCTTAACCAAACAAAAAAACTTGTCTACTAGACAAAATCTGCTTTGTTTCTCATCTACAAAACCACACACAGACACACACACACACCTATCTGCTTATGCTGTTGTAGGCTATGTACTAAGACAGGGGTAGGCAACCTAAGGCCCGGGGGCTGGATGCGGCCCCCAGAGGCCTTTGGACCGGCCTCAGGCCAGTCCTGCTGCTGCCGCCCCCCGCTCCCGTTCACCATGATGCTATTGATTATTGTTGTTATTACTTGTTCTTGGGGTTTTCTTGGCAAAATCTCCACAGGGGTTTTGCCATGGCTTTTCTGGGGCTGAGAGAGTGTGCATGCATTTTTTTAATTTTAATTTTTTTTTAAAAAAAATATTTTTATTTATTTATTTATTTATTTTTGGTGCTTCGGCCCCCCATTTGTCTAAAGGACAGCCCCTGGCTCAAAAAGGTTGCCTACTCCTGTACTAAGAGTTCAAGGTAACTGAACAAAAGTATGATTTTTTTTTCCTAATAAAAGCTCAGAAAAACAGTTCTTGGAATGAAAAGCATCTGGCTTAAAAGTGTCACTTCACTTTTCAACTGTGAAATATGCATAGCCTCTTGCATTAAAACAAACAAGAAATAATAAAACAGAATCAATTACAGCTACATTTGAATTCTTAACCAGTTACAGAACAGCATTTACAGTTAATTTCTGCTCAGAGTTCTTTGGATTCAACCCTAGAGTTTGCATCCAAGGCTATATTGCTGGAGAACCATTCACTCTTTACCTTGCCAACATCTACAGAAAACACATTAATAGGGAAGCAAGATTGTGCCCTTGGTTCTTTTCCACATGTATGTAGAAAATATGTAGGCTTGCCATGTGACTGAGAAGCCAAAATATATAAAGGTAGGACTGGGAGATCTGGCAGTGGGGAAGTCACTACCTTTCCTAGTCACTATTGAATCCTGAGTATCTAGGCCAGGGGTAGGCAACCTTTCCCCTTTAAGGGCTGAGGGACTTCAGCTCCCAGAATCCCAGGAGCTATTGGCCAACATGGGACTATTGGCCAACATGGCTGAGGCTTCTGGGAGCTGAAGTCCCTCGGCCCTTAAAGGGGAAAGGTTGCCTACCCCTGATCTAGGCTAAGGGTTGACTCTAGGAGCATACCTGAGCTGAAGACCTGCATCTCCATGGGGAGTGTAAACCCACACAGCACAAGCTGAACCCCTATTCCCTGATTTGCCTTTCCACTGACCAGGAGCACCTCTGTCTTCTGGACTGAGTTACAACTTGCTCAACCTTATCCAGTCTGTTATTGGTAGCAGGCACTGATTTAGGACTGAAATTGCTTTCTTTGGAGTTTAGCACACAGGGAAAATTGGAAGCTTAAACAGGTCAGAACCCGTGGTTATCCAGTGTATTAGGCACAATTGTGCAAATGGTTTTCACATGATGCTATGTGCAAATTATTTAGAATCCAAACAGAAAGTGACGTGAATCAAGGAACAGGCATTTTCAAGAAAATACCATGTTTTCATTTCCGTTTCATTCATGAATTTGCTTTCTTTGTGCAATTGTTGTAGTGTGAAAATCATTTGTGGGATTCTTCCCATTTTTGTGCTTGTTGCTAGATTTTCCCATGGTTCCTTAGGGATAATAACCAGGGCTCTTAACTGAACATCTTCTCAGGCAAAGGAAGAAGCACACAGACTTCTTCCTCCCACACCTCTCTCTGTGTGAATGTCTCACCTCCTCTAGCCAGGACTCTTAAAAGAGCAGCTGATGCAAGGGCAAAGAGAGAATGAATGAATGGCTCCTGGTCTGAGCCAGCAGTGATCTCCAAACTGTCCCTTTTATGGGATTTTTGACTTCAGCTCCCAGAAACTATTTGCCAACATGTCTGAGGCTTCTGGGAGCTGAAGTCCAAAATCCCTTAAAGGACTCAGATTAGGAGGCAAACACTGAGTCCCCCTCTGGAAGAAAAATATCAAGTTGTATGAGCAGCCAAATGCAAAAAGCAAGAGAAGGTGTACTCCAAGGATGAGGAAGGTGAAGCATATGGAGGAAGGGGGGAGTAAGAAGGAAGGAAGAGTGAGTGGCAAGAGCAGTTACCCTTCATTCATTCTCTCTCTCTCCCTGCCCTTGTCACGGTCTGTGTGAAGATCATTTGTGTATTTGCTTGCACACATTTTAATCATTATCAGGACAGAGGCACATTTGGTCCTGTTGTGTGAAAACCATTACTGCATTTGCGTGCAAGTGCAGGTTAAACTTAGATTCTGCACAGGATAACAGCACTTTGCATGTGAAAACCATTTGCGCAATTGTGAGTTAATCACGGTTTCTTACCATTTTAACCTTCCAATTTCCCCCCGTATGATAAACTCCTTAGCTTGTGGTGGTAAGGAGTAATAGAGTTGGGAGTCATATGCATACTGATAGCATCTAACACCAAAACTTCAAAAACCTCTCTCAGTTGTTTCATGTATCAGCTATAGACCAGACTCACAATTGGGACTTACTCTGCTCACCAGAAAAACTGTCTCCCTCTCTCGCACAAAAAGGCATACTCTTCGATGTTCAGGAAACTTCATTTTGAATAGATAAGAGGGATTTTATGCATGGTGAGCAAGCTTCCTGCACAAAGAAAGAAAGAAAGAAAGAACCCCTTCCCCACCCCAGTGAAAACCAAATTTCTGATGCAAAAAATTAAACAGCAAATTTTGCATATAATTCTTGATGGTCAAGAATCTCACACATCCACCATTCTATTCACTGGGGTTTTCTAATGCTCAAGAGTGCCCTTTTGTCAATGGTTTTAATAATTTCAAATATTCTTTTCACCCCAAACAGCAGGATCACCATCTCATTTGAGTTTTCAATGACTTACTGAGTGGAACCCCCCAGACTGTGCCACTTGCATAATATTGGCTTTTAGCACTGAAAATGTTAGAGCGATTTATAGATAACTCCCAGCTAAAGGCAGACAATACCAGGTCAGAAATTACAGGATTATCAAGCAAACTAAACTTTAGAAACCAATGCATAACACAGACAGACAGACCAGTCATGAATAATACTGCCATCAATCTAACTGTGTTAAGCAAAAGAATTATGATAACAAGCGTTCATATTAATCACCAAGGTGAAATTTTCAACAATGCAGCCTGCTTCTTCATCTAGTTTTTGGCAGGGCACAAAGCATAGCTGTTGAAAATATTTGGTACTATTGTAAAAAAGAAACTTCAGCTCAGCTCAACCTGCTCTTGGATTTTTGAAGTGTCTCAGATAAAACTGAAATGGCCTTTCATGATGATTATAATAAGGGCTACAGCAAGAGGCTAGTGATGAATGTGAACTTTGTAGGAAACAAAGACACGTCTAGAATTTTGCAGTTTATGAAATACAAAGACTCTATCAGAAGATGACCATTATTCCTGAAGAAACACTGACTGCATCCACAATGACTCAGCAAAGTGCTTCTTGCGCAAGTAAAGAAAGAAAATAATGCTTGAAAAAAAAGGAAGTTAAAACTTTTTTGGGTCATCAGTAAAAATAGTAGTCCCAAGATTGATGAAGGAAAGTGCAATCCTATTATTTCTTTTCCCAGTGGTAATAGCATTATTTCACTTTCCCAATTTCTAACATTCTTTTCATGGAAGAATTCATTTAAAAGCACCTATTTATTGGATGCTTTGAATTATAAAGAAAATTTTCTACATACCCAAGTTACCACATATTTCAAGACTCATTACAGTGGTTTACATCTTGTCTTGATATTTACAGGCTGTCTTCATAACTAGAAACATGTTTTAAAAAATAAAGGAGGAGAATAAATGCAAATGTTTGTGAAAACCACCAATGAAACTTGTGTTTTATTTTATTCCCACCCCTTATTCAAGTTTATGTATTATTTAGCTTCTTCATGAGGTAATATACATCGTTTTATTCTATGCAATTTTATCCTCTCAGCCCTGTTAGGTGAATTAGCATGGCTGGCTGAAAGTCATCTAATGAGAGCTTCCTAGAAGAGAAGGGAATTGAACACATATCTCCCCAGTCCCAGGGGACCTTTCACAAAACAAAATTATATCACTATGGGCCTCGGCAGACGGCTTATTGAGCCGTCTTGGAGGCCCGGAAGAGGAGGAGCCACCGCACGAGCAGCGCTCCTTCCTCTTCCTGAGGTCGC
Source organism: Phrynosoma blainvillii (assembly GCA_026167975.1). NCBI lineage: Eukaryota > Metazoa > Chordata > Lepidosauria > Squamata > Phrynosomatidae > Phrynosoma > Phrynosoma blainvillii. Next base: position 60,717,200 of record JANUYF010000004.1, read on the forward strand.
CCTGGGAGCTGTTGGCCCTCCACACGGCCGGCGCTTCCGGGGCAACCTCCCGCCGCAGCGATCGGACGCGCTGCGGCGGAAGAGTCAATGAAAGTGCGCCCGCCACTTTTAGGGCGCACTTTCCCTGACATCTGAAAGGAGCGCCAATTTGGAGCTCCTTTTAGGGGCGCCGCAGGAGTGCCGCGGTGAGGAGGCTCCGCTCCGCTGGCGCTCCGTCCGGCGGCGTCCCGGAAGCAGTCGTCTGCTTCCCCCCCCCCATATTTCCACTTAAACTGCCATGGCTCGAACCCATGGAATCCTGGAGTGTGTAGTTTGGTGAGGCACTAGAGCTCTCTGGATGACAATTCTAAATGTCCCTCCTTAAACTGAAAATCCCAGGATTCAATAGGCTGTTGTATGGCCATTAAAGTGGAATTGTAGCACTGTAATAATGTGAAAGGGCCCCATGTCTCTAAATACTCTAACACCTTACTACAGCTCATATTTTCAAATATCCATGTAACTGTAAATCTGGACAGCATATTAATCTGGACACAAGATACACTGTTGTGTTTTCTATGCCTCTCTATTAACATGTGCTTCAACATTTCTGTTTACTCTTGTTTTGAAAAAGTATATACAAGTCAGTTTTCCTAAAATTCTCTTACAACTGAATGCGGGCCAGTTTGAGGCATATTGCTTCTCAGGGAAAAGGCAAAAATGGTACCAACCTCCTGTTCCACAAACAGAAGATGAGCAGATTGGTAGGTGAATCTTACTTCCACAGTGGCCATGGGAAAGCATCCTTTGCAGCACTCAGGAGGATAGCTGCACAGGCAGCTCTGTCTTCTAGCATCTAAACCAGGGGTAGGCAATCTTTCCCTTTAAGGGCCGAGGGACTTCAGCTCCCAGAAGCCTCAGCCATGTTGCCCAATAGTCCCATGTTGGCCAATAGCTCCTGGGATTCTGGGAGATGAAGTCCCTTGGCCCTTAAAGGGGAAAGGTTGTCTACCCCTGATCTAAACACTAGTTACTCACCACTCCCTCCTCACCTGCTCATGGTGCCACCATGAGTCATGAGAGCAGAACAATGCATGTATTTGTATGATCTCTACTGAAGCATGGGTGCTCCTTTGCCTCCTTGCTCATGCAGAGGCATTCCCCAATGGCTGAGGGTATGAGAGGTTAGAAAGGAGGAAGGTTCATGCTGTTTGTCAGGCACTCCAATCACTTGTAGCCAGCTCAGGAGGATAGAAATCAGAAGCACCAATGTCCTCCATGTCAGGGATGCATTATATATGCTCTGAGTTTCATTATAGGAACTATCCAGGGCACTGAAACTAGTTTTGAGTTTGGATTTGCCATCTTGGATAGCTTTGTAATCTGAAATACTTAATCACTGCTCTCCTGGTTTGGAATCCACCATCTGGCACTGATGGGAATGCTTAATGGATTTAGAAGGAATAGTGGGCATAGGCATGAGGGTCTCATCATTGCCTCCAGGAATCCACCAGCTAAGATGACTGTCTTATTCTGTGTAACTGTAGAGCAAAGTATAGCTGTTAATAATGCTCAAGTCTGTTCACTGCTTAACTGCACTGGGGAAAAGTTGTAAGAATAAATTGATTATACTTCATATCACTCTGTATTTGAAAGATGAAGCAATTTGCTTATTAAATTTTTAGAAGCATTTGTGTGATGCTTCCCTCCAACACTCGTAGCAACTTACAAAACAGCTGCTGTATCATCGCTGCAGCTGCAATGGTGACCACTGACATTCTACATCGACTACTTACAATAACAGCCAAAATCCACAAAACAGTGATACTTTTATTGGACCATCCAAAATGCATAAAATATATGTTTCATGCTTTCAAACTTCCACTGTCTTCTTCATCAGGAAAGGTGTTAAAAATAATACAGGAGGGGGAAAAGGATGATGTTAGTCAGAGGCCTGCATTTTGTTAAGATGTTAGTAGTGTTGCTCTGCGTATGGAGGCATGTATATGTGACAGGTGACTCCTTCTTGCCATGTGGTACTGGGTGACAAAGCATTTTAAAGTCAGGAAATTTAAATTCTATTAGCAAAACAAAAAGGAACTTCCTATGAAATCCAGGATGTCTCAAGTCCTTTGTGGAGCCACAAACCCCTTTATTAGGAAGAGAACACTGAGTCTCTCAAAAAGCCTTAATCCTTTTGCATTAGGAAAGTTTTAGTTTTAGAAAAATATATATTACATTTGCTGGAGGTAGAAACCTCAAATAGTAAAGTCCCAGTCCATTGGCTCCCTCTTTTTTGTGGCTAAAATGTGGTATAGTTAGTTACATATGTACAATTAAGTAATGTTTCTTAGGACAATCTGCCAAGCCCACTTTAACAGCCAGCAGCCTTATAAGGCAAATATGTTTATTCAGCTGCAGATCTGGGTGCAAGGAGGAGGATGCATCTTCCCACCAGCAAGTGAGGCTGTGACCAGGAATTGCAATAGATGTCCTGCAGAGGGGGTACTCTCCTTGCATCACAATTGGCTGCTGAATAGATCCCTTTGCCCAGTGCAACTGCTGGCTGTTAAGGTGGCTTAGGGAGGCATTTACATTGTCTTACAGTAAGAAAATGTAGTCTTATGGAACACAGAGCAATTACAATCTATAACTATGTTACAAATCTATAACTTCAATACAGAATGCCAGCTGACATCTTGCAAAAACCCATCTTGTCTTTTCTGCTGTCTTGCCAAAATGACATGCTCTGCTACATCACTGCTGATGAATTCACAGACAATAAGTCTTCATTAGCCAAATTAATTTATTTTTCCTTACACTTCTGGACATGCCCTTCTGTTCAGGTGATCAGCTCAGCCATATATTTCAAATTAATATTTCAGTTGGGCATCATCCACATTATTTTCTAGCCAAATGTTCTTTCGGTAAGGATTTAGTGCCTTGAGCTGCATTATATATAAGAATATTACCTAAGCTTTCATCTTTAAGAGCCAGCTATACCTGTTCTCAGCTTTAGCAATAACTCGGACTACAATACAAACTCATAATTGATTTACACTACATGGTTATAACCATGGCTATAAATGCTATACAAGATCCTGAGAACTTTAGTTGGGGGAGATTGTTAAGAAGTTTGAGATTCATCTCATAAAACAATTTGCAAGATGCCTTGATGAGAGCAAATGACTATTAAACAAGTTCTCCAGGCACAGCAAAATCACACTGTACTAGCTCTTTACCTCAAGCCATCTTACATACAATAGCACATGCATTATCCAAGTGCAGAGCCTGGAAATGTTACTTTTTGGAATGACAAAACCCAGAACCCCCTGACTGGCATAGTCAGTGGCTGGAGTGCCCAGGAAGAGGGTAGCTAGTGGCTTTCATGTCAGCAGAATAGAAAATCCACTTTGGAGTTCAGTCCCAGATGTTGATCCTGTTTGGGGGATAGCATTAAGCAGCTTGACTAGTTCACTTAATATCTACATTGAACTCTTGTGTGGATTCACCACACCACTGATTTAAAAGCTGATACACATAACTGAAAAAGGGAATGGCTGACTGGCTGGCTGGAAGGAATCCTGGATAGGACCTTTCCATATTACAACATTTTGCTGCAGGTCTCAGTTATAAATTTTTGGAGAGTTTACAAAAGATTTTCCTAGTTGATGTGGGAACCATCACCTCGCTTGGTGAATGTCAAGTGCTCACCTCTTATTCATTGGATTATCTTGAAACAGATCAGTTACCTGTGTGATAATTTGCTTTTATTCCTGAAAAAAGTATGATCAGGAACTCAGATTTTAATAAATAATTGTACAAACTTAACTCAAAGATACTCCTCCTGCAGTGGTCAAGAATAAGTACAGGCATCTTCTTCTGGCAGAAATGCCTTCCTGTTGCCAATAACTTCTTGTACCAGTGATCTCAGAGATCTATTGACTGGACTTCTATGATCTGACAGCAAAGGAACCAAAAAAAAAAAAAAAAAAAAGGTAACAGAGAAGGAATGAGGGCAAGGAAGTAACCAAATTAAACTTGACCCAAACATACTTCTGCTTATGAAGATAGCCACAATGCCAGGTCCTAAGCAACTTCCAACATCCCTAGGCTGAGGGGTTTCGGTTCAGCACTGCTTCAATTGGCCTAGTGCCAGAGCAGCTGGTCCTTGGCCATCATGGCCACTTGGAATTGCTCTCTAGCACTAAAGCAAGGTTCTAAGGTGGCTAAAAATTATAAAGAAAACATCAAGCTATTAACCAGAGGTACAGCAAAAAATACTGCTCTTTTGAAGGATTTTAAGTTGACTTTGCAGCTTCACCCTTCTTGGTATACTGCAAGGACTTTATTCTGGTAATACATAAATCACAAATTCTTCATTGGGGTAATGCCATACTATATAATATGAGCCTGCATGGGTTTTGAGAGTTTCTTTTTGTTTCAATCATCTTTACAGGTACATTTGTGCTGACATAAATGAGGGCCTCAGTGACTGCTCTCAGCCTGTGGAACTCCCTTCTATGGAAGACTAGGCTGGCCATCTCAGTGCTCTCCTTTTGTCAGTGGGCAAAGACCTTCTTTTCCCTCCCAGGCATGTTTTTGGCTACTAACTAGCTGCTGTAGAGAGACTTTTTTTTGAAGGTTGTGTTTATATTGTACTTTCTCCATTGTGTTGTTATGCACTTAAATGATTTAAACTTTTTAGTACTCTAAGTGTTTCCTTTTAATATGATTGCATATTTAATTGTTTTATGTTGTTCTTCAGTGCTGCAGCTGTATTCAGCCTCCATTCATTTTGTATTCATGCCTTGGGTCCTGTACCAGGAGACAGGAAGGCAGAGTGGAAAATGAGAAACAAACACAAGAAGCAACACCCCTCTTTAGTGGATTAATTAATTTGTATGCTGTCTTGAAATCTCACAACAGAGGGTGGAAAAAAATATTTAAACAAAGAAGGAAAAGGAAGGCCCTATGCTACTAGGCATATACTCATCTTAACATTGTTTTCTACACTCATCTGCCTCTTTGTTCAATAATGTTCAGTAACAATTTCAGTCACAATAAAATTCATTTTAGTTAAGAACAATTCAGTAAGTATATTAAAACCATCAGAAACCATACATCAGTGTTACAAAACTGCTACAAATTTAGTTAACAATGCTGCATACACATGAAATAGATCAGCATTGGAACCAGCTGCACCAAAACCACAATAAATCCAGCATAGATATCTAAACAAAAAGAGGTGAGCAGAACTAAAAGATGAAAAGCAAAAGCTAAAGCGTGTATGAGGAATCAGTCATATTAACAAATGTGAATAATAGGAAGTTTCCTTAGCAATAATAATAATAATAATATAGTTTATTTGTATACCGCCCCAGTGGAAAACCAATCTAGGCGGTGAACAATAAAATTGTAGATTACAAACAAGTTAAAACCACAACATCCCTCCTCCCCCCTTAAAAAGTTATTAAATCAAATACAATTAAAACAACTGCAATTAAGCAGTAATTAATCTAAAACCAAACATAATAACAACTCCAAGAAAGAGGTAGGTAAGAGACAGTGATATGTCTTACCTACCTAGCAAAGCAGGGATAGAGAATCCTTGGCCCTCCAGATGTTTTAGAGGTCAGTTACCATGAGCCTATCAGCATAACCAAAGCTAGGTTATAGGGGCTGTAGTTCAAAATGACAAAGGAGTTGGGTGTCAAAAGAATCCTAGTACTGAACCTTGCAGTTGTATAGAACGCTGTGAGCCTACTGCCACAACAGTTATAGGTCAGGTGGACATCTAGGGATCCAGTATATTATAAACATACATCGCCAATGTTGGGGGGAAATTTGTTTTATTTGAGGGAAGAAAACAATTGTAGACTGTGTGTAGATATTACCACGCCACACATCTTAGAGTAATAAACAATAATAAAAATATACATATTTTTATCATAAATTACAATATGTAGCAGTCTACATATTGCTAAGGAAATGGTCTGGCCCCATTCCTTAGGCAAAATCAAGCACATGTCTCAGTTGCCAGGTGCTGGGAAATGAGGACAGTAATTTCAGTTGTCCAATTCCTCCTGAGCTGGCCACCATTCCTCTCTCTTGGAGCTGCGTGTACTCTGTAGTTGTGTTACACTACTGAAGCTAGCATGCTGCCCTTCATCATGATAGAAGCCATCTCTTTTATTGAAAGTGTCAAAGTAAGGTTGACGTGCCAAAGCAATTGGTTTCTGTATGACTAATACAGAAGGAGGATGTGCAGCTTAGCCTTTGCTTCAGGTTGCAAAATGTCTTGGGCCATCTCTGCTCGCACTAAGACTTATACCAGCTTTACACATCTTTCATTGGACTATATTTTCTATCTTGTTTTCTTCTTTCAACAGACAAAGTATTCATATTGAACTTAGGGGGGAAGCAGACGGTCGGCCGTGGACCGCCCCGGGAAGCTGTGCCTCAGGGCTGAGGTATCCCCACACCTCGGCCCCGCGGCACAGCTTCGCCGCCCCTGGAAGGAGCACTAAAATAGCGCTCCTTCCACAAGTCGCCGAAGGTGCGCCGCAAAAGGCTGGTGGTGCACCTTTGGTGATTCTTCCTCCACAGCGTGTGCGAACGCTGCGGCGGGAAGACATCGTCGGAGCGCTGGCCGTGCGGAGGGGCTGGCGCTCTGACTATGCCTTTGGGAAGGGGTTGGGGCGCCCACCATGCGGCTGCCCCTCCCCTTCCTTGCCCCCAAAACGGCCCTTTTAGCCGTCTGCTTCCCCCCTTAATCTCTTCCCCTCTGCTCTAAAAGGAATGCAGCTCTGGATGTAATCCCTAAAGCAGCAGCCATCAAAAAGAGAACCACAATATTTAGACAAGTGTTTATGCTAGTGTAACTTTTGATTACACTTGCAAAATCATGAAGAAGATTACAGTCGCCCCTCCATTTTTGCAGGGGATCCATTCCAGACCCCTCCCCCATGAAAACAGAAAACTGCAAATATTCAAGCCCCATAGGCTTGAATGGTGGCATGCACCCACAGGTGCATGTCTCATTTTGTCCCCCTCCATTTGCCGCTGTGAATGTCTGAGGGACATGGACTTCAAGTCCATGAAAACAGAGGAGCAGTTGTACTGCCTTTGTGATTGGAATCACCTGATCAGAAGGAGTAGCTTTAATTCTCAAGGATTGTGTGTGTGTGTTTGTGTTTAAGTTATTAGACAGAGATTTGAAAAGTTAGTTTTTGGATGGCAATTTCTAGCATTTTCCAGCCAATAGCAGAGTTTTCATCCAAACATATAACTCTTCAAGCTCTCTCTATATAACACAAGGGCCAGGGAGCATTATAGAATGTAAATCTCTATACATATATAGAGCCCATTCACATACTGAATGTGAGATCAACCAAGAGTGTATAAGGGGCATAAATAGCATTTTATGACTTCATTTGACCCCTGACAAAACTAAGAGGTGTAACCCTAAACCTAAACCTAAAAAAAAAAAAAAAAAAAAACTGTCAAAGGGAAAAAGCTTCAAAAATTGGCTCAATTTTATTGAGAACAAAATTAAAAGAAAAAGTGATGAATAAAGAAATGAGTTAAAAATTGCTCTTGCCTTGTGGAATTTGACAAACAGGCTAAAACTTTAGTAGAACAGTTTGTCATTCAAGAGTATCCAAGGAAGGGTTTAAAACAGGCTTACTTTAAAGTAAGAAATATGGATAGAAAGAGTCTGTTTCTGAAGAAACAGAGGAAGCAAGTACAATCCAGAATGCTTATACCTATTACATATAATAGGCACACAAAATACATACATACAGCTATTTTGAAATATTGGGATTTACTCCAAGACATGTCGGGTTGCTTAGAGAAACCTATATTTGTTTATAAATGCTCAAGGAACCTTAAAGACCACCTAGTACATAGTAAATGCATAGTTAAGGGGGCTCAGCCAAACTTGTTGTATGGAAAAACCAAAGGTAATTTCCCATGCTATAATTGCAGTGTATGCAGATACTGTGTAAAAACAACTGAATTTATAAACCCTATTAACAGAATTTATTCCTTGAATGAACTATACACCTGTGATACAAAGGGGGTCATTTATGCCATTAAATGTCCTTGCAATTTTCTTTACATCGGCATGACTACCAGGAAAATCAAGATGAGGATATCTGAACACAGGAGCTGCATAAGGAACCAAAGAACTACTGCACCAATGGTACAGCATTTTGTACAACTCCAACATTTGGATATGGACATTAAGTTCTGGACAATTGAGAAAATGTCTGGTACTGGGGTTAATTTGGAGAAGAAACTCCAAAGAAGAGAACTTTTTTGGATTTTTACTTTACAAACACAGAAACCCTTTGGTTTAAATGAGAGCTGTAACTGGAGTGAAACATTGTAATTTTCTGTATCTGATCTGGTTTTGTATATTTGAACCCTCATATAATTGTATGTAACTGTTAATATTTGATCTACAGTGGGTATAAATACTTACAGAATAGCACTCCCTGCTAAATGATTTCAGGTTTTGTAACACAGGTGTTCTAGATTCATGATTGACAGAGTGATATAGAGCTCTCCATTTCTAACAACTAATTGAGCCTTATTCTGCTGTGGTAAATCCAGATAATAGTAAGTAAGGATATATCCTGAGTATCCCTTTTAATATTTTCTTGATTATAATTTAGAATTGGTTTATATATATTTTTTTTCCTATGTATTTTTTTAGGTTTATATTGGATAATCAAATACTTACCTTTACTGGATGTGCCTATATACATTGCTATTCCCTCTATGCTGTTACAACAGTTATACTTGCAATATGCTTTATTTACAATATGGTCTTCATATCCATTTGATAAATCATTGATATTATTATTTATTTTTCCAGCATTTCTTGACCACTGAAGAAGACCTAGTGTCAAAATGCGTTTGGTCATTATTATCTATTTCTTACTTGTACTGTTATCCCTCCCATTTGTACTTTTGGAGTAGTTAAATACTTTACCCTATATGTATTTTGTATGTAAAACATCTCCCTTCACTTTGTTTATTGGTTGGGATTTATAGTATTTGAGCCTAGTACATATTGGCTACATTCAGCATTTTTAATAACTGGTTTGAATATTATTTTATCTTATATTCGGGTTCTGCACACAGAACCTTGGATTCTTATTTGCCTAATAGATTGGCAATATTTTTAACTCATTCTTTATTTATCACTTTTTCTTTTAATTTTGTTCTCAATAAAATTGAGCCAATTTTTGAAGCTTTTTCCCTAGACTTTTTTGCTTTGACAGTTCATTTGACCCCTGACCATAGGATTTGAGGAGCTAATAGTGCTAGGTCCTCCATATATAGGATTTGAACCCCCATCCTATATATATATTGTCCTGGCACACTTTAGAGATGTATGTTATTGAAGGGACAATAATTGTAAGGTCATGACTGATTATAAAATAAAAAGCTAGCTGGAAAGAGTAGCTGCTCATTACTATAGTATCTTAATTTACAGTCTCCATGACAAGTCGCTTTGTGACTGAACTTTAGTGGACATTTAGACTGAACTCCATGACAAGTCGCTTTGTGACTGAACTTTAAACCTTGCAGGAAGCATTTGCATTGCACTGTTTCTAATTACATGAATGTCACAGATTTAATACATTTCCTGCATTGAAAATAAAAATAATTTTTAGAAAATCTTCTAAGTCTTTTTTTCTCCTGTGAATTACATGACAATCAGATTCCCCTCAGGCATTACGATTTTGTATAGGCAAGATAACTAGGTTCCTTAGCAACAAGAGCTACATGAAGGTCTTAAAACATCTCCTTCCATTACTGAGACTTTTCTTTCTTTGTTTCTCTATGAGATGTTAAAACAGACAGGCTATGGATGGATGGATGCATCTCCCTTTTCTCTGTCTCCATACACAGAATGACAATCAGCTACATCTCCTCTGTTATTTGTTAGTTTGTCAGCCCCTTGGGACAGAGATTTGTCTTCTCATAATTGTAAAACTGCCATCTGAATAGATGATGTTATATAAATACTAATAATGTTTACCAAGAATACACTATTATTATATCTGATCAATGATCCTTCAGTTTTGCTTAGGTGACAGTATGTTGGAATATGATATGTACTTTTCTAAATTTAACTTTACTAAATTTAACACATCAAATGTCAGTGGCTAACATCTTATTCAGTAGTTGTGGATCCCAAGAGGTTACTGATTTTCTTTTACAGTACAGACTATTCCAGGGGGCTGGACTGGATGGCCCTTGTGGTCTCTCCCAGCTCTGTGATACTATGAAATATTTCTATGAAATATTCAACATAATCACAAACAAAAAACAACAAAACTTATATAAAGCAAATATATAACAAGTAAATTCTATCGTATCCCCTTGTCTCATAATCTATCCTTTCCTTCTCAACAACTTCTTTCTTTTACACCTTCTTTTTAAATCCCTTCCATGGTTCCCTAATCCTTTCCCTATCTCTTTTCTTCTCTTTCCTTTTCCTTTTATTTTTCTCTTTCACTTTTTCCTTTGATATAACCTCTCCTCTTATTCCTATCCTACATAATCCTACCTTCTACCACTTACTTTACCTTTTTAACCTCTTAAGTCTTGCCTTCATTCTCTATCTTCCTTTACTTATTATATCTATCCTTTCCTTTCTATACTTACCCCCTTATCTAAAAAAACAAAGCAAACAAGCAAACAAAACAGAACAAACAAAACAAAAAAGCCCTTACACTTAACATTTCTAAAAAGACTTACACTTACACTTAACTTCTTCATCATTGCCTTTTCTATCTACTTAATAGGTTGTGACCTTCTTATTTTTCTCTCATCTTGGTTTTATTACTACTGTTTTTTTATTTCACTTAACTACTTTCTTTTTAATTTCTTTTTGATCCTTTTATGCTTTTGTTATTCTTATATTACAATCTTAAACTTGTATAACCTTATACATTCTTTTAGCTTTCCATTTATCCATCCATAACTATTTTTACAATATCACATATATTACATCAAACTTATAACTGCTGTTTCTCCACATTGTTCTCTCATAAATTTAATTACCAATTCCTATTCTTTATTAAACCTTTCCAATGTTTCATCTCTCAATAACTGTGTTAATTTGTCTCCTTCTATAATCTCAAATAATTTCCACATCCAATCTTCTTTTTTTGGGATAATTTTCTTTTTCCAATTCTGTGCAAAGGCAATTCTTGCAACTCTCAAGAAATAAAATAAAATTCCCTATGTTTTTTCTCCATTTGATCATCCAACATTCCTAGTAGAAAGATTTTAGGTTTCGTTTCTAATTTCCCCCAATTATCTCATTTATTTTTAAACTAATCATTTTCCAATCATCCTTGGCTACTTTACAACCCCACTAACAATGATAAAATGTTCCAAGTGATTCACCACACTTCCAACTCTTATTATCAGTTTTCTTATACATTTTTGCCAATTTGGGGATAGATACTCTCTATGATACAATTTTACCAATTTTCTTTTAATTTTGGGGATACTGTAGAATCAATTCCTTTATACCGTAATTTCTCCCACTGTGTCAATTGAATTGGGTGTCCTATATAATTTGCCCATTTGATCATTTTTTCTTTGACTACCTCCCCTTCCATTTGGAATTCTAGTAATGTCTTATATAATTGTCATATTGTTTTCTTTTTGTTACTAAATAATATCTTTTCAATTTCCTTTTTTCCCTCTGCCAAACCATAGTTTTTTTTATATCCATCGTTGGTCTTTCATAAATTTGTCTGTATTGGAACCATCCTAAGGTGAATCCTTTCTCTTGTAGAGTCTCCGCTTACATATTGTTGTTTATTCAGTAGTTGTGAGACTGTAAGATGGGCATATGATCTTGTAACCTCTGGGGATTCAGATTTACTATAAAGATCAAACATGGCCTCCAAAACCCTATCTTTATAGCCTGAAATCATCCCAGCTGAGGGTTTCTGAGGTGCTGCAGACTGAGGCACTGGGAAACAACATCTGCCACACTTTCCTGGCACATTGAGACAAGCAGTTGTGTCAGCTGGTCACTCCACCTGTCTGTTCTGGCACAGTGCTGCACACTGAAAATACAGGGTTTTTTTAGGTGTGTATGTGTGTGCATTGTCAGACATAATTATGATGATGGAACTTTGGCATTGTAATTATTTCTGATGCTGCAGAACCTTGGTTTGTATGCTGATAGAATATGCAGGCCAGGACAATATTCAGTCTGTATGCATTGTGTGTATATTAAAAGTGTGTGCATTAAAAAGAAATAAGATTGGGATGAGAACTTTTTTGGAAACAGACAGTAGCAGCTAGTAGCTTCTATGTTAGTTTGGTAGTGATGCCATTACAGGTTTGGCTAATGCTAAAGAACTCTCCAAGGTGCTGAATTGAGGAATCCTATACACCAGGGGTCAGAAACCTTTGTTGCCTGGGGGCCGGGTGGGGGAATGGTGCGGAGGCCGGGTGGGCGCGCGTGCACTTGTGCGCCCGCACACTTCCCCCCTTCGCACACATGTGCACAAAGCCTGCCGTTGTGCGCATGCATGTGTGCATGGAGAGTGCCATTTTAGAACACCCCCCATGCATGCACCATGCAAATTTGCCTGACGAACGGGCAGGGGGGGCATTCCCAAGGCCCAGGGAAGGCCCCACGGCAGTTGTGCCATGCGAATTTGCATGGCACAACCGCTGTGGGGGCTTCCAAAATGGCGCCAGTGAGCGCTGGTGCCATTTTTGCATCCAAAATGTCACCTGCACTTGTGCATGCATGCTCATGGTGGTGGGCGCCATTTTGGAACGCCCAACGCACCGGCATCATGCGTCATGTGCATGACACCAGTGCATTGGGCATTCCAAAATGGCACCTGCCTCCGTGTGCATGCGTGCGCAAGCGCGGGTGCCATTTTGGATGCAAAAATGGTGCTCGTGCTCACATGCAGCATGCACGGGGCAGTGGCAGCAGTGGTGGGACCGGCCATGGGCCGGTCCAAAGGCCTCTGTGGGTTGCACCCAGCCTGTGGGCCATAGGTTGCCAACCCCTGCCATACACTGAACAGTCTCATAAAGAAGGGTGAGAATCCTGTTTATAGTAACTTTGCCATGGAGATGGGAAATATATAGCCTTCTGGATGTTGTTAGACTATATGACCAATCATGAAGCATGAAAGATTTGCAGTTCAGTAACATGAAGCCACATATTCCTAATCTGATCCCAGGTTTACATAAAACACAACTACTGTTATATTCCAGTTGAAATCTACAATAATAAGGAGGAGATTGGAAGAGTATGCATCTATGAACAGTTAAGAGCAGTTTTCAGCATGCAGTTCACTGGAAAATGTGGACTGCAGGTCACATGTGACCTCTAGAGCTCCCTTATGGCCCACTGTGGTCCACAAGACAGTTCTTTTGCCTAAAATGCTAATTCCTATGTAAGGGGTGGAAATGGTTGTTTCTCACTGTCCTTCCAACATGTTTTTTAAGAGCCAGCATATTGTAATGGATTGAGCATTGAACTATGACTCTGAAGATCAGGGTTGGAATTGCTGTTGAGCCATGGATACCTACTAGGTGGCCCTGGACAAGTCACATTCTCTCAGCCTTAGAGGATGGCAAAGGCAACCCCCCCTGAACAAATCTGGCCAAGAAAATCCCATGATAGGTTTGCCTTGGAGTCGTTGTAAGTCAGAAATGACTTGAAAGTACACTTGAAATGACTTGAAGGCACCCTCAATATATTTTTTGTTTTGTTTAGGGGACACTTTTCTCCAAAACTGGTATGAGGGGTAGAGTCATGTGCATCACTTAAGTTACTGCAAAATGTGGAAAACCAGTCTTGCTGTGTCTTTCTGCTCATATTGCAAAGAATGTCCTGGCTTCCTATCACAATACCCTGCCCTGAGAGCAACACCAGTAGCATTGAATCCCACCTGAATCCTAAACTTTTGTCATCTGACCTTATATTATGAAACTCATTTCAAAGCTATTTGGCTGGATATAGTAAGCCACAATCAAAGCTAACAATAGATATATCTGAATGAAGACTGCCTTTCTTTCTTTTCTCACAGAAAGGTTCACTTTTGTGTTAACTTCATATTGGGTATAGTAGAGTTTCTTTGTTTATGTGAATTAAGATTAATCTCTCTTTCACAAAAAGCACACAAGCCTCTGCTTTATGAAAGAAGTGAGATTCCATATACTGTATATGTGGCACCATATTCCCAAAATTCCTTCCCCACATAGAAATTAAGATGGTACATTGAAATCACTAGTTTTCAACAAGTATTAAGTTCTTCATAAAAATATGTATTGTTTCAAATAAAAAATGAATATAATATTAGCTGAATACATTTAGATGGTTGATAAGGGACCAGAGCACATGCTTTGAATGTAAAGGATTTGCAATTCAACCTTTAGTGTCCCTATGGAACAGGCACAGAGTAGCTGTTGATGGAAAAGATTTCTGACTGAAAAGGCATAGTAAGTAAAACTAGGCAAGCGGTCTATACCAGTACTTCTGTTATGTTTTGCCTTACAAAGCTGATACAAATAGACATTTTTCCTACTTGAGTAAAAAATATTCTTGTGATTACCTAATATCTGTGGCAAAGAGAGTCACATCTATGTTCAAAGAATACATATGTTGTAAGTTTAAGTCTTTAAAAATGGATAAGGAACAATTTATTAAGTCTGTCACTGTTACTAGGGTTAAAAGCTTGACTGGAATTCATGATTGCAGTTATGAATTCTCAAATGGCGTTAATGTTGAAATTCCAAATTAAAAGTTATTTGCTAGTTAAAAAAATAAATTAATCTCTAAGTGTGTAGTCCAATCCATCATGAGTCTTATAAAAGTGAAACATTATGCTAAAATTGATGCCCATCAATCAATTTTCTATTTGAACAATTTGGGTGGGATTTTATCCTCTCCTGAAGACTTGGTAGCTGTCAGACAGAAAATGTACTTCATTTAATGCACTTCATTTAATATAATTTAATATAACAGATGTTAAATGTCTATCTCAACTTCTTGAAGGTCAACTTGTAATTTTATAAGACTCATAAAGGATTGGACTACACACTTCATTAGAGACAGGATCTAACCAGTTTAGACTAATTAAACTGGACATTTTCTAAGAAGAGGAATGATTTAGTTATTTATTTATTTTTATCCTGCCTTTCTCCCAAAGTGGGACCCAAAGTGGCTAACAACATATATAAAACATATTAAAACAACAATTAAAATAGTACAATTAAAACTATAAAAAAGATTAAAATTACAAATATAAAATTTGAAACAGAGTTAAAAATAATTATTATTTTTTTTAGCTAAGGCAACTGACTTAATTTGGAACTTCAATATTAATTCAGTTCCAGAATTAAGTTATAAATTATGTAATGGAGGACAATACTTATTTTAGAGCATTTTAGGTTAATGATTTTAAATATATAAATTGTAATGGTACTCTGGAAAGAAGTACAGTAAGTACTGACTTCCCAGAAGTGACTTCTGGGAAGAAGTGATCTGAAAACTATATCCCTCTGGAAGCAGAGTCTCTTTATTTTTAATTGTATATCTTCCCTGGAAATTCTCCAACATGTCTTCATACCTTAACCATCTCTCTTTGCCTGTTGTTTCTTTTCTATAAAAAGCTTCTTGTGTTGAGACTCATAAAGATATTTTCAGGCACAACCTTGGTTTGTTTCTATTCCATATTCTCAATAAGGCATGTCTTACATAATCTATATTTACCTTAACTCATACCATAGCTATGAGTATCCATGCCATTCCCACCTCAGGTCATGCCCTTCCGTCTCTAGTAATCTTTTATTTCTCAGCACCATCCATTCTTTCAATCAAACCAAACAGGCATCAAAGTACAATTTCAAATTTTGCAAAGCTAATCTTCCTCTGTTTTGCATCTTACAAAACCTTACATTTTATTCTTGCCATTTTCACCTTGCCATATAAACTTAGAAGGGTCCCCCTGACACTGTTTAAATGGTATATCAGTTGCACAAACTAGTATTATCTAAAGCAAAAACAACACTCTAGGCAAGACATACATTTTATTATTGATATTTCACGAAACAATGACAAATTTAATTTTCACACCAACTCATATCTTTCTTGATTTCATTCCATGTCCTAATATAGGGCCTTTACAGACTGCCAGAAATAATGCAGCTTGAGTCCACTTTAACTGCCCTGGCTCAGTGTTAGGGAATCATGGGAACTGTAGTTTATTGTGGCACAAGAGCTCTCTGACATAGAAGGCTCAATGTCTCAGAAAAAACTACAGTTCCCATGATTCTAGTACTGAGCCAGGGCAGTTAAAGTGGACTCAAGCTGCACTATTTCTGGCAGTCTGTAAAGGCCCATAGTTATTTTGATATAACATACAATTCATATTTGTCATAATAATACCTAGATATTTCACCCTCTTCTCTATCTTAAACCCAATTTTATCCATCAATTCATTCTGGTCTTCCATTTTCATATTTTCAGTCAACATTACAGTCTTTTGTTTGTTTATCTTAAAGCCTGCTAAGTCACCAAATTGTTAGGTTCTCTTCCTTCCCCCTTGTGATGGTAACACTTAGTCACCTTGCTGCTTTTGTCAGATGGCAGCACAATGTTTGTTTGTTTTTATCCCACTGCTGCCACCAATTTGTGATGAGTGACAACATGGCACTGGCCAAAATTACCTTTTTAACAACACTTTTACTCCTATGTCACCTTGTGCCACAGTTGTCACCAATTCGTGATGAAGACCTACTTTTCCTCTGTTGGTAGCATGTAACTGTATCTTTGAAAGCACTCCAAACAGTCTTTTATTGAAACAATGTTATAAGTTTATTTGAAGGTTAACTTAAATACAGTATCACTTGTGTGGGATGTTGTTCACAGTTGATACATTATTGGCATACTTTATTTGTTATCTTTGTTATTTCTTGTCCTTATGCTTGTTTGTTACCTTAGCCCCTAAACTATTCAAACTCTCAATTATACTCTTGTTTCTTAGACTTTTATTAACTGAATGCGCTTCATTTTTCACTGACTACTATTCTCCTCAGAGAATAACCCTTCACTTCCCCCAGGACACTCCTAGTCTTCCCTTGGGTACTTTTAAAACCTTTAAATTACTTTCATCTGCAGAATAAACTAGCCACTAAGACTCTTCATCCCCTTCAGGGTACACTAAAAAAGCAACACTCAGTTCTGTTCCTAACCAAGTCCCTAACCAACTAAGAGCCTGAACAGACTGCCAGAAATAAACCAGCTTGAGACCACTTTAACTGCCCTGGCTCAGTGCTAGGAAATCATGGGAACTGTAGTTTTAACTCACTCTCTTCTGCTCTATTTATATCCACTCCTAACTCCATTCTTACTGGCTAATGTTTGACCCATCCTGATTGGATGTTGCCAGGGCTTCTCTCAGCCTGCCTAAATCTGCCTTATCTCCACATGCCTCATCTCAAAATCATATTCCAATGGCTCAAGCTCTACAAAGTAGACAATGGACATTATCACACATGGGCCAGTTTTGTTGTTAAAGAGATAATAAAGTGGAAATGAAGCATCCCAAAAAGAAAACAAAAATAGAGCTTAATTACGCAAAAGCTTTTCACACTTAATTACAGTAATAACGGAATTAAGTTAAAAGCAAAAAAAAAAAGACGTTTTTAACTTTCATACACAAGTGAAAAGAATCCATACATGTACTGGAAATGGGTGTGTTCTGTGACCTGACTCCTCCTTTTTCCAGGGCGGGTCCTGCATTTCCCAGGAGGAAATGTCAGACTGTCCTCCATTTGGGGTCATGTCCTCCTGCACAGGTCCTAACCCCCTTCCGTTGGGGTTAGGACCTCTCAAGAGAGCAGAGGAGGAGGAGGAGGCTGGAAAGGCAAGGCAAGCTAAGCCGAGGCAAGGTAGGGATTGAGAGGGGGAAACTGGAGGTAGCTCCCATGCCCCCCCATAAGCCTTTCCCCTTTGTAGGATCTGCAGGGCAGAACTTCATGGTGAGATGGATTTCCAAGTTGCTCCACAAGCACACCTCACACTTGCACCCACATGCACCCACAGCTGCTGCAAGGGAAGCCTTCTTTCCCCTCCTTTTCCCTCCATCCCAAGTGCAAAACTTCTCCTCCGTCCCAAATTTCCCTCTCCTTGCCTTGCCTTGCCTTCCCTTCATGGCACTGAGGAGGAGACCAGGACTCTCCCTTCTTGGAGGCCCCTCCTCCTCCTCCTCCTCTTGGCCCTCCTCCAGGTTTTAAAAGAGAATTGTCCGTGCGTATTTGCTTTTCACATTACAGTAAATGCGCAATTACTGTAATTTCGCAAATGCATTTCCTCTAAACTCCAGAAATTAAAAAGATCTCGGATAATACCAGTTTCTGTCCAGTTTCTGACCAGTTTTTGTGTGACGTCATGTGAAATCATGAGGCACAAATTCAGTTTTTGTTTGGGATTTGTGTGGATTAACCAACAGATTTCCCCCGTGTGATAATGTCCAATGTTCATTTGTTGGATGCGGGCAAAGTGATCTTCCTGGAAGATTTGCAAACAAGGGTTAGGGCTGTTTTGGCTGATCTGGTGAAGGAAAGGGCCTAAGCAGATGCATGTCCCTTGTCCATGGCAGGTCATGAGGGAGAAGATTTTAGATCGGTGTACATCTTGGCACCCCATTGTGGTGAAGGGTTAGCCTCTAGAACTGCCTCCATGGAGCTCACATCTCTCTGTGTGTGAGAATGAGCCTGCCCTTGGGCTAATCTGGAGTTTACTCTCTCTTCTTAGACATATGTTTGGACTGACCTTGGGGACTGTGTTGTTCCCCACTTGTTTATCAGTTTGCTTATTCCCAGGCTTCAAGCAGTTAAATAGTTTATAGGTCAACAAAATGGCCTTTGTTTAATCCAACTAAACTTGTCTGGTCTTGTTATTTCATGGTTGGTCATCAAAGGTTCTTTTCTTGTCTTCTACTGACTACCTATAAGCTCTCGTCTAGAATTTTGAAACTCTTAATCCTGGAACTCTTGCAAGGATCTATGTGGGAAAGTAAGAGATCAGTAATAATTATGGTATCTTCTTTTATATGGATTTGCAGTTTATGAATAGTAACACAGTGTATCCACATTGTGCCATACAAATCTGTAAGGATTGCATGTATATTTAGACCAAGAATATAAAGATACAGTTGGCCCACCATATCCACAGACTTTCTATACACTGATTCAAGCATCCACAGCTTGAAAATATTAAAAATATATATATAAATTCCCAAAAGCAAACTTTGATTTTGCCATTTTATATAAGGGACACTGCGACAGTGTGACAATGTGGTACTGTCCAAAACCTCTTTATTTCCCTTTCTAAACAACCTTTTACTCCTGTGTCCCCTTGTGCCACAATCTGTGACGAAGACCTACTTTCCCCCAAAACTTACTCAAGGGACTTAATAATAAAATGTTTTCCTCAGTGTTGGTAGTGTGTTACTGTATCTTTGAAAGCACTCTATGTTGGGGTATGCAGAAAGGTAGAATCTAGCATACACACATGCAGAGCTGAAGCACCTAGGCAGAAACGCCCAGAAGATGGTCTTCTGTGAAGAATCTTGCTCCAGACAGCACAGGAAAAATCCTCCCACATGCAGCAGCTGCTTTCAGCTTGGAGAAATGAATAGCGGGACAGTGAGACTTCACTCAGTGAGGGCTTTAATCTTTGTTGCAAATATTTACAGAGATACATAGAGTACCAGATGTCCATCTTGAATACTCACAGCTATACAGACCAACAAAGTGCTTCACCAACCACCAACCACAATTAACCAACAATGGAGATTCTGACCCTCTCCTATATATAGATGGTCTTCTTGGTAACATGTGACGGCCATGCACTAATGAAACCTGGCTGGTTTCATCCCCAGTGCCTGTTGCATCAGACCTCCCATGATGCACAGCTTTCCAAATGCTGACTCATGCACCTGCCACTTGAACTGTAGTAACCCTGTTACCATTGCTCCAGTTCCTTTCAGTGGCCACATCCATGTCATTTTCTGACCAGGGTGCCACATGGTCTTGACACTCCAAAACAGTCATTTATTGAAACAATAAAGTTATAAGTTTATTTGCAGGTTAACTTAAATACAGTATCACTTGTGTGGAATGTTGTTTACAGTTGATACCTTATTGGCAGACTTTATTTGTTACACTGTGTTATGCTTGTGGTTTCTTGTCCTTTTACTTGTTTATTACAGTAACCCAAAACCATTCAAAATCTTTATTATATGCTTGTTTCTTACACTTTTATTAACTGATTGAGCTACTTTTCACTAACTACTATTCTCCTCAGAGACTAACATTTCACTTTCCCCGGACACTCTTAGTCCTCACTTGGGCTTTTTAAACTTTTAACTGCCTTTCTCTGCAGTAATACCTAGCCTCTCAGGCTCTTCAACTCCTCAGGTTGTACTAAAACAGTAACTCTCACTTGAAGTTCTGTCCCTAACCCACTAACCCACTAACTCACAACACCAACATCAACAAATCCCTCTCTCTATTCTCTTTCCTGCTCTATTTATACCTACTCCTAACTCTACTATCATTGGCTGGCACTTGACCCATCCTGATTTGATGTTGCCAGGGCTTCTCTTGACCTACCTAAATCTGCCTTATCTCCACAGACACAATTATGCTATGAATTGTATTTAATTGGACTTGACCATTCATGAATTTTGGTGTCCATGAGGGGTCTTTGGATCCCAGCGGACACCAAGGGCCCATTGTATTATGCTCAATTATAGACTGACTCTTAATAAATTAACAGTTGTCTTGGTAACTATAGCTATGTAAAGTGTTAAGAACAAGATAAAGGAATTTGACATAGCGCCTAATACGGATTATGTGTCTACATTGCAAATTTCTCCGTGTTATAGGCTCATTAAGTTTAAACTTGCCTTTGGGGTATGTTTACATAATTAAACTTTCTGTACTTTGTGCAATCCTTTCACTTGTCTGTGGTTCAGTATATGCCCTTGGCATATTTGATATGCCAAATTGAGAGTTAGTGAACAATTATGTATTTCACAAATGGATTTCTCCCCAAGTGTTTCCTGAAAGATATGGCTCATTGTGGCGTCCCTCAGGGAGCTATCTTGTCCCCAATGTTATTTAACATCTATATGAAGCCGGTGGGTGAGATTATATGGAGTTATGGTGCTGGGTGTTATCAGTACGCTGATGACACCCAAATCTATTTCTCCATGTCTTGTTCGTCAGCCTCGAATTCCAATGGCGTCTCTTCTCTCAATGAATGTCTTCAGGCGGTAATGGGCTGGATGAGGAAAAACAGATTGAAACTGAATCCAGACAAGACGGAGGTGCTCACGGTATCGGCCCCGAAACCAAGAATTGGGTTGCAACCTCCAGTCCTGGATGGGGTCACACTCTCCTCCAGGGACTGTGTTTGCAGTCTGGGGGTGCTCCTTGACTCGCCGCTCCTGATGACAAATCAGGTAAATGCGACAGGAGCGCCTGTTATCAGCTTCGGCTGATACGCCAGCTGCGCCCTTTTCTGAAAGTAAGGGATCTCGAGACAGTTGCGCACGCACTGGTAACCTCACGCCTAGACTTCTGTAATGCGCTCTACATGGGGCTACCCTTGTGCTTGGTTCGGAAACTACAGTTAGTTCAAAATATGGCAGCCAGGCTTGTATCTGGAACATCTAGGAGGGACCACATCACTCCGGTTTTGAGGTCCCTCCACTGGCTGCCTATTGGTTTCCGGGCCCAGTAGAAGGTGTTGGTTATTACTTTTAAAGCCCTAAATGGCTTGGGTCCAAGCTATATCAGAGACCGCCTCCTCCCATATAATCCTCCCCGCGCACTCCGGTCCTCTGGGAGGAACTTGCTGGAGCCTCAAAAATCGAGGCTCTCAGCTACCTCCCAGAGGGCTTTCTCTATTGTTGCCCCCAGGCTCTGGAATGGCCTGCCGGATGAGATCTGTCAGTTAACATCTTTGGACAGCTTCAAAAAGGCTGTCAAGATGGATCTCTTCTGGCAGGCCTTTCCAGACTAAATATCCCGGCCTTGGGTTCCTCCCCCCCCTCCTCAGCAGAACCTCTAGAACCCCTGTTTTCTTGGAAGAAAGCCACAGGGGTTTGTGATTGTATTGTTTTAATTTTAATTTTTGTTTTTATATTGCTAAATGGTTTTAATTATAATTTGGTTTAATAACACTTTAAGAGGGGAGAGGGCAAATGTTGTTTTACGTTGTATGCTAATTTTTATGCTGTAAACCACCTGGATTGGACTACCAATGGGCAGTATAAAAATAAAATTTGTTGTTGTTATTATTATTATTATTGTTATTAAACTGCTTTCTTTATTAGCACAAAATGTGAAAGGGGGCTTCTTGCTGACATTCTTGCCTTATTTTTCTTTTGAAAAATATCATGTTTTAAAAAAACATGCTGTTGGATCATGACATGGTCCTATGCCATAGGGTCACTATGTTTATGCTATCCAGAAATATAGATATGTGATCTCATGACTTGGCTGGCTGATAATGCTGGGAGTTCTAAGCAACAAACAAACAAACAAACAAACAAACAGAAAACCCTTCCAAGATCTGCTTATGATTAGTCAAAATAATCCACATCATATGACTCTACACATATTTTTATTTCATTAACCATATTAATAGTCTCTATGCTATGGATACGTTCTTGTATTGTGGTGAGTTTGGATTATGCAGAAATAAAACTCCTTACTTACTTACTTACTTACCTGAGCCTTGTCATATTTTTATGAGGGTCTTTGGCATGCTAAGCAGTGGAGCCTGGTGACTACAGCATCAGCAGATTTTAATCTGACCCATGTTTTAAATGGATCTATCCAAGAGTCTGAATGCTATTCTCAAACTAGTTTTATGACCCTGGATAGCTCATGTTCAATCTAAAAGCTGTAGCAGACTCACTGACATGGAAATACCATCCACCACTAATGCTAAGGAGAGGTATACATAGCTCATACTGCTGCCCCCTCTGGCTTTGAGTAGCTTCTTCACCTTCATTACTTACAGTCATATGCAGCTATCTGCATAGGGTAAGCTTGCATGCCTAAGGCTCCATTAAACTGCAATCCTATTCAGCTGGAGTTTCAGATTCCTTGGAAGCCTACATGTTCAATGTATGTAGGCCTTTGCAGTGCAATCATCCACCCAGAGATGCTGATGAAGTTGCACAACACTTGTACCAGAGCCCTGCTGCCTTTTTGAGGCATGTGACCCCCTTCCCATGACTAATGCATGAACAGGATCAATGCATGAACAGGGTTTTGCCTTCCTAGACTGCAGTTTCACCTCCCTCAGGTAGTCTCTGTACTGAATAATCATGCAGCGAAGGGGGAATATGCTAGTTCCAGCCCTCTCTACCATTGTTTTTACTGTCCTCCTTACATGGAGAGCCTCTCTTAATTTGGAATCCTGATTCCTAGAAATTTTGCTTCATGGAGCATACTAGCAATTGTCAAGCGTCTTTTGCACAACTAATGTGCCTTAATTGTCCACCCTAGAGCAAGGCAGCAAAAATACCTTGTATAACAACAGGGATAGCTCAGAACAACACATTGTTTCTTGAAACATTTGAAACATTCATTTTCTCCCAACTATTGTGAGAGTTATAATTAAGCTCCAAGGGATCAGGGAGACAGGGCGGTGGGGAGTGGGGAGATTACATTATCATCCATGCTAATCATGGATTACTGGGATGCTGAGACAGTGAGTCTGGCTCTGCTATATCATTGACAGATGCTGTGGCTAAATTCTATTGTGCTGGGTGGTGTGAGGTAGGAGAACAGTTTCTTAACAGTGAAATAACAAAATGGTTCTGCTGATAATTCAAATATGGGAACAACAGACCTCTAATGTGTAAAACAGAAGAGGTATTCCAGAATAGCAAGTACAGAAATGCTTAGTTAAGGCTGATTTATACTGATTTCCAGGAATATGCAATATATCATGATGGGCAATGCACAGGCCCTCACTTCCATTTTTTTCAGCTTCTCACCCCTCAAAATATGTTTATAATCACAGATGGTTAATGGTGTCCCATAAGGCCTCTAGGAGGGCATGGGGGCATTTTTGCTTTGTTTTGTTTTCCTAATCAGTTTTAGATTCAGCTCCCTCCATTTTTCATAACCAGAAGTGACTTCTAGTTAGCAATATAGCAATAGCAGTTTCATTTATATACCACTTCATACTGCACTAAGCAGTCTCTAAGCAGTTTACAACTGTGAGCTAATTGCCCCCTACAAGCTGGGTACTTATTTTAGCAACCTTGGAAAAATGCCAGGCTGAGTTGACCCTGAGCCCCTGGCTAGGATTGAACTCACAACTTTGTGGTTTGTGAGTGAGTGTCTGCAATACTGACATGTAACTATTGCACCACCACTGCGCCATCTGGATCTAAAAGTGGGTCACAGTGGGCTTAAAACAGCCCTCTCAATGAAGAATAGTGAAATTGCCCTCTCAAGTTCCGAAAAGGGTGCAACTGGTTTTTCTGGTTTTTTTTTAAAGGAGGGTGTCAGGATTCTCTGTGTGTATGTTGGGGGTGGGGGGAGGTCTAGCTCTTCAGCTACTGAGGAGGGCTGTGCAGTCCCCAAACCCCTGGAATTTGCTACCCTTCAATATAGTGACCCCATAAACGGATGCAGATACATTATTTTCAGTTGACATTTTACCATTGCACCAGTTAGAGATTATTTGCATTTTGAAACAACACAATTGGATAAGAAAACTAAAACAAGCTATTGAGTTTCTGATGGATGTCTCTGCCCTTAGGGATCTTGCTAGTAAATACAGATGAAAAGTTCTCTGGGAGACACATTTAGCTCCCTTCATCTACTAGTGAAGTATCTGATTTTCTAATTAATATTCAGTATTCAAATACTGGTCCTTTTGACAAATGGTCATTTAGGATTTTGATAGAAAACCTTGATCAGAAGATTGGCCCTTGTTTTCAAAATGGAAAGACTGACTCCTTGGAGTCCCTCCAAGGCACAGGACAAGGCAAGTCAGACACCATGCTCCTGGTATACCTACAGCTTGTCAGATGTGTTTTCTGGCAAAAGACATGCAAAACATTCTCAGGCTTGCAGACGTCAAAGAACAGAAGCTGCACAATAGCACAGATCTGGTCCCTGAACTATTAGTCCATGTCATATATGGAAACTATCTGCTAGACTATTTCACATAACAGTAAGAAGTGCTATTTCCTGGGACATTAGCTAGGAATAAGATTCAGTGGGCTCATTTTTTCAGCACCACTGATAAAAATGACATCATTGCTGCTGAGAACTGATAAGAGTTGCATAAAAATTCAACCCTGAAGAAGATCATACAGGAAATGGGATATTGCCTAGAAGTCCATTATGCATCAGACATTACACACTTTCTACAGTCCAAATCATTATAGTCTAAAATGTTTTGTGCTGTTATTGTTCTGGCTGCATGTAACATTGAATATTAAATTCTTGGAACTCAGCTACAGAATTATAAGGGTGGTTTGACAGTGGAACACACTCCCTCGGAGAGTGGTGGAGTCTCCTTCCTTGGAAGTCTTTAAGCAGAGGCTGGATGGCCATCTGTTGGGGATGCTTTGATTGGGAGTTCCTGTATGGCAGGGGGGTTGGACTGGATGACCCTTGTGGTCTCTTCCAACTCTATGATTCTAGGATTCTATTATTATAGTGCACTCCCCTGAATTATAATTCCCCAGATACCTGTTTATATTACAGAGTTTAAATTATTTGCTTCTTAGTTCCTCTCTTTTAAGGATCCTTTGATCCTCAACAAGCTAGAAACTCTAGGATGGTTTAGGATGATCTGTGATAATTAAATTTGTATTAAACTGATACAAGTCTATGGTTCAGATACATATCATGTTTATCCTTGTATTTATTCATGAATTCAATTTGATTTCTAAAAATAAGTCTGTATATCTCTTTCTTTGTATTTGTACAATTCTTTTGTTCTTTACCATATACATTTGGTAGACCAGTGTGTGCATATTAGCATTGTAGGAGGTCACTGTTGGCCCTTTGTTCTTTGTCATGACTTACCCAGCCATGGTAAATCCTATCCTGTCCTTTCAAATAATGTAGGAAAAGCTTGCTGAGCAAATATAAATCTGAAATTAGCCTTCCTTCCAGAGGATCTAATATTATTAGTCTCAATATACATTTTGAGCTTTGTTATGCATAGATCATCTTGATACATGAGGGTATAGTGAGACTTAACTAATTACAAAAAGAAGAAGAAGCAAAAGACATTACATACCTTGCTGTCACCTATCCCACATCTGCTTTTGGGACTGCAGAAAAGTTGAAACTTGATCCATCTTTTCTCAAACAATTCATGATGTACTCACTAGTGAACATGAATTGTAAACAGAGTTGTAGCATGTAAATAGCATACTAGAGTGAACATTGCCATGGTCATTTTGCTTCCACTGAAAGGTACATGTCATTTGGAACAGTCCTGGGTCATGTAACAAGGCAATGAATTATCTCAAATAATCCCTTCATACGTTTCTTACAATTTACCTGTAGCATAAGTAATGACAGGCAGGGTTGACATGGTCATATTGTAGGTCCAGATATGAGTTGGCATTTCTAGCTGAGAAAAGTCAGTTTATTTCATCATATTGTAAAATTTCTGTCCACTTTTATTAACCTTGAGTGGATCAGAGGGGCAGAAGTCATTAGCAGTCAAAGAAGAGGTTGAG
This sequence comes from Phrynosoma blainvillii, assembly GCA_026167975.1. Lineage (NCBI taxonomy): Eukaryota > Metazoa > Chordata > Lepidosauria > Squamata > Phrynosomatidae > Phrynosoma > Phrynosoma blainvillii. The sequence continues at coordinate 60,744,001 of JANUYF010000004.1, forward strand.
TGCCAGGACTTGGATGAGTGGAAGGGTTGTCCAAGTATTCCTGAAATGAATTAAGAAGATACAGGAGAACCTTCTGTCATACTAACTATTAACAGGCAGTGATGAAGGAATTTTCAAGGAGATCTCAAAGTTCCATTTTGTTCTGGAGATCAGCATCCCATGCTTGCATTTTTGAGTGTGACTGACAGGGCAGAGATCTCAGGCTGCCAGCTAGGTATTGCTTCTCTGGTGTTTGTATTTTAGCATGGGTTCATAATAGTTTCTGCTGCTACAGTCCTGGGTGCTGGGGGTGATGCAGCTGGGAGGTAGTGCTGCCAGTGAAATTGATCTGTCAGCTTTACAGCTCCCTTAGGCAGGGTAAAATATGGTGTGATAGTCTCAGACTGTTTTTCAGATGATCTGGCCAAGACATTTTTCTCCCTAAGGTAAAGATGATGTTCCTTCTCCACTCTATGTAAACTGGCAGTTGAAGCTTATTTCCATCCTGGTGATAGGACAGTCTCCTCCTATCCTGTTTCAGCATGGCATGTACATGGTTGGTGGACTTCTAGTTCAAGTAAGCAAAGAATGAAGAAACCATGTCAGTCCAGGGTCATACACACAAGGTCCATGAGAGAGTCCATAGGAATTTGATCAGGAGGGCTTTAAACTGAGTTATGTGGGGAAGGGAGACAGCACCCTGGAAGACAAAAGGACTGGAAAAAATAGTCAAACTGTCATAGAGGAAACAAAGCAAACAGTAGAGGGACCCAACAGTGGGAGGCAAAAAAACGTGCTAAGGCAGCAAGTAAAGGAGACATATGGTCTTAGATGTCTCTACACTAATACACAGAGCATGGGAAATAAGCAAGATGAACTTGAACTCCTAGCGCAACAAAGCAAATATGATATAATAGGCATCACTGAAACCTGGTGGGATGAGTCTCATGATTGGAATGTAAAAATACAGGGGTATAACCTCTTCAAGAGAAACAGGCCAAACAGGAGAGGAGGAGGAATAGCATTATATGTCAGGGATATTTACACCAGTGAAGAAATCCAGGACAACAATCCTGGAAGCCAGGTGGAGAGCATTTGGATAAAAATTAAAGGGGAAAGAAACAACAGGGATGTTATTGTGGGAGTCTACTACAGACCCCCGACTCAGGCAGAAGAACTGGATGATGCCTTTCTAGAACAGATGACTACACACTCAGAAAGGAGAAATATAGTAGTGATGGGTGACTTCAACTATCCGGATATTTGCTGGAAGTCAAACTCGGCAATATCCTTGAGGTCTAGCAAATTCCTCACTTGCCTCGAAGACAATTTCATTGTTCAAAAGGTGGAAGAGGCAACGAGGGAGTCAGCTATTTTGGATCTGATCCTAACTAACAGGGAAGACCTAGTTAATGGAGTGCAAGTGGTTGGATCCTTAGGCGGGAGTGATCATGTCCTCCTGGAGTTTATTATACAGTGGAAAGGAGAAGCCAGGCATAGTCAGACACGCATTCTAGACTTTAGGAAAGCTGATTTTACTAAACTTAGAGAAATACTGAGGGTGATCCCATGGACAGGAATACTAAAAGAGAAGGGAGTTCAAGACGGATGGGAGTTTCTCAAAAGGGAGATACTGAAGGCACAATTTCAAACCGTGCCAATGAGGAGGAAGAATGGGAGGTGTCTCAAGAAACCAGGATGGATGACTAAGGAACTTGCAACTGAACTATGTTTTAAATGGAACATGTATAAGAAATGGAAAAATGGGGAAATCACCAAAGAGGAATTCAAACAAATAGCTAGCACGTGTAGGGTTAAAGTCAGAAAAGCTAAAGCGCAGAATGAAATCAGGCTTGCTGGAGCGGTTAAGAACAATAAAAAGGGCTTTTGGGGGTATGTCAGTAGCAAAAGGAAAAAGAAGGAAATGGTAGGGCCACTGTGTGGAGAAGATGGCAAAAAGTTAACAGGGGACAGAGAAAAGGCAGAATTACTCAACACCTTCTTTGCTTCAGTCTTCTCAGAAAAGGCAAAGGGTGCTCAACTTGAGGATAATGGAGCAGAGGACAGAATAGGAGAATTTCATCACAGAATAAGTAAAGAGAGAGTACAGAAACATCTGGTTAATCTAGATGAATATAAGTCTCCAGGACCAGATGAATTACATCCAAGGGTATTAAAAGAACTGGCAAATGTAATATCAGAACCATTGGCAATAATCTTTGAGAATTCCTGGAAAACAGGAGAGGTCCCAGCGGACTGGAGGAGGGCAAATGTTGTCCCCATCTTCAAAAAGGGGAAAAAAGAGGATCCCAACAATTATCGTCCAGTTAGTCTGACATCAATACCCGGAAAGATTCTGGAGCAGATCATTAAACAGAGAGTCTGTGAACATCTGGAAGATAATTTCATAATCACAAAAAGTCAACATGGGTTTCAGAGAAACAGGTCATGCCAGACAAATCTGATCTCTTTTTTTGATAAAATTACCAGTTTGGTAGATGAAGGGAATGCTGTGGATATAGTATATCTTGATTTCAGTAAGGCCTTTGACAAGGTTCCCCATGACATTCTTGCAAGCAAGTTGGTAAAATGTGGGCTAGACAAAGTAACTGTTACATGGATTTGTAATTGGTTATCTGGTCGAACACAAAGGGTGCTCAACAATGGCTCCTTTTCAACCTGGAAAGAAGTGACCAGTGGGGTGCCACAGGGCTCTGTCCTGGGCCCAGTGCTATTCAATATCTTTATTAATGACTTGGATGACGGTATTGGGGGCATAGTTATCAAATTTGCAGATGACACCAAATTAGGAGGAGTAGCTAATACCCCAGAGGACAGGATCAAAATTCAAAATGACTTGAGCAGACTAGAAAGTTGGGCCAAAGCTAACAAAATGAAATTCAACACAGAGAAATGTAAGGTCCTGCACTTAGGGCGGAAAAACGAAAAGTACAGATATACGATGGGGGACACTTGGCTGAATGAGACTACGTGTGAAAGGGATCTAGGAATCCAGGTGGACCACAAGTTGAACATGAGTCAACAGTGCGATGCAGCAGCTAAAAAGGCCAATGCAATTTTAGGCTGCATCAGTAGAAGTATAGTGTCTAGATCAAGAGAAGTAATAGTGCCACTATATTCTGCTTTGGTCCGGCCTCACCTGGAATACTGTGTCCAGTTCTGGGCACCACAATTCAAAAAGGATGTGGAGAAACTGGAGCGTGTCCAAAGGAGGGCAACTAAAATGGTGAAGGGTCTGGAAAGCAAGCCCTATGAGGAACGACTTAGGGAGCTGGGGATGTTTAGCCTGGAGAAGAGAAGGCTGAGAGGTGATATGATAGCCGTGTTTAAATATTTGAAGGGATGTCATATCGAGGAGGGAACAAGCTTGTTTTCTGCTGCTCCAGAGACTAGGACCCGAAACAATGGATGCAAGCTGCAAGAAAAGAGATTCCACCTCAACATTAGGAGGAACTTCCTGACAGTAAGGGCGGTTCGACAGTGGAACACACTCCCTCGGAGAGTAGTGGAGTCTCCTTCCTTGGAGGTCTTTAAGCAGAGACTGGATGGCCATCTGTCGGGGATGCTTTGATTGGGAGTTCCTGCATGGCAGGGGGTTGGACTGGATGGCCCTTGTGGTCTCTTCCAACTCTATGATTCTATGATTCTATGATTCTATGATTCTATGACCAGAAACCATCCCAAGCAGGATCAAATTCTAGTCAGGGAGTTACCAAAAGGAAGACTCCAAAGAGCAAAGTGAAGTTCAAGAAACTAGAAAGCAGGGAATATCACAATACCAGAAACAACTGACCTGTAGCTTTGCTTCACAGAAGTGGTCTTGGCTATACTAATAGCCAGCTGTAACTTAGCATAGCTGGCTCATTATTCTAGTTCTTCCCATTTAAGGCAAGCCATACCTTTGCCTGTACTTTTGTTGCTATAATTTTATTCTGTGATATTCTGAAGGATGAAATAGTTCAGCCTTCACCTCCCTCTCCTCACATTCTACATGTGAAAGTCTGGGTTCTGCTGCCAAGGCGAGCTTTTCAGCTTCCCCCAGCATGGACTGGAGCCTGTTATCTTGGTTCACATTCTCCTGTTCCTCATCCAAGGCAACCTTCTCCATGTGGGACAATGATACCTCTACCAGATCTGAGCAGATTCTTTTAGGGCACCCAGGACATGTCATATGCTAGACATAACTCTGTCCTTCAATAGAAGGGTGCAACAAAGGGGAAATTGCCACTGCTCCCCAGCATCTACCACTTGAAGTGTCACTTGACTATGCATAAAGATAGTGCTGCAATGTTGTTGTTGTTGCTGCTGCTGCTGCTGCTGCTGTTGTTGCATGCTTCTAGTTGACTCTGACTCATGGTGGCCCTATTCTAAAGTTTGGTAAGATTTATTCAGAAGAGGTGCCATTGCCTTCCTCTATGGCTTGAGAGAGTTTGACTTGCCCATGGCCACACACTGGGTTTCCATGGATGAATGGGAATTTGAACTCTGGCTTCCTGGAATCCTCCTCCAACCACTACATCACACTGGCTCTTACAGATACTTTTAGATGATATTAACTTCCCATGGCCTCATTTTTAGCAGAGGCTCACAGTACAATCCTCCTCCTTCTCCTTCTTCACCACCAATACCACATGGAGTGAAGGACATCTCTGGTTTAGATTGGCATCCATTCAAATAATGAGATTTGACAGGCTCAAGTAATTGTTACCTTTGTCTTGGACAGACAATCATAACAACAAAGTCTGATAATGGGAATATTCCTCCAACCTTATAGACTTCTAGAAGAGTTTAATAGAGAAAGACAACTAAAGAATAACAAGGTGTTTTGTTCTTTTTAGAAATGTACTATCAAAATGTGACAAAATCATCATATATAATGGATCTACAAACTAGTATGATTATAACTCATTCATTCTGCAGCATTTTAAGGAGGAATCTTTTGTCTTATTTCTTTAATACAGACTGAATAGAACAGGGGATACAGTGTCTGAACATAAGAGAATGCTTTCAGAACATATCATGTGGGCAGCTGAATATGCTTCATCTGAAATTTCTTTTTTGTTGTCTCCTATAACTAATGCTGAGGAAATCAATGGTAATAGGCTAAAGGGATCTAATTGCTTGAAAACCTTAAAAGCTGGAGAAGGATTAAAAGATGCCTGTGAAAGCGATGTAGAGGGTGGCATAAAATCTTCCAGGTGTGGTAGAACAAGCTGTCTCCCTTTTGCCTAATACTTTGATTGCATTTTGGTGTTTAGAGAAAAGTCATGTGAGCTGAGAAGAGAATGTGTGCAAGAGCTGCTGGAGTAACACGGTCCAACTGACTGAGCTGGCAGAGTGAGAGTGGCAGACAGAGAGTGTGAAGAAGACTGCTTGATACAAAGGTAAAGTGAAGGCTACAGGGACTGCGTCTGCTGCTGCAGGTCTGGAGCTCATACTTGTGTGATCCAGCTGTTGTTCTTCTCTCACAGGAATGTAAACCCTCCAGTCACCAAGTTACAAAAGTGAAATAGAGACAGGAAAGGAGAAGATGCTGCTCAACATATGAAGATTTCTCCTGGGAAGCCCCTGCTTTTCCCCTGCTTCTTTTAAAACAGGTAATGTTGCTACTCTTGTGTTTCTTTTCAAAATTGTTTACATGTAATTGACATGCAATATTTGTCTTCCTCCTACTATTGAAAAAAACCCCACCTCTACCTTGTATAGCATTCTGATATTATTTAGGTGGGAAGGGTTCCTTATTGAATGGATAGATAAATGACAGGAGTGTGGAGAAAGGATCAGGCAGAATTGTGTTTTGGTCCTTAGACAATAATGCTGTGTTCCTCAATATAAAGTTGACTAAACTTATCTAGATAACTCATCAACATTTTGGAGATCCAGCTCAGTGTTTTAGAAGTCCAAAGGAGTTTCAAACCTTTTTATTATTGTCCCTGTCTTCACTAACCTAGCATCAGGAGTGTTTAGAATTAATCTAGCCCCCCCCCCATTGATTCCTACAAGGATAAAAATAATATTAAAAATATCTTTGGCACAACAGAAATGTGGATTAGTCTATTGTTTTGTTTGATAACCAGGTTTCTGAATTCATAGTGTTTTCTTTTCTTTTTTAAAAATAACTGTGTCCCACCACTGTGAGCTCTCCTATTTCACATCAATTACTCTCCTCTTGTAGTGTTTCAAAAGGTGATTAGGACTTCAGGAATGATAACTTTAGCATCTTTAGTGACCTCTGTATCAGTGGCATGCTTTCATGATCACTCTCTTCTTTTTCCAGTGTCACCAGGTGCTCCTGCCTCCCTCCTTGCAATTTGTCTTTGCTCCTTGGGTTGGAGGTGGAATCCTCCATGGAACCCCCAGTGTACATTTTCCGTGAGGAGCCAGGCTCCACCTGCTCCCCCGGACCATGCTCACTTCCAACCACAAGCAGCAACAGCAGACTTGTGGACTTAGCAGAATATGGCAACAATGGTAGTGGCATGTATGAAGACTTGCAACAGAACCACACCAACATCTCCCCAGCAATTCCCATTATCATCACTGCAGTCTACTCAGTAGTCTTTGTGGTAGGGTTGGTTGGCAACTCCCTGGTGATGTTTGTCATCATAAGGTAAGCAATATCAAGAAGGTTTGTGGTAACTCCCTTAGGTCTTGTTGTGTAAAATCATATGTAACACTGGTGATGGCATTGCGTTGTTTGCTTCTTTCTCTTTCCCTGGATGCCCAGAAGGTTGCCCAAAAGCCAATTCAATAGGGTTTTGCAGTCCTACAGAGTGAATTTGAAGGATGCTTGGGGGAATTACAGTGAGTACAGGAGATTTTGTCTCCCCCTCCCTCAGTGCTGTTTTATGTTCTTATGTGGACAAAAGCACTAGATACAATTTTTTCATTCCAAGGAAAAGTTCAGGTTAACTGAAAGAAGAAAGGAATTAAGGGATAAGGTAGTGAAGAGGAAGAGAATGTAGGAAGTCTTTGCTTCATAATCTCTTGGGTATTACATTTCTAGCAAAATTATTATTTGAGTGATACTTTATTGTCAGATTCAAACAATATAACAATGTTTGGCAGAATAAGTGTTCACAGATGGCATAACCCCAAAGAGTAACTGTTATTGGGAGAGATTGTGGAAGCTCATTTTGCATATTTATTTTCCCCCCTAAGATACATCTCCTGAAAATTCCAGTTTAGCATTATTGTACTCAATCAACTGGGAGAAACTGCCATCTCAACACATGTGTAGCTGCTTAAGTGCAACTCTCCATTGGCTTGTGCAACAGAGTTAGGGGAAACTGAAACAGAAAACTGACTTCCAAGTTGTAAACTGAATAGCTTGGATGATGAGGAAAAGTAGTTGGGAAACTCTGCTTAAAGTGCTCCCCTCAGGGATAAGAAGTGGTTAATGTCTGTTTTATACCAATATTATATAGGACGGACACACACATATATATATATATATATATATACACACACACACACCTCTTACATAGATCAAGTCTTTATCATCAGTGTTCCTTCTTTTCATCTTTTGATTCTCAAAAGAAAATTGCATCATGTTGTATAAAAATGATATTCATACTTGGCATATAACAAATAAAATGTCTGATTCAGTAAGTGCAAGTCTTGTGTAAGAAAGATTTCCTTGAGCTCAACAGAGACCCTGTTTTATTCAATTCTCCTCTCTCCCATACTTGCATATTTGCTTAAGCACATACACATGCAGTCAATTGGATAAAAATAAACTGGCTGCACGTCTCCCTATCCAGTTTTTCCTGATTTCAATACAAATTTGTATTGAAATTAGGAAGGACTGGATAGGGAGAGTGCTGCAGAAAATGACTAACTTGCACTGCATGGAAGGGGAGGACTTCAAGGCAACATGAGAGGTGTGTCATGATAGTGGTCCCTAGTATTGTCATGGTTAAAGGGATCATCCTTCTATTTGGGCAGATGGAGCACCTCTCATTTAACCCTGCCAACCCTCCTCCCAGCTATCAGAGTGGTACAAGGAATACTTAGAGCTTGTGAGGGATGACTTTGGGTAGACAACTAGATGTTATTGGGTCAACTTCTGGTGATGCCTTGGCTTTGTCAGTGATGACCTTCTCCATCCTATCAGTCCTAGTGTACCTCACTCAACACTGGTCTATTAAAACCCATGTAGGTTGGGATTGTACTGATTTTATATGCTTTGACACTGCTCTCAGGGTTGATTGGCTTGTTTGTATATTAGTATGAACATATGTGCATGACTAGTTAGAATCCAAGAATCTTGTTAGATTCCATGAAATTGGCAATTTAGAAGGTTTGTGCTTCATACAAAAACTCTGGTATAGATGATTGATATTTGGTGAGCAAAATCTGATGTAATTCAAGAAATATGCAATCAAAACTCTCCCTTTTTGACCGTAAAGCAGATGCAATATGGGATTGTTTTTGTTTTGTTTTTAATTGATGCCTTAGTACTGAGGGAGGAAGTTTTTAACATTTCTAAAAGCTATGAGTATCTCTCCCAAAACTGCTGGTGCCTCTTTTGTGGAAAAATACACACACTATCTTGGTAATCTTGTGGATATAACAGAAGCATCAGGAGGGGACAGCTTAGATCAAGACAAAGTTCTGGTGAGGAGAAGGTTAAACAACCTTTCCTTCTGCAGTGATTTTTAGATGAAAAATCAGAATCACAAGAAACTATTTTAAATACCTCCCCCCCCCCCCACCCACCCCAAGGTTGGATTGCAGATCTCCAGTACCAGGCCTGCTTAGAGCACCTATTTCTTTATGATTTTAAAACAGTTTCTTCGATGGATTTTGCAAACATCCCATTCATTGTAGAGTATTTCCATCCCACATCATCTTGTGACTGAAACCTTTGCTGGCCTCTTTTACCAAGGACTCAAATTCTGCTGCTTTGCTCTGTGTGTGATTGAACATAATACATGACCAAAGTTAAACTACTAATTCCCAGCAAGCCAAACTGCTAAAAATGATGGACAGAGAAAAATACACAAATGTTAAAAATATTTCACAACAATGTTGGACAGGCAGCAGCAGAACACCTACAACCCTAGATTTACTGTAGAGGTGTTGCAGCCCCTCTCCAGACACGGGGGTAGTTCAGAGAACCATCTGGCTGTGTCTCCATCTGCTGAGGTCTGCTGGGGTCCTCTGGATATCATTAGATGATGCAATCATCTGCCTTTGGGGACATAGTCAGATGTTTCTGTGATGCCCCCTGCTTTCCACCAGCCCCATAATTGCTATAGCGGGAAGCTGCAGAAGTTCTTCATTAAGAGCTTTGGTCATTGCAGAGGGAGGAAGGGAATATCAGCCTCTGCAACAAAGGAAAAGACATACACAGGTATAAAGTTAATTTATGCCTGCATATGCTAGTAACAGGATGCAAAACCGAGTTTCTCATCTGTCTGATGGGCAACACTTCTTTGGAATTTCTTCTGAATTGTTAATACTTTAATGATGTGAATCAAATAGTTATATTATACATGTGGATTGATGTAGTGGTGGCTTATAGACCAAGCAGAGTGCACTACTGGAGCACAAGAAATGCTTCCTACAGCTCCAAATCCCATCTAGGACATATTGGAATGTTTTCTGTTATGGTTTGTAGCTCAGAGAAACTGTTGAAGCACCAGCATTTTGTATCTAGGACACTGGTAGATATAACCAACTATCTACTGGTGTCCCCTTTCCCCTTCCAGCTATAAATCCCAGATGCTTATAGGTAGTTTTTTCTTCTTCATTTTTGTTAGCCAGTTGGCACTGCTAGGCACCATTAACAAGCTAGGGAATGCTCATATTCCTCCCTGCTTGATACCTTACGTGGCAGTTACTATATTGAAATTTACTGTAATATCATAGCTCAGTATTTCTGTGAGTTCAGTAGTCTCTAGTACAAATCTCATCTGAGCCTCAAATTGCTAGATGGGGATGATTATTCGGGGATGATTGGATGGCAACTCTCATCAGTGCTAGTTAGCAAAGCCAGTGGTGAGGAGTGCTGGGAGCTATAATCCAACAACATTTGGAGGACCTTAGCTTTATTAACCCTGTGCTAGATGCTCATAGGCAAGGTCATATCTCATATCTCCCTGCCACCTCCATACGTAATATGGGAATAATGTCAACCTACCTTATATTTGCTGCTGAGATATAATATGGAAAACTACTGTATGTACTTAGGGGGAAAGTGTGAAATAAATGCATTGTATTATTTCACTGTATTGTCACATACATAAACTTAACAACAGTTGGAAACCAACATGCAAAGATATCTTTCACCAAATCAGAGCATTGCTGCATCTTTCTTACCTTCTTCTGGGCAGTCCCTAGCAGATATCCTTTCACATGAAATATTTTTTCAATTTAGAAACGTGTCTGGGATATCCCTCACTAGATGTGGGGCAAAGAAAAGGGCAAAGACAGCAGTAACAAGCAGATTGTGTTTTTATGTTTGGGCTGTAACTTCTCAGTGGTCACCTACTGAGTGTTGAAATACAAAGCAGAGACAAGTAATTTCTTAGGCTTTGCACTTAAACATCTTGTGTTCTGTGTTCTCTTGTATCAACTATGGACTTTTCATCTCACTGATGAAACAGTCTGCAGTACTGCTATATGGACCATTGAGTCTTGGACTGGGAAAACACATATCTTGGTTAAAAAAATTGCAACTATCAGACATATTTCCTTGTGCTGATTATTGTATGTAGGTTGTGATCTCAGAAGGAGGTGCAGACAATAAATCAACATGAGACAACATAACAACTGAAAAAATGATATAATAATAGAAAACAATTGAACTAACAAAGTGGACATTATCTGTGCCATCACTTCCAGGCAAACAGACTCCAAATATTGAAGAAGCATTGCTTCCATCATGGCTCACCATTGTCCAGGTTTCTTGCTGCAAATGGGAAATAGAGTTCACCAAAGTTTGGAAGAGCACAGGGTGCCCAGCCTTAGTTTAGAGTTGCCTCAGATTGCCACATGTCATAAACAACCTGGATAAGAAGATGAATTATTAAGTACTTCCTCAGATTCCATTAGGAGGTCAACCACTGTCTTTTTGCTCTTCCAAACCAAACCACACCAAACAATAAAAAAGTTTTTTGGGTTCTGGAGTTCTTTCTGAAAAAGATAATAATACTGTAAATGTGGTGTAGAGATGGATCACATCTTTCTAGGTGGTCATCACCATCTTAAGTGTGATGTAGTTGTAAGTAAGTAACTAAACATGTGACTATAGCAGCTTCATGAGCCATCAGCTGACTTAGAATAATCATGTGATTGGGAGTAGCCAGACAGCAGGAAAAGGTGTCTTGAGATATAAAAGAATTTCATACCTTGCTGCTGGTCTTAAGTCTAGCTGAAAGAGTGGTCACAGCATGGCAATTGTGTTCTCTTTTGTGTTTCCATTGCTGTACATTTGCTAAGGAAGGAATGGAATCAGGTTTTAAGTCCTGCAGAGGAGGAGGACTAAGAAAGTGAGAAATGGGAATATCAGCCTTCTCTTCTCATAGGACTGGAACAATTAACAAGACAGAGATAAAGTTGATTTTTCAGCTAATAAGGCTGAGAAATGAGGCTAATTTCTACAAAGGAAAACATTGATAGAGAACTGACAGAAAATGCATTTCTGATTCCAGAAATCATATAAGTAGACAAAACCTTTTATATTTCAGCACACATTCTTTTCACAGCAGGGTCTTCATTGGAAATGTTTCCAGCTTATTTATGGCTTTTGGGAGGGACTCCAATTTTAGCCTGAAATGGAATAGGAGCTTCAGTGTTACAGATTGCCATTATGAGACTGTTTTTAACTGGTAATGACTACCACAGACACTTTGTGATTCATCTGGTAATTTTGAATTCCTTTCTTTGGTATACCATTGCCCATGCCCCCTGGGATGGAAAAACTACTGACTGCCATCAAGCACTGAGATAGCCAGTTTTTACGATTACCTTGAGAGTCTCCAGTGGTTTAAATAATTTTCTAAATTAAAATTTGGCTTTTAAAGTAGCCTTTTAATGGTTATTTGGTCAGACATTAAACATTTTAAATGGTAGCTTTTCTAAGATGTCTACTGAGACAAAACATTAAAATCTGACATGTAATCACAATCACCAGATCAGCTGACAACCTGATCCTATGAAGTGCTGGCATGGGACCAAGAGTTCATGCACACTATGTAATTATAACAGTGTCTTCCATTTTGGCTACCATGGCAACATCCCATGAGTCTTGGTATATAAAATATAGGGAGGGGCATTTATAATGCTCAGTCAGAGGGCCTGAATGCCTCACCAAAGTGCAACTCTTAGGATTCTGTAGAATACAGCTGTGGAAGTTAAAGTGGAATCATAGTGCTATAATTGTGTCATATGAATGGGCCCCAGGTTTTAATAATTCTATCACCCAGGAGCAGAGTGTTGGACCGGGAGTAAGGAGATCTAGGTTCAAGACCCTGCTGTGCCAAGAAGCCCACTGACTGACCATTGGCTTGTCATTCATTCGGATTTACCTTACAACAATAGTGGGTGGTGGCTCTCATGTCAATGGAGCACTGAATCCACTGTAGATTTGGAACCCTGAATAGCTCCTAATAATAATAATAAATAATAATATTTATTTTTATCCCACTCCTCTGAGTAACACAACTGTTAAAGTTCAGATTTAAACCCAGAGCAGATTCACCACTGTATTGACATGGAAGCCACCAGCCACCATTCCCTCATATGGTTGTTGTGAAGAAAAAGTAGAGGAAGAGAGCCACACATAGTGCCTTGAGCTTATCAAACAAAAGGTGGGAGATACTACTACTACTACTACAACTACTAATACTAATACTAATACTAATAATAATAACTTATTTATTTATAGCCCGCCCAATCACAAGGAATCCAGGCAGGTTACAGCAATAAAAATACATAAAATACAATAAAATTCAAAAATCTGTCCCTTCCCACCCACCCCCTAACCCAATGCTAAAATGAAATTAGATGAATTTACTAAACCAATAAAGACATCATTGAATGGGTAGGGAAAGTTTCCTGTTATTGTGTTGACAGTGACTAGCATCCTGTTGGTTAGTCCCAGAGAGAGTAGACCCAGGAGACTTTGAATGGTGAGTCAACATGTAGGTAAATTTAATTGATTCAGTGGGTGTACTCTAGTAAGAGCTAATGGGATTTAGACCAGTGTGTGTAACTAATGTTAACTAATCAGCACTAAGAGACTTTTGAGTATGATGCCTTGTTGCACACAGTTTTCTATCTTTGTCTACATATGATGGGTTAAGCATTCATGGGTTTCATTACTTGATAAACTGTATGACTGCTGCCCTATGTCACTTTTAACGGGGACTTCAAAAACACTGGTGTCACTGAGAGGAAATCAAATAGGCAGGGTGGCCCGGCCCAGCTGTACACACATTCCCTCACTCACTCATTCACTCAGGGGATGGAACAGGTGTCAAATTTCTTCCCCTTCCTGTCCCCCACCCATCCCACCTTGAGTGAGGAAAGGAATGTGCATGCAGCCACCTTGCCAGAACAGGTACTTTTTGTGTATATTAAATATGGTTTGGGCTGCTAGAGATACTTGAATTTTATCTCCTTTTGTGGCAATCCTGCATCTTCTAATGGCAGTGAAAGTTGTGGACTGACTGTACTTGTTTTTGGATCTTTATTAGCTCAGAATAATGGAATATCCTTTACCTGTTGAAATAGGCATATTAATATGGATAGGAGGCATGTATTTAAAACAGAACTACTAATGAAAAGTATACTGAACAGTGTACACATCATCATCATCATTATCCACACATAACACTTCCTCTTATGCATCAATCCAAGCCATACAAAACAAAATCCTTGTATTCTTCTAGCAAATAAATCTCTCCAGTCTGTAAGCAGCAAGTAAAACACTAAGGCAGGAAGTAAGCGCTATTGAACTTGATGACATCTGATCCCATGTTTCTTTTGTTAGTTGTTACTAGGAACTAAAAGATGGCAGCACTTAACTACGATCCTCCCCCGAGTGTGTGTGTGTGTCTTCAACCCTTGAATTTATTAGGGGGTTTTTCAGCCACGAATATTCAGGAGTAGTTTTGCCAGCTTAGGTAGTCTCTTGAAGGGGAAAATATATCTCAAGAATTCAGTCAGAGAGAAGCTTCCTTATAGCTGAAATTAGAGGATGAAATTCTTTATTTCTGTTTTCTGCCGTGACTTGATTTTTAATATTGAAACAGAGTTAGAGCTCATGTCTTAGGTTCATACTTATCTGTAATATTTTTCTGTTCTGGATTACATGAGTGTAGGACAGAGTTAATGGGGAAAAAAAGCCATCACCTATCACATTGGCTCATATTATTTTAAAGCCCTGAATCAGAAGTAGGTGGAGGATTGCTAGATAGTTACATACATATTTATCCTTAGAGCTTTTATTGCTAAGGGAAAAAAAGTGAGGCTATCACACTCATCAATTTATCCTGCAGCAAAATCTCCTAAGAAACTTTTGTTGTTGGAATCAGAGTGCCAAAAAACTTTTTACAATTCTGGGAAGTAATGAGTGGAGACCCACCAATGGCATTACCTTTCTGTGTGATGGGATTGCATGTTTCTGTGAGGCAAGAGGCTATGAGGATGGCAGTAGTGATGCTGGTAGGGTCTCTAATGTCAGACAAGCTTTTGCCCAGGAACCAGGCTAAATATGCCAAACAGTTACTGGGCAACAACAACAATGGGGGATGACATTGGCAGAGGATTTCGCAGAGACAAGGGCAGTGGTACCATAGCTAATGCTTGTTAATACTGTGCAGGGGGAAAGAAGTAAAGAAAGCTGACAGGAAGAAAATAAGCCCATTTGAAATGGAGGCTGGAGAAGAGTTTTATGGATACTGTCAGCTACTAAAAAGACAAATCAAATCAAGCCTGAACTCCCTAGAAGCCATGATGGCTAAACAGAGACTGTTGTATTTTGTATATCATGAGAAGATGTGACTCACTGGAAAAACCAATAATTTAATTTAGTGCCTGTCAAGGTGAGAAGCCCTGCAGTTAGCTTTTGCATCTCAGTAAGGGTGAATCTCCACCAGCATGCTGTCTCAGGGGGGTTGCAGACTGCCAGAAATAGTGCAAATTGAGTCCACTTTTAGGGTTAGGGTTAGTGCTAGGGAATCATGGGAATTGTTTTGTTTTTTTTCTGAGACATTGAGCCTCCTCTGTCAGGGAGCTCTGGTGCCACAATAAAATACAGTTCCCATGATTCCCTAACCCTAACCCTAAAAGTGGACTCAATTTGCACTATTTCTGGCAGTCTGCAACCCCCCTCAGTTTCAGTGTGGATTGTGATTGTTCCAGTGTGGCTCTTCTCAAGCCTTTTAATCCAGCTTGGAACTGGAAAGACAAACCAAACAAGAGCAATATCATGAAGCCAAGCTGACTTAAGGGAATATAACTACTGTGGCTGTTTCAAAATATTTTCACCCACATGGCAGTGGAACAGCTATTCCTTTTGTTTGTTTTCCCACCACATAAGCACACATTTGCATATTCACAGAGGCTGCTGGAAAACAAACAAACATATATCTCACGTTGCAGCCTTTGTTTTGTTTTCCTGTAGTGTGTGTGTGTATTCACTGATGTCCTCCTGTGATCACCCACTACCAATGGGGAGAGGCAGAGCTTCCATCCTTTCCCCATTGGCATTACTGGCACTGTCTCACCAAAGGTGTGTACAAAATTGCAACCTTAACACCTATGTATCTCATGGATTTTTAACAATTTTTAAAAAATTGTTGTAAGCTGCTTTTGAGTTCCAATCTGGGAAAAAGACAGGATAGAAATAAATATAAATATAAATACGAATATAAGTATAAGTATAAGTATAAATAGAAATATATAACAACACAGCACTATATATGTCTACTGAATATCTAAGTCCCACTGAGTTCACTAGCACTTATTTCCAGGAAGGTGGGTATTGAATTGAAAGCTTATGTTTCAGTCTTATGCAAGTCTATTTAGAAGTAAGTCTTGTAGAGTTCCATAGTCCTAATTCCATAATAGTTGCTCATATTTTGGAAGGAGATACATAGAAACATAGAGCAAACTTTAAATATCAGTCATCCTATGAGCCCAGAGTTATATTTACTGAATATGGTGCATGTATTAGACCAGGGATAGGCAACCTTTCCCCTTTAAGGGCTGAGGGACTTCAGCTCCCAGAATCCCAGGAGCCATTGGCCAACATGGGACTATTGGCCAACATGGCTGAGGCTTCTGGGAGCTGAAGTCCCTCGGCCCTTAAAGGGGAAAGGTTGCCTACCTCTGTATTAGACAAACAGCCAGAAAAAAATATTGTAGAATATTATTATATATAGTAACAGCAGCAAGATTGTTAATAGTTAAAAACTGGAAACAAAAGTTTACTCCCTTAATAAAGGATTGGTTGTTTAAATTATTTGAGATGTATGATTACTGTAAGATTATTAAGAAGGATAAAGTTGGTGGGGGGGAGAAAAGAAAGGATTAACTAACAGATAAGTGAGAGGTAATATGTAATAGGAAAGACAAAAAGAGGATATGTTTTGGCTGCTGTTATTCTCCTTTTTCAGGGAAGGATGATTTTTTAAAGATATAATAATAATAATAATAATAATAATAATAATAATATGATTTATTTATATACCGCCCCTCTGGCAAGCCAATCTAGGCGGTGAACAACAACAATAAATTACAACAAATTAAACAATATCATTCCCTCCTCCCCGAACATCAAACAAATAACAACATTAAGATCCCGTCCCTCATTCCTACCCACCCCCACCCTCAAAACAAATTAACAAACAAATTAAAAAACAATTATTAAAATATACAATATACACTATAAAAATACAATGTGCAATATAAGATGCATAATTGCTTTTAAGGTCTTCCTGGCCACACTCTGGCCATAGCTGTGTTGTCATAGCTCCTCCCTGGGTGCACAGCTGTTCTTCCTGGGGCTACACGGGCCGGCAGAGTCCTCCTCCCGCAGCTCAAAGCACCACTGATCAAAGTGCATCATGGGCCATTTTCATTGGAGGCTGCAAGTAAAAAGGCAGTCCTCCGCAGCCTCCAAAAATGTCAGGCCAGGTGTTCCGGAGGGGGAGGGGGGAGTGCAAACACCCACCCACCACCAAGTCCCCTTCTCTCCTCGCTGTAGCCAAGATGGTCAGGCTGGCAGCGTCCTTAAGAAGGCTCTCCTAGGGGCCAGGTGTTCCGGAGGGGGAAGGGGCAGTGCAAACACCCACCCACCACCGAGTCCCCTTTTCTCCTCGCTGTAGCCAAGATGGTCAGGCTGGCAGCGTCCTTAAGAAGGCTCTCCTAGGGGCCAGGTGTTCCAGAGGGGGAGGGGGGAGTGCAAACACACACACACCACCGAGTCCCCTTCTCTCCTCGCTGTAGCCAAGATGGTCAGGCTGGCAGCGTCCTTAAGAAGGCTTTCCTAGGGGCCAGGTGTTCCAGAGGGGGAGGGGGGAGTGCAAACACACACACACCACCGAGTCCCCTTCTCTCCTCGCTGTATATATAAATGAAAAAATAACAAAAAAAATTAAATTGTGAAGACATAGGGCTTCTGCAGACGGGCGGCCATGGGCCACCCCGAGAAGCCGCGTATTGAGGCTTCATATTGCTTGCTTCATGAGACACCCCTCTCCCTACTAATTCACTGAAAAGTACATCTGCTATTCCTGCAAGCTTAGTTACCAAATAATACTGAAAGTTAAATTCAAGACAAGCTAAGATTCAAAGAATCAAAGCATCACATATGTGTGTAGTGCAAAGAAAAAAAATAGTTCTGGGTGCTATAGATACAGCCTGTCTCCTGACATGACCCTTCCCACACCTGGTCCACAATTCTGGTCTGATCCCAATCTTGGCTGCAAGACACAGAGGACCTCTGCAGACCATCCCAAAGGGCCGGCCTGGAGGCAGAGATGGGGTGGGGCAGCCGCATGCCGGCCACCCCAACCCCACGCTAACGCCATTCTGATGCTGCGCACTGTTACGCATGGTGTGTGGCATCAGGATGCCCTTCTGGCACAGCGTTCAAACTTGCTGTGTCAGAAAGGGTGATGAAGAGCTGCACACCTTCTCTTAGGGCGGCCTTTTGCCGTCCCTGAAAGGAGCAGCATTTTGCCGCTCTTTCAGGGGTGGCAAAAGGGAGGATCGTGTCCATGGCTAGCAGGGACAGCCCAGAGCTGCCCATCCCAAAACCCACAGACTAAAAATGAGGTTTGTTCTTTTTTTAAAAAAAAAAAAAATCCATGAAGCCTTCAGGCATGTGAAAGATCTGCTATGGTCATGAAAAGATATTACTCATTAGAAAAGATAATAAGGCTTGGCAAGGTAGTTGGTGCTATTGTCTTCAATATTATTGTTGTATTTTAATTTGTTGCTTTTAACTTATAATTGATTTAATAATTTTCTAAGGGGGGGAGGGAACTAGATTTTGTTGTTGTGTGTTATATTTTATTGCTGTTTGCCACCCCAATTGATCTCAAAGGGGCGGGATATAAATAAATTTTATTATTATTATTATTAAAAGAGGAAGACCACATTACAGACAGATTCAAACAAGTGACTCTGTTACCAACAGCCCTGCAAGACTTGAGCAAGGCTGCTGATAACAGAGTGACTTGGAGGGTTCTCATTCATCAGATTGCCATAACATGAAGTCATTTCAACAGTAATTGACAACAAATAGTTTGAAAGCAGGATCATAGCAGGATCAGGCAAACTTCAGTGGGCCTGAGGCCAATTTTCTGTCAAAGGCCCTCATGGACCTGCACAATCTTTTCAAAGTCCAAAAAAAATTAAACCAAAATTGGCTAGAAGTTTACTTCTGCTGATGTCAGGTCAGGACTATTCCAAGACTTGGGAGGTGAAGGTGAGTCCCACTCACCCAACTATTTTCCTATTGTGGCAGCTCCATGGGTTTTGTCATCCCACTGCCACCACCAGTTTGTAACAATGCCACACTTTTCACTTTACTGTTTTCCACAGATGGCAGCCCAATGGGTTTTGTTATCCCACCCCTGACACCAATTTGTAACATGCACCTGTACTTTTAAAAATATTTTCCTTATTAATTTGTGACACTGCCACCTATGTGTGACAGTTACTTTAATTTTCTTGTGTAATATTGGACCAACAAAATATTAAAAAAGCATTCAAAAAATATTTCGAAAATCTGTATAATATCAAGCTAGAAACAAACAAAGACAGAGAAGAAATAAGAAAATATATAGGAAATCAGAAGATCATGAAACTAAGTAAAGAACAGAAAGAGAGGCTAAATCGACATATGACTATACAGGAAATTTCTGAAGCAATTAAGAGAATGAAACTAGGAAAAACTTCGAGACCAGATGGTTTATCTGCTATATATTATAAGAAGATGGAAGAAGTATTAATAACACCATTACAAGACACTCTAAATGATATAATGAGAGAAGGTATACCAAACACTTGGAAAGAAGCACATATATCCTTAATTCCAAAAGAGAATAGAGACAAAAAAGATGTAAAAAATTATAGACCCATTTCTTTGGTAAATGTGGATTATAAGATATTTGCATCAATAATAGCAGAAAGATTAAAAAGTATTTTGGGGATAATAATACATGAAGATCAGAACGGGGTTTTGCCGAATAGGCATATAAAGAAAAACATAAGAAATGTGCTAAATATCTTAGAATATTTTGAGAAGCACAATGAGAAGAAGCTGGTGATAATATTTATGGATGCTAAGAAAGCCTTCGACTGAGTAAAATGGTCTTTTATGCAAGAAGTATTAAAAGAGATGAATACAGGAGAAAGCTTTCAGAAATGGATCGGAGAAATTTATAACGAACAAAAAGCTCAACTAATTATAAATAGTGAGAAAACAGAGTACATAAAGATAAAAAAGGGTACAAAACAGGGATGTCCCCTGTCTCCGTTGTTATATATAATGGTATCTGAAGTACTTAATAATAAAATAAGAGAAGATCCAGAGATTAAAGGTGTAATGCAGGGGTAGACAACCTTTTTGAGCTGGGGGCTGGGTTGCTGTCCCTCAGACAATTGGGGGGCCGAAGCACCAAAAATAAATAAATAAATAAATATTTTTTTAAAAAAATTAAAAAAATTAAAAAATACATGCATACACACTCTCTCAGCCCCAGAAAAGCCATGGCAAAACCCCTGTGGAGATTTTGCCAAGAAAACCCCAAGAACAAGTAATAACAACAATAATCAATATCATCATGGCGGGGGGCGGGGGGTGGCAGCGGGCGGCGGTGGCAGGACCAGCCTGGGACCAGTCCAAAGGCCTCAGGGGGCTGCATCCGGCCCCCGGGCCTTAGGTTGCCTACCCCTGGTGTAATGTATAAAGGGTATTCTTACAAAATAAAAGCATACACAGACGATCTGGTATGTTTTTTGCAAAACCCTGTTCAAAGCATAGAGAAACTGATCCAAGTATTTCAAGAATATGGGAAGATAGCAGGACTAAAAATCAATCATGAAAAAAACTACAATTATAACAAAGAATTTACAGAAGACAGAAGAGAACAAACTAGCAAAATATCAAAATTTAAGATAGGAAAAAAGGTAGATATTTGGATATTTACTTGACAAAAAGAAATATGGACTTATTTCAAAATAATTATGAAAGAATATGGAAAGAAATAAGAGAAGACTTGACTAGATGGTTGAAATATCAAATATCTTTTATGGGAAGAATATCAATAATAAAAAATGAATATTCAGCCAAAAGTTATGTTTTTATTCCAGAATCTACCCATTATCTCTAATGAAAAATGTTTAGAAAAATGGCAAAAAGAGTACTCAAATTCATCTGGGAAGGGAAAAAAGCAAGGATAGGATGGAAGAATTTGATAGACAGAAAAGAAAGAGGTGGTTGTGCCTTACCAGATATTAGATTATACTATCAAGCCAGTGCCATAGAGTGGATAGAAGATTAGATCAGATTAGAAGATGAAAGAACATTAAATTTAGAAAAAGACAATATCAGATATGGATTACATGCATTTTTATGTTACAATAAAGTAAAAGATAATAAAGATTTTGAACATCATATAATTAGAAGAGCTTTGTTAACCGTATGGAATAAAATCAGAAAAAGATTCTATAACAAAATACCATGGTGGGTATCAAAACACAAGAGGCTTTTTTTGGCAGAAGTAGAGAAAAAGAGCCCTGGGTTAGATATAAAGATCTACTGATAAAAGATAAGGTAAAGAACCTTAAGATGAAAATGTGAGAACAACTAGCAAAAGAGAATATAAACAATAAATAGTTTTTATATTTACAACTTACAGAAAAATTTAAAATGGATATAAAAGTTCAAGGAATCACAGAAGAGAAAAACATAATTGATAAGATTTGGTTGGAAAAAGGAAAAGGAAAAATATCAAAATATTACAGAATCTTAAAAGAAAGAGATATGGAACAGGAGATAGTTAAACATACAATGATTAAATGGTCACAGGATATTGGTGAAAATATCCAACTCGAATATTGAGAAAAGCATGGAAAATAATCAATCACTTCACTTGGTGTCAAACATATAAAGAAAATTATATAAAAATGATGTATCGGTGGTATCTGTCCCCAGTAAAAATCAATAATATATATAAATCAGGGAAAACAAATTGTTGGAAATGCCAAGAACTTCACAGGACATTCTTTCATATTTGGTGGAGATGCGGAAAAGCTAAGCAATTTTGGAAACAGATACACGTAGAGATGAGTAAAATACTGCAAATCGAAATACCACTCATACCGCAACTCTTCCTTCTAAATATGACATATGGAATAAAAGAAAAAAAGAACATATGAATAATATTATATATGGTGATGATTGCTAGGATTTTGTATGCAAAATATTGGAAGAAAGATTATACACCAACAATTGGAGAATGGATAATAAAATTAAGAGAAGCAAGAGATATGGACATACTAACAGCTATTATGAATGGAAAGTCAAAGGAAAAAATAGAAGAAGAATGGAATAAACTGTTGAAAAATTCGAGAAAAAAGAAATAATGTAACTATAGAAAAAACTGAGACCAACAAAAGATTGACTATACTGGAGTAAAGTATAGGAATGAGAAAGAATAAGGAGAATTGGGATAAATTATGAAGATTTGGAAAGGAGATATTGAAATATGATACAAAATTAGAAATGAGAAATAATGAAAATAAGAACTTAATAGAATTTAATAGAAAGGGAATAAATAATGGGTAAAGCTGGAGTTCCATAGAATAATTAAAGAAATTAAGGGATACAACTAAAAGATTGGAAGAAAGAAACAAACTATAATACGTCTCAGAAATCACAATAGAGCTGAGATTAAAGCAGGATTATAATTTTAGTAATTTAGATGTAAGTGTTACTTGACTATTATGTGTTATAAGTGTTGTAAATGTGTTACACTGTGGGTGTTAGTATGTTGAGTAAGTTGTCTGATTCATGTTTGTTATAGTGGTGTCATTTACGTGTAATGTTTTTTTATACAATAAAATTATTTTTTAAAATTTTTTCTTGTGTACACCAACTTATGTGTGAAACTAATTCCCTATTTATAAATGTCAGTAGCATGGTTATTTATTCAAGCCCTAGACAAGCCAGCATGTGAACAATAATAAAACTTTATTTGAAAAATGATTTGAACAATGTTTCACTTGTTGAGATGTGTTTATGCACTTGTTACTTCAAGGTTTTACCTTCTTGGTTTCACTTTGTTACAGTTTACTTCAGTTACAATAGTTACTTTTACCCAGGACCCACATAGTCCTTATATTAAGTTACTTTCCTAAACTTAGTTCTGTACCAGCAACCAAGGCTAACCCATAGGATATTACACCACAGCAACAACCTCTCTCAGAGTTCTGTATGTGTTCTAAGTCCCTCACTTCTAGACTTTCACCCTAACCATCCCTATCTCTATCTGACTCCAGCTGTCACCAACTGACTTCTTTATCATCTCCAGCCTTTAATATGATTGGCTGCCACCAGCTCTTTCTCTCACTATTGGCTGTTGCTTGGCTGGCCCAACTCTACATTCTCTCCACAAGCACTAACACCTGAGATCTTGGGAAGACCTGTTGTGATCTCTCAAGGGACAGACCCTAATGATGTTACAAGAAGTAGTCCAGGTTATGTCATTATGCATGATACCTTAAGTTTCAACTAGAAATGCACAGAGTATGCCATTTAAATAATAACCCCCCACAAAGTTCACCAAGTGAGGATAATAACCATACATACATACACTTACTTACTTTTCAAGGAAACATTCTCAACCTGAGATTCTTCCCTATCTATGAGGATTGGAAAAGAGAGGCCAAATCCTGACACTCAAGGCCAGGACTTGAGATTTGAGAATTCTGGGGCAAAGAGGAAGAAGAGAGTGGCAAATTGCTTTGTGTATCTGTATGTGCCTTCAAGTTGCCTGAAAAAAACTGACAAGTTGCCTGAACAATGACAATCCTACTGCTATTTGCATATGTGAATTTTATAAACCTTATAGACCAAAATATTAATTAGTATAATCAAATATGAGTATCAGTGCTCACTCATTAGGTCTATTTAATTTGATAATGCAGCAATAATAATGAACATTTTATCTTATAGGGTGAGGGTAACAACTTTCTACGAGAGAGAAAGAGAGAGAGAGAGAAAGGAAGGAAGTAGAGAATGGGTGAGAGATTCCAGCAGAGAAGAAAAATGTTGGGGGACATGGCTACTTGTCTCCAACAGAGAAAATTATATTCTCATTTAGCTGTTGTTTGATCTTATTTGATGAGAATAAATCTAGCAACATTATGATAGCTTGACTAATTTGCATAATATAATTAAAATCACTCATAAATTCGGTTCTGCCGGTGGCAAGTAAAACTTAATTGGTAATACAGCAGTGCAACAGTAAATTTGTGATAGAGCAAAAGAGAATATATGTACAACAAAATTTAAGCCTTGATAAATGCCAGGAGTCTTGTCTGTAAAATAGAATGTGTAATCTACCTAAAACCAACCCAGATTTTGTTCTACAAACAATTTTGAGTTGTCATGAGGTTTGATATGCCACCCCCAAATTTCCAGACTATACCATTTAGTCCTCCCCCCCCATTGCTGTTATAATAAGTATCTTCCCCTCTCTCACCTTCCTCCACCATTTTTTCTCACACACATTACCTAATCTTAGACAATCACAGTTTTAAGTAGTGAATTAGGTAATTCATTTCTATTTCCCGCTTTTCTGAAATAAAACATATCCAATGGCATTAGCACTACAAAACAAACAATTGGTACCATTTTTTTTTGTAAAAACAAACAATAGAGTTGCAGATCTTTGTTTTCCTTATAATTGGTGTCAACAGCTGTAAATAATTGACATGCTGGGCTGGATTCAGATTGAGTGATACCAATTGTAATCAATTTGCCTTCCATTAGCCATGACCAGGGGTAGGCAACCTTTCCCCTTTAAGGGCCGAGGGACTTCAGCTCCCAGAATCCCAGGAGCTATTGGCCAACATGGGACTATTGGCCAACATGGCTGAGGCTTCTGGGAGCTGAAGTCCCTCAGCCCTTAAAGGGGAAAGGCTGCCTACCCCTGGCCATGACCCTTCATAGAATGATACAATCTGGATCCATCTTGTTGTCTTTTCCTCTTGATCAAGTCTCAATTCTTACAGTATAATCTCTGAGATGTGACTATGTTGAATTATCACTGAGGAAAGAAAAAAAGAGAATTTCATCCTTACTTTTGAAAGTGCAAATGGCCAAGGGAGGCAGTAATGTATCTCATCTGAATTGCTGAAGCAAGCAATGAAATAGCTGCAGTGCAGCATGGAGAGGCAGGAACTATTGGCCAGTTGCTTTAGAAATGTAGGTGTGTATGTTATCCAATCCACTCCACAGAAAAACACTTCCATCCCTGCCAGTGAACACCACAAATCACTGGTGGGAGTAGTACTGGTGTGTGTGTGTGTGTTGTATGTCTAAAAGCTTTCACAGAAAGCAATTTCCTCCCCCCCCCCCCCATTTCAACTTATTCATATATTAAATGGCCTTTCCCCCCAGAATGCACTCTTTACCAAACTGTCTTATGGGGATATATACATATAAACATTCTTCTTGTGTTCCAGGTACACAAAGATGAAGACAGCAACCAACATCTATATTTTTAATCTGGCTCTAGCAGATGCCCTTGTTACCACAACAATGCCTTTCCAAAGTACTGAGTACCTAATGAACTCTTGGCCATTTGGGGATGTGCTGTGTAAAATTGTCATTTCAATTGATTACTATAACATGTTTACCAGCATATTCACCCTGACCATGATGAGTGTTGATCGATATATTGCTGTTTGTCATCCTGTAAAGGCATTGGACTTCCGTACTCCTCTGAAGGCAAAGATAATCAATATATGTATCTGGCTCTTATCATCATCTGTTGGCATATCAGCCATAGTCCTTGGAGGCACCAAGGTCAGGGATGGTGAGTACAAACTGCTTTGGTGGGGAAAATGTGATGAAGGCTGGGCTTCCCCTTAAAGAGAATGAGGCAGCTGCCTCAGATAACAGAATAGCAGCAAATTATCAGTTATTTAATTTATTATTTATTTAATTTATTGTAAGAGAAGGGGTTGTTTTTTCAATCTCTTGTGCCAGAAATATTTTGCCAGTTTTGGGTCCTGTCTGAATACTTGTGTGGGTTGCTATTTCACCCCAGGCAACAAAATGTCTTGGGCTAGCCCTTTGTGTAATAATCACTGTTTATTAACAAACATTTTAAAATTTATCCTGGAACAGTGATGCACAATTTATTTTTTGATGTGTGTCCATCATTTTTAAAAAAGTAAAGATCAAGGGCAATATTTTTTTCAAGACCAGATTCATGTTATGATACACATGTTGGCTATCCCTAATCTAAACCACACCCAACTGCTTCTCAGCTACATCCAGTTCTATCTATTAGGCCACCATATTAGCATGTTTTAATCTAGTTTCATGGATGTGAGTCCAGATCTTGTTCTTTTTGATACGTGGGCTTTCCTCACAGTCCCACCACTTTTGGAGTTATATTTGTTGTTGATGTTAAGGTGGACTTCCTTAGGCTTTGTAACTCCCTACTAAGCTGTCTCCCTCACAATTTTTCTTCTGTAGACTGGTAAGGACTTCTCTATTCCTTCAGATTTTCAGCAGCTGACCAACTGCTGAGGACAAATGTTGTTATGAATGAAATGCCACTCAGCTTTCCTTAGGGATGCTTTTTTTTAAATTGAGTTTTAATTGCTTTCTTCTGGTTTTTAATTTAATTTAGCTTTATAGTTGATCTTCTGTGTCTTAATTGTATTCTTTTTTTTCTTTTCAATTTAATTTTATTTAGAACCACCTTAAATCTCCCCTTTGTGGGAAACACAGGATATAAATCAAATCCATTGAACCAGTCAATTTTTAGAGGAGGCTGGGGAATGCCTTAGTGGGAATAGGTGCTTCATGTCACAGCCAGAAATATGTGTATTGTTTAAGTGGCTTGTCCTTATTTTATTTTTTTATTTCTTAAATTTTCATCCTGCTTTTCTCTTGGCATGGGGCCCAAGGTGATCTATTGGGTAAAGAGTTCCCAGGTATCAGAACCAGTGGAGACTCGGGGGGAATACAGACCAGCACTTTAGGATAGCCTGGAGGTGCAGTTTGGCTGGGGTGACTACACTCCAGCTGCCTCAACTCCACCCCAACTGTGCACGCCCAACCACATGGTGCATGACATCAGTGTGCCCTCTTGGTGCAGCATGCAGTCATGGTCCGCCAAAGGGGCGCAAAAGAGTCTCTGCCACGGTTCTAAGGGTAGCTTTTTGCTGCCCCCAAAAGGAGCAGCATTTGCCCACTTTTTTGGAGGCGGCAAAAAGATTGGGGCTGTTCCCAGGGCAGCACAGAGCCACCACTTATGGGCTGTCTGCATTGGCCCTCAGTGCCCAATACCCAGGAAAACATCTTATTGTGACAGAAAATAAAATACTTTTATTCCAGACATCTGGACAGAAGTCACCAGTAGAGTGTTTTTCCAATACTGAGGGTCCCTTTACCATACCATAGCATTAGAACTCAACCTATTCAGCTCCCCTTTTTGGCTGTCAGTGCACAGCCTATGGTCCCAATCACAGTAAATTCCAAGAGCCCTTTCTTCCTATGCATCCCAGATTTGCTGCAGGAAGGACAGAATCATAAAACCATAAACCCCTTCACTCTGTTACCATCTGACCTCCCCCCCACAGCCATTTGCCCACTCTGCTCCTTTGCATATCCAGGGCCTGTACATGATTCATTCATAAAATTCAGTATTGAATACATTTCAATATTTGATACATGCAACCTTTCCAGTCAAACACACTAATCATGACAGAACCATTCCCATGGATTCTGACACTAGGCCATCATATAACCTCTGATAATGGTGTGGAAATATGCTGTCCAGTGAGGTATTCCAGTTATGATTTGTCCTATGCATTACATTCACCAGACAAGCTACCAAGTGCCTTCTGCTGGCAATTTCCATGCAGCAACCTTAAGTTTTCTGTGCGTGCTTATTAATTTTAATGACAGGATACTCTCTCTACCTCTATCTCTGTGTCTGTGTGTTGTGTATGTACGAGGGCAGCTGGAACAGTATGTTTGCAAGGAGCAAAACCGTTAGGTAATTTATTCAATCAAGAAGGCTAGAGCACTATAGCACTATCTAGATTTTTCTCTCCTGCACCATAAATTTCTCATCTCAAGTTATGAATCTCCACTCTCAGCTGTTCTTCCTCATTACTTACAGAACCACTCTTCTAAAAATGACTGCTTCTCTAACTAACCACTGTAATTGAAAAGAGCTCTACTTCATTAGAGAGCTACAGAATTGCCTGTAGGTAGAGACAATAAACTTCCTATTTGTAATACATTTGTAAGGTCATGCAAAAGTTCACCTGCTAAAATCAACAGTGAAATCAGACTTGATACAATATGTTTAACAAACTGCAGAACATACTGAGGATAACGGACTGGAGTTTCAGAGGTTGGAACTAGCATTCCCTGATTTCAATTTTGTGTCATTCAGTGCTCTCTCTCTTTCTCTCTGTATAACTGCCTTCAGGTTTCCTATTGTCTTAGTTAAGGGGATCCTACAGTTTTCTTAGGCAAGAAATTTTCAGTTGTAGTTTGCTATTGCTTTCTTATGAAAGAAAGCATCTGGTATTTCTTGGTGGTCCCCCCATCTAAATATTGATCAGGACTAATCCTGCCTGATCCTTCTTAATTTTCAAGATCAGACAGTATTAAATGCCTTCCTAGTATTTAGGCTGCTCCTCAGTGGAGTTTGCACTGGTGTAAAAGATCCCACAGAACCAGGGCTACCCTGCTTTCTTAATCCATTTTATGCAAAATATCTCCTGTGAAGATTGTGAGAAAATATACATCTCTTTTTCACCGAACTGGGAAAACAACTCAGAAAGCATCTTGCAAGCAAAATGATTATATTTATCTTCACCCTGGATGGAAAGGAGCCTCTATAAGCTTCTAGGTCTTAGACTTAACCCAAGCCAAGTGTCCAGTGTCCAGAATACTACTAAAGCTCAGTCTTCTGACTATTACTTCTGTTTAGATAATATATGTTATATAACTGTGATTAACAGAGAAAGCCAAAGTCAGCAACTGTCAAAAGCTCTGATCTGATCTCTAGCAAAGGCCACACTCCTTACCTTTCCCAGATTGCTTTATTCCACTAAAAAACAGGATACTTGTCTATTGGTTTTACTTGCTTGTGGCATTCCTTGCTTAGTGGTAATTTAGCAAGAAGAAGGAGTAATGGGCAGGAGAAAGAAGGACCAAGACCTACAGCATTTCACTGTGCAAAATGACTATCATTTCTGAGCCATGATAAAATCTATACTTTATTTTACTATAAATCTATGTTTGCTTAACCTGTTTATGCCTTTTCTTCCTCTTTCATTGACAGACACAGACACAGCAAGTACTGAGTGTTCTTTGCAATTTCCAGATGATGACTATGAGTGGTGGGACATTTTTATGAAAATTTGTGTCTTTGTCTTTGCATTTATCATCCCAGTGCTAATTATAGTTGTTTGCTATACTATGATGATTATGCGTTTGAAGAGTGTAAGACTTCTATCAGGGTCACGGGAAAAAGACCGAAACCTCCGTCGCATCACCAGATTGGTGCTTGTTGTGGTTGCAGTTTTCATCATCTGCTGGACCCCAATACACATTTTTGTGTTAGTTGAAGCTCTTGGAGATGTGTCACACAGTACTGCAGCCATTTCTAGCTATTATTTCTGCATTGCATTGGGCTACACTAATAGCAGTCTAAATCCTATCCTGTATGCTTTTCTGGATGAAAATTTCAAGCGGTGTTTCAAAGATTTCTGCTTTCCTTTCAAGACAAAGACAGATAGACAGAGCACCAGCAGAGTTCGAAGCGCTATTCAGGAGCCTGTCTATACTAGGGATGCTGATGGTACAAACAAGGCAGTATGACTAGTCGTGGAAATGTCATCTTACTGTTTTCCAGGCCGAGAGGAATCCAATGATCTTGGACTAACTCAAATAACCAGTGCAGTGTGAAATGGCCAGTATATACTATATACTATATACCTGTAAGAAATCCTGTACTCTGAACTGATATATGAGCATTGCTTCATGATAAGGATGTCTTCACATTTTTGCTCAATGATTATAAGTTTTATAATCTCTACTTTTATAAGCTCTACTCACAATCTATCTACATAACAAATATCAATTTTTGGCAGAAGAAAGAAAACGTCTTCACAAAGCTACTGTTTTTATAGCAAGGGAAGTAGCTAGTTCTTTTATTCTTAGAGAGTTTTTCTGCTGTTATTTTTGTTCCATATGGAAGATAGAATGTGATTTTAGTGATTGCTGAAAATTAATTAATCAGTAAGGAAATTATTGTACTGTATTACCTTACAATGAACTATGATGATTAAGACTTTCATCACATGGGATGGAAGCACCCAAATCCCATAAATAAATGGGGTTTAAATCTGTGAAAATCCTGCAAAAGCGGGATTATTTTAAGATGAAATCAAGTGACTTCAGCATTATCCTGACATTAATCTGTGAATAAAGTGGCAAAATCATGCCACTTTTTATTTTCGGGATTTTCCTGAAAATAAAAAGTGGTGCGATTTTGCCACTTGATTCATGGATTAATGTCAGGACAATGGTGAAGTTTTCCAACGTGTCTGAAAACAATCTCACATTTGTGGGATATTCATGGGATTTAAACCCCATTTATTCACAGGATTTGGGTGCCTTGCCTCTCGTGTGATAAACTGCTAATGATCTAGAGTATCTACCAGAATGTCAAAATCAGTATTTTCCTTGTATTCACTGAGTGAAAAACATATTTTCTAAAAATAATGTGTTCAGGAATCATGCAATGAATTAAGGAATTTAGTCTTCATAATGGTGTATTCCCATAATCATTGTTTATATAGTGATTGCATATGTTACTTCATAAGGTGTTCAGTGGAAACATCCAGAATTTTTACTACATGGAATCAATAGCAATTAATCCTATGGGAATCATAGAATCATAGAATCATAGAGTTGGAAGAGACCACAAGGGCCATCCAGTCCAACCCCCTGCCATGCAGGAACTCCCAATCAAAGCATCCCCGACAGATGGCCATCATGTTACTTGATTACTGCATGAATGGGTTCTGTGAATCTTATTGACATGTAAATTATATCCCATCTTTCCATCTTATCTGTGAAGCCCAACAGGGAGGGGTCATGGCTTAGTTTAAAGCCTTATGTTTGTCCTAAAATGAAATATTTTTCAGTGTCCTAATCTGCCACTCCCATGTTTTTTCTTCCACAAAAATCCTAATTTAACATGCAGAAAAGACACACAAATTTTTGGGTCAAAAAGTGGCATGTAAATATGCATAATTTTATTCTAGTTAGGATTTTCTGCTTGTAACATTGAGGACTGTTTGCATATGTTTGCACTGTGAAATTCTGGTTTATGCATGGTCACTGACCTTTGTATTTGGTGTCTGTCTACAACAGTATTTGTAAATCTTTCAGTATTGTTGTTTTAAAAAAGAGAAATGCATTTTTTCATGATTTTCTTCTTTGTGTAGATCTCCAAAAAATATGTGTACATATTGAGAGTGACAAAATGCCTTTCAAAAGGAGGGCACTAACGATGAAGACTATCAATCATATAGATAAGAATATAATAAAAATATCTTTTCTTACCTAAAATTGTGATGACAAAAGCACATCTTTTTAAAACCTATAAGCAATTATCATCCGGTCTTTGTATGCCTTTGCTAAGGTTTCTTTTTTAGACTGTGATAAAGGAAAATTGCATAGAACTACTATCACCAGCATTCAAATACTTTTCCTAATAGATACAATGATAAAGACAGACTGTGTAACAAATAACCCTTTCATTGAACCAGAAAGTTGTTAGTCAAATTTTTAATTTTCAAAATCCATATCACAAAGGGCAGTAAAGCTTAATAGTTATTTTCAATAGCTAACATATTATGTCTCCAATTATTTTAGTAATGTTTAAAACCATCATTCTGGACTTTCCTTTAATTTCTAATTTATTTATTGACTGCTTAATATTTGAGATTTCAGACCGGTATACAAAGGGTTGACGGCTTCACTGAGCAATGGAGGTTTGTTCTGCTGGTGAATGAGATGCAGCAGAAAAATGTTTCCAGTGCCCTCCCAGCAGCAATCCGCAGTGAGATAAGGATCTGAAACAGGGATCCCATTTGTGGTGGTCAAATTTCAGATTGCTGGCAGAAGGGGGCTGGAAACATCATTCTGCTACATCTGGTTCATTGACAGAACAGATTTCCATCACTCAGTGGGGCTATTGGCTGTTTTAGGGATTTTATATGTAATGTATTCCCCAAAACTGAAGAGATGCATTGTTAAATTGAGATCTTGCATTCCACTTATGAGAACCAGTGTGGTGTAGTGGTTTGAATGTTGGATTACAACTCTGGAGACTAGGGTTTGATTCCTAGCTCAGCCATAAAACCCACTGGGTGACCTTGGGCAAGTCACAGGTTCTCAGCCTCAGGGGAAGGCAAAGGTAAACCTCCTCTGAACAAATCTTGCCAAGAAAACCCCATGATAGGTTTGCCTTAGGGTCTCCATAAGTTGGAAACAACTTGAAGGCACACAACAAACAAAACAAATTCTACTTTTATAATTTGTCCTTAAAACCATCAGTAGCTCAAAATGGACAAAATTTTGAAACTTCCCCCCACCCTGGGAATGGCAGCTGCATGAGTACTGGCTCTGTAATCCGTTTTAGATTATTAATTAAATGACAAAATGAGGAACTGTACAAGGTATCAAGGCCTTTCCTTTAAATAGGTTCAGCATATATTGGCTAAATTCTTTAAAGTCCAGGACCATAATAATAATTATTATTATGCAGCGGTGGTGGCAGTAGCAGCAGTGAGAGGGATGAGGAAGAGGAGCAAGAGGAGGGATGAGGCAGTGGCGGCGGTGGCAGTGAAGGGGGCAAGGAAGAAGAGAGAGGAGGAAGAGGAGGGATGTGGAGATGGGGGATGACGACAAGGAGGAAGTAGAAGGAAGGAAGTAGAGGAAGGAAACAGTGGTGGAGGTGGTGAGGGGGATTAAGAAGAGCAAGGAGGAGGAAAAGGAGGGAGGAAACACTCCACATGATCCAGATCAATCCAGTAGTGCATTCTCACTACCAAAGATCTGGATCATTGTGGGACCCAAAAAAGAACTGGTATGCGACCTGGTGCCAAATGCACCAGGTTAAATGGGTGTTTTGGCAGTCCTCTCCAAACTGCACCAAGTGTAGTCGAGACTAGTATGAACCCCACTGAAATAACCCAGGTTACACACTGGATTATTTCGTAGTGTGAATTGGGCCATAGAGTGAAGAAGTTCACTTCTTATTCAGCCTTTATTTTTGGAAAAAATATTATGTCTTCTTAGATTATAATCCAGGGAGTGAAGGGAGACAAAGAGTCAATATATGATTTTAATATGGAGATAAAGGATCTCCTCTGCTCACTGTTTGCCCTGCCTCTCTGTTTTTGAATAAACTGTCTGCATTGCACAGTTCCATAAGTGCTGCTGGCTGCTGGAGACATTTATTTATATCTTAGACTGCTGCAATAATAAAATGACATCTATCAGTGTACATGAACTGATACACAGCTGTAATGCATCCTCTAGATTAGACAAAAGGGACTGTCACTTGAAAATACCTCTCAACATCTCCTTTTCTAAAACAACAATTATGCTGGTAAATGGTATATATCTAGTCATTATTCCAGTTCTTTATTAGGTACATAATATAATGAAACATAAGAACACTGTGTACTGTGCCACTTCCCATTAAATACTTTACTCTTTTCTGTTTAATATTCACTACAGCTGAAACCCTAGCATTCAAAAGCAGCACTCCAACTGGCAGAGGCAAAATTAAATTAAATCAAATCATTTACAAAATACAATCTCAGGGATAGAAAGGCATATTTGAAAATTATGTAGGCTTATAATTTTGAATGAGTGGGTCATAAAAAAATAATAATCTAGAAACAGGACCTAGATCAGGGGAGTGGAAAACATGTCCCATGGGCTACATGTAGTCTCCATGGTATTTTTTTTTGGCCTTTCCCCCACCTCCCCCCCCCCCCGAATGCTGTCTAGGGGCTCCAGGGCACATTTTCACCATACATCTGCTGCCACCCCTTTTTAGGTCATGGAGCAGCTTTTAAAAAAACAAACACCAGTTGCTCATACTTATTTCCTATTGTCAAAGGGAACATTAAAAAAAACTTGCAAATAACCTCGCTCACACATTTTGGGTTTGTTATTCACACTATGGAATCACAGCTTTGTGCATCTCTGTGAGTTTGGCTGCTCACACTTGCCAGCATTCAAATAAACATGGAGTCAATGATATTATTGTATCTAAAATGTGTTCAAGACATACAGAGTTTAATCTTGGGTCTATTCGCATTTGCGATTCACATTGCCAATGATGCAAATCTTTTTTTTAAAAAACTCAGGAAAAAAACTGGTATGGATTATCATGGGTTAAGTGAGTTTTTTGGCAGCCCCCCAAAAAACTGAACCAGGTGCATTTGGGATGCATGTGAATAACAGAGATTCAACCCAGATTCGTCCTGGATTATTTTCACCATCTGAATATCCCCATAAAGTCCTTTCCTTGTCCTGAAGTGGCTCAGAAGGAAAGAAAACATGTTGAAAATGTCCCAATGCACCTTAGAGGGTATTTGTGGGCACACATTGAATATTTTTCAAGAGAAGTGATAGTAGGCCATGACTAATTCATCTTCTGGTGGGATTATTTCACCCCTTATCCTCCTGCAGTTGCCCACTCCTACCTACATAATTAAAAATCTACATAACTGCTTTCTGACTATCTGATGTGGGTAACCAGCACTATATTTGTTTCTGATGGGTACAGTTGTTTCCTTTGTTCTGGAAACTCTCCTGGAACCAGCAACCACTCACTAGGGGACTTGCACTGATCCAAGGGACCACCACTTTGAGTAGCAGTGATCTAGATAACTATGGTACAGTGTATGAATGTCTACTGTGAGGTAAGCCCTGCTGATTCAGAGGGACACATTGTTAATATTATTACATTTAGTTGGAGTGCATATAAGGGGAGATTCTCTCCCCCCACACACACTTCCCTCTTTTTTCCTTATTATATTAGGTCTTTTTAGATTATAAGCCTATTGGTAATGGATGTCATTCTTAAAACTAATTGTATACAATCCATTTACAATGTTTATTTAGCTGAAGAGTGGGATAAAACAATCTCTGTCTCTCTTAGCTGTAGTCCCCCTATTTTGCAGCTCTATGAATAATAATACTGACATACTATGTTATATTTTATCCATTTACAGTTGTTCCTCTCTGTTTGTAGACTTGGGAGTCTGTGGACCTGCTCTTTGTGGAATGGCAAGCGAGGAGGGACAAAATGGTCATGTATGCCATGAGTGTGTGCACCATTATTTTCAATGGGGCTCCAATATTTGCAAGTTCCTATTTTTGCGGAGTGTGTCTGTGTTCAGAACAGATCCCCCATGAATTGGGAGGGGAGACTGTATTTAACTTATATCACACCTTTCTCCCAAATGGAACCTCAGGAAGCTCACACATGAGTTAAAATAAAATACATTAATTTAAAATTAGTAGTAAAAGAGTAAAAACTCAGTTAAAGAGGCTAACATATTAAAACACCAATACCTTAAAACTATATAAAAGCATTTAAACCCATAAGAACATTAAAAAAGAAAAACATCATGCAGCACATGCACCCCTTCAAAAACCTTTCACATTGTTGCTTAGTCCCCAAATGCTTGTCCAAATAAAAGTCTTTACTTACTGGCAGGAAGGGAACCAGCCTGGTCTCCCCTGGCAGAGAGTTCCAAAGCCTAGGCACTGCCACCAAGAAAACTCTCTTCCATGTTCCTCTCCAGATGTGCCTCTGAAGAGGGTAAGAGAAAACCCTTCTCCAATGTTCTTAAAACATGGGCAGGCTGATATAGGGAGATACAGGCTTTCAGATAGTTTGGAGCCCAAGTTAACAGAGCTTTATAGGTCATGACCATCACTATACCTGGAAACAAACTGGTAGTCAATGTTTATATAAACAGAGCTCTAGTGTAGAGAGTGTCTGTGTGGTTAGATTGTAATCATAGAAACAGCTGAAGAATTGTATTTGAAATAGCTACAATACACTTGAAACTGTAACTAGGTAATAATATTAACAAGTTTGGAAACCAAGAAGTGTGTCTGTATGTTTGAAACACAATAAACCCATCTTCTATTTTATAAAATCTATTTTGGCCTCTGTGTGAGAATTTTGAACAAATGCTACCAGTGTGTTATTAATAGTTGTTGGCCCGGGAGGTGACGAGGGCTATGAAGCCAGTCACATAAAATTCTAAAAGAGAGAAATAGTCAAGGTGGCAAGAGTGGTCCATCACAGATGACTCCAAGTCTTCAGCAGTATGGAATTGTAAGACTTCAAGGAGTCTTATGTTTTACAAAATTTATCAGTAGTTCCAATATGTATAAAGCTTTAGTTGGGGGGAGCTATAAAAGTGCCAGATGAAATTGTTATCTTGAGATTTTTTTAAAAAAATAACAGTAGCTGTGGAGTAGTAATTCCAAGATGAATTAAAGAAATTATTTATGTACATTAGTTCTGAACTAGTCCTAGTAGAAAATTTCCATTGATCTGTGTTTTATCAGGAAGCTAATCTCAGTGAGTTCTCAATAAAAATGTCTTAACTCTCCAGGAACCAAGAGATGGTTCAGATTTTTCAAGATATTCTAAACACATTCAAATTCATTTATAGATCTGAATTTCTGTTGACAACATAACATCTGAAGTGGGCAAACATGATAAAATTACTGTATAATATTATTTTTTAAAGACTTGGCATACTGGCATGGGGATTCTGAGGATGATATTACAAAAACAACATTTTGAGCTTTGAAAAGGGAGATGCAATAAGTTTGTTGGGATGGCATATCTGGAATACAAATGCATTGACAGGGAGAAGTAGGGTGACACCTGTTTTTACCCATTTATCCCCTGTCCATCAGCTCATAGATCTTTAAGCTGTGAGCAGAGTTTATGGGCATAAAACAACATGCAAAAATTATGTAGCCAGGAAACCCATTCCTGGAACTCAGAAATATAAGAAGTGAAGGCTCTACTATTTCCAACCTCACTAAGAATCTTCTCCTTTGGCATTCTTCTTCAGTCTACTTAATTTTATTTTTCTGTTTCCTAATCTCACATCACCTCCAACTTGTGTGCCTAATAAACAAGGCTCAGTGGGCTAATATGATCTGTAATTTATTCTCAATGGAATTAGGTAGAAAGAGAGCACAAGGTGGGATGGGGGCTCTGCTTATGTTTAAAGAAAATAGAACCCCAGTTTATATTTCAGTCTCAGTCACTTATTTTCTGAACCTGATTCTCCATATACAACTATGGTTACAGATGAGCAAGATACTTAACTATAGCCTTCTAGCCAAGCCAAACTAATCAAAGCTAGTTGACTTGCAAAAGTTGCATAGACTGTCTGAAATCATATTTCTTAGATTCAAATTCAATTTGATTGACAGTTCCATAACTTATCCTTCAGCATTTTTTAAAAAACCCACAAAAGTATCTCTGTGTAGATAATATCATCATATAATCTAGTAACTAGGTGGTGCTAGTCAGATATTAATGGAATGAGGAGTTTTCTGTGCCTCTCAGCTCTTCTTATTTAAGAGAAACAATATTGTCTAGGAATCTTGGAGAAGTCTCATCCACAGAGTTGCCATGAGCTGAGGTTAACTCAAGGGCAGTTAACAGCTAGCTTACTAACTACTGAGTCCTTTAAGCATCTCATGAAATGATGTCACATAAATCCAGGTGAAAAATATGCATACACATTTTGGTAGGACCATTTCAAAAATAAACTACATCTTATAGTGATAGAGACAAGGGATGGGATCTTGCCATTGGCCCAACATTGAAAAAAACCCTCACCACCACTTCAAGTGCCTATTAGGTTTCCTTCATCAGCATGATGAATTCAGGATAGACTGTCCCATGTGAATGCTGCTGTATTTTGATATGCCATT
The DNA here is from genome assembly GCA_026167975.1 of Phrynosoma blainvillii. Lineage (NCBI taxonomy): Eukaryota > Metazoa > Chordata > Lepidosauria > Squamata > Phrynosomatidae > Phrynosoma > Phrynosoma blainvillii. The sequence continues at coordinate 60,781,802 of JANUYF010000004.1, forward strand.
ATCACCAGGAGTATTAAAGCGGGGGGGGGGGGGGGAGATAGATGTGCCTATTGAACTCTTAAATTAAAGTTCAATATATTTCACAAAGTAAACAAATAGCCTTGCAAAGGCTATTCATCTTCAAGGTGACATATACCACTTAAGCAGACGTAGATTTCACTTGTTGAACAAAAACTATTAAGCACAGCTCATTCTGTATCCCCACCCACAAAATATGGCTCACTGTAAGACTACAGCACCCTTCAGTTACATTCGGCACTTTTATTCTGGAAAATACATAACAGCTTGAAATGTAACAAGTATTCTTTTAAAAAGAGGGTGATTTCTTTCTTTCTTTCTTTCTTTTTAAAAACTGACAATTTCTTTTCTAGCTAAATGCAGTTTTTTGAAGGAAAATGGGGGAGGATGTTTTTCGTACATACTATCTTTCCTTGGACAGGAACATTTGAAAAGCAAGGTTAGAATGCAATAAAAAAAAAGTACGGTAGTCAAGAGGATTTTATTAGACTTGGATGTAGCTCATAAGTCACAGATGCTTTTATAAAGAAGGTCACTGGCATTTTTAAAAATATTTTTCTGGTTTCCCAAAACCTTTTCTATAGTTAATATCTTGTTATCCCTGCTACTTGGAACAATTACTGGGAGATACCTTTTGAATTCTGAATTTTCTGTAACCAAAAATTATGACTCAAAGAATGGGTTTTACTTTTTTTACTCTTGGAAGAATACAGTTTAATCTGTACACAACTCCAGCAGAGGCACTTGGCTGTGTATGTGGACATAGTAGTTGTCATTTTCACTCTCCTAGTCCTCTGAGCCGTTTATCTTTAACCTTCCATTCTTATGTACTTCTTTTCTTAGTTGATGTCCAAGTTGTAGAATAAAGTTGAAGATTTTATTTATTTCTGGGTGGTTTAATGTGAGTTTAGGCACCTCACTAGACACAACATCTGGCAATGTGTGTTGAGGCCAGATTACATTTACCAGTAGAACATTTCTAGCTGTCCCTCATGCAATCTGCTACATCCTCAGATCAATTCTCAATTCCCCTAGAGAAGATCTTGGTTGCTCAGGGGCCTATTTCCTTCCTCGTTCTGGTACCAGATACCTTCCATCAACAGAATGGTCATTATTGCAGGCAACTCCAATTTGTAGCTAATAATTTGAAACTACTATGTCCATATATACAGCCAAGTGCCTCTGCTGGAGTTGTGTACAGATCAAACTGTATTCTTCCAAGAGTAAAAAAAGTAAAACCCATTCTTTGAGTCATAATTTTTGGTTACAGAAAATTCAGAATTCAAAAGGTATCTCCTAGTAATTGTTCCAAGTAGCAGGGATAACAAGATATTAACTATAGAAAAGGTTTTGGGAAACCAGAAAAATATTTTTAAAATGCCAGTGACCTTCTTGGAAGAATATAGTTTGATCTGTACACAACTCCAGCAGAGGCACTTGGCTGTATATGTGGACATAGTAGTTGTCATTTTCACTCTCCTAGTCCTCTGGGCCGTTTATCTTTAACCTTCCATTCTTATGTACTTCCTTTCTTAGTTGATGTCCAAGTTGTAGAATAAAGTTGAAGATTTTATTTATTTCTAGGTGGTTTAATGTGAGTTTAGGCACCTCACTAGACACAACATCTGGCAATGTGTGTTGAGGCCAGATTACATTTACCAGTAGAACATTTCTAGCTGTCCCTCATGCAATCCGCTACATCCTCAGATCAATTCCCAATTCCCCTGGAGAAGATCTTGATTGCTCAGGGGCCTGTTTCCTTCCTTGTTCTGGTACCAGATACCTTCCATCAACAGAATGGTCATTATCAATTTGTGTAAATACCTTAAAATTATATGGGTTTTTTTTATAGGAAGGCTTAAGAATACTGTACAAACTGTGCCTCATTCTACAGAGTTAGGTTGTATTTTATGCAGTGCTTTCTTCTATGGCAAATATTAACCAACTGAGGTCATCTTTATGCAATATGTCATAGTGAAATAGATAAGAGTATATACAAGTCCATCTTGCACCTCCATACATCCTCCTCCCCCCCATCCCCCACCCACACTAATCCCCCACCCCCAGGACTCACAGTGTTGCTGCAATAGCCCCCTGAATGGTTTCACTGTGGCTGGTGGACAATATGGCAGATCTTGATGGAAGAGGTCATTGGTCTGCATCTGTCTACATGAAGCACCCAGATGCTTTCTCAATTCCCCTCTCTCTACCAGCCAGAGAATGGCAGTCTGGAGTGTGACTGAAACAAAACAATGAGACCTGAGGCGATGACCAGATAGTTGGAGCTGAGTTCTGCCTGTAGAGCTCTTACACTATGCCAGGCAATGCAGGATTTCAGCCAATGCTGATTGGGAAAGAGAAGTTCTTGTTGTGGGGGTGGGGGTGAGGGGGTGACTGTTTAATTTGTTCTTCCTTTCAGAGAGATCCGAGTCAGAGAAAGGAGTGAGAATTATGTACGTAAGCCCCAAACCACATGAAGAACCATACATGATCAGACCAAAAGTTTAGCTCAGGGGTAGGCAACCTTTCCCCTTTAAAGGCCGAGGGACTTCAGCTCCCAGAAGCTTCAGCCATGTTGGCCAATAGTTCCATGTTGGCCAATAGCTCCTGGGATTCTGGGAGCTGAAGTCCCTCGGCCCTTAAAGGGGAAAGGTTGCCTACCCCTGGTTTAGCTAGTCCAATAGTCCTCAAATTTTTTTGGGTTACCATCCCCTTTCCTCTTGGATTGCAACCCTAGCACCCCCCCCTGAAAATTCTAAACAATTAGTCCTAGTCAGTGCTTCCTTTGCACCTGATCACCTTGGGAGCAGCAACCAATCATTTGGCTGACCAGCTACCAAAAAGCCTGTCACCTATGCGGGCTTTGTGGCAAAAGCCAGTGTGGGGGGAGAGGATTCTGAGACACTGCTTGACCAGCATGCAACCCTCATCCTTACTATGGTCCTAAGGGCCGCTCGTTCTCCTTGTCTTTCTTGCATGCCAATACTTTAACCCTCTGGCTGTCCCTGTTACCCTCACCCCCTGAATCTTTCTTTCCATTGTGCTGAGGGGGATGGTACTGCCCACTTTGGGAATCACTGATTGAGTCCAACATTCTTCCACAGAAAAGCTAACTAGACGCCATGAGAAGTCTACCATCAGGAAAGGAGTGCAACTGCATTCCCCATCTCATATTCCCAGAAACTGATATACAAAGGCAAACTGGAGGGATATATGTTATAGAATCATAGAATCATAAAGTTGGAAGAGACCACAAGGGCCATCCAGTGCAACCCCTTGCCATGCAGGAACTCACAATCAACGCACCCACAACAGATGGCCATCCAGCCTCTGTTTAAAAACCTCCAAAGGAGGAGACTCCACCACTCTTCAAGGCAGCACATTCCACTGTCTAACAGCTCTCACCGTTAGGAAGTTCCTCCTAATGTTTAGGTGGAATCTCTGCATCTACCTTTCTGGGTCCTATTCTCTGAAGCAGCAGAAAACAAGTTTTCTGTATCCTCAATATGACACCCCTTCAAATAATTATACAGGGCTATCATATCACTTCTTAACCTCTTCTCCAGGCTAAAGATACCCAGCTCCCCAAATCTCTCCTCATAAGGCATGGTTACCAGACCCTTTCTCCATTTTGGTCACCCTTCTCTGGACTTACTTCAGCTTGTCAGCATCCTTTTTGAATTGTGATGCCCAGAACTGGACACAGTATTCTAGGTGAAGCCTGATGAGAATAGAATGGCACTATTACTTCCCTTGATCTAGACACTGCACTTCTATCGATGCAGCCTAGAATTGCATTGGCCTTATTAGCTGCCGGATCACACTGTTGACTCCTGCTCAACTAGTGGTCTATTGGGATTCCTAAATCCCTTTCACATGTAGTCTTGATAAGCCAGTTGTCCCCCATCCTTTACCTATGTATTTCATTTTTTTCGGCTTAAGTCAGTTCCTTACATTTCTCCCTGTTGAAATTCATTTTGTTAATTACGGCCCAGCTTTCTAATCTATTCAGGTCATTTTGAATTTTGATCCTCTCATCTGGCGTATAAGCCACTCCTTCTAATTTGGTGTCATCTGCAATGTACTTCCCCCTTAGTAATGATTGAGAGCTCCAACCACCATGAATGTATATAATGCCCCTTTAAAGCTTTCTTGGAAGCAAGGAGATGCTGGAGGGAGATTGAATAGGAAGGCAACCCATCATAATTATTTTTCTGCCATCCTTGCTAAGAAGGGGCACTCCAGCAAGGAAACACATATCTCTTCCTCCTCCAAGATCTCAAAGCTTCCATATTCTTTGATGACATTAAGAAATGTTGTCAGTGTGTTATCAAGAAGGTTTTATAAGAATAGTAGACTTCATTGTCATATATCAAATTATGAGTAAGGCTAGTATAGATTTTACATGCTATGGGAGAGATCAGGATATCTTTATATGGTCTCTTATAAGTAACTGCTATTCTCATTGTGGCTCATTTCTCTGGGCTAATATTTCCTGAGTCTCCAGCAGAATTCTCTTGTAAGAGATGGAATATGAGCCCAGGGAAATTAAAGACTGTTCCTTTTGTATGTATTTAATTGTTTTATGTTGGTTTTAGGGGAGAAAGCTGCAATATATTGAATTATGAAATAGATTACACAATTTTTGTTATGACAATGAAACACTTTTCCCATTTAGATCAAAAAGGAGAATTTTAAAGAGGAGGCTGGAAAAAAGAAGTCCAGATTTCAACAATGTATCCCTTACATCAGAACTCAGCAAAATACATCTTGGTGGCTACATGTTGCCCCTCAACTGTTTTGTGACACCCCCCAAGCCCTGTCCTGACCATATTAATTTTTAACAGAAAAAACTCTGAACCACCATTCTTGGATGACTCCAGGAATATCAATTCACCATTTAAATTGGTTACAGCTCTCCCTGTCCTGATTGGCATAAAAAATAGTGTATTATTCAAAACTGGGAGTAGTTCCATTCTTTTTTTCCTATCAGGGACATCTTTCATGACTTGTTGTCAACAGTCTTGAGAGAGCAAGGGAGCCCACAGACCCACCAAAGTTGCCAATCTCTGCTTTAGAGCCTATAAGAGATGTTCTTGTTGTTGCTGTTGTTGTTTAATCTCTGTTATTCCCAGCAGGAATACACACATACAACTGCTAATGTTAGTAGCCTAACAGTACATTTTGCTTACTGCTCATCAAAAAGGTGATCAAACTTCACATTCTTCTCCAATCTTTGCAGGAATCCCTGGTGCTTGGTTTATATGTCTGTGGAAAATCAGAAGTGCAAATTCATTCATCTACTTTCTTTCCATGTCCCGTTCCTGTCACATACAGGGCCTGTCCTACCATTAGGCTGAGTGAGGTAACTACTCAGCTAGAGCTGCAGGGCTCCAGCTACTGTCCCAAGTGTTTCCCAAAATGGTGAGGGAGACTTGGGGTCCCTACCAACAATGTCAGCATCTCCTTGGTATTGCAAGGTGGTGGTGGTAATTAGCTCAAAAGGAGGCCTATGAGAATTGGGTAACTTAAGGGGATCTTTCTACTTATGTATACCAGCATTAACTTCAGAAAGACTCTGGTTTCAATGAATAAAAGAGTTTTGTTTAGAACTATTCAGAGGTGCATGCAAACACACAAATCTAATGCAACTTTAAGAACCATACAAAACTAACAGAAAGAAAGGTGTGAGGGGTTGAATAATGAGGAATCCTGAAAATAGAGAGGATGATAATTACCAGAAGAAAGAGGGTTTCATGGAAGATGGAGAATGACTTAGACAGAGTCTACGGGCTATGTAGCAACTGGTGTGCCACTCTGAGGAACAGAACCTCAGTCTGTAGCTGCAAATTGGCCATGTATGGGATGGATATTTATATCTGGTTTTGCACCCTCTAAGGGTAATTGTCTTTTCTAATGAGTCATGCCTTCTCATGATGTGGCAAAAGCAGAAAAGTCTCAATTTAATTATCTCAGCTTCCAGGGAGAATTCAGACTTGATCTGTTCAAGGACTCATTTATTTGTCTTTTGGGCTGTGCACAGTATCCTCTGTGCTCTTCTCCAGCACCACATCTCAAATGAATTGATTTTCATTTTATCTGCTTTCTTCGCTGTCTAGCTCTCACATCCATACATGGTGATGGAGAATATAATGGAACGGAGGATTCTAACTTTCTTGCTCAGTTGTGTATCTTTTCTCTTTAGAATCTTGTCTAGTTCCTTCATGGCTGCCCTTCCCTTTCTTCTTATTTCTTGACTGCTGTGTCTGTTCTGATCAATGTTTGATCCAAGATACAGGAACATTTTCAATTTTTTCATTATCTAGGTTGAATTTATGTAGATCCTCCTTGGTCATTATTTTTGTTTTCTTTGTGTTCAGCAACAAGCCTGATTTAACATTCAAATTGAAACTATCCATTCTAACTTGGCTATCTCTGAACTTCTTTCATTATCAGATTTTAGGTGCCTGTTTCTTCTGTCATCGCCCATCTTTTTCAGATTAATTATCCAAATTGTTGATGCCTTTAAATCTCTCTACCTGTTCTCTTGATTCTGTTCCCTTTCCCTTGTTAATCACTGTTGCCCCTGCTATGCTCATTTCCCTTCTACACATTATTATTTTCTACTGGCTCACTTCCTTCATTGTTCAAATGTGCTGTTGTTTCTCCAGTTCCTAAAAGGGCTTCACTTGACCCATCTCCCCTTTGAAATAATTGCCCTGTTTCATTATTGTCCTTCCTTTGGAAAGGCCTTGGAATGTGCTTCTTATGTACATTGCCTCAACTTTCTTTCTGGTACTTATACATTGTACCCTCAATCTGGATTTGACCCTTTGTATTCTACAGAGATAGCTCTTGTGAAGATCATAGATAATCTTCTTGTCCAGTCAAATGACCTATATTCTGTTTCTATTTTTCTTATTCTTTCTGCAACCTTACACAGCTGGTCATTTTCTTCTTTAAGATTACCTTCATGATGTAGGGTTTAATCGTTCTATCCTCATCTGGTTTGCATCTTATCTCTCAGGCAGGTCAGTTAATGTAGTGGATGGAGGGTGGATGTTTTCTTTTTCCCTTTTGGTTGGGGCTCCATGGGGTTCTGCTCTGAGCCCTCTATTGTTTTCTTTTTATATGCTATTTCTGGATAATCTTATTTGTTCTTATGGTCATTAGTTTTATCTCACTGGCTACGAGTTCATTTCTGAGCACAATTCAAAATGCAGTTTATGATGTATAAAACCTGCTGTAGTTTATGTTCAGACCAGTGATGTCCCCAGGAGTTGCAGGCCACACTGGGTGACACTGCTGCTTCAGGCCTCAGGGGGTCTCTGGCCTGGGCGGGCAGGTGGGTGGCAGGTGGCCATTTCCCTGTCCCCATGTGGTGCTTTCCCCACCTGCACAGCCATTTCTCTCACCTATGTGGCCATTACTCTGGCCTACACAACCATTTCCCCAGCCCACGTGGCCGCTCCCATGTGACCCCAGCCCCAAAAGCCCCTCCCAGAAGCTCCACCCCCCCAGAAGTCCTGCCCACCACACTGGGTGGCACCTGGTGCAGGGTCCCCAATGTTTCAGACTATATGAAAAACCTTACCTCACTGTATGAGCCTGCCTGAATTTTAAGATTCTTGCATAGGGCTTTCTTTCAGTCCCATCATCTCCATGTTTATTTAGTGAGGACATGTCCCAGCCTGTGAAGCACTCTGTCATAGGCTGGCTTTCTCTCTGCTCTCTTTCCAACAGCAGCTTAAGACTTTTTTATTTGAACAATCATTTAGTAACTAGTAGATATGCTGAAAGGCCTTTAAAGTGTGTGCTCTGGATATTTATGTTCCAGTCATTGTTTTAAATCATATATTGTTTTAAAGCAGGGGTTCTCAACTTGTGCTCTGAGGAGCCCTTAGGACTCTGTGTGCACTTCCCAGGTACTCCACGGCCACTCCAGAAAAATGAAAGAAATAAAAATTGAATGAAATTAAAGAATAATAATATATTCTTATATATACTGCTAAACACCATTAACTTGTATGACATAGGCTAGGCCTTTTAGGGGATCTGCCATAGAAATAAGGGCTCTGTGGGTCAAAAAGGTTGGGAACTCCCGTTTTAAAATATTGACATTTTAATATGGTAGCTTATTTAATTGTTTTTTAAACTTTGATTAATAGGTTTTCAGTTCACGTTCTTTGTTTAAATTGATGTTGTGAGCTGCCTTGGGAGAAATGCAGAATATCAAATGAATGAATGAATTAAAAATGTACACTGATGACACTCAGCTGTATTTTTCCATTCCAGAATTTCCTTCTGATGTTCAACATCGTATTCCAGCATGTCTTTCAACTATTTCAGTATAGAAGTTTTATCATCATCTGAAACTTAAAATGGCAAAGACATAACTGTTTACTTTTCTTCGAAAACCTTGTTCTCAAAGTACATGCTTTATTCCTGTTCATAATGATCTCTTCCCTCTGGTGGAGGAAGCACATAATCTTGGTCTTATTTTTGATGACTCTGTGTGTTTTGCTCCTCACAGAAACAACAGCTAAGTCACAAGGACCATAGCTGTCATTTTTTGTAACACTTTCAGAATCAGCAGGCAACCTGTTGTCCTGCAAAGATTACAGTTCATGCTTTGATCATTTCTGCTCTTGATTATTGTAGTCTTATTTTGTCTGGTATTCCATTACTTCATCTCATTACCCTGGTTTCTATTCAACATTTTGTTGCTAAGATTATCTTTTGGGCCTAGTGTTTTGATCACATCACTCTACACTAAACTCCCTTCATTTATCACCTATTCATTTGAGAATCCTCTACCAGCTCCTTGTCTTAACTTCTAAAATCCTACATGATTACCTCCTCCTGTCTTTCAGCCCTCTTTTCTCTTTATCAATTTGCATGATATCCTGATCCTATGAACTCTATATTTCTTACCCAGCCAAGGATTTTTTGTTTGGCTTGGCTTGACCCATTGTCTCGCAAAGCTCCATATTGGCTGTCCTGAATATTTGTGGACTGTTCTTTCCAGTACTAGTTTTACTTCTAATCTTAAAATAATTTTGTTTTCTAAAGTTTTTGGAATTTCAATTTACTCTTATAATGTTCTCTATTCAGTTTGCATGTATGTTGATAACTTGTTTTTGTAATTATATTGACTTTTATATTGCATTCTTCCCTTTGGGCCGGAGCAGACAGACACGAGAGAGCAGCCCAAAGCCACTCTGTCCAGAAGTGGATCAGAACCCCACTGAACACATGGCCTGCTCCCAAGGTGGGTCATGGACTCAGGGGCCAATTGGGGCTGCCAGGAATCAGTTTATTCTAGCTCCTTTTTTGCTCCAGTCTTAAGGACCAGAGTGCGTCTTCGGTGCAGCTTCCAGACACTTTGGAGGCATGTATCATTTAAATGCCATGCCTCCAAAGCCTATGGAAGATGCTTCATTTTGACAGTCTGTTTCACCTCCTTTGTTCCCCTATATTCCTTTTTTATTATTAGATTGCAAGCAGGATTATTTGTGAGTTTTATTGTTTTAATTTTGTACAGTGATAGTATGTCTGATAGTGTGAGGAGGAGAAAGGAGGAGGAGGAAGAAGAGGGAGAGGAGGGCTTCAAGGAGGGAAAACCCTGCATGGCTGGGTTCCTCTTTATGTAGACCAGGGGTAGGCAACCTTTCCCCTTTAAGGGCCGAGGGACTTCAGCTCCCAGAATCCCAGGAGCTATTGGCCAACATGGGACTATTGGCCAACATGGTTGAGGCTTCTGGGATCTGAAGTCCCTCGGCCCTTAAAGGGGAAAGGTTGCCTACCCCTGATGTAGACTATGGGGGGAAGCAGACGGGCAGCCGTGGGCCACCTCGGGAAGCTGCGGATCGGGGCCGAGGTATCCCCACACCTCGGCCCCGCGGCACAGCTTCGCCGCCCCAGGAAGGAGTGCTAAAATAGCGCTCCTTCCACAAGTCGCCGAAGGTGTGCCACAAAAGGCTGGCGGTGCACCTTCGGCGACTCTTCCGCTGCAGCGTGTGCGGACACTGTGGTGGAAAGGCATCGTCGGAGCGCCGGCCATGTGGAGGGGCCGGTGCTCCAACGATGCCTTCGGGAAGGGGTTGGGGTGCCCACCGTGCGGCTGCCCCTCCCTTTCCTTGCCCCCAAACAGTGTTTTGCGCTGTCTGCTTCCCCCCTATGAACTGAAACCACCACTTAGTAGAGTGATCATTCTGGTGATGTTTGCATGTCACTGTAAGCCATGATATGTGGTCAGGGGCCAATTGTCCCCTGTATCACTGTGGGCCACACAACACATATCAAAACAGACCTTCTCTCTTGGCAATATCACAGCCAAAATGGAAACAGAAGTGATGTTTGTGAAGGGAGGAGTTAGTTGTGTATGAATAAACTTATGTTTGTTTATTCTTTTTTACAATGGTATCTGGCTGTTCCTGTTAGGTTTGTATTGAGAGTCTGGTCCTTGGCTATTGATTTGGGAACTGTGGAGCCAGCCTGGAGAGGGGATATGTTACAATGTTGCATCGTTTCCCATCACCATTTTGACTGGAATATGGCCAAAGAAGGAGATGGAAGATTTCTTTTGGGGAATATTTGTCAAAGGTACATGTTTTGATTTAGTTTTCAGTCAAAATTCACTGAATATCTTGTCAAAATTTGGGGTGTTTCTGGTGTCTTGAGGAACTCTAGGGGTTTTGGAGGTTGTATAGGTGGGGCCTGAGGACAACACATGGCCCATGGGGTGCACTTAGGATTACCAAGTATCCCTTGTTAGAAGGGACATCTCATATTTGAAGGTCAGAAAGCTTGTTCTTTATAGGGCTGGCAGGGGTCCCTTTTTATAAGAAATGTCTTTATACAAGTTTTTACTTTTATATAGACTAAAACAGATGCTTCTTCTTCTTCTTCTAATTATTATTATTATTATTATTATTATTATTTGGGATGTAGGCCTGTCATAAAGACAGAAACGTGTGCATTATGTAATTTATGAATGTGGACAATATGTTAACTTTGGAAAGAAATACATAATGGGGTTAACTGATATCAATATTTTCATTTGCAATTTAGGTAGAACAAAACTTATTAATAGATTCTTCCTGATTCTCAACCGTGCATGTCATGAATGTTGGCTGTCCTTATTGCTGAGAGTTTGAAATGTGACATTAGCTGTACTTTTCCCACCATAGGTATTAACAATGGTTTGCTGTTAAGCCATTAATTGCATGGTAAATTTTAAACAAACTGTAGCTTATCTTCTTCATGTCTGGCTTGTTTCTCTTCTGCCTCTTTTGTTAGCTCTGTTTCAGGGTAGGGAGCAAACCAGAAACAAGCCATTATTATGTGTTCTGGCATTTCAATAAGCCATAGTTCATAAATCAAAAACAAAGCATGGATTCATTTACTGGTTTGTGGTTGGTTAGTGAAATATGTCTTCTTATGAGTGGGTTCATATATCACAACATGATTCAACAAAACATGTTGTTGTAATGAGAAAATGCAATCTCCATTTGATACCATTAATAACATAAAGTTTCCTCATCATTTTGTCCTTGAAGGTAAGTGTGATAAACACTTATATTCTGATGAAGTTCAATAGTATTAGCTAGAACATATGGGCTTTTTGAACCCCATTGTGAAGGCTGAATAAATATATTCCTTCACTTTAGTTTCTGAATGAACATCCAGAGGTAATCTTTTTTCATGATACTGCAGTGAGGTAGAATTTTTCTTTTATGATGTGTGTTTTGGGGGATTTAGGAGCCTTTAAATATTTTTATGACTGGCTGGCTAGGCCAGCAGAGAAATACAGATTTTAAAGATCCTGACAATGAGGAAGAGTTAAGCTTTGGCAACCTTTGAGGCATAAAATGGAAGAAACTGATGAACCAGACAACCTGTGGAAGACCAAGGACACAATCATATCTCTAATTATGACACAGAAGATCACAAGGTGGATGGTTTGCATAGCCTTTTTTTATGCTGTGCCAGTTACATGGCTAAATATCAAGAGATATTAAACTTCCATTTTTGTAATTAGGATTTTTTCCCTCTTCACCTTGGAAATCACAGACACTGCACAATTTTCAATTTAATTTATTCTTTTTGTATACACAGTTTAATCCTGCCCAATTTGCACATGTAGCAGCTGTGCACTCTGGAATGAAATCAAAGATTTGGTTTGCCACAGTATTCATTTCAGTTCTTTGATAATGTTTCTGAATATTAGCGTGCAGGCTAGCTACTTGCCAAAGCATTCAAATAAACAGAAGCAGGGTCTTTTCTTTCTTTTCTCCTGTAATCATGAAGGAGGGTGTCATGAGCACTGCTTACTTTTCTTGATGTGGCAGCCCAATGGGTTTTATTATCCCACTGCTGCCACAAATTTGTCATGTACCAGACCACTTTTATTTATATCTATGGGTTTTACTCCCCAAACTTGGTTTCTTTATTTCTTACTAGTGTGGAAATTCAATCCAGGTTCAGACAAGCTTGTAATTAAATAACAATAAAACTTTATTTGAATGATGGTTAACAATGTTTCATCTGTTATGATGTTGCATTCTCTTGTTCTTGTTATACTTTGTTACACACTCTTTAACTCTAGAAACCACTAGATATTCTCTTAGGACCCTCACACTGTCCTTATTTACTATTATCCTTCTAAGCTTATTTCTATACTAGCTCTCAGGCTAACTATGGGGGGATGCAGATGGCGAAAAGCGCCGTCTTCAAGCCCAGGAAGGGAAGAGGCAGCCGGACACCGGGCGCCCAAATCCCTTCTTGATAAAGTCCTTCTGTCACAGTGTCCAGAAATGCTGCGATGGAAGAGGCGTGGAAGAGGAAGGAGCACTATTTTAGTGCTCCTTCCAGGGCCACTTAAAGCAGGGGTAGGCAACCTTTCTCCTTTAAGGGCCGAGGGACTTCAGCTCCCAGAAGCCTCAGCCCTGTTGACCAATAGTCCCATGTTGGCCAATAGCTCCTGGGATTCTGGGAGCTGAAGTCCCTTGGCCCTTAAAGGGGAAAGGTTGCCTACCCCTGACTTAAGGAGTTGATTGGGGCCGAGGAGTGGGACAGCCTCAGCCCCAATCCTCGGCTTCTTGGGGCAGCCCATAGCTGCCCGCCTGTAGAGGCCCTATGGGCCTTTACAGACTGCCAGAAATAATGCATCTTGAGGCCACTTTAACTGTCCTGGCTCAGTGCTAGGGAATCATGGGAACTGTAGTTTATTGTGGCACCAAAGCTCTCTGACAGAGAAGAAAAAATACAATTCTCATTATTCCCTAGCACTGAGCCAGGACAGTTAAAGTGGCCTCAAGCTGCATTATTTCTGAAAATCTCTAAAGGCCCTTTATCCCAGAAACTCCCTCACTTGGAGTTCTGTCCTAGAGCTAAGTCTCTCCCTGAACTTTAGCCCTCACAGTCCCTGTCTTCTGGACTGTTACACTACCAGACCCAGTCTGACTCCAACTGTCAGCAATGGAATTCTTCATCACCTACAGCCCACAATTCTATTGGCTGTCACCAGTTCACTCCTGATTGGCTGTTGCTAGCTGGGCATAATTTTGCCTGCTTTCCACAGAGGTTATAGCTGCAAGATCTTCAATTTAAATTTAAATTTATAGGGCTTTTTTCACTGATAAAACAGTTTGACAAATCCTTTTGCATGTTGTGTCTGCTTGCTGAAAATGGTGACTGCAGTGGTGTGACTACAGCCCTCTGGAACAAAGGACTTGAAAAACTGGGCAATATGGTTCTGAAAAATGGCCACTAATGCCTTAAAGGAACCATGACCATTCGTGTTATGGCAATATCTCTAATATTCCCCTTGAAAATGAAGTGGGTGTGCTCAGAACTAAAGTTGCAAGGGGCTAGTGGAAACTGAAAAAATATGGCCAAATGAGGGGATGCCAAGAGGCTCTAAGGAAATGTCACAGGTTTTCTCTAAGAAGAAAACAAGACTTGTCCTTCCTTGGCTATTGTCACCATGAGAAGGTTAATCAATATATTAGACCTGACCCCATTTCTGAAGTCAATGTACTGCTCTGGTGCCAAGCTCCACATAGTATTCCATCCTGTTTCTTCCATGTCTATTACAGATGTGTGAAATGGTGACTGCACCCTTCCACTATTGACAACACCTGAAATGCCTACATGCTCAGGTGGTTAGCTGGAACAGGGTGTCTACAGATGCATAGCTGTGGAAGAAAGTATATAAGCAACCATCTTGAATGAAACTGGGCATGATATCCATTTTGCTGGCTGGCTATTCATGTCTCCCATACAAGTGTCTCATTTCACCAGAGGTTTCCTTAGAACTGTAGGCTGCTTAGAATTAAGAATCTTGGTGGCTTTTTTCACTACAAAATTATAGCCTTCATTGTACGGCTTTTGCCACACAGACCAGTGTTTATTTCTTCCAAGAAATTATCATGTTTTCTAGCTTTTTTATTTTTGTTTTTAAAAGTATGACAAGGCTACACTGATATTTTCAAAGAAATAGCTGGAAGATAGTGGCATTTGAGGATGAAAGAAATGGGGTGGGGATCATAGTTTATTCCCTACCAAAAATAAAGCAGGCAATTTCCCATCCTACATATACATTTGTTTAGAATGAAAAAGATGCTAGAACTTCACAGAAGCAACTGAATTACCACTCACCTTAGGAAACACTTTCTTCCCTATGAGCCCCTTAGGATATTAGGTTGCTTGTGTGCTTTTCCAGCTGGATAAGAAATTGGCATTCATTAGAGCTGGGTCCTCTTGGTAGTGGCACATCATTTATTGAATGGTTTCTTCATTAGGTATGGGGCTTACTGATGCACTTTCAAAAACAGGATTAGGTCATTTTAAAGCACTGTGGGGATTGTGTGTTGTTTGTCTTCCTTCTCCTTCTTCTCTATGTTTAATCAGAAGTGAAGAACAATTGCCTTTAATAGGATCTAGTAGTGGCTGGTGGATTTCATGGCACTGGTGAGATGATTCTCAAAATGATCCCAGGGCAATTTATCTAAGTACATTCAGATAGATTATAAAAATTATAATCACCCTTAGTACATTCAGGTAGAATGTACTAAGGGTGATTATAATTTTTATACAGTGACATGTCTTCCTTCTCCATTGAAAAAGTTACTTGGGAAACTGTTTCCCACTATGAAGAGCTACTGTTCCATTTACTGATGTAGAAGGTAATAATAATAACAACTCCCTGAAGTAGAAGACAGATGGTAAGAAATTAGCAGAGCATAGAACAGCATCAAGACACCAGGGTATAAAATCCAGGATCTCCGTTCCAAATAATTCCTCTAACCACTAGACTTAATTAAGAGCTAGCACTTTCAAAGCATATACTATAGAAATGCATCTGATGAAATGTCATGTTTCTTTGCCTATTCCTGTAAGTCAACCAAAATTATTTCTAACAATATGCATTTTACCAGAATGTAAAGGAGGTGGCAAGAAAAAACAAGGCTGCCTCAGGATTATTTGCTATCTAAAGTAGAGCTGCAAAATCTCCACTTCATCTTCAGTAAAAGCATGTAACACCCAAGGCTGGCAGAGGTGTTGTGGCACCTGGGATAGAACATCAAACATACACCTTTACCTGACAGTAAAAATACACTGGGCTGTATCCAGTCTAAGCCATATGTAGAGCAGACGTCCCATTGATTTCAGTGAGCATGTGCTGACAACTATGGCTGAAATCCTACATTGGTGTGTAGCTCCACACGTGCAGTTCCAAGTCCTTCCCTTGCCTAGCAGCTATCAAAACCCTGGAGAAGCCTTTGCTGCTGTCACTTCTTGATAAAGAAGGAAGGAATGGGAAGGCAATTCAGATCATGTAGAAACAGCTGGTCCTTTCTTTTCCTCTGACCAGCCAGATCATCATGGTCTGAATGACCCCTCCACCTACTCCACTGGTGAGTGACAACACCAGGAAATTTTTCCTGGGCTTGAGAACCGCTAGGTGTGAGGAGGTTTTTGGCTAGAGTGCAAGGGCAAATGAATAGCTCTCTTGCCCCAAACAAAATGGGAATTATGCACATGTAAGATACATTTATGTGCATGCAAGTCACTAATAGGGGCCGCTGTTAGTAGGCATCTGAGTACAGCTCAAAAATTATTCCTAACTAATAATTTGCTGCTTTTCCATGATACAGTGTCTCTGCTGCCTGAAGAGACCCCTCACTCTGCCTAATGGTGGAGCAAGACCATTCCTTGCAAGAGGGAAACTGTGGTTATTTTGGCTTATTGAAGTGCAAGTTGGTAGCCATGTTTGGAAGAGAAGGTTCAGCAGCTGAAGGTGCAGGTATCTACACTTCAGCATTTTAGGGAGCAAGAAGTTTTCCAGGACAGAATGGACTGGATGGTCTTGGATGGGAAACACACAGAGGAAGTTGCTGGGGAGGAGGTCACTGCACATACACTGCACATACACAGGAGGTAGATGGTTGGAGGAATGTCACACAAAGAAGTAGGGAAATCAGGGATCATTGTTGGAGCTTGCAGCTACAGAATCAATTTGAAGCTATCTCCCTAATCAGTGATGATGAGGAAGAGCAGCAGGGACAGACTTCAGGAACAGTACAGGGGAGCCTGAGAGTACTACCAAAGGGAAAAGCCTTGGGAGAGGTGTGTGGTGGTGGTGAGGACTCCTTGCTGAGAGGTACAGAAGCTGTGGTTTGTGACCCTGACAAGATGTCTCACGAGGTGTGTTGTCTCCCTGGGGCAAAAATCCCAGGCTGACAAAACTTGATACTGCAAGGCATAGCCTTCAGAATATCAGAAGGGATTATGTGGATTTGCGTAGGAAGGTGAAAGAACTGGATCCACAGGTTGTCATCTCATCTCTTCTCACAGTTGAAGGGCATGGTTCAGGAAAGGAGAGGAAAATAGCAGATGTGAATAACTGGCTCCACAGATGGTGCCACCAAGAATGATTTGGATCCTTGGATCATGGGCTGCGGTTCCATGAGGGTGGACTTCTGGCAAGAGATGGGTTGCATCTCATGCCAGTTGGCAGAAATATTTTTGCCAACAGTCTCAAAAATTTGATTTGCTGGGCTTTAAACTGAATTATGTGGGGGAGGGAGACAGTTTTCTGGAAGGCAAAAGGGCTGGAGAAAATAGTAAAACTGTTATAGAGGGAACAAGGCATACAGTGCAAGGACCCAAGAGTGGGAGGCAAAAAAATTTGCACAGGCAGCAAGTAGGAGGGACACATGGTCTTAGATGTCTCTACACTAATGCCCAGAGCATGGGAAATAAGCAAGATGAACTTGAACTCCTAGCACAACAAACCTGGTGAGGTGAATCTCATGATTGGAATGTAGTAATAGAGGGGTACAACCTTTTAAAGAGAAATAGGCCAAACAGAAAGAAGGAGGAATAGCACTATATGTCAGGGATATTTACACCAGTGAAGAAGTCCAGAACTTCAATCCTGGAAGCCAGGTGGTGAGCATCTGGATCAAAATTAAAAGGGTGGAAAACAACAGGGATGTTATTGTTGGAGTCTACTACAGACCCCCAAGTCAAATGGAGGAATTGAATGATGCCTTTATAGAGCAGATGACACTCAGAAAAGAGAGATGTAGTAGTGATGGGTGACTTCAACTATCCTGATATCTGCTGGAAGTCAAACTCAGCCAAAATTCTAAGGTCTAGCAAATTCCTCACTTGCCTCAAAGACAATTTCATTGTTCAAAAGGTGGAAGAGGCAACTGATTTCAGTAAGGCTTTTGACAAGGTCCCCCATGATATTCTTGCAAACAAGATAGTAAAATGTGGGTTAGACAATACAACTGTTAGGTGGATTAGTAACTGACTGAACCCAAAGGGTGCTCAGCAATGGCTCCTCTTCATCTTGGAGAGAAGTAACCAGTGGGGTGCCACAGGGTTCTGTCCTTGGCCCAGTTCTATTCAACATCTTTATCAATGATTTGGATGAAGGAATAGAGGGCATCCTTCTCAAATATGCAGATGACACCAAATTATGAGGAATAGCTAATACCCCAGAAGACAGGATGAAAATTCAAAATTACCTTAATAGATTAGAAAGTTGGGCCAAAGCTAACAAAATGAATTCCAGCATGAAGAAATGTAAGGTACTGCACTTAGGGCAAAAAAATGAAATGCATAGATATAAGATGGGGGACAGCTGGCTTAATGCAACTATGTGTGAAAGGGATCTAGAAGTCCTAGTAGACCACAAGTTGAACATGAGTCAACAGTGTGATGCGGCAGCTAAAAAGGCCAATGCAATTTTAGGCTGCATCAATAAAAGTATAATGTCTAGATCAGGGGTAGGCAACCTTTCCCCTTTAAAGGCCGAGGGACTTCAGCTCCCAGAAGCCTCAGCCATGTTGGCCAATAGTCCCATGTTGGCCAATAGCTCCTGGGATTCTGGGAGCTGAAGTCCCTCGGCCCTTAAAGGGGAAAGGTTGCCTACCCCTGGTCTAGATCAAGGGAAGTAATAGTGCCACTCCATGCTGCTCTGGTCAGGCCCCACCTAGAATACTGTCTAGTTCTGGGAACCACAATTAAAAAAGGATTTTGAGAAACTGGAGTGTGTCCAAAGGAGGAACGAACTAGGGAATTTGGTATGTTTAGCCTGGAAAAGAGCTGGTTAAGTGGTGATATGATAGCCCTGTTTAAGTATTTGAAGGGGTGTCATATTGAGGAAGGAGCAGGCTTATTTTCTACTGCTCCAGAGAACAGGACCCAGAGCAATGTATGCAAGCTACAGGAAAAGAGATTCCACCTGAACATTAGGAGGCACTTCCTGACAATAAGGGTTGTTCGACAGTAGAACACACTCCCTTGGAGAGTGGTGGAATCTCCTTCTTTGAAAGTCTTTAAACAGAGGCTGGATGGTGGAGGTTATGCATGTGTGTATATATTTCAAATGCAATTTTAGTAACTCTTTTTTGTAGCCAGTTGTCAAACCTGTAGATTTTAAAGAAAAATCCCTGCAATGACATTAATGGCATTCAGGAACCAAGCCAGATGATGAATTTATTCCATCCACATGATAATCCATCTTCCTAGTATACATTTGCAATGCATTTCCCTTCTTAGTATAAAATAACCAATGGACCAGGTCTTGAA
Source organism: Phrynosoma blainvillii (assembly GCA_026167975.1). Classification (NCBI taxonomy): domain Eukaryota; kingdom Metazoa; phylum Chordata; class Lepidosauria; order Squamata; family Phrynosomatidae; genus Phrynosoma; species Phrynosoma blainvillii. Next base: position 60,800,933 of record JANUYF010000004.1, read on the forward strand.
ACTCCAAGGTTACAATTCAGTAAAAATATAAGATAAGCAATTTGAGAGCCAGTTGGAACTGAAACAATATATTTTAAAAACTAGAATGTTATATCAGTTCTAATGCAGTAATGGAAATAAAAGAATTGCATCCATTGCACCCAGGCACTTGGTTACAGAAACAGAATAGGGCCTCCCCTGATGCTATGGGTGAGATCTGGCTTCTGGTGTGCAGAATGTAATTTTGGGATTTGCAGTTTAGGGAGAAGTATGTAGAATTCTAAGACAGAGGATTTTAGTGTCTTCCTGAACTACAAATTCCAAAGGATGTTGTCATGGCCAGGGGCATCACTACGGGGATGTGAGGGGTGAGGGCCACACCAGGTGACACATAAGGGAAAGTTCCCAAACATGCTTCCCAAACATCTGCCTTTTGGCAGAAACAGGTTGTGACATTTGCCCATGTTCCTTTAAAACACTGAATGGATGGTGAGAGTCGGGTCAGGCTCAGTGGGAGGAGAAAGGAGAAGTCCCAGGTTTTACTTTTTGTTTTTTTAAAAAAATAGATTTTTTTTTTAAAAAGTACTCTTAAATTTTCTATAAAATCATCACATCTTACCAAATTTTCACTTTAACCACATGACACTATGTACATGTAAATATATTTGGGTGGTCTGCATGATACTATAATTTAAAGATACATTTTTGATTTTTCTAGTTGATTATGTCACAGTTATCACTATTACATTCAGTGATATACAGGAATTACAATTTATGAGTAACATTACTACAAAAAATTACTCAGGATTCTATATGGCATGGAATGGGAGGAGGTCAGTTGTGAGGGGTGACACCATGAGTTACCACGCTGAGTGACACCGACCCTAGTGACACCACTGGCCATGGTGATTAAAGTAGAATCATAAATGTGTAGTGTGCAAGCGCCTTAGAACCAAGAGTGGGTTGTGTCACCTATTTTCTCCCATTCTCTTTTTTATTTTTTCCTCCACCCAATTTCACCTTTTCTTCTGGCTACTTGGAGAGAAATAGATTGTGCCTGCCAGAAGTCTGAAGTGACTACTTGTAAAATGGCTTTTTAAATTAGGGCAAGGGACACCTAAGGCATAGACTGCTGGCTTCTGTTGCATATATACCACTGAACTTGCCCCTTAACAGAAAGAGCTAAACATGTGAAAAGTGCTTGTATAGTTGAGAGATTTCAACACAGAGGTCAGTTTAATTTTTTTCAAAAGCTTGACTTTTGCTGTTGAGCTTTCTTTACATGAAAATGAAAGAAAACTTACCACTGTGTTTAACTAGAACAGTTGGACTTGTTACCTAGGCAATTTTCCATTACTTCATGGACAAGCACAGCAGATAAAGAGGACAGTTTCCGTTATGCATTTGTGCTATTAATATCCCAGCAACTAAGTTCTTCTAGAAGGAGAATCATTCATCAAATTCTAAATCAAATAATACTCTTCTTTCCCCAAAAATAAACCTGGAATCTAAAAGATGGCCATTTATTTTTCCAGGCAATAGCTTACACTGTATCACCCAGCAGTTTGGAATGGCTTCAAGAATCACAGAAACACTGAGTTGGAAGAGACCTCAAGGGCCACCCAGTCCAACTCCCTGCCATTCAGGAATACACAATCAAAGCACCCCCAACAGATGGCCATACAGCCTCTGTTCAACTTCTTTGTGGGAAAAAGCTTCAGTAAACATGGAAGGTCTGGCTAGATTTGTTGGGAAAATATAATAATAGTTACAAGAGAGGAAGGGAGGATTTTCTTCCTCACCTGCCAACATAATTATGAACCTTGCATACAGTATGCTTTAACTCAACATCTGACTAGTTCATCTGTACATACAGAGATCCTTAAAACATTTTTTTAAACTCATCCTTTCCTTCAGATCTTCCCAGAAGATCTGGAGCCCTCTGTTGTGATGGAGGGTGCTGTTTACAACATGTCCCACTGTGCTGTCTGGCATCACTGCTGCTGCTGTGTCACACACTCTGAGGCCAGAATGAGATGGCCAGCCATGTGATCAACACTGGGAACCTTGTTCTGCCCTCAGACAATATGATACACAGCAGCAGCAGCAATGCTGGGTGGCACAGCAGGATGTGCATGCAAATAGCCACCTTGAATTGCAACAGAGTGATGAGGTAACATAGGGTTCGTAAGAGCAGCTCCAGGACCAGAATACCCTGGGCTGCTTTTGGAGTATTCTGGTCATTGCAGTCACCACCTTAGTGAAGAATTATACCCCTCTGACAATTACCAGTACTTCCTGGTACTAACACAGTACTAACAAGTGTTAGCTAAAGTGCAACTGCTGTTGCCTCTAAGAGATCCTCCATTAATGTCTCTCCGTCTCTCACATATCCCACTACTGCTGCTGCCCAATAGCTTCCCCTCACAAAGTTAAGGTTTTTGTAGTCTGGCTCCTCAAGCAAAAACGTGCCTGACTTGCAAGAGCCTACCAGAAGCAATGCTACCATCAGCATAGTATCTTTCCTCCCAGAATCATGCAATCATGTTGTTGTTGTTGTTAGCTGCCTTAGATGACCTTGACTCATGGTGAGCCTTGTGAATGAGACACCTCCAAGCCCCCCATCCTCTACCTTTCTGCTCAAGTCCTATAGGTTCAGGCCCATGGACTCCTGATTGAGTCTATCTATCTTCTATGAGGTCGTCTTCTCTTTCTTCTTTTCTTTCTACTGCCCTCTACCTTTCCTAGCATTATTACCTGGTGGGATAAAAATAAATTTTATTATTATTATTTTCATTATTAAGATGATGGACAAGAAGAATCCAATTGCAAGAATAATCCAAGACTTGAAAAATAATAGAACAGATAACTGTGTATGAAAACATGATCCCATTTTGACCATGAAGTGCACACCTTATGTCAATATTAATGAAAAGATTAAATAGGGGTGGTCCCAAGCCAGGGATGAAGAATTGATTTCAAATCATATAATTGATTTCAAACCTTCAAATAAAGGTTTTCAACTTTTTCTACACAGACATTTATGGTTCTTATCCATTCATGATGCGATACTATTTCACCCAAGCCTGTTTCTGACCTCAAATCATAGATACCAGTACCTACACAATGTGGTATAATTATACTAACAAAGGTTACTGGCATCAGAAAGTCCTAAAGCTAGATATACATGGAATGTTTTGTATACAGTTCTCTGCCCCAAACCTTCATATACATACAAACACTAAAATGAACAAATGAATATTTATTACCATATTTATAGAAATAACAAAATAAAATCCTTGAAAACTAAATATATAACCTTGTTCAGAATGAGAAAAGAGGTACACACAAAGATGTGTGTGTCAGGAAAGAGGTGACTGCATTTGCAAATTACTTTAGAAGAAATCTATGCAAATGACTGTAAACTTAATTCTTCACTCAATCAACACATGCATTAATTTGGAGGTCATTTTAATTTCAAGGCTTCAGTGTTTTCATCACTCCACTGATGATATCGCTATCTCCAGTGTTCTCTCAATATACAAAAGAATTGTAACAGAGAAACAATGCAGCAGTTTATAGAAAGAATTATAGATTTGAAATCCATTTCAGAAACAATGCAGCAGTTTATAGAAAGAATTATAGATTTGAAATCCATTTCAGCCACTGAAAGCTTTTATAAAAGTAGTGAGAACATAATACACCCAAAATTGTCAACAGCTTTGTTCTGACTGTCTCCTCTTCTGGCATTCACCTCCTGGTGGAGTTATTCATGACAGCATTCAGACAGATTTGTGTGTAAGTGTCAATATTTTCACTTGGGATCAATATTACCCTTTCAAGAGATGGCAAAGGTTCATCAGTCAAATTAATTAAGCAAGCTCTGGATATTTATCAGCACAAAAGCACAGAACTCAGCTTCAATGGCTTCTCCCTCCATGGCATAACAGTAAGAAGAGCCTTACAAATATGTCTATGAAAGTTAATTAGTTTACAATATTTTTCTAGTACACCTGAATTTTTAATTAGCATACCTGCCAGTGTTTACTAATGTGAAGGTGCTTTCACACTGCACAGTTATAGTGCCACTATAAATGGCATTGTTGCATCATACAGAATTCTGGGGTTTATAGTTTGGTAAGCACCAGAGCTCTCTGGTTGAGAATTTCAAATACCTCCCCCCCATACCCCATCAAATCCCAGGATGCCATAGCATGGAAGTGTGATAATTAAAGTGGAATCATAGTACTATAACTGTGTGTTGTAAAAGAGCACTGAGTCATTCCCGATATATTAACTGCTTGAAGTTATTTATTTATTTATTTATTTTTACAGTTCTCATTCAGTTTAGGAAGCACATGCTAACTCTTTCCCTTGAGGCAATATTTTATTATGGCTGGTGAATTTTCCATGCTCTCTCAAAACTTTGTTGCAAGGTCAAATCAGGCTAAGTTATAGAAAACTCTACTGTCAAAATTCCTCAGTAAGAATATTATTTTTTCTCCATACTGAATTGTCCCTCAAAACTGTCAAACAGTGAGACAAGAATCTCTCTTGTTGGTGAGGTATAAAAAGGGAATGAAGGAGATCCTGATGGTGGTCCACGATATTATCAGCTCCACAACATTTCCCTCTGGGCCATAGGGATTCTCACATATTCACCAGTCAAGACTACTGATGGCATTATCTGGAACTATAATTCAGTAAATATTTTCCTTATTTGTGGAAAAGCTATTGTTCCCAAGGAACTTGCTCTGAAGTGATTTTTCATAAGCAATATCAACATTGACATTTAATTCGTTGTTTTATATTTTAGATATACCACCTTAGATCCCATCCCTGGAGAATAATAATGTATAAATTTAATAAATAAATAAATAAATAAATTCCCATCCATCTCTTTCCAAGACTTGAGGCAGGGTACAACTTAAATTAAAACACATAATAAATAAATGAATAAGCAAGCAAACCATACCAATAGGATAGTGACCCACTTTTGTGCAGCATTATAAATTAAAGCCTATTTTAGTCAAGAAAGAGGATACCAGGGATTGTCATAATGATTTGGACTGTTAGCTTACTTTCCCATGAAAGCAAAGTGATGCTCAAAATCATAAAACAAAAACTTTTTGAGCCTTAGGAAATGAAAAATGTCAGTTGGTCCATGCTGGTTCAGACAAGAAGAGGCACAGGGGACCATATTGAAAACATACCCTGAATAACTGAATGCACTGCAGCACTTCAAAATCTGTGCATTATAGTTTTAAACAAAGCCATTGCCTATGTAGATCATGAAAAATTATGCTTTGCTTTAATAGAAATGGGATTGCCATAATATCTGATTGTCCTGATACGTACCTCATATTCTATAGAAGAGGCCACTATTAGGACACAATATCAAGAAACAGAATGTTTTCCTGTTTGCAAAGAGTCATTTAAGGCTGCAGTTTATACCTTATCTGTTTAATTTATATGTAGAACATATCATACAGGAAACAGGATTAGGAACCAGTTGTGAAAATTGGGGGAAGGAACATCAACAATTTAGATATGCAGATGATACCATTTTATTTGCATAAAACAGCAAAAACTTTGAATGATTACTAATGAAAGTTAAAGAAGAAAGTGTAAAAGCAATGTTATAGTTGAATATTAAGAAGATTAAAATTATGACCACAGTTATTTTTAAAAGTGAGTAATAGCAATAGTTAAATATTTCCTATGCTTTGGCTCAATCATTAATCAAAATGGAGACTGTACTCAACAAATCAGAAGAAGACTAAGGACATGAAATGGCAGCCATATGGAAATAGATATGGCCCTCCAGTACAAAGACATATCATTAAATACTCAATCAGAATAATTGAGACCTTAGTTTTCTGATTTAACGTTGTGAAAACAGAGCAGTGAAGGAAACCAACAGGAAGAGAATCAACATAGTTGAAATGTGGTGCTGGACAAGAGTTCTACATCGATTGCTAAAAAGGTAAATGAATGGGTCCTTGAGCAAATCAGGCCTGAACTCTCACTAGGAGCCAAGATGACTAAACTGATACTTTGGACATACCACGAAATGATGCAACTCACTGGAAAAGATGATAATGCTTGTAAGAGTGGAAAGCAGTAGGAAGAAAGGGAGACTATACTTCAGATTGATTGATTCAATCCAGGAAACCACAGCCTTGAGTTTGCAGGAGCAGAGCAGTTGATAACCAGGTTCTTGGAAGTCTCTGATTCATAGCAGCACCCTAAGTCAAAGTTTTGACTGAAAATAACAAGAAATCTTCTTTATTCCTAGGGCCTAACCTTATAAAATGTATGCCCATTTTCAGGCATTAGAAAAATGCCATCATGAACCCATCCTCCCTGTTGTATTGTTCAGGCCAAGAAGTATTGGGAACACAACCATCCTCCAGTTGGTTCATCTTCAGATAGAAGCACAGCACCTGCAATCTGAATGTGGCTAACATGGAGGACAAACCTGTCTTACCTCTCAGCATCGCTGCAGGTGTTCCAGATGGTAAGGCTGGTGCCTTTCTCAAAAAATGTATCCTGTATAGATTTGCCAAATGTCATATTTCCTCCCCATATAATAATGCCAGGATTTTAGATGTACCTATTTTCAAAAGGAAATTAGCCAGTTGTTCTCTTTTGATATACGGTACTCATAGCATCTTGGCAGCTATTATACTGCTGCTCTTTTTTCTGGGTCATCTATTTGTGTTATTTCTTTTATTGAAACCATGTGACATAGCTTGTTTTAACTTCATCACTGATAAAACAAGAATGCCTTCATGAATCCTTTCTCTTCAAGCAGTTCTTTTCAAACATTTGAAATATTTTCTTAATTCACTTATTTTTATTATGCCAGTAATTCATTTTCAAGAATCTGTGAGCTATTTAACAGAGAGGAGGATGGATAAAGCCAGTGTGTACATAGTGGACTTTGTCTGTATGTTCGAGTATTCCCAAAATGTTTTCCCCATACTGAACTGTCCACCAAAACTGTTAAATAGTGACAATTTACCTAAAATATCTAAATCCACAAGTCTTGAAATACAAAAATTACCCTTATCTAAAATTACAATGTCTAACATCATAAATTTCAAAAACTTTCTAAAATACCATAAAAATGATACAAAGAGCAGTTGCCAAAGACAAAGTGATCACATAAGACTAAGGAAACATTATTGCTTTGAAACTATAGTCCAAAATGGTGATATCAGTGGCAATTGGTCTGTAATGCCAATGTAAAACCATCGATCTTCAGCCTTATTCTTCAGGCATTCTTATTGTGGGTATAACAAAAGAAGGCAGGAGGGGAGAGAGAAAGGCATGTTTGCTAACTTTCCCCCAATCTCCTCACCATCCACATTGTGAGAGATAACTTTTGCCTTTAAAAAACAGTATATGATACCTGTGTCATCAGAACTATGGTGTCCCCCCCCATCCTTTTCTAGAACCGATGAATAGAACAGACTCTCTGTGGCAGAATTTTGCCTCTGACCCACAGAGGATAATAAGAATAGTAACTGTACATTCTCTGCTGTGACATCTCAGTTATGGAACAAACCTTCTCTGCTGTTTCCAACACTGGTGTCATCCCTGCACTGTCAAAGTATTTTTGTTTTAAATGAAGCCTTTGGGGCCTATTTTTTATCCAAAATTGCATGTGTGCTGTGGTCTGAACTAATTTAAACTATTTTAATGGGCTCTAAATTGTCTTTCTATCTGCAATTCTAGGCCTCCCCAAGACTTCATTTTGTACCAGAAGCTGACACACATCATTACCACAAACTGTAAATGATGCAGAATGTAATTTTTAGCAAAGGAAGCATCACAGTTCTTTAGCTAGTGGGTTCCAGCATCCCCTCACAGCAGGTGGTAGAACTGGATCCCAAAACTTCTATTGAACTATCCCAAGACCAATTGCATATTCCCATGACTGGATAATAGTTCCCCCTAGACTGGGATGCACTCCCCTGGTGACATAATTGGAAGGTGGATGCTCCAGTTACTATAGACAGAACTAAACAAAGGAAAATGAACTGTCCAGCAGAGACCTATCTCCCATCCTAATAGCTTTGAGAACATTGCAAGCAAATGGTTAACAGGAAAATTTACTTTCTTTGCCTATTCTCAGGGTTCAACAGACAGGCTAAAGTGAAACTATCTGGCAGAGCTAACTGAACACAGAGTATCCCTTTTGATGATACTGGATGGCTGTTAACATTGGACTATAATGCTGATAAGGATTCTATATCAGCCCAGTAGTTGCTATGCACAGTAGCGTGTAGATAGGGGATATGACTTTAAACCTAATTAATTCTATTTTAATTGTCACTTTTGTAAGTTTTTAATTGCACCGTGCTTTTAAAGTGTAAGCTGCTTTGAGTCCCAATTTCGGGGGGAAAGCAGGATACAAATAAATATTATCATCATCATCATCATCCTGCAGTCATCTCAAGGTGTGTTTGTTTGTTTTCCTAGAGAACTCTTATCCCAGGCCACATACTTTCTACTCATATGTCTCAGTGTGGGCTTGGACAATAGGGTTATGCTGTCTCACTACACCTTGTTCTCACATTTGAATTTAAGCAAGGACCTAAGGAACAACTGCAAAACACTTCTAACTATTCATAGTACAAAATAATTTGTTACTATCATATCATTACCACATTAGCTTTATGTAAGTGAATAAGGAGAAACTCAAGTTTCTAGTCCCTGTTCCCTTTGAGCCCACTAACCCCAAAAAGGATAGCTAGGTGAAATCTGGTGGTTCTCATGAACACTCATCAATCTTCTCTATTTTACCCATATAGTCCCTGCCAGTTATGATCTAATTAAAACATTACTGATTAAATTGTTGCCAAGGCATCACCTCACTGAGAGATATTTCCCTGCAATTGAATGTGGAGTAGACAACAGACCAAGATGGAGAATTGTTCCCTCACCTAGTTATAATCTAAAGTTGTAGGAGTCATAACTTGTGCAAGCCTACTTAACAATAAGTGCCCTAGTTTTTGGTGGGTTTTTCAGGCTATGTGGCTGTGTTCTGGAAGAATTTATTCCTGAAGTTTTGCCTGCATCTGTGGCTGGCATCTTCAGAGTATGGTGGCATGGAAGTGAGTGTGGTGTATATATATACTGTGTGACCCTTGGTTGGGAGGAAGTGGATTGCTAATTAAAAAGCCACATGTATCCTTCCACATATCCTTCCACCCTGAGTCCTTGCCATCAACAACAGACCAACACACAGATTAACACCTAAATCATTCTGCCCAATGATGAATGCTGGCTGTACAAGCCTTCAACTTCATAATAAGTGCCCTGCCTCTCAACTTGTTTTAAAATCTTCCTTATTAGCAGCAGCAGCAACAAATAATATGAGTCTATGTGATGAATTCAGCTACCCCAATAATTGTGAGTGCTGTTGCCATCTAGCTCTTAGCCTGGGACTACTATCACAAAACAGAATCTAAGTTTAAGTCAGTTCCAAAATAGATCCACAGTTAAAACGTCCTAGAACAAACCATGATCAGGCTAGGGGCTTCCATGTCAGTGATACAGTGACTCCATTCTTATTCCAGACTTTTAAGGCTTGTTCATACAAAGGATGTACACTAAACTCACCCCAGCCCCAATGCAATCTGTCTAGATGATGTACGGCCACATCTGCAACAAAACCACTGTTTTAAGCCATTAATCTGGTTTAAGAGAACCCATGGTTTACTCCAAAATTTCTAGGAAACTCTGGAGTGCCTCTGGTTCTCTTCGCTGTCTGGACAGCTGGATTGGGTCCAATTTAGTCTCCCATTTGTCCAGCAAATGTGACACGCTCTCCCTTACACTGTGCTGTCTGGGAAGGGTATAAGTGAGTATGTGTGTGTGTTCCCATCTGTTTGAGAAATGGGGAAGGAAGGAAGGAAGGAAGGAAGGAAGGAAGGAAAACAATAATTTGATTTTTGCAGTTGAGAGGCAGAAACTAAAAATACAACCTTAGAGAAGGAGAGAGTTGCAGGATACAGCTCTTTGTGAACCTGATGTATGGTAACAGGGCTGTTATCTTTGAGGAGTGTCTGCTGTTGCCACTGTTTATGCTTTATAGAGGCCTGTGATGGAAAATGTCAACTATATGGTGCTTTGTGGGGATGGGATGTATCATGGTACTTCTGTGTGCACAGGATTCAGTGGCTTCCACTGTCTTACCAATTGTGCAACTGAAGAAGAGAAATGTAAGTGCTACATTTATCTAGAAGCATAGCAGGACATAATTTAAAAGTTTACAATAATTTGGAAACACAAAAGATGAATAAGAACACAGAAAACAAAATTTAAAATTGCTAATTGCAAATTGCATCTTTTCCTAATTGGATGGCATGTTCTTTGAAAACAAAATTAACTCCTCTTTTGATTGGATTAGTTCTGAAAGTTATTCTTATTTATTCCACAGTTGTCAATGTTCAAGTTATTATATCTAAGAATAATGGTCCTATTCTCCACCGTATTACAGCAGATTCTGTGAAGAGTTATTTATTCCTTGATTACAGAAATGTCTACAATGCCTGTCAGCAAAATACCCTGGGCACTTGACAGAAAAGTTAGGACAATTAACATTGGAGCTGTAAAAAATGTCTTCTCTTGGCAATGCATTATTCAAAGGTCTGCCAAGTATCTGTTTTGAATCTGGTACACTTGGCATCTTCCAGAGTACAGAAAAGATATAGTTGTAGGCTGCAATTCCAAGAATCCCCACTAGTCATCCTAGTTGAGGATTCTGTGAACTGTAGTGCAAAACCATAACTTTTTCAAGCAGAGTTCCATGCACACTGAGGTGACTCCACTGCTGTGAAAGAAAAAAAATGTGCTTAATGGGGAAACATAAGAATCTGAATATTCTCAAGTTTCTACTTAAGTATGTTTCTTCCTCAGGGACCTAGGGATGTGTCCAAGAAGAAATCCCAACCCTCTGGGTTCATCCGTTGAGAACCCAGGGCTTCTTTTTTCCAATGACATATAGGCATTTTGCTGCCAGAGGTGAGGGACAAAATAGCACCTCATTCTAACTAAAGACACTGATAGTTTTTCAATATGGGCATAGAGGACAGCTATTGGTATAGAGCAGGGGTAGGCAACCTTTCCCCTTTAAGGGCCGAGGGACTTCAGCTCCCAGAATCCCAGGAGCTATTGGCCAACATGGGACTATTGGCCAACATGGCTGAGGCTTCTGGGAGCTGAAGTCCCTCGGCCCTTAAAGGGGAAAGGTTGCCTACCCCTGGTATAGAGGGTAGGTCGCCTGGACCATACTATTCTGTCCTACAACATGGGGAAGCAGCCAGGAGGATGGGGCAACAGCTAGACAGTCCCCTCCATATCCTTCAGTATCTGCCACCTGAGTTGACTCTGCTTGATGCTAGGATTAGCCCATCAGGATGGGATATTAGTTGCATTATATTCAAGGCTCTCTAGGCTTGCTTTGATTATGTCTTTCCCTTTTGCTGAGAGATGTGCAAATTAAAGGGGGAAGCATATCTTAGTTTATTCAGTGATGGTGGTTTGTATCCATGTGTTACCCCAAGACAAGGGCCCTGATCACTGCTCATATTCAATATCAATTTAATATTAAAAGGGACACTGGAGTGAGTGACCGGTGAGTGACCTAGAAAGACAACCTCAAGGCAGAAATTCGGCCATACCATATTTGGATTCTGATTGGCTCTAACAAGGGAGTAAGCAAGAATACCCACCAGAATTAGATCACCCAAAGCATCAGCATAATCCCTTTTGTCTACAGAGGGTGATGATGGGGTCATGGGCAAAGAAGGTGACTGTGCATACACAGACAAAGGACAGTTCTCCAGCAGAAAGGGTTTTTCTTTGTCTGAGATATTCACGCCAATCACTGAAACATTTACTACAGATCCTGACCATTCTTTTCCCTAGAAAACCCATCTAACAGAAACTTAATCCGTTCATTCCTTGACTACTGCCCCAAGATATAATTTTGGCTATATATACCACTGCCTGTGCACTAGCAATTTGGTCTAGTTATAAACAGGCAGACATGCTATCGATTTGACTAGGCACTTCAATAGCTGGCCACCCCAGTAGCTATTAATCCCCCTCTGTTCTGCACTATCATCGATTTGAACTATGCTTCAACATTGGTAATGTATCACTGTTAGCAAGGCCTCCTCTATTATTGTCTCCCATCTTTGCTTCATGTGTGAGTAAGTGAGTGAGTGTGTGTGTGTGTGTTGATTATCCCCTTAATAAACCTACAAAAACATATTTGGATTTGCCTCTGGAATTCTGTGTGATTTGGAACCGGTATAAATAGGGTTATTTATAATCAGGAGAACTGTTGCTCCAGCCAAGGTGTTTTATTTGAGCTATCAAAATTCTCCTAAGCATATTAATTTGTGGGTGCTCTCCCAGGACCCTAGAATTTTGAGTAACACATGTCAGCAATGCAGTAAGTCCAGTTTGGGTTTTAGTTCAAAATTTAAAGGAGTTATTCAGGAATCTGTTCACTGGCTCAGGAATATCTCTGGCCAGCTTCCTCCCTGGCTTTTGTTTGCATTGCCTCATTTATTCCATCCTTGCCACAGGGAACTTGAGCCTCTTATATTCTGCAGAGAGACTGATGCTCTCAATGCTTAGGTGTCCATAGCAACAGTTGGGATTTACATCTTGATTGTTTAATTATTTAACTAGGTGGACTGAGATGTAGAAGAATCTTTTGTTGTACGCCTCCTGGTAACATCTTTTAAACCAGAATTAGAAATTAGGTATCCTACAGATCATGGCTGCACTGTAGATAACCAGCAAACTCTCTTGGAAAGCAATCTGAAGAGCTATCCTGGAACTTGTGAGCTTATCACACCACTAAAATAAAACGTTTTACCTCTCCTGAATTCAATTTTAATTTGGGTGACATCTGGATACTATTGCAGAGGTTTTGCTATCAAATCCACTCCCTGGGTCCAGCCCAGATTGAGTCTGGGTCCCAGAGACAATCAAGGCCTTTAGAGACTGATAGAAATAATGCAACATGAGTCCACTTTAACTGCCCTGGCTCAGTGCTAGATAATCATGGGAACTGTAGTTTATTGTGGCACCAGAGCTCCCTGACAGAGAAGGCTCAATGTGTCAGAAAAAAAACTACAATTCCCATTATTCTCTAGCACTGAGCCAGGGCAGTTAGTAGACTCAAACTGCATTATTTCTGGCAGTCTGTAAAGGCCCTCAGTGTGTCTCTTTTCGAAACTAGGGAGTTTTCTGACTTTAAAAAATGGCCACCAGAGTGCTCCTGGGACCAGGACTGGATGCAGGATGGACATTGGCGACAGATTTGGCAGCAAAATCCCTGCAGTAGTATCCAGATGCCACCCGAATTAAAATTGAATTCAGGAGAGGTAAGACATTTTATTTAGGTCAAAATTTAGATTTAGATTTGCGATAAGCTCCTTGGTCAGAAAAGCACACTAATGCAATAAAACTTCAGGATATGTACTGCAGATCTACTTGTATAAATTCATGTGTATATAATAATAAAAATATGTATATCTTGGTTGTTCTTGGACCCGAAACAATGGATGCAAGCTGCAAGAAAAGAGATTCCACCTCAACATTAGGAGGAACTTCCTGACAGTAAGGGCGGTTCGACAGTGGAACACACTCCCTTGGAGAGTAGTGGAGTCTCCTTCCTTGGAGGTCTTTAAGCAGAGGCTGGATGGCCATCTGTCGGGGATGCTTTGATTGGGAGTTCCTGCATTTCAGGGGGTTGGACTGGATGGCCCTTGTGGTCTCTTCCAACTCTATGATTCTATGATTCTATGATTCTATGACAAAAAAGTATATCCACAATTTATATATAAGGCTTCCATTAATACAGGAATTCTCAACCTGGTGTGCCTGCACTCCCAGGGAGTGCAAGATGGAATTTCAGTTGGTGAAACAAAAAGTGGTTTGTGTCTTTGAGTCATAAGTCATCACTCAGCCAGCTCCCAGTGTGCCTTGAGAAGTGGTAGTAGCTGTGTTGCATAGATAAGCAGTCTCATTGTTTACTCAAAAGGAAATAATTTTACAATTTACAATATTTTTGAACTAATTAGAATCTAACTGCTCAATTTAATTTAAATTTTATGCACTGAGAAAAGCCTTTAGTTTGTTCACCCACAGAATTGTATGTTATTCCATTTGTGGTTTAAAAATTAGAAATTAAATGTTTTAATATTCAAATGTGATATTAGTTTTGTGGGGTGTGTGAACATTAACCAAACATTTCCTAGCAGTGTGGAACATAGAAAAGGTTTGGAACCAGAGCAATAATGCATGTACAAAAAATATAGCGAAGATGTAATGATCAATAATTTACAGTAAGAATACATAACATTATGCAAAGTGATCTTGCAGCTCCTTTGAGACTAACTGAAAGAGAAAAGTTGGTAGCATTTTGTAGACTTGAGCCTTCTTCCTCAGATGTATGGTAGTTCAATGAAGTATAACATTGAACTACTAAGGCAGGGGTCAGCAACCTAACGGCCCGTGAGCTGGGTGCGGCCCGCAGAGGCCTTGGGACTGGCCCATGGCCGGTGCTGCCGCCGCCGCTGCCACCACACGCAAGTGCTCACACTTGCGCACGCATGTGCATGATGGCACGTGCCATTTTGCACACGTGTGATGCAGAGTGCTATTTTGGAAGGCCCAACTGCGCCAGCGCTGTGCAAATGTGCACAACGCTGGTGCCATTGGGCCTTCCGAAATGGCGCCCTACATCGTGTGCATGCGCACGCGATGCAGAGCCCCATTTCAGAAGGCCCAACAACGCCGGCGCCATTGGGTGTTCCAAAATGCTGCCCCCATGTGTGCATGCATGCGTGCACGTGCCAGCCCCTGCCACCATTTCCCCCCCTTCCCGGCCCCCAGAAAAAAAAAGTTGCCGACCCCTGTACTAAGAGCAACAGTCTTTTTTTCACCAGAAGTTCAAAATTTCACAAAATAACATCAGTTAAAATCCAATCATGACTGGACTATAACAGCACAGAAAGGAAAATTTAAAGTAAGGTTTAGCCCAGGGGTAGGCAACCTTTCCCCTTTAAGGGCTGAGGGACTTCAGCTCCCAGAAGCCTCAGCCATGTTGGCCAATAGTCCCATGTTGGCCAATAGCTCCTGGTATTCTGGGAGCTGAAGTCCCTCGGCCCTTAAAGGGTAAAGGTTGCCTACCCCTGGTTTAGCCAATATGGGTTTTCTCTGTCATAGTGACAGAGGATGTGGGAACTGCACCCAGGTTTAACACCTTGTCTTCTTGCTTTCATTTTTCTGAGTCAGGTTGGCAATCTACCATATAGAGTTCACCCACCTTCCCTTTAATAAGCTAAACTGCCAGTAAAAACATCACCACTCTAGCCAAATCAAATGTAGCTCTATCGATTTGGCTTACCAGCAAGAAAACAAGTATATCCTGTTCTCTCCAATCCCTTTTGCTCCCAATCATTGAGGCATGATATTCAGCCTTGATCTGTGATATATGCTATTCTATATAAATATCCATTTTAATACTATTTAGGGACTCCATGGTGTTTTGGGGACTTCAAATAGTCTTTTTTCATACCAATCTTCCAATCACTTCCAATTTCAAATGGTGGGGCAGGTGTGGCCTCCAGAGATCTGGGGAATGGAAGCCCTTTCAGACTTAGCCAGTCCTGTTTTTATGATTTTAAAATGGAAAACCATAATGAATTATTATATTCCAGAAACTGGGATCAGTAATGGCACAAAGCAGTAAGTTATTGGATTTAAAATATCTATTCTAGTTGTAGTATAATACTTGTAGTATTTATTTTGAGAGCTAGTGTGGTGTAGTGGTTTGAGTGTTGGACTACAACTCTGGAGACCAGGGTTTGATTCCTAGCTCAACTATAAAACCCATTGGATTACCTTGGGCAACTCTCACTCTCTCAGTCACACTCTCTCAGTCATAGGGGAAGGCCATGGAAAACCTTCTCTGAACAAATCTTGCCAAGAAAACTCCATGACTTAGGGAACTGGATATGCATAGCTTGGAGAAGAGAAGACTGAGATGTGACATGATAGCCATCTTTAATATCTGAAGGAATGTTATGTAGAATTTGGAGTAAGCTTATTTTCTCCTGCTCTAGAGACAACAACTACTACTACTATGAAGTATAGAACAAGAACCAATGGATTCAAATTAAAACAAAAGAGATCCCACTAAATCATTAGGAAGAATTTCTTGATGGTAAAAACTGATAGTGGAATAGACTACCTTGGAGGGTAGTGGATGATATGTCTTTGGACACCCCAACTCTACCCTGACACTGCACGCCCATCCACATGGCACGCAGCATCAGGGTAGCTCAAAGGGCAGCTTTTTGCTGCCCCAAAAAAGGAGGATTAGGGCTGCAGTGTGTGGTTGCATCGGCCCTTAGTTGATGCTATTGCATGGAAGGTTAGAGTTGCAGTTCCTTCTAAGACTGAATGACTCTATGATTCTAATTTCATTAAGACTGAACAGTAGGGTTCAAGCCAGTGTGTCTCAGAAATATTGCTATGAGGATCTCTTCTCACCTGCTGCTAAAAAAGAAAAATAATAAAATCTCTAAATATGCCTATTTGGCATCAAATCAGTAAAATCTGACTTTTCAGTTTTAACATTTTGAAATGTGAATTGAGTATCTTTCTGCTAGATACTCAGATATAACAACATTTTGAGTTAGAGCAATAATATTTTTAAATAACCCTTTACTGAAAAAACAAATATGAAATATTGTTTATTAAAGTTTGATGCACACATATTCCACCACTCTATTCAACAAATACATTAAAATTTTAAAATTACCACAAGTTTCAGATTTGAATCTTCCTGTTTGAACTCCAGTTTGGCCAATATGGATTTTAAATTGCTTTTCAGGTTCTTTCACTGCTTTATTCCCATATATGGATCTCAATCTGTGTGCCATAGCCCTAAGAAGCAAGGTAGAACCTTTTCAGTAGTGGCACATGCTTTCCCCAGATCATTCCCTTAATGATTTTCTTGCCTTCTTTGAGTCCTGTGAAGATGATTTTATTCTGCTTGACTCAATAGTTCTATTTGTGCTGTTGTTTGTATTGATTTTTTTTTTTACTTTTGTTTTCAATTGTTACATTTTTTCACTTATTTTTGGAGTGCTGATTTATTGGTTTTCAAATTGTTTTAATGTATTGCATTGTTTGCTACCTTGTAAACTTTGACAGAAAAAAAAGAGCCTGAGCATCACATAGAAAAAATAATATTTAAATTATAAATAATTTTTAAGTGGAGAGATGTGAGTAATCTAACATGCAAGGAACAAATTAACATCAAACTAATGTGAATGTGAACAGCAGATCTCTTCACCTTTGTTAAAACCCTACATTTTATTCCTATTGAGGTCATATTCCCAACTCATACATTGTTACTGAACCAATTACATACCATCTATGCCTATTATATAGTAAATCCCTGGCAGCTGAACATAGGTGTGAAGAAGCATGCTGTTGAGAACAATTAAGGAGCAAAATCAAATTGATGTGACAGCACTGAGAATTTCAACTTTTCTGTATTCAAATGCCAGCAGCTGTGATTTGGAATCACAGCTATACTTCTTGTGTTGAAAAACCCATTGCTGAACAGCCAGCTGTTTTCAGAAAGCTGACAGTCCAGCAGATAACAAAAGACATTTTGCATTAAGGTAGCTTGCTATCCTTGAAAACAGAAAGCAATTAATAGACACTATGGTTTACACACCCTGAACAAAAAATACATTGTTTAAATGTACTGTTTAAATGCACTGTTACATATGCTCATTTGTATGTAAATAGATTAACTACCACATAAGTGAATTACATCCCACAAATATATTTTTCAAGTTAGTTTGTGGTGTGGTTTTTGTAGATACATCACTAGAAATAGCTGTAAATAATTTTGTGCAGATGCATCAATCTACATGGTGAAAAATATTATGAGTTTGGTGCAGAAGATTATTTAAAGAGTAATTAGGTTACAGATATATTAACAAGCTCCCAGAATGTAGTCAGTTGCTATCACAATTAAAATGTCTTAAAACCCATTGGGTTAAAAACCCGGTTTCCCTCCATTTCTCAAAAGTAGCTGACACATACTTTTGCAGGATGAGAAATCTGAATGCTGCAAGGTATCAATTTGTAATACAAATACAACCTCCTCCAATCATTCTCAGCATCAGCTAAACTCCACCAAGGATCATAAGAAAGTACAACAAAGCCAGCATTTGAACTATGTGGTATTTCTCCTTCACTTCAGTAAGCATAAAAGGAGCTTTTGCCTAAATCTGATTGCTAGTGCCACGAGAGAAAGCCTATTGAAACAATTACTAAATGGTAAGTGAATATTTATGTAAATTCCACTGTTTCAGCAGGTTTACTCTGGTTAGGACTACAATGCTTATCAATGCTTTCATTGTGTGTCTCATAGGATCAAAACAAGTTAATGAATGCAGAAGAGTCCCTTTATAAAGATCAAGGCATAATTTCTTTAGATGAAACAGTACATTATTTGTTGTGCTGTAACTTTTTGGTACAGCTGTGTGAATGTAAAAGAATAAGCCACTGGCATGGTATGTTGTTGTTAACTTCCCTTGAGTCAACCCTGACTCATGGAAGAAACATCTTCAATTCATTACCGTGACCTCCCTAATTGAATCTATCCATCTGGCATGTGGTCTTCCTCTCTTTCTACTACCTTCTACCTTTCCTATTATTATCATGCCAAATTAGTCATGCCTACTCATGGTGCAGCCAAAGTATGACAGCCTCAAATTGCTAATCAGTTTCCAAGGAGATTTCAGGCTTGATTTGTGCAAGGGCCCATTTGATTGACCCATTTTGGCTGTCCACAGTATCCTAAGTACTCTTCTCCAGCACCACTTCTCAAATGAGTTGATTTTCCTCTTCTTTTTTCACTGTCCAGCTCTCACATCTCTACATGATGATGGGGAATACAATGGCTTGGACAATTCTAACTTTAGTATTCAGTTGTATATCATTACTCTTTAGGATCTTTTCTTGTTCTTTCATAGCTGTCTTCGCATTCATAGTATTCTTCTGATTTTTTAAAACTGTAGTCTCCTTTCTGATCAATGTTTGATCCAAGGTACGGGGACCTCTTTATTTCAATTTCTTCATTAGCTAGTGATTGTATATAGATCCTCCATGGTCATTATTTTGGTTTTCTTTATGTCCAGCACTTTTTTTCTTTGACCTTCCTGAATAATTATTCCAAACCTGTGATATTTTCTGCTACTACTACAGTGTCATCTGGTAGTGTGGTTACGCAGCGTGTGATGCACCACGTCAATGTTTGGCACCAGGATCACCACCTTCTGGAACACAGGCAGCAGCTTGGGAGCTGGAGAAGCACCTCTCCCCTTCCAGAATGAGTGAAGAGACACTGCAGACAGACGTCTCACAAATGAGGCTTTTAGTTCCACTATATATAAGGCTATCATACAACACTGTCCACCGTTCATCAACGACAATCCACAATCTACCCACACTGTGACTTGAGGCACCTCCCTTATATAGCTACGGCTCCATGTAGCCTTTCTGGCCCTGCCTCTTCTTCCTGTGTCACAATGTGACCTGTCCCCCATCCAGGATGACTTTGTGCTCTTGTAGCACTTTCCTGCACTTGGTGATCATCACCTGATGTCACTTCCTACGACTCAGCATCAGGTGGAAAGGTGCTTTGTCATCATGGCTGCCAGTGACCCTTTGTCGCCCAGTCACTGTTATATATCACATTGTACATTTTCCCTTGGACTCTGTCTCAACATCATCCACATATCTAGAGTGCTAATATTCCTTTCTTCTATCTTCCCTCCTCCTCTTTCTGAGTCTAAACCTGCTCTTCATATAATATTTTCTGCATACAAGTTGAACAAGTAGGGAAATAAAATGCAGCCTTGTCTGACACCTTTGCCAATTGGGAACCATTCTGTTTCTCCATATTCTGTTCAAACACTAGCCTCTTGTCTTAAATACAGATTTCTTATCAAGACTTTCAGATGTACTGGCACTCTCAAGTCTTTTAGGGCCATTCATAGCATAGCTGCACAGAAACCCCTGTCTTCTTGTGTAGCCTGGACAGAATGTTAGAAATTATTTGTTCTTGCCTATAAGAATGAAACAAGTGAAGATTTACACCCTTACTGGCTACCATAGGAGTATAATACATTAAAAAAATACCTTGAATTGCACAGCCTGGCATAAATAAAAGCAAGTGTATCGTAAGTGCTGCAAACTGCAGAAATTATAGCTAGAACATTTTGCAATGATGAGAGACCTTTGACATGAGCAACTCTTTGGAAATGACAATATTGAACTCAGCTTCAGCAGTAAGCCTGAAACTAAGACATTTCAAGTAGCACATGCACTACCAAGTTACCGTACACTTCAGGTTATTTTACTAACTTTAATTTGACATTTTCTTGGAGCTCAGGTCTTCTTTCAGAATTTTAACCCACACAAGCATTGTGTCTGCCTTTGACTTATTACTTATTGTGTCAAATAAATTATATGTACTCTTCTTATGAATGAATTATTGAAAGTACTGTAACCCCCCCCAATATTGTAGAAAGAGATCAATTGGAGAAGAAAAATGTAATACAAAAAAATTGACAGGGGATTAACTCTCAGTCTTTCCACCTGAATCAGAAATCCCTTCTACAGTTCTGAATTTATAACATCATGTCATGTTAGAAATTGTACTGTTTTTTCATGAAGTGAAGGGGTTCTAAAGGATTTAATTTTTCTGCTCCAGATATTAAAGGAATGTATGAAGGGATGTGTGTGGCAGGATGCTGGGATGCTTCAAAATCTGCTGTGGTGCTTCAAAAGATAGCAGGTGAATCTACTCTGTGTTTTAGTTCCAAAGAGAGCCCTCCTCATAGCACTCTTTGACACAGAAACTAAAGACCTTGTAAAACTACAAATCCCAGGATTCCATAAAATGGAGCTACAGCACTTAATTTTGGCATCAAACTGCATTATTTCTACAGTGCATGTGCACCCTGTGTCAATGGCCGTAACAACAAATTGGGACTAACAATAAGATTTAGGTCTCTCTGTGTGTGCATGTGTGATATTTGTGTGTAGTACATGTGACCTGGAGGTAGGCTTCATGAAATACACATCAGAGATCTGGTTGCAGCTACAACCTGTCTATATAATAGAAAATAAAATACCGTACAACTTTTAGAAAAGCTGACCCATGTGGCAAAATATGCACTTTTAGAAAATAAAAAAATCTGTATAGGAATTTGGAAAAAAAAAGTTACTTTTTAGAGTGCTGTTCTCAGCCACCAGGACCAACAGGCTAAAGAATCTATGCTTACTAGGGGATGCTAGGAGTTTTAATCCCAAAATATACTGTTCTGAGCTCTGATTCAGATAAGGCACATTGTGGCAATCAGTTAAAAAGGCATTTGTTGTGAGGGAGTAAAAAAATAAATCCTTTTAAGCACCTACACAAAAATACAAGAATATCCATGTAAGCTATTTTCCTCAAGAAAAACCTGCAATTTATGGAAGTGATATTTTCTGGTATTTAACTGCCCTGTTACATAGTACTATATTCTTTTCCAACTAAGTTAGAAGAGATTAAAACCAGCAACCTTTCCCATTTTTGTGCTGCTCAGTGTGGCATTTTAATTCAATTTTTCAAATTCTACAGTGTTTAAACTTAGCTTAGCTATTTTAGGAAGGATGGAGGCTGCTGTTCTAACTAAACATGTAGATAAACCTTCAGGTTAATTGGTGGTATGTGACATTTTCTTGACCAAAACTTTGTACGCATTAACCATAATCACAAAAATACAAGAAGGCAGGTGAGGCTCTGTCTGTGGGTGGAGGAGGAAGGCAAATGTGTGCAGGGAGCAGTCTTTATAATTGACTGATAAAAGCAGCTGGAGTAGCTCTCTAATTCTTGAATTTCAAAAAAAGCAGCAACAACCCTAGCATTATACTGGGAACCAAGAACACTCTCTTCAAATAAGCTGTTCCACAGCTAAAAATGATATATAACAACTTCAAATAGTGTCAGCCCCCCCCCCAACCATTTCCTACCCCCAAGATAAAATAAGTTAGACTAAGGGGGGGGGGGTTGCAGACTGCCAGAAATAATGCAAATTGAGTCCACTTTTAGGGGTAGGGTTAGTGCTAGGGAATCATGGAAATTGTTTTTTTTTTTTTCTGAGACATTGAGCCTTCTCTGTCAGAGAGCTCTGGTGCCATAATAAATACAGTTCCCATGATTTCCTAACCCTAAAAGTGGACTCAATTTGCACTATTTCTGGCAGTCTGCAACCTATATCAGCCATTTGACATCAACAGCAGGTTTCAATTGGATTACCGCTCCTCCCATGCAGAGATGTAGCTATGGGGAGAAATGGAGGGCATTTCTCTTATCAAATAAGAATTTTTCCTCCTCCCTCTGTGAACTTTTCCTTTTGTCTCCCAATATCTAACATTTCAGTAGCTTAAAACCTCAGGTGAGCATTTGGAAATACAGTGGGCCCAATGTATCAGTGAACTAGCCATAAAAAAGGCCCACTGTACAATGTAGGCATCCAAGAAAAGGAGCAGGCAAAGTGACTAATGGAATGCAAGCACAGCAAATAGAAGAGTTCCAGGCGTGAATGATTATCAGTGTCTTACTGTTTGCAATATTAGAAATGTGAGGAATGAAGGAAAATTTCAAGGGGGGGGAATAAAAGGGGAGTCAATGCCCTCATTTCACCCTGCCTTTCTCCTAGCTACACTTGTGCATCTATAGCCTCGAAGTAGCTTCTTGCAAATAATGATTTCTGCACAATTAATTCATTTTTCACTGACATTGCACATCAATGGACTATAAGTTGAAGGCTATGCAACTGATTTGACAAAATCATGAATAATGAAACAAATCTAACTGATTTGTAGCAATTCCAAATCAGATCAAATAGGCCTGAACTGGTTCCAGACCACAGCAGCACAGTCCAAAGCACTTTGGACCAGTCTGAAGGTCTGGGCATTAAAAATGAGGGGGGGGATGACAAGCAGATTGTTTTCAACAGAACAATATAAAGAAATGGCATGGTGGTGTGATTCAGAAGGAGATTTAAAAAAAAACTGGGCTCTGTTCACTGACAGCTCTATCATATAATCTGGGGCAAGAATTGTACCAGCATACTTTATTCATGGTGCACTGAGCAATGGCTCAATGGTTAAGATGCTGACTCTGACGATTCCAAGATCGACAGGTCGGCAGTTCGAGGCCCAAGTGCTGCATGACAGAGTGAGCTCCCATCACTACTCCCAGCTTCTGCCAACCTAGCAGTTTGAAAGCATGTAAAAGTGCAAGTAGATGAATAAGTACCTCTTCAATGGGAAGGTAACAGTGTTTGGTGCAGCTGGCCACATGACCACAGAATCATCTTCGACAATACTGGGTCTTTGGCTCAGTAATGAAGATGAGCATCACCCCCTACAGTTGGAGAGGCTATATGAGGTCATTGATATCATAGAGACAATTTTCTACCCTGACATATCTTTATTCATTTGGAAGATTAGTTGTGCTGTGGTAAGTAGTAGGTGGTTGTTGATTTTCACCAGAACTGATATCTCCAACTCTCTCACTTTTTAATTTTTGTCATGTTGAAGCATAGATTAATTGTATGTTTGTCTTTCATGTTATTTGTTAATTTATCTTTTTATGAGTCTGTGTGCACTTAGATATAGAAACATAGGGGCTGTGTGAAAGTGCTGGATTGAGGCCATAGCAACCACATGCTGCAGCCCTGAACCAGCTCTTTGATGTTACAAAAAGAGCTGGCAAATGCTGTTCCTTTTTGGAGTGGCAAAGAGCTGCCCTTACCACCGCCACAGCTCTTCTGAACCCTTTTGGTGCAGCATGTCTATACGCTGTGCCAAGGGAGCACCCTGATGCCATGTGGTGGGTTGCCCCACCCAACCTCCACCCCCAGGCTGGCCCTTGTGGCTGGTATGTACAGGCCCTTATTCTCCCCAGTAAGGGTTTTTACAAGGTCCCCTATGATATTCTTGCAGGCAGGTTGGTAAACTGTGGAATAAACGGTGTTATAGTTAGGTGGATTTGTAACTGGCTGAGAGGCTGAAAACAGAGAATACTCACCCACAGTTGCTCTCCACCTTGGAGAGAATTGGCCAGTGGAATGGCTCAGAGTTATGTCCAAGTCCCAGTGTTGCTTAACATCTTTAAAAATGTCTAGATGAGAAGGCATGCTCATCAAATTTGCAGATGACACCAAATTAGGGGGAGCAGCCAATACCCCAGAGGACAGGATTAGAATTTAAAATGACCTTGGCATATTGGAGAACTGGATCAAAACTAACAAAATGAAATTCAACAGAGATAAATATGAGGTACTACATCTAGCCAGGAAAACTGAAATGCACAAACATAGGATGGGTGAAATGTGGCTTGAATGCAGTGCATATGACAAAATTCTAGGAGTATTAGGGGGGATGCAGACGGGCGGCCCTGGGCCACCCTGGGAAGTGGAGGATCAAGGTTCAGACTGCCGGATGCCTCAGCCCTGATCCTCCCTTTCAGAGCCGGCAAAAAGAGTGCGCTAAGAGCCAGCACGCAGCTCTTTAGCGCCCCTTCTGACACAGCACGTCAAAATGCTGTGCTGGAAGGACATCCTGATGTTGCGCACCATGTGTAATGGTGTGTGGCATCAGGATGTTTTCGGGAAAGGGTTCAGGTGGCTGGCGTGCAGCTGCCCCTCCCCATCCCTGCCTCCAGGAGGGCCCAAAGGGCCCATCTGTAGAGGCCCTTAGTAGACCAGAAGCTAAACATGAGTCAACAGTGTGATGCAATAGGCAAAAAAGTCAATGCAATTCTGGGTTGCATCAACAGGGAACTACTAGTCCCAATCTATTCTCCTGTGGATATATGTGTCCTGGAATAATGTGTCCAGTTCTCACCTGGAATAATGTGTCCAGTTCTGAGCACCACAGTAGAATATCAACAAGATTGAACATGTCCAGGAAAGAGCAACCAAGAGGATGAAAGTTCTGGAAACTTAATGACTTATGAGGAATGGCTAAGAGAGCTGGGTATGTGTACCTTGGAGGAGAGAAGACTGAGACGTGATATGATAGCTTTAAATATCTGAAGACAAGTCATGTAGAAGAAAAAGCCAGTTTGTTTTCTGCTGCTCAAGAGACTAGAACACAAACCAATGGATTCATTTTACAAGATATCCCACCTAAATATTTACTGCAAGAGATTTTCAATGATGGAACAAACTATCTCAGAGGGTAATGGACTCTTCATCTTTGGAGGTCTTTAAACAGAGGTTGGATGGGAACCTTGCAGGAACGCTTTAATGGGAAGCTTTGGGGAGTGCTTTAATTATATATTCTTGCATGACTAGGGCCCTTGCAGTTCTTTTCAACTCTATCCAATTCTATCATTCTACCTTATAAAGTAAGAAGACTCCGTGTAGTGTACTTTCTTTCAGATTAAGAATGAGATAAAATGTATGCAGAGAGAATCACACCATTACAAAATGTCTCCCTATTTTACTGATAATTCAAAGACTTGGAAAGTGAGGTGAAAGTATTTTCTGTTGATGTAAAAAATTGCCCTCAGTCTGGTGTGGTTTAAGAATGTCATGAAACAGCCAAATCTGTTTAGTTACATGGTCTTATGATATCAACATGCTGCTATGTGATCCCTTATAAAAGAAAAGAAAAAGAAATGGTCTAAAAGAAACTGGGCAAGAGCTAATGATCAGGCACAACATAGAATAAATTCCTGCAAAGGTAAGGTTTGTTTGTTTTCTTAACCTAACCTCTTTTTTCCTAGCCTCTAGGTTAGATTAACTTCTAAACACCCCAAATGTCTCCCCATAATAATTCAACTCAACCCTGTTTTAAGTACTTGAACTACAGCCATTAAATCCCAGTCTCTTTCTTAACATCTTTAACTTTTGAAATCTTCTGGACTACACACAACCAACCATAGGACAAGGCTGCCAAGTGCAACCCCTGAAGCCCTTCAAGGTACCTTTATCAAAAACTGTTCTGATTTACAGATGTTTTTTCACCCCATGCCCCAAACAGCAAATGTGATGGTTTGTGCCTTCAGGTGGCAAAAAGGAAAGGAAAAGAAAAGAAAAACTGAAAATGGGTCAAAATACAGTACTGTAATGTGATTATATTCCACCAAGTAGTCTATAAGGGAAAAAATGGTCCCTGCCCCTCTGCAGTTGCCCACCCATGCCATAGGACTTTAGTGTGTTGACTCTGCTTTTATCTTTGCCTTTAATATCATATTGCTGTCAGCTGACATCTATATATTGAATGTGGTTGCTTGCATAGGAATGCCAATACATGCGCAACTGTTTCTACATAGAGGGTCTGAATGACTATGATACTCAATTGTGGTATTGCCCCATTGACACAGAGCCTCACATGCAACCAGCTGTTCAACTAGTAAGGTTCCTATGAGGACAACCATACTCAATGAACAGATGTTGTATGATGGAGATATAGTTCCAGGGGTGGGACTTAAAACACAACCCTGCAATCTGATACCACTTTAATTGTTAAAGTTCCATAGCATGGAAATCTGGATTTTCAGGGTTTGGGTTTTTTGTTTTGTTTTTTGGCTGCATCTGCACTGCAGAAATAATCCAGCTTGACACTACTTTAACTCCCATGGCTCAATGCTATGGAATTCTGGAAATTATATCTTATTGTGGCACCAGAACTCGACAGAGATAGTTAAATACCTCACTAAACTACAGTTCCCAGAAATCTATAGCACTAAACCATGGCAGCTAAAGCGGTGTCAATCTGGATTATTTCTGCACTGTGGACAATTCCTTTGTTTTTGTTTTTGAAAGAGATAGAGAGATAGAAATCTTTGTTGCAGTCCAAGAGATTTCATTGGCGCTGTCTAGCAGAGAAAACTAAGCACTTCACTAAACTACAAATACCAGGCTCCTATAAAATGGGACCATGGCATTTAATGCAATATTGAACTTTTGTGACAGACACACTCCTGCTTCACCTTTGAATATATTGCTACTGCACAAACGGATACACAGAGATGATTTCTTATATCCTCTTCTTATAACTTCTTTCTGGGATATTAAGAGAACATGTAATCAGAGATCTTGGTGGTCTTTCCTTTTCTAGTATACACTGCCAGGCTGGTCTTGTGCCCTCCTACAGCATCCACTTCTTTCCCTGCCTTGCCTTTTCTTAATTTGCTGCAATGTATTCTGAAAGCTCTTGTGCTTGTTTTGAATTTCTGATAAAACCACATTCAACCACATTCAAATCAGTGAGTTTTGTTCCTGTAGAGTGAACCCTTAATTTGTGGTGTGCTATTTTAGAGCTTTCATGACATTTATTTTCCTTGTATGCAAGTGTTAATCTGGAAATATCAGTAATCTCAGATCATTAGAAAATAAAATGCTTTTTGCTTTCCCTCTTCTGTGAAGCACTATAAAAGCCAGGTGTCAACTTTTCTCCCTTTGCCTTTAGTGAATTTATTTCAACACCAAATTTTATAGCTGCTAAAAGGAAAGGAGATTTATTTTCAGGGTACCATAGATATTAATGTACTGCTGTACTAAGTAAAATCAATTCAATTTTCATGCTGTCACAGAAAGCTGATATTTCATTATTTCATATTTACTTAAATTATATCATCAAACCAACATGATCTTATTAAGCCATCTGTATTGCAATAATGCCATGAGTAGTTCTTTCACTATTTATACTCTGGGGGTGCATGTACACTGTAGAAATAATGTAGTTTGATATCATTTTAGGTGCTGTAGTTTCATCCTATGGAATACTGTGATTTGTAGTTGTACAAGGTCTTTAGCCTTTTTTTGCCAAAAAGTGCTGGTGCCTCACAAAACTACACATCCCAGGATTTTATAGGATGGAGCCATGGCAGTTAAAGTGGTGTCAAACTGCATTATTTCCACAGTGTAGATGTGCTCCTGAGTCACTATCCTTTTAAAACTGGGATCTTTCAGTGCTGTAGAAGTTGTAGCTAATAGTTTAATTCAGGGGTAGGCAACCTTTCCCCTTTAAGGGCCGAGGGACTTCAGCTCCCAGAATCCCAGGAGCTATTGGCCAACATGGGACTATTGGCCAACATGGCTGAGGCTTCTGGGAGCTGAAGTCCCTCTGCCCTTAAAGGGGAAAGGTTGCCTACCCCTGGTTTAATTACTATAATTCTTGATGTAGTACAGTTGGCTCCCAACTTTTGCAGTGATTGGGACCACAGGACCCCTATGAAAGTGGAAAAACCACAAATACCTATAGGGCTGGCCATGCATACATTACATCCCTCCCTCACTTGGATGGGTAGGGGGAAGGAGATGGCATGGGATGGGATGGGGGAGTAGCAGGAGAGAGGGAACTTAGGGAAAAGGAGGGGATGGCAGTGGAGATGAGTCTCTTCTCCACTGATTGTTCCACAGTCTGCTCCAGATTTTCAGTGCCAATGCTTCAGTCATGAGGGACATTTCCTTGTTTAGTCCTCCCCCTCCTCCTGCTGCTTCACAAGTGGACATGCTGGAGAAAAAGAAGGAGCACTAAGCATTCCTGAAAAGACAGATGTATTCACCATCCCTTTGCCTCCCTCCTTCTCCCCCTCCCAACACCTGCCACTTGTGAAGCTTTCCTCCTTCCATGATGTAGACCATGCAATCAGTTATACTCAGGGGCACTACATCTATGTGCCCCCTGCCTTTATTGAACAGGAGAAGAAGGAGGAGGAACAGGGGGAAGAGATTGAGAAAAGTGATACAATGGAGAAACAGCAGGGATCACATCTACCTGGAAGACTAAATCAAGTGGGAAGAAGGATAGGTAATCAAGAAGAGCAAGAGGAAGGACCCGAGGAAGTCAGTAGGGAAGGCAAGCTCTCATACCTTCCAACTTGGCTTCAGAAGAAGAGGAGGGAGGAGGAGGAGGAGGAGGAGGAGGAGGAGGAGGAAATTTTCCATCTGCATGTGCGGGGATGGCAGCAGGAGCAGCCACTGGGCCTGCTGCTACAACATGCAGCAAATTATGGAAGAGCATACTGTATAGCCTTTTCAGCAGCCTCATCTTCCTCCTTCCTTCTCCCACGAGCTGGGCAGGCTGGACTCTGCAGGCCTTGTGGTCGCTAAAGGATATGCACCAAATGATGGAACTTTCAGAGAAGTTCCATGGGACATACATTATAAAAGAGGCTTAGCATGGGTCTTTTGCAGGGACAAATCAATCCTCATTGGTGCAATTTGTTTGTGCTTATTCTGGAGTTCTTATCTGTTGGATACTCTTGTACTTTCTATAGGACATCTGGAAAGCCAGCATGGTGTAGTGGTTTGAGTACTGGGCTGGGGCTCTGGATGACCAGGGTTCAAATTAGCATTCTGCCATGGAAACCTACTCAGTCACACACTCTCAGCCTTACTGGAAGCAATGGCAAACCTCTCTAAAACAAATCTTGCAAAAAAACCCTCTAGGATAAATCATCATAAATCAACTTGAAGGCACATAATAGCAATAACATCAGGGTATCTACTTGATGAGATCATCAAATTGCTGTTATTTTGGTTTTTCTGTGTGCTCTGATTCTTCAAGAAACTGATTTAGGAGCAAAACGCAGCCCCTTTGATCATCGGATTGGGGCTGTGGCAACCACATGCCATGGCCCCAATCTGGTGTTTTTCTGACACAAAAGAAATGGCAAAATGCTGCTCCTTTTTGCACCAGAAAAAGGTGCCCTTTTCACTGCCTCTGTGGCTCTTCTTCACTCCTGTGTGTGTGGCATGTAGTTGCTGTGCTGCAAGAGCGTTCCAATGCTGCCTGCCATCTGGTTGGATGGGTGGCATGATGGCAGCTTGGGGGTTTAGTTGGGGCATGCAGTCTCCACAGCCCCACTCCACCCTGACGCCAGCTCTTTTGGCCGGTCTGTACAGCCCCTTAATCTATTTCCCTTCCTTTTCTTTTGGCTTATTAAAAACAATTAAAATGCAGTCCCAGAAGGTTTGGACCACTGTTGGCCAATGATTTATCTCTTGACAGGGGGCTTTAGGGGGAAAAAAATCACTTAGGAATGGTGGATACATTTTTCTGAGAGAGATGTACTTTGCTTGTAATACTCTGACTACAACCATGTCTTGTCAGAGTGTAAAATAGCCAAGTCCTGAGTTCAACCCTAAGAAGTCCTGAAAAATATCACATATTTGAAACACTGTCATTTTTCAAAAGTATTAAAGGGTGGCTGCAAGCCTAAATTATAGCTTAATGTACTCTTTAAGAATGATATGTCAGGAACAATGACTTGTCTTTTCTACATGAGAGCCAGGAATAAAATAGTATTTGATTTCTCCAAGGGAAAGTTCTCTTTCATTTTGACATGAAAATTGGGCCAGGCAATAAGAAGGATGTGAGTTTAAATTGAGCTGTTCTCAGAGATTTTGCTGGTTCAGTTTCCTCTGACTAGTTCTAAAAAGACAATGTTTGCAGATACATTTTTGTTACAGTGCAGACCATAGAAGGCTGGGTGAAACATGCAAACAAACAAACAAATACATAAATAAATAATTGACACACACTTAACCCTGCAATATCTCTCTCAGCTTAATGAGCTTAACTGAATCCAAAATTCTGGTGGGAAGGCAGCATATAAATTAAATACATGCATGCATACATATATACATACATAGGAAAAAATGGCATGAATTTACAAAATTGCTGTCATCCCCCTGAGTCTAAGGTTATTTACAATGCCTTTTCTTTCTCCTTCTGCTAAAAAGATTACTCATACGATGAAGAGCAGCAACTAATAAACCTGTACAGTTTCAGCTTGCGTTAATAGAATTACTAATAAAGAAGGTAAATCCAACCTAAAACTCAAGAGAGAATTTTGCTTGACAGCTGAACTAATCCTGTATGAGGGAAGGAAGAAGAAAATGTGCTTCTAAGAAGTAGTATGCCAACCCTGGCACTCTAATTGTAGAATTCTCTCCCCATGGAGGTCTAATTGGTGCCAACACTGCTTTCATTTGGGCATCAGTGACAACTTGCCTGTTCATCATGGTCTTTGGGCCTCATTAATTTATCTCAAATACTAATGTATATAGTTTTAAAATCTTTTAAATCTGTTTTAACTCATTATTATGTTTAATATCTTTTTACCTTATTTATGTTTTTGTTTTGTTTTAACTGTTTAACCTGTTCTTTTAATGTTATTTGTAAGCTGTCCTGTGTTCTTTTTGATATAGGGCAAGGTTGAAATATTATAAATAAATAAATAATATTTTTATTTATTTAATTTATATGCTGTCTTTCTCTCAGAGTAGGACCCAAAGCAGCTCACACATCCAGAGTTTTCAAGTGTAGTGTCACCTGTATGCTGGGAATCCATCTGATTCTAAGGAGGGTGTTTTGGTATTGAACAAGTGTCTATTGTCAGTAATGGACTGGATGAGGGCAAATAAACTGAAACATTATGTTTATTTTTTGCATACTCTCATTCCTGGTTGTAAGTTTCATTAATTGCCCTCAAGTTGGCTTTCACTTATGGTGACCTTATGAATGGGAGACCTTCCAAGTCACTCTACTATCAACAGGTTTGCAGACTCAGGGCTGCTGGAATGAGGTCTTCCACTTTTCCTACTGCCTTCTACCTTACCAAATATTATTGTCTTTTCTAGTGATTCATGTATTCTCATAGCATGTCCAAATATGTCAGTCTTAGTTTAGTCACATTGGCTTCTAGAAAGAGTTCAGGCTTGATTCACTCTAGGACCCATTGGTTTGTTTGTTTTAGAATCCACAATATCCATAGAACTGTTCTCCAGTACCACAATTCAAATGAGCTTATTTTCTTCTTACGAGCTTTCTTCACTGTCCACTTTTACAACCACACACAGAAATGGGAAATACTATTATCTCAATTATTGTGACCTTGCTATTTAATTATATTCCTTTATATTGGAGGATCTTATCTATTTTTGTCTTGGCTGCCTTTCCAAATCCTAGTTGTCTTCTATTTGTTGACTGTACTCTCCATTCTGATTAATGACTGTGCCAATTTGTGAAAAATCCTGTACTATTTCAATGTCTTCATCATCTATTTTAAAATTATGTAAATCATGTAATGTGCTCTCCTGTTGGACATAGAGCATCCCCACTATTGGTTTTAATTTCCCTTTGATTCCTCAGTTCTTGTTAAAAAGATTTCTTATTCTTCCTTTTTTGTTGTCATCTTCTATTTCTCTTCATTGATTATTATAGTAGATTTCCCTGTCCCTGCAGACAAGTCATCAAACAGTTGCATTTAAGGTGCTGACTCTACAGTTGCCTCTCCATTCTTGAGGACTTGAGGTCCACAGTTTTGCATATTCACGGAGGGGCTACCTCCACTAAAATCAATGGGGTGCACCCCCATGCATGCCCGTGGGAGTATGCCACATTCAAGCCTATGGGGCTTGAATATTGGTGAGTCTCCATTTTCATGGGTAGGGGGGGTCTGGAATGGATCCCCCATGAAAACGGAGGGCTGACTGTATTTCTGTTACCTTTTACTTTTGTTTCTTGTCTGTCCTTAACTGCTTGAAGAGTTCATTTATCATCCACTGGGGCTTCTCTTTCTTTCTGGCTCCAGACAGTGTCTTTTTGCATTCCTCTTTAACAACGTTCCTAATTTCAGCCCAGACTTCTTCTGGCTCATAGTCAATTAGGCTTAATAGTGCAAATCTATTTTTACATTATGATTAAATTCTATACAGATGTTTTTCAAGTTGCATTTTAGCACAGTGGCTGGTTTAGTGTTCATTAGCTTTATCCTACTTTGTGATATTAGCAGTTTATAGACTGTGCCACAATCTGCTCTTGGTTTTGTTTTTGCAGAGAGAATGGAATGGAATTTCTCCATCTTCTACTTCCAATTATGTAGTCTATTTCATTGCTATATTGGCCATAAGGTGATGTCCATGTATACAGTTGCCTCTTTTGTTGCTTGAAGAATGTGTGTTGTGATGAACAAACTGTTGGCCTTACAAAATTCAGTCAGTTGCTCTTCTGTTTCGTTTCTTGATCCTAGGCCAATTTTTCACCACAATCTTTGATTCTTCTCTGTTTCCTACTTTTGCATTGCAATCATCTATGTTTAACAAGACGTCCTCTTTTGGTGTGTGATCAATTTCCTCCTGGACCCTGCATAAAGACTTTAAATTTCTACTTCTGCAGCTTCTGTAGTTGAAGCATAAACTTGGATTATGATTATACTGGTGGGTTTTCTTTGAAGTCTTATTGATATTATTTGGTGAGACTTTGACTGCTTTTGCTACAACTCTCTTCACTATTAATCCCACCCATTTCTTCTTAGATTTGCATTTCCTGAGTAAAACACTATGTAATTATCTGATTCAAAATGTCCCACTCCTTTCCACTTTAGCTTGCTCACTTCAAGTATAGTAATGTTTCTATGTTCCATTCCTTGTTCATTCCTTGTTCATCTTCTGGCACTATCTCTTGTTTCATTTTGGACTGTCTAATCATAGGGTTTGTTTTTGGTTTTTTTATAAAATATATTCAAAGGGGGTTTACCATGCCTCTTTCTGTGCAACACTAAAGTCTCATTTTCTCTTTTTCTCTGTCTCTCTCTCCCACACACACATGCACACACATACACACGTGCTTCTGCTGCTTTCCAATTGTGGTTTGGCTCATTTTGTCTGGCTCCTCAGCAAAAGCCTGTCTTACATGGGAGACCCTATCAGAAGCACTTTTGCTGTCCTCATAGTTTCTTGACTCACAGGAACATGCAATCCCACCACTACAGAAAGGTAGTGCCATTGGTTGGAAGGAAATAAGGGGTGTAAATCCTCATAAATTTTGTAATTTTAGCATTTTTCACCTCAGGACAGAAAATTATTGCAGATTTCAGTTTTTGAACCCTATTTGCAATTTGGGACATAGTATATTTTTGTGCAAAAAAGTCATTTTCTGAGGAAAGAATTGTACAGAAAATGTGCCCTTGTATTTTCTACATAGAAAACAACCTTGCTGAGTAGAAAACAATTCTTGTGTAGAAAACACTGCTTTCTATGCTGGATATTTATTTTCTGTGCAGAAATGTTATTTTATGCCTGGTGTGTGCTGTTTTCTCTGGGTCCAACACCTTCATACATTTTTCTTGCAGAATACATCCCAAACTGTGAAGATTCTTTCCAGCCTTGGTTCTCCTCATCAAAGTTTCTTAGCACTCATGAAAATCATTTTTCAATCATTTTCCAAATATTTCTAAATATTGTTAATATTCTTGTTTTGCAAAACAAAAATACTAGAGATACTCAGGATATTTTTGATTAAGAATTCTCCACCCTCCATTGACTGATTCATCTTTGTTGTGCCAACACAAACGGAGCCCATATGCCATTAGTGGGTAATAAATTACCACAACTTTATTTCATCTGTACAGAGGTCATAAATCAGCATTTGACAGCCATAAATCAATGACATTGCCCATTATCCATTTGATATATGTGTACATGCCTATATCATAAATCATATCATAAATCAACCATATATCAATATTCAATGATCTGCTAATAGGGCCATAAACCACTAGCTGTCATCATAAATCAATCTTCTGTTGGCGTACATTGAGTATCATGCCTTCATAAATTATAAGATGTTGATCAAAAAGCTATTCCAAGTTCCCAGAGGGGTCTATGTCCCACCACAGGAGGCATCCCCTCCTCCTCTTTGGTCACCCGCTTAATGTGTTTCATGGTGGACTCTAGGTAAATGTCACAGCCTGTGGGTGAAAGGTGGACTCCGTCGCCCCTGCACAGATGTGCTAATTCAATCCTAATTCTGTTGTGCTTAACAGCAGAAGTGCCAACCCAACCCAGCCTCCTAAGTATATCCTTGTTCAAAAAACGACACACCGCATTGATGGCCAACTCACTCCACATGCCCCGCCATGCACATCTTGGCAATAGCTTAGTCCACAATAACACTGTGTTCGGTGGAAGGCATCAAACTTCGCACAGATCTATGATTATTCTTCTGACCAGTTGGCATCCTGGGGTCTTGACCAAATCTTTCTCACTGAGATGAATCAGCAGTATTCCAGTATACAGGAATGCAGGCATGCAGCAGTCAGCTTGAGGACATGCAGCAAGATGGCTCCCCATAAAATTCCTCAACACCCTTACCAATGAATGTACACCATCTGTGTCTGACCCAGGTCCCTATCTTTGCCCAACTGTATCACATGCTGCTCAGCCCCCAAAACCAGGTTCTGATCTATAATCCAGATCTGTCCAGGATGTCCACCTGCTTGATAAAGAACAACATGTTACAGCACAGGGAGCCCGACCTGGTCCCCTGTGGATGAGGCCAGGAGCCTACTGGCCTGAGTGTGAATGTATGACTTAAAAGCCTCGAGCGCCACCCCCAATGCATTGTACTACATTATTGTGCAAGCCATGACATGCTGTGGCTATGGCAGTACCAATCCAAAATGAATGGGTGGAAAATTACATAACTGGGAGACCCAAGCCCTCCAGAGCCCTATGCAACACTGCCTGAACTGGAATTGGGTCAGTGAGAGGCCTGAGGGATGCAAAAACAAATACCTGGGTGCCAGTGGATGAGACTCCAGGTAATCAGCTAAAAAGGATACAGGACAGATTTGGCCTGTGGGGCTTGTGACAATGTTAAAGTTTGACCCTTGCCTTTCTGATCCATCTCTGATTGCCTAATGCAGGGGTAGGCAACCTTTCCCCTTTAAGGGCAGAGGGACTTCAGCTCCCAGAAGCCTTAGCCATGTTGGCCAATAGTCCTATGTTGGCCAATAGCTCCTGGGATTCTGGGAGCTGAAGTCCCTCGGCCCTTAAAGGGGAAAGGTTGCCTACTCCTGGCCTAATACATATCAGAAGCCCCATTCCAAAAACTGGACATCTGAAACTATCAGGCCCTCCCTGAGGCATTGGTGCAGGAGCTAGGGATGAGCTTGCTAATCCTGGTGGCTACAAAAAAGGCCAAGATGAAGGCCACCCTGAAGAGAATAACTTCACTGGATGAACTACACATTGATTGGAGTGAGTGTATAATAAGAGGCAGAACAGAATTGATAACAGACAGATGGTGTCACGCTGGGGAGATAATTCCCTAACCCACCCCTCCAAGGCCTCCTGATCCAGAAATCTGCTGTTGGGCCCATTAACCCTCCTGAACTTGAGTAAAATGCCAGGGCTGCCAACCACCCCCTAATAGTAACAGGTGACAAGTCATCCCCTCTAAGATAAGCTACAAAGCGGAGTATGGTTTGCACCCTCAGGGGCCAAGCCTCACTCTCACCCACAGGCTCCAGGAATTGTCTAAAGGAGCACAGCAACATTACAACACCATGGACCAAACCAGCTTCATCACACTCAGGGATTTAGAACTCTACGAATTAATGACATGTACAAGCACATGATTGTCACACCAAAACCAGATAGTTATATGGAAAAACTGTTCTGCCCAGAGGTGTACAGCCAAGACGATGGGAAACAATTCCAAAAAGGTAACATCCCTTGTCACCCCCGTACTCACCCAGTCTGATGGCCAACATTCTGCTCCCCATTGACCATTTCAAAATAGACCAAAGCCATGTGATCCCAAGGCATCAGAATGGATCTGTAAATCTGCCTTAAGGATCATCTCGCTCCTCCAAAATGAAACTCCATTGAAATCTCTCCCACACCCCAAAGTCCTCCCTGATGCCCCTATTCACACGTATATGATGATGCAGAGAGGGCATCCCTCCTTGTTTCATGATATAGATGAGCGCTAAAAGACTGCCCTGGTGTAACTACTTTGCAAGCAAAGTTTAGCAAATTCACCAGTGATTGAAATTATGTAGGGTGACTTTCCTCTTATCTCTCATGTCACTCTCCTGCTGTCTCAACAAGCTCAACTTCTCCTGTGGGAGGCGAGATACACCCTCAACCATATCCAACTCAATTCCCAGGAATGTGATCCTAGTGGCAGGACCTTCTGTCTTTTCATGCACCAGTTACACTCCCACCTCATCCATAAGTAGCTGAAAGGACCTTAAAGTGTCCCTGCAAAATGATGAAGTGAGGCCCCCAGCAAACAGGACATAATCCAGGTAGTGAGTGAATGCAGTGTTACCTGACCTCTTCACAATACACCATTGAAGGAAGGTCCTAAATGTCTCAAATGTTGAGCACAAGATTGAACAGCCCATTGGCATCGCCTTGTCAAAGTAGTACCCTCCTTCAAACTGAAAACCTAGTAACTCAAAGTCCTTGGGGTGAACAGGGAAGAGCCTAAAAGCCGACTTTATATCACATTTTATATCTTTCTATCAGCATGTTAAGTTATTTATTTATTTATTTAGGAAGACCTGAATCATACAGTAGAAGACTATTTTAGGGTATTTTTATTTATGTGTGTTTAGAACTGGTGTTTAATTATTATTATTTTGAACTTTTGTAATGAACCATTTTTAGCCAATCTTTTATTTTTAATTTTGAAAGCCCCCTTGGGTCCCTTGGAAAGATAAAGATAGGGTAAAAATTGAATGAATGAATGCATAAATAAATAAATAAAGTGGATTATGATGATTTTCAGGGAGTTGCACTCCATCTATATGAGATGCAGGTCAGGTCCCTCAATCATTGAAACTGAAAGAGGAAATTAAAGATTCGGGTGTTGTTTTTCATTATTATTGTTTTGCCCATAGTTATCTTGA
Source organism: Phrynosoma blainvillii (assembly GCA_026167975.1). Taxonomy (NCBI): domain Eukaryota; kingdom Metazoa; phylum Chordata; class Lepidosauria; order Squamata; family Phrynosomatidae; genus Phrynosoma; species Phrynosoma blainvillii. The sequence continues at coordinate 60,838,758 of JANUYF010000004.1, forward strand.
GGAAAACATAAATGCACTGTTAAATCAAAATGATTTATTCCTTTAGAACTATTCCTCTGAAAGAGAAACATGCAGAAATAAACTATGGAAGTACAGAAGTCCATAGTCATATGGCATATATAATTTTACCTTCCAAGTTTTTATCTACCTTGAAGGTTGGCACTCATATCAGAAACCTGTCTGTGAAAGCACAAGTATTTGTCACATGATTATAACTGTTTTTGGGATGATACCTACAGCAATAACAATGTAACTATAGAAATGTTTTGCTTCTTTGTGGATATCTACTAAGCCAGGCAGTTTAGATCTCATTCCAGTTCTCATAAGAGTCTGTGGATTATTAGATACATATTTTGTCTTGAGATATGATTGTAATAAATCCACATCCTGTGTTCTCCAGGACATTAACTTTTCTATTTCTTTAACTTATGAGACAGTGAGTTCACCAGGCATATTTATTCCTGAATTTTTAGTTAGAGTCATATTTTCTTATTAAAACATTTGTTCTTGAGAGTGACCTTTAAACACAGAGTTTTAAATGTGCAGGACAACTTAGGGGCTGAACAGATCAACACTATGAGCTGGCATCAGGGTGGAATGGGGGTGAGGTGACTGCATGCTGCATGTCCTGCCTCCACCCCAAGCCGCCATCATGCCGCCCACCCAACCAGATGGCAGGCAGCATGGGTATGCTCCTGCAGCTCAGCGTTTATACATGCTGTTCCAAAGAAACAGAGCAAAAGCCCTGCCACAGTGGCAAGGGCTACTTTTTGCTGGTTTGAAAAGGAGCAGCATTTTACTGCTTCTGTTTGAGTCAGCAAACTGCCTGATCAGGGTCATGGCGTGTGGTTGCTGTGGCTATGATCCAGCACTCAAAGGAGTGGCGACAAGCCATACCAACGGGAAGGATATAATTTGCTCTTCTGTTATTTCCTCACCCAAATAAGAATTCCTGTGCTCTCACCATAAAAATGGCACACCTGCTGAGAACTGAATGATGTCACTTCTGCTCTGCTTGGATGGGCACGCTGGGGCAGGGGAGTGGTTTGTTGAGAATCATAGAATCATAGAGTTGGAAGAGACCACAAGGGCCATCCAGTCCAATCCCCTGCCATGCAGGAACTCTCAATTAAGGCATCCCCGACAGATGGCCACCCAGCCGCTGCTTAAAGACCTTCAAGGAAGGAGACTCCACCACACTCTGAGGGAGTGTTTTCCACTGTTGCACAGCCCTTACTGTCAGGAAGTTCCTCCTAATGTTGAGGTGGAATCTCTTTTCCTGGATCTTGCACCCATTGTTCCAGGTCCTAGTTTCTGGGGCAGCAGAAAACAAGCTTGTTCCCTCCTCAATATGACATCCCTTTAAATATTTAAACAAGGCTATCATATCACCTCTTAACCTTCTCTTCTCCAGGCTAAACATCCCCAGATTGTGGGCAGAGAGGAGTGGGGACAGGAAGGCAAGGGGGCAGGGCTGGGGTTGTAGTCAGGGATATTAGCTGGGGGGGGGGAGGGAAATCTGTGGGTATGTGCCACAGAGATAATCATTCTTGCTACGCCAGGCTAGGGCACCAGATGTTGGGGTCTCCAGTGGGGGAGAAGGGGGGAGTCTGGCATTATTCATTCAGGGTGGCCTCACCTACCAATTGCTGAACCATTATTATTATTATTATTATTAGTAGTAGTAGTAGTTATTTTGAATGTGAACCCAGAGCAATAATCATCAGATGTTGTGATGGAATGTCATTAATGATGGTGATAATAATATTGATTATAATGGCAGCATGTAGGCTTAAAATTACTTCAGGATTAAATAGTAATGGTCATCTATCTACTTATGAAGGCTCGTTCATACCTGTTTCCCCTCTGATCCGGTATTTATTAGCTCACCTACTGCATGTCTTTGGGCTAGAAGGGAGGCAATATTCAGGGGGATAAATCCTTAATTAATACTGATTTATCACTTTCATTTCCAGATGTTTGATCTGCCACAAAGCAAGCCTAAACCCAAGCAGCACACTGCACCTGCTGGATTAGCCAATGGGCAGTTGGAGCCTAAGCACCTAGCCACTGCTGCAGCCAGAGCAAGTTGTGATGAGGTGTTTGCAGCCCACTTGACACATCTGGATTGCATGGTAGCAGCCTGCATGGCTACATGTGAGAAAAGTGTCCAAATGACATGTACCCAGAGAGAAGCACAGATTGGGAAGTTCAGGTGCAGCGGCTCCTCTAACTGTGAACCTGGGATCATAGGGCACTGCATCAGGGCAAGTGTTGCCTTCTACTTCTCAGGTGCTGGGGGTACCTGTCACAAGCACCTTTTCTGTTTCTATTGTGGCAACACCATGGGCCCTTTTCATCCCACAATTTATGTGAAGAGCCACTTCTTTACCAAACTGTCCCCCCTCAGATGGCAGCCCAATGGGTTTATTATTCCACACTGCCCCAATATGTGATGTACCAGACTACTTTTATTTCTATCTAGGGGTTTACTCTCCAAACTTCGTTTATTTCTTAGTAGCATGGAAATCCAATCCAGGTTCAGACACGCTTGTAATTAAATGACAATACAACTTTATTTGAATGATGGTTAATGAAGTTTCATTTGTTACGATGTTGCATTCACTTGTTCTTGTTATGAGAGAAGGCTCTCTCATGTCCTCATCGACCATGCCTGTGAAAGTAAGTGAAAGCCCTCTTCTCAATTTAGGCTGGCTCTTATCAAGAGAAATTTTCTTTTCGACAGTTTGGACCAATCTATGTAGGGCTTTAAAGATCATAGCCAACCCTCTAAATTCTACCCAGAATTGTACCAGCAGCCAGTGAAGCACTGTAAGATCCCTGTAAACAACCCCAAACAGCAGCAATATTTTGGACCTATTGGTGTTTCCAAAGGCAACCCTACATAGAGCATGCTAGAGTAATCCAAATACAATTTAGTCAATGCATGAAAGTTTGTGGTCTCTTTCCTGGGAAGGAGTGTCCCATCTTCTCACCCTCAGAATAATAGTCACACCACATTATATAACATATGTCCTTGAGACCTCTTCTTTTCATGTGGCATGATTTTTTTGGTTCATATACTGTTGGGGGATTGCATGACAACAAGGGAGTGTTATGGCCATGATTTTGCCATGATTTTTGGGAGGGGGTATGCTTCCCTCTTCCATGGCCCTATGCAGAGCTGTAGATGAGAGCCACCATGGCAGCCATAGAAGCATGGCAGAGAGACCACATAGGCACCTCATTGAAAGACAGATCAAAGCAGCAAGATAGGAGTCACAATCTGAAAACATTCACACCTTCCCCAGCAGATTTATGGCCCAGGATGTTTCCCTGGCAAGCGACAGGAGAAAGAGAAAATCCATTCTCACTTCCAGAACCTATCTATTTCAAAAGTGATCTTTGCTATGTAAACTTCTTTTGAAGTATAGTGAACAAACCTTCACTTCAGGGCTATTCAGTTTTTTTTGTTCTCCAAGCTAGCATAGAGTGAAAATGGGGATATCTTATGTCTCCCTGGACTTTTCCTAATCACCCTCATTCTGCCTCCCTCCCACTCCCCAAACATCACTCTGCTGAGCAGTTGAGTAAAATTTCCATCATGAAAAGGAGCACCATGCTATGGTAACTATGAGTGAAGGCTTTTTTAGCAGTCCCTAGCCCTTGTGAGTATACATGTTGGTGTGCTTGCATTCCTGATTGATTTTCCCCTTAAAAAAAGTACAATCCAGAGAAAACAGAGGTACTCGTGATAGGTACCCCAAGTCCGGGAAAGGAGCTTTGCCATCCAGTCCTGGACAGAGTCACACTTCCCCTAAAGGACAAAGTACGCAGTTTGGGAGTACTCCTGGATTATCTTCACAGTTGTCATCTCAAGTGGATGCGATGGCAAGGAGTGCTTGGTATCAACTTCGGTTGATCTGCCAACTGCGTCCCTACCTGAACCAAAAGGACCTTGAAGCAGTAGTACTTGCCCTGGTAATCTCTCATTTGGATTTCTGTAATCCGCTTTACATGGGGTTACCTCTGTACCAGGTTCGAAAGCTCCAATTGGTTCAAAATGTGGCAGCCAGATTGGTCATCGGAACATCTAGGTAGGACCTGTATTAAAATCTCTTCACTGGCTGCTGATTAGCTTCCGGGTGCAGTACAAAGTGTTGGTTATTACCTTTAAAGCCCTGTATGGCTTGGGCCCGAGTTACTAGAAGGAACGCCTCTCCCCACATAATTCGTCCTGCACTCTCAGAACATCTGGGAAGAAGTTATAAGGACACCATAGAACTAGACTTACCACGACTTCCCAAAAACTGTTTATGGTCGTAGCTCCCAAGTTGTGGACAGCCTGCCAAAGGAGATCTGTCTTATTACTACTCTAGAAGCCTTCAAGAAGGCACTTAAGACAGAGCTCTTCCGGTGGGCCTATCCATCTGATCTTCCAGATTTTTTAGACTCTGACAATGATCAGTTATTTTATTTTATTTTATTTTATCCTATTTTATTTTATTTTCATTTATTTATTATATTGTATTCTATTCTCTTAATCTATTGTTCATATTTTTATTACTTTATTGTTTATGTTTTGTACCTTGTATTCATTTTATTGTGTAATCCCACCTCGATCTGTAGGGAGAGGCAGAAAATATAAATAAAACTTAGTATTAGTATTATTATTATTATTAAAATGACATTCATGTTTTGCTATTTTATTTTTCCATCATTAAATCTATTGTTTTGCATTCTTTGAAAATCTTTAATAAAAACAAACAACAACAACAAATTCCTTGGAGTTATATTGTTACTTATGAGGGGGTATCGTAAAGTTTTAATTATCACCTTTTAAAAAAATTGACAAAAAGTTTGTTTTGATTTTTAGTTGTTAAGTTATCTCTACATAGTCACCATCCAGATTTACACATTTTTCCCAGCATTTCTTGACCCTTCGAATACTGTTATTGTAAAAGTCTGCAGACGCCTTAAACCACTCTTCCAGTTCATGAATGATATCATCTGTGTTGTCAAATCGGTGACCCTGCAACAGATTTTTCATTTTTGGGAAAAGAAAAAGTCACTTGGTGATGATGACACTGACAACATTTCATCAATATACCATAATAACTTCCAGGTGATAATTACTACTTTACGATACTCCCTTGTACATTTCCATTTTACACTTTAGTCACTTCTGGCACAACCTGTAACAAAAATAAAGGACACAATGGGCTGATTTTCTCCACATCATGCACTTAGGGACCAATGATGACACTGACAAAATTTCATCAATATACCATAATAACTTCTGGGTGATAATTATTACTAACAATACCCCCTCATACTTCTCCATCTTACACTTTAGTCACTTCTGGCACAACCTGTAACAAAAATAAAAGACATAATGAGCTGATTTTCTCACCATCATGCACGTAGGGACCAGTAATGACACTGACAAAATTTCATCAATACCTCATAACTTTCAGGTGATAATTATTACTTTATGAAACCCCCTTGTATGAATAATTATTCAAACAGTATTTGCTAGTTTAGACATGAAATCTGACATAGTTGAATGGCACTGCCATACACCTTAGCCAGAATTTGAAAATGAACTTGGGAAAATTACTATTTTGGACTACCCTAGAAACACAGTAACTGTTTATTCTGCCTGGGAAATTCTAGAAGTTCTAGTGCAAAACAGTAACATTCTCAAACTCTGGAGATTATCGCACTGCTCAAATACCTGGTTTACCTCTTCTGAATTGAAGTCTAATTTGGGAGGCAGCTGGGTCCTATCACGAGGATTTTGCCGCCAAAGCTGCCGAGTGAGTCCAGCCTAGCTGCAGCCAGGATCCCTGGTGCACTTCGGCAGCCATTTTTTTGAGTCAGAAAGCTCTTGGTTTTGAAATAAGGCTGCCAAAGTGTGCTGGGCACCCAGGCTGCAGTTGGGTTGGACTCACCCACCAGCTTTGGTAGCAAAATCCTTGTGATAGGACCTGGCTGCCTCCCGAATTAGACTTCAATTCAGAAGAGCTAAACCAGGTTATTTGAGCGGAGCAATAAGGTCCTCTGACTTTACCTTAAAGACATTTTCTCTCTCATGCCCTCTAATTATCACTTTCTTTGGGTGCTTAATGTCACAGACATACCTGAGCATAACGTTATATAGGAAACAGACAGTAAGTGGGCCAACGTGTCCATATTAGCAATGTAAATTTTCACTAATTTTCTTCTCAAAGGAAACAATGAGTAATTTCTGCCATAACAGTTCTGTCATTTGTCCCATCTAGTTAGTGAGTTTTTAGTGAGCAGAAGCCTGTTTACCAATTTCATATTATTTCTTTCCTGTTCTGTCTGGAACATTCCTGAATTACACCATTTTAAAAGGATCCTTCCATGATTTGGTTTTGTTCCCCCTTCCATTTATCCCACTGGTGATTTTTCTCTTTTTTCTGTTTCTTTAATTCTTTAATCTCCCTTCCCACGTACACACACTAGGCTGGCCCACTTTTCTTAGTTCTGTATCAAAGAAATGCTAACATCAAGAATGGAAAAAAAAATAAGAAATGGTATGGTAAGAATAGAAATGAATGACTTCTGTCTAAGCTTTATGGATTATCCTGACTGAAAGAGATAAATGTCATCTATCAAGAAAAAGTATAATGATAGCCTTGAGGGCAGTTCTAGAACTCTGCATAAAGCCATAACTTTTAGTGTCACTCTTCATGCTTCAGAGTACATTAATCTTTACATGTGACATTGTAAAGGAAGTAGTGTTCCCACCCCCGGGAGATTATTCTATACCCATTTGTTTATTGCTTTTATGCATTCTTCTTAAGTACTAGCAATGAATAACAAAACTGCATACTGATTCGAAGAGGTATAGAATAGCAGTTCTTAATCTGTAGGCCATGGACCCCCAGGGGCCCCACAGTGTCCTCACAAGGGGTCCAGGAAGGAAAGAAAGAAAGAGCCCATAGAGTCTAGGGAACTGCATGCTGAACAAAATAGATAGTGAACACCTAAGCATGCTTTCAGCTCTGCTCTGTGATGTCAGTGGCCCTTGCTTACTACCGCAGCTTCTGGGAAGCAAAGCAATTGACAAATATGCTGAGAACCCACCTCTGAGTGACCTTCCAAGGTCATAACCTCTCCCAAGTCCATAAACTGAAAAACAAAAGTGTGTGTACAGACATGTGTTTATGTACAGTCCAAAGGTTGAGTGGCTAAGACTGACCATGTCTGTATCTTGGAATCAAGGAATATGTGGCAAAGGAGGGAGCAAGCTTACAAGGTTCACAGAGTTCTTCCTCAGGTTGGATGTGAATCTAGGAGGCAAGGGGTGATTTGGGGTTAGAGGGGGAAAGTGGGTGCAAAGCAGACATTATTTCCTCACAGTCAGTCCTTTGCTTTTTTCAGGGAAAAGACAGGCAAATTCAAGGTTTGCCACACATGGAGTGGGGAGGGGAGGGGAGTGTTGGGATTTGTAACCTGAGTTTAAATGTCCAGATGTGGACAAAGTGACAAAGGGTACTACAGGTCACTTTACAGCTTACTAGCTGGGAAAGTTGTTTGCAGCTAGGACTCAAAACATCTTAGCAGTGTCCAAGGTCAGGATGTGCCAGAGAGCATGTAGACCAAGTGTAAACACATTATGTCATCATGTTTGGGGGACAACAATTCAAGTGACACAGGAAGAAGTCACAGGGAGAGGCTGGACTTAGAGGCCTCATGGCAAGTGTATATAAAAAATAGAGACCACAGTTGTTGGTTGGTGTGGGTTGTCATTGGTCAGTGGTGAGTGTATATAATTTTGTACATGTTGCAACTAAAGCATAAAAGTGCCTCTTTGGAGTGAACCTGGCTTCAGTCTGTTTCATCAGAAGCAGGGAGGAATGCATTCCAAAGCAGCCAGACGGCTCCAAGGTTGCCGGGTGTTTTTCTCTGCAAAGTGAGGAAAGCTTCCAAAGATTTTGTCTGTGCACTCAATTGCTTGACAGGGAGGGGAGTAATCTACCTCTTAGTTCTCCAAGGTTAAAAGAACAGAGCCCAGCTTCCTAGAGGGGTAGGAAAAGTTACATCTGAATGGGGGTGGCACAGTTGGTTTTCACACATCTGGAGGGAGAGGGAGGAAATATTCAGAATTTCTAGTTTTCCTCTCCATCCTCCACAAAAATACTACTTTACCTTGTCCCACTGCTTCAGGCATCCAGTGCCCAAGGCTACGTGTGTGATGGCTTCCAGGCAATGTGGATACATGAGGGACTTTCTCTCACAAAACCTGAACCATACTGAATTGCAATACAGGTGTGTTAATACTTTTACTTAGGGTCCAATTTCCTTTGAATAAACTACTAAAAGTTGAAACTTTTTTTGTGTGTGTCTGTTTTGTTGCTCCTTCTATGTCCCGGTGATGTGTAGTAACAAAAACAAAATGTCTAGGCCCACCAGAGATGCCAACTTACAGCACTGTTTGAGGTAAAAACTTTCAGAAGTAGCTAATAGTAGCAGAGTATGGAAGCACCAGTTCAGTTTAAGTACTGGCAATGCAATGGCCATAAACTTACAGACACTGTTGATATTCTTCCAAGTCCTTAGAGGTTCTTTATCATAAATTCCAATAATAATGTTTGCAAATATGTACAAACTCTCCTCACAACTCCTCTCAACATTCACCATTTGTAGTATAACAATCCAACCCACTATCTTCATTAACCCACACATGCACTGAGTCTTGGTGCAGTTATATTAAGAGTTAACAAAGGGCCATTGCAGACGGGCCCAAAGGGTCAGCCTGGGGATAGAGTTGGGGTGGGGCAGCTGCATGCTGGCCACCCCAACACCACTCTGACACTGTCCTGACACTGTGTGGCCGTATGCACGGTGCATGGCGTCAGGACGCTCTCCCGGTGCAGCATTTAAACACACTGCACTGAAAGGGCACTGAAGAGCCACAGTGCTGGCACTTAGGGTGGCCTTTTGCTGCTCCTAAAAGGAGCTGTATTTTGCCACTCTTTTTGGGAAGGCAAAAGGGAAGATCAGGGCCACAGCGTGGGGTTGCCTTGAATGATGTTAGAGAGGGTTGAGACTTGTGTTAGCTTATTACAAGAAGAAAGCTGGGATTATTACAATGACAATATCTGAAATTAACATGGAAAAAGCCTGTGTGCAATCTTTGATTCTTTGATGATGTCTCCCATTGCACTTGATAGATGTGCTTTTCATTCAAAACATCTTCTGCTCCCACTTTTTCAATGGACCATACCATCATCTATACTCTGGTCACATCCTATACTCCTGTCACACTCTTGTGTCTTGTTGAAATATCTTCAGCTTTTTATTTTCTTTTATTAACATCCATCCATTATAGAGACCCATATAAATTACTTGAAGCCTGAAAACTTATTTCCTCACCTACTGGCTTGGCTACATCTGGATGTCTTGCACTAATTCATTTATAAAATATCTGGTGTAGCACAAAGAAAATTAAATCCATATATCAAGACATTTTAAAAAAATTAATTTTTAATACAAAACCATTGACCATGCATTTAGTCATTTCAGTTAGATAATTTCTTTTGACCGTTGTATTTGCTTCATTTATGCAACCATAAGGAAATGATAAAGTACTTATTCCAAGTTCCTATTCTGACATATGGAAATATATTATGTTTATTTCATGACATCTGCTAGAACCAATAAATATGAAGCACCACCTTTTTGTGTCATTGCTAATTATCTTTTCCTCTATCCTAATACTCTTTATTCAACCATGAAAAAAGCCTGTCTTGGGCAAAATCTTAATGTTGTTAATTTTTGTGAATGTGTGTTGAAGGAAGATAAAATAGAACCTTTAACATACAAAGAGCTTGAGAGTGAAGAGTAAGTCCACAGTCCTACTGGGTAGCATGACTGCCTCAGAGTAGATGATCCCAGTGGCACAGAAGCAGCAGGAGGAAAAGTAAAATGGCTGTGGATGCAGTAATGATGAGTAAAAAGAAAGAAAATGGGGATGTACCTATGGGTGAGTGGGGAAAGAGGGCATTGCTCCTCCAAACAAGAATTCTGCCCCTTCATGAAATCTTCCTCTCTCCCCAAATTTCTAGCAATACAGAGTGAGACATTAACAATCACACCTAGCAGGGGGCAGGGGTGTTACTAGGGAATGAGGGGTGTGTGGATGGCACCAGGTGACACCCTAAGAGGCGGTGACACCACTGCCCATGAAACATCTGCTTTGTGGCAGAAATGGGCTGTGGTATTTATCTGTGCCCCTTTAAAATGCTGAAGACATGATGTGAGTGGGGTGAGACTCAATGGGAGGAGAAAGGAGGGGCCTCAGCTTTTTAAAAAAATATATATACACACACACACACACAATTTATTTATACACACACACACACACACACACACAATTCTTTTACAATTTTCTTTAAAGACTGGAAATTACTACTGAACTTTTGTAAAATGAAATGGCCAATAACGTAAACATATATTTGGTAACTAAGTGACAAAATTGAAACTGGACTAATATATATTCTAAACATAAAGCACAGTCCAAAGACTAATAATAATGTATCTATTAAAGAAATCAGTAAAGAAATGTACAAGCCTAGATTGACTAATAAGTATAAGAAAGATAAAGACTTCTCTACAATATCACATGAAAAGAGTAACAGTAGAAGTTTTAAAAGGTGTATCAACAATTATTTGAAGGATGTATGGCCTTACAAATTTTAGAAACAGACTGGAATAAGAAGTGGATTGAACCAAGAAATTGTATTAAGTTAAGGAAGAATATTAACTGTAATATATGCTCCATTGTAAACCAAACCACAAAGATAAAATACAAATTGAAGAGAGGGTTTTGAGATTAAAAGAGAAAAGGAAATTGTATTGATGAATGGAAATTAGAAAGACACAGGAGTTCATAAAAGTGTAAGCAAAAACTGCTTTATGAAGTATTCTTTTATTTTGTGTGCCTTTCCTTTGTTATTGGATGCTTGATAACTGAATAAAAATATTTTTAAAATAAAATTTCCTTTAAAAAAGCATATATTACCAAATTTTCACTTTAACCACATGAAACTATGTACATGTAAATATATTTAGACTATGTATATGATTTTATCATTTAAAAGTATAATTTTAATTTTGCTGGATATTTATGTCACAACTATTGCCATTACATTCAGATATATATGGGAATGATAATTTATGACTAACAGTAGTACAAAAAAAGAAGAAAACTGTATGGTGTTGTGGAGACATAGGCAGACATAGAACTAGCCAATGGGAGTGAAGCCAGGAAGAGGTGGGGGTTGCTCCCAGGAGTGAGTATATAAGAGGGATGAGCAGGTTTGAAAGGGGCTGATGTTTAGTGTGCCCTGAAGGGTGAAGAACCATTGAGGCTAGGTTAGGCTGCTGTGAGGGACAGTTAGAAAGGGTTTTAGGTACCCAAGAAAGAGACAAAGAGTGACCTTAATTAAATTGTTGTACTGTCCTGCAGGAGCCATAGTGTTTGTTGACTAGTGGAGTCACAGGTAACCAGGAGGGTTAAAAGATACAAAAGTTTAATAAAGGTATTGTGAGAACTTAGGGCCTTTACAGACTGCCAGAAATAATGCAGCTTGAGGCCACTTTTACTGTCCTGGCTCAGGGCTAAGGAATCATGGGAACTGTAGTTTATTGTGGCCCCAGAGCTCTCTGACAGAGAAGGCTTCATGTCTCAACATATATAAAGGTATAGAGAAACAATTACAAAAACAAGCTAAAGAAACTGTTAAACTGCGTAACTAATGAAGTATTTATACACCTTATCTATTGTGATCACCCTCAATTAAAAGAGATACTGTATTCAGCCTGACTTATAAATAATTGAATTATTTTGTTTCAACAGGCAACTATCTGAAGTGATTTCAGAAGCACACTAAAAACACTACCAACACTGAGAAGAGTATTTTAGGTTTTGGACACATTAGAGACTGGGTGTGTGGCTGTCAAAGAATAGTTGGTGCCAAGCTGGGGAAAATTTTGAAATCCAGAGTGCTGGCATCTAAACAGAGTTATAGTGCAGGAGACACTTAAGAGACTCCCAGGTTCAAGTCTCTCAGTGAAGAATTGGTAGGATAGTGGCCATCATCTTCACATAATTGGTGGCAGCAGTGGGATCAAAAAGACCCATTGGGATGCCAATTGAGTAAAGAAGTTGGTGGGTGAGTTTTATCATAACAGGCGTGATATGGGAAGAAGTCAAGGGGTGTGTGTGTGAGAGAGAGAGAGAGACATTGAATTACCACACTGGGTAACACCAACCCTAGTGAAAGCTGTCTTTCACTGTGTTTCACTGATATCTAGAACTTTTAAATTTGCTATGTTAGTAATTCCTTGGTTACTTTGCCCCGCCCCCTTTTTCCTTGAATGACTTCAGACTTATTCATTTTTTTTTTCTTTTTGGCAGTCTATAATATCTGTAGAACTCTCATCCAGGAACACACTTTAGAAGAGTTGATTGTCTTCCTGCAGATTTCTTTGATATCCAGCTTTCACAATCATGTACACAAATTAGAATTACTGTGGCACTGATGAAGTCCTAATCTTCTTCAGTTTTCTTAACTACAGTCTCCATTTTGATTTGTGGCTGACTCAAGATACTTTAAAAAAACAAAACAATTTCAATGTCTTTATCACCCATTTCAATATTAGATAAATCTTCTACTATCATGATTTTTATTTCTCAATATGCAACAGTAACCCTACTTTTTTCCTTGACTTTCATCAGTAATCATTCCTTGATACTTTCTGCTAGTAATTTCTTTCCCCTCATCCTTATTCTTAGCTTTATATAATATTCTACAGTTCTGTTGTTGTTGTTGTTGTTGTTGTTGTTGTTGTGTGCCTTCAAGTCATTTCTGAATTTGAACAGCTCTAAGGCAACCCTATCATGGGCTTTTCTTGGCATGTTTTGTTCAGAGAGGGCTTGCTATTGTTTTGCTGTGAGAGAGTGCAACTTGCCTAGGGTCACCCACTGGGTTCTATGGCTGAATGGAAATTTGAATCCTGGTCTCCCTGAGAGCTAGTCTAACATTCAGACCACAATACCAAACTGGCTTTGTAAAGGTACTCTCTATCTGTGAAAATCAATGATGAACATTAATTCATTACATCATGAAACAAGTGCTAACCTGGAGCTCTGTGGAGGCCTGATCCTTCGAACAATTTCTTTTATTGTTAATGTTCCAATAGGTCATAGATGGATTTTTGATGTGTGAATCATATTGCATGGGGTAGATCTGGGTTTTCTTCATGCATTTTGACCTTTTCACAACAGCTTGAAAAACAATCAAAATTGTTAAATTTGGCCTTGTCCTTTCACCTTTAAAACTAGCAGAAGGCTTATTAGCAAACCCTTTCTTGAATCACAACAAATCTAGGATTTTGGTGTCTTACTTTCCTTTTTAAATTTCTCTTGATGACAGCATGTGTCTTCCATTTCAGCAAGTGGCACATATAAAACTGACATCAAACCAATATTAGCATCTTGGTTCAGGCTTCATTAGTAATTATCTAGCTTTAACTAATCCTAACTCTTGGTCCATTAATAATATCTATAAAAATGCAATGAAGTCCCCCTCAAGCTTGACATGGTACCTTGCTGATAAATCACTATGCCTACCAGAAATGTAGGCACTTGAACCAGAAAGCTCTGTTAAGTAAGAACTCCTGTGTTAGCAGGAAATCAAGGCATGAAAAATAATGGAGACTTTTACAAAAATCTAGCTTTTAAGCTACAGTCATTTTAAAAGGAAATTAATAATATGAATGCTAAATTGACCCCAGCAGAGTGCCCCCTCCATGTAACAGAACATGTATTTGTGATATCCACTTTCTGGGATTTCTCTGATCAAAATCAGCAGTCCAGTGCCAACTTATGCTCACCATGAGACCTTCCTTTGTGTAATTTTACCATGGTAAAAATCTGTCCTTTGTCAAAAACTTAAGTTCCAATCCTACTCACACTTACATGAGTGTAAGATCCCTTTGAATCTGCTGGTACTTTTATTTGAATAAACAGAGCTTGGAAATGCCCCCCCCCACCTTTTTTGGGACTACACTTTATAGAATCCTACAGCCAAGATGATCCATGGCCATTCTGGATGTTGCAGTTCAGAAAGTTACATTTCCCAAGCCCTGTGAATAACTATCCATTGGGTGGCTTTGTTTGTGTTTCCAGAAGTATAACAATGTCTGTCTGGAAGCACAGCCTGATTCTGAAAAGCAGGCAGTGGCAGCTGATCACTTCCATGTCAATGGAGCTGTGGATCCATTCTCAGCTTTAGCCTAACTTTAAAGGAACTATCCAAAGTGCTGATTCTATCTTGGGGATAAGACTTAGCTCCTTGGTTAGTTCATATAAAGTTCAGATTGAAAGCCAGACCAGATTCACTGCCCCACTGATATTAAAGTCGCAAGCTGCTTGAAAGCATTTGCATATCTATTATAATTCAATTTTAATGAATGGTACTTGTGCCCCTGGACAATATCGTTACAAGAAATAAAAGAACCAACACCTTAAGACCCCTTCATTCACAGGGATGTTTATGGACTGATCTTAAACATGGCCCATCCTGAACATGGCAAGTGGTACAACAGCAATTCCTAAGCTCCCTTAAGAGCAGCCCCTGGACCACTTATAACAAGGCTAGATTGTGAAAGTTTGAAAAAGTGTGAAATCCAATATCGAACTGTGTTCCGGCCTGTATATTCTTGTTCAATGCAGATCATGACAGGGTGATCTGAAATATGAAGCAAATTCCTTAACAGTCCCTAATACTTTAAGCATCTACAGAAAGAAAGAAAACTGGAGTACTGTAGTGGACCTCCTCTGTTGGATTCTCCTGATTCCATCTCTAGCATTGGTTCCTTCACTCTTCTGCAGCTTCTATGCATCTTCAAACCTTGTTCTGGAATCTGATAGGACTGGAAACCCTCTGGAGCCAATTTCTGATCCACATAGGGCTATAACAGGTGGGAAATAGGAAGATCTCAAATTCAACCAGCACTGAATGCTGACATAAACACTGGCTATTGGCATTAATTCTGTCTCCTGGAATCACTTTCAAGTTGGTAGTTTTTAGCCCATATCCTGGTAAATTAAGATTCCAGGACTAGGGAAAGAAAAGTATCATATAAAAACAAAGAAAATGAAATGCATACACATGATTTTTCCACTTTAAGTGGAGAGAAACAGTTTCTGCCATTCACAGTTGGCCTTTCATAATAATTATATTTGCATTATATATATAGGTCTGAATTCCATTGCTAATCCTTATTAGAATATACCTATTGAGTCAGTGGGATTAATTATTTGTTGAGTTACAATTCAACAATTGATTGAATGGGCTTCCTCTAGTTGGGATTAATCAACAGGATTCCAATGGTTCTTTATCATATATATATATATATATATATATATATATAATACTTATAATATGTATACCATTTATGTTATGTTTCCTTCTATCTATCCTGAATCTCTCACCATTCAGACACATGGGATAACATCATTTTGGTAGTACTGGAAGAACCTTCTTGCTATCTGTATCCTTCACACCAAACATAATTTTATACACATCCATGATCACATCCTCTCTTCCTAGCCTTTCATAAATTTTATCCCAATGTACCCTTTCCTCTTAGGAATGCTGGTCCAGCCCCTTGTTCATACTGCTGGTTCTTTTCAGCACTTCTCTAGCTCTATTACTCCTTTTAAGGTGTGGTGATTCAAACTATACTTGGTATTCCATGTGGGGCCAACCCACAAATTTGTATAAAGGCTAGATCAGACCAATGGAT
The DNA here is from genome assembly GCA_026167975.1 of Phrynosoma blainvillii. NCBI lineage: Eukaryota > Metazoa > Chordata > Lepidosauria > Squamata > Phrynosomatidae > Phrynosoma > Phrynosoma blainvillii. Next base: position 60,854,607 of record JANUYF010000004.1, read on the forward strand.
AGCTCAGTAAAAACGTCAAGCCGGCATATTGTTAAGGTGAAAAAGGCAAACTTTATATTGCAATATATAGTTTGCCTTTTTCACCTTAACAATATGCCGGCTTGACGTTTTTACTGAGCTATCCATATTAAAGGAAGACTAAAGAAATTAATGAGGTTTAGAATTGTCTGATAGTCATTAATGGCTTTATATCGCCTTCACAATTGGAGGCAATATATTTTTGTTACGGAACATGAAGTGGGATGCAAATGCACCCATGTCCACCAGGCATGCTTCCCATAGGCATTGCAGATAGGAAAAAGTGTGCTAGTTGGTCCATTGGTCTGATCTAGCACACTCTCCTGTGTTCCTGTATTAAAATTATTTTGGTAAAATTTTGAATTTCTTCCTCAGTTCTTGCTCTTTGCTACCATTTACTATCAGATGTTTCTTTTTAAATAGTTGAATACTAAATAATACAAGATTTTTTTAAAAAAAAGATGAGTTATATAATTGTTTCTTTAAGAAGCAATAAGCAACTATCACAATGCTATCTGTTCAGAGATATCGAATTGTTCAGATATTTGTTATTAGATTCTTCTTGTGCAACCTTGCATTTCTGATGAAATATTAAGTAACAGTTTGAACATCTTGGCTAGTACACAGCTGCCATCTGCTGGTGACATTCAAACAATGCTTTATTATACAAAGTGTCTCTCAAAATGCGAGGCAGACTTCCACAAAGAATAATACTTATATTTTTGTTTATTCAGAAAACATGGCATTATGAAGGCAGTAAGAGTAAATATGTAGGAAAGGACTAAATGTGTATTGGGGGTACACTTTATCAGGGCTCTGGATTTGGGGGAGGTAGCTGAGCTCCAAAACCATTATTGTGAGAGATAAAATGAAACTGTATCAAAACTAGAAAGTTACTGTTCAAAAGTGATTCTGAATCATTTCCCATTTCCTGAAGATCTATGTAGCAACACCGTCAACCTTCTAGCTTAGTGGAGCTACTGTTGAATGATAGGTTAATTCAGAATAAAACATCATTCATCCATAATACAAGGGGTTGACCTGGGTGGGAAATCTGTATGGGCCCCACTTGGCTCATGTCTATCCTCCAGGATACCTATTATGGCATATTTGGTTGGAGGAATAAATGTGTGGAATTGTTGTAGTAGTCCATAAGAAATCTGTCTTCTTCAACAGAAAATGCAACTGTCTAGGAGGTAGATATGAAGTGTTGTATCTGTTGCTGGGTCAGGAGAGAGAGAAGAAAGATGTTGTTGGCGTACCACCTGGCTAAGGGTGTAGATATTATCTCCATTTTGGTGCTGGAAAACCCATAGATGGTGGTTCTGAGATACTTCAACATTCCAGAAGGAGCTGGCTTATGAGAAAGACTCCCCCCCGACGAGTTGGGAGGGGGCCTTCTGTTGCGTCTGCCTAAAAAGGGCAGTGATGCTTGATTGGCCAGGAGGACCGGAAGGCCCGCCTCTTCCGGTCGGCCTGGCCAATGAAAAAAGAAACTCGCGCCAGGTCTCGTGAGATTTTAAATCTCGTGGGATTTGGCCACGAGATTTCCGGGGCTATAAAGCCCCGCGCTGCCACGTGTTGGCAGCCATTTCATTTTGGGACGAGCAAGGAGGACCTTGCTCGTCCGTCTCTCCCTTGAGGCGCCCGAGGCTCAGCTACGCCTTCTGCGAGAAGGCTCTCGCCGAGGGACACACGCCCTTGGGAGTAACGGCTTAGTGCGGTGGGCCCGCGCTTTGTTGGTGGCCGTTTTACGCCTCGCCGCCCCCCCCTTGGGGATGAGCCAGGCCTGGCCTAGTTACTGTGAGGCCTATTCGGCCTAGCACGGTGGGTCCGCGCTTTGTTGGGCGGATGGACGGGCGCGGCTGCGGCTGTTTTTATGCCTCGCCGCCCCCCCACTCTTTGGAATGAGCCAGGCCTGGCCTCGTTACTGTGAGGCCTATTCGGCCTAGTGCGGTGGGACCGCGCCTTGTTGGGTGGACCGACGGGCGCGGCTGCGGCCTTTTTACGCCTCGCCGCCCCCCCCTTGGGAATGAGCCAGGCCTGGCCTCATTACTGTGAGGCCTATTTGGCCTAGCGCAGTGGGCCCGCGCCTTGTTGGGCGGACCGACGGGCGCGTCTGCGGCCTTTTTACGCCTCGCCGCCCCCCCCTCTTGGGAACGAGCCAGGCCATGGTTTGCAGGCCTTGGTGGTCCTCCGGACTTTGGAGGACACAAGTGTTGTCGCAAAACAACAACAACAACAACAACAACAACAACAACTATTTCTTTGTTGCTGGGCCCTGGACTTGGTTTCTAGGTGCCCCCAGATTGGCCATCAGCCTTGTTGTGTAGCGCTAATTGGCGCAAAAAGTTGTAAATAGAAGGGACAGGCCTCTGGTTTGGGCAGACGGCCTGGGTTCCTAGGTCAGCCCCCCCTTAATCCCATTTTACAGTTGCTATTTAAGGGAAGGTAGCGGAAGTGCCCCCCCCCCACACGCCACTCCTTCCTGCGATTCTGTGCGCTCATTTCGATCAGGCCTAGCAGGGGCTAATTTAACAGTTTGGCCTGGCCATAATAATAATAATAATAATAATAATAATAATAATAATAACAATAATAATATATTTTAAAAAAGGAAATATTAAAGGGGGTGAGTTTGGATGAGTGCCTCCTTCTTGCATGTTGGCTAACCTATATTGGTTGGCAGTTGTCGAACGGGAGTACATGCAGTTCACATTATAAGTTGGTGACACAGGTATAGTTAGTTATTCTATATCCTGCATCAATCAGTTTGTTAATATTTGTTACTTTAATTGTTTTAAAATCATGCCGCGAAGTAAGGCTCAATCTAAGCGGTGTGCGACCTCAACTGGTCAAAAAGCTGGCCAGCCAGCCCCTATCATTTGCAAAAAGGGGCGCAAGCAACTACCTCTTCGGTTGCGCATATAAATGTTGGACAAGCCACTGCTCAGCAGGTTATTGCTAATACAACTTCATCACTTGACACTGCATGTAGTTCCCCGAGTACTTCAGCTATGGAGGTTGGGCAACCAACCGTAGCTGATGTAATGGAACTTTTGAGGAAAGTTCCTGGTGTGAGGCACCACGGTGCCGCGGTACTTACATCTAGTCAACCTACTTTGTCTGATTTGTTTCACTTTCTTCAAAGTGTGGTTGTTACAGGCCAGAGCAATGTGTCGACACCTGAGACATCTGCGGCTTGCAGCGGTGATGTACCAGGCGCTCATGGCGGACAGCACAGCACCAGAGCTGCTTCAGTGACATCCACGGTGGGAGTTCAGCAAGCATCTTTGAATGCTTCTCCTCATCCAACGAGCTCAGGTTTGTTAGATAATAATAATAATTTGCAGGCAACATGGCCTTCAGCGGTTTGGGCTACAGGTGGGCAGACAGGATTGACCTCGTTGAGTGATTGCCCTAGCCTTGAACCTGTAACAGCACCTATAGATAGCTCTCCCCCAACCCAAGGTTCAGGATTGGGGTTACAGCGCAATGCAAACATTAATACCACGGTAAGTCAAACAAGGGAAACAGCTGTGGTGGATGCATTAGGCATTTCTGGGATGGATCGGTCTTTTGAATGCAATCCTTATGCGGGTATGTCCATGCCTTTGGGGTCACACCTTCCCATAGCTACAAAAGAAAGGATTTGGAGGGGCGAGTACATTGATTTGTTTTCGCTCACCTTTCGGGATCCTGAGCCTAGGATAATGGTCAAAGATGGAGTGGTGTTTACCCTTCCAAAAGAATTTCAATCACATAAACGCCCTAAGTTAGAAAGGAATTTTGTAAACTGGATTATGGGTTTTACCATTTATAGGGGCGTTATGGAAGAAAAGGACCCTGCCAGATCCCTTGACTTCTTCAAATATCAGGAGATAATGATTAAAGCTTATACTAATTGCCATGTTAATGCTAGAGATTCTGCCTGGCTTCAATATGATGAGCAATTTAGGATGAGGGCAGCACTAGACCACTCCTTATCTTGGCGTCACATACAGTCCGAACTGTGGGCTGATGTTATGGTAGGAGCCTCCCCTTCGAGCCAATATGATAATGGGTTCGTACCTATGGTCACTCAGCCGAGAGGGCAAAATGCGAGGCCTAGCACGGGTGAGAGAAAACAATTCGGACTGTGCTGGGACTTCAACGCAGGTAGGTGCAAAAGGCAGCCCTGCAGGTTTGAGCATAAGTGTAATACCTGTAAGGGAAACCACCCAGGATCAGCATGTTTTAAAGTTAAAAAGTCAGGAGGTGGGGTTCCCTCCCAACAACACTTATCCAATTCAGGAAAGGGCACCAACACCAATTAACTTGGATGTCATGGCCAATTGGTTGCAGATATACCCTAAAAGGGAGGCCGCTCAGTATTTGTTAGAGGGTTTTTCTCACGGTTTTCGCATTCCTTATGTTGGTTTAAGGGTGCATCATTATGCACCCAATGCACGTTCTGTTAGGGAATTGCCAGGGATTGTAAGGGACAAGCTGACCAAGGAAATAGCAGCAGGTAGGATTTCGGGCCCTCATGAGCACTTGCCTATGGCAAATTTGAGATTGTCGCCCCTTGGTGTAGTCCCTAAGAAGGCCCCAGGGGAATACAGGCTAATACACAACCTATCTTACCCCAGAGGTGACTCAGTAAATGACGCTATTGATTCTCAGTTGACGTCAGTTAAATACGCTTCATTTGATTCGGCAGTTAAAATGGTTAAGGCTCTGGGCAAAGGAGCCTTATTGGCAAAGTGCGATATTAAATCGGCCTTTAGACTACTTCCAGTTCACCCGGACGATTTTGATCTTTTGGGTTTTCAATTTGAGGGAAAATATTATTTTGATAAAGCTATGCCAATGGGGTGTTCTATTTCTTGTTCAGCATTTGAAACATTCAGCACTTTTTTACATTGGTGTGCCTCTAAAAGGTCTGGTAGTCAAGCAATTACTCATTATTTAGATGATTTCCTTTTTGCTGGCGCCACTGGGACAGATGGTTGTGCAGGCACACTATTAGCTTTTCAGCGCTTAATGAATGAAATGGGAGTGCCTTTGGCTGAGGAAAAAACTGAGGGCCCTGATACACGTCTTACCTTCTTGGGAATTGAATTAGATACCGAAACAGGTATCTCTCGTCTCCCATCTGACAAGCTAACAGCTATGAGGCTGCAGGTGAGGATGATGAAAAGTAAATCAAAAGCCACACTTAGAGAATTTCAATCTTTTTCAGGTTTGTTAAATTTTGCTTGTAAGGTGATAGCTCCTGGAAGGGCATTCTGTTCACGTTTATATAAAGCCACCAAGGGAGTGAAGGCCCCACACCATCATATTAGAATAAATTCTGGGATAAGAAAGGATTTGGAGATATGGGAGTCATTTTTGGAGCAATTCAATGGTATTTTATTTTGGAGATCTGAAATGCTCCTTAGCGCAGATTTTCAAGTACACTCTGATGCTTCGGGGGCCTGTGGTTTTGGAGTTTATTTTAATGGCCAGTGGGCAGCTGAGGAATGGCCAATAACCTGGGTTGAAAAAGGCTGGACTAGGGACCTCACCTTTTTGGAATTATTTCCTATTGTGGTGGCGGTTCATTTATGGCCAGAACAATTTGCAAACAAAACGGTACGCTTTTGGTGTGATAACCAGGCTGTGGTTTATCTAGTGAATTCCTTGTCTTCCAAGTCTGAAAGGGTAGTCATTGGTGAGGGAAATGGTGGCTCAATGTTTAAAGTATAATATTTTGTTCCAAGCTCAACATGTTTGTGGTTTATTAAATCCTTTAGTGGATGCCCTTTCGCGTTTTCAGTTTTACAGATTCCGCCAGTTGGCGCCAGAGGCAGCAGCTCATCCTTTGGAGGTACCACATCAACTCTGGAGCCTTGGAGAGTAGAAATTGAAAAGGCGATTTTTCTGTCTGTCGCCTCGTCGACACGCAAGTCATATCAGCTCGCTTTGCGAGCATTCAGATCCTTTCTATCGACTATTGGGGAGGTTGAGGTTTGGCCTCTGGACGTGGAGGTTATTCTTCGTTTTGCAGTGCACCTTAGGCAAATGGGTTTATCTACAATCACTATTAGGGGAAGATTGGCAGCTCTTTCATTTTATTCTAGAGCAGGAGGTTTTAAAGACCCTACAATTGATTTTAGAGTACGTAGGGCTCTGGAAGGATGGGCTAGGGAGTCTTCCATCACTCAGGACAGTCGCTTGCCAATAACGGGGTCAATATTGTTGAAAATATGGCAATGCCTCCCAGTTACATGTTCTACGCCTGAAGAGGTGATTTTGTTTAAGGCAGCATTTTCATTAGCGTTTTTTGCAGCCTTGAGGATAAGTGAAATTGTTCCTTGTTCATGTACTGATAGTTCTGGCAGGGCTCTTTTGCTTTCAGATATTCAAGTTTCAGGACAGGGCATTCAACTGACAATTCGACGCTCGAAAACAGATCAGTCAGGGAAGGGGCAGTCCTTGACATTGGCTAGGGCTCCTCCTGGCCATATTTGCCCGGTGCAGGCAAACACAACGGGATACTTATTTTTGCATATATCGGGTTTACCATTAACACAATATCAATTTAGAGCAGTATTGCGGGGGTTTTTGAGTTGTGCTGGTTTACCAGCGGTTCAATTTTCTTCTCATTCATTTAGGATTGGGGCAGCAACAGCGGCAGCAACGCAGGGTTTGAGTGACACTGCAATTTGTAGGATTGGTCGCTGGCGCTCAAGAGTGTTTAAATCGTATGTTCGCACCTAAGTTTAAGGTAGTTATAAATGTTCTTGTTCTAATTAATTTGGCAGAATTGGCTCTAGGTGACGTATGGATCCTTGGACACAGCTTGGTCTTCTGGGCTGAGAGGCACATCATTCAGCAGCGACAAGATTTGGCCTTGGGACTGGGGCTGGCTGGAACTTTGAGATGGTTTGGTCGCAGAGGCATGTTGTGGGAGCCATACTGCCTAGAATAATCGAACTGATGGCTTCGTTTACACAGCCAAAAATTTTGTTGGTTCATTTGGGGGGAAATGACCTTTCCAAATTGACTTTGTTGCAATTGGCTAGACGCATAATTAAAGATATGAAGGAGATTCAGCGGATGATGCCACATACACTCCTCATGTGGACGAAGTTTCTTCCTCGGCGAGTTTGGCATGGGGCCAGAAGTGATGTTGCCATTGATGGAGCTCGGCGTTGGTTAAATAGATCGGTGGCAAAGACGTTAAAGAAAATGGGGGTGGTTATTGTTGATCATCAGGGAATACAGTTTGCGTTACCACATTTGTACAGGGGTGACGGTGTGCATCTCTCCCCTCAGGGGAACGACATATACCTAGCCACATTGGAGTCTTGCTTAAAGGCTTCAATTAGGGGGGTGGGAGAGGGGATGCCAAGCTAGGCTGACCCCCTCCTGTGGTGGGCAGGGACCCTCCCCCCTTTAGGGAATTCTGTAGGTTAACTGGATTTATTAATTGGCAAAGAATAATAAAGAAATTGGGTATATGTCATGTGATTAAACAAAAATTTTGATGACGTCATATTAAACTTAATGATGTCATAACATGGTTATGTCATAAAATTATTTTGGCGTCATATCCGGTGGGAGAGGGGTTTATATTTGGTTATGAGATTACCTAATTTAAAGAGTTTGACGCATGCCCTGTAAAAAGGTAAATATTCAACAGCGCTTGCGCTTAAAACACGCAGGCATGCGTCAAATAGATGATTGTTAAGAAATATTTAAATTGTGGATGGATAAATAGTTGTTTATATTGAAATTTAAATATGTCAGACCCTGTACAAATAAAAGTTGTGGCCAATGTTTCATCCATACCAATCGCGTTAGTGTCCTTTGTGCAGACGCAATGAACAATGTTACAAATAAGCTGGGTAAACATATTTTACGTGGAAAAAGTTGTCTTGTAGCACACCCTAGTGGCAAGTTTATTTTTCTGACGATTACCTTCAGCCCACTCTTACAGGAATATTTGCTCATGTTTCTCTGCATGGAGACTGGTTTCATCTTTCCTCCACTGTATCCTCTGTTTCTCCTTTCTAGGGCCAAACAGTACTTAGATATTTTTGCCTTAGGTAGTACTTGCTTTTTGGAAAAGAGTACTTTAAAAAATGCAGGGGTGGCTGTGTTGATCAAAAAACAACATCCAAGCTACACATTGTGGTCATACTTTTGTTGTACCAACCTCAAAGTGTTAAATTCATCATACCAGCTGTCCAAACCCATTGATTCTTCATCAGACAAGGGAAGAAAAGTGACATATTAGAATCATAGGTCTGCATCTTGCGTCCTTTCACACGGAACAGTTACAGCACAGTGATTCCACAGTAACTGTCATGGAAACATCTTATGGAATCCCAGGGTCTCAAGCTACAAATCCTAGGATTCCATAGAATTTTGAGATGGCAATTAAAACAACACTATAACTGTGTAGTGTTAAATGGTTTTATTGAGCTGTTATTGAGGCAGTGCTTAAGGAGGTAATCTCTATTTTGAAGATGAAAAATCAGCCATGGGACAGTAAAACAGAAATGCTCCCTGTCTGTGTTGAGACATGGCATCCATGTCTTGGTGGAAACTCTTCTTTTCCCCCAGTTTCTCTTTTACACACTAATATTCAACCCTGAAGTTACTACTTATTGCAAAAAACAACTTTGGAGGCAGATATCAATAAAGAAGGAGATGCATTTTCAGCAAGAAACTAGTCTTGGGGCCCTAATCCAAATGGGAGCACATTGCAAACTGGGGTTGTATGATTGCTTTTTCTCCATAATTAAAGTGGCAAATTGAAATGTACCTTTTGAAAAGCATGAGTAACATGATATGTATGAATTTTCACTATAAAACTGGTGTAGCACTTTTTACAAAAAGTGATATGACTGTAGTTCAGCAACAGAGCATATGCTTTGTATGAAGAAGGATCCAGTTTCAATCTCTGTCATTTCCAGTGAAGAGAACTGGGTAGTGCAAAGGCAGGGAATTGTGCTTGTTGTCGGAGATGGCTTACAAATCCTATTAGCACCATCTAATTTCACCAATGAAAAGGAATTGTGAGAATTGTGTTTTTAAAAAATGCCATTGGAATGCCATTAGAAGTTTAGCCCTGATGAAGTGAGTTAAGAGCTCAGATAAGTTACTTTTTTAGACCACAATATCCAGCATGGTCTAATTAGCATGGCTGATAGTTATGCTGGCCAGAAGATCCTGGGTACTTCCAAAATTCCCATGTTGTGAAAATTGTTTAAGAATTCTGACAAATTGAAAACTGGATCATCACCTTTGGCATGCAATGGAGGATAATGAGCTCTGCCTCAGTCCCTGGAAAGCTGTTGCTGTTCCAAGATGCCTATGATAGACTAGTATGATCTGGTCCAGAGTGGCAGATCTGGAGCCAATTCCAAGATTACACAGGATGGAACCACAGCAGTTACAGTGGAATCATAAAGCTAATATTGTGCAGTGTGGTAGAACCAAGATATTAAGCCAGAATCAAATCATGGTTGACACAGTGGTTTTGTTGAAAAAATGTGGTGCATAGGGGAAGCATAATAACATTCAAAGAGCCTTGCTAGATCAGACCAAAGGTCTATCAAGCACAGTTTTCTGCTTCCTCAGTGGACAATTTGATACCTATGGGTAGCTGACAACCAGGACATGAGGGCAAGAACTCTTGTTGGTTGTCCTCCAGCAAGTGATGCTCAGAAACTCCCATAGAGAGTTCCCTATGGGAACTCCAAACTAGGCTGCACATGGTGATGCTTTCAGCATGGTTTACCAGATTGGTAGGAGGCACATAAAGTAGGCAGAATTAAGTGCTCTTTGTTTTCTTTGACTGGAATGCAAGACAGACTCCCTATCCAGGCATCCAGTAAGTGTGTGCACTTCACATGAAAGCAGGGAAATGATCTAGCCATGCTCCCTCTGCCTATTATTTCCTCATGGAGGTGTTTTGAAGAGGATGTTCTGAAGAAAATATCCTGTTGTGTCCAGACAGGCCTTCCACATGATTCAGAATGCTGAAGAGTTTAGGCTTACAAAGTGAGCCTCTGGCTATATGACATGCTCTTCTCTCCAGACATGTTGCTTTTGCATGAGGAAAGTAGTGATAGGTGAGGAAGAATAGAACATTTCCCTCCTTATGTGGAGTACATACACTTATTAGACCTCTGAATAGGGCTACAGTGTCAGCCTGCCCACTGATTTGACTAATGTGGCTTTATGGGATTAACTAATTTGGGATTTGCTAGTTCTGATTAGGAGCATGGTGTAGTGATTTGGGCATTGGACTATGACTCTGGAAACTAGGTTTTGAATTCCCACTAGGCCATGGAAACTTACTAGATGACCTTGAGCAAGTCGCACTCACTCATTTTCATAGGAAGTCAAAGACAAACCCTGTCTGAATAAATGGGCCTTGGCAGACGGCTAATTGAGCCGTTTTCCGGGCCCGGAAGAGGAGGGGCAGCCGCACGAGCGGCGCCCCTTCCTCTTCCTGAGGTCACCCTCGGAGTCGCTGGCCATCCGCACAGCCGGCACTCCGGGGATGACCTCACGCCACGGCGACCGGACGCACCACGGCGTTTGAGTCAGGGAAAGTGCACCCGCCGCTTTTAGGGCGCACTTTCCCTGACATCTAAAAGGAGCACCAATTTGGTGCTCCTTTTAGAGTCGCCGGAGGAGCGGCGTGGTGCGGAGGCTGAGGGGGAATCTTCTGCAGAGGGGGAATCTTCCCAAGAAAACCCCAAGACAGTTTCACCTTAAGAGGGCCATAACTCAGCAGTGACTTGAAGGCACACAACAACAACAAACTTTCCTATTTTGGAGCTGAATAGGAATGTTTGTTCCTAGCCTGTTGGTTGGGGGAAGTTTTATTTTTCTTTGTCTCCTTTAAATATCAAAGGTCCTGGTGGTTAATTTTTATATGAAGCATGTGTTATTTGGTGTGTGTGTGTGTGTTGTGTTGTAGTTATGTTTTTTTATTTTTAATGCATGTAAATTTATATTGTTTTTATTTGATGTTTCGAATTGTTTTAAAATGTTTATTGCAAAATTTTAAAAACATTTTTATTTGGATCCCTTTCTGGAAGAAAGACAGCATAAAAGTAAAACAAAAATAAACAAATTTTTTGTTAGAGCAGGGGAGGGCACCTACCCTCCCCTGCTTCCTAGTGCTCCATTTTTTAAAAAACAAAAAATAATTCTAACACATCCTCTAAGGAATACCTTTCCCATGAATCCCTTAAAAAGGCTGTTTCAGGTCCAGGAGAGGCCTTTTTCCATAGCAGGAAGTTAAATGGAAGTCATTTTTGGTGTGCGGGGGGGGGGGGGGGAGCCCTTGCAGCCTAAAACAACCTGCTGGATGGAAAAATTGTCCCCATGCTCCTGAGAGTATACAGGAAGACATTTCGAATAAAAAGAAAAATTTAAAAATCATTAAAAGTGAGACTGAGAACTTTTGGAGGCCACTTTTGGTGGCCTGCAAGCTGAACTTGCCACAGCTCTGTCTTAGGGCTGGACACCTAGCTTCCTGTTGGGTCCTATATTAAACCTAGAAGGCACTTTGATAAGCACCCTGAGGCACCATAGTCTATAAAGCTGTCTTATTCAGATTTCTCATGGCTTACAGAAAACCTGGAAAAGCAGATGCCCATGAATCATGGAGTCCTTGTTGATTCCAAAATATCAATGGGCTGAGTGTAAAAAAGGATTCCAGGTTGAGTCAGCCATGTCAAGCAAGGATAAGTCACCTAAGCAAGGCAGGCTTTAGGAGGTAACATTTTTTTAGTTCTCAATAGCAGGTATAAGACCAAGATTATTCTTTGACAGAATACTGGTTAATTAATAACATTGTGTCTTCAGTATTCCTATTAGTTATAGGAGAAATCCAAAACTGAGATTTTGTAAGCAATAAAAAGCAAAACAATAAATCCTGTGTCTAGAATTAATGTAACAAGTAACATTGTAACATTTCTCATATTCTCTTGATGGATTGGGGAGGTATGGGAATCAAGTAGTCCTCCAGAGGTTGTTGGACTGCAACTCTCAACATTACTTACCATTGACTATGTTGGATAGGCTTGACAGGAATTTCATTCCAACAATATCTTGAGGACCTCAAGATTCCCACTTCTGGAATAAGTGAAGGATGGAGTTGTGTAAGAATAAAAAATAACAGTGTCTTTATTATACAGACATATAAATTCAGAGTTTGGAAATATTATTTTTGCACTACAGCTCCCAGCCAATGGCCATGCTGGCTGGGAGATTCTGGGAGCTGTAGTCCAAAACTGGTGCTTTTCTACATTCTGTGTATAGGTAACAATACAGAAGAATTCTAATTCCTCTGATATTTCATGGTGCAAACTAGAAAAGGCAGAATTATAAAGGACAAAAAACCTGATTAAAATAAAGTGACACACAACTGACCTTCACCTTGATTGTAACTCCATCATACTGAGATGGCAGAGAGCCAATGTCGTGCAGTGGCTTGAGTGTAGACCTAGGATTCCAGGAGACCAGGGTTCAAATACCCACTTGGACATGAAAACTTATTGGGTGTACTTGGACAAGTCACACTGTCTCAACCTTAGAGGAAGGCAATGACAATCTTTTTCTGAATACATGTAATTGTAAGCTAGAATTGACTTGAAGAACATAACAACAACATGTAGTGATGGTCATCTATATATGAAATTGTCTGCCCAGGTGATCTTTTATATAAGGTTGTTCACTACAGATCTGAGTTTGGCCCATTCCATAATGGGAGGAAACAGCATTAGACATTTGTCAACAGCAGCACTGGATACCTTAACTAGTGTATGATGAACCAATCACTCATTTATCATCTAGTAGAGATTTCAGTATTTATTTATACTATTATTCAGTATTTATTTATATTTATAGGGTGAGAAGCACACACACTTGTCCTTGGATCCCTCCAACTACTTGTCCTTTGGCCTACTCCACACTATTATAATTGATTGTGTGTTATAAGTAATTTGGCTATTGGTTTTATTTCTTGAGTGTAGACCTAGGATTCCAAATTTCTTGATTTCTAGCAAAACTTTCAGGGCTGTTTAGACGTAACAGCACACACGCCAGCTGTGAAGTATGTGAAAACTCCTCAGTTTCAGATTTGTTGTGTTTTTCTGAATCCCACCTGCATTTCCATCCTAGCCATCATTTGTTGAGAATATTCATTTTTAATTCCCACATGGAAATTTTCTACACATTTTTCCATATACATTTTCAATGGTGCATGCATTTACTTACATACCTTTCTTAATGTATGCACTTTATATATATTTTCCCCATTGAGTACAGCATCTGTGTATGTATTTTTCAATATTCACTTTAACCATTCATGTTTTAAAATTATGTATGTATGGTCTCATGCATAAGAAAAGCAGGCTTTTAATTTGTAATCACTTGCAAAGTGGCTTCTAATTGTGGTGTTCACTTTTGTATGCCAAGCTTTTGTTTCATCATTTTTATTGCCATGTTTCAATTAATTATTTTCTTGTGTTGTCTTGGGTTCCACACCAGGAGAAAGACAGTATATTAAATAAATAAATTAAATAAATAAATAAATAAATACCTTGAACTCTGTAAATGTGTAGGTCTTTGGGAAAAGGGTATATACAAACTACACAATTGTATCAGTTTTATATTACTTTAATTGTCCTGGCTCCATTCTATGGAACCTGGGTTTTGTAATTTTATGAGCTACTTAGATTTCTTTGCCAGAGATAGCAATATAGCAATAGCAAGTACATTTCTATATCACTTATCAGTGCACCTAAGCACTCCCTAAGCAGTTTATAAAGTGTAAGCTAATTGCTCCCATCAAGCTGGGTACTCATTTTAGTGACCTCGGAAGGATGCAAGCCTGAGTCGCGCTTGAGCCCCTGGCTGGTACTGAACTCACAACCTTATGGTTTGTGAGTGACTGGCTGCAGTACAAGTATTTAACCATTGTGCCACCAGGGTCTTAAGGGAATGTCCTAGACCAGGAGTAGGCAACCTTTCCCCTTTAAGGGCCGAGGGACTTCAGCTCCCAGAAGCCTCAGCCATGTTGGCCAATAGTCCCATGTTGGCCAATAGCTCCTGGGATTCTGGGAGCTGAAGTCCCTCGGCCCTTAAAGGGGAAAGGTTGCCTACCCCTGTCCTAGACCAATGGTTCCTAAAATTTGGTTCTGCAGGTGTTTTGGACTTCAGCTTCCAAAAGGTCAAAACAGTTTGGCCAACAGTCAGGAATTCTGGGACCTCGAGTCCAAAACATTTGGAGGACCAAAGCTTAGGAATCACTGCACTAGAGAATTCTAAGTCCCTCAGCAGACTACAAATCCCAGGATTCCATAGGATGGATCTATTCCATTTAAAGTGGAATTAAAGTGCTATAATTTTATGAATGCACCCAAAATGTGTTTTGTCTTTCTAGAAAATGGCTACTTTAGGGCACATCAAGACTGATTAAAAAGATGAGACAGTCCTAGATTTTGTTCCTGATTTTTGGAGGGAGATCCATATATGGTTTGTTTATCCCAGAATATTTTCTGTCAGCTCCCAGTACAACCAGATACTTCTTATACCCAGCTTCTCAAGTCAATTTATTTTCACCCAGTATAAAATAAGAAAGATCAAGAACAAAATCTATGGCTTTTCAATTAGTCTAGATGTGCCTTTGGCAAGAATCTTTAAGCCAACAACAACAACAATTCAATCTCTAGGCCTGGGTGCTGCATGATGGGGTGAGCTCCTGTCACTAGTCCCAGCTTCTGCCAGCCTAGCAGTTCAAAAGCATGCAAATGCAAGTAGATAAATAGGTACCACTTTGGTGGGAAGGTAAACAGCATTCTGTGCAATCATGTTGGCCACATGATCACAGAGTAGTCTCTGACAACGCTGGCTTCAGCTTAGTAATGGAGATGAGCACCGCCCCCATGGGAGGACAAGACTTGACAACCTTGTCAGCGGGGAATACCTTTATGGGGATGTGGTGGCTTAGTGGTTAAGACGCCAGTTCTGATGATCAGACAGTTGGCAGTTCGAGGCCCAAGTGCTGCATTATGGGGTGACCTTCTGTCACTAGTCCCAGCTTCTGCCAACCTAGCAGTTCGAAAGCATGCAAATGCAAGTAGATAAATAGGTAGCACTTCTCATTGGGAAGGTAACAGCATTCGGTAATGTCATGCTGGCCACATGACCTCTAGAGCAGTCCTCAGACAACACTGGCTCTTCAGCTTCGAAATGAAGATAAGCACTGCCCCCTACAGTCAGTTACAACTAGACATTCATGTCAAGGGACTACCTTTAACTTTATAAAATAAGAAAGGTAAAGAACAAAATCTGGAGCTTTTCAGTTAGTCTAGATGTGCCTTTGGCAAGAATCTTTAAGCCATTAAAAAAATTCAGTCTCCCAATGAAACAGTATGTGAGAACCTGTATGCTGCAATCTTGAAGTAGCATTCAGTGGAATAATTAAGGTAATTATAGCAGCATGGCACTTTTTTTGGGGGGGGGGAATCAACCCACTGCATTTGGCAAAACATTCTGTACATAAAGCTTCTAGATGTCCATTAAACTTATTTTCAGATACATAGTTCTTAACTGGAAGACATGCATTCTTGAGAGAGCCTTGTGACAAACTCCATCTAATGAGAAGCATTTTTAAACTCTGTGATTTAATACCATGCTTATCTTGAAATTTTCCCTTCCTACAGAAGGGGGCTCTCAATACACATTGCTACATCCACAACAGGAATTTATTTCCCTATTATTCCCCTGCTATTACAGAAAAAACAAACAAACACAAATTCCTTACAAAGAAACTGCATATTTACATCTTATCAAAACAAAACTTTATCGTTTTTAAAGCTGTGGCAGCGGATGTCAATAGAACCTAAAAAGAAAATAGCTGAAAATATTAGGCAATGACAGATATACTAATGGGAAATTTGCTTTACACATGCTTTCCTGTCATATTATTATACTCAGATGTTTTGTACAATGTAGTAATTGCAGTATTTTCAATAATGGAATCATAGAATCATATCCAATCCAACCCCTTGCCATCAAAGCACCCCTGACAAATGCCCATCCAGCCTCTGTTTAAAGACCTCCAAAGAAGGAGACTCAACCACACTCCAAGGAAGTGTCTTCCCCTGTTGAACAGCTCTCACTGTCAGGAAGTTCCTCCTAATGTTGAGGTGGAATCTCTTTTCCTGTAGCTTGCATCCATTGTTCTGGGTCCTAGTTTCTGGAGCAGCAGAAAACAAGTTTGTTCCATCCCAGCATGACATTCCTTCAAATATTTAAACAGAGCTATCATATTACCTCTTAACCTTCTTTTCTCCAGGCTAAACATACCCAGCTCCCTAAGTCACTTCTCATAGAGCATGGTTTCCAGACCTTTCACTATTTTGGTTGCCCTCTTCTGGACAACTTATCAACATCCTTTTTGAATTATGGTGCCCAGAACTGAATGCAGTATTCAAAGTGAGTCCTGACCAAGGCAGAATTGAACAGTACTAATACTTCCCTTGATCTAGGCATCATACTTCTATTGATGCAGACTAGAATTGCATTGGCCTTTTTAGCTGCTATATCACACTCATGTTCAACTTGTAGCCTACTAGGACTCCTGGATCCCTTTCACATATACTGTTGTCAAGCCAGGTGTCCCCCATTCTATATCTGTGCATTTCATTGTTTCTCCCTAAGTGTAGTACCTTACATTTCTCCCTACTGAAATTCATTATTATTTTTTTTAGTTTTGGCCCAGCTTTCTAATAGGTAGTAGTAGTAGTAGTAGCAGCAGCAGCAGCAGCAGCAGCAGCAAAAAGAGGAGATAGAGGAGGAGGAAGAGAAATCTTTGTTTCCAAATTGATAATGCTGTATAGAATTTAATATGGGAGAAACTAGACTTGAGATGCATCTACACTGCAGAATTAATGAAGTTCAGCAACACTTTAACTGCCATGGCTCAAGGTTATGGAAATGTGGGATTTATAGATTTGTGAGATATTTACGCTTCTCTGTTAAAGAGCTCTGGTACCACAGAAAATTACAAATCCCAACATTCCTTAGGATGGAGCCATCTAGCCAGTGAAAGCAAACTTTTTCTTCCTTAGTATCCTGCTGGATGTGAAGGGAGGAGAAGGCAACTGGGGATAAGATGGTTAGCAGAGAGGTGGGGGGGGGGCAGAGAGGGAGAGAAAAAGGGATTGATTGTGTAACCAAGAGTAAGAGAGAAAAGCAATGGCCTTCCCACATTTTGTTCTGTAAATTCCCTTGAGTAAATTCAGCCCTAGACAGCAAAATGGTTCTCTACTTCTGCCACAGGAGAACACTGCTACAAGAACATGTTACTTACCAGATGTACAACAAATTCGTAATAAAACAAGATAGTGGAAGTTATATTAAATTCAGATATAAAATTAGTGTCAAGACCAAACAAAGGGGTTGGGGTTGGAATCCCAACATGAAACAGTGAATCACCAAAGAACATTGGGATACCAAATGCATGCAATAAATCAGGACAATCCAAATGTATACAGAATATAATAATTTAAACTTTTTGAAAAATATATAGACATACAGACATTTAAAAGGTATTGCATCTAAAACAAACTATATTAGAAATATGAAACATTCAAACACATTTCAGCCCAAATTTTTGTCAGTGGTGTGAAATATACTTTTCTGTAATAGACAACCTTTTAGATAGCTATCCTTCTATCTCACTGATCAGGCAAGCTGGAACTTTCTATGTTCTGTAATTGGATTCATTTAACTAGGAAGTGTTATCATAAGTTCATAAGATGAAGGCATTTTATATCCAAAGAGACTTAGCAGCTGAAGCTGTGTAGTGCTCTGGCCTTATTAACATTAGAACACACAACTAAGGGCATTTTTGCTGCTTTCACAATATTTTTTAGTTGTTTCATTATTATAGAAAAATCACCACTGAAGACAACTCAGGTTGAAATTATTTTGGTACTGTAGCACATCCAAGCCATATTTTAAAATATGGCTTGGATGTGCTACAGTATTTTAGAGTGTGGTGATTTTCTGGTATGAATATTATCTTAATTTTAGAGATTATACATTTTTAGTGTCTCTATTTCTAAATTAACTTTTAGTATATTTTGTATTTTTCTTATTTCTTTTATACTTTCTGTAACTTTTATAACTTTCTGTATGGTGATCCATTAAACTAACATAGGGGTGAAACAGACTACTCCAAAGGGTGGATCTGTGCCACCCCTTTCAGCTCAGTATTGGGGCCACGGCAACCGCATGCCATGGCCTCGATCCAGCATTTTTCTGCAAAATGCCGCTCCTATTTTAGCCAGAAAAGAAGTGCACCTTTCACCACCGCAGCTCTTCTGTGCTCTTGTGGCATGGTGCATGTAAACACAGTGCCACAGGAGTGTCACAACGCTGCTTGCTGTCAGGTCAGACAAGCGGTATGATGGTGGCTTGGGGGGGAGTCAGGATGTGTTGCATGCAGTCATCACACCCCCACTCCACCCAATTCTGGCCCTTTTGGCTGGTCTGTTCAGCCCCATAATTCAGATACATTAAGCAAAGGCACTCTGTATATCTTTATTTGGCTGTACAAAACTCCAAAACTATCAACATCAAATAATTTACTTTGTCAATGATTAGTGTCCTCTTTATATGTCATTATGGTTTGCTTCTTTCTAACATCCCAGGAACCTATATTGCATACCATATTGGAAAGGATGGAGACCCATAATGAATAGAAGTACAAGTACAAGACAAAGTGGAGGAAGAAAAAAGGCAATGGAGAGAATGAGAAGAGAAGGAAAGAATCCTACAAATAATGTACAGTGGTGACACAGCAAACTTCTTCATCAAATCAGTAACATTTCATGATGAAACAAGCCAACCAATCCTGATTATTTATCAGAGACCTAGTCCATGATCAGAGCTTTCCCCTTCTGATTGTGCTTCATAATATTTCTCCAATATTCATTACCTCACTGGAAAAGGTGTTATAGACAGATTTTATCAGGAAGTTCCACATTCAACCAACTTTCGAAAACTCTTCCGGAATGTATCATCTAAAAAGGCATAAAGGAATGGATTGAGACAACTGTTAGCATAACTCAGTGTGGTGATAAAATAAGAGATTCCAATAATTAGCGGGGTTGGGGGGATGTCTATTGTGAGGGCTACAACAGTGCTGAGGTGATAGGGGGTCCAACAGAACAGGCAAACTGCCAAAATGATCAGCACCATTATTGTCACTTTCTTTTTTGCTTTGTCCAAGGCTTTGGCATTGCTGTGAAGGTGCATATGTCTTAACTTGTAGAGCATGGTGCTATACAAGATGCAAATGGTGGATACGGGGATAGCAAAACCCAAGATCAGGGTGTAGAGGCGACTCACTTTCCACCAGAAAGTCTCAGGACTGGGAAAAACAAATACACATTGGGACCGCCCCTCTTCAGTATGTATCTTGGCAAAGATACTAAATGGCAAGATAATGATTGTGACCAAAACCCAGATGCACAGACTCACTGTCTTGGCTGCCCTATAGGTACGGTAGGACATTTTCTTTGATTTGAGGGTAGCCACCACTACCAGATATCGATCAATGCTCATGATGGTCAAAAAATAAATGCTTGAAAAAATGTTGTACTGGTCAATGGAGATAATCAACTTGCACATGAATTCACCAAAGGGCCATTGAAAAAGCAGATAATCTGCAATGTTAATAGGAAGCACCAAAGTGAAGAGTTCATCAGCAATTGCAAGATTTAGGATGAAAATGTTGGTGACTGTCTTCATTTTGGGAGCCTTTAAGATAACATAAATGACAGCAGAATTTCCTGTGAGCCCCACAGCACAGATCACAGAGTAGATGATGGGCATAGCAATATAATACTTAGGAATCAGTTGTGGGTCTGACACATTGTACCAGAAGTGTTCCCTCCTGTAGCAACCAATATCCACATCAGTACAGGAAACATTCATTTCAAGTTGAGACGAAAAATTATCCATCATCTTGAGTGACATGGAACACTTTCCTCTAATAAATGCTGTTTGGTGTAGCTCACGATGATTGTCATGCACCTTTTTACAAAATCTTGTATGTGAGATCAATCCATTTGAAAGCCTTGCATCCAATCCATTATTCTTGCAGCTGGTTGAAATAAGCTAATTTGCATGCAAGTTACTTTTCCTAGCACTTTCTTTTTCTTTTACGTAAACCAGTAGTGCAGCCCATCACAATGAGTTGCTTGCTTCATGCTTCCTTTAAATATTTCCACTTTAGATCACTCCGACTGTCCAGATGTCCTAAGGCAAATAAAGTTTAAATATAAATAAGTTTCATCATGTCCTTGACTTAAAAAAAAAATAGGCTCCACAGTGCCATGAAATATACATACAATGTTTATTACTAAGCCCAAAATTGTCTTGTTTCTCATCTTTAAAAAACATGATTTTGTTTCCTTGCATTGCATAGAGATAACACATTGCATATATTACTATGTGGGCAAAGTAAAAGACAGGTGTTTTTTTAAAAATCATATTCCTGTGACTAAAGAATCCTAAATGAAACTCTCTCCCAGCTGCATGCAGATTACACCTCTTTCTTGCTCATTCACTCATAGGCATACTTCTCCCAACCATACATGTGCTATTTATCATATGCAATATAGCATGAATCATTAGTTAATCTTTAGGATCTTTCCCTTACCTTGAGAATCATGACTCTGTCTTCCTTTTCTGCATCCTTTTGTGATTACTCTGCTCTGGAGGCTCAGTAGCATGCTGCAAATCTCAAGCGTAGTGCTGTGATGCTGAAATACTGGACAGCTCCTCAGTAGCTGCATTTCTGATCTGTTTCTATGAGCTTGAGTTCTGAGTGGTTCCTTCTGAATCCCATTCTCATTCCCTGAGGTGGAAAACAGAGTAGAGGTGCTACCACAATATAGAAGCTTGATGATTTCAACTCACAGGTCAGTCAGCACACTGGCAGGTTCATATTATCTCGTTGTTGTTGTTGTTGTTGTTGTTGTTAAAGATTTGTGTCTTCAGAAGTTGCTAACAGCTTGATGTAGCAGTGGCGGGGATGATTGCCACTTCCTTGTTGATTTCTCCATTCTATATCTGATTATGAAGCAAATTCAGTTTGCTTTTAATAATGCAATTTTTCCTAAAATATAGCAGATTTTCCCTGCTATTAACATATGGTCCAGCAATCTCATTAAACGACCCCACATGACTGAAAGAGAACAAGAGAATACATTCTGTTGTCTCCACACCATTCATTATCTTTATAAACCTAAATCTCTTTGGTCCAATTTTGAGAGAAAGACATGCACACACAACACACGTACATAAATATATGAATAAAGTCATTATCTCTCCCCTATATTAGGTGCTTATTATTAAATGACACTCCCTCCCAAAAAAAATCTACCTCCACTATCTTTAGCTTTTTTTCATAGGAAATATTCTCAAACATCAGTCTACTGTATAGCAGTCTACTGCATTTAAGATAGGCAATTCATAGCTGGACTTCAACAGTTTTCAAGTATAAGTGAAAATAAATGTTTTAGGCTAATTCATGGTAGAAATTTCATCTGAAGCTCTGTCACATTTTGTAAGGTGTCTAACCATGAATTACTTACCCTAAATTTACATTTACATTCATTCATACTTGAAAATGGCTGGACTGCAATTTTTAACGGAAGATACAGTTATAAGAATAGGCCAAATAAACCTTTTCTGCCCCACTTACCTATAAAGTCAGATGAACACCAAGAATGTAACAGTCTCTAGCACTATTAAACAGAAAATGGGGGCCCCACACTGTAAGCTTTCATGGCATCTCATGCCTTTCTTTATCCCCATCGTACTCTCAAGAGACTGTGCGCAACCTATCTCTGCTTTTTAAAAAAGGAGTGGATGGAAGAGTGCTGAGATGAATTGCTGTTGCTTTATCAGTTTACAGGAATGATTGAGTTCTTGTGCCAGTATGGGGTAGGGTTATGTTTCTTCCACCTTAACAATGGGATACTTAATTTTATTAGCTGCTGCACTCATAATTCTATGGAAATGTAACAATGCTACTTATAATATTTAGAATGCATGCCATAGAGATAGGCAGTGATTTGTGGATCTGACATTTAAGGAGAAATCTGGTATAAATGTATTTGCAAACATTTATTGCCATGTACAGCAGTGGTTTGCAAGTACTTTATAACTGCATTGTTACTTTTTCATTACCAGCCTTCTTTGCTGATACTAAAAGTTTCTTTCCTTTTAGTCACCTCTGTTTTGATTTACTGCAAGGGTAGATGTCTCCAAGGCCCCTTTGCATCTTCCAAAGCCAATGGGGCCAGAGTACCCACAGCATCCCCAGACTGTTAAAATTTCCTCTCCAAGAGGACAATAGAATTCATACAGAGCTTGTAAGTTGTGTGGTGGGTTATTTTGCTATTTCATGCCACTTACAGTTTTGAAAAGGGGTTTAAAAGATTTTTATTGGCTACCAATACATTTCCAGCCTGAATACAAGGTAGTGGTAATGACATTCAAAGCCCTAAATTGCTTGTGACATCAATACTTGAAATACCTATCCTTATATATACCTGCACAAACTTTGCTGAAGGGGCCTTTCTCTCTATCCCTTAGTCAGGATAGTACACTCTGGGAGAGGGTCTTCTCTGTTGTGGCAGTCCAGTTATGAAATATCTTCCTGTTAAAAGGCCAACTGGTGCCAACACTGCTGTCATTCCACACCAATTCAAAATTCAGGTTTTTAGGGCATGAGTGATTTCTTCTAAATTTGCATATGTGAATGGTTTAAAATTGTTTTTTTTTAATTATCCTGTTTTAAGTGTTAAATTGGTTTAACATACTTTTAGCCTTTAAATTATTTTAACTTTTTAAACTACTCACAGTGATGTTATTGTATGTGAGATCCTCAGATATAGGGTGGAATATAAATATTTTCATAAATAAATATAAATAAATAAATCTTAGAAGAGCTCAAGGAGAGCAAAACATTCCATACAAAAGCCCAGAATAAACATCCCAACCCCCCCCCCTCTTAAAAAAGTATTAAACCAAACATCCATTAAAATAATACATGAAACGACACAATAAAAATAAAATAACTAGAGAGACCATAGATAAGTCGGAGTATTTACAAGAACTAAAGGTGGAAGAGGTAGATCCGGGCAATAAACCCCTGAGGCTGGGAATCTAGTCAAGGAAGCCTGCCGGAAGAGATCTTTCTTCACAGCCTTCTTGAATCTGCTTAGAGTTGTAATCTGATGGATCACATCCAGCAGGCCATTCCATAGTCTGGGGGCAATTACTGAAAATGCCCTCTGGGAGGTTGTAGACAGCCTTACTTTCACTGGCTGCAGCAAATTCCTCCCAGAAGACTGGAGTGCACGGGGAGGATTATATGGGAGGAGGCGGTCCCAAAGATAGGTTGGACTTTAAAGGTAATAACCAACACCTTGTACTGAGCCTGGAAACTAATTGGCAGCCAGTGCAGTGATTTTAGGACAGGTGTTATATGGTCTCTCCTAGATGTACCAGAGACCAGCTTGGCTGCCATATTCTGTACTAGTTGAAGTTTCTGGACTAAGCACAAGGGTAGCCCCATGTAGAGTGCATTACATAAATTGAGACGGGAGGTTACCAGTGCATACACCATAGTTTCAAAGTCCCTTACTTCCAGGAAAGGGTGCAGCTGGCGTATCAGCCGAAGCTGATAGCAGGTGCTCCTGACCATTACATTCACTTGATTAATCATCTGAAACGACAGATCCAGGAGCACCCACAAACTGTGAATACAGTCCTTAGTGGAGAGTGTGACCCCGTCCAAGACTGGAGGTTGTATCCCAATACCTAGTTTTGGGGCCACTACTGTTAGTACCTCCATTTTGTCTGGATTCAGTCTCAATCTGTTTTTCTTTATCCAGCCCATTACTGCATTAAGACAGTCATTTAGAGGACAGACACCATCAGGATTCGAGGCTGATGATCGAGACATGGAGAAATAGATCTGGGTGTCATCAGCATACTGATAACACCCAGCCCCATGTCTCGGATGATCTCACCCAGCAGCTTCATATAGATGTTAAACAGCATCGGGGACAGAACGGCACCCTGAGGGACACCACACATAAGGTCTTTTTTTGCAGAACAGCTGTCCCCGAGAGGCACCCTCTGGGACCTGCCCGAGAGGAAGGAACGGAACCACTGCAATGCAGTGCCTCCAATTCCTAACCCACTCAGGTGATCCAAGAGGATGCTGTGATCTATCATATCAAATGCTGCTGAGAGGTCTAAAAGCACCAACAGGGTCTCACTACCCCTGTCAATGCTCAGACGCAGGTCATCGATCAAGGCAACCATGGCAGTCTCAACTCCAAATCCCGTCCTAAAGCCAGTTTGAAATGGGTCTAAATAATCGGTTTCATCCAAGACTGCTTGGAGTTGAAGAGCAACCGCCCTCTTGATCACTTTGCTCAAAAAAGGAAACATACAGGAGATGCAGACAGCGAAAAGTGCCATCTTCAATCCCAGAAATGGGAGGGGCAGCTGGATGCCAGGCGCCCCAACTCCTTCCCGAGGACATCATTGGAGCACCTGCTATTGCACATGGCGGGCGCTCCGATGACATCCTTCTGGCTCAGCGTCCAGATACACTGAGCCAGAAGAGACAATGAAGAGGCGCACGCCATCTCTTGTGGCTCCCTTTCCGTGCCTTGAGGAAGGAGCACTATTTTAGCACTCCTTCCAGGGGTGGAAAAAGAGTGGATTGGATTGGGGCCAAGGCGTGGGGCAGCCTCAGCCCCAATCCACCATTTCTCAGGGCGGCCCACAGCCGCCTGTCTGCAATGGCCCATAGACACCGGCCTATAGTTATTCATATCCAGGGGGTCCAGGGAAGTTTTTTTCAGAAGCGGCCTAACTGCCACTTCCTTTAAACAGGATGGAACAAAACCTTCCCTGAGGGATGCATTGATGGTGAGTTGGTACTCACCAACTGTGTTTGTGATGATGGTGGGACTAAGAAAAGGGAATCTCCTGATGATCTCAGGGCTGGAGCAGGCACATATAGAGAGATACAGTTTGCCAGATAACCTGGACCTGACCCATATAGGTCACAATCAGCACTTTGAATTGTGCCCAGAAACAAACTGGAAGCCAATGGAGCTGTTTTAACAGGAGAGTAGCATGTTTTAACAGGAGAGTAGCATGGTCCCTGTACAGAGATCCTCCTTTTCCCAGACATGTCCTACATTTCAACTTTATATCCAAGGGTCCTGGAAAAATTCCAAAATGTCCTCTATGCTGAGCCATAAAACCTGTCTTTGTGTCATTCAGTGTCTCAGCAGGCAAGCAAGAGGTAGCTCCAGATTTATTACTGTTGCTGATGCTGCAAAGGGCTTGTTAGTTTTTATCAGGCAATAAACATCACCAAATTTGTGCTGCAACAATACATCCTAATGACTTCAGAAAAAATGCTGAGCAGCATGATCCTGCATTTGGGGAGGGAGGAAGGGTGAGATGACTGTTGCTGACCATGTGGTGGTTTTGTTTATGCATGTATGTGTTTTCTGATGAAGGTGTGGAAAGAAAAGAAGGATCTGAGTTGTTGAAGCAGATTTGTGGCATTAAGGGGAAGGAGGGGTGAAATTGTATGATTTTGGTTGAGGAAAAATCAGGAGGAATGAGAGAGGATTTGGAAAACTCCAAATGAAAGTAATGATTTTAATGTAGATTCAGTCAAGAGTTTGCTGCTAGTAATGTACAATTTTAAGCATTTGTTTTGCTCAAAGTTCTATAAGTATATTGCAAGACACCAATATAGGTAAGTTCAGCAGAAAAATATGGTTGAGTACATAATAAAATACAGTATATGTAATATAGCTGTAAATAAACTATATGAAATTAATTTATATTTATATTAGTGTTTGTAGCTTTTATTTATTAATGTCCTACATTTTTCTTGAATGTCTTACATTTTGTGGTGCCTTGTCCTTCTTTGCATTTATGAGATCTGGTCATGTTGTCCCTGTAACCTGCCCGTTAGCACTCTGACAGCAACTTTTTAAACTCAGCTGTAGTTTCTGAACAATCCTCAAAGGCATTCCCAATATAGAGCATGTTACAGAAAGTGCAAATGGGGTGTAACTAAGCATGTACCACCGTAGCCAAATTTGGCATCTCAAGGAAGGCAGTTGGCACACAAGCTTTAACTGTGCAAAAGCACTCCTGGCCACCATGGAAACTTGGGCCTTCAGGTTCAAAGCTGAGTCCAGGAGTACCCCCAAAGGGCAAACCTGTGGCTTCTGGAGGAGTGTAGCACATCTAACATAGACTGAATCCCTGTTTTTGATCTGCCTTCCAGTGGATCAGAAGCACCTCTGTCTTGTCAAGATTAATTTTCATTACTAATGAAAAGCCAGAAAATAGAAATTTGAAATTCAATTAATCAGCAGTAGCAGAACACCTTATAAACCATCCTGGGCATAAAATGCTATTCAAAAACACTGAAGATGCTAGCCACAGATGCTAATGAAACATCAGGAATAACACGGCCGCATAGCCCAAAAAACCCACAAAAAAAAAAAAAAAAAAAAAACAGAGTGAGAACATCCGCTAAAATTAAAATTAAAACTAAATCCTCAGGAGACCTTGAAATTTTTGCAACTATACTAGACTAGGTAACAGTTGAATGAGGGGAACAGAAGCATAAAGCAGATGCTGACAAATATAAAACCATGTAAATCATTCTATAATTAATAAAGTTTTATTGATGTACCAGAATCCTGTAGTCATTATACAATTCCTAAAGTAAAGGGGGACCATCTGTAATATTTTTTCCATTAGAGCACAGACAAAAACTGAGGTAGGAAAAGTCATTGAATTAAACAGCTGCTGAAAAATAATGGCCCAGATAAGTTCTGTGAATATCCTGTCATAATCACGAATATTTATGGACAGTGTTCTTGTTTATGGAGGAGACTTGACTGTTTGGATACAAACAATGTTTGGCCATTTAATTATAAGACACATCTCTCACTTGGGAATATGGAATATGGAAGTAAAAAAATAAAAAGCCTAGACCAGTCTGTTCAGTTCATGCCCACATAACTGGAACAGTTTATATTCTCATTAGTCAGAAAAAAGGAGGAAGTCAACAAACAGATATCAAGTTTCCTCATTGCTGCAGAAGTCTGCAAACTATTTCACCATTCTTAAATGTCTGTCACTGTGTCTGTGTCTGTCACACTCATTAAAAGTTTCTAAAGTTGGCTTGACATTGATTATCAGGGATAGGACAATTGGAATCAATGGCACCTGGAACCAATATTGTCTTAAGGCAATAATGGGCTGGATGAGGAAAAACAGATTGAGACTGAATCCAGACAAAATGGAGGTACTAACAGTAGTGGCCCCTAAACTAGGTATTGGGATACAACAGGGGCAGGCAACCTTTTCGAGACCTGGGCCGGTCTCCCGTAGCCCAGGTCTCGGCTGGGCCAAGGGGGGGGATTGCTCATGTACTCACGCACGCGTGCGCACCCTCCTCCTCTGTGTGTGACCCCCTGCGTACGCAGCTGCCGCGGCCGCTACCACAGCTGCCACCGTAGCGCGCGCAGCCACAGCCACCATGGCGCATGGCGCGGCCGCCATTTTGGAAGTCCAAATCGTGGCCGTGATGTGTTTGCGCATGCGCAAGAGTACTACGCATGTGCAAATGCATTGCGGCCGCCATTTTGATTTCCAAAATGGCGATCGCAGCGAGTGCGGCCACAGAGCGGCAAAAGCGCACCCCGATGTTGGCGCGCAGCAGCGGCGGCAGTGCGCGGCGGCGGCAACGGCGGCAACCTTAGGCCTGGGCCGGTAAGTCCAGGGCCCGGGGCCTTAACCGGCCCCCAGGCCGTAGGTTGCCGGTCCTTGGGATACAACCTCCAGTCCTGGACAGGGTCACACTCTCCGCTAAGGACTGTGTTCACAGTTTGCGAGTGCTCCTGGATCTGTCGTTTCAGATGACTAATCAAGTGAATGCAATGGTCAGGAGCACCTGCTATCAGCTTCGACTGATACGCCAGCTGCACCCTTTCCTGGAAGTAAGGGACTTTGAAACTGTGGTGCATGCACTGGTAGCCTCCTGTCTCGATTTCTGTAATGCACTCTACATGGAGCTAACCTCGTGCTTAGTCCAGAAACTTCAACTAGTACAGAATATGGCAGCCAGGCTGGTCTCTGGTACATCTAGGAGAGACCATATAACACCTGTTCTAAAAATCACTGCACTGGCTGCCAATTAGTTTCTAGGCTCAGTACAAGGTGTTGGTTATTACCTTTAAAGCCCTACATGGCTTGGGTCCAACCTATCTTCGGGACTGCCTCCTTTCATATAACCCACCCTGCACACTCTGGTCGGAACTTGCTCCAGCCTATTAAAACTAGGCTGTCTGCAACTTGCCAGAGGGCCTTTTCAATTGCCGCTCCCAGATTATGGAACGGTCTGCCAGATAAAATTCGTCAGATTACCAGTTTAAACACCTTTAAAAAAAGCTGTGAAGATGGATCTCTTCTGGCAGGACTTTCCTAATTAGTCTTCCCAGCCTAAGGAGTGAGTTCATTTCTTCCCTACCCTCTGCCTTACTGTACTGCTGTCTACTTTGCCATTATGAATTTTTAAATTATTTGTTTATTGTGTGTTGATTGCTGTTGTTTTAATCCCTTGTTGTTTAATACTGTTTTAAGGGGTGAGTGGGTTTCGGGACTGTATATTGTGATGTTTTATTGTTGTAAGCCACCCTGATTGTTCGACAGAGGGGTGGGATATAAATTATTATTATTATTATTATTATTATTATTATTATTATTATATTAAAACACCAGCCTAAGAGGCAGTTCAGGAAACTTGCTATGTACCTTCCATCATCAATTCTACCCCCATTCTCACAGTATTGTTTATTTTAAAACTTTAACTAATAGAGTATATTCAGTGGCTGCTTTCATACTGAAAGATACTCATATTTTAAGCAGTTAAAACTGAATAACATTCAACTGATCTAGCTTGCTGTATCAACAGTAGAATAATCAGCTCACCAGAAAGGTCAGAGAGAATCAAAATGTTTCATTTGTTTATTTTATTTAGGTATGAACTGAATTTATACCCTGCCTTATGAACTGAATGTATACCCTGAATAACCATAATACAATAGCCGCAGACAACGGGCATCTTCTGATGTGGTCAAACAAAGACAAAGAAACAAAGGCACACACCAGCCTCCAAAGGTGTAAATAAACTGACGCTTGCATGCTGGAACATCAGAACCATGCAAGACTCTGTAGATAGTGGATGTCCTGAGCGTCGCTCTGCTTTAATAGCCCATGAACTAACAAGACTTAATATTAACATCGCTGCTTTTAGTGAAGTTCACCTTTGAGGAAGGCAGCCTTTGAAGAAGGCAGTCTCCATGAGGAATGCAGCCTTAAAGAACACAGCACCGGCTACACACTTTACTGGTCTGGCAAACCGAAAACTGAAAAACATATTTCAGGAGTAGGCTTTATGATTAAAAACTCCATTGCCTCCAAACTCGAAACCTTGCCAACAGGTCACTCTGATCGCATTATCTCCTTATGCCTCCCACATGTTGTTCTCTTCAGTATATATGCCCCAACTATGCAAGCCGACCCTGTAGAGAAAGACAAATTCTATACAGACCTACGCCACCTCATACAAAAAGTCCCTGTAGAAGATAAAATTATTATCCTTGGTGACTTCAATGCGAGAGTAGGAAAGAACTCTGAAGCCTGGAAAGGTGTTTTAGGCAAGCATGGTGTTGGAAATTGCAATGATAACGGACGCCTCCTGCTAGAGTTCTGTGCAGAACAACAGCTGATTATTACAAACACTATCTTTCAGCAGAAGGATAGCTTGAAGACAACCTGGATGCATCCCCAGTCCAAACACTGGCACCTCATTGACTATGTTCTAGTCCGCCAGAGAAACATTCGCGATGTCCGTCATGCTCGAGTGATGCCCAGTGCAGAATGCCAAACAGATCATTGCCTGGTAAGATGTAAACTAAATCTTCATCTCAAGCTCAAACCTAAGAGGGGTGGCATCTTAAAGAGGAGACTCCAAGTCAACAATCTTCAACAAGCTACCATGAGAGACAACTTCCAGGCAAATCTTCAAACAAAACTTGAAGACCACCCTACAGATCCTTCTCCTACAGTGCTTTGGCAACATATCAAAAACAGTATCCTCCAGTCTGCGGAAGAATCCCCCGGGTTCTCCCACAAAAAAAATCAAGACTGGTTTGATGAAAACAACCAAGAGATCCAGGAGCTGTTGGCAAAGAAGAGAACTGCTCACCAGGCATACCTCGCTCAACCAACTTGCCATGTAAGAAAAGCAGCTTTCCGTCTCATGTGTAGTAAACTTCAACAAAAACTCCGAGACATTCAGAACAAGTGTGGATCAATATAGCAGAAAAATCACAACACTGTGCAGATCTGGGTGATCTTAGAGGATTTTACAAAGCTCTTAAAACAGTGTTTGGACCTACTTATCAGGTCCAAAGCTCCTTATACAGGACAGATGGTCAAACACTAATTACTGATAAAGCCTCCATCCTGAATCGATGGGCTGAACATTTTCAAAGGGGGGTTGCAGACTGTGAAAAATAGTGTGAATTCAGTCCTCTTTTAGGGTTAGGGTTAGTGCTAGGGAATCATGGGAATTGTTATTTTTCTGAGACATTGAACCTTCTTTGTCAGAGAACTCTAGTGCCACAATAAAATTCAGTTCCCATGATTCCCTAACCTTAACCCTAACCCTAAAAGTGGACTGAATTCACACTATTTTTGACAGTCTGCAACCCCCCAAAGTCTCTTCAGTGCCAACCGAGTAGTCCAAGGCTCAGCTATCCAACATATGGTACAAAACCTGATGAAAAACGAACTGGACATAGCTCCCACTTTGGAAAAGGCCATACAGCAGATGAAAAACGGCAAGGCAGCTGGGATTTATGGAATCTCACCTGAAGTTTGGAAACACGGAGGTCATGTACTCCATGCTAAATTCCACAAACTCCTTGTGAGTTGCTGGGAAAAAGGAGAACTGCCATCAGATCTCCGAGATGCAGTCATCATCACCCTGTACAAGAAAAAAGGAGCAAAATCTGATTGCTCAAACTATCGAGGTATAACACTGCTCTCTATTGCTGGAAAAATCCTTGCAAGGATACTCCTGAACAGATTAGTTCCTGCTATTGCAGAAGGCTTCAGAGCCAATAGGAGTACTACAGATATGGTATTTGCCCTCAGACAACTGCAAGAGAAATGTAGAGAGCAGAACAAGGGACTCTATGTAACATTTGTTGACCTCACCAAAGCCTTCGACACTGTGAGTAGAAAAGGTCTATGGCAGATCCTGGAAAGACTAGGATGCCCCCCCAAATTCCTCAAAATGATTATCTTGCTACATGAGGGCCAGTATGGTCAAGTCAAATATGGTGATGCTCTTTCAGAGCCCTTTCTAATAACTAATGGAGTGAAGCAAGGTTGTGTTCTTGCTCCAACTTTATTTACAATCTTCTTCAGCATGATGCTCCAAAGGGCTGCAGCAGAGCTCGAAGAAGAAGACGGCATCTATATACGTTACCGTGTTGTTGGTAGCTTGTTTAACTTAAGCCGTCTGAGGGCTCACACTAAGACTCTAAACTACCTAGTCCGTGAGCTGCTCTTCGCTGACGATGCTGCCCTTGTTGCCCACACAGAAGCAGCTCTGCAGCGCTTAACATCCTGCTTCGCAACAGCTGCAGAGCTGTTTGGGCTGGAAGTCAACCTGAAGAAAACGGAAGTTCTCTACCAGCCTGCACCACAGGACAAACACCACGATCCCCACATTGCTGTAGGCAAATCTGTGCTTAAGTCCGTTCAGCAGTTCACCTACCTGGGAAGCATCATCTCCTCAGACGCCAAGTTTGACAAAGAGATCGATCACAGATTAGCAAAGGCATATAGCGCATTTGGAAGACTTTACAAAAGAGTCTGGAGTAACAAACACCTGAGGCGGAGCACAAAAATCAGTGTGTATAGAGCCATTGTACTGTCTATTCTCCTTTATGGGTCTGAAAGATGGGTCACCTATCGCCAACACTTACGACTCCTCGAACACTTTCATCAGCGCTGTATACGCACAATCCTAAATATACACTGGACTGACTATGTGACGAATGTTGCTGTCCTTGAGCAAGCAGGGATCACCAGCATTGAGGCCATGCTATTGAAAACGCAGCTGCGCTGGGCAGGGCACATTTCTAGGATGGAGGACCATCGCCTCCCAAAAATAGTACTCAACGGTGAACTTGCCACGGGTCAGCGTAAGAGGGGCGCTCCAAAAAAGCGATACAAGGACTCCCTGAAACAACATCTCAGGCTCGGCCAAATTGATCACCAACAATGGTCCACCCTGGCCTCACATCGGGAGGCATGGAGACGCACTATCCACAATGCTGCAGCCTTCTTTGAGAAGTCACACCGAACAAGTCTCGAAGAGAAACGACAACGCAGAAAGAATCACAACCCGGAAACATCACCCACATCACTTTTGCTGTGCTTTCTGCAACCGGGCTTGTTTATCTCGGATTGGCCTTTTTAGTCATCAGCGCGCTTGCAAAAAGCGTGGGATGAGTCCTGTTAGGATATGGATGGGATATACAGTCAAAGGTGAAATGTAAAGATGTGTGTGTGTCTGTAATTTTCCACTTGAGAACAGCTTCTGAGCAAAGCACAAATAATATTTAGAGAAACAGAGTGAATCAACACCAGGTGACCAACACAGACGTCAACATGTACTTTCCCAGAGGTAGAACTAATGGACACAGACTTTGTTATGGTTAACAAGAGATATCCAAAAATGTAAACATCGTTAGCTTGGGAAAGATTGTCACGTGGTGGATGATGGACAGCAAGAGGCTGGGTTAGTAAACATCATACAGACATTATCCAATTAACATGAGGTTAACGCCTAGAAGATGGAGTATGGAAAGGGCTTAGAAAATCCTTTGTTTAGAATTGTTGTTGTTCAAGATGTGAGCGTGTGTGGCTGGAAGCAGTGGTTTTAACTGCAACAAGTTGGATCCTAATGCTTTTGGGATTGTTAAAGATATAATCTTGTATGGCTGAACTGGACAAGTTCATCACAATGGATTTTACTTAGTTATCTTATTTTTACTTTTTATATGCATTAATAAACTATGCTTTTGGACTTTACAATGTGTCTTCTTGACTGAGGAAGACAGGTTTCTGAAGAAGGGAAGCTGAGCCAGTTGTTGGTAAGAATTACAAAGTGGCTGTGGATCACAGCAGCCAGCTTGTCCTGCAGATTCTGCTGGGTGCCAAAGAGCATCACTGCAACACTCATCATCCACACACCAACAAGGGTTATGGGCCCAGTCTATGGCTAGTTTGCCAGTTAAGACTGTTTTTGCCAGTTTGTGGCTAGTCTGGCTGAAGAGGCTTGTTTGTTTTGCCAGAAATGGCTAGTCTGCCAGCTAAGACTGTTTTTGCTTGAAGAGAGGCTTGTCTGCCTGAAGCGGCTGGTCTACCAGAGGACAAAGAGGCCAAATGTCCAGAAGGAAAAGGAGCCCAGAAGTCCAGATGACAAGTCTGCAATGTGGCCAAGAGGCAAGTTTGCCTATCCACGACTTCAGCTGTGCCAGGACAAGGAAACCATGCTTCAGCGGTTGCTGGGAAAAGCAGAGGTGGCTTCAAATCTTCTTCAGATGTAAGTAACAAAGTTTACTGCTAAGCTGTTTTGCCTGATGGCAGAGTGTAGAACTCTTTAAAGACAGTTGTCTGAGGACTCTCCACTCTTTAAACAGTAAGATACTGGGAAAAACAAAGCCTGGGAATGCTGGGAATACTGCGGGTTCAATGCAGTGAAATTTTTGTTTTTGTTCAAGCTGCAAATCTTGAATCTTCGAATCTTGCGAAGAAAAGCCAGAGAGAGATGCAATACACATATTACAGTGCTCTCTGTTAAGAGATCTTGTAGCACCTTTGAGACTAATTAAAAGAAAGAAGGTGGCAGCATGAGCTTTCATAGACTGAAATCTACAAAAGCTCATGCTGCCAACTTCTTTCTTTCAGTTAGTCTCAAAGGTGCTACAAGATCTCTCGACATAGTGATTCTACAGACTAACACAGCTATATCTTTGAATTCTCCTACAATGCTCTCTGTCCGTCAATCCAGGAACTGATTTTTAATGATCAGCTGGAAACTATGAGTGGTGCTGAAAAGTTCTTGGCCTGACTCACTTCCCAAAATCAGAGTGTATTGTTATTGTAACTTGAAAGAGTTTGCTTTTGTATTGTAAAGTAACAATTTGCAGGATCATAACTCTAATTTCTGATTGTTATTTTTTTCCAGATCATTGATAGAATGATGTCAGTGAAAGGTGTGGAATTTTCAAGTGCTGAACTTCAGGCTGTCATAAAGTTCCTGTTCCCACAGAAGAAAACATCAAAGGAAATCCATGAGTGTATGATGCAAACACTGAGTGACAAATGCCTGCCATAATCAGTTGTAAAGAAGTGGAATGCCAATTTTCAGCATGGAGATTTTGAGATACAGCAAAGTCTGGAAGGCCTTCAATAGTGTCAACTCCTGAAATTGTTGAGTGCATTCATGACATAATTTTGGCAGATTGGTGAATCTCAGATAAAATGATTGCTAAAACACAAGAGATATCCCAAGAATACATTGGGTTTATCATTCATGAGCAGTTGGCTGTATCAGCCAAGTGGGTCCTGAAATGATTGAATACTAACCAGGAAAAAAAAATCAAGTGGATACCTCCATGTTTATTTTTTAGCATTTTGAATGATCTAGTGATAGTTTTTTGTGGGTTTTTCGGGCTGTGTGGCCATGTTCTAGAAGAGTTACAGAAAGTGCAAATGGGGTGTAACTAAGATGAACATCCATTTTTATTAAGTTTATAGAACCCCCCACTGTAACACGTATGCCTTATCAGGATCCTTTTCTGTAGATATAGAAGTCTTTACATCCCCTTTTACTACAGGTTAAACAGATATGTTTAACAGAACATTTGGAACCAAAGGCAGAAATTACATGGAAATCAAAAGGATAGGTTCATACATTATGAAAAAGAAGAGTAGGTCA
The DNA here is from genome assembly GCA_026167975.1 of Phrynosoma blainvillii. Classification (NCBI taxonomy): domain Eukaryota; kingdom Metazoa; phylum Chordata; class Lepidosauria; order Squamata; family Phrynosomatidae; genus Phrynosoma; species Phrynosoma blainvillii. The sequence goes on from JANUYF010000004.1 coordinate 60,889,855, forward strand.
ACATGTTTCACTTTAAACACTTTGAATCTTCTAGAGGCCACCTGGAGTGTTCTTCCAGATTGCAGCCAAGGATAATTTCTTTTCTTTCTTTCACCAGCCTCCATTTGTGGTATGATTCTCATTTTGGTGGCCACACAGCACGAAAAACCCACAAAAAACTATGGATGCTGGCCATGAAAGCCTTCGACTTCACAGATCTAGTGATAATTTTTTGGAATGACTTTTCACTGTTGATGAAACATGGTTACATCACTATGATGTGGAGGATAAACAACAGTCCTCACACTTGGGTTCTCCACAGCTGAAGAAATTCAAAAATCAAAGATGAATAGGAATGTGGGTTTTTTATCACTATCTAAAAGTGGTAAGCTCCCATTTTTATTAAAAGCATGAGTACTGTGAGAATGGAGCCAAGTGCAGTAATGTCCTTAGTGTGTTTTATTTTGTGATTTCTCATTGAAAGGTAAACATGGGCATAATTTGCATGTCTGCTTTATGAAGCATGTATCTTAGGGAATTCCATTACAAGAAAAACAACTTAATTGCATTCCTCTTAATATCTAATCTGACCCTCAGTAACCAGGAAAGGAGTTCTGCCTTCAGGCTAGCTTTCTCTTAGGGAATGAAATATTAGCTCGAATTAATGGCTGGGTTATGCAGCCCTGGGATCATCCCTACGTATACCAAGGTTGGAGGCTCGAAGTACCACAGAGGCAAATCCTGAATGAATTGTATTTTATTTCAAAAGAGAAAACCAACACACATGTTTAACAATCACTCACACATGCACAAAAGAACTGAGAAATAAAGGTGTTAGACTGAAACAGAGTAAAGCCTTCTAATGAGATATGACACCTGTTTGGATGCTGCTCCTCTTGATAACCTTCCAGGACTGGAAAAAGGGAACTCAATCACTCCTGAGGCCACCAGAGTTTGGCAAGTGAAAGAGGGGTCTGACAAAGTAAAAACCAGCAGCACCTCTGCTTGCAAACCAAGCTAATCCAACTAAACAAAGGAAAGGTTCCCTAGTTTACAGGAAATTTGTTCCCTGGGGCAAAATCCAGAGAGTTGATGTGCCCAAGTGGTCCAAATCTTTGATATGCATAAGTGATACTTTGAAGTTGGGTCCTCCAAAGGTATAACACTGGTGTGTGAATGGGTGTATTCCTGCAGCAGGACAGCTTAGTGTCAGGTGGATGGAGTTGTTTACTCTGACTGGAGCCATCTTATTGTCTCATAGCTAGGCTCTTCTTCACCTCCTCCAACATGTCCTGAAAATAAATCCTCTTGATGACTCCGATGTGACCTGCTTGCTTTCACATAATGGTGTTCACATTAGGATAATAGAGACTGAGTTTATAACAACTCTGATATCAAAGAGGAGGGGTCGGTTTAGGTATGTTTAAGGCTAACACCTCAATCCTGTCACCTGCAGAGGCATGGGTAACATTCTACAGTAGTTCAAACAGGAGGTCGCCAGGTACAGATCAATGGAACCAGGTAATTCCTATCCATGCTGAGGCACAGTTTGTATATCATCCTAAACTGGTAAAATGTGACTGGTGCCACAGAGGATGCTTGTGTCTTTAATGATAAAAAGGGATGTATTAGCATTACCAGTCACGGTCCTTTAAGGCTTGTGTGGTTCTCCAGTGTTAGCTGAAGTGCCATCAGTTCTATCCAGCATGGCCAATAGATGGAGATGGCATGATAGATATCATAGTCACATCATAGCAATAGAAACTCAAGGTTAGTAGGACTAAAGAAAAGAAGGTGGAAAGGGATTACAAGCAGTATTGTGTCTTTACTATCAGGCAGTGATTAAAACAAACTATGCCAAATTCTTCACACTTAATTAAATTCAGGATAGAATAGCATTTTATTACTTCATGGCATTCAGCAATACAGTACTCCAGTGCAAAATCCTATGACAACAATTTATGTCAGCTCTATATTTTCCCATCTTAATTATATGTCAGCCAACAGAACAGCAATACAGATTCATTAGAATTATCATTTTTCACAAAGCTCTTTTATACACTTTACAGTTATCTTGTTAAAGTATACTAGTTGGGAAAACACCTGCACTATTTGTACATAAATAATCCAAAACATATCACTCTTCTGGGCCTAAAATATTGTAGTGCTATATTTTGTAGTACACTGAAGAATTTTTTTTACTGTCTACAACATCTACAACATAAAGATTTTCTATTAGTATGAAGTCGAAGGCTTTCACAGCCAACATCCATGGTTTTTGTGGGCTTTTTGGGCCATGAGGCCGTGTTCTAGAAGAATTTCTTCTTGACGTTTCACTGGGGAAGATGCCAGCCGCAGATGCAGGCAAAATGTCAGGAAGAAATTCTTCTAGAACACAGCCTCACAGCCCAAAAAGCCCACAAAAACCCATGGATGCTGGCTGTGAAAGCCTTCGACTTCACATTGAACATCTCTACAGGGAGAAACTGTTCCAAGACGCTTGGAAACTGGAAAAACTCTGGACCAGGAGAGCACATCTACTCTATTTGTTAACCTTTCTGCTACACTGCAGAGACACAGAAACCATACCACACTTTCTCACAGCAAAAAGGACCTTAAAATTCCCACAGACCAACTGTATCTACAACAGAATGGAACAAACACTGTTGCTGGAGAGAATACACACCACTCACAAAGAACTGGATAACACAGACAAGGAGCTGCTTTCACTCCACTTCAGCATCAGTCAAAAGATGAACATCCATTTTCTATTAAGTTTATAGAACCCCACTGTAACACATATGCCTTATCAGGATCCTTTTCTGTAAATATAGAAGTCTTTACATTCCCTGTTACTACAGGTTATGGGCATGATATGTTTAACAGAACATTTGGAACCAAAGGCAGAAATTACATGGAAATCAAAAGGATAGGTTCATACATTATGAAAAAGAAGAGTAGGTCAACATGTTTCACTTTAAACACTTTGAATCTTCTAGAGGCCACCTGGAGCGTTCTCCCAGATTGCAGCCAAGGATAATTTCTTTTCTTTCTTTCACCAGCCTCTATTTGTTGTACGATTCTCATTTTGGTGGCCAAACTTACAAATCTATGTTTTTTAAAAACATGTTGTGGGGAGCTGGTGAGGCAGACTTATCTGTTTTCTCCTTTTTTCTTTGTTTTGCTATTAAGGCATACTCAATAAGGGTTTCTGGAGGCAGCTGCTATTTACCTTGTCTGTTGTAGGCAGACATACACAGCAACAATAGGATTCACTACAGTAGAATACAGCTCTTTCCCAGCACAAGCTTTGTCTATTGCATGGTTTATTGCAGACACACAACTGCAGTCCAGCACCAAAAGCCCTCTTTCATTATCCTCCCAATGTTGCTAAAAACAAAACAAACATAAACAAAAAAACTTCCAGGTAGACAAAGAACAGGGGGGCAGGAAAGCATTAAAAGGCTGTAAAAATGTGCTTCTGCATCAGAGGCTTTGTTAATTGATTGTTATGCCTATACTTTTCTTTGATCATTGTTGTGCACTGTTCAAAATGAATCGTCACTTTCTTCAAATCTCTCTCTCTCTCCCTCTCTCTCTCCACACACACACACACAGTAACACCGCTGTCCAATATTTGTTGTGTGCCTTCAAGTCAACTCTGGCTTATGGAGATCCTATCATAGGATTTTCTTGGCAAGATTTATTTAGAGTTTATCTGTCATTTTCCTCTGAATATATTTAGAGCACTTGGTATTTTCTGGCAGTCTCCCTTTCAAGTACAGGCCTCACCATGCTTAACTTTTGCAATCAGTCAGGAGTGGTGCCTTCACTGTATTTAGGCACAGCTCAATATATTAATCACATGCTGAGAATCTATTAGACTGCTCCAGTCTTTGGATGAATCTATATGAGAAGCTTCTATCAATGCATAGCTACACTGACTGATCCATCAGACAAATATGGAGATAAAGAGCCAGACAGACACCAATGTGATGGAATGGTATAGTGTAGTCATTTGCACTGAAGAAGGACTGGTGAGCTAACAGGAGTGTGCTTCTACTGAGGAAAGGGGTGCATGAGAAGAATATTGACCCCAGCATGTCATGCACCTGAATCCTGCCAAAGTGTTGCTATGTGGACTTCTGGGAGAATGAATTAAATGGGGGATATTGTACATGGAGAGTAATCTCCACTAAAATCATATGTATCTCACGCATATCCAGTTTATTTTTGTGCATAAAGCAAAAGGGGATCTCAGCAATGCTTAAATCTTCCCATCTCTGAGAAATAGCAGTCAGGATGGTGGCTGTGTTACTCTGTGTGTGTGTGTGTGAGAGAGAGAGAGAGAGAGAGAGAGAGAATACATCAATATGCACACTCTTTATTGACACATGCAGCTCTTAGCAACAAAACATTATCCAGCCCATTTATATAGATTGCAAGTTCTCTATGGAGGGAGTCTTCCATGACTGTGTATCAGTACTGACATACTGAGATTAGGCGTAAGCAGCAAGTGACATTTACTGCAGGTACACAACCAATGTATACATCTTAGCTGCAAGGTGATTTCACAGTAAACAGTTCTATTTGCTTCTGAAAGAAAATAACATTGTCAAATCTACAGGCTGGGTTTGTGTATGCTAAACCCATTATTATCACAAACCGCTGGCTGATACTGAAAGCACTGATACATCTCAAGCTTTTAAAAGTCACAGTGTGTCTTTTGCAATGCTGCTTTTATTTATGCAGCTGTTTATTTGCTATAATGAGGGGGAAATGTATCTATATGGATTTTTAAAAGATTAAGCTACTTATTATCACTCTTTTAGAAAGAAAACTTTCCAAAGATTTTATTGTACAAATGGAAACATTTATTTAAATTGTAGAAGTGTATTCCAGTGCTTCTCTCTCCCAGTAATTCTTTCCTTTTTCATTTCATTAGTTCTTCTGTTTGGCCTTCTCTTCTGTTCAGGTCACATCCCTGCTGTCTTCCTCTGCCTCTGCCCCTGCTTCTCACTCTCTTTTGTGTGTGCATGTGTGTATAGATGATTTATCTATTGACAGGGCAAGTGAACTGTATACAAGATAAGAATAAAAAGGATAACTACAGTGCTGGATGAGGAGCACCAGGTCAATAGCTTGCCTAAGGGTATTACAAGACATCTCACCAAATAAACATTAGAAATCATTGGAGAGATTAGTATATCATTGTGCTGCACCACAGTGTGTTTGTGTGTGCGCCCGTGCATTATACAATACTAAGAAATTTAGCAGGTGTTGCTTGATTGGTGTTGTTTATCCATTGCCATCCTCTGAATATGGTCCAAGCATTCTTTTTACACCCCCTTCTTCCATTTGCTATTAGAACAATGGGAATTTGGGCATTATAGGGGGGAAAAGAGAGAATGCATGGGTTTCCTGAATGCCTGTATCCTATACATACTGTTTCTCTAAAACCTTCCTCATTTGTTCTATTACCAGTTGTTAATGTGTGTTCATCAATGTTTTCATGTATCTATGCAACCATGTCATGTGGCCATAGAAATTTCCAGATGTCTCTGGACAAATAAAGACTCCTTCTCTCTCTCTCTCTTTCTCTTTCTCTCTCTTTCTCTTCTTCCTTCTTTAAGATGATGAGTGCTAGGTCTGCTGAGCTTCTCTACTTGAAACCTTCCCACAGTTAGTTAGGGCTTAGGCAATTTATGTATATGTGATATGCGTATACATTTCAGAGTAATTAGTAATGTTTTGAAACTCAAATATTGCCAGCTTGCCTTATTTTGCTGAAGCTAGTGTAAGAGGGACCCAAGAAATTCAGAGTTTACCCTAGCAAATTCTGCTGAAGGAGACTAACTGGAATCGGTCTTCATCTCCCCTCCCCCCGACACACACACACTCCAGGAACTTACCCTTAATCCAATAGATGTTGAATTTTTAAAACTATTTTGAAGGAAATGAAGTATGAGTAATAGCACTTGTAATCCTTAAAATGTAACACAAAGTCCCATGCAAAATGGATCAAAAACAGCTGTTTAAAATTAAAACCACATTTTTCTGATCAATTTTGAACTTGTACAGGATGTGCAACTTAAGTTTGCATTTCATTCTGGCAACAAAAATCAATGCATAATTGATCTAGAAACAAAAATACTGAAATTTGAGCAATGGATTCAGCAAATTAAAAACCTTACTACAGTTTTAATTTCAAGACTCTATGTTCAAACATATTGATTTGTAAAGTATAACAGACAGGCAAATATTTTAAATTGGAGTACAAAAATGTATGGGGGAGTTGCACGTATCTACTGAATCTAATGTTTATACTCATGCATACATGCAGCTCTGTTACCATGTATGGATGCAAGAGCTGAACATTTAAGAAGGCAGACTGGAAGAAAATCAGTTTATTTGAGATGTAGTGCTGGAAAAGAGTGCTGAGGATTCTGTGGACAGCCAGAAGACAAACAAATGGGTCCTAGAACAGATCAAGCTAGAATTTCCCTGGAAGCTAAGATGATTAAACTTGAGCTGTCATATTTTGGCCACATCATGAGAAGACACAACTCACTGAAAAATACAATACTTCTAGGAAAGGTGGAGGGAAGTAGAAAGAGGAAGGCTGCATACTAGACGGATGGACTCAATCAAGGAGGTCATGGGTATGTGTTTGCAACAATTAAGCAGAGCAGTGAAGGACAGGGAGATGTCTCACCCACAGAGTCACCATGAGTCAGGATCGACTCAAGGATGGTTAATAACAAGAGCAACAACAACAACAACATACATTCTGTCAGTTTAAAACATGGACTTAGCCTTCAGTTTAATTTTTGTTTTAATTCAAGCATGGTTTGTATGTTACCAGTATTCTGAGTAGGGACTGGAAGCACTTTAGGCTTCCCCACAAAAGAACTACACAATATCAAGTCTGGAACAAGGAACTACGGTAGTATAAAATAAGACTTAAATAATGATTAATGGGTCCAGCAGGTGTTTTACCACAAAGAATAAATGGTACAACCTTCCAGCTGATAGGGAGGTGAATACATTTCCCTCTAAAGAATATTAAAGTGTGGTTGCAAGGGGAAAGCTTGCATAGAAAATGTTTTATTTGCTTCCTTCCTCCTTCTAGAATTGTTAAGAACAGAGAGAAAAATCAAGTAGATAACACAACCAAACCTTTCAAAGCTAGGTCAAAAAATGGAAGTGCATATGCTCCAGCATTATCTAAGAAAAGGTAGTGATGCTGTGTTTTTATCCACTGGGACATTCTGCTAGTGAGGTCTGACTATAGGCATGTCCAAACTATTTCAAAAAAGTGAGATCTCTCACAACAAAAACACCATTTATTATTGGTTGGGACTTCCTGGAAAAGTTTTTTTCAATTCACAGGCCTCTCCAGCCAGTGGGGATACAGGATGAAGGAAGCTAGGTAGGCACTTTGGCCAATAAACATTCAGATTTCAAAATGCTATAAACAATTGATCAATCACAAATCTTTTCTGTGCCTTTGCTCACTATTGATTCTAGAGTCCAGGATGGGCATGCTTTATTTTCTTTAAAAGTACAGTATTCCAAAAAATCTCACTTTTCTCACACAAGGGTCCTGTCCTCCTCCTCCCATCCAGTGAAAAGTTATTCAATTGAAAATAGAGAACCAATTGAAAATGGCCTTAGGATACTCCATTACAAGAGAAACATCATTTAAAAATTAAACGTCAGTTGGATCCAGATTTATTTCTACTAGAACATTTAGAGAATCATTTGGAGACCTATGGAAGAATACTGCAATATATAACTGTGGCTAGAATGATTAAACATAAATATGGAAAGAGCAGACAATCCCTTCCTGAGAAGATTGATTGTTACAATTATATGACATAGTGGAGATAGACAAGCTGACTATGGGGGGTTGCAGACTGCCAGAAATAGTGCAAATTGAGTCCACTTTTAGGGTTAGGGTTAGTGCTAGGGAATCATGGGAATTGTTTTTTTTCTGAGACATTGAGCCTTCTCTGTCAGAGAGCTCTGGTGCCACAATAAAATACAGTTCCCATGATTCCCTAACCCTAACCCTAACCCTAAAAGTGGACCCAATTTGCACTATTTCTGGCAGTCTGCAACCCCCCTATGTTAATACATGGGAAAACTTTGGATAATTTTAAGAAAGAGTGGAGGATGCTGACTGAATACATGAAAAGCAAGGGAGGTTCTGTTATGATTTGGGTTTTTTGGAAGAGTGATATATAAAGTAGAGGATTTGTTTTAAAAATAATATATTATTATTATTATATCCTTGGTGATTACTTTTATTTGTAGTATAATAACATTATTAAAAGATTATTATAATCATTATATTAACTTCTGAATAAACTAAAAGGAATTGGATAAGTAATGTGAAAGAGCTATAGTCATAGGGCCTCTGTAGATGGCACAAAGAGCTGTCTTGGAGGCAGGGAAGGGGAGAGGCACAGCAGCTGCCTCAACCCCTCTCTGAGGATGTCATCAGGGCGTCCACCATTACACATGGCGCACGCCCTGAATGCGTCCTCCCAACGCAGCATCTGCATGCGCTGCGATGGAAGAGGCGCAGAAGAGCCGCGTGGCAGCTCTTGATGCATCCCTTCTGCTGGCTCTTGAAGGACCGGCATTTTAGCATTCCTTTCAGGGCTGGCAGAAGGGAGGATTGGGGCCGAGGCATGGGGCAGCCTCAGCCCCAATCCTCCGCTTCTCAGGGTGGCCCACAGCCACCCATCTGCATCCCCTCATAGTGTGACAAATATGTCAAAGAAGTGTATCAAATTAAAGTAAACAATTAAAACAGCAGTCTTAAAAAAATTCTGCTCAGCACAGTACTGCTATGAAAATAATTTAAACAATTGAGACAAAAACGTATGACCCATTGCATGGGGAATTTTCATTGAGGATCACAGTGAACTGGAAAATAACAATTAACCTTTCCCTCTCTGTGTACTGTGATCTCTGAGAGATTCCCACATATGATAGTTATGCAGCCATCCTAACAAGAAACAGCTGCCACCCCAGCAAAAATCTTTCTAAGAGGGAAGTTATTTCTGTCTAGAATTTGAAATACAGGAAAAGGTGGCACTGCTGGCAAGAAGAAGGTGCAAAATGTATTATTCTTTTCAGTTGGTATCATGAACTCAGAATGTTTCCATGAACCCTTATGAAACACAAAGGTGCATAAATCTCTAAGAGAATCAGAAGTCTCTGTGCATAATTTTATTCCTGTGAAAGATTCACAAATTCAGAAGTCAGGTTAAAATAAAACAGCACTTTTATGAAAACTGATGAGAAAACAAGCCATGGGCATTAGTGGTGATGTCTCCCATGTCAGTGGAGTGATGAATCCAACTTAAAAAGAGCTCATTGAGATGCTACCTATTTTGGGAACAACATCTCGTCTTGCTCTTTTAGTGTTTTGACTAAAACTTGGGATGGATTAATTGCCCTGGGGACATGGAAACCACCAGTTGCCTCTGTCATGAGTATTATTCTTCCTTAACCCTGACAACTAACATAGCATCCTAGTAACAAAAAGGAATTACGTAAGAAATGAATACATATAAACACACGGGTATGCAAAATGGGTGGGACACAAGCTAGAAGAGGAATGCATTAGTATACCTTCAGACTGGCCATGGCTAGAAGCCTTTAGCAAAGGTGGAGAGCTTCTGGATAAAAATTAAAGGGGAGGGAAACAACAGGGATGTTATTGTGGGAGTCTACCAGAGACCCCCGACTCAGGCAGAGGAATTGGGATGATGCCTTTCTAGAACAGATGACCACTCAGAAAGGAGAAATAGAGTAGTGATGGGTGACTTCAACTATCCTGATATTTGCTGGAATTCAAACTCGGCAGAATCCTCAAGGTCTAGTAAATTCCTCACTTGCCTTGAAGATAATTTCATTGTCCAAAAGGTGGAAGAGGCAACAAGGGAGTCAGCTATTTTGGATCTGATCCTAACTAACAGGGATGACCTAGTTAATGGGGTGCAAGTGGTTGGATCCTTAGGTGGGAGTGATCATGTTATCCTGGAATTTATTATATAGAGGAAAGGAGAAGCCAGGCATAGTCAGACACACATTCTAGACTTTAGGAAATCTGATTTTACTAAACTTAGAGAAATACTGGGGGTGATCCCATGGTCAGGAATACTAAAAGAGAAGGGAGTTCAAGATGGATGGGAGTTTCTCAAAAGGGAGATACTGAAGGCACAATTTCAAACAGTTCCAATGAGGGGGAAAAATGGGAGGTGCCTCAAGAAACCAGGATGGATGACTAAGGAACTTGCAACTGAATTAAGTTTTAAACGGAGCATGTATAAGAAATGGAAAAATTGGGAAATCACCAAAGAGGAATTAAAAAAAAAATAGCTAGCACATGTAGGGGTAAAGTCAGAAAAGCTAAAGTGCAGAATGAACTCAGGCTTGCTAGAGAGGTTAGGAACAATAAAAAGGGCTTTGGGGGGTATGTCCACAGCAAAAGGAAGAAGAAGGAAATGGTAGGGCCACTGTGTGGAGAAGATGGCAAAAAGTTAACAGGGGACAGAGAAAAGGCAGAATTACTGAACACCTTCTTTGCTTCAGTCTTCTCAGAAAAGGCAAAAGGTGCTCAACCTGAGGATAATGGAGCAGAGGACAGAATAGGAGAGTTTCAGCACAGAATAAGTAAAGAGATAGTACAGGAATATCTGCTTAATCTAAATGAATATAAGTCTCCAGGACCAGATGAATTACATCCAAGGGTACTAAAAGAACTGGCAAATGTAATATCGGAACCACTGGCAATAATCTTTGAGAACTCCTGGAGAACAGGAGAAGTCCCAGCAGACTGGAGGAGGGCAAACGTTGACCCCATCTTCAAAAAGGGGAAATAAGAGGATCCCAATAATTATCGTCCAGTTAGTCTGACATCAATACCAGGAAAGATTCTGCAGCAGATCATTAAACAGAGAGTCTATGAACACCTGGAAGGTAATTCCATAATCACAAAAAGTCAACGTGGGTTTCAGAGAAACAAGTCATGCCAGACAAATCTGATCTCTCTCTCTCTCTCTCTCTCTCTCTCTCTTTTTTTTTTTTTTTTTTGATAAAATTACCAGCTTGGTAAATTAAGGGAATGCTGTAGATATAGTATATCTTGATTTCAGTAAGGCTTTTGACAAAGTCCCCCACAATATTCTTACAAACAAGATAGTAAAATGTGGGCTAGACAATACAACTGTTAGGTGGATTAGTAACTGCTTGACTGACCAAACCCAAAGGGTGTTCAGCTATGGCTCCTCTTCATCCTGGAGAGAAGTGACCAGGGGTGCCACAGGGGTTGACAAGGTTCCCCATGACATTCTTGCAAACAAGCTGGTAAAATGCGGGCTAGACAAAGTAACTGTTACATGGATTTGTAATTGGTTGACTGGCCGAACCCAAAGGTTGCTGAACAATAGCTCCTTTTCTACCTGGAAAGAAGTGACCAGCAGGGTGCTACAGGGCTCTGTCCTGGGCCCAGTGCTATTCAACATCTTTATCAATGACTTGAATGACCGTATTGGGGGCATAGTTATCAAATTTGCAGATGACACCAAATTAGGAGGAGTAGCTAATACCCCAGAAGACAGGATCAAAATTCAAAATGACTTGAACAGACTAGAAAGCTGGGCCAAAGCTAACAAAATGAAATTCAACATGGAGAAATGTAAGGTACTGCACGTTTGGAGGAAAAATGAAAAGCACAGATATACGATGGGGGACACCTGGCTGAATGAGACTACGTGTGAAAAGGATCTAGGAGTCCAGGTAGACCACAAGTTGAACATGAGTCAACAGTGAGATGCAGCAGCTAAAAAGGCCAATGCAATTTTAGGCTGCATCAATAGAAGTATAGTGTCTAAATCAAGAGAAGTAATAGTGCCACTCTATTCTGCTTTGGTCAGGCCTCACCTGGAATGCTGTGTCCAGTTCTGGGCACCACAACTCAAAAAGGATGTGGAGAAACTGGAGCGTGTCCAAAGGAGGGCAACTAAAATGGTGAAGGGTCTGGAAACCAAGCCCTATGAGGAATGACTTAGGGAGCTGGGGATGTTTAGCCTGGAGAAGAGAAGGTTAAGAGGTGATATGATAGTCTTGTTTAAATATTTAAAGGGATTTCATACTGAGGAGGGAAAAGGCTTGTTTTCTGCTGCTCCAGAAACTAGGACCCAGAACAATGGGTGCAAGCTCCAGGAAAAGAGATTCCACCTCAACATTAGAAGGAACTTCCTGACAGTAAGGGCTGTTCGACAGTGGAACACACTCCCTCGGAATGTGGTGGAGTCTTTAAGCAGAGGCTGGATGACCATCTGTTGGGGATGCTTTAATTGGGAGTTCCTGCATGGCAGGGGGTTGGACTGGATGGCCCTTGTGGTCTCCTCCAACTCTATGATTCTATGATTCTATGATTCTATGACTTTTGTTGTTGTTAACTGCCTAAGAATTGACTTCAACTCATGGCAATCTCATGAATGAAACATCTCCAAGACAATGATTTCAAACTACAAGAAAAGAGATTCCATCTAAACATTAGGAAGAACTTCCTGACAATAAGCACCATTCAGCAGTGGAATATGTTTCCTTGGAGTGTGGTGAAGTTTCTTTCTTTGGAGGTTTTTAAACAGAGGCTGGATGGCCATCTGTTGGGAGTACTTCGATTTGTATTTCTGTATAGCAAGGAATTGGACTTGATGGACCTTGTCTATCTTCCAAATTTCTAATTCTATGAGTCTATATCCCTCTGTCTTTAATCGTTCTGCTCAGGCCCTGTAAGTTCAGAGCCATGGCCTCCTTGATTGAGTCTATCGATCTGGTATGCAGTCTTCATCTCTTTCTGCTGCCCTCCACCTTTCCTAGCATTATTGTCTTTTCAAGTGAGTCATGTCTTTTCATGATGTGGCTGAAATATGACAACCTCAATTCATCTTGGCTTCCAAAGAGAGCTTGGACGTGATCTGTCCTAGGATCCATTTGTTTGACTTTTTGGGGTGTCCTCAGCACTCTTCTCCAGTACCACATTTCAAATGAGTTGATTCTCTTTCATTTTAATAATCTTTGTGTGCTTTTAATTAAAAGTGACAATACAATTCAAACCAAGATGGTGAGTAGAGAACCATCAGCCAAGTTTCCCCCTGCAGGGCAAGATTGTCTATGGTAGGTTCTCAGTTTGAAGGACATCCCACTGAATTCCATTAATATAGCAAAATTAGCTTCTAACATCCCTTCCTCTGTGTTTAGGATTTAAATTGGGAAGTGAGGAAATTGTGTGGATGGTGTGTAGCTTAAAGTGTTCGAATATGGGTGAAGAGGTATGAAGTGTGGGTGGATGGATGGAGTGTATGTTTATGTGATGGAGTGTACGTTATGTGTGCGAGAGAAGAAAGAATGAATGCAGGATTTCATTTTAAAGTTCTATGATGTTTTTATAAGTTCAAGTAGTCCTTCTATAACCTGGCCTCAAATCATTTAGAGCTTTACAAGATCAAAACCACCTTTTAAATTCAGCCAAGAAGTATGTAGGAAACCTTGGTCCAAAACACCCTGCAGAAATATTCAAGTTTAAGACTGCTTTAACTGCCCTTGCTCAATGTTAGGGAATTCTGGAAAATATAATTTTTGTGAGATATTTACCCTTCTCTGTCAGAGAGCTTTATGCTGTCTGTCTTTTATTCTTAATACATTGTAATATAAAAATTCAGTCTGAATGTTCAGTTCTGTTGCTTTCCTTGACCTGCTTCAGAAGAAAAATAGGAAAAGCCTGACAAAAATCATTAAAAGTTACATGTTCTGACATTTGGTGTTCAACTATTCTTGAAGCTTTTTTTCTTTAAATTTAGTGGGCATAATGGTGATTGATGGCTTCCATATCAAGGAAATGGTGAATCCACTCCAGTTAGCATTTCAGTTTTAACAGTCCTATCAAAAGTACTCGATCCTATCCTCAAAATAAGGTCATCACCTTGCATTCCATTGGGTTGTATTCAAAGAGAAGTTCTGGAGTTGCACTCACAGAACAACTGCTCCAGAACTCACTAGCAAGAAGTGGAGATGTGGTTTCAGACCATTTCCTCTTCCTTTTCTAGACTCCTACACATCCTAAAAAAAATTTCCATGTGGGAACTGGAAATACTGAAGGATGTTAAATGCATGGGTAATTCTTCTACCCTATTTTTGTATCATAATACATAAATCTGTAAGTGGAATAGTTTTTATTAAACTAATTTTATGTTGCCATCCTATGAATTATTCATAAACACAATAAGATCATTATTTGTATTATTTAGCTTCACAATCTACAGGTAGCTACTGAGCCTCTGTTCTTTTTATTCTATTTGATTCTGACCAAGCATAATTTCATAAATAATGGAATAAATACAGTTTGCATACAAGACCTGTTAAAATATGTATTAAATAATATTGCAATACTGGAAACAGTACCTCACCTATTATTCAGTGGCTTGAGAACTTTAAAGTTCATTTAAAAATTTGAACAGTTAGCATATTGATGGAAATTCATACAGATATTTATTTGGACACCTTTTAATGAAATTTATGCATCGATTTTCTCATTATCCTTGTCATATTCTCAGTCCCATAGTGCTGTGTTTTTTTCTACTTAGTTGGTTTGGGGATGGATTTTTTTTCCTTTTTCTTCTCCTTTTTTGTCTTTCTTTATATGATTTATGTGCCTTATAATCTACAGCAAAACCTTTGACTGGATAAATCATGAAAGGCTCTGGAATGCCCTTAAAGACCTGGGAGTGCCAACACATCTGACAATTTTGATGTGGAATCTGTACTCAGGACAAGAGGCTACTGTCAGAACAGAACATGGAGAAAAAGAATGGTTCCCAGTTGGCAAAGGGGTCAGACAAGGTTTCATCCTTTCATCCTATCTTTTCAACTTGTATGCAGAACATATTATAGAAAAAGTAGGCTTGGACACAGAAGCAGGAGGAGAGAAAATAGGAGGAAGGAACATCAACAATCTAAGATATGCAGACAATACCATATTATTAGATGAAAACATTGCAGACCTAGAACAACTACTGGAAGGCCAAGGAAGAAAGTACAAAGGCAGGCTTACTGTTGAATATAAAGAAAACACAAATGATGATCATGGATGATCTCAACAAGTTCAGTCGAGACAATGAGGATATAGAAATAGTAAAAGAGTTCCTATACCTTGGATCAAACTTAGATCAGAACAGGGATTTCAGTCAAGAAATCAGAAGAAGACTGAGAATGGGGAAGGCAGCCACGAAAGAATTAGAAAAGGTCGTAAAGAGCAACGATATACAACTAAACACGAAAGTTAGAATCGTACAAACAATTCTATTCCCTATGACTGTGTATGGATGCA
The DNA here is from genome assembly GCA_026167975.1 of Phrynosoma blainvillii. Lineage (NCBI taxonomy): Eukaryota > Metazoa > Chordata > Lepidosauria > Squamata > Phrynosomatidae > Phrynosoma > Phrynosoma blainvillii. Next base: position 60,905,246 of record JANUYF010000004.1, read on the forward strand.
AGAGCTCGACAATTAAGAAAATAAAATAAATTCATTTGAATTGTGGTGCTGGAGAAGAGTGCTGAGGATACCATGTACAGCAAAAAGAACAAACTAAATGGGTTCTAGAACAGATCTAGCCTGAAGTTTCCCTGGAGGCAAGATGATTAAACTGAGACTGTCATATTCAGCCATATTGTGAGAAGACACAACACATTAGAAAAGTCAATAATGCTAGGAAAAGTGGAGGGAATTAGAAAGAGAAGATGACCAAATGTTAGATGTATGGACTCAATTAAGGAGGTCACTGGTATGAATCTGTAGAAACTGGAAAGAGTAGTGGAGGACAGGGGATCTTGGAGATGTCTCATCTACAGGGTTGCCATGAGTTGAGATTGACTCAAGGGTGGTTAACAACAACAAAAATTATATATATATTTCTTGGCTCTGTTTTTTATAACACACTAGTTTTAATTTTAAAATATATTACTCATTTTTTTAATGCAGAACTGATTTGCACAAGAAAAAGGGTATTAGACACTGCATGAAACTAGTTATTTTTGTTTATGGTTTCATGTTACTCCCTGCACATCACACACAACAGACACACTTTCTAATGGCATATCTCACACTGAAACATATCAGTTTAATCTGTCTGGTTCATTTTACAAAACAGAAGTAACTAAACTTTAACATGAAGGAAGATTGCAACTTTATGAAATTATATGAAAACTGTGAATTATAATCAGAATTGGTACAAGCTATAAGCAAGCTTAAACAAGAATGTGCCATACAGCAGTCAGCTTTGCAAATGCAGTTATGAAAATATGACAATAGTACAGTTTTTATGTCTAAAGAAGCCCATCTGCTCCACTGATATAACTATGTAAGTACAATTATTTGCTACTTTCTTTGTCTGAACATCAGAAACTCAATCAATTCCATGTTACCTTCTCTAGAAAGTAAATCCATAATATGTTCTGCAGCTCAGTGACATGTTTATTCAGAAGTAAATCCTATGGGTCATATGCATATTTAATTTTTCTTCATTTGATTGCTCTACAATTAGTGATTGGCAGTAGAATGTGTGAAAGACTGTGTTCAGATTATTTATGCATGTCTATGTGTGAAGCAGACATATGTTTACCTGACTTATGTCTAGTGAGGACACTGTGGTCCACTGCTCAGCTTATTTCAGTGGCATGAATGAAAGACAACTCTTTCCCAGGCTGCCATAGCAACATGGGAAGCCCTGAACTGTGCTGTTCCTTCTTATGCCAGAACTAGGAACAGACAAATATGTTGATTTCTGTTACTCTCTGTTTTTCTCATTTACAAACTTGCATCTCTTTTGTCCTAGTCCCACATTGTTTTTGGGGTTTTGTTTTTAAAGTCCTGAACATTTGTATATATTTTAGGTGCACATTTCCCTTAATCCATTCTATTTTTCCCACACAGTTTTGTTTAATACATATTAACAAGTAATTTCCTGAAATTCTTTTATGCTATTTTCAGCCTTAATGCACAATTTTCTTTCCATTTTCTCTTAATATATGCATTTGGTATTTTTTTTTTAATGAGTAAATCTTCAGAATTTGGATGAGTGAAGTCATTGTCACTGCCTTCAAGTATTTTTTGACCTAAGGGGATTCTAAGGTGAATCTATAATTGAGAGACAAAGCAGATGGGCCAAATGGAGTAATATGTGGTCTAGGACCATGGTGACCGGACACCTCAGTCCCAAAGCCAGCTGCTGCCATAGTCCTGAATGGGCCGCTGGTAGGATTGACTTTTTGTTGCTTCTTTTCTAAAGCAGCTTCTGGCCATTTTGGAGGTGTGCATCATTTGAATGTCACACCCCAAAGTGCCCAGAGCACTTTATTTGGCACATCTGCTTCAGGCCTAAGTTTTCTTAGCAAGATTTATTGAGAGATTTGTTGAGAGGAAGGTTCCTTCCTCTGAGGCTGGAAGAAAGTTACTTACCCAAGGTTGCCCATTGGTTTCCATGGTCTAGCAGAGATTCAAACCTTGGTTTCTCAGAGTCCTAGTTGAACACTCAAACCACTATACCACACTAGCTCTTATGAATTAAGATATAACTGCATTTTCCTTCACATATTTGTTGAGAAAGAAGGTTTTTGGTTGGTCTAATTTAGAATGTAAACTAAACATTCTAAATTACAACATCAGCCATTGATAGAATATATTAATGTTGGAAGAGAAGGAGCTAAAAGACCTCTATTCTCACATGATGCTTTATTTTTTATGTTGTGTGATAACTGCTATTTTGAATCCAGCAGAGAGATTATATATTTTTTTCATCAAAGCTGTTTTTACTTGGATTATTTTCTGATTTCTTCTGCTTTACTTCAGTACGGGAGGTCTTCTTATATTTATAGGCTTCTTTTTCATATCACAGTTTGGAAGATTGCAGTATTAGCTTCCCTAAACATCCCAAACTCTCGCAGATTTGATGTTTCATGTTTCTTTTCTCTTTCACATTTGGAGGAAAAATATTGGTGAGCAGTGAAAATCAGATTCTCACAATTATTTACTCACATACAGACTTTAGAATAAAAAGCTTCTGTACTTTGTATTCACAGCAGGAAGAGAAGGCATGCAATTTAAAAGCAATTATAAAACAGCCCTCCAGTTTCACAGCTCCATTATCTAAATTGTTTAAACTGAGGAGAGAAGCTCTGCATTGTATCAAAGGCCATTCAGCATTTAAGAATCTCAAATGGTGTCATGCCCTTAAAATATAGCCAAGAGGTAAAGTATGCTGGTGAGCATCAACAAAAGCTGGATTTTCTTTGGTAACATTGACAAAAATAAGTTTAAAAACCACAAGTTCCTGCCAGGAAGGAGAAAGAAAGCAATTTCTGGGTAGCCATTTTGAGTAGAGGAAAAGAGACAGAGACTTGCCTCCAGAATAAGGTAGCATCCAGGAGCTCTCTGTAGAGCAGTGTTTCTCCATTATTTTCTGTCACGCCCCCCCTAGGAAAGAAGAAAACATTTCGTGCCCCCCCGCGCGATCACATGGGCGGGTTTGGCCAATCAGAATAGAGCTACTGGGGCTGTGCTGGGACAATCTCCCTCTCTCCAGCCGTAATGGGCCCCCCTTTATGGAGCCTCGCGCCCCCCCTGGGGGGCCCGCCCCACTATTTGAGAACCGCTGCTGTAGAGTTAGAACCCAGTTGATTGAGTTTGCTGACAGAGCCTGGTGAAAAGGCCTAAAGAATAGGGCCCCTTTACGTGGGTCTTTACCAGGGGACTTTTTGAGAGAGAAGCCCACAGTTCTGTTTCAGTACTTACTTAAGATTTCTCAATATGGACACTGAGGGAGTTGCTGCAGTCACCATGGGATGCCCTGAACTGTGCTGTTCCTTCCAATGCCAGAACTAGGAACAGACAAATATGTTGATTTCTGTTACTCTCTGTTTTTCTCATTTACAAACTTGCATCTTTTTGTCCTGGTCCCACATTGTTTTTGGGGTTTTGTTTTTAAAGTCCTGAACATTTGTATATATTTTAGGTGCACATTTCCCTTAATCCATTGACTTGTGAGATGTTTGTATTCTTGCCAAGAGATGTGGGGAACTTCACTTGCACCAAGTGCAAGTTTGTAGCCCTCCTGGAAGAGAAAGTCAAGCAGCTGGAGGCCCAGGTAGCTACACTTCAGCATATTAGGGAGCAAGAAGTTTTCCTGGACAGAGCGGAATGAATGGTCTTGGATGGGGACCACACAGAGGAAGTTGTTGAGGAGGAGGAGGTCACTTCATGCACACAGGAGGTGGACACCTGGAGGAACATCACACGCAGTAGCAGGGAAATCAGGGATAGGTCTGGGAGCTTGCAGCTACAGAATTGATTTGAAGCTCTCGCCCTTATCAAGGATAAAGAGGAAGAGCAGCAGGGACAGTCCTCAGGGACAGTGCAGGGGACCCTGAGAATACCACTGCAGGGAACAGCCACTGCTAAGCCTCAGAGGAGGTGTGTGGTGGTGGGGGACTCCTTGTTGAGGGGTACAGAAGCAGTGGCTTGTGGGCCTGAAAAGATGTCCTGGGAGGTGTATTGTCTTCTTGGGGGGGAAATCCATGATGTGACAGTAAGGCTGACAAGACCTGTGAAGACTACTGAGCATTACCCTTTCCTCTTGGTCCATGTGGGAACCAATGATACTGCAAGGCACAGTCTTCAGAATATCAGAAGGGATTATGAGGCTTTGGGTAGAAAGCTGACAGAGCTGGACACACAGGTTGTTATCTCATCTCTTTTGCCACTTGAAGGTCATGGTCCAGGAAGGGAGAGGGAAATAGCAGACATTAATAACTGGCTTCGTAGATGGTGCCACCAAGAATGATTTGGATTCTTAGATCACAGGCTGCGGTTCCATGAGGGTGGACTTCTAGCAAGAGATGGGCTGCATCTCACACCAGTTGGCAGAAACATTTTTTCCAATAGTCTCAAACATTTGATCAGGAGGGCTTTAAACTGAGTCATGTTGGGGAGGGAGACAGTATCTTGGAAGGTATCTTGGAAAGTAGGAGTACATCATGGGCTGGAGATAACAGTCAAAGTGCTATAGAGGGAACAAGGCAAATGATGCAAGGGCCAAACTGAGGGAGGCAACAAACCTCACACAGGCAGGGAGGACCCATGCTCTTAGATGTCTCTACATTAATGCACAGAGCATGGGAAATAAACAAGATGAACTTGAACGCCTAGTGCAACAAAGCAAATACGATATAATAGGCATCACTGAAACCTGGTGGAATGAGTCTCATGATTGGAATGTAGGAATAGAGGGGTATAATATTTTTAAGAGAAATAGGCCAAACAGGAAAGCAGGAGGAATAGCATTATAGGTCAGGGAAGTTTACACCTGTGAAGAGATCCAGGATTTAAATCCTGAAATCAGGTGGAAAGCTGGATAAAAATTAAAGGGAAGGAAACAACAGGGATGTTATAGTGGGAGTCTACTACAGACCCCCAAGTCAGACTGAGGAATTGGAGGATGCCTTTCTAGAACAGATGACCACACACTCAGAAAGGAGAGATGTAGTAGTGATGGGTGACTTCAACTATCCTGATATTTGCTGGAAGTCAAACTCAGCCAATACTTCAAGGTCTAGCAACTTCCTCACTTGCCTCGAAGACAATTTCTTTGTCCAAAAGGTGGAAGAGGCAACAAGAGGGTCAGCTCTTTTAGATCTGATCCTAACCAACAGGGATGACCTGGTCAATGGGGTGCAAGTGGTGGGGTCCTTAGGAGGGAGTGATCATGTTCTCCTGGAAGGGAGTTCAAGATGGATGGGAGTTTCTGAAAAGGGAGATACTGAAGGCACAATTTCAAACAGTTCCAATAAGGAAGGAAAATGGGAGGTGTCTCAAGAAACCAGGATGGATGACTAAGGAACTTTCAACTGAACTAAGTTTTAAATGGAGCATGTATAAGAAATGGAAAAATGGGGAAATCACCAAAGAGGAATTCAAACAAATAGCTACCATGTGTAGGGGTAAAGTCAGAAAAGCTAAAGTGCAGAATGAACTCAGGCTTGCTAGAGAGGTTAAGAACAATAAAAAGGGCTTTTGGGGTATGTCCGCAGCAAAAGGAAGAAGGAAATGGGAGGGCCACTGTCTGGAGAAGACGGCAAAAAGTTAACAGGGGAAAGAGAAAAGGCAGAATTACTGAACACCTTCTTTGCTTCAGTCTTCTCAGAAAAGGCAAAAGGTGCTCAACCTGAGGATAATGGAGCAGAGGGTTTTTTTTGAGACATCGAGCCTTCTCTGTCAGAGAGCTCTGGTGCCACAATAAACTACATTAGGGCCTGTAAAGGCCCTAAGATACTATTTTTCACATATTCTTCTCCTAATAGATGAAATACTTGATTTTGTTTTGTTTTGTTTTATTTTAATTCCACAAGTGCCTCAAGTGGAAATCCTCAGCGATTTGAACATTGGATTTAGGGACAAGCCCTTCATTTGTTTCAGACCATGAACATTTCCCTCTTGGGTTCTCAAAAATCCCATTGATCCTCAAGTGCATTACCCTTCTGCATGCCTATATATAGTTGTGGCTGGTGGCTCTATTTGTGGGGACTGGTATTATATTGGATTCATGCCTCCAATTTTCCCAACAGTTGACAAAAGAAGTTTGCCTTTCCAAATAGACTCAAGCAAAAGCAAACTGCTGCAGCATCTCCTAGCTTGTGTGTTTTTCCTCCTTAATAACTTTTATCATCTTGACTGCACTCTAATGTTGCTTGTCCACACACATCCTGGCTTTCATCTGTGAAATGTTTGAGGGTATAGATTCACCACCACACTGACATGGAAGCCCAGCCTCCAATACCTGTATTTACCAAATATATAATGTGCAAGAATATCTATCCTTGAACATCAGGTACTAAAACAAATTTCCATCTTTGTTAAACTCTTTTCATTTTGCTTTTAAAGTAGCTAAAGCAAGACAATTATGTCCTAGAGGTTTTTCACTAAGATTTCATCATTTAGTATTTGTATGCTAACCAGTCACCTTGCAGAAGATAAAAGGACAGGACAGATTTCCTATATCTTACATAGTATAATTTTCTTAAATATTTTTGGTAACCAATTCCCAGAGACAATTAAGGCTAGTTTACTCATTATATAAGCTACAGGAGGGCTGGCTGAATGACTGTGAGCTTATTTCATGTAAACAGATTAATATATTTCCAGTCAAGTTTCAGTTAATGAGTCAACTAATTTAGTCAATGAGTCTTTATTGTTGTTTTGTTATAGTTTATTTTAAACTTGTTGGAAAATTGGTTTTAATTAAATTTGGTTTAATAGTTTTTTAAGGGGGAGTGGGAAATACGTTGGTTTTAGGCTGTATTATTTTAATGTTGTGAACCGCCCGGATTGGGTCACCAATGGGTGGTATATAAATAAAAATTATTATTATTATTATTATTATTATTATTATTATTATGCCATTTATGTTTTTTAAACACATACATTTACATTTAAACTGTAGGAATGTCTCCCTAAAATATGTTTTTTAATATGCATTATTATTTAAAATATTAATTTTTCAAGAGATTTTTCTGTTAAGGTGGCACTTTTAGGTGCTTTCAGTTTATTGTGGGTTTTATTTTTATTGCATACCTCATGATTTCCAACCTAAATCCAAAATCAATGCTGAAATCTTTGGGGGCTTGGCATCTTATCTGATTAAATAAACATTCTTTGTGCCTTTTTCCCATTCAAAGATCAGATTCAAGAAAAAGAAAAAAGGGGTGGGGACTTATTGCTCAGGGGTGTGCCAGCCTGGCAAGATGAAATGGGGAGTGTACTGTCATCCTGGCTCACATAGCAAGGATGTCACTGACAACTGGCCAAAGCTTATCACAAACATAGATCAGTATCCCTTTTTCCTTATTCATGTAGATTCTAACAACTCAGCCAAGAACATTTTTGAGCAGATCACCTCTGACTATGAAACTTTGGGCAGGAAGCTGAAGAGGTTTGGGGCACATTAATTCTGTCCATGAAAGATAGAGGGCTACACAAGAACAGAAAGATACTAAAAGTGAACAAGTGGCTATGTAGATGTTGTAGACAGGATATATTTGGCTTCTGGGACCATGGTCTTCACTTCTTAGACAAAAGACTACTAGCTACAGATAGGCTCCACCCAGTGAAGACTGGGAAGAATGTATTTCGTAGTAGCATGGCAAGTCTGATCAAGGAGTTCTGCACTAAATCCTTGGAGACTGGAGATGATAGGTCAAATTCAGCCCAAATGTTAAACACAAGGGTGTGTATTCTAAAGTACAAGGTGAGGAAGAGAATGGGATCCACAGAAAAACTGACAGTAGAAACAAATGAGATGAGACTGACGTTCTAGTGCAGGAAGGTAAATGTAATTTTTATAGACATAATGGAGACCTGGTGGAACATTATACCCACTGAATTTTACCTAATGAAAAAGAATAGATGTGGTAGAAGACATGTCAAAGACAAATTGAAATCCATGAAAGTGATCAGAGTGAACCAGATTAGAGCATTTGGGTAAAAATACATACATACATACATACATACATACGTACATACATACATTGTGGTCAGAATTTGCAATGCCATTGAACCAGGAAGGGGTGGTGGATGATGTTTTTCAGAAACAAATCTCGAAGATGCAGAATTAGTAGTTATAAGGGACCTTAATTACCTTGAAGTCTGCCAGGAGGCTAATTCTGCTAAGCACTAGATCTCCAACAAATTCCTGATCTATCTTGCAGATAATTTCCTGTTTCAAAAGGCAGAGGAAAGAACAGGGAGTTGGCAGCCCTGGACTTGATCCTAACCAACAGGGAGGAGTTGGTCACTGAGATCAAAATAATTATTACTTTAGGGGAAAGTGAACATGTAATGCTAGACTTTACAATTGTGGGATAGGGCAAAGAAGGCTATATACAAGCATGGACTTTGGATTTCATGAAAACTGATGTTAACAATTTCAGAGAATCAGATAAAAAGTCCTTGAATGTAATGTGCACTAAACTTTTTGTACATCCAGAAAGACACAGTTTCCAAGCATCTGATCCTATACTGTTTCTATGTTCATTCTTCCAAATTGGAGTAAATGTAGATTTAAAGATATTCATGAAGTAGGATGAACCTTGTTGAAATAGCAAACAATGATGTCAATGATGGCTACAGATGAAAATGGTCTGGAAATGTCAGCTGATCCAAAACCAAAAAGACAGCAAGATTGTGTACAGCTATCCACAAACATTTCCAGACAATTTTCAGCCCTATGTTCAAAGTCCTGATACTAATGGAATATTCTTTTGAGGGAAAAGGGACTATTTGCTCCTCCCATATATAACGTCTAGACTTTAAAATCATCCTCAAAGGTGCTTCTCTAGGCCAAATAAGTTGAAGGCATTTTCAGTAATCCTGTCTAGTTTCTGAATGTGCTCTCAAGAGAAGTTCACCTGATGCCAACATGTTGGCATTTTCAGTGCCAAATTTTTCTTTGCCAGTTGCAGTAACATTTTACTGCTTTGTAGACATTGGCACAATTGTTTTCTCTGTTACTGGTTTTAGTTTGGTTTCTTGCTGATTTTGTTTTAAGTCATTTTTATATATTTTACATTCATGTTCAATTTTTATATTTTAAGGGATTTTTTAAAAAAGTATTTTTTAAAAATCTGCCAAAAGCAAGTGTAAATAAGCAACATGCAAGGGAAATACATCCCAGAATTATGTAATTATTCACTGCACTAAACAGATTTATGTGCTATTAGTTTTCAGGTCCCTAAAGGTAACCTAAGAAAAAAATTGGATTTCCCAAAGAGAGGGTTAGTGCAGCAGGCACTGCAGTAATATCTAACCCCTTGGTTGATGCCTATAGTCATTTCTTTTTGCTATACTCAGGATGGGTGCCAGGGTGCCCCCAAAAATAGATTTCCCAGTAGTTCTCAGATTATAGTGAACTGGAGGAAACAAATTCTGGAAGCCTGTAAAGTAACTCACACTTTGCAAAAAATCTTGTGAAATCATGGGAAAATTCAAACAATGGACTTTATCACATGGGAAATCCCATGCAGAAACGGGGTTTTAAATTGGGGGGGAAAAACCCTGCAAAAGCGGTTATTTTCACACAATGTCATTGTTAAAGTGTTGTTAACCTGAACTGAAAGTAGACAAAAGCTGCTCCTTTTTACTTTTGGGAAATCCTGAAAGTAAAAAGAAGCGGCTTTTGTCTACTTTCCGTTTGGGTTAACAACACTTTAACAACAATGTGTGTGAAAATCAACCCACTTTTGTGGGTTTTTCCAGCTTTTAAATCCTGTTTCTGCATGAGATTTCCACCATGCGATAAACTCCAATATGGATAAAAAAGATCACCCATCACTATATCAATCAGAAGATGACAGATTACATAATTTCTCCAACTCTATATAGACTTTTGCAAATCCTTGTAGCTTATTATCTATTAAATATCTTTCGTTGATCTGTCAATATGGAAATCATTGCACGTTGTATCCTTCCTCCCGCATTTCTTCATTAGTCTTCAGTCTGACATTGTCCCCTGATTGTCTTAGCAGGATATCTGAGTATGTTAACCAGGATTCTTTCATGTTCTTCTTCATTCTGTGAAAGGCTTCCATGGGTGAGACCCATAATGGAATAGTTCTATTTATATGCCTTCTGTATTTGTCCCACACTCTGTTTAAGGCCTTTGTTAACACACGATTACAAAATTCTCAGTTGATCTTTGCTTTATCATAAAATAAGTATGTGTGCCAACCAAAATGGTTATTGACTGCCTCCAGTTGTAGAAGTCTTCTGTTTTTCAGCAGCATCCATTCCCTCAACCATTCCAGGCAACACACATTATAATATAGTTTTAGGTTAGGCAAACCCTGACCCCCTCTTGAAGTGTCTTCCTGAAGTAGTTTCATGTTAATTTGTGGTTTTTTACCTGCCCAAATAAAATTTGCAATATCTTTTTCTCTGGCTTTTTGTTCTCTGGCTTTTCGTTCATTAGCCCCATATTCTGTGGCTTTTCATTCATTAGAATCGGAATGTTTTGGAAAAGATAAAGAATCTTTGGCAGCACTGACATTTTCACCATTGCTAACCTCCCCATCAGTGATTCTCCATTCCTTCCTTCAAAGTCCATTCCTTCCTTCAATATTCCTTCGGATGAAAGAACTGGCAAAACCTCCTCTATTTCTTGTTTAAGAAAATCCTATGAAATTCATAGGGTTGCCATTAGTTGACAGGCACCATGATGACACACACACAGAGAGAGAGAGAGTAAAATAAGACTAATAGTCCTCAGGGAACAAAAATCCTATCTTTCAGAGGAATAACTTACAGCTGTTCTGCTCAGTGGTATGGCAACTCTCCAGAAAGTCTGCTGCAGTGGTTGAGGCTTTTTTTCTCCAAAATTTATTATCCATCTGTCTGAGCTAGAATAAAAGTAGTATACAACAGCTGGAGTGTTAGACTCATTATACTTTAAACTCAGTGATGACTGGAGGCAAGCTGGGTCCTACAATGTTTGCACTTTTTACAAATTTAAGCAACATTTAATTGGCCCGTAATGTTTCTATTTATTGCACTGAAAAGCCATAACATCAAATCTTCTCTTCAATATATTCAAATGATGAGGGTATCCAAACAATTAGCAATATCATAACTGTTAATAAACAGAAGATCAATGACATAAGAGGTCATACTAATGATTCTGACTTAATTATGGAATGATTCAACTTCCATTTCATTCATTCATTATAGAAGAAATGATGTTAGAGTGGTTCAAGGCAAAAACAGATGAGTTAATTTTGCCTTTGGTATCACTTAAATTATTTTTTTTCAACTTTCAGGGGATTTCAGCATTAGGAGTATAGGTTAAAAAAGAAGCTTATATGGAGAACATGATTTAAAACTTTTTAAAGAAAGACTCTGAGCACTAGCATAATAAGTAAAGGAGTTTTCTTGAGCTGCTTCAACAAATGTGGGTCCCCCATACTGCACATAGTTTATTATCTTAGGATGGTATTGTTTGTCATAATTATTTTCCTAGCATGGATCTGTTGTGGCCCCATCATGTCGGGTTGCAGACTGTCAGAAATAGTGTGAATTCAGTCCACTTTTAGGGTTAGGGTTAAGGTTAGGGAATCATGGGGACTGTATTTTATTGTGGCACTAGAGTTCTCTGACAAAGAAGGTTCAATGTCTCAGAAAAATAACAATTCCCATGATTCCCTAGCACTAACCCTAACCCTAAAAGTGGACTGAATTCACACTATTTTTGACAGTCTGCAACCCCCCCCCCCCCCCAATGTGGAATTGTTTCTCAACTGAAATCAGGCAGGCTCCAAATGTTGATTCTTTTACATCAGTTGAAGAACTATTTATTTCTCAAGGCATTTTCCTATCTGCTAACCCTCATCCATTATCCCTGGGTTTTAGCAAAAGGTTTTATCGATTGTTCTGTTTCTATTGTTTCATCATTTTACTCCCTTAATGACTGTTATACTGTGCTTATTTTTACTGTGAATGATGTTGGGATTTTTAAAATGAAATACAGAATATAAATGCTAAACAAACAAATTTTAAAAATGCTCTTCTATCCACTCTCTTTCCTGTAAATCCCAGGGAGGCCTGGGTTCATATTGTTATGTAATATCTACTCTGACTTCAGCAACTCACTAAGACTATATCAGATATGGTTGTCCTATTTCTCATCTTGTCTTTTCCTTCTTGTGATCTACTGCAACAACCTTCTAGAGATAGTGAACAGTTTTTGCAAAGAGAACACTCAATGGCTGGCATCTTGTTGGTTAGCCCCAACCTTTTTGTGTGTGAGAGAGAGAAAGTGTGTGTGTGGACTAAAAGAGAATTTGACCCATTGTGAAATGTAAAATATCTTATTGTAAAATAAGATACAAATGACTGCTGAATGGTAAGTCATTATACAATGTGTAAGGCAGTATAGTGAGTATACTTACTGGGTTGATTTCATAGAATCATAGAATTATAGAATCATAGAGTTGGAAGAGACCACAAGGGCCATCCAGTCCAACCCCCTGCCATGCAGGAACTCAAAATCAAGCCATCCATAATGTTCCATCCATAATGCTTGCAAATACAAACCATAATCATGTGATTGCTACCTATATATGTCAGATATATACAATACATACAAAACCTCTTTCCCCCCCCCCTTCTTTTTAATTAATTAATAAACCAGTTGTTGACTGGTGAAAAAAATAGTATTTATTTTTTAAATTAATTAATTATCCTGCCTTTCAACTTGCACAGGACCCAGGGAAGTTTACATCAAATTTGGGGGCAGGGGAATAATAGCTGATAAACTGCTAATGCAAAAGTTTACCTTTGCAGACTGCCAGAAATAGTGCAAACTGAGTCCACTTTAACTGTCCTGGCTCAGTGCTAGGGAATCATGGAAACTGTAGTTTATTGTGGCACCAGAGCTCTCTGACAGAGAAGGCTCAATGTCTCAGAAAAAATATATAATTCCCATAATTCCCTAGCACTGAGCCATGGCAGTTAAAGTGGACTCAATTTGCACTATTTCTAGCAGTCTGCAAAGGCCCTAAGTTAACACAGTTTAAAAAACATTTAAAATATAATTTTTAAAAAGATAAAAAGCACAGCCTCATTGTGAGCTCCTTCTGTCCCATGAATTATAAGCCAAACACCTGTGACTGAAACCATGCTAACACCCAGCCCATAATTATTCAATAATAGCCTAGTCCTCCAGAAGATCTCACAGTCAATTATATCAAAAGTTAGAAAACAGTCCAAGAGAAACAACAGAAACACACTTCCCTTCTCTAGCTTCCATTGTAGATTTTCAACCAGTGCTATTTCTATCCTATTACCGGGTCAGAAGCCAACATGTATGCATTCAACCAAACTGTATCATCTGGAAATAACTGTTTATTATAAATTGTCCATAAACTCTATAGACATACAATTGTAGTGCCAGTTAGGAAGTAACTAATTTTACAACATGGTACTTTGTTGGCTAGTTCCTTTTTGCATTGATGAACTTGAACAAAGCTACTGTTTTCTGTAATAATCATGGCTGTAATTCACTACTTTTCATGAGAATGGCTTGTCTGCTTCATTAGTCTTTACTGTGCATGGATGATGACTCGAATGATCACATGTGTGGCTGCTTCATACTGGAGCTGGGAAAGATTGATTGGTAACATCAGAATTTCCAAAGTACAATATCCAACATAGCCACTTTCAGGAACCAGAGATCATTTTTCTATATTAAAGGGCACAATAGCAAAAGTAACATGTTAATAATGAGTAACTTAACAAGTTACCTTTCTGGAATGCAGTAATAAGTAATGATTTGTTGGGTGATCAGAGTAATGAGCGAAGTACCTAGTTCTTGTTTTACAAAATGTGTCATTCCAAGTGTAATACATACTATGACTCCTAACACAGATTATGATGATGATAAAAGTACAGAGGTCTAAGGCCAGCTGCTATAATGCTGATTTCTCCCTTGTGCATTCAGAATTCCCAGCTGAGTGTTTTGAAAAGGTTAGCTTCTACAGAAATCCAGTGGAGAACACTATCATTTCAGCTTCCCATCCCACCCTGCCACTCATTGCTGTGCTCCAGACAACCCTAAGAATATAAAACAACTGGTAATAAGGCAAGCCATCCAGCGATATGTAATCTGTAAGAGCTACTACTGCCCTGGAATTATAGTTTGCAGCAGACTGAAGTACTTTACAGTAGTGAACATAAGAATTAAAAAATGGCTCTAGAGACAAGAATATAACATCTCATTACAAAATATCCACCAAGAGAAACAGAATAAAGTGTGGTTCATTTCATTGAAACTATGGTCAATATCTTATTAAACTGCTCCAGTGAAGGCATAAAGAACAAAAAAAAATACTGTTGTGTAAGCTTTCCTACTAAATATAATTTCATTTTCAAAATTGCTCTTTTAAAATTGAAAACAATATGCCAATATTGTCTTTAAAAACATTAGACACAGTGGCGGTGGCGTCCTGGGCCACAGGAGGAGGACTCTGCCGGCTCTAGCAGGCGAGAAAGGACCAGCTGAGCGGCCAGTGATTGCTTCAGCTGCTGGGCTTCCAGGAGGAGGCGCGGCTATTTAAACCGTCTTACCATCTCTCCCCCGGCAAGACACAGCGGCGGCGGCATCCTGGGCCGCGGGAGGAGGACTCTGCCGGCTCTAGCAGGCGAGAAAGGACCAGCTGAGCGGCCAGTGATTGCTTCAGCTGCTGGGCTACCAGGAGGAGGTGCAGCTATTTAAACCGTCTTACCATCTCTCCCTCGGCAAGACACAGGGGCGGCGGCATCCTGGGCCGCGGGAGGAGGACTCTTCCGGCTCTAGCAGCCGAGAAAGGACCAGCTGAGCGGCCAGTGATTGCTTCAGCTACTGGGCTGCCATGGCATTTTGAGCTTCTCCTGAGTTTCTCCTGTGGCCCTTACATTATATAAGGAACTGTAGCAATTCTGTGTTTTGTCGTTATAGCCCTATGGGACCAGATGTTTAACAACATTACTTCACATGTTGAGGAGATGTATGAGTGGAACTAAGCCCTTTATTATTGGGCCCTTACCTGAGATGGGGAGGGGATTTGGGTTTGTCTTCCCTCTAATCATTGTAATTCTGTCTCTGGGTTTAACATCTATGATCTTACCTGAGACCGGGAATGTGAAGGGGGCAACTATTGGAGTTGTGTTGGGGAATGGGAGGTATGGCCGGATCAGGAGGAACATATGTTACAAAAGAAGACGGGATCGCTGTTTAGTAGCTATCCCGCCTTCAGTTCCCCCTGTTTCTCGATATGACTTGGAGAGCAGACCCACCATTCCACAGAACCTCACTCTGCTCCTTTGCAATGCCAGGTCGGTCAAAAATAAGACTCAAATCATCCAGGATCTTCTTATGGATGAGGATGCCGACCTGGCTTGCTTTACAGAGACCTGGCTGGGAGAGGACAGTGCGCCTGTCTGGGCGCAGGCCCTCCCAGCTGGGTTCTCTGTCAGTGAGCAGGTGAGGGGAAGTGGGCGGGGGGGGTGGAGTAGCCTTAGTTCATAAGAACTCTCTGACCTTGACCAGGATACCTGTCCGGAACACGATCCACTTCGAGTGTATGTACCTTAGCCTGAAGACCAGGGATAGCTTGGGGATTCTGCTAGTCTACCGGCCACCCTGTTGCCTAACAGACTCCCTGACCGAGTTTACGCAACTGGTCTCTGAGCTGTTGTTGGAGACTCCCAGACTTTTAGTCTCGGGGGACTTCAACATCCCGCTGGAGACCAGTTTAACAGGTGCGGCTCGGGAGTTCATGGAGAACATGACAAGCATGGGCCTATCCCAATTGGTCAACAGGCCCACACATTATGCAGGTCATACACTTGATGCGGTCTTCAGTACGGAACAGGAATATCCGTGGGCGGAGGCTTTAAGTACCTCCGCATTGTCATGGACGGATCATTTCCTGGTCAAGTCGGAACTTAAGGCTGACATCCGCCCCACCGGGGGTGGTGGACCTATTAAAATGGTCTGCCCTCGAAGGCTAATGGAGCCAATTGGATTCCAGAGAGCCTTAGAGGGTTTAATGGTGGGGAATGCCGGTAACTCTGTCGATGCCCTGGTTAATACTTGGAATATCAATCTTACCAGGGCTATCGATGGAATCGCTCCCAAGCATCCTTGCCATCCTGCTTCAAACCGAAAGCCCTGGTATACACCGGAGCTTAGGAGAATGAGGCGGGTTGGCCAACGACTAGAGCACAGGTGGCGGAAGACTCGACTCTTATCAGACAGAACTCGCCATAGGAACTTTCTTCATTCCTATTGGGAGGCAATACTTGCAGCGAAGAGAGCCTTCTTCTCTGCACGTATTGCATCTGCAAAGTCCCGTCCAGCAGAGCTGTTTAAGGTGGTGAGGGAGATGACACAGATACCTTCTGTGCCAAATCCCTTACTAAACCCGACGATGGCCTGCTGTGACACGTTCAATAACTACTTTGCAGATAAAATCTCTCAGATAAGAGCCGACTTGGATGCCATGTTTGAATCAGAGTCTATAGGCGAGGTGTCCAGTAACTCCGCCGATGTAGTTATACTGGATCAGCTTCAATCGGTGAGTACCGAGGACGTGGACAAGCTGCTTGGTATGGTGAGGAAGACGACCTGCCCTCTTGATCCTTGCCCATCATGGCTGGCCGCCCGGGGGGGGGGATGCATTGAAGAGACTCCTTGTGGATATCATCAGTGCATCCTTCAGGGAAGGATATGTTCCATCCTGTTTGAAAGAGGCGGCTGTTAGGCCGCTTCTGAAAAAACCTTCCCTGGACCCCCTGGATTTGAGAAATTATAGGCCGGTGTCATTGCTGCCATTTTTGAGCAAGGTAATCGAGAAGGCGGTTGCTGCTCACCTCCAAGCGGTCTTGGATGAAACCGATTATCTAGACCCATTTCAAACTGGCTTTAGGACAGGCTTTGGGGTTGAGACTGCCATGGTTGCCTTGACCGCCGATCTACGTCTGAGCATCGACAGGGGTAGTGTGACCCTGTCTGTGCTCTTAGACCTCTCAGCGGCTTTTGATACGATAAATCATGGCATCCTCTTGGGCCACCTGAGGGAGTTAGGTATCGGGGGCACTGCTTTGCAGTGGTTCCGGTCCTTCATCTCGGGCAGGTCCCAGAGGGTGTAGCTCCAGTAAGAAGGAACTCACTTGCGGGGTCCCTCAGGGAACTCACTTGCAGGGTCCCTCAGGGAGCTATTTTGTCCCCGACATTATTTAACATCTATATGAAGCCGCTGGGTGAGATTATACGGAGTTATGGTGCTGGGTGTTATCAGTACACTGATGACACTCAAATCTATTTCTCCGTGTCTGGTTCGTCGGCCTCAAATTCCAATGGCATCTCTTCTCTCAATGAATGTCTGTGAGCGGTAATGGGCAGGATGAGGAAAAACAGATTGAAACTGAATCCAGACAAGACGGAGGTGCTCACGGTAGCGGCCCCGAAACCAAGAATTGGGTTGCAATCTCCAGTCCTGGATGGGGTCACACTCTTCTCCAGTGACTGTGTTCACAGTCTGGGGGTGCTCCCTGATCCATCGCTCCTGATGACAAATCAGGTAAATGCGACGGTCAGGAGTGCCTGTTATCAGCTTCGGCTGATACGCCAACTGCGCCCTTTTCTGGAAGTAAGGGATCTCGAGACTGTTGTGTACACACTGGTAACCTCCCGCCTTGACTTCTGCAATGCGCTCTACATGGGGCTACCCTTGTGTCAGGTTCGGAAGCTACAATTAGTTCAAAATATGGCAGCCAGGCTTGTTTCTGGAACATCTAGGAGGTCCCTCCACTGGCTGCCTATTCACTTCCGGGCCCAATACAAGGTGTTGGTTATTACCTTTAAAGCCCTAAATGGCTTGGGTCCAAGTTATATCAGAGACCGCCGCCTCCCGTACAATCCCCCCCACGCACTCCATTCCTCTGTGAGGAAATTTTTAGAGCCAAAAAGGGCTAGGTTATCTGCAACCTCCCAGAGGGCCTTTTCTATATTTGCCCCCAGACTCTGGAATGACCTGTCGGGCGAGATCCGTCATTTAACATCTTTGGACAGTTTTAAAAAAGCTGTCAAGACGGATCTCTTCCGGCAGGCCTTTCCAGACAAGATAGCCGGCCTCGGGCAGTCCATAGGATTAGGACATTACGTGACATCTGGCCCCCTCACTGTGTAAAATTGAATACACTCATGGGCTTATTGTAATTGAAATTGATTGATTTTAATGTAATTGACATATTGATTTTATTCTGCAATTGTTTAATATTGTTTTAAGGGTGGGAGGGATATATATTGTATTGTATTTTATGCTGTTAACTGCCTGGATTGGGAAACCATTGGGCGGTATACAAATCAATTTTATTATTATTATTATTATTATTATTATTATTATTATTAGGCTTTTTTATTTTGGGGAAAGTTGATGTGAGAGCTGGACAGTTAGGAAAGATGATAGGAAGAAAATCAACTCCTTTGAGATGTGGTGCTGGAGAATAGTGTTGATCCCATGGACAGCCAAAAAGACAAACAAATGGGTCCTAGAGCAGATCAAGCTAGAAACCTCCCTAGAAGACAAGATGACCAAACTGAGGCTGTAGTACTTCGTACACATCATGAGAAAAAAAGACTGTCATGAGCACTTTTCCTCTTCTTTCATTCGTGGCCACACCATAGACCCTTTTTGTCCCACACCTGCCACCACCCTATGCAAAGAGCTACTCCTTCGCCAATCTTCTTAAACTCTTTGGTATAACCTATCTTGTATAAGGTTTAGTAGCATGGATAGTCATTCACACTGTAGACAAGTGTTTCAGAAAGTAACATCAAAACTTTATTTACAATACAAGTAACAATGTTTCACTTGGTCTTGCTGCACTTGTTATAATTGGTTACAGTTACCAATAATAATACTCCTTTCCTTGGAACACTTTCTATTACCCCCACAGTGCACTCTTAGCCCTTCTTTGGGTACCTTTGAATTTCTTAACCAGCTTTTAAGGCTATCAATACCCCTCAGAATATTTTCTTTATTAACTCCCTCACTTGGAGTTTAGTATGGGCATTAGGCCCCTCTCTTCTGGACCTTAACCCTGTTCCACTCTGGAACCTTCACCACCAGACCCTCACTCTCTGGAATCCAATCCCTATCTGACTTCCCACTGCTCCTAATGGAATTTCCCCCCTTACAGCCCAACATTCTATTGGCTGTCGCCAGCTCAGTCCTGATCGGTTGTCACCAGGGCTGGCTCTAGCCTGCCTTCTCTCCACAAAGGCTCATTAGAAAAGACAATAATGCTGGGAAAGGTGGAGGGAAGTAGGAAAAGAGGAAGACCAAATGCTAGATGGATGGACTCTATTAAGGTGGTCACGGGCATGGGGTTGTAGGAATTAAGCAGAGCAGTGAAGACAGAGGCTCTTGGAGATGTCTTATCCATTGGGTTCCCATGGGTCAAGATTGACTCGAGGGCAGTTAACAACAAAACAAAAGTCATAAGTAAGCAAAGAGAAGAATGTGGATTTCAGATCTGGAAGCTGAGCTACTTAATATTTTTAGCCTTTTCCTGCATCTGACTTAAAAGGGAAATCATTATAAGAGATACAACCCAGACATTTTTGTTTTCTTCTGTTTCAATGGACAAGTGGTAAGCATCAGTTGCACCGAGGTACTTAAAACTGCTTAATTTTGGCTTGGATTGCAATCTTGAATTTGCTAGATATGGTAGTGTTTCAGTTGGGGGGTGAGTTCTAACCAGTGAGATCTAAAGCCTGGATCAGTGCCTTGAACCTTTCAGTTTGATCAAATGGTTCTGAAGCTATTTGGGACAATGCCAGTGTTTCTGCTGCGTTAGAACAAAGTGTACCTAGTGGACTTTTCTTTTAGTGATTTCAATGACCAGCAAAAGCAATGCAAGTGTCTCTCAACCTGAAGAATGAATTTTCAAGGAACACTAAGAACTATAATACACTCATGTTTCTCTGAATCCAACCTATTACTTTTCTGTTCCTCCTTATTTGGCAGAAGAATATCTGTAGACTACCATCTCTGCTCTCATGCAGAAGGCTAGCATATTCTGTTCACTCATTCCACTTGTGCTGAATTTTGTCTTTTGCTATGATTCATTTATTCACTGTGAATGTAATCTTAATCATCAGTACTGCTAGCTAGATTTTCTTAGGATGGGTAAAAGTCACCTCCACACACACACACACACACAATTGAGGAGGTACTTTTGACAGCAAGGTGATGTGATTGTCCCAGAAGTCTCAATTGTTTCAAAAGGGGTTTACCTCCTGTTCTGTCAACTTGTGAACTGGTAGAGTTCTCCATGGGGCAATCTCTACAGTGGGCTTGGGCTGTTCTGTTACTTAAATCCAGACCCTTGAGATATTTGACGGAATTTATCTCAACTTTGTGTACAGGGTTGTAGGCAGGCTGATTATTCATTCATTTACAAAGTGTGTTGAATTAACATGCAAAGAAAGGAGCCCATTACCCCAACCTTCATTCCTAGCTCTACCCATAGAATTGAAAAACCCCATTGGGGAACCCCAATTGTCCATGTTTAGTAAAAGATCTCTAACTTTTCACTCTTCCTGTGTTGTTCAACATACTTTGTAAATGAGCGAATTGGACTTTGCTTTCACAATTTACAGGCCACACATAACAACAAAAGCTTCTCTGGTAGCTACCTAGTATACTGCAACACATATTATGAATCAGGAAAATTATCCATGCTGAGCTTCTTGTCACTGTCAGTTACTGCAGAGATTAACCTTTGATAATTCCCTTTCTTCAAAGAGGCAATTTCAAGATGAAGTTAAAGACTTCAGAAAACATTGCCAGCAGGATTGTCTTATGTAAAAAGATACATTAATCTCTACTTCCCTCTACTGGAAGGAAAAATCCCGTAAATGCTTAGTGTGGGCTGCAAAAATTTTGGTATTACTGCAATTTGTCAGATAGATTGTATTTGCTCTTTCTTGTGCTCACACATTTTTTTCTAAAATTGTTTGGTTTGTTTCTAGTCTTGAACTATAGAGGTAAAATGACCTGAGACTATCATACTTCAGAGAAACCTTTTCCTAACATATTCTTTCTGTTATCTGAGATAGCACATAGATATACAACTGAACACTAAATGAGGATTGTCCATGCCATCACATTTCCCATCATTATATATGTGTGCTGGGCATATGGAACATATGAGTATGTCTTGACCTTTAAATTGTCATCTCATACACACAGTTGAACAGTGAAGAAAACAGACAAGGAGAAAATCAACTCATTTGAGATATGGTGATGGAGAAGAGTTCTGCAGTTACCATGGACAGCTAATAAGACAAACACATGAGTCCTAGAACTAATCAAGTCTGAACTTTCCCTAGAAGCCAAGATAATTAAACTGAGGCTGTTGTACCCATGAGAAGACATGAGTCACTAGAAAAAACAATAATGCTTGTAGAGGTGAAAGGTAGGAGGAAGAGAGGAAGACTGCATGCCAGATGGATGGACTCAGTCAAGGAGGCCACAGCCCTGAATCTGCAGGACCTGAGCTGGGCTTTTGAAGATAGGGTGTCTTGGAAACATCTCATTCACCGGGTCACCATGAATCAAGGTTGATTTGAAGCAGTTAACAACAACAATGTGGCAGATATGATATAAATAAAATATTGCAGCCTGGAGTAGATCTGAATTGGATGCTTTGTCATAGAAGCACTCTTTCCATTAACAGAAGAAACAGGGATCCATTGACTGCTTGCAGCAGATTTTTAGATGGTCCTGAGGTTGCATAAGAAAGAAATAACTAGTAAAGATTGTTTATCTGCACAGTTTTTCCACTGTGAGTGGAATTTTCAGGAAGTATAACTCTGGCTTCAAATCAATGAATGTATAAACAAATACATCTCTGGATTATGGTGATTTTCAGGTTCCTGTACTTAATGATAGATACAATTCATAGTGTGTGACAATCAGTTCTCAGATGCAAGTACTAATTAATTATGCTTTCAGGGGCTGAGAGTAGAATGAATAGAACATATTCAGAGCTTCATAGTTGAGGCTGTTTCATTATGAAACTCACATTGCTATTGTGATGATAATGGATTTCAGCTCTTAAGAACTGGTACAGAAAATTAGTTAACATAATTTGTATAGCAGACTATAGTTTTAAAAAATGAAATGAAGACAATTTATGAAATATTCTACTATATCATTCCAAATTTTTTCTTGAGTATGAGCAATACTTCTATGTAATTATGATTTATAATATTACTGGGACCTGCAGAAAAATAGTGTGTTGGAACAAATTATAGCCAAATATCCTGATCTGTACATTAGATAATTACCTATTGACCTGAACAAGAAACTTGTAGTTTTAGACTATGAGGAGTAAGTAACTGCCACAACCTTATCCTTCCATTCTCCCAATGTGTACAAATGCCTTTCAAAAATATGTTGCTAAATTCCACATCCAAATGGCCTGATAGAATAGTGTAGGTTACCATGACAACAAATAATGATGCATCTTTGAAGGAAAAGGAGAAGCTAACAGCCATGAGGGACATTATTATTTGTAAAATAACTTCAGACATTACACAACAAGGGAAATATAAACTACACAAAATCATTGCATTATTGGGATTTTCTATTGAAGCAACATGCTACATTCTCCATTTTCAAAGTTGGGGGGAAAACTGCAGAACATATTGTTTTGGGATATATGTCTTAGTGAATGAGATATTGGAAAAAGTACTGCAGAGACAGAAAAATATATTTTATTTTCACACTCACACTTTAAAATGGGTTCTCTATTTATCCCATGGGTAAGAGGATTTGTAATAATAATAATACTAATAATAATAATAATAATAATAATAATAATAATAATTTATTTGTATACGGCCCAATGGTTTCCCAATTCGGGCGGTTAACAGCATAAAATACAATACAAAATATACCCCTCCCACCCTTAAAATAATATTAAACAATTTAAACAGAGATGACCTGAGAATAAAGGTAAAGGAAAAGGTATTCCCTATTGTCAAGGTTGTCAAATCATGTCTGACCATAGGGGGCAGTGCTCATCTCCGTTACAAAGACAAAGAGCCAGCATTGTCAGGGACTACTCTGTGATCATGTGGCCATGATTGCACAGAATACAGATTACACAGAACAGACCTGAGAATATTGATTTTAAAACTCTGGAGGTTTTTAAACAGAAATTGGATGGCTATCTGTCAGGAGGGCTTTGATTGTGTTTTCCTATATAGCAGGGGGTTGGACTTGGATGGCCCTTGTGGTGTCTTCTTATTCTATGATTCTATGAGTGTAATTAATTTTAAGCTTTATTTAAACCAGTGCAGAGAAACAAGAAATCGAGACTCTGAGATAGGCAGAATATATCAAAAATCAAAAGAAAACATAGATTTAAGAAAAAATATTATGGCTAAAACAACTTAAGCATCAAGAGTCAAATGAAGTTCTGTGTTTGTAAATCATATATACATGATTTACAACGTACAAAATCTACAGTATAATTTACCTTTTTTATATAAAAAATGACATTTGCCCCTTGTCTTCCACCAGCCTTCTAGCATACTATTTTTCTAAGTACTTCACAGTTTGACTTAAACAGTTCAGAAGTCTTCAAAGAGGTAAGTTTCTGAAGACTCTAGTGAAGGTTAGGGAAGAATGATCTGGGGTAATTCAGATTGGTTAAATCAGTCCAAGAAGAAATTGATGGTGGTAGTAGTTAATCCTGAACATCACAAGGGAAAATAATAAAAATAAAAGAAGTTGAGCTATGTAAGAGTTTTTGAAATAAGCTGGTTCTGAACACTTAATCCATTGTAATTGAGAATTTTCTCAAAATTGAGGGGGGGGGGAGAAACTAAACTCCCAAGTCCACAGAACAGGCAGAATCTGAAAAAAAGTAATATCAAAATGAGAGAAGATGGAGATGGGACAAATAATTTGATCCTAGGGTCTTATGCGGATATCCATCCATCCTTATAAGGGATAGATTAAATATTGGGTAGAGAACTGAGCAGCTGTAGGTCGCACTGAAGGAATCTGAGGGCCACATGAAGCTAGTGTTGTCCATATGTGTCTCCTCCCATTGCAATGACGTTTGCTCAGAAGTCTTTGATGGGAGTTTTTGGGTAGAGGATTTTGTCAAAACCTTTCTGAAAGTCCATGTATACAAAGTCTTACAGGTTACTCTACTTCCCTCTTGGCATCTCAAAGAATTGTAGAAGGTAAATTAAATTAGTGAGTTGACTAGGAAGTTGACTGCTATAAAGATGCCTGCCTAACAGATGAATGTTTTGTAAGCTGTACATGATGCTTAGTATTTTGTGTACCTATACTTCCATTGCTATGCTCCTATGTTTCATATGCTCTAAATTTGTTATACTATACATGTATAAGTATGGAATTCAGTTTCTTGACCCACTGTGCTTTGCAATAGTAATCCATAATTCAGGAGTGATTCTGACAGAACATTATCATTGCCACACTGCCTCTTTCAAACCAGTAATTTAGGTATTCATACAAATAATCATGTGTGATTTGAAACATGGGAGAAGGGGGGAAGTGAATATCATAAACAGAACTGTTGTTGTCACAAAGTCATTTTTCAAAAGAAAAGAACATCATAGATCTTCCATAGCTCTACAATGAAAACTTTAGGTTGGAAGACTATTTTGTGTGAGTCATTTATCCTTAGTACCAACTAGTATTATGTGCTTTGGGAATTCAGACAAAAGGGAGACAACAAATTCAGTTTAGGCAGATGGATGGCTCAACGTCCAATAATTTCTTTATCACACCACAATTTCTACTACGTTTTCTGGTAAGCAAGCTTTATAAATTAAGAAGCATGGGGAGAACCTGCCAAAGTCTCTTTGTCAGTTACAAAGTGTTGTCTTTGGGGAAAAAATGTTTTTACAATGCTTATAGGGAAAAATGCAGGCCTTGGAATTGTAATTATAAATGCAAAGCAAAGCAAAAAGCAAAGCAGCTTATTTATATACCGCTTCATATCACGCTATGGGATGTCTAAGCGGTTTACAACTGTGAGCTGATTGCCCCCCAACAAGCTGGGTACTCATTTTAGCGACCTCGCATTAAGCAGCTTAATTAATTTTACATATGGTAATAGCATGTCTTCTGCTCCTCCTTTCTTTTACACTGCCATAGGCCCAAAAGAGGTGGGCCAAAAGCAATGCCTTCTTGAGACTGCGGCATCCAGTTGCCATGATCCCACACCGATCAGGGGTCAATTGGGGCCAGAATGGCCTCTGGCTTCTCCAAGCTGCCAGTCTGTCTGACTTCTAAGTAAAACTCACAAAACAAAGTAGATCCTAATACAAGCATGAAGGCCATCTACCACTGATTAGGTTATACCTCAAAGTCAAGGATTTACAATGTGGTGGGGGTTTTTTTTTGGGGGGGAGGGGGTGGCTTTCTGGTATAGGCCTAAACAGAAATCACAAAAAGTAATATGATTTGGCCACAAGATTTGTAGTTTTGATGCATAACTCAAGACTGCCCATGATTTTTAATCCATTCTCTCTAGAGCATGTGAAGAAGAAACAACTTTATTCTCATTATTATTTAACTAGCTTACGCAAGTACAGGAGGACTGAACACAGTCTCACCATTTTGCCAGACCCATAACTGCTTAGCTTACTGTCTCTTCATTGCATTGTATTATATTACTTTGTTTGTATTTGGCCTTTTACCAAAGCTGAGATCCATTCATCAAATCAATACCATTTATATTTTCCCATTTATTAGGATTATCTAATTAATTGACATTTATACATGAAAAAGTTGATTAGTTCCTTCACACACAACGAGATTAAAAGCTGAAACAGAAGAGACACTCATTTTTAAAAATGAACCCACAATATACCTTTGGATAGTAAAGTTTATTCTGCAGCAAGAAAATCTAGTCAGCATACAACACTGTTATTTTGCAGATGCCACTCTGCAATGCAGTGATAGAGTGAGGTAATTTTAGACCGTGGATTGAATGGTCTTACAGGAGGAGATACTTTAGAAGGCCATGTGTTTTACTTTGGTTGTTTACAATATAACTTAAATATCCCACCATTATGTATTGTACAAATGTTTCTATATTCCTGATACAGTACACCAAAACAATAAAACTGTCAGCTGGGCTAGCAATGTTGTGATGGATAGGGTAGTTGGGATCCAAGTACATAATACATAAAACCAGTGCTGGAGTTGAAATGGTTGACCACTCATTTAAACGTTCTTGCCCGCAGAAGATTGAATTACAATGGAGAAGGGGGGAGGGAGTCAGACCTGACCTGGAGACCCTCCTTTAGATTTAGTTAGTTCATTAGTTTATTACTATATTCGTAGCCCACCCTATATCAAATGTCTTAGGGTAGCTTACAAACTCATTAAAACAAATTACACAATTTAAAACAATAAGATAATTAAATAACCTCAAACACATTAACTTGAATTAATAATTTTAAAGCAGATTTTTAAACTATGTTTACCATATTAGGGATGAGTAAATGAGACTTTAATGAATGGCTAAATTTTAACTTTGCTCCTAGATTACATGAGTGTTAGTGTCAGTCAGGCCTCTAGAAGGAGGCCATTACACAGTTGGGGCACCACAGCTGAGAAGGCCCTCTTCTATGTGCCAGCACAATATTGATTTCACTAGTGTGATATGGAGAAAGACCCCTCCAACAGACTTTAATCCTTGGGCAGGCAAATATGGGGAGAGGTGTTCTTTTAAGTATTGAAGTTCCAAGCTATTTAGTGCTTTAAATGTCATCACAGGTGCCTTGAATTCAGACTAGAAATGTATTGTAAGCCAGTAGAATATTTTAAAAATGGCATGATATGCTGCCTACATGGTACGTCAGTCAGTAGTCAAGCTGCTGCATTTTTCACTAGCTGCAACTTCCAAGTCTTCTTCAAAGACAGCCCCACATACAGTGCATTGCAGTAGTCTAACCAAGTATTTACCAGTACGTGGACTACTCTGGCTAGGTTACACCAGCTGAAGCTGGCTCCAAGTACTCCATGCCACAGAGTTCATTTGGGCCTGCAGTAGCAAGGGTGGATCTAGGTACACTCCCAAGTGAGGTATCTAGTCTAGGGAGAGTACAACCCTACCTAGAACAGGTTGATTACCTAATTTCCAGACCCACTTCACTCCAAAGTATTCTTATGGCCTCTCCCCCCTCAACAGATTCATGTAGATATTGAACCGCATGAGTGGAATCCTAGAGTCTAAGCCACAGCTTAATAGCCATGGACTGAATAGGAATCACCCAATGTTATTTTCTGGAACTGGCCCTCAAGATAGGCACAAAACATTGCCTCCTACTCCCATCCCACAGAACCAGTAAGGCCCAAAACAGATGGGCCAAAAAGAGTGGCTTCTGGCTGCTTTAAGGGCATGACATGCAGATGACACATGCCTCCAAGGCAGTTCAAAGTCACTTTGAGGCTGCATAAGGTGCCCAAAGCCACTAGCAAAAGGAGCAGCAAAAAACTGCTTGTTTGGGACTGAGAGACCACTTTGAGAGTGGGCCATCCAGCCGCTGCAGTCCCAGGCCAATCACGGCCTGATTGCAGCTGGAGAAGCTCCTAGCCACTGGTTTGCTTCACCCCTAAGATACCATGATCAAAAGTTACTGAGAGATCCAAGATGATCAACAGGGTAGTACTTCCCCTGTTTTTCTCCTGGTCATCACAGAAACTAGGATCATTTCAGTGCCTGAATGCCAATGCTGGCCTGAAACCTAACTGAAATGGGTTCAGATAATCTGTTTTCTCCATGAATGGCTGAAGTTGCCCAGCTACTACATGCTCATGCACCTTGCCCAAAAAGGGAATTTTTCAATCTGATCACCTAGGCATCCAACTTGTGACCGCAGTAAAATCCAGAGGCAGAGTTAACATCAGCATTTTTTCAAGCATTCTTAAGTATTCAATCTCAGGATATTTATTATGGGAGAATAAGCAGGCTCCCTTTTAGTCTTTTAGGCTATTTATGATAGGCAATCATAGATATACACATGTTCCCCTTAGGGAGCAACACAGACATGTAAATGTCTGGGAACATTTCTTTCCTCACATTACTTTGCACGTAAGGCATCATACATGTACTACAGTGTAGGGCAAGTAAGATGTTATATTAAAGACTGAATCTTTGTTGTTGCACCTCTCCAAAAGGGTCCTCTGTAGTTAACATATAGAATAACATTACCATCTTAAACAATATAACTCAGCCATTTATCCTCTAAGGAATACACTCTCATTTGTTTAGGAACTATAGCTCTCTAAACAGGCATCCAAGGGATTAATATCCTAGGGCACTGCTATATCTAGTAGCATCCATTTCAATCAGAATGGGAAATCTATCTATTTAGCATATCCTAGTTGTTTCCCTTATCAGCATATCTATCTTCATCAGTATTTCTGGCCATTATCAATTAAGAACAGCATAGCTTAAGACTACACTGCAGCCTTTCCCCCAATGAAAAGCAGTCTGATTTCTTCCTCTTCTCAGCTTGTTTTATTTTCTCCCTAGCCTAATCCCCTGACCTATTTGGTCCAATTAGATAACAAACACTCAGCATATCTCATTTATATAAACAATATACCACCTTTGAAGACAGCATACCATTGGCCTCCTCAAATTAGTTTTTGGAGGTAACAAAAACATACCAGGTAGCATTAGTTGGCTTTTGGTTCTCTCCCATTTGATTATATCTGTCAGCTGATTGTGTCAGCCATTACTCTAAACTCAGCACCTGCTGTGAGTTCTCAGTCAAAAATTTGTTGACATTCTTAAATCTTGTTTATAACTGTGTAGGCTTCATGTCCAGAATTAGCCTATGTTCTCAGTAAGAAGTATACTGAAAAGTACACTCAGTAAGAAGTATATACAGTATAATAAACAGAACTTTCTGCATTTTATTTTATGTACCCAATATGTCTTCTGAACCCATTATTTAAATTTAAATTTAGCAAATTTAATTTAACCCAAATCAGCACTCAGCCTGTATCACCTCTACTCCAAATATCCACTTGGGCAAGTCCTGGCCTCCAACCAGCCAAACCCACCTTACTGTTGACTGGCCATTCCTTCCCTAGGAAAAAGTCTTAGTGCCAGAATGGAAGGTGGCAGCTCTGAATGGAAGATCATTGAAGGCTCCTCCTTCCACCTGAACTGCCAATGCTATGGCCTCTGAGGGAGATAAGAACAGGATGACACAGCTCTACCATGTCTAGACCCATCAGCTGCTGAAAGGCCATCCTAATTCCCATTGGCTTGGTCTCAAAGGGATGGAATAATAATAATAATAATAATAATAATAATAATAATAATAATAATAATATTTATTTAATACCCCGCCTATTGGAAAACCAATCCAGGCGGCTTACAAATTAAAATCAAATACAAACCTCACAACAATCCCTCCCCCCCTTAAAAGAGTATTAAATCACAACAGCTTAAAAAACAATATAACAATTAAAACTTAAAATTAAACAATGCAATAGACACTCCACTATGGCCCGTAGCAGTGTTCCTGTCCATCCAAGATGGGGCCACGTAAGGAACAGTGCAGGTTAAGGCCGGGAAGAATTAATCTGGAAAGTCCTGCTGGAAGAGATCCATCTTGACAACTTTTTTAAAGCTGACTAGCAATGTTAACTGACGGATCTTGTCCAGTAGGCCGTTCCAGAGTTTGGGGGCGACAACAGAGAAAGCCCTCAGAGAGGTCGCTGCAAGCCTCGATTTTTGGGGCTGCAGCAGGTTCCTCCCAGAGGACCGGAAAGCGCGGGAAGGATTGTATGGAAGGAGGTGGTCCCTGAGATAACTTGGACCCAAGCCATTTAGGGCTTTAAAGGTGATAACCAACACCTTGTACTGGGCCCGGAAGCTGATTGGCAGCCAGTGGAGGGACCTCAGAACCGGAGTAATGTGGTCCCTCCTAGATGTTCCCGACACTAACCTGGCTGCCATATTTTGCACCAGCTGTAATTTCTGAGCCAAGCACAAGGGGAGCCCCATGTAGAGTGTGTTACAGTAGTCAAGGCGTGAGGTTACCAGTGCATGCACAACAGTCTCGAGATAGCTTACTTCCAGAAAAGGGCGCAGCTGGCGTATCAGCCGAAGCTGATAACAGGCGCTCCTGACCGTCGCGTTTACCTGATTTGTCATCAGGAGTGATGAGTCAAGGAGTACCCCCAGACTGCGAACACAGTCACTGGAGGAGAGCGTGACCCCATCCAGGACTGGAGGCTGCAACCCAATTCTTGGTTTCGGGGCTGCTACCATGAGCACCTCCTTCTTGTCCGGATTCAGTTTCAATCCGTTTTTCCTCATCCAGCCCATTACCGCTCACAGACATTCATTGAGACATGGAGAAATAGAATTAGAATTCGAGGCCGACGAACGAGACATGGAGAAATAGATTTGGGTGTCATCAGCGTACTGATAACATCCAGCACCATAACTCCGTATAATCTCACCCAGTGGCTTCATATAGATGTTAAATAACATTGGGGACAAAATAGCTCCCTGAGGGACCCCACAAGTGAGCACCCTCTTACTGGAGCTACTGTCCCCGAGCAGCACCCTCTGGGACCTGCCCGAGAGGAAGGACCAGAACCACTGCAATGCAGTGCCCCCGATACTTAACCCCCTCAGGCAGCCCAAGAGGATGCTGTGATCTATCGTATCAAAAGCCACTGAGAGGTCTAAGAGCATCAACAGGGTCACGCTACCCCTGTCAATGCGCAGACGCAGATCGTCGGTCAAGGCAACCATGGCAGTCTCAACCCCAAAGCCTATCCTGAAGCGGGTTTGAAATGGGTCTAGATAATCGGTTTCATCCAAGACAGCTTGGAGCTGAAGGGCAACCGCCCTCCCGATTACCTTGCTCAAAAATGGCAGCAATGACACTGGCCTGTAATTACTCATATCCAGGGGGTCCAGGGAAGGATTTTTCAGAAGCGGCTTAACAGCTGCTTCCTTCAAACAAGGTGGAACATGTCCTTCCCTGAAGGATGCATTAATGATATCCATGAGGAATCTCCTCAATGCATCCCCCCCGGACGGCCAGCCATGATGGGCAAGGGTCGAGAGGGCAAGTCGTCTTCCTCACCTTACCAAGCAGCTTGTCTACATCCCCAGTACTCACAGATTGCAGCTGATCCAGTATAACTACATCGGTGGAGTCGCTGGACACCTCACCTATAGACTCTGTTTCAATGGTAGCATCTAAGTCAGCTCTTATCTGAGAGATTTTATCTGCAAAGAAGTTGTTAAAAGTGTCACAGCAGGCCGTCGTCGGGTTAAGTAAGGGATTTGGCGCCGGGAACACCTGCGTCATCTCCCTCACCACCTTAAACAGCTCTGTTGGACAAGACTCTGCAGACACAATACGTGCAGAGGAGAAAGCTCTCTTCACTGCACACATTGCTTCCCAATAGGAACAAAGAAAGTTCCTATGGCGAGTTCTGTCAGATAAGAGTCGAGTCTTTCGCCACCTGCGTTCTAGTCGTTGTCCAACCCGCTTCATCCTCCTAAGCTCTGGCGTATACCAAGGCCTCCAATTTGAAGTGGGATGGCAGGGATGCTTGGGAGAGATTGTGTCGATAGCCCTGGTAAGATCGGTGTTCCAGGTATTTACCAGAGCTTCGACAGGGTCACCGGCATTCCCAACCATTAAACTCTCTAAGGCTTTCTGCAAACCAATGGGATCCATTAGTCTTCGAGGGCGGACCATTCTAATGGGTCCACCACCCCCAGTGGGGCAGATATTGGATCTCAGTTCTGTCTTGACCAGGAAATGATCCGTCCATGACAATGCGGAAGTACTTACAACCTCCACCCACGGATATTCCTGTTCCATACTGAAGACCTCATCGAGTGTATGACCTGCACAATGTGTTGGCCCGTTGACCAATTGGGATAGGCCCATGTTTGTCATGGTCTCCATGAACTCCCGAGCTGTGCCTGTTAAACTGGTCTCGAGCGGGATGTTGACGTCCCCCAGAACTAAGAGTCTGGGGGGTCTCCAACAACAGCTCAGAGACCAGCTGTGTCAGCTTGGTCAGGGAGTCTGCTAGGCAACGGGGTGGTCGGTAGACTAGCAAAATCCCCAAACTATCCCTGGTCTTCAGGCTAAGGTACATACACTCGAAATGGACAGTGTTCCGGACAGGTATCCTGGTCAAGGTCAGGCTGTTCTTGTGAACTAGAGCCACTCCGCCCCCCCCCCCCGCCCACTTCCCCTCACCTGCTCACTGACAGAGCACCCAGCTGGGAGGGCCTGCACCCAGGTGACTGCGCTGTCCTCTCCCAACCAGGTCTCTGTAAAGCAAGCCAGGTCGGCGTCCTCATCCAGGAGAAGATCCTGGATGATGTGAGTCTTATTATTAACAGACCTGGCATTGCAGAGGAGCAGGGTGAGGTTCTGTGGAATGGCTGGTCTGCTCTCCAAGCCATTCTGGGAAGCAGAGGGAACGGAAGGCGGGATAGCTTTCAGACAGCGACCCCGTCTTCTTTTGTAACGTATGTTCCCTCTGTTGCGACCATACCTTCTGTTCCCCTGCTTCTGGAAAAACAGGTAGCATCTGCTGGACTTATTTCAGGATTTTTCATGGCAAAGGGGCAGATTAAAACAACACCCTTTGCACTGATAGCAATAGCAAGTACCTTTTTATACCTCTTATCAGTGCACTTAAGTACTCCCTAAGCAGTTTACAATGTGTAATCTAATTGCCCTCAACAAGCTGGGTACTCATTTTAGTGACCTCAGAAGGATGCCAGGTTGAGTCAACCCTGGAGTCCCTGGCTAGGACTGAACTCACAACCTTGTGGCTTGTGAGCGAGTGGCTGTAGTACCAGCATTTAACCACTGCATCTCCAGGGCAGGAAGATAGATGACAACTAAATTTATGGTAAGGGAGATGACAACTAAATTTATCAATATCTCCTTTAATTGCAGTGATGAAGGAGCTGCTTTTCCAGCATTTAAGTTTTAAAGACTTCATTTTCATAAAGATCAAGGTAGCAGCTTGTGCCATGTTACACCACAAGCAGTTTGTGTTGTGTTACACTAATCAGAACAAGCTGCTATTTGGTAATTAGCAAAGGTTCAGAGGTAGAGGAGATCCCTAATGTTTGTAGGGAAAGCACTAATTACTATGCATTTTAATTACAACCTCTGCTGAAAAGAAGTTATTAGTTACTCCAAACTGTAATGAGTTTTGTTTTACATCTGATCAATTTTTGCCTCAACTGTAAGTTTCCCAGGACAATTTAATTGCTTGTCCTTTTCTTCAAAAGCCTTATATACTGAACTTAAACTTTTTACAAAGTAATGGGGTCACGGGAGCTAATTCATTTACACAAACATTAGGAAGACTTTATTGATGTGCTAGATATAAAATTCTCATGCCCTATGAATAACATATTAAGTATACTAAAATTCACAATATGATTGATCTGCTGGCACTGACCATTAGATTGACTCATGCAGTGTTGCCACAGCAGCGGATAGTTTTGTTATGTTTCCCAGGCATTTTCTTAAAAGTTTGCATATATACCAACTAAACAGTGCATACTCTTGGAATGAATAATATCAATTATTTTCCTTCAGTCCTGACTTCTCTTAGGTATATTACATGTATTCTTGTATATGCCAAGAAAACTCCTTGATAGCTTTGCCTTGGGGGTCACCATAAGTCAGAAATGACTTGAAGACACACCACCACAACAACAATGTATTCTCATCATGACAATGCTATTCGGTGGTAGTAGGATTGATTTCTCCTGTGAGGCTTTTGCTGATGATAGCAGTGCTATTAGTTGGGTCTCCCATGTCAGACAGGCTTTTGATGAGGAGCCAGACTAAATGTGCCAAACAGCTACTAGGCAGCAGTAGTGCTGGAGGATGACATTGGTAGAGGATCTCTCAAAGACAATGGTAGTGGCATCATAGCTAACACTTGTTAGAACTGTGAAGAAGGAAACATTTAACCCCCTTTTGAATGATGCTTACCATGAAACCCCTATGACAACACAATTCACAATGGAACAAGAGATAGTGCCAGAAGATGAAACTCCCATATCAGAAGGCACTGAATGAGCTACTGGGGTACAGCAGAGGACAACTATGACTAGCACTGTGGCTAATGATGCAACTGGATTCAAACTGAAAGGATGTTCAGCTGTTTACATGCTCAGAGGTAAAAGGAAGGTCTGAAGCTGCACAACACATATTATAAGACCATGGAATGTAAGAAGCATGGATCATGGGAAGTTAGAAAGTAAAGCTAGAAATAGATTATGTAAATCATTGCAATACCTGGGGTGAGAGAGCTCAAGTGGACTGAAAAGAGACATTTTGAGCCAGATAATTACACAGTATTTAACTCAGGAAATGAAAATCTTTTCCTCATTTGTTATGTTTTAAATGCTTTTAAACTATTTTTCAATTTGGTGCTCTTTTCAATATGCTAGCATAATTGTTCTTAATTTTTTTAATGTGATGATTTATTTTACTTGTATTCTGCTTTATGTTGTATGCTACTTTTTGTCACACACTGGGGGGGAGGTGAGATATTAACTAAATGAAGTTATTTCCATCCTGTATATGAAAATAAAAATCACAAATTTTGGTTAAAAGGTATCAAAAATGTACTGACCACAATTCTCAGCCAGTTTTACTGACCAAATTTAATTTAATAATAATTGGCATGTCTGTATTTTCCCCTAAGGGAACTCTTCTCTCTCTCTCTCTCTCTCTCTCTCTGAGTGCATATAAAAAATAGCGTAAAAAATTACTAAAAAATCTGCTGTTTCCCATATAAATAGCCTGAGATTCCAAGACTTAAGAATGCCTAACTTGATGTTAACTTGGCCTGTCTGATTCAATCACAATAAATTGGGCACTCACGTAACCAGAGTGTGATGATGGTGAAATTGATTAGCTGACAAGTGGCAAGGATCCTGAATCCTTCAGTCCTAGGAGCTAGGAATGGGGAACCATACCTGTTTCACTTCCTCTCATATGTTCACACACAGAACACAATATCTTTTGCTCAGAATTAGCTGAACAGAATTAATGGGATCCATAGAATCAGCTGCAAACTGGGTCGCTCCAGAGTTTATAAATCCAGTCATATACATTGGGGGTATTTCCAATTGAAAGTCTCCTAATGCTGCTGAGCAAAAGATATTGTGTGGCTATGCCTGCATTTGTGTGCACATTGCTGGAGAGCACCTGCTCCCTCCCCTCCAACATGTCCTAAATGGGCACTCACAAAAAACTTTTCTTCTTTATCTTCAGTCTTGTTTTACCATTCATTTTCTATGCAAGGCTACAAATAGTCTAACTGAATCTGCTTGTGTTCTTACCTGAAAGTGCAGACACCATCATAATTGTAAGTGGCATGAAGTTAAAAGAAATAACCTATATATTCCCTCTCTGCTGTTCACCTACCATTTGGAAAAAAATGCTCCACTTTCTCTATTTTAGCATTGTTCTGCTCATGTTGGGGGATATAAACCCATATTAGTGGCCTGTTTAGAATATAGAAGCCACAGATGCCACTTTCAGAGTTTATAAATCCAGTCATATACATTGGGGGTAGTTCCAATTGAAAGTCTCCTAATGCTGCTGAGCAAAAGATATTGTGTGGCTATGCCTGCATTTGTGTGTGAGATGGAAAAAGAAAAAGAGAGAGAGAGATGAAGCAGCACTGGGAAAATATGGGAAGGTAACAAGCGGGAGACAACATTGTCTGGATATTCCATAAAATTATGTGAATGAGGTGCGGCACTTGAACAATAAAGGCCATGTCTGGAATCAGTCTAGAATGCCAACTCCCTGCCCTCTAATTCCCTTCCCTGACCAGCTCATTGCCGTTACTGCCAAAATCTTCACAACACCTCTTACATGGAAATAATGAAGGCAACTGATCCACAGAGAGTTAGAGGTCATGTCTGGTGGCTTCTTACAAATATATCCTCCTGCTTTGTGATCATAGGTTAAATGGTTTGGGTTTGATATACCATTGCTACAGGCAGTAGCATGCTCCCAGAATAAAAGTAGCACTAATGAATATATAAAGAAGCTGCAGTGTGCCAAACACTAGATTCAGAAAGACAAGTGGGCCTTAAGAGGCATTAACAGTCGTAAGCATTAGAATAACTTTTGTTAGTAAGTGTATTGTCTACATTTGACTACACAGGGAGTACAGATGTCTTGCTTAGGTGCATAAGTGCTTTGACAACCTACCTCTCAAACAACACCTCTGCAATTACAAAAATCTTTTAAAAGCCTCCAAAAATCAGAGTCTGTGCTGTAGAAAAAAATCAATAGTGGTACTCTGAGCCCAAATTACACAATGCTTGCTGAGAGCTTCAAGTAAACTTATTTATACCTGAAATGGGGAAAAGTGGGATTCATCTTATACAATAACTGTTTTGACCTTCACTAGTATTTGACTTGACCTTGATTGCACTTCACCATACAGAAGTTAACACCAACTAAAATTTCATAAGCCCAAAACATGGTTGGTATTTTGGTCCAAATGACACTTTAAAGCTGTTGTAGAAAATCTCAAAATACATTACACAAAAAAGAGACCTTCTCCCAGAATCCTACAAGCCAAACTTTAGTTACATTGTTTATATAGTTTCCACTGTTATATCAAATCTTACCAAGATTTGGTAGATCTATACATGTGCAGATGGGCTCATAGGGATTGCCCAACAGTCAAATTAGAAAATTAGAAAACACTAAAATGGAAGTAGAGACATCTTTGTTTGTAGTCTAGTAAATGGGCAGAACTATGCAGAACTATTCATGCAAAACTGTTGCATGTTTCCCAACTATCCTTTAGGCCAGGGGTAGGCACCCTTTTTCGGTCCTGGGCCGGTCCCCCGAAGTCCTCATCTCCGCTGGGCCGAGGGGGGGTGGAATGGCGGTGCGCGTGCTCACGTGCGTGTGCGCACCCCCCCACCACTGCGCACGACTCCTCTGCGTGCGCTGCCGCCACTGCTGCCACTGCTGCTGCCGTGACTCGTTTGGGCATGTGCAGTACTCCTGCGCATGCGCAAACGCGTCGCGGCTGTCATTTTGGAAATCAAAATGGCAGCCACGGCGCGCGTGGCCACATGGACGAGAAAACGCGTGGCAGCAGTGGCACGCGGCGGCGGCAGCGGCAGCGGCGGCAGGGGTCCGCCTGGGCCCTTAAGTCTGGCGATCTGGGCTGGAACCGGCCCGGGGGCCGTAGGTTGCCGGTCCCTGCTTTAGGCCAAGAATAGGCAAGTGTGCAGGGACGGAGGCAATTTTGGCCCCTGTGACACACATACCTGGCCACCCTGGTGTGTTTGAGAACACTAGAGGTGAAATTGAATCATTTCTGGACACAATTCCTGGCCAGTTGAAAGACATGAATGAGCATTTGGGGAAACTGAGGGTTCTAGGGGATGGGGAAAGGATAACTGTCATATTTGTGGATGTTTGGCACTGTTTGTAGCTAGACAGTTTTCTGAAAATCATATTGAATTCCATTTCTTTAAATAATGGTGGGCTCAGGTGCTTCAAAGACCACCAATGTAGGTCAATTTCAATTCTTTATTACAGCCATTTGGCCAGCACAAATTAAAATAAAGTAGATAAATAAATAAATAATTAAATAAATAAAAACACATCTTAGTTGTATACAATAAGTTCTTACAAGAACATACTGGTAACTACAGACAAATCACTCTAACCTCTCAGTAAAACCGGTTCATACAACAACGGCCAAAGAACATATGGTTATCTGATCACGATAGTGTTCAGATGGACACCAGTGTAGGTTTGGGGAGATATATGGGCCACAATTTCCCCATTCCTGTTGTAAGTTTCAAATTTGTGAAGGTCAAAACTAAACATCTTTTTTTTGCCAAGAGTGTCTGTCTCAGCATGTGCTTTGTCTCATGGTGTATCTTGCATTTAGCATGCTTTGTGTGGTGATTGTTCATTAAAGGTAACACAGGCTTAATTTGCAAATATGATTGCTGGGGCACGTATCCCTGAAGAAATCCTGTTGTGGGAGGTGAAACGTGTCATGGCCAGCCAGGCTGAAGACTCAGAGCAGGGGTAGGCAACCTTTCTCCTTTAAGGGCCGAGGGACTTCAGCTCCCAGAAGCCTCAGCCATGTTGGCCAATAGTCCCATGTTGGCCAATAGCTCCTGGGATTCTGGGAGCTGAAGTCCCTCGGCCCTTAAAGGGGAAAGATTGCCTACCCCTGACTCAGAGGATGAGGAGAACGGGGACGCTGAGCCAGGCCTAGCTTTGCTCTGCCAGCTCCAACAGAGTCTGTGACTCAGCAGTTCAGCTTCCACCCAGTAGAGGTTCCAGGCCTGGGAGACATAGAGGACCTACCTTCAGCCAGAGAAGGACAGAAAGGGCATGGCTCCGTCAATCCAGGAGGTTATATGAGAAATGCTCAGCAATCACCAAACAGCTGTGATTAGGAACTGGGCCAATAAAAACAGCTGTGAGATGCTGAGCTTCTTCATCAGAGTCTATCTGTGTTCCCTGGTGAAAACACCTTACTCTGACTCCCTTGTTGCCTGAAACCTTTCCTTCTAGACCTCAGATTGACCTGGAATTCTTGACCCTGGACTGGACTCACTGATCTGCTATGTGGACCCCTTGACTGAATTTGCTGACCTGCTCCCTGAACCCTTGGCTTGCCCCCTGATTTTGCTCTATTGGACATTGGACTGGTACTGTGTTCTTTGAATTGCCTTCGTGCTGCTGCAGTCTTGCATTTGTGTGCCTCATCCTTATCAACAGTTTTGTTGGCTGCTTCCCCGGACAAAAGAGATGAAACTGCAGGAACCTTCTATTTACCTTAACACCTAGTTTGACCTTGTATCTTAATCGCTGAGCAATATGTGAAGAATGTTGGCAACTGAGCAGATATGCCATCCCTTATGACCAGTTCATTGTGAGACACTCTGATATACACTCTGCTACTGTATCCATACTTGGAATAATGAGACATGTGTTAACTAGAACTAGAAATCTATTTACTATAACAGACTGTGATCTGAAATTATCACAATACAGTGTTTATTATTAATCAATGGGCCACCTCACAGCTATCCCTCCTTTGAATGTGACTGAACGCCACACCTGGCCAGGATCTTGAGGCAGAACAATTAACTACCCTTCTTGAGTTACTCTATCCTAGCAGTTCCTAACTGGTTTTGCAGCTGTTTTGGACTTTAGTTCCCAGAATTCTTGACTGTGATCAAGCTGGCTGGGGCTTCTGAGAGTTGACGTCCAAAATACCAAAAGGTTAGGAACAACTGCTCTACTCCATACCCTCCCATACTGGGGAGAGGGGAAGTCAGGCTACCATTGGGTTTCAATACCTTTCCTCCATGGATTCCACACACCTGAGGAGGACACTCTTTGGGAAAACCCTTTACCATAAAGGTGCCTCAAGAGTACTCACCTGTGTTCATACCAATCTGTATCACTTTTTCTACCACACTCCTGCTTTTTTTGTAATTCCTCAGGTACCATTTCACTAAAATTCCACAGATACTATTTGGTCTATCAGGCAGATGATAAGGTAGCTTTTAAAAACTGTCAAAACAGGCAACATTCCTAGTCCATAAACTCTGTACTATAAGATTACAAGTAAATGTCTGAGATGCTGAGACCACTTTTTGCTCATTTGCCAGAACATGTGTTAAGTAATTTTTCAGCTTATGGATGTGCCTCAGATGTTACAGTGCCATTTCATTTAGGCATTTGCAGCATGGGGCTTATTGCTAACTGCAATTCTTTAAAAAAAGACATACATAGTAGTTTTCTGACTGCCATCACACATTTTTGCATTTATTTAATAAATATGCACATCACTCTGAATTTCCTTTCCCCTCCAAGAGTTCCTATCAAATGAAACATGTTGTTCTACTGATAATAAGGGTTTTGCCAGATGGTTCCATGCTGATGCACCCTAGTTGGTTTAATTATAGAAGTGATCTGTAAACTACAAAATATTTCAACAAAGTTCTAAGACAAATAGTTTGCCTTGCTAAATATTAGCCTTATTAGAAATGGAACTACTTGAGATGCTTTTGTGTGTTTTAGGGCACTTATTTTTAGGACCCTATTTGATTGGTATGTTTTATACAATGGAGGGACCTGCTGCCCCTGTAGACAATGAGAAGTACAGGAAATTGTGAAATATTCTTCACTCTCTTCACAAAATAGATACGTATTTTTGTACATTCACACCTAAGGAACCATGAACATTATGGTTTGAATCCTGTTGGTGACAGATTCAGAGGTAACCCCCAGTTATGCTTTGTTTTTATTTTTGGATGTTGTGAAAGGAGGTGATGATGATGATGATTTATTTCTGACCACCTCTCCCCATGGATTGAGGCAGGGGACAACAACAATTAACAGACAAACAACCTCAGTTAAAACACACATAAATTTAAAAAGACAAATAAGATGCACACAGATTTTAAAAAAATCCACATTTAAAATTCATCATTTAAAATTCATGATCTACAAATAATCTGGACAGGCCTGCCAGAAGAGACTGGCCTTTAATGTTCTTTTAAATTCAGACAGCATATTCAGCTGTCAAATCTCTTCCGGCAGGTCATTCTACACTCTATGGGCAGCTGAAGAGAAAGTTCTCTGGTTGCCAGTTGCCAGCCTGGTCTTGGCTGACTGGAGTAAATATCCACCAGAGGACCTGAGTGTATGGGGAGGATTATATGGGAGGAGGTGATCCTGTGGGTAACCTGGACACAAACCATGTAGGGCTTTAAAGGTAATAATAAACACTTTCCAACTTGCCTGGAAATTAACTGACAGCCAGTGTAGTGATTTTAATATTGGTGTAATGTGATCACTCCTGGATGCCCCAATAATCAGTCTGGCTGTCATGTTTTGAACTAACTGAAGTTTCCAACTTGGTACAGAAGTAGCCCAATGTATAGCACATTGTAGAAGTCTAACCTTGAGGTTACCAGTGCAAGCACTACTATCCTGTATCCTGCAACTTCTTGTACATTATCCCTCACTCTGAGTGTGTGACAGTAGCAATGGTGCATATGTGCACAATTCCCTTTTCACAACCACTGATCAGCTGCAGAGGTACACCTGGGCACATTCCAGCTGCCCTTCAGCAGCCAGGGAGTAATTGCTGGCATAAGGCCATCTCCATAGATGAGTTCTTGCTGACAAGATAAAACTGCTTCTCTGAGATATTGGAAGCAATTGTGCACCCAGGAAGAACGTGGGAAAGAGATAGCAGCCTCTGTCTCCCCAGGCAATGGTAGAAGTATGCTGGTGAAGACATGTACTTATTAGCATGTGTATTGGATCTTAATCTATGTTTTCTAAAGTCTAGGCCACTAGCTAATTTTAAAAGTTATGTAGCAAATTCTGTTAATGGTGACTCCTATCTAACTTTACTGGTTTAAAGTACTGTTTCAGAAGTAAAGTCTTTTCTATTTTTTAAAATTGAGCACTTCTATATCACATGTAATGAGAAACATAAATTTACCCTTGCTTTTGTGTAAACATTGCAGAGGGTGTAGGAAGAAACAATCAACCATTTTGTGGACTTGTTTTTCTTATTCCTGTTCCTAAATCTCTAAACATGCTACAGCAAGCAATAAAGAGATTAGGTTCTTGTGGAGTAAATTCTCATTTTCTCTAGTTGACCCACAGATAACAATTTTAATATTCCACAGTTTTTTTATGAACTGATTTGCTATTTGTCTTAAAAGGGTTGATATTTTCACAACTATGAGAACAGGGGGCAACACAGATATATTGAAGATCTCTTCACTTTGTTGTACCTCCATCAAATGGGTAACATGGATGTGCCTATGTATGCAAATCTAGTTAGAGATGTATGCCAGCAATATATGATCTTGCAGGAGTTTCCATGTAATTGTGCAGAAAGGGATTTAAAAACAGGGGCTACCCATAGTCAATCCCATAGAGAAACAGAAACATATTTAAATCAGCCTCCCAAACTGGCTTCATACTGACAATTGAGTCATAGGTCACTTCAATTAACCAGCCATACCCTTTGGAAACTTGGCCCTTTGTAGCATTTAAATGGGTATGGCTAATTTGTAAGCATAATGTATTCATTTGATATCTTGAGATACCTTACTTAGGGCCTTTGCAGACTGCCAGAAATAGTGCAAATTGAGTCCACTTTAAATTGAGGCACTGCC
The DNA here is from genome assembly GCA_026167975.1 of Phrynosoma blainvillii. Classification (NCBI taxonomy): domain Eukaryota; kingdom Metazoa; phylum Chordata; class Lepidosauria; order Squamata; family Phrynosomatidae; genus Phrynosoma; species Phrynosoma blainvillii. The sequence continues at coordinate 60,947,648 of JANUYF010000004.1, forward strand.
CTGGCTCAGTGCTAGGGAATCATGGGAATTGTATTTTTTTCTAAGACATTGAGCCTTCTCTGTCAGAGAGCTCTGGTGCCACAATAAATTACAGTTCCCATAATTCCCTAGCACTGAGCCAGGGCAGTGCCTCAATTTAAAGTGGACTCAATTTGCACTATTTTTGGCAGTCTGCAAAGGCCCTCAATTTGTGGCTAGTGTCATAATTTGCGTTTTTCTGTGTCACATTGCACTCTGATCCCATCCCCCACAACTATGTAACTGCTTAAACAGCTGTGCGTTTTTTAATTAATTTTATTTCCATAAAAAATAAAACAGATATATCACATACACTACAATACACTACAATAACATATACATATACATTCATGCCAACACATACATTTAAGCTTCTTAATAAACTATTATAATATTTTTATATTTATGTCACTTCCTTAACCCTTGCGTAGTGATATCTTATACTTTAACACTTTTTTAAATCAACCTTATATTCTTTATTGATATGTTTTTTTTTTCATTTCTTGTTTCATCTATCCCTAGTGTTTATTCACACCCTTTTCTATTTATGGAGATGTATATATATTTCTTCATATATATAAAGATATATTTTTTCCTAATTTAAATTTATATCTTAATATCATTTTCAATCATTCTGAAACATTGGAAAATGAGTGGTTTTAACATTGTACTTCATCAGTGCATTTGAAGATTTGTATTGAAATCCACAAACCTTCATGTTAAAATCTTGAAGATGCTGCTAAGTTCCTTCTCTCCTTCTTTCTTTCTTTTTTTTCAGGGTGGGGGTGGGTGGTTACACTGATTCTCAATTGGTAATATTAACTCTCTCATGTGCTAATCTACCATACATTGGCCCAATAACAGAGCTAATGCCAGTAATCTGTAATCACCTGTCAAGAATATCAAGACAGAAGTTAGATGGTACATGTGTCTGAAGTCTGTTGTGGACTATAATTACCCCACACATGTTTAACATTTTGGTCCATGTTTGCTCTTTATTCTATGAATGAAACAGGAACTTTGTGTAAAAAAACAACAACCACATAGCAATCATGTGAAATTATTTTAACTAGTTAATAATGATGCCTATTCAATATGTAAATAAAGTTGAGATTCATAGTTCAACACACTTATTTTCTTTATTCTTGAAAGAAGTGTCATCTTTCTGCCTTATCTTAAGCATTCATATTAGCATTCATATCTGACATAGAAAGTCTAGAGAGGCAAAACTGATACATGCACACACCCAAGATGGTAGAATTCAAAGGCCTTGAGACATTTGCAGGTTGACACCGTTTTAACTGTCATGGCTTGAGGCTATGGAATCCTGGGATTTGTAGTTTGTTGTGGCACTAGAGCTCTCTGACAGAGAGAGCTAAATATAAAACTACTATTCCCAGAATTCCACAGCACTGAGCCACTGCACTTAAAGCAGTGTCAAATTGCATTATATCTGCAGTGCAGATGCAGCCTTGGACTATATCATAATGCTTATACATAGGCTCCATGAATTTAGGTTCCATGAGAGACAATGGTCCTGTTGGCCCACAAGCAGAGGTAAATTTCTACCAATATATTTACACTGGTGCATGTGTAGTATGCTTCTTTCACTCCAGATAGGTACTGTTGGGGTGCAGCCATGTGACTAAATTAGGGCCTGAGAGGGGAGGAGTTGTGCCAGAGAGCCTATGGTTGCAGCTTTGCACCTGAGCAAAAAGCATTGCATAAGGAGATGTTGGATACCTCCTTTAGCAAAGCCTAAAAGTAAAAATATTTACACTGGTGCATCTAGCAGTTGTGCCAGTGCAAGTAACCAGTGAGATTTCCATCAGTATATTGGAGTTCCTACTTCCATATAAACCTGGCTTTCTTTAGCTGTTCCATCATAGAATCATTTCTCCAATATGGCAGGGGTTAAAGAGAGAAGATCTACTTACCTAAGAAGGTATGGGAGATGCAATCCATTTATGTAGTGGGACATTATGGGTTCTCTCATACAGAAAAACAAAACATGCTGTAAGAATAGAAGCTAAACTAGGGATTGTACTGCTGTGCGATCACAGTGGTAGTTTGATTTCTTCTCTTTTTTATTGCTATTTTTCCTGAAGTTCTGAAGATTTGCTGAACAGTTTGCCTTCCCCAGAGGCTCTTTCAGTAAACACATTAATAGCATTAGTTATTGGCCTGCCAGCATACACTCACCTATTCACAAGGCCTGTCGTCAATGCACGTGGGTGGCTCCACAGGCTCTGTAAAGCTTTTTCCCATTGGAAAAAATGTTTTTCTTTTTGATATTCAGAGAGATGCAACAGAAAGGGAAACGGGAGATTTCTTCTAGCATTGTAAGATATGTTTTAAACCCATTCCACCCCTCCACCACATATTAATCATAAGAACAGCGGGCAAAATTAAGTCTACTGAGACCTTCCTCTGCTTTAAGCATACTTTAAGGAGATTATTACACCACTAATAAAACCAGCTTACCTGAGCCAGGTTAAAATTTAAAATGGGCAGCATCCTGATGTTGTTGAAAGGATTTAGCCACTAAAATCACTGCCCGGATCCATCCTGGATCTATCCCTGCTCCCAGGGCCACTCCGGCTGCCATTTCCTTAAGCTGGCTTTGAGAAGAGGCGTGCTGACTGCCCCAGGAGCAGGGATGGACCCAGGATGGACCAGGTCACAATTTTGGTGGCTAAATCCTTCTGATAACATCACGATACTGCCCATTTTAAATTTTAAGCTGGCTCGGGTAAACTAGTTTTATTAGCGGTGCGATAATCTCCTAATATAGAAAGGCAGAGTGTGAACTCATGTGTAAACAAACAAAATAGCTTTTAGTAGTGGAATTTCATTTATTTGAAAAAGACCTGAGAGATTTCAGGTCTTTTGTACTATGCCAGCCATTTCCAAACTCCACAAAGGTTGATGTGCTTCTATATGTTAAAATACAGCACACCACTTGGCACTGTTACTGATTTTTAAATGTTAGATGTAGCAGCAAAAAATATCAGAGCTTGGAAAATTGCTTTTGTGTACTTCATCTTCCAGAGTCCCCCACCCAGCATGGTCTTAGTTGTACTTAAAATGAAGGGCATTTTGAAATTCATCCTGGACAGAAGGCTGAAATGACCTGGAAAAGGAGACTATCTGGTCATCTTAGGTCAGTACTCATAATGGCTGGGTAGTTATGTGGGCTGGAGTCTTTAAAAGTAACCTTTCTAAGCACTGAAATAATAATAAAGACCTTCTTTGGAGGTCTTTAAACAAAAGCTGGATGGTCATCTGTTGAGGATTCTTTGATTATGAATCCTTGCATAGCAGGGTGTTAGACTGCATGGCCCTTGGGGTCTCTTCCAGGTCTATGATTCTATTATTCTAATATGTATTTATATTGTGTCCCTTTGGTGTTTTCTGTAGCCCACCACGCTTTGGGGCTGAATGTCTATAGCAGTGAGTCTGCTTAAGGAGATTATTGTACTACAAAAAAAGCGACTTATCCCCAATGGGATACAGTTGCTTTTTGAATTAATCTCTGATTTTATTACATGTAAATCACCGCCTTCGCCACTGGGCAACTGCAACTTGACTGCATCCCGGGTCCCAGCTACACTTAGCTGGCCAGATTTCCAAAATGGGAGTTTGCTGTCTCGGAAAACTGGGACCCAGGATGCCGCTGGGCTGCAGTCACCCGGCAGCAAAGGTGGTGATTTATGTGTGAGAAAATCAGAGATTAATCTGAAAAGCAACTATAGCCCATCAGGGATAAATCACTTTTTTTATAGTGCGATGATCGTAATCCTATAGCACCCTTGCATGCTTTTAGATTCAGCAAGATTCTAAGTGCATAACATGCTATACCTCCATGCATGTATACATGAACCCCTGCTGTAAAGAATCATCCTCATTTTATTTTTTTTTGCGGAGGGGGGGGGGGGGACTAGGCCTATGCTGTAGCAGGAGTCTTGACAAAATCTATGTGACAGTACTGAACATTATGTCCAAAGTTGAAGGGCCTCTACAGCCTAAAAATAAACTAGTCCCTACATAAAAAGCTGCAGCTGCATTTGTTTGTTTGTTTGTTTGTTTAGCAGCAACTGTGCTTCAAAGCAGAAAGGCTCTGCCCTTCTTAGAGTAAAGCAGGTTGGGCATTAGAGTAATGGCTGCTGATACTGAAAATGAAAATAGCACATCAATAAAGCGGGAGAAATAACAGTTTCTCTATGAAGATTGAAAGGAGAAGGAAGTTACAGGGAATATTTCTGAGAAGAAATGCTGAAGTTTTTATTAAACAAAGTGCCAGGTAATATCTCCCAAGAAATCCAGATGAACATCACTTGTTTGTTAGAACTTGCTTTGTTTTAGGGAGCCTGTGATGTCATGTTCATTTTCCTACTTGAGATGTTTTTTTTAAAAGGTGCCAAATTTCCAAGGTAGTTTGTTCTGGGGGTATGTTCTATTTGAATCATGAGTTCATGCTGAAACCTTTCTTCTGAAACCACTGTCTACATTACACTTAAACTGAAATTACCCACCCACCCCCACCCACCCCAGAATTTAGGATTTTGATATGGGAATCTTGTTAGCTCATTCTTTTCTGAAAGTTCTGTCTCTGTCAGAGTACCTTGGCTAGCTTGCCTTCCTTGTTTTTGCATTGTCCAGCTTGGAGTGCTCCTTAGCTTCTCAAAGGTCTAATAATGAGACCAAGGGTGTGAAAGGGGAAGTGATTTTTGACACCTCTAAAATCTATCTTTTGCAGAGTAGTTTTGGAAACAAGAGTAGCCATGTTGGCCATATAGCAATGTACAATAACATCCAAAATCCACAAAACAGTGCTGCCTTTATTGGGCCAACCAAAATGCATAACATATATGCTGCAAGCTTTTAAAGCACCACTGGCTTCTCCATTAGGCAAAGCTGTTAAAAATCATACGGGGGTGGGGGGGTGGGGAATGATGATGTTAGTCATAGGCCTGCATTTTGTCAAGATGTTGGTGTTGTTCTAAAACTAATTTGTAGGCTTAGCTCTTTAATGATTTCAATTATTGGTAGTGATTAATTTATTTTCCAGCTTCTAATATTTCTAACGTTTAACGTTATTAAATTAATTTTCAAGCCTAATGTTTCAAGATCTGCTCTTGTATAAGAAAACCTTATTGGTGCAAAAACCTGTATTATTTTAAAGATAACAACAATTAGGCCCTAAACAGATGCTCCAAATCCTATCCCAGGTCCTGAGTCAGATCAATCTCTGGGCTGTTGCAGTGACAGACAGGTATTTATGTTTCCATCTGCTGCCACGCTATGGACCCACTGCCTTCTTTGGAGGTCTTTAAACAGAGGCTTGATGGCCATCTGTTTTGATTTTGAGGATGGTTTTGATTTTGAGTTCCTGCATGGCAGGAAGTTGGACTGGATGGCCCTTGTGGTCTATTCCAACTCTATATGATTCTATGATTCTGTGTGTCCTGTACCTGCCATCGTGTCTGCTGAGAAGACCCCTGTCACAGCCCATAAGGGCAGAAATAGGGCACCGGGCTACACCAACATGCCAGGTGTCCCCATCCAACTTCACAGCCGTGATGGAGATCTTCTCAACAGATGTGATGGCTGAGGCAGACAAAGGGGCATGTCCCCATGGAGCTTCCTAGAAACTCTAACAAGCAGCTGGTCTTTTTACACTAGGTAAAAGCCTCTTTGGGCAGGGATTGGGCTGGATCCACCAGATCCATGTCAAGTCTGCTTGATCCTGGCATGGGGCTAATAGCCTGTGTTTCCCAGACAGCGTGAAGCTGGGAGGAGGCCCTCAGTCATCATTTCTGAGTTCATTTTAAGCTATTTTATAGAATCATAGAGTTGAAAGAGACCACAAGGGCCATCCAACCCCCTGCCATGCAGGAACTCAAAATCAAAGCATCCCCAACAGATGGCCATCTAGTTTCTGTTTAAAGACCTCCAGAGAAGGAGACTCCACCACACTCTGAGGGAGTATGTTCCATTGTCGAACAGCTCTCACTGTCAGGAAGTGCCTCCTAATGTTGAGGTGGAATCTCTTTTCCTGTAGCTTGCATCCATTGTTCTGAGTCCTATTCTCTGGAGCAGCAGAAAACAATCTAACTCCCTCCTCAATATGACATCCCTTCAAATATTTAAACAGGGCTATCATATCACCTCTTAACCATCTCTTTTCCAGGTAAAACATACCCAGTTCCCTACGTTGCTCCTCATAGGGCATGGTTTCCAGACCCTTTACCATTTTAGTTGCCCTCCTCTGAACACGCTCCAGTTTTTCAACATCTTTTTTGAGTTGCAGTGCCCAGAACTGGGCACAGTATTCCAGGTGGGATCTGACCAAAGCATACAGTGGCACTAGTACTTCCCTTGATCTAGATACTTTACTTCTATTGATCCAGCCTAAAATTACATTGGTGTTTTTGGGTGCCGCGTCACACTGTTGACTCATGTTCAACTTGTGGTCTACTAGGACTCCTAGATCCCTTTCACATGTAGTCTCGTTAAACCAGATGTCCCCCATTTTATATCTATGCATTTATTTATTTTTGTCCTAAATGCAATACCTTACATTTCTCTGTGTTGAAATTCATTTTGTTAGCTTTGGCCCAACCAAATAGCTTTCGAATCTATTAAAGCCATTTTGAATTTTCATCCTGTCCTCGGGGGTATTAGCTATTCCTCCTAATTTGCTGACATCTGCAAATTTGAGAAGCATGCCCCCTATTCTTTCATCCAAGTCACTGATAAAGATGTTGAATAGTACTGAGCCCAGGACAGAACCCTGTGGCACCCCACTGGTCACTTCTCTCCAGGATGAAGAGGATCCATAGCTGAACACCCTTTTGGTTTGGTCACTCAACCAGTTACTAATCCACCTAACAGTTGTATTGTCTAGCCCACATTCTACTATCTTGTTTGTAAGAATATTGTGGGGGACTTTGTCTAAAGCCTTACTGAAATCAAGATATGCTATGTCTACTGAATTCCCTTCATCTACCAAGCTGGTAATTTTATCAAAAAAAAAGGGGGGGGATCAGATTAGTCTGACATGACTTGTTTTTGAGAAACCCATGTTACCTTTTAGTGATTATGGCATTTTCTTCTAAATGTTCACAGACTCTCTGTTTAATGAACTCTTCTAGAATCTTTCTTGGTATTGATGTCAGACTAACTGGGTGATAGTTGTTAGGATTCTCTTTTTCCCCCTCTTCGAAGGTGGGGACAATGTTTGCCCTCATCCAGTCTGCTGAGACTTCTCCTGTTCTCCAGGAATTCTCAAAGATTATTGCCAGTCACTCTGAGATTTTATTTGCCAGTTCTTTTAATATCCTTGGATGTACTTCATCTGATCCTGGAAACTTAAATTCATTTAGGTTAACCAGGTATTCCTGTACTTCCTCTTTACTTATTCTGTGCTGCATTTCCTCTATTGTGTCCTCTGCTCCATTTTCCTCAGGTGGAACACCTTTTTCCTTTTGTGAGAAAACTGAGGTAAAGAAGGTGTTGAGTAGTTCTGCCTTTTCTCTGTCCCCTGTTAGAATTTCTTCATCTTCTCTGTGCAGTGGCCCTACCATTTCCTTCTTCTTTCTTTTGCTATGGACATACCTAAAAAAGACCTTTTTTATTGTTCTTAACCCCTCTAGCAAGCCTGAGCTCATTCTGTACTTTGGCTTTCCTGACTTTAGCCCTACATGTGCTAGCTATTTGTCTGAATTCCTCTGTAATGATTTTGCCCCTTTTAAGACATCTCCCATTTTTCCTTCTCATTGGAACAGTTTGAGATTGTGCCTCCTAGTATCTCAGAACCTCCCATCTATCCTGAACTCCCTTCACCTTTAGTATTCCTGACCATGGGATCACTCTCAGTGTTTCTCTAAGTTTATTGAAATCAGCTCTCCTAAAGTCTAGAATTAATGTCTGACTATGCCACACTTCTCCTTTCCACTGTATAAGAAACTCCAGGAGAACATGATCACTCCCACCTAAGGATCCCACCACCTGTACTCCATTTACCAAATCAGATCTAAAATAGCTGATCCCCTTGTAGCCTCTTCCACCTTTTGGACAAAGAAATTGTCTTCGAGGTATGTGAGGAATTTGTTAGACCTTGAAGTATTGGCTGAGTTTGACAGAAAACCTCAGGTTAGTTGAAGTCATTCATCACTACTTCATCTCTCCTTTCTGAGTGTGTGGTCATCTGTTCTAGAAAGGCATCATCCAATTCCTCACTCTGACTTGGGGGTCTGTAGTAGACTTCTACAATAACATCCCTGTTGTTTCCTTCCCCTTTAATTTTTATCCAGATGCTCTCCACCTGATTTCCAGGATTTAAGTCCTGGATTTCTTCACTGGTGTAAACATCCCTGACATATAATGCTATTCCTCCTCCTTTCCTGCTTGGCCTGTTTGTCTTAAAAAGATTATACCCCTCTTTTCCTTCATTCCAATCATGACACTCATCCCACAAGGTTACAATGATGCCTATTATATCATATTTGCTTTGTTGTGCTAGGCGTTCAAGTTCATCTTGTTTATTTCCCATGCTCTGTGCATTAGTGTAGAGACATCTAAGAGCATGGGTCCTCCCTGCCTGTGTGAGGTTTGTTGCCTCCCTCAGTTTGGCCGTTGCATCATTTGCCTTGTTCCCTCTATAACACTTTGACTATTATCTCCAGCTCATGATGTACTCCTGCCTTCCAAGAAACTGTCTCCCTTCCCAACATGACTCAGGTTAAAGCCCTTAATTTTATTAAGGCAGTTTCTTTTTACTAGTTACCACCAAGTAGTGCTCAGGAAAAAAAGTTTTTAAAAAATGTGTGGAACATTGGAAATATTTCTGTAGCCAGATGATTGGTATAATTGGAATCAGATCATTATTCATTCCACTGCGTATTTAGGTGTACTGGTTCCTTCTCTTCATCCCTATGTGAACTATTTAAAGACTCATAATATCCTCCTAATTAGGTTGCTGTGAGATTATTATTGGAAGGGACCAGTGTTTTCACAATGACCATGAAACACACGTTTAGTAGAAAACTAAAGAGTTTGTTTTAGAATGGTTTAACATAAAAAGAATTGGCATGCAGTTAAAATTTATTTATGAAATGAAGGCTCTCAATTATAAAATGATGGAAGACTGTTCTTTCAATGGCATAATAAAAACAGTCAGCCCAACAATGTCATGCCATAATTTGCTCAATATGATCCCAAATTCTCAAAATGTTGTGCAAGTATTGTTTAGTATCCAAAATTGAACAGCATACATATTAGCATTCTAATTTAATAGATTGCTTTATTGTTGCCTACAGGTATTATTACAGTAGGTTTTATTTCAGGCATATGGATGAAAATCTAATACTTCAGACATAAATAGAGATGAATATAATGAGATTGCCTGTGACTTCTTCCCATGGAGCGATTGATCCTAACAAAAACTGAAAAGTGCTCAGTAGAAAGATCTTATACAAGAAGCAATTTGAGTGTTCTTCCTTCAGGAGACTCTGAGTTTTAGCCCTTTCCATATTTGGAAGATTTTGTGGTTTTTATAAATGTTTGATTAATTTAATTTATAAACTCAGTTATAGGACAAAATTTGCATTATATCGTGACAGTTTAGATTTCAACAACAACAAAAATACTAAATCAGAGATTTCATTGGACTTTTCATATCAATGCAAACCTGCCTATGCATAAACTTCCATTTCATTTAGCAAAATACAAGTTTAAAAAATAATTGGTGTGTTTTGTTTAAAAAGCTGATGTCAAAAATTTATCATTTTTTATGCCTTTCAATTAAATTTTTTTCATGGATTTGCAAGTAACATATTAAGACTTTAAAACTTACAGTTTATTTTAAAGCTAACAGTTTTGATTTTGATTTGATCTTTCTAGTCCATAATTTCTGCCATATAGCTAAAATTTTGAGTTCCATTGAGCTTGATCAAAAAGCCAAACTAGCTGTGATTCATAACCATGTCATGCTTCCCATTGCTTATTTTCTGTCTGCCTCCTGTAGTGCTTAGATATTCTGTATGTATTTGATTTGTTTCACTCCAATATATGTGTGTATATGTGAATAAGAGATGTGTGTGTGAATGTGGGTTGATGAGTCATTAAAACCATAAAGCTTGCTAGTGTTACTAATTTCTGACTTTTATCTTTAAAAAAAGTCTCAGCCTAGCCTTGTACAGAGCTGCTTTCAAAATTTAATGGATACCAACTGAAGTTGAAAAGTCAGCCAAAAGTCAATTATGCTGGAGAGTAGAAAAAAATCAGCAGATTGAGATTTAGACATTAATTGTTTCATACAAAATTATTACAAGGCCATTTCCCAATGGCACAATGCATTTGTCTCACTGATCAACTGGAATTATCATATAGCAACTCTGACTGGAAATTATGATGTTGACATTGAAGGGAATTTTTGACATTTGGTGTATATCCCTAAAGATGTGATGTGTACCAAAATTATATGGAAGTGATTTTTGAGCTGTGATGTATGATTATAAATGGATCAGACTATTAATTTTAACAAGAGATGTCAAAACCAAGTACTTTGTAGAGTACAGATTAAATTACAGTATCAAAATGCTGATACAACCACAGAAGTACCAGAGTTGACAATGTAGTAATTTTGAAATTAATAAAATTATGCAAAATAAATTCAGGTACAGGGAAGAGGGAAGCTACATTCAAAGCATTAGCATCTGATGCTGTTTTCCAGAGTACAGAGTACAGAATTAAATCTGTCATTTGGGCTATATGGATCAAATTTAAAAACTGAAATAGTTGCTCTTTACATTAATTTGTCTTTTGTTATCTTATGCTCATTGTCTATGAAGTCCTAGTCTTCTTCTGATCTTGTGACTGCAGCCTCCATTCTAATTAATGATTGAACCAAGCATGAACAATCTTGCACAGTAGTATCCCCCTTTTATGTCATTCCTCCCTGTGCTACAGACCATAACCACAGTATTACAAATATGGGGTGTTCTCTCCAGCCTGAAACAGTTACTCATACTCTTGTTCTAGATGGTGCCTTAGTTAAATAAAGCTATTCCTCAGTAGAGACACACTGGTCTGGCTTCTGTCTGCAATAATCTGATACTCGATTGCATTTATTCCAGTGGGAAAGAAAGCAGCTATTCCAAACCCAAAAGGTTGATATAGGGCCTTTGCAGACCGGCCCAAAGGGTTGGGGTGGGACGGGGCAGCCAAACACCAGCTGCCCGAACCCCATGCCAATGCCGTCCTGACACTGCCTGCCATTACGCACAGCGCATGGCATCAGGATACCCTCCTGGCGCAGTGTTCTGACATGCTATACTGAAAAGGGTGAGGAAAAGCCACGTGCCAGCTCTTAGGGCAGCCTTTTGCTTCTCCTAAAAGGGGGAGGCAAAAGGGAGGATCGGGGCCATGCCATGGAGTTGCCGCGGCACCAATCCGCTGCTTTCCGGGGTGGCCCAGAACTGCCTGTCTGCAGAGGCCCATAGTTTCTTTATAGCAAAGTCTTTGCATAGACCATGAAAGGCCATTGAACAACCTTAAAGACGTGGGAGAGGCAACACATCTAATAGTCCTGATGAAGAATCTGTACTCAGGACAAGAGGCTACTGTCAGAACAGAACACAAGAGAAACTGAATGGTTCCCGATTGGCAAAGGAGTCAGACAAAGCTGTATCCTTTCACCTTATCTGTTCAATTTGTATGCAGAACATATTATCAGAAAAGCAGGTTTGGACACAGAAGAAGGAGGAGTGAAAATAGGAGGAAGGAATATTAACAATCTAAGATATGCTTACGACCTCATAGTACTAGCAGAAAACGTCACAGTCCTGGAACACCTACTAACGAAGATCAAACAAGAAAGTGCAAAGGCAGGCCTAATGTTGAAGATAAAGAAAACAAAAATAATGACCACCAAGGACTTTCACAGTTGCTATACATTTTTCCTGGGCCCATGCAAGGAAGAATGTTAATATTCATTGTCACATCTACTCACAGGGGATGGGTGTAGGAAAACGTTCTGATTGCTTTGAAATGGTACCCATCAAGTTCTTTAAAAACTAACTCATAGACCAAGAAGACTAATAACTTGATGACTATTTCTTTACTGTTTGATTCAGCCTCTGTTTTTAGAAATGACAATCACTGATTACATCAACCTTACAGAATGCCAACTCAAAGTGGATGAAATATGTGGCTAATAAACAGAAGAGGTTTTGAATCTAATCACATATTGTTCCTTTTATGAGAATAATTTAAAATGGGATTGGACTTCAAAATAATCTTTTCCACTGTGACATGTGAATGAATGATACTTAAAGTTCATTTTGTTATTTCAAATCAATTAAAAGTACAGTAGTTTATTCACATTATAGGAATGTGAAATAACTCATTTTGGTTAGTTTCTAAAAACAGTAGACTCATACCTCTTATACGTTTATGTGCAGACACCCACCAGGACTTGTAGAAATCCACATGCATACTTTATATCTTTGCAAGAAAGCATATCTACATATGTCAAAGCAGAATTCTTGATTGCCAGCTGTATAATTTAGCCACCCAGTTACACCATCTGACCACTGCCTCACACACACACACCCCAACATTTCTATCTGCCCTTTCATTTGTTACAATTTTTGCTGTTGAACAAACACTCCAGACCCACTCCTTGTACTTTTTAAATGTTCATGAAGGGGAAATTTCCAGTCAACTGTAAAATTTGGAAAAGCTGGAAATGCTTCACCTTTTAGAATTATCCTTTCCATAAAATTCTGAGGTTGCACATAGTTTAATAGATAAGAGTTGGAATTGAATTAATTCTGCATATATCTCTTTATCCCTTTAGGATAAAATACAATTGTATATCAATCAATTTTAGTATTAATATGACTTTTAAAAATTATTCTGTCCAAGTCACAAACTGAACCAGACACGTACATAAGTGGTCCCTCAAAATTCTCCATTATTTTTGTGGGCAGAAAATTTGGGAAACTGATAATTTTATGTAATTTACCTAATAAGGAATGGGTGGGATTGTATAAGCAGTAGCCATTTCATTAGTAGCTTGGCAACTGTTTTGCATCCTCCATAATTTCAAAGAGCTAATGTCTTTCCTAGTTACTACCCTTGTGTGTGTAGAATTCATATGTAGTAAAAAAAGAAAAAGAAAGAAAAGTACCTTCCTCTCTTGATAGCTACTTCTCCACATCACCATCACCCTGATTTTCAGCCTTTCTTCTAGACTATCTCTTTGCTGAATTCTCTGTATAACTGAAAAAATGTAAATCCTTTGACATGTAATGTAATTGACAGAGTGGCATTATAAGATGACTTCTGCTATTAAGAAATTCCTGTGGCTGGTTTGAATGAAGGGACACTTTTCTATTTACCCAAAAGAGCATTTGTAAATACATCCCCTTCTTTTCTTTAGTCTCTTTCTAACGCAAGCTTGGATGCATCAGCTAGAAATGATTGAGATGAACATTCAACTGTGTTTCAGCCTGCAGCACAAAGAAGAAGCCGCGTCCATTAAAATGACTAATGATCTTTTAAAGTTCTGGTTTTGGCAATGTATCATTATTTGTCCTATTAGGCAGCAGTGTCAGATCTGATAAAATCAAGATCACCCAGAAAGAACCTGTCCTGTTAACCAATTTCAACCTTCAAGCTTAATGTGTGCGTATTTCAAATACCAGTGTCCCAGATATATCAACTGTTGCGTCCGCACAAAGGACACCGACTCAAATTATGGATGAAAAATTGGCCACAACTTTATTTGTACAGGGTCTGACATATTAATTATTATATCTAACAAATATTTGTTTAACCACAATTTCAAATATTTCTTAACAATAATTTATTTTGACGCATGCCCAAATGTTCTGGGCGCAAGTGCTGTAAAATTAAGCTTTTCTGGGCATGCGTCAAAACTTCAAGTGAGTAAATCACATAACAATTTATAATCCCCTCCCAACCGGATATGACGTCAAAGTATTTTATGACGCAATCACTTTATGACGTCATTAGCTTAATATGACGTCATAATGCATTTGTTTAATCTCAATGACATATATCCAATTACTTTTTGTTCGGTTCCAATTAATAATTTCACTTAACCTAGAAATTCCCAAAAGGGGGGAGGGTTCCTTCCCGCCAACACTCAAAACTTCATAACCATAACATTGACAGACCCAACATCCTAGTTGCGACAATTATAACCTCTATCCTCTCAAATCCAAATACATTTAACATACCATAATAATACCCAATCCCTATAACATTCTCCCACAAAGTCAAATAGCCAATAACAAGAATCATAATAATAGTTGGTAATGTCGTTTACCCCAAGGAGGGCGAAAAACCCAGTCAATTACTGGGAAAATTCCCTCCCGGCCCCCCTGAGGGTGACCAGCCGCAGCCTGGGTGTCCACAACATGTTAACCAACAATTAAAGGGTGGGAAGGGTGGGTTGCTTGTCCGGAGCTAAAATGGCTGCTGCCACGAGGCAGCGCAAGGCTTTATAGCCTTGCAAATCTCGCGGCGAAATCCCGCGAGACTTCCAAATCTCGCGGGACCACAGCCGCGAGATAACCCCCATTGGCCAGGCAGACAGGAAGAGGCGGGCCTTCCTGTTCACCTGGCCAATCATGCGTCGATGCCCTTTTAAGGCAGACGCAACAGAAGGCCCCCTCCCAACTTGTCAGGGGGGGGTCTTTCTTTGCAGGAAGAACAGCCTCAAAACAAACAGAAACCTTGTCAATCCTGAAAATTGAAAGGCTGAATAGGAATGGTGATTCAGTAAGGTTATTAAATGTTAATAAATGCTAATACATTACTTTCTTTGTATACATAGTATAAACTAAATTTTAAAAGCAATTGCAGCTTATTTTTATAGTTTTTTTGTGGGTTTTTCGGGATGTGTGGCCATGTTCTAGAAGAGTTTCTTTCTGACGTTTCTCCAGCATCTGTGGCTAGCATCTTCAGAGAAAACTGGAATGGAGGAGAATGGGTCTATATATACTGTGAGACCCTGGGTAGGGAGGAGTGGTTCCAGGTGAACTGTGTGTTGTTCTGTGTTGAATAGGTATTGTTCTGTTGTTAATTGCATGACTCCAGGGTGGGAGGGAATGCACTCAAGGTTATTGTCTGCTAATCCCATGTAAACTGTGTATTGTTCTGTGTTGAATAGGTATTGTTCTGTTGTTAATGGCATGGCTTCCAGGTGAGGATATGCAATCAAGGAGATTGTCTGCTATTGTCTGCTGGGAAAGCCCCTGACCCTGGTTGGTTTCCCATTTGCATTTGCTGAGTGCTGATTTTCTTATTTTGTAGGACTGGTAGCCATATCTTGTTTACTTTAAGGGTTTTTTTTTCCTGTTGAAGTTGTCCAAGTGTTTGTGGATTTCGATGGCTTCCCTGTGCATTCTGACCTGATAGTTGTTGGCATGGTCCAGAAGATGCTCTGAAGATGCTAGCCACAGATGCTGGCAAAACGTCAGAAAGAAACTCTTCTAGAACATGGCCACACAGCCCGAAAAACCCACAAAAAACTATGGATGCCGGCCATGAAAGCCTACGACTTCGCAGCTTATTTTGTTACATAACTCATTAATTTTTACCTAATGAAAGAATATTCTTTATTAAATCAACTTTCTCTTGTATAATCCCCTTTGTTAGGGTGGCAATTACTCATAGGAGGAGATTCAGCGACTACTAGACATATTTTTAAGTTGAATATGTATAGAAAAGTTCTATTTGTGTTATTTCCTTCCAGTCAGCAACAGATTGCAATGCTTTATTTCAAACCAATTCTGAAATTCTTGTTTATTTGGAATAAGACATGCTGTATGACTGGAAGCCAGACTGAAGAGGGGGGAAAGTCAATGTTCCCTTTGAAGCACTGAAGAATTAAGGTGGGGATGGAAAGAATATTCTCTATTATTCATTTCCAGATTGAAAACAGGATCATCTGACAAACAGACAAACCTGTTAGGAACATAATAGAGCAGCAAGGCTTCCGTGCCCCAGTTTTCTCCCATAATATGTCCCAAAATGTTCTGGGATTTTTTCTATGCCTGGAAACACATGACTTTTCAGCACAAAACCCCACACACATTTTCTACACAAGCAACAGTGTTTTCTGTATAGGAAACATGTTTTTTGAAGAGAACTAGAATAATTATTTATCTATGCATGTGCACATGAAATAAAAGAGGATTTACATCCCTAAAACCAGGATAACTAGACATTACTTTGATGGTGTGATCAGCAATAATTCCTTTTAAAAAAAAAACATTAAACACCATGGGTATTTAGACTCAGGTCTATGAAAGCTTATGCTACCAACTTCTCTCAGTCAGTCTCAAAGGTACTACAAGGTCTCTCTGCATACTGATCCAGACTAACATGACTTATGGGTTCATCTACATTAGAGAATTAATGCAGTTTAATGCTTTAACTGTCATGTAATTCAATGATATGGAATTCTGGGATTTGTGGTTCTGTGAAATATTTAGCCTATTCTGTCAGAGCTCTGGTTTTACAACAAATTACAAATCCCAGGATCCCATAGGATGGAGCCATGAAAGTTAAAGCAGTGTCAAACTGCATTAATTCTGCAATGTCTTTGAATTCTACCACCATGGAGGACAGGGGCATGCATCAGTTTTGATTCTCTAGCAATGATCCTAACAAAAAATCTCACACTTTCCATGCAGTAATTGGTAATAGGAGAAAGAATCGGCAGTGATGTCAAATATATGCTAGAGCAGTGGCAAAAAAACAACAATCCATTCATTACACTGAAACTGCTATCTATTCTGTTCCATATGGAGTATACAAGTAGAACCAGGAGAGTAGAATGGGAATTTGTACAAAGAAACAGAACCCCAAAGCAAATATATTCAGAAAACTGAAACTAGACTGTTTCTGCAGAGGAGAGCTGAAATCAACTGAATATTTGGTCCTTGATCCTCCCCAACTCTGAGGAAACCATTGCTCCTTACAGGATTTGTGCCTGAGTTCTCAAGCTCCAGACAGCCTTGTGTCCTAATTCTGGGAGAAAAGTGGAACATAAATCAAACTCAAAATAAATCAGACATAGGGGCACAAAGTCAATTGCTTTCATATATAAAAAAGTTATCCATGGTCATTCTATCTGAAATGAACTGCAGTGACTTACAGCAATTTCATATGACAGAATGGCCCAAATTCTATTGTTTTGTTTCAATCACAAGACTCATTGAATCAATTGCATAATAGTGAATCAACATGGAGATAAAACCCATTGATTTGATGGGTCTGCTTTAACTGGGACTAGCAATAGGATTCAGTCCACCAGTTGATTTAGGCTGCAATCCTGAAAACACTGGCTGAGGAGTCAGATCTACTGAATGCCATCAGAACTTCTGTGTGAATACAACAGAGAATTGCCCAGCATGTTAATGAAGAGAATTGGGATACAGCCAGCTCACATTGTTTTGCTACCTATGAATGAGCTTGTCCCACAACAAAATACACAGTACCACAGTATCACATTATTTTGACACCTGAAACAGAAAATGTCACCATGTTTCCCTATTCTTGGGAATAAATGTATTTACTTACTTATTTGCTTGTTTATTTGCTTACTTATTTGAATTATTTCTATTCCACGCTTGAAGCAGCTTGAAATGCAAACATAATAAATAAAAGTGTCCTGGACTTTTTGTTGCATCTAAAACCATCTGCTACCATCTGTTTAATTCAAGGGTAGGCAACCTTTCCCCTTTAAGGGCCGAGGGACTTCAGCTCCCAGAATCCCAGGAGCTATTGGCCAACATGAGACTATTGGCCAACATGGCTGAGGCTTCTGGGAGCTGAAGTCCCTCGGCCCTTAAAGGGGAAAGGTTGCCTAGCCCTGGTTTAATTGTTCAACTGGCTCTGTTTGGAGAAGTTAACTTTGCACTGGCACAAAGAAGTCCAAATGCTGTTTGTGGGTAACGAATGGCTACAAAAATCATCACATTATTATAAGTCCCTTCTTGACACATATGTATGTGTGCATGCCATAATTCCTGATGTAATCCTCACTATAAATCATGTCAAGCCATCAGGGATAAGTGATGCCCTAAACCAAGCATATGTCAACAAGGGTCATACATAAGTTGTGAAACATGTAATCAAATCTTCCCCCCGTCTAATCCTGACGTCATCTTTATGACTGATGAGGTCAGAGATTTTAAGCTGTTGATGTAAACCAATCATCCATTGTAAATGACCAAATATTGACAAATATAGTGTCCCTGCCCCACCACAGGAGGGGGCCAGCCTAGCTTGGCATCCCCCCCCATAGGACTTGTTTGATGTGAGAAACGATGGAATCCAAGTACATATCACAGCCCACCGGGGAGAGATGAACCCCATCACCCCTGTACAGATGTGGCAATTCAACCCTAATCTGGACATGTTCAAAACATGATGCTCCCATAGCTTCCAACCTCCTCAAAACACCCTGATTCACCCAGAGACGAGCCACGTTAATGGCAGAGTCTTTCATTGCACCGGGCCAGGTTCATCGCGACAAGAGCTTGGTCCATAACAAAACTGTGCCCGGCAACTGGCGTTGTACTTCATGGAGTTCCGCGATGATCCTTTGGACTAACCACAATCCAGGGGTCTTGACCAAATCATTCTTGCCCAGATGGATGAGGAGTATCCGAGGAGATGGGAAGGTATCAGCCAACTCGATGATTTGGGGAAGGAGGGCCCCCCATAGCATCCCTCTCCGCCCGAACCAGTGAATGTACCCAAATTGCTCCAAACCCAGACCCAGGTTTGGAACTCAGCCCAACTGGAGAGCATGTCGTTCGGCCCAAAAAACGAAGCTGTGACTGACAATCCATATGTCACCCCGATCTCTACCTGCTTAACAGAAAACCACACATTAGAATATTGAGGAATTATCATTCGGCCCCCCCGGAACTAGAAGTCAACATCTAGCCAACCTAAGGGTGAACGTAAGCTTTAAATGCTCCAGAGCACCATCACCCAATATGTTGAATCACAGCATTGCCTAGGCCATGAGCTGCCGCAGCCGTGGCAACTCCAATCCGAAATGAATGAGAAGAAAATTGGGCTGCTGGTAAGCCTGCATGCTTCAGAGCCTCCCGCAACACTGCCCTAAATTGAAATTGCATCAAAGGAAGGCCCGAGACATGCAAAAACAAATAACCAGGGGATGATACCATATTACCATAACAACCAGAAGCCCGTACCAATATAGACAATAGGGGGGAAAGCCAGGAGATGCAGTTTAATGAGAACTGGGCCACACAATTCCCATCCCTGCTCTATTTCAGTTGTGCATATTGAACTAAATTTTACTCTCAGAATTTAGTTACACCCTTAGGTAAAAAGAAAGAAACTATTGAAACAACAGGTTAAGTTTTCTTACAAGATATGGAGAGATGAAAGGAATGCTTGCAATTGCTGTCCTAGAAGTTTATCACAAGGAGGCAAAGTCTCCAAATCCCGTGCAAAAATGGGATTTAAAACCCCGGGGGGAAAAAACAAAAAAGTGAGTTGATTTACAGACAATGAGCAATAACACGACATTAACCTATACAGAAAGGTGACAAAATGCACTTCTTTTTACTTTTGGAAAATCCCCAAAATAAAAAGAGTGTGTTTTGTTGCCTTTCTGTATGGGTTAATGTCACGTTATTACTCATTAACCCCAACGTTGTCTGAAAATCAAACCATTTTTGCAGGTTTTTTCCACTTTCTGTGTGGATTAATCTCAGACATTGTCTGAAAAACAATCCACTTTTGTGGATTTTTTCCAGTTTAAATCCCGTTTTTGCATGGGATCCCACCTGTGTGATAAACTCCCTAATAATAAAGCAAGCTTGTTTCTATTAAGTTCTTGTTCTAATTATCTTCCTTAGATTCTTAAAATGATTTGACCCCCCTAATGACCCTGTAATAACATGACACAACAACAACAACCTGGTTCAGCCAAATCACAACATTTGATGATATGCAGAAGGATCTTCTATATGCAATGTCTGTTTTGCAGGTGCCCTGCTTCAAACACAACACTTTCCATGAGTGGGTTGATAATGGAAGCATAACTATTTTCTCTTTGTAATCTTTCCATGTTTCCCTGACTCTTCATTACCACCAAAACATGAAGCCACTTCCCCCCAAAAAAATCATTTAAGGAAAGAAGGACATAACATGTACAATCCCTTTCAACTGGTAGTAGTAAGCCTCTTCATGCTGAAAGCATCCAAAGGCATGTAACCCATCTCTAGATTAAAACACAATACAGCTATGGTTATAACCAAGGAAGTCATTTTATTGTTTTGTAATTAATATTATTGTTATTAATGTTGTTAATGTGATTATTGTTATGTGTTGTTTATGTTTTTGTTGATTTTGGTGTCAAATGTCCATTTGTTCAATAGAAAGTATGTGGGGAACGCAACATAGCTGCCATTAGAGCAAGCATGATGAAGAGGTACATAATGCTTGCTGCCCATACTAAGCTCTGATTAGAGATGGAAAGAGGCTTAACTATGCTGGATAAGCCTGATTGCTTGGCAGCTGGGCCTGATTAGAACATGGATCAGATGTCACATCAGGGAACTGAGCCATGTCTGGTGTAAACTAGACAGAACAGTTTAGACTTGATATGGAGCATCTCTTTACAAATTTATTAGTAATGGGATCCATGATTCAACAGCATGATACATTTTTTTTAAAAAAATGAAGAAACTAGGCATTCGGTGCACAATAATATATTTCTTGTTCATGATTTTGATAATAATAATGCTTTATTGCAGCTGCTACTTTTATTTATTTTCATAAAACATGCAATGCAGTTATTTAGTTTTCCCCCAGTAAGAGGTGCAAAGTGGAGGAAAATATTGTTAAACTTAAAATATGGGTACAATTTTTTTCATGAAGTTGTACTTTTGGTTATGTGTGATATTTAAATAAAACAATAAATATTACAGACAACAATATACATATGAAAAATTACTCCTAACTGGACTTGGCAACTCTATCAACAATGTAATAATATGTTCAAATTCATATCCTCCCACCCCACACATCATTTTTTCAAATTATCTATGTTTTATGTTTTCTATTGTTCTTTCAGTCTTCTTTAAATATAAGTCCAAATCAACTTGAAAAAGCAAAATTCCAGAACAATCACTTTGAACAGTAATTTTGGAAATGAATATTCACAATATAGACCAAGTTGTACTTACACATTGATAAAACATTTCTAGCACTTCAATATTTTTTTTACCCAAAATATTAACTGATTACTTGGTGGATGATAGGGAGAACACTTCCTGTTTACAAAGGTAATAAAAATAGACCATATTTCAATACAAATTGTCCTTTTTCTAGTCTTCTTCTGAAGCTGCATGTCAACCTTTTTGCTAGTACCATTGTTGCTTTTGTTCTGTGCCTTCAGGTCGTTTCCAACTTATTGTGACTCAAAGGTTTCATAAGGGGTTTATCAGAGGGTTTTCTGGGGCTGAGAGTGTATCTCATCCAAGGTCACCCAATGGGTTTCCACGGCTAAGAGGAATCAAACCCTGGTTTCCAGAAATGTAGTCCAATGCTCAAAGGGGTTTGGCATTTCTGGATTGGCAAGGAGTACAGCAAACTCCCCCATTCATCCTATAAATGTGTTTTATATGCTTAAGGAAGCCATAACATAGTTACTGAGTATTTGCTAGTTAATCAAGCAGGCTTGTGGCTATCTAATAATAACAATAATAGTAACAACAACAACAACAACAACAACAAATCAGTAATTGTAGCTTCTCTAGTAAGCTGGACAAGGCCAGCTCACACTGAAGGGATCAATAAGAACAAATCTATTTTAGAATGTGTAGGAACCTGATCTTTTGTTAGTTAAGACAAGGAGATCTCACTCCGATGCCTGGGAAAGTGTCAGCACCTTCTAGAACAAGGGGAAAAGTATATTTAAAGACAGAGAAAAATCAAATAATTGGTCTCATCTGAGCAAGTGCATTTGGTCATAATGCAGCCCAGAAAACTGCATAATTGAGATGATGTTCTGTACATTATGGGGACTCTGGTGGATAGCAGCTTTAAAGAAGAACTGCTTTGTTCAGCTAAGGCATCTGAACTAACTTTGCTTTGTCTTGGGTTTTATTGCTGCATCCCACTTGATAGTCCATGTGATCAACAAATGACTGGGTGCAACTGTGACTACATTTCATTTTGACAATCCTGAAAAGCCTGAAACTCAAGCTCAAGTTGGCTTGGAAAATGAGTGGATCAGGGCTCTGGAATCATTACAACCACTTTCACATTTATTTTGAACCAGTTTTGTCCAAGATTTCCACTGGACTGCTGTTTCTAATCTTTTGTTGTTGTTAATTGCCTTCATATCAGTCTTGACCCATGACGACCCTATGGATGAGACATGTCCAGTCCCTCCTGTCCTGCACTGCTCTGCCCAGCTCCTGAAAACTCTTATTCATGGTTTCTTTAATAAAGTCCATCTATCTAGCATGTGGCCTTCCTCTCTTTCTGCTTCCCTCCATGTTTCCTAACAGTATTGCCTTTTCCAATGATTCATGACTTCTCGTGATGTGTCCAAAGTACGGTAGTCTAAGTCTTGCCATCTTGGCTTCTAGGGATATCTCTGGCTTGATTCTGTTCTAGGACTCATTTGTTTTTCTTTTTGGCTATCCATGGAATCCTCAGCACTCTTCTCCAGCACCACATCTCAAATGCATTAATTTTCCTCCTATCTTCTTTCTTGACGGTCCAGCTCTCACATCCATACATGGTAATAGGGAATACGATGGCTTGTATGATTCTGACTTTTGGCTGAGTTGTATGTCTTTGTATTTTAGGATCTTTTCTAGCCACCCTCCCCATTCTTAATCTTCTGATTTCTTGGCTGCAGTCCCTGTTCTGATCAATGTTTGATCCCAGATATGAGAATTCTTTTATTGTTTCTATTTCCTCATTGTCTAGTTTGAATATGTGTAAAGTCTCTGTGGTCATTATTTTTGTTTTCTTTATGTTCAACATTAAGCCTGCCTTTGCATTTTCTTCTTTGATCTTCCTTAGTAGTTGTTCAGGTCTGTGAGTTTCTTCTTTGATATTCCTTAGTAGTTGTTCCAGGTCTGTTTCTAACCTAGCAGCTGCTATTAACATAGTATGAAAAGTTCATGTTATGAATTTTGGTTTCCTTCCTCAAAAATGGGTAAGATGAACATTTTTCCATTGACATAACAATATTGTTGTCTTATATGGGGCATGATTTATATAATGTTACTTAATAACTACTACTGAGGAAGATGTGAAAGCCAGATCTGGTAAAATTAGCTTCTTTCCCCATATCTTCAACAAAATAATTGAGAAACAGACTTACCGAAAGTATTGATTCCAAGCAGCATTTAGTGGCACCAATGACTACATTTGGTGTAGTCTCAGTACATTGAACAGAAATACTTGTAATTGAAAGGGAATAACTGATATATTTATTCCTGAATTACCTTCCTATATTTCTTTTCATCACATTGTAGATGCTTAAGTAGCTATGAACAGGAAAAAATATTCATTGTTTTTTGTTTGTTGGCTGAAAGGTGGCTTTCCTTATATTACAGAAAGCCAGCTGGGGACAATAACACAGAGCAAACCATTATGTGCAGTTTTTAATGGGTATATGTCCATCCTAGAATGCCAAAAAACAGCTTTTCATGAAAAAAAAGTATTTGGATACTAAGACATTTTTAGGAAAAATGCTGGTTTGGGACAAAAAATGGCAAACTTGTAAAAAATATGGCTATATAGAATTTGTTTTTCCCCAGCAAAAGTGTAGCTTTGACAAAATGTGTCCCCCTCTGGACCTCCTGGTCCATTTTGGACTGCTTCTGGATTAATTTCTCAAAAATATTGGAAGGCATTCTGGCTCACTTCTTTTGGACAGCTAAAGATGGATTGCTTGAAGTATCCTTTCAGCCAATCAGAAGATCATTGGCTTATAAACTCTTACCTTTGCCCATAACAGGTAACTCATTATTAACCCTGTTTCATTACAGTAGCCAGTTCCAGGTGGATGTTGATTTTCACCTATAATATTTTTGTTTAAACTGAATTCTACACAGGAAGGTCTGACTGGGGAAGACACTTGGGTGTCAGTTAATTGTTCTTAGGCTTATGGACACTTTGGGAAGAAATGATACTTTCATTCATTTCATTCATGCAATAAGCAAGTGATTCCCCCCTCCATCAGCCTTATCAAATTGCAAAAGTATGTGAGATGGAGCAGCAGAGAAGCTGCTTTCTGCTTTCTTCTCTACATGCCCTCAAAGTACTTCCTTTCTCTTCCCAAGGTAGGTGGTCATAAAAACATGTCTTTTGTTGTGCTGGGAAAATCTTTTTGGCAAAAGGCATGCTTTTACAACCATCTCACACTGGAAGGAGAATGGAAGGGCTTCAAGGGCATGTAGAGAGGTAAGCAGAAAGCCACTTCTCTGCTGCTCTGTCTTGGCTTATTTTTGTAATGTGACAAGGCTGCATGTATTGTGTGTGAGAATAATGTGGGCTAGCCAAAAGACCTTTATTTCACCTGTACTGTCAGGGCAGGCTTTGAAAGTCTCCAGAGAAGGGATGTAAGTTTTTGTTTTCTTTATTCTTGCATACCAGTATGAAAAGTTTCCCCATTATGCTCTCCACTGCAGAAGAATACAAAGATTTCTCTGCAGTCTTTGAGCACAGTTTGCACTTAGTGAAAAATGAATGGATTTCCCTCTAGAAAATGTGTTTTCTGCACAGACAATAGTACTTTCTATGCAAAGCATGCTGTTTCCTTGGCAGGAAGAATGTTTTCTGTGTAGACAGCATGCCTGCCTGCTTGCAAACTAGACTGAAGATAGGCTGTTTTGCTAGCTGTATATATAACCTAAATTGTGTCTTGGGGGCAGAAACCAAGGCTTGAAAGGATTAGAAGCTCTGCTACATGGTTTCCCTGGGAGGAAGGAATAGTTTAGACTAGAAGCGGATAGTTGAGTGATTGCTGTAAATGTGCTAGACAGATGGATTTGCCAGTGCTCCCTTGTCTCCGGTGGTTTTGAGCAATCACCCTTGGCCCTAATCTTCTCATCGCTCTTGGTAAACAAAAGGGATTATACTGGAACCTTGGGGAATCCCATCATGGTGGGTGGCTTCTAGACCCTGGCTAGCCCTAACTGTTTTTTCCATGTGCGAGCAGGTCAGACCTCCATGCTAGGTCACCCTCTAGCTTCCCTTTTAATATTAATTTGATGTAGAACTATGAGGGGCAAGCAGAGGCCTGGCCAGGGTAGCAAGCTTTTAAAATATCTTGACAGGAAAATGAATGTAAACAAATATTATTTCCCTCCCTTCTCCAGAACCATTTGCCACATACATTCATCTTTTGGTTAGAACTCCCCCACTCAAGAAAATTGATGGCAGCCAGAAGGGGGAGGACAAGGTAATGGAGAGCTTTATTAAATCTATGGAAAGCCACATCATCCAATAGCCAGAAATCACTTTCAACAGAAATCTTCAAAATAAAACATTTGTTGTTTTTTTTTTAAATAACTCTGCATCAAGGAACCAATTGGTTTGTCCTTCTTGTATGTGTTTGAAACACATACTAGCAGTCAGCAAAGTAGTGTTTTTTTACTTTTATTTTTAAACTGTAACACAATGTCTTTCAAACCACATATTTATCACAATTACTTAAAATCTTGGATCAGAATTAGTTTCTTTAAAAACTGTTATTCAACATTAGCTGATGTATTTTAGCTGTCTTGGATGAATATCTTGCAACATCAGCTGATATTTTTCGTTAATCTGCAAGTTGAATAAATTTATCAAAAAGCAATGTTTTCCCAATGCATTTTGTTCTGACTGCAAGGCCATTCTCCATCTCAGTACATGCACTTTACTATATTCCATATATCTTTGTCTGGCTATTTTATTCTTAGGGAAGGAATGATTAAGATAAAAACAGCTATGTATAACTTTGTACTTATCCCCCCCCCCTTTTTTTTTAAAGTAGATGAATTGCTTCTGGCTTCTAAGGCTTCTCAAGTGACATAACCTATCTACCAAACAGAGGATGAGTCATTGCTTTGACTGAGAGAAACTGAAAAAAAAATACATTATTCAACTACCAAATACATTTTGTTTATTTTCACCAGATCGATCTGGACAGTTTTTGTTGTTGTTGTTGTTGTATCCTAACAAGGATGCTAATACCTGTACCACCCAGCAGACTATTGCAAATGTAGCTTAACACTGTCACTAGACACATCTTGTTTCCTTATGATGTATACAAGAAAACGCTAAGACTAGGCACCAGTATTTTAGAATACATCCAGATTTTTGCTAAGAATATGTGGCTCTGTGGCTATATATGTTGCAGTGCATCTCTGGCCCTATCTACATGAACCAAATAAAAAGTCCTCCTTCTGTCCTCTCAGTGATCAGTCTGGCCAAAGTAGATCCCAATTCCTGGTTCTGTGCAAACTATTCAGATCATATCTGGCCAGTTCAGCACCAGACTTAAGGTTCACCACCCCTAAAACTGTTTTAAATAAATCACCTTTTACTCCACATCTTCTAGAAAAATCTGGAGTCCTTCAAGGCAACACTAGGTGGCTGTTTACAACGCATCCTCCCGTGCCACCTGGCACCAGCACCAGTGGTGCAAGTCACTCATTCTGAGGTCAGGATGAGGTGCCCAGCCATGTTATTGTTGTTGGGTGCCTTGTTCTCATCTCAGAGTGAGTAATTCATAGCAGCAGTGCCGGCAGCAGGCAGTAGAGTGGGGTGCATGTGCAAACAGCCACCTAGCACTGCCACAGAGTGGCCAAGGTAACAGGGGGCACTAGCAGCAGCTTCTGAGCACCTGGAGTATTCTGGCCCATATGGATGCAGCCTCTCAGAATTCAGATACTCTTACTTAGGGAGGTACCAGTAATCTCATACTCTCAAACTATCTTAATATGGCTGGGAGAGTCTGATTAATCCTCTGTCATCCCACATTTTCAACTGCTTTTAAAATACTCCAATTCCTCTCTTCTCCTCTCTCTTTCCCCTTTGACATCAGCTTACTTCAACTCTTGCACATTGAGTTCAAAGTACAAAAGAAGTTTGCAGTCCATTAACTCAAGCAGAGGTGAGAGGAAAGGGGGCAGGATCTTGCCCTTTATGAAATTTGCATTCCAGAATCCTCACATGGATTGTGGATGTATCTGAAAAAATGTGCACATTAAGAAACATTACTGTGTTAGTCTGGAATACCAGTATGCGAAGGGATCTTGTAGCTGCTTTGAGACTATGTGAAAGAAGTTGTAGGAATTATGGTGCAACTTCTTTCTCACATTTAGTCTCAAAGGAGCTTCAAGATTACCTAAACATTCAAGCAATATGTATAATTTAAAATAAATGCATACATTTGCCCCCCCCAAAAGGCAAAAATATGGGTGGATCCCTTACCCCCAACCCCAACCCCCCTAATAGAACCAGCTTGGACCCAAAATAAGGTGAGAAAGAGAGCAGAGCTTATAGATGTGCAACCCCCCTTCCTCTCTTTATATATATATCCCACATTTTCCCAGTCTGGGAGTCAAGATAGCTTTTGTTGTTGTTGTTGTTTTGTTGTTAAATGCCCTCAACCCATGGCAATCCTATGGATCAGACATCTCCGAGACCGCCTGTCCTCCACTGCTCTGCTTAAATCCTGCAAACACATACCCATGACCTTCTTTATAGACTCCATCCATCTAGCATGTGGCCTTCCTCTCTTCCTACTTCCCTCCACCTTTCCCATCATTATTGTCTTTTCTAATGAGCCATTTCTTCTCATGATGCGTCTGAAGTATGACAACCTCAGTTTGGTCATCTTGGCTTCCAGGGAGGTTTCCGGCTTGATCTGCTCTAGGATCCATTTGTTTGTCTTTTTGGCTGTCCACAGGGTCCTCAACACTCTTCTCCAGAAATACATCACAAAGGAGTTGATTTTCTTCCTATCATCTTTCTTAACTGTCCAGCTCTCACATCCATACATGGTAATAGGGAATACAATGGCTTGTATGATTTTAACTTTTGTGCTGAGTTGTATATGTTTGCATTTTAGAATCTTTTCTAGTTCTTTCATGGCCACCTTCCCCATTCTTAATCTTCTTCTGATTTCCTGACTGCAGTCCCCATTCCGGTCAATGTTTGATCCCAGATGTGAGAACTCTTTTACTATTTCTATTTCCTCATTGTCTAGGTTGAACTTGTGAAGGTAGTTGGTGGTCATTATTTTTGTTTTCTTTATGTTCGACATTAAGCCTGCTTTTGCATTTTTTTCTTTAATCTTCCTTAGTAGGTGTTCTAGGTCTGTCAGATTTTCTGCTAGTATTATGGTGTCATCAGCATATCTTAGATTGTTGATATCCCTTCCTCCTATTTTCACTCTTCCTTCTTCTGTGTCCAAACCACTTTTCTTATAATATGTTCTGCATAGAAGTTGAACAGATAGGGTGAAAGTATGCAACTTTGTCTGACTCCTTTGCCAATTGGGAACCATTCTGTTTCTTCATGTTCTGTTTTGACAGTAGCCTCTTGTCCTAAGTACAGATTCCTCATATTGTTGGCACTCCCATATTTTTGAGTGCATTTCATAGCCTTTCATGATCTATGCAGTCAAAGGCTTTGCTATAGTCTATAAAGCACATGCTGATTTTCTTTTGAAACTCCCTGCTATGCTCCATTAGCTATCGTATATTTGCAATGTGGTCCCTAGTGACTCTTCCTTTCCTGAACCTCACTTGGATAGTTAAAACCAATACAGCTTTAAAATTCATATCTTATACAAACTAAAAATAAGTTCTATAATTAAACTAATAGGATTAAAAGCAGTTAAAAGCAAGACCAGGAAACTACAAATAAGCCCTTCAGCACATTCTGAAAGGTGTCTTTGCCCCTCAACAATCAGTTGTCAAATGCCATCTGAAACAAAAAGGTTTTGCTTTCCAGCATTGAGATTATTATACTAAAAACAGCTCCTGTTGTTCTGCTTAAAAGCATACCATCATTTTAGCAGGTCTGCAAATCCTACTACATTTTTCCTATCATTAGCTTCAAGCATTATCTTTTACTGTTCTAAATTGTTTAGACTGATTTTATTGTATGCCACACTGGGATAATTGCAAATAGGAAGGTGTGAAGGACTGAGGGGAGTTATGACACACCTGTCACCATGATCCCCACAAAAACTAACCTAGTTGACAAAAAAGCACACTGCAAGCAGCAACAAGAAACAGGAATGGCTAGAGGAGGTGCAAAAGAGAAAAGCATCAGGAAAAATGATATAATAGAATTGAGTAAGAAGATGAGGGAAATGTGGATTTAGTGAGAAGAGCAGGAGTGGAAGGAAGGAGCAGGGAAGAGAAGGCAGACACAGAAAGGGACAGGGCAGGAGAAAGTGAGTATAAGGGCAGATGAATCTGGATAAAGTTAGCAGCAGTAGTGAGAGAAGATGTGAAAGGGCAAGGTGTTCATGCAGGAAAGATTATAAAGCAAACAAAAAGTTTGAGTGGGAAGAAATAGAAAAGAGAGGTGGATAAGAAACTAAGCTAAAAAGGATGATAATGGGTTATGACCCTATACAGGGGGATACTCATTCTGTGGAGGGAAAAGATATTGGAACATTTATACTCCAAGAAACAAGGAAGATTCCCCAATGCTTTTTGGTTGCTGTTGTCTATTTTATTTTATTTTATTTTATTTTATTTTATTTTATTTTATTGACACTTCCTGAGATACAGAGCTTGGGTACCCTGACAAACTTGGCTCACAGCTGTTCACTATCGTAGTGTTTGTTCAGATTGAATAGATCCTCAGGCAAGAGCCAACCCATTTTTGGTGATAGGAGTGGGCAGAGTCACAGATGGGATATAGATATTTTCATAATCATCATCATCATTGTCACCATCATCATCATCATCTGGGGAAGTGTAAGGAGGTGATATGCTACACTATAATAAAGTAAACCCAATTGTTACAAGACAGGAACACAAGTCCATGAAAGAAAAAAAGGTGCATAGAAAAGGAAGCAAATGGATCATCAGCTAACTCCATTTTCTAATCCATGAAATCCAAGAAAAGTAATGGGTCTGAATCCAGCTAAAGTGACAACTGAACCAATGGGATCTTGGCAGATCAACCCAAGTTCTATTGATTCAATGGGTTTACTCTAGTTGAAACCAAGAATAAGTAATCATGATAGAGTGATAATCCACAGATTATTTCTCTATAGATCAAGCAGGCCCTATGTGATTTCCAGAATATAGCTTCAACTGAATCCATTTCTTAGCTACCTGAATAACCAGTCTTTCATAACTGTTACAATATAAAAGCAGTACAATTCAACAAGCATTAATATCATATTAATTATAAATGAGTGTAATTAAAACTAGATATGGTAAAATATAATTTCAAAATGTCAGCAGTATTGCCACGTGTCAGGGTACCTCCTGGAGTTTCAGGCAGTTGCTATGCCCCTCTGATTCTCCAAGTAGACTGATACATTCCAGGGAGTGCAACACTGGAGGAGAAGAAAGTTTGATTTTACCAAAATTTGCTCCTCATTGCCTTTTCCTTCTTATCCCTTATTCTCCTGCTCCTGCTCCTCCTTATTTGAGCATTTTTCAGGACATGGAGGCAGAAACTGAAAATGAGGTTTCATGTGCAATTTTGTACAATGGAGGAGCAATTCTCACCTTAATATAAATGGTCAACTTTATTAAGTTTTTACTGGGCATTGTTGGACTTACTGTCCTTTCCTTGCCTAATATCCACAAAAGTCATAACTCTTTCCTTATTCAAACTCCATCTTTCTGCAACTGCTGGTTTTACTTCTGTGTTCCATATATGTTGTCACAAATGGTAATATTGAAATGATAGCAGAGTGAGTGAAGAATGGCTCCAAGACAGAGGAAGGTGCCATGATATGCAATTTGCTGTTGCAGACATTATAATTTACTGTATTTGAGCAAAAAATAAATAATATGAAAGAAAATATGATCAGATGTAATATCTTCTCTTTCAAAAGGAAATGAGAAAACTACATTAGCATAAAATAATTGTAATTGGCTCATTACTTGCTAGCTTTTCTAGCCACCCTGCCAGGGCAATTTTATATAACGCATGTTTGCATGGCCAAAATCAGCAGCTGCATTAATCTGTCTGGAATTCTTACATATTGGGGATATAATTTTGCCCATTAATAGGTTTGTCAGTACAATATTGCCCCATCAGGAGCAAGAAAAGCTTTATTTATAGCCAAATGCAGAGCAAGAAGTGTTAAATTTCAGAAGAATGTATATATTATTATATTGTTTACTGGAGTCTATAATGTTTATGCTGGTTATTGTTTGTCACTGTCATTGTCATTATCATTTATATGGGTTGTTTTTGTCTGGCCGTTTGTGTGATCTGTATTTACAGATTATCCAGTTATAGGAAAACTACATGGAAAACTACATGGAAAACTAATGTAGACGGCAAGCTTCTGTGCTGTTGAAATTTTGTCCTGGTGCAACGTAGTATTTCATTTTGTATAATACTGTACTATCTTGTACAATTCCTTTTTATCATGTATGACATTGCTTTTATAATGGTTCTTTCTTTTTTTTTCTTTTTTTTTTTTGCTGGTCATTGACTGTAATAAATCTCATTCATTCATTCAGAAGAATTAGTATAATGACATGCTGAAGCTTCCCATAACTGAAAAATGCTGAGATGATGCTTTGAGTTCCAGAGCATCATACTACTGCTTCCATCAATGTATCACTCAAACACATCCTACCATTATCTTACCAGTTACCAATGGCTCCAGCTTACCTGTATATTAATTGGTCTGAATCCAGCTAGAGTCACATTGAATCAATAGGATCTTGGCAGAACAACACAAGTTCTATTGATTCAATGGGTTTACTCTAGTTGAAACTAAGAACTGGATTCATGTCATTCTTATTTTTTTTAAAAACCCTTCTAGGGTGTGAAAATAAGGACCTCTTGCAATTTTGGTTGCAATCAATTATCTACACAAGTAATACATGCTGAAGCCAGTGGGATTTATTTCTTTATAAAATGGCATAGGATCAGATCATGATAAGCAGCTAGAAAAATTGTTAGAGCTAAATATTCAGACATTAATGAAATCAAAGTCATAGGTTGGCTTGGAGTGTAAAGTATCATGTGTGTCTTTAATATGGCCTACTGGCATGTACATATCATGATAGGTTCTTTAATTAAATTGTAGTGTATGAGGTGCTTTACAAGGATTCTGTTTTTCAGAAGCATTACAGATCAGTACTATCAGTCAGAAAAGAGTTTGTGCATGCTTTCATGGGGAAGTAGATCTGGAATGCTGACATAAGCAGAGTGATACTATTCAGAACACATTGACCAGGTACATGACAGATGGAGATTCAGTACATTGTATCCTTTCAAGAGCTATTTCATTTGGCAGTTTAGCAGCCTTAAAATAGCCAGACTGAGTTTTTCCTCTTCCTGCTTTCCATCAAGAGTCAGTGCACTGAATCCATTCATCATATTGATATCATTTCTTACACAAATGTCCCAGTCTATGGCTAGGTAAACTCAAGCAACTTGATAGACGATAATTAAGTCCCATTAACATCAAGCAACAATCTGTGACAACACAGACAAAAAATAACTGAGAGACAACACTGTGAAAAGGTTTGAGTACTGGACAGAAAATTCAAGTATCCTGTGAATCTGCTTTTGAAAGTAGAATCATAGAACCATAGAGCTGGAGGAGGAGGAGGAGGAGGAGGAGGAGGAGGAGGAGGAGGAGGAGGAGGAGGAGGAGGAATCCCTTCTCGTCAACTAAGAATTTTCCTTGTAGCTGGCTGAATCCATAACCTGAAAGAAAGCCGGGATCAAAAAAGGACATTGTCTTTTCATTTTGCTTTTATTGCTTTTAATTTTGAATTCACACTGAGTGACAGGCCTCCCCTTTATTTCTTGCCAGCTGTATTCTCCAGTTTATCTCCTGAGTAGTTGACTGTGAACTGATCATTACATGCTGCAGAGCAAACAAATCAATAAGTCCTTTTTTGCAGTAGTGGATGGTGGAGCTATTTCAGCACTACTTCAGTGTCTATGTACTGTCAACAACAGAAATTAATTCCCAAGCAGAACAAGACTATTTGATAAATAGTGACTGAATGAATCATCATTAGCAAAGCTAGGTTTTAAAAGCATATGCAATATGTGCTGTCTTGATATCTATTCTTCAGATGTCAGTAGGTATGATCCCCAGAGCTTTTTCAGATTACAGTGTACTTTGGTTTATGCCACTTTATATACATTTAACTATAATCCAGTGGGACTCACTCACACCAGAATAAAACATCAGAGATCTTATGCCTAAGCCTAACCATTCAACAAACTCTGAAATGCCTATCTCATGAGCATTGCATAGTTTACTTCAGTCAAAAGATGCAGCCTCATATCAAATTAAGAGAGGACTAAGGGGAATGAGTAACATGTTTTCAGTAGTTAAAGCAAGTCAACATTAAGTTCAAGAGGAAAATTCAAGAGGAAGGAAGCTTTGTCCTCCTTTAGGGGGGTACAAAAAGAAATCATTGAATGATTCAGACAAATGACCCCAGAAATCTTTTCCCCATAAGTGAACTGCAAAAAGCTATTGAAACATATTAATTTATTTTGTCTTAGGTTGGTGAACCAATATTAGGCTGGTGAACAATTTGTCTTAGGCTGGTGAACCAACATACAGAAATGTTTTCAAATAGCATATCCTTCCTACAATTGCTATTGCTTGTTATTCGTTAGTTTGTTAACGTTATATCCAGAGCTTAGAAATTGGACTACAACAGCCAGAATGCCCCAGCAACATGGCCAGAGGGATTGAGAGCTATAGTCCAAACATCAGCATCATTAGGATTGGTGTCACCTGGTGCAGTTACTCATTGTGTCAGTCCCACTCCATTGACCTCCTTCCATACCACACCATACAGAATCCTTAGTAATTTTTTGTATTAATATCACTCATAAATTGTAATTCCCATATATCACTGAATATAATGATAATAGCTGTGAACTAAACTAGCAAATATTAAAAGTATACCTTTAAATTACAGTATTATATGCACAGCCTAAATGTATTTGCATATACATAGTTTCATTTGGTTAAAGTGAACATTTGGTAAAATGTGCTTTTTAAAAGAAAATTTAAAAAAATTAAATTATTCTTTTAAAAAAGACTGGAGTCTCTCCTTTCTCTTTCCCAGCTTTTCCCAGTCACACCACCTCTTCAGCATTTTAAAGGGATGCAGGTGAATGCCACAGCTTGTTTCTGCCCAAAAGCAGATGTTTGGGGATCAATGGTATCACCCTGCACTCCTTGCACCTCACTTAGTGAGGCCCCTGAATCAAAAAAATAATATTTCCAAGCTATATTTCTATCTCAAACTTTCCACCTAGTAGTCTTCACATGTATAAATATGCTGTAAACATGAATCATCCATATCTTAATTCTACTCTGCTTAATTTTCTTAGCCTCTTATGCAAATATAGGACAGTAAGAATAAATAATTAAGACTGTACTCCTGTACTCATTTACCTAGGAGAAATTCAGCTGGCTGTAATTCGGGTACAGCACATTCCTAAACAACATACCAAGGAGATAGTTCCATTAAACAATATGGACTTAAATTTTACAGATTTATCATTGAGATGATGCAATGAAAGTCAAACAACATAAAGTTGTTTGTTTCTTAATCTTTCACCTTAAACAACAAATAAATAAAATATGAGGAAAAAGGGGGATGGTGGGGAATAATAATAATAATAATAATAATGATAATTTTTATTTTTAACCCGCCCCTCTGCTCAGCAATCAGGGCGGCGTACAACCTTATAAAAACAGTAAGCAATTAAAACATTCCCAAATCCCACACCCTAACCCTCCCACCCCTTAAAACTAGATTAAACCAAGAATTAAAATGAATTTAAACATAAATACAAATAACAATATTTTGGGGCAGTATGCAAACAGTGGCAGATTGGGGAGCAGGTAGAATAAGAGAAAGAACAGTCTGTTCTCTTTTTTCATTCCATGGAATTTTCCATTCCAAGCAATTTCTAGAAATTTGCACACCTTTCAGGTAAGTGTACTTAGGTATTATTTACAAGTATTCTTAGCTCATTTCATTTAGCAAGTTTATACTAGCCTGTATACTTGAAACTCTTTTGAAGAGGGCCATTAGGTGCAGTTATTCTCTGCAAAGTGTCTTTTCTGGTTTGTCTTTTTTTTAATTTGTAGAGAATGCTACCAATCTCCAAAACATCTAACTTAATGAATTCAATAAATTCTCACCTAGACTTTCAGAGCCTTAATATGAAATTTAAGGTAATCGGTCTGAGAAAGTTCAGCTGGTTGATACATATGTTTTCTGGTTTTAAAAAGAGTTTTGCTTTTTTTTTCTTTCAAAAAATGGATAAATTGTAAATTAAATAAAACCTACTCTATGGGCTTAGCAACCACACAAGTCAGTCTTCCACTTTTCGTGGCCCATTATCTTCTGCAATCCTTGCATGCACAGACTTCTGTGAAATAACTGAACGCATAGCTGAATTACATTTTTCATTGTAAGATTGCTGGCCTTCAAAATGTGCTTAGACTCTGACTTGACAGATTCATACTGAGATCCTAATAAAGTATGAAATAAAGTATGAAAATCATTAGGTGACCTTGAACCAATAACTTCATTTCCAACTGACCTATCTCATCAGGTCCATGTTGTGAAGATAAAGTGGACAGAAGCAATACCTCCCTTGAGGAAAAAAAAAATTAAGAATGAGAATATTAGGAACAAAAAAGAATAATTAGAGAAATAAAACATTTTAGCACATTCTAAATATCTTTACTGTATTTTCCCCCAAGTTTCAACACTTCATTTTCTGTACTTCCACATCATTAGAAATTGAACTAGAATTTAATCCTGAGGATGCAATCCTAATCATACATTTTAGGTAGTAAGCCCCATTGAATACCGTTATAGTGGGTCTTACTTCTGAGTAAATTGGTCCAGAAACTCCATTTAGTTCAGATTATGGCAGCCAGGCTGGTCTCTGAGACATCTACAAGAGACCATATTTCACCTGTCCTAAAAAGGCTGCACTGGCTACCGATTAGTTTCCAGGCTCAGTACAAAGTGTTGGTTATCATCTTTAAAGCCCTAAATGGCTTGGATCCATCCTACCTTTGGGACCGTCTCCTTCCATATAACCAAACCCACACACTCCGGTCCTTTGGGAGGAACCTACTTCAGCCTGTGAAAACTAGACTATCTACAACCTCCCAGAGGGCATTTTTGGCAACCGCTCCCAGATTATGGAATGACCTGCAGGACGAGATTCGTCAGATTACCAATTTAAACAGCTTTAAAAAACCTGTGAAGATGGATCTCTTCTGGCAGGCCATTCCTAATTAGTTCCCAGCCAAGGAGTGAGTTTATCTTTTTCCCCACCCACTGCCACATCTATTGCTGACAGCATATATATATATATATATATATATATATATATATATATATATATAATTGTAAACTGTTATTTATTATTTACTGTTTTTAATCTTTCGATGTTTAATACTATTTTAAGGGGTGGGTGGGTTTAGGGGTGTACATTGTGGTATTTTATTGTTGTAGCTGCCCCGATTGCTTCTCCAGATGGGTGGGATAGAAATACATTTTATTATTGTTATTGTTATTAAATATGAATAAATTAAAATAATGAATAACTTAGTTACAAATGCATATCTATGCAGAGTGTTCAAAATCTCTGTTTAGTCCTTTTCAATCCCCCCCCCCCTAATTTCATGTACTAACTCCAATGACAGCTGCTTCTGAACCATTTTAATCCTTTCCTTTACTAAAGGAATCTATTTTCTTTGGATCTATTTTTAGTTTGTCTTCCTCCTCCTTCAGCAAATTATTCAAAAGCGTTAATCTTTGTTTTTGTTTTTTCCGCTTTATACTATTTTGTTGACTAAAAAAAATCCCCTAAGGACTGCTTTAGTGGTATCCCAGACTATGGCCATATCAACCCCCTTGCTCATGTTTTCTTTTTAAAAAATTCTTATTATAGATTTCACTTTTTGGACCACCTCTGAGTCATGTAATAGTTCATCATGTAATTTTCCAACTGTACCCACTTCCTTTCTCTTTCAGATTCAAAATTTGTATATAGTGATCTGATAGAAACCTTGGTAGCAATTCCGTATTTTTAATATCACCTACTAATGTTTTTGATACCAGGACCAGATCTATTCTGGCCAATGAATTGTGTCTGTCTGAATGGAAGATATATTCTTTCTTCAAATCATATAGATGCCTCCAGGTATCAACTAAAGCCAGGTTCTCCATTAGGTTAAAAAAAGATTTGGGTAATTTACCTTGACTATCTTTTATCTTTTTTATTGAAGTTCTATCCAATTTAGGTTCACAAACCCCACTGAAGTCCCCTATGAATATTATGTGTTCACGATTGAATTCAGATATTTTTGCCTGTAAATCTAAATAGAATTTTCTTTTGTTGTTTAATGGGCAATAGATCCTCACAATCAATATTTTTCTCTCCTTCCATGTAATTTCAACCCCCACAAAGTGACCATTACCCCCACAAAGTGACCATTTTTATCATTGAAAAGTTCTTTTGATTCCAAATAATTATTAACACAAACAATGACTTCCCTTTTCCTCTTATCTAAAAATGTTGTGTACTTTTTGCCCAATTTTTTTCTAATAATCTTCTATCCTTAATATTTTTATCAGATTCCTGAATATAAACTATATAAGTTTTTTGTTTATCAATGTATGCAAACACTTTTTCCTTTTCACTGGTGAATTCAAACCCTTTACATTCCAAGAAACTATTTTCATCTCTTAACTTTATACTGTTGGAAATTTTATGTATTACATTCTCCTTTCCCTCCTTAGATAGACAGGTTTACATCTATCTATATCATTCTACCTAAACATGTGACTCCTGTCACTCACACTTTGAGACTATGTAACAGACTTTCTCTCATGATTCTAAACAGTCTCCTCTCAGTACAGTAACAGTCTCTTCTGAGTGAGGAGTAACAGTCTCTTTCTGCTATATTAAAGATAGTAGGATTTCATCTCTTTATCCAAACCATCACCAGTTAGAATAAGATTTAGTTTATGTATTTATTTATTAAAGTCATCATTATTATTTTTAAACTACAAACTGCATGTTTTCTGTTTTTTCTGAGTAAGTCTTTATTCTTTAGGAAGACAGATTTAGAATAAATAGTCTGACTGACACTTTTGCTGTTTCTGCTGATTAAAGTAAAAGTTGAACAAGTTTAACTTTAATACTTGCATATTTTTGTTTCCCTTTAAAAGGGTTAACACCCTGGGAAACTCAAATTGCTCCCCACATATACAATTAGAGTTTTCCCATCCCTCCAAGTATCCAGAGGTTGAAAAAAAGTTATTCTAAGTCCTTACAATCTAATCACCATATTAGTCAATCAGTACATTTTCTTATTATTCATCTTCTCTTCCTATAGCATCTTCCTCTTCTTCTCAGAATCATGCTCCTACTTTCCCCTCTCTTCACTTCTTTTTGAGTCTTGCCTTGTCTTCATTCTAGTCAGTGGTCTCCTTCCATATCTTTTTCCTTCAGGGCTACCTTCTTTGATTTTTTTCAACCTTTTCCCTAAATTTTGACTATAAATCTTTAGCTTTCTCCAATGAATCCAGTCGATATATATATATATATATATATATATATATATATATATATTGTGTCTCAAAGTCACCATCACTCCATCTCTTCCCATCTGAAAGAAACTCCATGCACTTGTAATTGATCTATAAGAAAATAATAATCCCATCTGGCTCTTTTGCCGACACATCCTTAAAAATCTGGACATTT
Organism: Phrynosoma blainvillii; assembly: GCA_026167975.1. Classification (NCBI taxonomy): domain Eukaryota; kingdom Metazoa; phylum Chordata; class Lepidosauria; order Squamata; family Phrynosomatidae; genus Phrynosoma; species Phrynosoma blainvillii. Next base: position 60,986,711 of record JANUYF010000004.1, read on the forward strand.
TTTTTAATCCTCGATTATTAAATCTTTTTTATACCTGTATTGCATAATCAAATCTTGTGTCTGTTTTCTCACACAATAAAGAATTACATCCCATGGGGCATTTCAGATTCTTGCCAGTTTTGAGTTCAAATGATAGAATCTATCAATTTCCCATGGAAAATGCTGCTCTGGTTCTTCAATAAATGCAGCTAGAATAGGGATTAGAAGTTTATATAAGTTCTTTTTTTCTTGTTCTGGGATTCCTCTCAGTTTAATGCAATTTTCCCTAATTTTTATCTCCATCTTTGTCAAAATCTCATGATCCTCATTTCTTTCTTTAATCACATTATCCAATTTCATTTCTGAATGTTTAAAATCACATTCTAATTTCTCAACCTTTTCTGTAATTTCCCCCATGTCTTTAATAATTATTTCCAGATTTTGTTTTATGTCTTTCAGCTTAGTCTTTAATTCCTGTTTTATCTCCATCTTCATTTCATTCTTTATTTTTTTTCATTATGCTCTCTGATTCCATCATGAATTTTTTAAAATCTCCTCCAAAAGGATTTCATTCTGGTCCATCATTTTCAATGATGTTTCCATTGATGGTCTCCTTTGGCTCAGGATAGACACCAATGTTTGTACTGCAGTTTTCTTTCCTGATGCCATACCTTCTATCTTTATTCAATACAAAAATCAACTTGGAACCACCACCAGATGTCGCCTTTCTTATAATAGCAAACTTAGAGAGAATATTATTGTTATATTTGTGTACAATATATTATTGTTATATTTGTGTACAACAAAGAAGTAGCCTGAGGAGAATACACACTGCTTAGTGTTTTCAAGATCACTATCCAAATAAGATTTCCACTGTTTCCATAAAATTAACTATATTCACTCTTTATATAATTTCAACATCCAAGTCTGATTTCAATATCAAAATCCAAAATCTAAAGTCCAAAGTCCAAAATCCAGATTATTAGACCCCATTTGTAAATCAGTAGTAATTCAGTTGCTATTAAAAATTATATTGTTATATCTTCATTTCCTTTCCCCCCCTCCTCTTCCAAATTCATTTTAGATTCTTTTAAAGTCTCTTTTTAATACTTTTTAATGTTTATAATTGTTATATTATTTTATATTATTTGCTCTTAAGTTATTAATGCCCAAGCTTGGCCAAGTGATTAAGTGATTAATTGCAGAAAGTATTTCCTTGGATAGTTTCTTACTGCCTTTTGTATTATTTCTTCACTTCTGTTAAAGGGAAAGCAGCAGCAGCGCTAATTCAGAGCCTGAGAAAGCCGCAACTTGCCACAGACGTGTCTTGCCCCACACTCCCTCGATCCCAATCAGGTCTCCCTCTGGACTTCTGTTTTCCTTACCTCCTTGTATAGTTGTATAAAGCAGTTCTGAGATTTTCAGGGTGCAAGTCGTGCCCCCCACCTCCCCTTTATCAGGGAGATAAGATCACCTCCTTTGATATCCCCAAAGGAGGACTAATCCCCATGGCAAACTATCCTGTCCGGGAGCTACTCTAGATGGTGACCATTGCATCTGCTATTCTGCCAGAAGTATTTCTACTTTCATTTTCAAGGTCATTGTGGTGCTAAGGGCATTGAAAGAAATCCATTTTGAGGCTCACTGGTTTCAAACCCTTTGGAGATGGATGAATAATAAAGTAACAAGGTCTTATGCAGCTCCAGGATGCATGGTTTATAAGTCTGGTTCACACCAAGCCACTGATTACAGGATGGGGCAAGTAACACTCTGCAAGTAGTGTCATGAGTGGGATAAAAAAAAACCACAACCCTTTCCTAACAATTTACAAACATGCAGGAGAAAGTACAGGATAGGAAAGGGGAAAGAGAGAAGGGATTACTAAATCAAGAGGAAAACATAAAGCTTCCATCACCTGTAGATGTAAAGGCTACTCTCAAGAGAGGATGGTCAGAGAAAAGAGAAGGGTCTGCATACATTTTCTTTTTGAAAATAAAACAAAATAAAATTGGAGCTATCTGGTATATATGATGAGATCAAGAACACTGACTGGAAGACGAAGACTGGAAAGGAAAAGAGAAGACAGGGTAGCTCGCAGGAGGCTACTGCCAACATCTGGATCTAAAATTTCCCCTCACACTTCCTAATGTCCCCTAAGTTTTTTAAAGAAAAAATCCCACAAAAACATATCTGAAGACTTAGGGGCTCTTGGCCCTCAGGGCACTGCATGCATTTTGCCTACCCTTGCTGTAGATGCTGACAGAGCAAGAAGGAAAGAGTAAAGACATTAATGAGAGATCAAGGAAGATAAAGTGTAACTAGAGCATATGATTCCAAAGTGAGGTGCCTTCTTGCTCTTAGATATCTAATGTTTTCCTCCCATTTCCACCCTTTACCTCATGGAAATTAAAGAGCTTTAAAGCAAAGTACTATTTAACAGTGAAGCCAAGGTGATGTGTCACCTTCCTTTGTTCTCACTGACACTAAAAATAATTTGTCTTTCACGTCATGATCCTTTGTATGCATATTCCCATATTAAAATCAAAGTATATTTAGGGTGGCTGCCTTTTCAGTTCTATCTTAACTTGAATCTTTGGATCATGTGACAGACCCTTCAGATGGGGAAGAAATGTTGTTTCTTCATAATCCATGTTCCTGAGTTATTGCTTTTTCAGTTACTCACAGCTATCTCACAATAGGGCCATGAAGGAAAATCCAAAGTGAAAAATAAAAATCTTCGTGGCACTCCAGATTGTATTTGTTGATCCTATTAATAAAATGATTACTGCCTGACCCTTCAGACTAAATTATTCTTATGAAGTCATAGTCATAACAGAAATAATAATTACCAGGATGCAGTGTTATTAATCTTGGCTATGAGTCATTGGTCATTATATATAGTTTCACAGGTTTGGAAATCAAAATGAAAAAAGCAAAGAAGAGTTTGAGTAAATTACAGAATGTTCTTTTGAAGTTTTAAAAATCAATATATCAACACTAGTGTTTAATTCTAGGTGATATTAAGAAATGCAGTGGTCTGTGAAATACTTATGTTATGCAAAAAGTAGTTGCCAATGGAGATAGTCAGTGTTCTGTCAGATGTATCTTTGTTTATTCTTTCTGATTTCAAATATATTGAACTCCAAGGCAGCAGACAATTATATGTATTTTCCTGAGAATATGGTTAAAGACACAGTTTGTTACAAAGGTGTTCATTCCTCTCTTCTCTGCAGATTTTATGAAAGTCCACATGCTTAAGCATTGAGTCAACAAACGTGATATAACAGCACCAAATCTACTTTGGTACTGAATGCACACTTTGGATTGCTATGTATTTTTGCTCTAGAATGCATTTTATGAACTCATTTTGACCAAAGTTGATACACTTACATTGACAGGCCAGTTTTCCAGTAAGTACAGTATCAATTTGGTTTAACATTGATTTCTTGCTCTTTTTTTAACAAGAGGATATATTTCTGAATTGAATTTGTAGTTTGGGTGTTCCCTATCCCCAGGGTGTCAGCATCTCCTAAGTGATGCTCCATAGCTAATGCCAGAGGCTGGTTCCAACTAGTAGTTTATTGTAACTTCATTATTGTTATGAGCTTATTCAGTCATTTTCTGTCTTCAATCTGATAGTCTGAATTATGTTACAGTATCATATTCTTCCCTCCCATTAAAAACTTAGGAAAGTCTGTGTTGCAGTCTATTTCCCTTCTGATCAGGTAAGAGAGGTAACTCAGCTCCCCTAGTATGTCTAGCTCCTCCACCTCCTTCTCTAGAGAATTTCTCAATCAGACCTCCCAATAAAACCAGCCATGTTCTCCCACCAGAGTCCTCCCATAGAGGAGATGGAAGACTCTGTCTACTGGAAGTCTTTATTGGGGGAGGGATGATGGTCAGAAAGCTTCTGTGAGCATGCCTTTTCCCCTTTTGCTTACACTCTTTCCTCTTCTTCTGGTCTATGGGAGTTGCCATTTCCCCAATTTCCTACCTTTTGGGATGCTTTTCCCCCCCTTCAGCTTCCACTGGAGGAGGAGATTCTCAGGTGGGCTGTGCCATCCCAAGAACTTCCCTGATCCTGTTCCATCTGCATCTCTCTGCCTTGCAGTCAGTGGCATCACTAGGAGGGTATGGGGAGTCTGCTCTGTATAGGGTGACACCCCAGAAGAGGTGTGACATCTGGTCAGGTCCTCCTGTGGAATGAGAAGGGGTGAATGTGTCCCTTCTGGCTTCCATCATGGCAGTGGCAGCCTGCTCAGGAGAAAGGGAGAACCTGCCCTTTTGGCTGCCCCTGTCTCTGCCCTCCTGCCCACAGCACCCCCCTCCCCCCCACACAAACAATGGGTGATAGCAGGGGTCAAGATGCCATTGCTTGCAGTGACTCTTCTCTCTCACTCTGGCCCTCTCTCTGCTTTCTCCATCTCCTCCTTTATAATTCATCCTTCCTCTTTGCCCTGTGTTTTCCCCATATCTCCCTGGAGGTTGAATATAGAGGCATAGCCATGTTAGTCTGGAATATCAGTATGCAATGCTATCTTGTATCAACTTTGAGACTAATGCTGTAAAAGAAGTTGTACCATAAGCTTTGTCTACTTCCTCAGTTGCATGGAGAACAGGTAGAGGACCAAGTCTATGAAAGCTTAATTTAGAACTACTTTTGCACATCAGCCTCAAAGGTGCTATGGACGTTATCACACGTGGGCCAGTTTCGTTGTTAAAGAGATAATAAAGTGGAAATGAAGCATCCCGAAAAGAAAGTGAAAATAGAGCTTAATTACGCAAAAGCTTTTCACACGTAATTACAGTAATAACGGAATTAAGTTAAAAGCAAAAAAAAAAAAGACGTTTTTAACTTTCATACACAAGTGAAAAGAACCCATACATGTACTGGAAATGGGTGTGTTTTGTGACAAGACTCCTCCTTTTCCAGGGCGAGTCCTGCATTTCCCAGGAGGAAATGTCAGACTGTCCTAGGACGTTATCACACGGGGAGTTGCGGGGAGAAAGTGGAAATAAACCGGACGAGTGGAAGACTTTAATTTACGGGATTTGTCCCGTTCCGCCTCGTCTGATAACTAAATTCGAATTTAAAAGGGGGTTAATTCGAACAAAAAACTGATCTTTTCAAATCCTCAAAAATCCCGAAAATGAAATGATCAGGTTTGCGTTCAAATTAACCCCCTTTTAAATTCGAATTTAGTTATCAGACAAGGCAGAACGGGACAAATCCCATAAATTAAAGACTTCCGCTCGTGCCCGTTTATTTCCACTTTCTCCCCGCAACTCCCTGTGTGATAACGTCCCTACATTTGGTCTCATGTCCTCCTGCACAGGTCCTAACCCCCTTCCGTTGGGGTTAGGACCTCTCAAGAGAGCAGAGGAGGAGGAGGAGGAGGAGGCTGGAAAGGCAAGGCAAGGCAAGGCAAGGGAGGGATTGAGAGGGGGAAACTGGAGGTAGCTCCCATGCCCCCCCCATAAGCCTTTCCCCTTTGTAGGACCTGCAGGGCAGAACTTCATGGTAAGATGGATCTCCAAGTTGCTCCACAAGCACACCCCACACTTGCACCCACATCCCCCCACAGCTGCTGTGAGGGAAGCCTTCTTTCCCTTCCTTTTCCCTTTATCCCAAATGCCAAACTTCTCCTCCATCCCAAACTTCCCTCTCCTGGGCTGCTTCCCCTCCCCTCCCCTCCCCTTCTTCCCTTCCCTTCCCTGGCACTGAGAAGGAGCCCAGGACTCTCCCACCCTGGAGGCCCCTCCTCCTCCTCCTCTTGGCCCTCCTCTAGGTTTTAAAAGAGAATTGTCCGTTCGTATTTGCTTTTCACATTACAGTAAATGTGAAATTACTGTAATTTCACAAATGCATTTCCTCAAAACTACCGAATTTCAAAAGATCTCGGATAACACCAGTTTCTGTGCAACATCGTGTGAAATCATAAGGCACAAATCCAGTTTTTGTTTGGGATTTGTGTGGATTAACCAACAGATTTGCCCTGTGTGATACCTTTGCATACATCTTCCTGCTTCATCTCCTTAAACCTGTCAGCAGCCCCCTCTTGTATCTATTTCAGTAGCCACTTACCCGACCTTCCTCCTTAGAACACTTGTTTCCTTCTTCCTGACTCTCAGCTCTTTCCCCCTGCCCCCCTTTAAAACTCACTGCTTTGCCATCTGAGTCCATCTCTTCTCACCTTCCCATCAAGTCTTGGAGGGCTAGGAAGGTGAAGGACAGTCATGTGTTTTACTTCTGCCTTCTATTTTCTCTCACTGTGCACTCCATGCCCTGGAGAGCATTAGCCCTTTCACATAGCTCAATTACAGCATTTGATTGCAGTTTATCTGCCATGACTGTGTCTTATGGAATACTGGGTTTTGTAGTCTGGACACGAGAGCTCTCACAGAGAATTCTGAATGCCCTTCCCTAAATTGAAAATCCCAGGATTCCATAGCACAGTGGTTTCTAAGCTTTGGTTCTCCAGGTGTTTTGGACTTCAGCTCCCAAAAGCCCTACCCAGCTTGGACAACTATCATGAATCCTGGGAGCTGAAATTCAAAACACCTGGAGGATCAAAGTTTGGGAACTCCTGCCATAGGATGCTGGCTTGGCTGTTAAAATGTGCACATAGCACGGTAACTATGTAATGTGAAAGGGCATCAGGTTGGGGTGAGCAGACCATCTCATTTTGCACTGAACTTGGTGTGTGTGTGATTCAATGGCCATTCAAATGTTTTAAAATAATCATAAGCAAAATAGCAATCATGAGCAAGACAATGCATGATACATTTCCTAATACTATATATACAGGTCTGTCCCCATTCAAGATAAAAGATTTTATCACATAAAGCTAGAAAAGCAGAATTTTAACAGGATAAAAGTGTCCTTGGCTGGTACTTATCATATGATGGCATGTCTATCTTGCTGCTGCCTTGCACTTCATTTGCTACTGTAGCACTCCATTTCATTGACAGGTAACACTCATCAATAGACTGTCAATCTTGCTGTTATTTCATTACTGCATTTGTACGTTAGTTCCTTTCCACTGCAGTTCCGCTTTTCAGGTAGTCATGTCATGTGAGTGGGTGTGTTTCTGTTCCTTTCCCCACTCCCGCTCCCAGCGATCCTGCTGCAGAACCTTCCTGAGGTTGGCTGCTGTGTGCACATTCTCACATCTGGCTTTGGGAGGCAGTTGGTAGCCACAATTGCTTCTCTCCCCACACCCCATTCCTTCCAAAGCATTCACAAAGCTGTGAATATGCACACAGCAGCCCCATATTTTGGGGAGAGGGTGGAGCAGTGAATGTGGCCACCAACACCTCCTCAAAGCTAGCTGCTGTGTGTAAATTCACACAGAAGCCAGTTTGGGAGGTGGTTGGCTATCAGGATTGCTTGTTCTCCTCCTTCCTCCTGGAAGGCAGCATTTGGCAATGTGGAAAACAGATTGTAGAGGAAAGTGTGAAACGAAATTATGCCATATCAGTTATGCTTTCATTCTTAAACTACCGTGATTGTGGCAGGACAGGAGGTCTGTGTGATAAAGTCCTTAGTGTGCAATAACAGTCTAAATCATTAGATTTGAATGAATAGCTTATTAGCTGTTGAGGGGGGTTGGGGATGTGTGTGGTGCTGCAACGTCCCCCAGGAAGCCAATGTTGTCCCCTAAAACCTCACAGTTGGCGACCCCTGTTTAAAACCAGCAGATGTTCTATTTCACTTTAGTGAAAATCAATGATTCAGTTAAAAATGTAGTAAAATTTAAAAAGTAAAAAAAAAATGTGAACAGCGATATTTTTTTCCAAGATCTACATCTGTAAATATGTATTCCTAATGTGTTCAATATAACATGCTCTATTTATATAATGTAATTTGTTACATTCTGGACCCATTTGTTTCCAGATTCCCAAATCATTTTTTTCACAAATGAATATGACACATAAAAGAGAGGCAACCATCAATATCCCTAGACCCACATATTCTCTTACAAAAAAAATCAGGCTGAGACTGAGACCAATATTAGTGTAGATAAATGAACCATAAAAAGGATGTTAGTTACATGTAATAGTCTATAAAGATGCTTTGTGGTCTTAAATATGTCTTCCACAACATTTGAAAGCTATATTAGATAGACTCATAATTTGATATACATAGATGAAATGTATTTTCCCCATAACTATTCCATCATATACTCATATGTGCCAGGCAACAGAGGCTCCCCAAAGAAGTAAGGCCTGCTCATAATGCTAAGCAAGTAAAATGCATTGCTAGCATAGTGAAATTGTTGACTTTTTTTAAAAATCTTTCCAGGAATCATGAGAGCTGAACTGCACTCCCTGTTAAAACAATGGTAAGGTGCTGGACTCTATGTCAGTGTGACAGTGAATCCCCCCCAGGCTGTGGCATGAATTTTAAAGCAGCAGTCTGTGGTGGTAAACCCAAATTCCTAAATAGTTTCAGCACTTAGAACAGCTTCTTTAAATGTCAGACTAAACCCTGAAGTAGATTCACTGCACCAACATACAGCCACATTGTTAAAGGACTTCTACTGGCTATAAAAATACTATTGGTGGGATTTGGTTATCATTTTCTCATCCTGCATCTTCCCATCCCCCCCCCCCCCCCCCGGAGTTTGTCACTGGATCTGGATAAGAAAACCACTTCACTGTAAATTTTCTCAGCTTAAAAGCATATCACTGTTTTTCAAAGAGACAAAAACAGACAATGAAATTAAGAAGTCCAGAACAAAGGACAGAGAATACATTTAAAAGATTACAAAGAGGAGCAACTAAGAAATCCAGGATTGCCTTGACAACAAGGAACAGTTGAGGAATTACAGTGAACTGCAAACTTGATAGGAAAAAGACAACAGAATGCAGCAAATTCATAAAAATATTCATAAAATGAAATTGGGACTGAGATAGGAAGAGGCAATTACATAACCTTTATTTGCTGTCAACTTCAACTTGTAGCAACCTTATCAGTGAGACCTTCAAGAGAGCTGGTCATCAACTGTCTTGTTCAAGTCCTGAAGTTCAGTGCTGTGACTTCCAAGATTGAATCAATTCATCTGTAATGTTCTCTTGCTCTTTTCCTACTGCCTTCCACTTCCACTTCTACTATTGAATCAATTTATCCTTAATGTTCTCTTGCGCTTTTTTCCTACTGCATTCCACTTTACCAAGAATTGTCATCTTTACAGTGTAGAACATCATCTCAATATGTCCATCATCGGTATGTTATTTTGGATTCTAGTATACATTCAAACCTGATTTTAGTTACATGTATCTTTAACTAATAGTACATGATAGCCATAAACGGGTATTACCTTCATGGCCCATAAATACCTTCAATTTTCTTCTCTTCTACTGTAAATTTTATTTGGGTTTAGTAAAGTTTTTGCCAACAGATTGAAAAGTGAGGTACATATTACTTCAACTCCCTTCAGTAAGCAATGGCAGTAGTGACAGTGTGAAATAGATTGTCCTTCCCAATATTTTCCCCTTCAAACTCTCAGAAGGCATTGTCTTTGAATTAAAATTCTGCTAGCCTCTCTATAGGATTGTGGAGTCTTTTGACAGGATAGCTAACAATCATGCTAACTTTGAAACTTTGTAAACAAGGCAGTGAAAGGAAAAGAATTAAGACTGCAATTCTACTTATGTGGGAGTAAGTTGCACTGAACACAGTAAAATCTCTGTAATCCCACTAAAATTCATCTGTTCGTGGCAGTGCCTCAGTGAGATAAAGCCATCAATGAGAGTTAATTCTGAATAGGCATGTATGCGATTGCACTGTTAGTCAATTAATTGTATGATTTTAAGAGCACAAATTTATACTGATGATATAACCAGTGGCTATGAGTCTACATGGAATCTCCACTACACAAACAGAATGCAAGTTGTATCCCTATCATGCTAAATACACTGCCATCTTGTATATTTTTCACTAGCTATCAGTTTAAAGTATCAGTATTTGAGAAGCTATAGACTACCACTTTATCCATGACAATTAATACACATGAAGCAAAAGCTATACCAAGAATTATTTGATGAAATCAGTACTGGCTTTGTATTGAGAAGCTGGATGGCTGGGTGGCGTTATAGGGGAGGGGGAAATGAGGACATTGTTTATATCTAGAATGCTAATATTTCTTTTATTCACATTCCCATGGTAACTTTACCTGCCCTTTTTCTTTGGATGCCTGAACTATAATTGTAAATGGCCTGCTGATGTTTTAAGTTAGTGTAATGTTAGAAATTTGAGGACTGAAGATTTTTTTTTTTTTTAATTATAGGGTAGAATTCTTATTGGGGGACAACAATCCTGGCTTGTTATGGGGATGTATATATCTTGCCTCATCATGGACAATGCTGGCATGATGCTCACAAAATTCTTGGTTGCACATATTAATGTATGTTTTCCATATTCACACAAGAAGACATTCCAGATTATTGTCCAGAGGCCAGACACGTCTGCTGTTTTTCAGAAAACAAAAGGATGTTTAAAAGCTGTTTTAACTGTTTAAATTTGGCTTTTTTTCTGTTGCTTTTTATGTCAGGGATGATGGGAGTTGTAGCTCTTCACCTCTGGCTCTAACTCACCACCTTGTTATGCAGCAGAGCTGACCAGCTTTGATCAGTGGTTGATGCTTCTTTCCCAAGCAGCAGAGTTTCAGAGAATAGGCTGAAGACCCTGACAAACTCTCCAAGCCTTCTCTCTCTTCTTCCTGAGATGTCTCCAAACTTCTCCAGGATTCTTCTGGCTCTTGTATCTTCCCTCAAGACACCAGACAACTCAGTAGTCTTATATAAAAGATCTACTTTATTCTACTATATATAAATACTATATGCCCTACAAATCACAATCTCTTCACAATATCTCCAAACTACACCACTCCACAATACACCAAACCACTCCACAATGTACATTAGCAAACATTGCAATTTATAGCCATTGTTAGACACCACCCACCAGTCAGTTTCCACCCAGTGGGTGTGTACATACATCTTGATTGGTCCACATAGATCATCCCATACCTAAGACCAACCCAAGTGTTTCATCACTTTACCTTGACCACTTAATGAGTCTCAGGTGTTTGCAATCTATCACAGGTGTTCTCAATATACCTTCTATAACTTTGTCCTTGGCTCTCAAGGCTTCTTAATTATATTATCTTTTTCACCTGTGTATCTTCCTGATTGCTCCTGCTTAGTCACTTTGACATTCACATACATATTTTTATTTCTATTACTGTATATCCCATGTTGCTTTTTCCTTAACATTTTATCCTGGCACTGTCTCCCTAGAATAATGAGCTAAGTTAAAGTTAAAACTTTAAGATAAAACATAATGATAATGGACATTATAATGAAATGACAGTGTACTTGGAAAAAAGGGAGCTTTTTTGTTTTGTTATACACCACACAAATCGGTGATGCAGCATAAAGAAAGGGATGACAAAGGTCATTATTACTCATACTCTAAGTACTGAGATCTCTTCTCCTGATCCCTCTTCAAGATTTTGGTCATCTGGGCTGATGCTGGAAACTTCCTTTCATGCCCCCATATTCCTGGTATGAACCCAGAATTGCCTACTTAAGCCTTTTGTGGGGCAGGGTGAGACAGAGAACTCATACTTTCTCAGTGATCATGCTGTAGCCCCTGCTGTCTGGCTGCAAGACTTTTTTTTTTTTTTTTGCTCTGCTCTGTGCAAGACCACTTCATTCTGCCTTTTATATTTTTACTAGTCTGCTTTTTTTAAAACGGCTGTTCATTTTCTATTTGCAGTGAAGGTAAACAGAATTCCTGAGACCTGTTTTTACCTCAGTGCTATGCCTTTTCTTTGGGGACTCTGACTGTCTGCATTCCATCTAACATCTAAGTAATAACAAAACAAATAGGGAAAACTGGAGGGGGGGGGGGGGAAAGAGAGTTTTGCCACCTAAAAACACAAAGTGATTAAACAGAAAAATTAACAATAGAGGCAGCAAAAATAAATTTAAGCTAGGTTATTCAATTAACCCTAAAGCAATTAAAGACTCAGCAAGATGTGCTCAGAAAAAAATCACCAACTGCCCATCTTTTACCACATCTCTCATAATATGCTTTCTTGTTGTTAACTGGTGTCAGGTTCATTTTGACTTATGGAGAATCTGTGAATGAGAGACCTCCAAGTCAACAGTCCTGCTCAGGTCTTGAAGACTCAGACTTTACTTTCTTCTGCAACCTGGTCATCCTCTTTTTCTACTGTCTTCTACCTTGCCAAGCACTATAGTCTCCTATAGTGAGTTGTGTGTTCTCATGATATGGCCAAAGTATGACAATCTTAGTTTAGTCATTTTGGCTTCCAGGGAGAATTCAGGCTTGATCTGCTCAAGGACCCATTTATTTGTGTTTTTAGCAGCACAGAGTATCCATAGAACTCTTCTCCAGCACCACATTTCAAATGAGTTGGTTTTCTTCCTATCAGCTTTCTTCACTGTCCACCTTTCACAACAATACATAAATATAGGAAATACGATGGCATGGACAATCCTGACTTCCGTTTTTAATGATTTAATCTGCTAGTAACACAAAAGAGGGATGCTGGAAGGAGATAATTGATCATATCACTTCAGGGACTTCATATAATCCCACCCTATGACATATAATTCTTGCCCCAGACATCAATGAACAAAAACCCAGCTTACCATTTCACCAATGCATTCCACTACTTTGGCATTTTCTTTGCTTTATCATGAGGGAGACAGACTATCTGGATTTTTCTTATTTGCTTTCAATATCTATTATCAGTACAATGTTCTTTAGATTGTGATACTCCATTCAAGAATGGAATTGGGCCAAATCAATCTGATTTAGACTTCATGCATATGTCCAAATTAGCACATTTTACTTTATTTGAGATTTTGCCAAATAGGTTGCAGTGTCCTAATACAAAAGCAGGAGAGCTGGAAGCTTCCAATGAATTGGATATAAATGGAACCTTAGTCTCAGGATGAATTTTATTCCTAATTTCAGCAATAAAACTTTCTTTTATACATTCTGGGCCTTAGTCTCTCTTTTACATTGGACTGTCCTGGTATGATCTGCCTTAGTTTGTATGCTTAGTATGTGTACTTGAATCTATAAGTATCTGTGCTTGGTGGGTTAAAACCGATAGTGTTTATTTACCTGGAAAATTTAATTTGTTCACATACAGACTGCTAACTAGTGAGGCACTTATTATTCTGGCAGACAGAATTCACTGAAGCTCTTAAAAATTCTCAGTGGTGGCCAAATCCATTTTGACCATGTTGTATGAAAGAGAGGCACTTGCATATCGTCTTTGCTTCAATTAGGAGAGAATATCTCTGGTTGCTGGGCAGTCTTGGCTCCGTCTTCCTTGAGAAGCTTTTCAGGAGGGGAATAAAGTAATAACATAATTAAAGATTCATTATCTTTGATTGATAGCTTTCCTTAATTAAGCCTGCAAGGACATCTAAGGACATGTAATCACAGGCAACAGCAAAAGCCCTAGCAGCTTTTAAGGCAAGCTTATATGAGCCCTTTGAAATCCCCCTCATCTATGAATTCAATTGGAAATTATTAATCCCATAATTCTCTCATATGTTTTACACAGTCTCCAATATTGTTCATTATGTGGCATTATACACTGTTCTCCAACCACCAATATAATATGATGAAATCAGGATCAGAGTATTTTGGAAGAATACATTACAAACTACACATAAAATGCATCAGAATACTTTTGAAGCACCACATAGCTCCTGAAATGTGAACAGGCGTTGGGTTAGAAAAGACCTGAGGTAATGAATAATACATGTATTTGGACTTTGGCCTCCTGTCAGCCACTTTCACAAACATTAGAGGATTTGTGAGCATGTTCATTGCTTCCTTTCTCATCACTTCCCTATTAATCACACATATCTCTGTTATGGACAATGAAATCACTTGGGGGGGGGGGGGGCGGACTTGTTTTGTTGTGGTAGGTATCATTTTAATAAGTACTAATTCTGGACAGATTAAGTTACCATTGTTATGTGACTTCAAGTTGTTTCTGATTTATGGCAAACATATCACGGGGTTTTCTTGGTAAGATTTGTTCTGACAGTGTTACATGCCCAAGATCATCCAGTGGGTTTCCATGGCTGAGTGGGTATTCATACCCTGATCTTCAGTCATAGTCCAACATTCAGACAACTACGTCACACTGTATCTCCTACTATTGTCAGCACTGTCTTATTTTGAGTAAGAAAAGAATATGAAACTTCAGAACTAAGAAATCACAAATGGAGAGAAAATGTGGGATCAAACACAGCTAAATTTCACCATATTCTCTGGCAGTAACAGCAGAGAAAGGGGGGGGATACTTCATTATCATTTCATCTGCTTGTTACAATCTAGTAATGTTTTCTGCAGTGGTATGAAATTTCCTTGATCTTGGGACTCGCTGTGGCTTGACTGAAACATTTTGCTAATCAATTACCTTACACATCTCTAGTTTAGAATCAGCAATGGCTTCACCTCAGTCTCTAGATCCGGAGTGGGCAACTGTGGAAGAATAAGGAGCCACATTAGCCATTCAGGAGATCTTGGAGAGCTGCACCCAGATTATACCTGCTCTTGAAAGCAAATTGGCTTTCAAATGCCCTCTATGGGACATGGGGGCATATTTTGGGGCTTTCCTGGAACCCATGGGTTGCACATTGCCTACCCCTGCTCTAGATGTTCTCTTGTGTTACCTTTGTAGTTATTTTCAGTTGGGTTAAGGTATAGTAGCAAACAACGATGGATGACCATGGACACCCAGCCTTTCTGCATTAATCCCGTAAAGCAGACCATTAAGAATGTGTGCTGATTGACCAATACATAGATGAATGTGCCATTTTTGAGTGTTATCTTTCTAGACTTTGAATATATGATAATACTCTACTAAATTGTGGCTGTCTGTTCTTCAGTTTCCCCCCTGTATGGTTGTTGTTAGCTTCTTACAAGTCCAGGTGACCATTCTCTACTACATCCATCTAGATCATTTGAGTTATATACGCGTGTACAAATTGATCTCATGTACAAGTCAAGGGCAGGTTTTGGGGACAAAGTTATGGATTTTGATATGATTTGTGAGTAAGTTGAGCTTAAAACTTTAGGGCTCAGCATAGGGCTCCTTGGATCCACAGTGGCTCTTTGGCATTACCCCACTGCAGTGTACAGAGGTTATCTCTCTGCAATGGCATCCCTGCCTCTAGTGTCACCCAGCATGGGGGATGGGACTTCCTGGCAGGGCAGGGGCAGCCTTGCAAAGTGCCAGGTTTGGGCTTCCGCAAGGAGATGTTGGGGGGGGGGAACAGGCTCAGCCATACTGAGCATGCATGCACTCCCTGTTCCTCCTTGTCGTAGCCCGGTTTTCCTCTGCGAAAAACCGGGCCATGGCAAGGAGCCAGTCTGAGTGTGCATGTGCACCCCCCCCTTCTTGCTGCAGCCTGGTTCTCCTCTGAGAAAAACCGGGGCTCAGAAGGAGGGGCGGAGATGGGAGGGCCCAACTGGGTGTCATCCCCCTTCAGCACCCCCCAATGACACTGTGACCTCTCTGCTGTAGCAGAGAAACACCAAAGAGCCACTGTTGCTGCCATTTTATTGCCCAGGCATTGCAAAAGGCCAAAGGAGACAGTAGAGGGGGTTGGTGCTTTTCTAAGGTTCTCCTGGGATGGATTATGGCAAGAGCTTCCCATCTGCAGTAAAGAGCTTTTGCCAAGTTGTCAAGAAGGCTCCTTGCCTTCCCTGTCTTCCAGAGGTGGGGAGTGGAGAGTGAGATTGAACAGGTGCCTGTGCCTCTTCAACCCCCCCCACTCCATAATAAAGGCCATGCAAGATTTCTAGCCTTTTATCTATCTTCTCCACCCAACCAGCGTCAGTTGTCTGTAGGCAGTCTGCTTACCTCTGCTTCTTCCTCCTCGGGTGGGCAGTTGGGTGGCAAAGAGGCAGAGAAGGCAGGCAAAAGGCAACAAACCATGGCTAGAAGGTCAGCTAGTTTCTCATCTTCTGTCTGTCTTCTCTGGCTCCTCTTCATCACCCAACCAACCATCAGTTGTCTGCAGCCAGCCCACTTGTCTCCTCAGAGAAGGTGGAGAGAAAGAAGAGGAGACAAGAGGAGGCCAGCTGCAGACAACCAAGGGAGGATGGTTGAGCAGCAAAGAGCCTACTGTAAATGAAGCACCAACACGCAGCCCCGCCATGGCAGCAGCTCTTTTGAATTTTCCTGCTATAACAGGGAAAGTGGGGGGGGGGGGTTTCAGGACTACGGCAAGAGTTTAGTCCATCTGGGAAAAGTGTAAAAGAAATACTGACCCCCCTTTGCTCTCCCTGCCATGGTAGGAAAATCTCCAAAAGCCACGACCACCATTTTTTCTAGCAGTATTACTGTGTATAAGTCAAGCACGGTATTTTGGGGTTAATATTTTGGCATAAACATTTTATATACAAGTACGCCCATCTCTCCCCATTTGCAGACTTGGCGTCCATGGTCTCAGTCCTTTGTGGACGGCAAGTGGGGAGGGACAAAATAGGGTATGCATGTGAGGCGTGCACGCAGCGCTGTACATGGCAACGTGCGCCCATTATAACCAATGGGCCTTGAATATTTCCCTGATTCATGGGGGGGGGGGGGTCCAGAACAGATTCCCGCAAATCGGGATAAGTATATATACAGTTCATATTCTCCAAACTTAAAGCTATTAGAAAGTAAAGAGAGGGCACTCTTTGTTTTTGTTCTTGTAAACATCACAGTGATGAGTTCAGCATTTTCAGCCTGAAAAGTTACCTCGAGCCCCAGTTTTGAGAAAAAGAAAGGTTATAAGATGGTGGTGGTGATGATGATGATGATGATGATGATATGGACAGTTTGAAAAATACAGCCCATCACCCATTGGGTTAAGGAAGAATTCTTCATAAGTTGCTATTTCTCTTTTTTGGCCTGTGTAAAAGACACCATATCAGCACAGAGCTGGAATAAGAAGCAAATAAAATATTTTATACATTTGCTTTGTTCTACAACTGAGGATATAGAGGCTGTGGTATAAAGATTTTGCCTATAGCTACCCAACCTCAGTCTGCTCATTAAAGTCAGGTGTTCACTCCCCAATATGAGTAAACTGTGCTGGCATGATACTGCAGCTTGAGGCCCTTTCTAGTCTTATATCTACATTTGCTACCCAACAAAACATGGTGCAAAGAAGCCATAGCAAGTTAAACTGAGATCATTAGATTCTTACCTGAGAGAATGCAACAAAAAGCAAACATTAATGTTGCTCCTAGGCTAAGTAATAACAGAATGTCAAAGGACAGACACCTCTCCTACCCACTTATAACACCAAGTGTTAAGAGTTTATTGCTATAATCCTTGAAACATTCATTTGGCCTGCAATATAAACTCAGCAGAGTGATTCCCATTGAATCTAATGGTGTTACTTCTGAGCAGCATGCCCTTTCTTTGTTTTCATCAAATGTTAAAATAAACAAATTAATGAAAAAAATCTATGGCGCTTCATTTCAAGGATTTGAAAAAAGGCATACAGCTTACTCACCCCTGGATTCCAGTGTACCTGGTGCCATTCATGCTGCTTGCTGATCAATATTTTGAACTTGCTCAAATCCACATTTGTTGCTTCAGAATGGTCCTTTGGATTTTAGACTATTCTTTGTTGCCATTATGTTAGATTTAAATCAATTTTATTAAAAAGCAGAGCTGTAGATAAATTATTAAAATTAATACTTAGCCTTGAAAGAACAGGAAAAGCACAGAGGAGCCACAGGGCTTATATGACTAGGAAGTAAGGCTGGATCTGCACTTCAGAAATACTCTGGTTTGACACCATTTTAACTGCCCTGATTTAGTGCTATGGAATTCTGGGAACTGTAGTTTGTTGTAAGCAGGACGGCACCCTTTGCTTGCTGTTTCCTGACAGTGGCTGCATTCGTACTGCAGAAATAATACAGGTTGACACCATTTTAACTGTCATGGTTCAATGCTATGGAATTCTAGGAATTGTACTTTTGTGAAATATTTAGCTTTTTCTGTCAGACACCTATGGTGCCACAACAAACTACAGTTCCCAAAATTCTATAGCAGGGGTAGGCCGAGGGACTTTAGCTCCCAGAATCCCAGGAGCTATTGGCCAACATGGGACTATTGGCCAACATGGCTGAGGCTTCTGGGATTGAAGTCCCTTGGCCCTTAAAGGAGAAAGGTTGCCTACCCCTGTTCTATAGCATTGAGCCATTGTAGTTAAAGTGGTGTCAAACTGGAATATTTCTGCAGTGTGGATGCAGCCTAAGGCCCAGTCAAGGATGGTTGGGAACCTTCAGCAGTTCCATCACTAGAAGTCCCCTTTTTCAGTGCAAAAGCTCTGCTGTTGGAGTGGCACCTTTGTGCTGCAGAATATCAAGTTCATATTTCAGAACCCTAGCCAAGAAGAATCCTCCCTAGGGCCACCACCAGTCCCTTTCAGGCTTGAGGTAGCAGGTGGCTCTATGCATTCTCTTTGCCTGGTTCCAAATGGCTTGACTGAGCCAGTGTCTTAGAAGTGGTAACCTCAATATTCCTCCACTGCCATAAGTTGAAGCAACACAACATCTTCTTTGCTGCATGATTTAGTGAAAAGAGGCTTATGGTGACCCTAAGGCAAACCTATCACAGGGTTTTCTTGGCAAGATTTGTTCAGAGGGGGTTTGCCATTGCCATACTCTGAGGCTGAGAGTATATGACTTGCCCAAGATCACCCAGTGGCTTTACATGACTGAGCTAGGATTCGAACCCTGGTCTCCAGAGTCATAGTCCAGCGCTCAAACCACTACACCATGATGGCTTTTAAAATACTTATATAAATTTAAATGTACACACATTATCACAGAAAAATGTAATTCTCCAGTCTTATATATCTTTTCCATAAAGGAAGGGGGGGGGGGGGGACCTTGAGAAGTTCAAATTGGAAATTATGGTTTGAACTGCCCTCTAGTGGTGATTTAGAAATCTTGTATTTTGCCAGTGCTAAAAATCAGGTTATAAAATAGTTGAGAGATATATAACAATTTGCAAGGACCCAACCAACTCATGAACTCACTACACATTACAAGGTATCATGTTCAGAAAAAGGGAAAGCCACAATTTGAGTTGTTATATTTTAGTGTAACATCAAACTCCTTTTCAGAACAAAAAGGCAGGGAATTTGAGTATGGTTTAGACAACACTGATAAGAAGTCTACACAGATGTACGTTCATCACTGTGTGGTGTGAGGGAGAAAAGAAAAGTCTTGACAAGATTGATCAAAACTCCAGTGACAGGAAATGCTTTCTAGTAGCACATCACACGTCACACTGTATGTGTGTGTGTGTGGGGGGGGGCTACTCCCTCTTCCATGAAACGGATACAGAGCACCCTTCTCATTCTCAGTTTAATCCCACTCCCACCATGGGTGAGAAAAACACACATGATCAAGCCCCAATAGGGTTAACGATCAGCAACATGCATCTGGCTGTGTGCATGTGCACCACTGATAAGAATGGAGCAGAGTGATCCTCAGAGACTTAAGTCCACAGATGGCTGGTCTGCTGATACAGCAGGCCTACTGTACTTTGAATCCAATCCTATATCACTTAAGGAGGATGTAACATGGTAGCCTGAATCCTATTATTAGTCTTGACTACAATAAACCTGTTGAATTGGAGAAGGGCAACTAGAAAGGGAGCAGTGGACATTTTATGTACCCATACATTCTACCACCCCACACCACTCTGCCCAACACAATCAAAAGTGAAGCCACACAACTTCTAGGTTAATATTTGGCTGAGGGGTGACGCAGACCACCTTGAAGGAGTGGCTTCTGCCCATCCAATGAGTGCCAGATCGGGGCCGTGGCAACCGCACGCTGCAGCCCCAATCTGCCATTTTTCCAACCCAAAAAGAAGTGGCAAATGCTGCTCCTTTTTGGGATGGAAAAAAGCTGCCCCTTTCGCTGCCACGGCAGCTCTTCTGCGCTCCTGATGTGTGCATGCAATCACTGCACTGCAAGAACGTCCCAATGCTGCCTGCTATCTGGTTGGGCAGGTGGTGAACCGCTGGCTTGGGGGCAGACTTGGGGCGGGCGGTTGCTCCAACCCCAAGCTGCCTGGATGCGGGTTCTATTTGCCAGTCTGTTTAGCCCCTATATTTCATCCATTTTGGGGTGGGGATAATCTGAAGGTTTGGAGATTGTGGGGGCAAATCCACACCAATCTGTAACACTTTAGACCCATTTGATGTGGGTTTGGGAGTGAAGACACCCAAAAAAATTACATAGGGGGTCTTTGGGGCCATACATTGTGACCATTGGCTGCACTTTAGTTACTCTGAACTACTTGTGATGTCATGGAGTTTTGGGTTTGTTTGTTTTTTAAAGAAAATGTTGTATAGTAAAGAAACGTGGTTTTGTATGTATTGAATAATAAAGATAATTCAGTAAGGAGCTGCCAGGAGGGGAGCAAATGGAATGAAGGAATCCAAATAAGAGTGGCTGTTGACAATCTGACAGTTCAGTTGGTGTGGAGAGATTTTTGTGGTATGTGGGCTAGATAGATAAGGGAGGATGAGGGTTAAGAGAATCAGTCAAGTTTAGGAATAAATGAGTGGGGTTTAAGAGTCTAAGGGCCTTTACAGTTTGCCAGAAATAATGCAGCTTGAGGCCACGTTAACTGACCTGGCTCAGTGCTAAGGAATCATAGGAGCTATAGTTTATTGTGGCACCAGAGCTCTCTGACAGAGAAGGCTCAATGTCTCAGGAAAAAATGCAGTCCCCATGATTCCCTAGCACTGAGCCAGGACAGTTAAGGTGGACTCAAGATGCATTATTTCTAGCAGTCTGTAAAGGCCCTAAGTCAGTTAAGAGAAGAATATGAAAGTGGAATGTCCAATTTAAATGTACTAAATTATTAACCTATTTTGTTTTGTTCAATTTCTGTTAACAAAGCGTCTTTGTGGATCATATGCTTTTTGCCTCCAGGAACTCTATCATCTATTCATTCTTTGTTGTTGTGTGCCTTGAAGTCCTTTGCAGTTTAGGCAAACCTACCATGAGGTTTTCTGGGGCTCAGTGTGTGTGACTCACCCATGGTCACCCTGTGGGCTTCCATGGCTGAGTGAAGAATACGTGTGTGTGTTTGTGTGTATGTAAGGACTGGGTTCAGACACAGTGTCTGTGGAGGCCACAGAGGAGAAAGTCATGTCCAGTGTGGGTAGAAGCTGCATAATATTCTGCATAGGAACCTGGCAGTCACGTAGTAGGTCCCCACAGTGGTGGCCATAGTAGTGGGACAAGAGGAAGTCCTTACATTGGTGGAAGATGTGGAAATAATGGAAAGCCTTCACTTTTGGTGGTAGCAGTCTTGGTGATAACACAACCCACCATTCAACAATTGATTCAATGATTTTACTCTAGTTGAGACTAACCAACACTTTCCAGGTTAGAGACTACATTTGATTTGTCCAGTGCTCATATGATTGAGGTAAGGGGGTATAGGATAAACTTAATGAAATCTACTAGTTTTTCATAGTGAGTTTTCCTAACATTATTCACTTCAAGGCCTACTTTTTCTTTAGTTTTCTACAGAGTAGTTAAGTGTATCATCACAAAGGTTATGGAATCTGAAGTCTGTATGTATATATTATATGTACGTAAGTGTATAATACGGAAATGAGTTCAGATTAAAGCAGGGGCAATAGCAAATGGCCTTTGGCCTGCTGAAGCCACCCCATATCCATTTTGAGGGGCACCAGATAAAGTCAAATTTATTAAATCCCTCCCCCATTTTGCCCATAAATGCCCTATGGGGACATGGGGAGAATATTTCACATGTTCCTGGCTCCCCTGGGCTATGTTATGCACAGGGAATTGTTTGTTTTAAAGAGAAAGTGAACACCAATGGCTTCTGGTCACATTCTGTTTCAAAAAGGACTCTCTTGGGTCTAAAAAGGCCTGGGTGTGTGTGCCCTGAAACATGAAGAAAATGTTCCTTCTTGACTTTTATTTACTAGCCAGGGTTCAGGCTTGACGCAGGCTTG
Organism: Phrynosoma blainvillii; assembly: GCA_026167975.1. Lineage (NCBI taxonomy): Eukaryota > Metazoa > Chordata > Lepidosauria > Squamata > Phrynosomatidae > Phrynosoma > Phrynosoma blainvillii. Next base: position 61,008,776 of record JANUYF010000004.1, read on the forward strand.
CATCCAAGGTCGCTAAAATGAGCACCCAGCTGTTGGGGGGCAATGAGCTTACAGTTGTAAGCCACTTAGACACTGCATAGCGTGTTATGAAGCAGTATATAAATGAAGCTGCTTTGCTTTTTTGCTTTTTCTCTTGGGGACCTGGTTAGCCACTATGAAGACAGACTGTATAAGTATATAGGCTTTTGGTCTAATCCAATACAGCTGTTATGGTTTTATGGAAACCACAAACCCACTTTATGCACTGTTTGTGCAAAGAGAAGAACTGTTGAAAGGGGTTACATTCCTAACCTTCCAAGCATCAGCACAGATATGGAAGAACCCTGGATGCACATGTCTATGCATAGAGACTTTACAGGTCTGGAACTCTATCACACAAAGCTGCAGGACCCAGAGATGCCTCCAGTCTTGGGCAGTGGTGTCCCCACACCTGATGTCATGGTGTGAGGTGTGGGGCTTCTGGGGGGTGGTGCTTCTGGGGGCTGTGCATGCAGCCTCCCTCAGTGCACGATGGCAAAGGAAGGTGTATGAGCAGGACAGCAGAAGGACAGGCCCTATCAGGTGTCACCCATCTTCTGGGGTGTCACCCAGTGATGATACTGGTCCTGGGTAGGAGAATGTGTTTGTGGTTAACTGCCATCAAGTTGATTCTATGAATGAGAGTTCAAGTTCCCTTATCTTTGGCCACTCTGCTTACGTCTTGAAGATTCAGAGCCATGGTTTCCTTGATTGAGTCTATCCATCTGGAATGTGGTCCTCCTCTATTCCTTTTGCCTTCTACCTTATTAAACATTATTGTCTTTTCTAGTGAGTCATGTCTTCTCATGATATCTCCAAAGTATGACAGCCTCAGTTTAGTCATCATACTTCTAGGGAGAGTTCAGGCTTGATTTGCTCTAATACCCATGTATGTATGTATGTATGTATGGAGCAGTCATCGTACCACAGTTCTCACCAGGCCTAGCTAGTATTGCCAATGGTAAGAAATTATAGGAGATGCAGTAGAGCAACATCTGGAGAGCTGTAGATATTGGCTTCACACAGAGTACTGTAACTAGCAGGTTACCTTGCCCAAGACACCTGAATCAATAAATGGATGGGGCTAAAAAAAGGAATGCATTACACTGCTGACATTCAGCTGAAGTATACAGTTTTTTCAAAATGTGAATAATAGTGTCCACTATAAACACACACAAAGCATTCATTTTTGCTTAACCAAAAGAAGTTTGGAATTTAAATATTTTTTTCTGTTGAAGTAAGAACAGTTTTTCATTGGTTGATTTGTATAGGATGATCTAATCCTGAATTCACTTTTTTCACCTTCCTGCAAACTACATGGGAAGAGGGATATGGTTTTTAAATTTGAACCAGACTTAGAAAGGCTTATACCAGTCTCAGAGGTATATGGAACCTAGCCAGCTGCCAATATTACAAACAGTGACATATTTCTACAATTAATTGACAAAAAGGAGCAGTAAGGAAAAACTGGATCTAATCCAAGTAGATCTCAAGCTGAAAGGCAAGGAAGTCTTGAATAATTTACCCAAGAAAAGGACAATCTGGAAATGAGATCTTTATTAGCTTAAAGAGTGAGCATGTTTCTTCTACTAATATTTCCTGTTCGTATTGAATAGAAAATTGAATTAAAAAATTAGAAAATGTTGTGACAGAAGTGGTAAGCAGCAGTAATAAAATGAAACATGAGTGCCGTGGGCATGATTACTTTTCTGTTGATTATGTCAGAGAACAGGCTTCATTTGATAACTACAAAAATGAACAAATTCTACTAAGAATTCTGTTGTGTATGCTTTAAATATTTGGTTGTTTATCTAATGGAGTAGTATTTGACTACTGTTCCATTGTGAGGCATATGGAACACATGGACTCAATGTTCATGGACAGCTAGCTTGACATTATAAGTTATAGGGGGAATTTTGAAGTACCTGCTGAGTACCTGCTGAAGTACCCTCCTCCCAAAGGTGGCCTCAGGTGACTGGTAGGAGTCCAACTTGTAATGTCTGACAAAAGTGGAAGGCAAATTCCATGTGGCTGCCTGATAGATCTTGGCTAAGGAAGCATTGGGAGGTAGTTGCACTCCTCGTGGAGTGGGCCATCACCCTGTCCAGGGGAGACAAGTCCAAAGCCCGAGAGCAGGCTGCAATGCATTCTCTAATCCACCAGGTGGATGGGGTTACCTTCTTCCCCCTAGAGCAGGGGTAGGCAACCTAAGGCCCAGGGGCCGGATGCGGCCCCCCGAGGCCTTTGGACCGGCCCCAGGCCGGTCCTGCCGCCGCCCCCCGCTGCCCGCCATGATGATATTGATTGTTGTTGTTATTACTTGTTCTTGGGGTTTTCTTGGCAAAATCTCCACAGGGGTTTTGCCATGGCTTTTCTGGGGCTGAGAGAGTGTGCATGCATATATATTTTCTAAAACTTTTTTAAAAAATATTTATTTATTTATTTATTTATTTATTTTTGGTGCTTCGGCCCCCCCAATTGTCTGAGGGACAGCAACCCAGCCCCCGGCTCAAAAAGGTTGCCTACCCCTGCCCTAGAGCCTGGGTGGAAGGAAACAAACAGGGCTTCAGAAGTCCTGAAGGGTCTAGTTCTTTTCAGGTAGATTCCAATTGCCCTCTACACGTCCAAGATGTGCCAAATCTTCTCCAGATCCTTGGATAGGTGAGGGCAGATGGACGGAAGAATCATGTCCTGTGACACATGGAAAGTAGAATTGACCTTGGGAATGAAGGTCTATTTGAAGAAATACCGAGTCCGGTCTGATCACACACAGGTCCTTGCGTACCGACAGTGCAGCCAGCTCTGAGATCCGTCGAGCAGAGGTAATGGCTGTCAGCAGAGGTACCTTCCATGAAAGGTGCTTCAAGGATGTTTCTCTGAGCAGTTAGTGCCTTAAGAACTGTGTGGAGGTCCCACAAGGGGAATCGATGTCTTGTAGGGAGTACTGAGTTGCTCCCTCCCTTGAGTAGCCTCCTGATATGAGGGTTTGCTGACATCTTGGCTGCCTCTTCATAGGGAAGTATGGATGTGATGGCAGCCACCTGTCACTTCACAGTGTTTGGTCATAGACCCTGCTTGTTGTCTTGGAGAAACTGGAAAAGTATTGATGCATAGAAGTGGAAAAAATTCAGGCGCTTGTGTTTCTACCACCTCCTAAAGACCCTAAAGGTGTATTCATAGATCTTTATAGTGGACAGCCACCTGGAGGCTAGGATGGAGTCTTATCACCTGTGATGAATATCCACACTGTTTCGACATGTGCTATTCAATTTCCAGGCGTGAAGCTGAAGCCAGCCTGGGTTGGGTTGAAAAACCTAGATCTGTGAGAGAAGATCTGGACAGATTGTCAAGGGGAGGCTGGCCATTGCCATACTGATGATCTTTGAGAACCAGTGCCTCCTTGGCCAAGCAGGAGCCACTAATATCACATGGGCTTGGTCTCTCCGAATATTGACCACTACTCTGGTTAACAATGATATTGATGGAAAAGCATAAATCAGGTTTCTCGGGCAGACTAGGTTGAGAACATCCATGTCCTCTGTTCCCTGCATTAGGTACCTTGAGATGAAGCAGGGCTTCTTGGCATTCACTGGGGAGGTGAATAAGTCCACCTGAGGCTATCCAAGGGCTTCCATGATTCTGAGGAAGACATCTGGATGAAGGCTCCACTCTTCTTGGTTGCCGTCTGTCCTGCTCAACCAGTCCACTGTAGAGTTGAGGTCTCCTCGAAGGTGCTCTGCTTCCAGGGAGAGTAAATTCTCTTCTGCCCACTGAAGCAGCTGTTGGGCCTTGGATACTAGAGAGCCAGATCTTGTTCCCCCTTTGTGGTTGATGTGACTCCTTATCAAGACCTCCCTGCTGTGAAGCAGATCTGTAAAGCTCAGCAGGTTGAGTCTGACGGCCCTCAGTTCCAACCAGTTGATGCTGTGTTGCTGCTCCATCTTCCTTGCATGAGAATTTACAGTGCACTCCCCATCCCCTCAGGCTTGTGTCTGTCATAACTTGGATCCTGGTGGGCTTCCACATGGGTCGTCCCTTGTGAATCGCCGGTGAGGTCCACCAGTCGAGGGAAGCCAGGATGTGCTGGGGAACCGCAGTCCTCTGTCTGCTCCTCATGGCGATGTCCTCCTGGAAGGTAAGACGGAACAACTGGAGTGTCCTGGAGTGGAGGCGTGCCCCTGGTAAGCAGTGCATGGTCGATATCATTAAACCCTGGAGGTGGGCCAGGAGGTTGATCCCGCAGATCCGTAGGCCTCTTATCTGGTTTACTGTCCTTGAGATAGCCCTCTGCATGTCCAAAGTGTGCCAAATCTCCTCCAGATCCTTGGATGGGTGAGTGCCCCAATCCACTCCTGGGAGAGGAAGACCATCCCTTGCATCATGTCCAGGATTGCTCCGAGATGGAGAATCCACTGTGATGGAAACATGGAGCTCTTTTCTATGTTTACCAGGAACCTGTGGTCTCATAGGGATCACAACACCATGGACACATCCTGGAGTCCTTGCTGTTCCATGGGTGAGCGTATCAGTAGGTTGTTGATGTAAGGATAGACATGTATATGAGATCTTCTCCAGTGGGTTACCAAGGAGCCCAACCTTGGTGAATACCTGGGGTGACGAAGAGAGACCAAAGGGCAGGGCCTTATGATGATGACTGTCATAAACAAACTGCAGGTACCTGCAATGGTCTGTGTGAATTGAGATATGCAGGAAGTCCCCTGACTGAATAACCTCCAGAATAGACCTTAAAGTCTCCGTGTGAAATCTCCTCTTTTTTTACACATCTTTTGACACCCCTGAGGTTTAGGATAGCTCACCATGACCTGTTATTCTTGGGTACCAGGAAGAAGATGGAGTAACATCCTGTTCAGTTCTGTAGTAGAGGTATGGGTTCTATAGCCTCTAGGTGTAGTAGTTGGTCGATGGCTTGCAGTAGTAGGTGGTGCCTACTACTCTATGCAGTACCTGGATCTCAGCATATCCAGTACCCATTGGTCCAAAGTGGAGTTCTCCCAGAGATGCACAAACCTGTGAAGTTGATCCCCCACTGGAGGTGTCTCGTCATGCTTGCTAGTTTCTGCATTGTCCTCTCCCCACGGAACTGGCATGCTGTCCTCTAGGTGAGAAGGTTGATTTCTGCTTTGAGTTGGTCTCAGTGTCTCCCCAGCGTTGTTTGCATGGTCTGGATTCTCTTACCTGGAAAGTACTGGAAGTGGAAGAGGAGGATCTGGAGGGATGAAAAGAATGACGTTTAGCTCTAAACTGTCTTCTGTCCTTTCCTTTTTCCTCCTGTTGGCAAGGCCTTTTGCTTGTCCTTGTTCTCCACTGCAAGGAACCTCCAAATAGCTTTGAGCTGAGAGGTAAGGAGTAAAAGCCAAATTTTGCTTGGATTTTGAATCAACACCCCAGTTCTTAAGCCACAGCTGGCAACAAACCGCCACTGCTATGGCCTGGGCCCTCGCACTCCCAGGGTGCCATCTGCTGTGAAAGCAATTCTGTTCAGTGACTGTCAGAGCTGAATATCAGATGTTGGGATATTTTCTAGGAGGTCCCTGGTCCACTGGAGAGAAGCCCTTGCTACCATGGAAGCACCTGCTGCTGCTCTGATGGCGATGGACATGGTCTCATGTGCCCTCTTTAAGGCGAACTCTGCCTTCCTGTCCTCAACTATCTTCAGGGAATCTTCACCATCCTTAGAAAATGTGGCTGAGGAAACCAGAGCCAATACCAGGGCATCCACTAGGAGAATTTGTAGCTTTTCCATCACCACCTGAGGAAAGTTGCATAGCTTTTTTAGAGAACTATGCCACTCCCTCCTGATCACCTGCCTCAGGTAGGCTGGGCCTGGGATTTCCAGAACAAACAGTGCTGGAACAGGAAAAGGTTCCCTTGCCACCCTGGGGAGGTCTGAGTCAGGGCCCTAGCTGTCTTCTTCATCAGCATGGGGAAGTCCTCCACCTTAAAAAGACTGGCAGAGGAAGGGTCTGCATCCATAATTCCCTCTGCCCCCTTGCCTTCTGAGAACTCCCCTTCTTTGGTCTCGGAACTGGCGTAAGCAGATTCTCTCCCCTCATAGTCCTCTGCGAAGGAATGGAAGGGGTGATACCTGGCCCTCTCCAGGGAGCCCCTAATGTGTCTGGGGTGCTCATGGGGAGGCTGGAAGTGGATGTCACCCTCCATTTCCTCCTCTCTAGCCTGGTGGGTTCTAGGAGGCCTCCCTGGAAAGTTTGCCATCCCCAGCCAATGTGGCCAGGGTGGGGTGTCTGTCCCTGCCTCCTCGTTAGGCCTTGTTGTGGCTAGTGGCGGTAGAGTAGTGGTTGGCACCCTGTGCCCTGCCAGATGTTGGCCACCTGCGCTGTGTCCAGGCTGGTGGCCGTCAACTGTGCAACCAAGATGGTGTCCACCATTTGAACATTCAAAATGGCACCCCCTGTCCATGTGGTCAAAAGGACAGCCTCTGTCGATGCAGTCAGGATGGTGACTGCTATCAATGCATGCAAGATGGTGGCTGCCATCCACATGCCCAAGATGGCAACCACCATCTACGTGTCCAAGATGGTGGACCCCATTGCTGCAAGTAGTATGGCAGGGTCCCCCCATGAGGCTGTCACAACAGCAGAGGGGCTTGTCAGGGTAAGGGTGCGCTTTCTGGGCCTCCGTGGGCATGGAGTCCGAGCACAGGGGGATGTGCCTGGTCTGAGTGACTGGTGCTGGGTGGCTCCCCCGATGTGGTGAAGATTGGCAGTAGGGAAGGGCTCTTAGGGCTCTTCCCCAACTCCTTGCTGGGAGCCAGGGTTTCAAGGAGCCTCCATGGCCTCCTCCCCTTTCTCCTGCTGGGGTCTCATGGCCTGGAGGATGACAGAGACCTCCTGTGACAGGATCGACCTTATAAGGCAGGCCAGTTTGGGAGAGAGTGATATTTGCTGGGGCCAGAGCCCACGGCCTTGATGTCCAATGTCTTCAGTAGTCCCGATGGCACCTCTAGTCCCTTTTCCTGCAGGGGCCTGGTGGTGGTGCGGAACCTCCTCAAAGACATGGAGAGGAAGGCTCCTCTTTCCTCCTCTGCCCTTAACTCTGTTGCCATCTGCACTGCCACCACAGTCAGGGCAAGTGGCTAGGGTGAGGGAATATTCTCCTCAGTGATGTTGCTCTTTTCCCTAGGCATCCTCACTTGAAGTGAAGGATTTAGAAGAGAAAACTCCTGTTCTGTGGGAGAAGTCCCTTTTAAACTCTTAAACTCTTTCTCTTTACAATCCTGAAGAGAGGAAGTGAATCCACGTCTTTCTTGGAGGCTAGACAGGAAAAGGACTGATCTTCTGGGGGTTGCCCATCCCACTTGGGGACAGGAAGGTCTTTTGTTCTGTCCTTTTTCCTGCCTACTGGGAGCAGATGGGAGGACCAACCCAATCTATGGGAGGGTCTAAGCTTCTCCGCTGAGAAATGTCAAATCCACTATATTCCTCATTACCTTGTATGGCCGTGAGAGCTCGACAGTGAAGAAAGTGATAAAAAGAAAACTCATTTGAGATGTGGTGCTGGAGAAGAGTCTGAGAATACTGTGCACAGCCAAAAGAACAAACAAATGGGTAATTGAACAAGCTAAGACTGAACTCTCCCTGGAAGCCAAGATGATTAAATTGAGGCTGTCATTGGCTACATCATGAGAAAGCATGACTCATTAGAAAAAAAAATAATGCTAAGAAAGGTAGAAGGCAGGAGAAAGAGAGGAAGACTGAACACCAGATGACTAGACTCAATTAAGGAGGCCACAGGCCTGAATCTACAAGACCTAAGCAGAGCAGTGAAGAATAGTAGGAGATGTCTCATCCATAGGAACACCATGAATTGGGAACAACTCAAGAGCAGTTAACAATTTCTGAAACTGACCACTAACAGTTTGCAAATTTGCCTATATTTCCCATTACCTACTGTATTTTCCAGCGTATAAGACTACTTTTAACCCCGGAAAATCTTCTCAAATGTCGGGGGTCGTCTTATACGCCGGGAAGAGAAAGGACCTCCCTCAGCCCAGCCACCATTTTATCTCCCTCCTCCCCCCCCCTTAACACACTCACCGTGCTGAGCGAGACCTTTGGGAAGATCAGGGAGGAGGAGGTGGTGGCGGTGGCTTGGCCTGGGGGAAGAGGAGGAGAAAGCGGGCTGAGGCACGGTGTTTCTGGGAGGGCCTCCCTTCCTCCCTCGTTGCCCTGGGCCGGTCTGCCCTCCTCTGCCCTGCCTCTCTACAGGGAAGGCCCTGTAAAAACCCACTGGGTGGCCTTGGGCAAGTCACACTCTCTCACCCTCAGGGGAAGGCCTCAGCTTCCTTCCCTCTCTTCTTTCTTTCTTCCCTCCCTCCCTTTCCCTCAGGAAAAGCCCCTCCGCCATGGGAGGAGGGTGAGGAGGAGGAGGAGGAGGAGGAGGAGGAGGAAGAGAGAGGGTCAGGGAAGCCCCCTTGCAGGGCGGAGATGCCCTCTTCCTTCTCCTCCTCTCCCAGGGAGTCCCCCCTTCTCTCTGGGGCCCCAGCACTTGCCAGTTTTCCTCCTCTTCTTCCCGGCAGTGGAGGAAGCATCTCTTGAGGGGCTGGGCTCCCTCCTTCCCTCCTGGAGCCTTTAGAGGGGGGAGGGGGAGGAGGAAGAAGAAGAAGAAGAAGAAGAAGAGGAAGAGGAGGAGGAAGATGGGGTTTCTGGCAACTCAAAGACGAACCTATCCTGTGGTTTCCTTGGCAAGGTTTGTTCAGAAAAGGTTTGCCATTGCTTTCCCCTGAGTCTGAGAGAGTGTGACTTCCAAGAATGTGGTTGTGGTTGTTGTTGTTGTGTGCCTCCAAGTCGTTTCTGACTTCTGGCAACTCAAAGACAAACCTATCCTGGGGTTTCCTTGGCAAGGTTTGTTCAGAAAGGGTTTGCCATTGCTTTCCCCTGAGGCTGAGAGAGTGTGACTTCCAAGAATGTGGTTGTTGTTGTTATTGTTTTGTGCCTTCAAGTTGTTTCTGACTTTTGGCAACTCAAAGATGAACCTATCCTGGAGTTTCCTTGGCAAAGTTTGTTCAGAAAGGGTTTGCCATTGCCTTCCCCTGAGGCTGAGAGTGTGTAACTTGTGCAAGTTCACCCCGTAGGTTTCATGGCAGAGTGGGGAATCAAACTCAGGTCTCCAGAGTGGTAGTCCAACACTCAAACCACTACACCATGCTGGCTCCTATTCCTATGTATTACCTATGAAATAATTGCAGACTTTTTTGTTGTTCTTGTGTGTCTTTAAGTCCTTCCCGAGTTATGGCAACCCTAAGGCAACCTTATCATGGGGACAAAATGGAAGTGCTAACAGTAACGGCCCCAAAACCAGAAATTGGGTTGCAACCTTCAGTCCTGGACGGGGTCACATTCTCCGTAAGGGACTGTGTTCGCAGTCTGGGGGTGCTCCTTGACTCGTCACTCCTGATGACAAATCAAGTAAACGCTACGGTCAGGAGTGCCTGTTATCAGCTTCGGCTGATACGCCAGCTGCGCCCTTTTCTGGAAGTAAGGTACCTCGAGACTGTTGTGCACGCGCTGGTAACCTCCCATCTGGATTTCTGTAATGCGCTCTACATGGAGCTACCCTCGTGCTTGGTCTGGAAACTTCAGTTAGTACAAAACATGGCAGCCAGAGTGGTCTCTGGAACATCTAGGAGGGACCACATAATTCCGGTGTTAAAAGTCCCTTCACTGGCTGCCTATTAGTTTCCGGGCCCAGTATAAGGTGTTGGTTATTACCTTTAAAGCCCTAAATGGCTTGGGTCCTGTGCTGGCCGAATGGCCGTAATAAAGTTTAATAAATGGCTTGGGTCCAACCTATCTTCAGGACCGCCTCCTCCCATACAATCCTCCCTGCTCACTCCGGTCCTCTGGGAGGAATTTGCTACAGCCATTAAAATCTAGGCTGTCTGCAACCTCCTAGAGGGCATTCTCAGTAATCGCCCCCAGATTGTGGAACGGCCTGCTGGACGAGATCCATCAAATTACAATGCTAAACAGCTTCAAGAAGGCTGTTAAGATGGATCTCTTCCGGCAGGCCTTTCCAGAATAGACTTCCCGGCCTCAGGAACCCCCTTATTCTGTCCTCTCCCAATTTGATTGCTGCTGCCATTCTGCTACTCTGCTGTTTTTGTTTTGTTATCTCCGCTGTTTGTTTGGTTATTGGTTTTATTTAATTTTATGTTTTAATCTAAGATGTTTTAATTAGTGCTTAGTTTAATACTCTTTTAAAGGGGTGGGTGGGTATTGGTCCTTTGGATTTGTATTTTATGTACTTTTAACTGTTGTTAGCTGCCCCGATTGTGCTCAGAGGAGCGGGGTATAAACATTATTATTATTATTATTATTATTATTACTTTCTTGGCATGTTTCTTCAAATGGGGGTTGCCATTACCATCCTCTGAGGCTGAGAGTTTGTGACATGCCCAGGGTCACTTAGTTGGCTGCAAATTGTACATACCCTAGAATGCATCACCTAGTACAGGGGTAGGCAACCTTTCCCCTTTAAGGGACGAGGGACTTCAGCTCCCAAAAGTCTCAGCCATGTTGGCCAATAGTCCCATGTTGGCCAATAGCTCCTGGGATTCTGGGAGCTGAAGTCCCTCGGCCCTTAAAGGGGAAAGTTTGCCTACCCCTGACCTAGTATATTGGCAGTCCTTCCCCCCAACACTTTCTCCTTTCCCCTCAACCATCTCATAGCTGGGAGATGGAAATAATTTTTAAAGCAGCATTTAAATCTGGACTATTTTTTCAAAAATAAGGTCCAAAACACACTGCAGAAATAAATGTCAGGGAACATGGGAGCTGTAGTTTGTTGTGTTTATAAGTCACAGTTTTCCTGCTAAGTACCTGCATGTCATAAGCATTTGAATTAAAATTACCATATTGAAATCAAATTTCATGTTTTTTTAAATTTTTATTTGGTGTGCTTTGGAAGAGGGGTTGGCTTATACGGCAAGTATATCCCAAACTCTATATTTTAACTGGAAAATTTGGGGGTTGTCTTATACACCCAGTCGTCTTATACGCCGGAAAATACAGTATATTAGCAGTGGGCAATTTCCTGTAGCTAGGGGTGCACAGGAATCCACTCTTCCACATAAGCTGCTCTTGTATACGTGGAGAAAAAGCAGCTATACCTCCTCAAGCATTGGTGTTAAACCTGCTGGCAGAGAACTGTCCTGTCAGTCAACCAACAAGACCATGGCCTCGGATGTTAATTAGGCAAGTGGCATCTAAAAGGGCTGGGTCCCACAAAATAAGAAGAGAGAACGACTTCTCCTGATGATCTCAGGACCTGGGCTGGCTCATACAGGGAAATACGGTCTGCCAAATAGCCTGGATCCAAGCACACAGGGCTTTATAGGTCATAACCAGCACTTTCATTGTATCCAGAAACAAACTGGCAGCAACCCACAAATCTGCAATGTAATTTCTTACATCATGCTGTATAAACTGTACTGTACATTAGATTTTATGGAAATGTTACTATCTTCATAGTGCACACATAATACATGTCCATACAATTCTCTCTGGCATATCCAAAAGCATGTAAACCCCCAGATAATGTACAACTACCGCAATAGTGGTTACTGCTTCACAACTCAACAAGCTAAACTTGTGCATCCTACTCAGTTGCTCCCAACTGCAGAAACGGCTTCACTGCAAAAAAAGGTTTAGTCGCTTCCCTTCTCTATCTAGTTTGTCCCATACCAAAAACCAACCAACAAACAATTATTTGAAAAATAGAGAAAGATGCCAAAAACAAAGACTGAATTTTCCTCTAGGGAACAAACTAGAGAAAGGAGGCCTCAAGGTTTGTTGTTGTTGTGTGCCTTGAAGTCATTTCCAACTTATGGGAACCTTAAGGTGAACCTACTGTTTTTTCTTGGCAAGATTTGTTCAGAGGACGAGAGAATGTGACTTTCCCAAGACCACCCAGTGGGTTTCAATGGGTATATAGGAATCCAAACCCAGTTCTACAAGTTTGCTCCTCATTCATAACAAGTCAGGTTCACAAGGATCCCTCGCTTGCTCTGGGAATGTGATCATTACCAATAGCTGTGTTTAAATCTCAATCTCTCTCACTCTGTATTTTAATTTTCTAAGGGCCTTTGCAGACTGCCAGAAATAGTGCAAACTGAGTCCACTTTAAGGGTTAGGGAATCATGGGAACTGTATTTTATTGTGGCACCAGAGCTCTCTGACAGAGAAGGCTCAATGTCTCAGGAAAAAAAAAAAACAACAATTCCCATGACTCCCTAGCACTAACCCTAACCCTTAAAGTGGACTCAATTTGCACTATTTCTGGCAGTCTGCAAAGGCAGCCTTTGCAGACTGCCAGAAATAGTGCAAATTGAGTCCACTTTAACTGCCCTGGCTCAGTGCTAGGGAATCATGGGAATTGGATTTTTTTCTGAGACATTGAGCCTTCTCTGTCAGAGAGCTTTGGTGCCACAATAAACTACAGTTCCCATGATTCCCCAGCACTGAGTCAGGGCAGTTAAAGTGGACTCAATTTGCACTATTTCTGGCAGTCTGCAAAGGCCCAGAGCCTCTTTTTTTGATTTTTAGCAGATTCTATAAGCTATGACTGACTTTTAAAATGAGAGAAAATGTACCTATCCCTTTGTAATTTCACATCAAGTAATCAAAGTTTCAACTCACTTCCAATGACATCAAAATAACCACAAAGTTATACAATATTAATCAACCATTATTTTATTTTTTACACAGAGCAGCATTCAGAACATTAATAAGTATATATCTCCATTTATTCCAGGCATTGTCAGTCAAGAAAAAAAGGTGACCCAGCTATGTATTCACTTTAAATTGGTGCTTAACAAAATAGAACCTGAAACAAAATGTGAGGACCTTAAGAATTAATTACAATATACAATGACCTACTTTTTCAGTGGGTGACCTCATATCACTAATTTCTAAGAGGTTATAGATAGATAAATGTAGAGAGTAACTCCACTGGACAGGACCCTTATTGTGTTAATTTATAGGTGTGTGGGGCTGTTCTCCCACACATACCGTATTTTCCGGCGTATAAGACGACCTGCGTATAAGACAACCCCCCCCCCATTTTCCCAGCCAAAATATAGAGTTTTAGCACCTCTATCCTCATTATCCTTATATCCGGCGTATAAGACGACCCCCCCCCACTTTAGCCACAGATTTTGCAGGTAAAAAAGTAGTCTTATACGCAGGAAAATAAGGTAATCTTTTTTTTGATAATGCCTTTGGTTTTTTTTAAAGAGTAACAGGTCAACAGAGACTGAATTTTATTGTAGGTTTCAGTTTTAAACTTTATTGTGGGTTTCAGCTCCAAAACAATGCCAAATAATCCCTTCTGAGTCTAATATATAACATCTCATAAACTTCTTTCATGTGATCTGCTAGATTTATTCTATCACATTCCCCTATGCAGAAGTCACAAATGTTATCAATGTAACCCTCCCTTGAGATAAACAATTGAGCATACCTATTGACTCTTTCTGTACACGTCTTTCCACTGGATATAAGTAGCAGCCAGGCCTGGGGTACATATGCACAAATGAACAAGAAAACACAATACACAGCCTTTTGACCGGGAATAACCTTCCCTGAGAATATTTGTCTCTAAATCAGACTCCACAATATGCAGACCTTCAAACAATGGGCGTTTGAGTTTACAAATTCATATCAAGTATTCATATCAATCCAATGTTGTTTTTAATATCTTTATTCAACATTTCAGCAATATACAAACATATTTAACATTAAAAACACTCCAAACACTTCATAACATCAAATATCGTACTGACATACCTTCACCAACATCCTACTTTTTATCCCCATTAAAGATCATTCTATTCCCTTATAAATCTTGTGCTATATATTACCTTTCCATCTTTTATCTCTTTACTTTCCAATCCTTACATATCCATTCCACATAACCCACCTTTCTCATCTCTTCCATATATCTTCACATCTTACCCACCCATTCCATATACCTTCACATCCAATGGTGTTTTAAAGTACAAAAATCCTTATTATCCAACATACCCCTTTTCCAAAACAAAACAAACACCAAAATACACTGCTGTCAACAAATGATCACTCCCCCAAAAGGCTAAAATCTTTTGTTCCGTAACCATATAAAAACATGACATCAATGTATATTTGCCTCTTGGAAGAGAGGCAGGACAAAGAACTTCAGAAAACTTTCCTAAAGAAACAACAGTCACCCATTTCCAAGCCTTAAATGCCAAATCAGGTTTTGAAGACCAATTCTAAGCAAACACTTGGCAACTGATGCAACATTTCATCCTATCCACCAGAAGAAGTATTCCTACACCATAATAAAACTCCTTTCAATTCTCACAAACCACATTTAGAGCTTTATCCTTTTCTAAGGCAACCGCTTTAGCTGCCATGGCTCAGTGCTATGGAATCCTGGGAATTGTAGTTTATTGTGGCACCAGAGATCTCTGACAGAGAAGGCTAAATGTCTCACAAAACTACAATTCCAAGAGTTCCATAACAGTGAGCCAGGGCAGTTAAAGTGTTGCCAAACTGGATGATTACTGCATGTGGATGCAGGCCTTAGGATACTGAGAGAAACCTCCTCTAGTGGCAGGATGACCAAAGGTCTTCACTGCAAAGGAGGGCAAGGCACCGCAAAATGGAGGACAGTCAAGAAAAATGGGGGACAATACCAAATAAAAATGTCAAAACACTCCTATAAATATTAGTTCATGCTTATTGGTCATGCTCAAAATGAAGGCAATTCAAGAAAAACAAAGAGCATGACCAAACCAGAACACTCCTACTATAAATATAAATTCAGTATTCTCAAAATGGAGGACATTTTGGAACTCCTGGACAGAAAGGATGAAATGGAGGGCCTATCTTGGAAAAATAGGACGTCTGGTCACCCTGAGGTAGAAATATACACGTCAATCCCTGCTTCTCAGTCTTGCTCAAAATGGAGGGCCTTCAAGAAAAACGGAGGACATGACCCAAAAAACCCCCTCCTATCAATACAAATATATGCTCCTTAGTCTGCTCAGAATGGAGGACGTTTGGGAAATCCTCCTGGACAGAAAGGCTGAAATGGAGGCCGTGTCCACAAAAAGGAGGGCGTCGGGTCACCCTGAGCTAACAACACTACCATAAATATAAATCCATGCTTCTTAGTCCTGCTCAAAATGGAGGACATTTTGAAATTCCTCCTGGAAGTTTGCTCTTTCAGTCAGGATCCATTTCAGGACTTTGGGGCTGAGACAGTGACCGGATGTGCTCCTCACCACAAAGGAGGACAAAATGTAGGGCAGTCGAGAAAAAAAAAATTGGAGAACCTGACTACAAAGCCCCTTTTTAAAAAAACACTCCTATATAAATACAAACCCGTGCTCCTTAGTCCTGTTCAACATGGAGGACATGGGGGAAATCCTCCTGGGCAGGAAGGCTTGAAATGGAGGACGTGTCCTGGAAAAGGAGGACGCCTAGCCAGCCCGAGCTAATATAAAAACACTACCCTGCTTCTCAGTCCTGCTCAAAATGGAGGGCCTTCAAGAAAAATGGAGGACACGATCAAAGAAAAGCTAAACAAAAACACTCCTATACAAATACAAACCCGTGCTCCTTAGTCCTGCTCAACATGGAGGACATGGGGGAAATCCTCCTGGGCAGAAAGGCTTGAAATGGGAGGAACTGTCCGGGAAAAGGAGGACAGAGCCCTGCCACCCTCCTCCGTCGGGGATCCTGGTAACGCGCTCTGAGGCGGCCTTTGTGGGCACTCTGGGCGGCCTCCTCTCTATGGTTCCGCCCTCGCTTCCGGCCGGTGGCTTTCCCAGCGTGCACCGCGGCGGAAGAAAGTGACGACAATAACAAACAGCGGCGGCGAGAAGGAGGAGGCAGCGGGGGTCCGAGGAGAGAGAGTCAGGGGCTGCTGCCGACAGGGTCCCCCTCAGGCCTGGCCCCTTCCCCCGTTTCTCTCGCCTTCCTCCTCTCCGGGCGAAGAGCCGCAGCGGAGGGGAGGAGCTTCCGCGGCCGCTGGTCACCGGAGAGGGATGGTGCGCGGCGAAGGCGGCGAAGGCGCTGCCCAGCTGTTGCTGTTGGTGGTGGTGCGGCCTTCTTCGGGTAAGGCGGGCAAAGAGGGCCGGGATACCGAGGGAAACCTAGTAGAGGTCCTCCTCCTCCTCCTCCTCAAAAAAGGGCAACCTATAAAAGCTAAGGACACTCTTAGTCCCCCTCAAAATGGAGGACGCTTGGGAATTCCTCCTGGACTGAAGGAGGAGAGCAGCGGGGGCAGAAGCCGAGCTCGGAGGAAGAGGAGGACCCGCGTTTCTTCACGAAAACGTGTGGATGTGGAGGCGGAGGAAGGGCCCCTCCGTGTGGGGAGGGGGGGTCTGTGACTGTTCTCCATCCTCCTCCTCTGTGTCTCTTTCTCTCTTGTGTGTCTCCTCTTTTCCTCCTCTTTTGTATCTCCTTCTTCCTCTCCTGTGTCTCTTCCTGTCCTCCTCTTCTGTGTGTCCTCTTTCCTTCTCTGCTCTCTTCCTCTTGTGTCCCTTCTTTCCTCCTCCTCCTCCTCCTCCTCCTCCTCTCCTGTGTCTCCTCTTTCTTTCTCTCCTCCTCCTGCTTTTCTTGTGTGTCTCCTCTTTCCTTCTCTTCTTCTGTGCCTCTTCTTTCCTCCTCTTGTGTGTCTCCCCTTTTCTCCTCTTGTGTTCCTTCTTTCCTTCTCTTCCTCCTCTCCTGTGTGTGTTTCTTCCTGTCCTCCTCTTCTGTCTCTTTCTTCCTCTCTGCCTCCTCCTTCTCCTCCTCTTGTGTTCCTTCTTTCCTCCTCTTTCTCTTCTCCTGTGTCTTTCTTCATGTCCTCCTCTTCTGTGTGTCCTCTTTCCTTCTCTGCTGTCCTCCTCTTGTGCCCTTCCTTTCCTCCTCCTCTCCTGTGTCTCCTCTTTCTTCCTCTCCTCCTCTTCTATGTCCTTTCTTTCCTCCTCTTCCTCCTCCTCTTCTGTGTCTTTCTTCCTCTCCTCCTTTTGGGGAGTAGGAGTAAGGAATAAAGGAGTAAGGATTTTACAGGAGTAGGAGTAACATTAGGGGGAAAAAAATCTTACGCTGGAGTAGGACAAGAGCAACCCCAAAGTCATCACTACTCCCTAGCCCTGCTCTTGTATGTCTCCTTTTTCCTTCTCTCCTCTTCTGTGTCTCTTTCTTCCTCTCCCCTTTTGTTCCTCCTCTTTCTTTCTCTCCTCCTTCTGGTCCCCCTCAGAGGGGTGTGGGATCTCTTCCAAAAAGTTAACTCTGAGGGGGATGACTCAGCCCATCCGCACTTTTACAGCCTGCCCACAAGACTTAGTTATGAAAAGGAGCCCTGTGGTTTTTCGAGAGGCAGCAGAGGCGGTGGCTCTTGTTGTTATTCTTTCCTTTCTCAGTGTTGCTAGTTTCTTTCTTTTTTTTTTCTTTCCTCACTTGCTGTTGGTAGTTTTTTTTCTTTCTTTCCTCACTCAGTGTTTCTAGTTTCTCTCTCCCCAGTATACCTTTGTTATTCCATAATTATACATTATAAAGCAAAGTACATTGCTGTGTTTATACAAACATTCACATAAACATCCCATTATCCCACATCTTACTGTATGTTCAGTCTGCTCTAGAATAGTTATTGCCTATTCTGAACTTCTATTCCATTTTTACCCACTCCTTATACCTTCTTAGAATCATAGAGCTGGAAGACACCTCCAAGGGCCATCTAGTCCAACCCCCTGACATCCATCTAACCTCTGTTTAAAAACCTCCAAAGAATGAGGCTCCGCCATTCTTCAAAGGAGTATATTCCACTGTTGAACAGCTCTTACTGTCAGGAAGTTCTTTCTTTCTTTTAAAGTTTATTGCAGGGGCAGGCAACCTTTCCCCTTTAAGGGCTGAGGGACTTCAGCTCCCAGAATCCCAGGAACTATTGGCTAACATGGGACTATTGGCCAACATGGCTGAGGCTTCTGGGAGCTGAAGTCCCTTGGCCCTTAAAGGGGAAAGGTTGCCTACCCCTGGTTTATTGGATATAAGAATATATCATTACACATACATACATACACCCACTACATATCACCTGTTACATAACAAGTAACATAAAACATAAAATAGCATGATACACATCACTATATATAATTGTATATATGTAACACTATACACCCTTGTGTGTCTCCCCTTAGGAGCACAGGACCCCCGTGAATATGGAAAAACCTCAAATAACAAAAACACTGTTTTTACCAGCGAGAAAACCTCTCTAGGAATCTCTGGGTCCTCCAGTGCAACTGGACCACTCTGTGGTCAACATCTGCCAGACACTGACCATAGAATTGCACTGGAGGAGCTACAGATCCCTAGAGCAGCATCTTCCCTTGGACTCTCTAGGTCCCTCAGTGCGACTTTTGGTTAAAGTTAACCATAGAGTTGCACTGGAGGACCTGGATATTCCTAGAGAGAACATATTAATAAAATCTGTGAATAATCAAATCTGCAAAAGTCAAAGCTGCAAATGTGGAGGGATGAGTGTACAGTCAATACTTAGCCAAACCCTCATTTTCCCTTCTTTTCCCTTTCCCATCTTTTACTTTCCTCATCCGTCTCATTCCCTCCTTCCTTCCCTCCTTCCTTCCTTCCTCCTCCTTCCTCTCCTACTGTCAAGAAGTTCTTCCTAATGTTGAGATGGAATCTCTTTTCTTGTAGTTTGAATCTATTGTTCTGTGCGCTCTGGAGCTGCAGAAAACAAACTTGCTCAATCCTCAATATGACATCCCATCAAATATGTAAACAGGGCTATCATGTCACCCCTTAACCATCTCTTCTCCAGGCTGAACAAACCCAGATCCCTACTTCACCCATACCCTTCTCCTACTCCTCTTGTCCTCTTTCTCTTACATTCTTTGTTTCTCCTTTCCTTCTCTTTTCTCCTCCTCTTTCTTGCTTGATCTTCCTTACTCTCCTTCATTTTATCTCCCTTAATTGTCCCATTACCTTCTTTTCTTCGCTCCAACTCTTTTTTCTATCTTTATATCCTCTCACCTCACTTACTTTATACTCCCTTACACATTCTTTTACTTTCATTCTACTTTCCTCACACACAGTGTTGCTAGTTTCAAAACTAATTGTTTCTCTGCACAATTGGGAAGGTTTTCCTCCCACAAACTTGCCTTGCCTTAATGTAAATAGTCTTATTTGTGGTGTATTTCAGCTAGTGTGGAGTAGTGGTTTGAGCGTTGGACTATAGTTCTGGAGACCTGGGTTCAAATCTCTAGTCAGCCATGGAAACGGTGACTTTAGGAAAGTCACATTCTCTCAGCCTCAGAGGCAGACAAATGGAGATCTTCCTTTGAACAAATCTTGCAAAACAAAAAACAAAACCCAAACCCAAACCCATCATAGGTTCACCTTAGACTGGGTCACCATATGTTGGAAATGTCTTTAAGGCACAAAACAACAATAGCATTTCATACCAGGCTGATTTGATGACTGATCTCAGGCTCAAAACAAATATTGGCGTGTCAGTTTAGTTTGTAGCTAACGTCTCTTAGTGGGTGGTTCCCCTCCCCCACTCATATATTGTGAAATCTGGAGGTTGTCTGACTAAGGTTTTGCTTTTGTTGACAAAATATACTTTCCTTTTGTTTGTTTTTTCACAGATTTGAGAATATTCTTTATATGTTTATAGATGCTGGAGGGAATTAAAAAGCAGAGAAATTAAATATCACAAAATGAGTCTGGTACATGATCCTACCAGTTAGTCCAGGGGTAGGCAACCTTTCCCCTTTAAGGGCCGAGGGACTTCAGCTCCCAGAATCCCAGGAGCTATTGGGCAACATGGGATTATTGGCCAACATGTCTGAGGCTTCTGGGAGCTGAAGTCCCTCGGCCCTTAAAGGGGAAAGGTTGCCTACCCCTGAGTTAGTCTTTAAAATGCCATTAGACACTCCTTTGTTATACAGTGGTACATCGACATACGAGTGCCCTGATATACGAGTGTTTTGAGATACGAGCCGCCGAGTGAGCGATATTTTGCTTTGAGATGAGAGCAAGATTTGAGATACGAGGAATCGCACACCACACCGCACACTACATTTCAATTAATTTCAATGGGGAAAATTGAGATGCTTTGAGATACGAGCAATTTGACATACGAGCAAGGTTACGGAACGAATTAAACTCGTATGTCGAGGTACCACTGTATTTGCATATAAGCTAACATAATTCTGTTTAACTTGGTTGAAGCTATAGTAATTGGGGTAAAATTAGCTTGGTTTGAGTGATATGTAGGATATCCTGGACATGTTGTAAAAAGTTTAGCCATAATTAAATACATCATTGCTACAGACTATTTGTACATACGCACACTTAGGTCCAAAACACACTGCAGAAATAATCCAGTTTGAGGCTGCTTAAATTGCCCTGGCTCAGTGCTAGGGAATCCTGGGAATTGTAGTTTATTGTGGCACCAGAGCTCCCTGAAAGAAAAGGCTAAACGTCTCACAAAAAACTATAGTTCCCAGAATTCCCTGGCATTGAGCCATGGCAGTTAAAGCGGTCTCACACTGGATTATTTCTGCAATGTGTTTTGGACCCTACAACTATTCAGAGGAAGATTTCTCAGTGTGAGCGACATTCTCATTTGTTTTTTTAAAAAAGGTTTCCCTAAACTCTGACACTGATTTGCAAAAATATTTTTGTTATTTTTGTATCTTTATTACACTTTTCAATACATCTGAGTCTTTTATCAAATGTAGAATGTGAAGAGAAACTTCCCCAATCAAACTGATAATTAAATTTACACTTGTGACGTAGTTACATGCAGTCTGCTTCTTAAATGAGTTTGCTGATGGTTGTAATATAGTCCTTGTTACCCATAGAGGTGGGATATTCAGTGTGCATTATAAAGAAATGATAATTATTTGCACAACTCCATGCATATTCCTTCTGTGTTTCCTTTATATTAAGCACACTGTTTTACAGGAAGAAAAATATTTTCTATCTATATGCATGATTAAAACCTAAATTATATCTGCAGTAAAGCCACCTGATTTTGTATAAGAACCCCCTATGAAATTAATGGGGATCATCATAAGTCAACAAGTTACTTGAAGGTGTGTGTGCACACAAAACATGTTTTGTTAATTAAAAAACAAGAACTAGGATATACAGCTCTCTACAGCATATTTTTAATGTAGCATAGACCAGTATATATAAGCGTTGCACAACTATTTGTCACCGTAGTTGAACTAGCAGTTAATGAAGTTTGTAGGTATGTTAACAGGTATCTAGGTCAAAGGAAGCATTGAAGTAATTATCTGTGTGTATTTGCGTTTGTACAGTGGCAGTGGCTAGCGATGGCATTGAATCTTGCTGCTTTTCAGTTAGATGTAGCTGAATTAACATTATTTTTACAGCAATATTATTGACATGAGAAGAGAATGCTCCAGGTATTGATATTACCAATATGAAATTGTTTGCTGGCCAGGTGTGTGGCATGGAATAGTGTCTCTTACTGAAGGACTCCATTCAGTAGGGGTCTCCTGAAGGTTTGTGTAGTATTCCAGGATATAGGAGTTACCATGGGAGGAAGGGGAGATGAATAAATCTGCTTCAGCTAGCCCAGTTCCATATGCCTAAATTTGCATTTAACCCCTGAATTTAACAATCACAGCAAATGACCTTCATTAATGATAGCATATTTTATTAGTAGATGGAATTTACTTTTTTAACATTTGGATCTTTCACTAATCCTCACAACGTTGTCTGTAGGCTGTTGTGCAGACAAAGATCACTGTAGAGAGAGTATTAACTTGCCCTAAGTACTATAAAAATGTTTCAGTAACTGGGATTTTTCCATTTTTCCTTGCCATTACTTAGTTATGCCCTTAGAGCAGTAAAAACACTGTGAAAGAAATCAAATGAAAGCATAGGACATGTAACTCTTTAAAAGTAGCAAAACATAATGCTGAAATGTAAAATAATTTTGTATGAAGGACAATATCTGAAAATATCTCTTATTTGTTTTTGAAGTACTTTCTCACAAGGATGTGTCAGCAAAATGTGATAGTCCTTTTGTCCTCTTTGCTTAAGGGATGATGTAGACGACTTTTGTTAACTAATGTCAAATTCACTGTATCATCAACAGTCCTGCTCAGGTCTTTCAGTCTCAGGGCCGTGCTGCTTTCATTGAGTCTACACCACCTATAATGAGATTTTTTTCCCCTAGTATCTTATACCTTCTCATGCATTATTGTTTTTCTAATGAGTCATGACTTCTCATGACATAGGGCCTTTGCAGACTGCCAGAAATAGTGCACATTAAATTGAAGCACTGCCCTGGCTCAGTGCTAGGGAATCATGGGAACTGTAATTTATTGTGGCACCAGAGCTCTCTGACAGAGAAGGCTCAATGTCCCAGAAAAAAAATACAATTCCCATGACTCCCTAGCACTGAACCAGGGCAGTGCCTCAATTTAATGTGCACTATTTCTTTTCTTTTTTATTATTATTTTTTTAATTTTTATTGATTAAAAAAGAAAACCGTTCACATACGTACAATCACACAATATCAGTTACAAATTATACATTTCTAAAAAGAATCAATCAATCAAGTAATATCCAAAAGGCAAAGAGAATTAGTCTAACATATAAAACCTAATATAGTTGTATAATTATGCTATCTTCAATTTGACCTTTAACATTTTGTATTCTAAAATAAATAAACAAGCATTTGTTATTTTTCTCTACTTGCGTTATATCAGAGCAAAATTCGTCGTTCGTAATTCTCCCCTAAAATCTCACATTTGTATCTACGTTAACTCTCTGCTATGCCTAAACCTACATCATCCATACCCTTCTCTTTCTTCCTCACCCAATCCATGCCCTCTTCATCCATAATTCCTTTCCACCTTCCCACTTCTTATCTTTCCTTTCACACCCTCTCTCTCCTTCTTCCTACATACTCATACCTTCTTCGACTTACCAAAACCTTTCTGTCTTCCTTACTTCCACACCTACGCTCTCAAATTCATCCTTTCCTTACAAAATTAAACTTCCTTCTTTTCCAAACTGGATTGATACATGTAATTGATCTTACCTCCTTATCACCTTGACAGCAAACGTAATTTTATATTCCCATTATATCTATGTTAATCTCGGAATAATTTTTAAATAATTAAACTGCAGCTCATACTTATGCGCTCCATATGTGTATATACTTATTTGTAAGCTTAATATTCATATGCATATTAATCAAGTATTTTTTGTAGGTCTATTTTAGTATTTCATTATTTTTATTTACAGAGTATGTATTTGTCTCTATACCTTTACCTTAATCTATTGGTAATGTTATTTCTTTCGTTACCTAAGACTTTCTCTGGAACATCGTTTCTCTACCGAATACTATCTATTCCTCATCTTTAGGTTGTTACACCTAAGTTATTAATTTTCTTGATATCCAACCACAGCTATAATCCCCCATTGGCTTTCCAAATAGTTCAAAATTGGGGACCATTCGTTATATAAGTTGTCTAGGGTTTTCCCTCTTAAATAATGTGTTAGCATATCCATCTCCAATATATCATATAGTTTAAATATCCATTCTTTTAAATTCGGAATCTCTCTTTTTTTCCATTTTTGAAGTAATACTATTCGCGCGGTAGTTACTAAATAAAATAAATGTTTACCTAGGTAGGTAGGTAGGTAATGTGCACTATTTCTGGCAATCTGCAAAGGCCCATAGTCAAAGTATGACATTCTCAGTTTAGTCATCTTGATCTCTGAGAGAGTACAGGCTTGATTTTCTCAGGGAACCATTTCTTTTTCTTTTAGGAAGTTGTGGATGTCCGCAGAACTGTTCTCCATCACAATATTTCAAATGAATTAATTTTCTTCTATCAGGTTTCTTCGTTGTCCAGCTTTCACAACCAAACATAGAAACTGGAAATACAGTGCCATGGACTATCCTATCTTAGGTATTCAGTTATGTTGATTACTGATCATCACTTAATATTCTATTCCTTTCTATAAATATTCTTTCTTTTTTCCCAGTGTTAGGAATGTTGCATGGCATGGATAGGAAGCCTTTGACCCAGGTGCTGTAGAACTTCAGTTCTAGCAGCCCTAGTCCGATGGGCCAGTGGCGAGTTATGGAGCATAGATGTGGGAAACTGTTATGGGAGTATGGTCCATTTGTCATGTACCCCTGATGCTATGTTGGAACTTCAGTTTACTTACTGGCCTTTTCTTTGTTCCCAGAGTTGAGTGGTAAGGGGAGAAAATGACTGCAGTTCGTAGTGGTTTTGAATGGTTTGGGGCAATTTGAAGATGAACAACAACCAAGGGAATTTTTGATTTTAAAGAAAATCTCTGTGTGTGCATCTTGGGGTCTCCAGGGGCTACAAAAAGTGGTCTTAGGGTTCCATGTGGACTTTGGGTCACACTATCCTTTCCAAATGCATCTGAAGAAGTAGGCTGAAGTCTCATGCTGCCAGTTTCTTTCTTTCAATTAATCTCAAAGGTGCTACAAGATCTCTTTATATCCTTTCCCCTGTTTTAGTAGTTTATTAAGATCTATAAAGACCAGAGGTTCACCACCTTTATTGAAGCATACATCCTTTCTCATTAAGTATTTTTAATTGTATGACACATGCATAAAGAAGGAAGAAGAACCATTATTTTGACTAATAACCATTGTATAATTGGTATATGCATTAGCTGCAAGTATCATGTCATCAGGAATTATACAAACAGAAGTGACTAAACATTTATAAGCTTACAGTGATGTGATGACACTGTAGTAAACTGGAGTGGAAGATCTGTGCCATCATAGGAACAGGGCAAGGTGCTTAATCATAAGACAAGCCATTGGTCTATTTGGCCTGGTACTGGAAGTCATAACTGTGGATAATTCTCCTTGGTTTCAGGTAGGAGTCCTTCCTAGCCCTTTCTAGAGTGTCCTTGTATTTCCTTGTGGTTTCCCACTGAAATTTTGACTAGGTCTGTTCCTGCTTAGTTAACTGAAATCAGGCAAGATAAGGTGTGAACAGAGTAGTCGCAAAATGGGTTTATTATTTCCTACCTCTTTTATTTCCTATTAACTATTTCTGCTACTTAAAATGAGGAAGAGAAAACATATTTTGACACCAGGATATAACATAGTTCAAATAATTGTGTACATCAGAAGAGGTTTTCTTTTTTTTAAGGAATGTATATTCATTATCTTGTGATCTGTTTAAGAGGCTGGATTTCTTACATGGTTATAAATACTGAGTATTTTATGTTTCCCTGACAGCAATATGTAAAGTACAATAATAACAGTTAGGAAAGAAAGCAGCAGTGCAGCAATGATGGTCTTTTCTTCAGTGTACCAAACAGTCATAGTGTTGTTCCTGATGATATTAACCATGTATGATGAGCACCAGTTGACATGTAACAGCAGGATCATCAAGATGATATCAGCAACATCACTTTGCATACAACATGCAAGCATATTATACAAGTCTGTACAGTACACTACAAGGAAATGACCCCAGCACAGATTTCTCTTCCCATTGGAAAGAGGACAACTACTGATTTTTGTAGTCATAGCCTTCTGGGTCCATGTAGATTGTGGTCAAATCCTCTGGCAGGTCATATACAACCTGGAACACCTGACAACACTTGTCTGTAGAGATTATGTAATCAGGAAAATAATGGCAACAATTGCCTCTTACCATAATCAGGTGGTGAGGAGGCCTACATATAGAACACATACGTAATTTTCCCTCTTCAAAAATGAGAATCCTGCTGCATAAGGATGAATAGTGTTGAAGGCCAAAACATCTGGTGTGTTCACTATGTTGACAGAAGAAAAACTCATGATGGGGCCTATGTGCTCAGCTGTAACCTGTTCCCATTTCCCACAGTTAATAAGCTCCCAAGCATATGACATAGTTCTGAAAAGATACGGTTGAATTGTGGCTTAGTAGAAATATACAGGTTTACAGCAGTTTCCAGGCTGGCTGTCTAGCTGTGGTCCTGCAGGACAAAGAATTTGGAAGAGACACATGCTTAGTACAGTCCAATGGCCTCATTTAGATATAACTCATTCAGCTACTTTCCTCACACACTCAAATCCATTCTGTCATGCCCTCATAGTGCTAATAAGCAATCTCTGGTTATTTTGAAACCAGAAATTGTTATGTACTCTCTCCCCTTTCACCCTCCACATTCTTAGGTACTTGGTTTATCATACCAGCACTAACTGTGAAGGGAGAGTTGGCATTTGTTGCTTCACTCTTAATGTTAGTCATTAGCAAAGCTGTGGGTGAAATGCAGACACCTTCATCCTGGTGGGATGAAGTAATGGGAGAACAACAGCCTTTATGTGTGGTCTCTCATTTGCCAAACATCTAAAAACAATACATAGCTGAAAAGTTCACGGTCTTCATTAAACAGCTTGCAGAATCAGCATCATAGTGGAATGAGTTAAGTGTAAAATTTTATGTTCAGCATTTGTCTTCAAGGGCATAGAAATCCTGCAGGATCACAAATGTGACAATCCTACATAGGAAAATATAGTTTTGAGTGGCTGCTGTTCTGTTCCTTCTTTGTAGTCTATAGAGCACTGAGCCTCTGTAAGCAATACATTGGCCTGATGGCCTGTGAAGTTAGCAAGAAAAGTAATGCAGAGCAGGTGTCAGCTGGCATTGTGTGGTTGTGGAGAATGGGAGAGTGTTTTCTCCATTGGATGCAATTCCATTCTGTATGGCTCTGTTGAACAGCTGTGCACTCAATGTCTACATTTGGACACTTACCTCTTCATGAAAATGTTAAGAAATGTTCCAGGGTTTGGTCATAGAAATCTGTTTGGCCAGCACTCTTTCACCCAGGAGATCTCACTGTTCCCTGTGGTGAAGAATATGACTAGAATTCTACACAATATTCCAAATGTGGATGCACTATAAATTTTATAAAAATTTATAGTGCATCATGATACTCATACATTTAGTCATGATACTCATACATTTTAGTCTCTTTCATATAGTAATAATCTCTAAAATAGTTTCCCCCCCACTGCTGCTGTACATACTGCTATTTTCCTTGGAAGACCCACTTGTGACTCCACATCTTTTAACACTTAATTTAAATCCTAGTAACGGATATGAAGCTAGGAGGGGTTTTTGCACCAGTGACTATATATAGTTGCATTAAATCATTTGCCATGTTATATGTCTCGTTTTCTTTTCAAAGGTACTCATATCCACTTCATCTGGTACCACAGTGTTCTGATTTTAGATCATTTACTAATATTAATATGAATCATTGGAGTGCCCCACTGCTTTCTGTGTTGAGAAAATGTTCAGTTTATTCTAGTTTACTGCCCACAGTGATTTTGTGACAGTGATTCTTCATAATTTACTGTATTGGCTGAGGCTCATAGGAGATGCAATCTAACAATATGTGAAGGATTGCAGTTTGCCCATCTCCACATGGCTGTCTGTTTGCTTGAAGTTTCTTTTTTCTGTTCTAAATTCTTTACATATAGAGAGGCCTGGTGAGGTGGACCCTGTTTATATTTAATAAATAGTGTTTTCTTATTGGTGTATCTGTACTCCAGATGTTATGTTTTGACTGGTTGCAGCTAGGATCCTGTCCTCTGGTGTGAGGTGTGGGCAGATAAAGCAGAGGCCAATGTGTTGCCCTCAAATGTAGTATATATTAATCATGCCAGTTACTTTGCTGATATACTGTAATGTCATACCAGCAGAGTACACAAGGCCTAGGCTAAGGAAAACATGCCAACTAGACTGGCCAACTAGACAGGCTTCCAAGCTGTGACCCACCTTGTAATGATGAAGTGCACCATTGTATGTTCACTGAACTCCATAACTTGGAGTTGCACCAATATAGAGGATATAGCTGCAATCTCATCTTGCTCATTTAATTCAAGGACAAAATTGTATAATCTCTTTATGTTCTCTCTTACAGCCCTAGACACTGTAAAAGTATGGTAGAATGATAGATAATATTAATGAGGATAGTGTTTTGCATTATAGCAGAAAATCTTAGTGCAGTTAACTTTAGTTCAGATGTTGCATTGTCTGAAATGACGTTTTATTTATATTGTGAATATGGAATAGATATATATGGTAAAAGCTATATATACCTATATTCAGTGTTGTGAATGCAGAAAACCTCTACAAAATACATACTGCAAAGCAGAAATTAAAAATTAAAAATAAAGATTATTGGCACTAAATTGTGTTTTTGAAGTGTGTTGTCATGCATGTTTGAATTGTCATTGTTAAAGACCTTGTTGCATAGATGATTCCAACTTCATTCCTGTTTTTCTCTTTATAGGTCTTTAATGTTCTGTGTTTATT
Source organism: Phrynosoma blainvillii (assembly GCA_026167975.1). Lineage (NCBI taxonomy): Eukaryota > Metazoa > Chordata > Lepidosauria > Squamata > Phrynosomatidae > Phrynosoma > Phrynosoma blainvillii. Next base: position 61,037,181 of record JANUYF010000004.1, read on the forward strand.
AGAAGCTTCATTCTCTTGCCAAAGCCAAATGAGAAAAATAAATTGTTTTGCAGTCCATCTGTTCTTAAAGACAGTGGTACCTCCATGCAGTGTCTGAAGGTAAACTTTCCTTCCTGGAGAATAAAGATTTCAAGATGAAACTCCTTAACAGATGATCCACAATGGTTGTTTTTTTACGGATTTGGTCAATTTCTAGCCATCATTTTAGAAATGTTTAAGTTTGTACTTTGTCACCTTTTCATATCATTAAGTATTGTAATACAGCCTTCTTAAACCTAACTTCCAGAACTTTGGGCTGAAGCTTGCAGAATGCCTGACTACTGACCATGCTGGCTGGGGTTGAAATCCAAAGCAACTAAAGGGCCCCAGACTGGGAAAAACTATTAGTTACTAATAAATAAATAAATAAATAAATAAATTTAATTTATATCCTGCCCCTCTGCCAGGCAATCGGGGCGGCGTACAACATTTCAAAACATCAAAACAAACATCGGAACAAATAAATCAATTCGAATCCCATCCCTCCTTCCCACACCCACCCCTCCCCCAAAAACAAATCAAACTAAAGTTAAATAGCAATAATTAAAAATATACAATTTAAAAATACATAATCTTTCAATATCATTATGGTCCTCTGAGGGCTGCAGGCTGGCCAAAACAGTCCTCCGTGGCCTTAGAACGCTGCCGCTCGCCGCTCGGTGCCGGAGGAAGATGGAATCAGGCGGGGGCATTATGTCCGCCGGTGCTCCTTCCGGCTGCGCGCAGGTGCGCGGCTCAAGCCACTCAGATGGTCTTACGAGGGCTGCAGGCTAGCCAAAGCAGTCCTCCGTGGCCTTAGAACGCCAAGGCCGCCGCTGGTGCCGGTGTTTGAGCTGTCGGGCTGGCTATAAGGCTTCCCTGGAGCCAAGGTGTAATGAATGTATATTCATTATCTTGTGATCTGTTTAAGAGGCTGGATTTCTTACATGGTTATAAATACTGAGTATTTTATGTTTCCCTGACAGCAATATGTAAAGTACAATAATAACAGTTAGGAAAGAAAGCAGCAGTGCAGCAATGATGGTCTTTTCTTCAGTGTACCAAACAGTCATAGTGTTGTTCCTGATGATATTAACCATGTATGATGAGCACCAGTTGACATGTAACAGCAGGATCATCAAGATGATATCAGCAACATCACTTTGCATACAACATGCAAGCATATTATACAAGTCTGTACAGTACACTACAAGGAAATGACCCCAGCACAGATTTCTCTTCCCATTGGAAAGAGGACAACTACTGATTTTTGTAGTCATAGCCTTCTGGGTCCATGTAGATTGTGGTCAAATCCTCTGGCAGGTCATATACAACCTGGAACACCTGACAACACTTGTCTGTAGAGATTATGTAATCAGGAAAATAATGGCAACAATTGCCTCTTACCATAATCAGGTGGTGAGGAGGCCTACATATAGAACACATACGTAATTTTCCCTCTTCAAAAATGAGAATCCTGCTGCATAAGGATGAATAGTGTTGAAGGCCAAAACATCTGGTGTGTTCACTATGTTGACAGAAGAAAAACTCATGATGGGGCCTATGTGCTCAGCTGTAACCTGTTCCCATTTCCCACAGTTAATAAGCTCCCAAGCATATGACATAGTTCTGAAAAGATACGGTTGAATTGTGGCTTAGTAGAAATATACAGGTTTACAGCAGTTTCCAGGCTGGCTGTCTAGCTGTGGTCCTGCAGGACAAAGAATTTGGAAGAGACACATGCTTAGTACAGTCCAATGGCCTCATTTAGATATAACTCATTCAGCTACTTTCCTCACACACTCAAATCCATTCTGTCATGCCCTCATAGTGCTAATAAGCAATCTCTGGTTATTTTGAAACCAGAAATTGTTATGTACTCTCTCCCCTTTCACCCTCCACATTCTTAGGTACTTGGTTTATCATACCAGCACTAACTGTGAAGGGAGAGTTGGCATTTGTTGCTTCACTCTTAATGTTAGTCATTAGCAAAGCTGTGGGTGAAATGCAGACACCTTCATCCTGGTGGGATGAAGTAATGGGAGAACAACAGCCTTTATGTGTGGTCTCTCATTTGCCAAACATCTAAAAACAATACATAGCTGAAAAGTTCACGGTCTTCATTAAACAGCTTGCAGAATCAGCATCATAGTGGAATGAGTTAAGTGTAAAATTTTATGTTCAGCATTTGTCTTCAAGGGCATAGAAATCCTGCAGGATCACAAATGTGACAATCCTACATAGGAAAATATAGTTTTGAGTGGCTGCTGTTCTGTTCCTTCTTTGTAGTCTATAGAGCACTGAGCCTCTGTAAGCAATACATTGGCCTGATGGCCTGTGAAGTTAGCAAGAAAAGTAATGCAGAGCAGGTGTCAGCTGGCATTGTGTGGTTGTGGAGAATGGGAGAGTGTTTTCTCCATTGGATGCAATTCCATTCTGTATGGCTCTGTTGAACAGCTGTGCACTCAATGTCTACATTTGGACACTTACCTCTTCATGAAAATGTTAAGAAATGTTCCAGGGTTTGGTCATAGAAATCTGTTTGGCCAGCACTCTTTCACCCAGGAGATCTCACTGTTCCCTGTGGTGAAGAATATGACTAGAATTCTACACAATATTCCAAATGTGGATGCACTATAAATTTTATAAAAATTTATAGTGCATCATGATACTCATACATTTAGTCATGATACTCATACATTTTAGTCTCTTTCATATAGTAATAATCTCTAAAATAGTTTCCCCCCCACTGCTGCTGTACATACTGCTATTTTCCTTGGAAGACCCACTTGTGACTCCACATCTTTTAACACTTAATTTAAATCCTAGTAACGGATATGAAGCTAGGAGGGGTTTTTGCACCAGTGACTATATATAGTTGCATTAAATCATTTGCCATGTTATATGTCTCGTTTTCTTTTCAAAGGTACTCATATCCACTTCATCTGGTACCACAGTGTTCTGATTTTAGATCATTTACTAATATTAATATGAATCATTGGAGTGCCCCACTGCTTTCTGTGTTGAGAAAATGTTCAGTTTATTCTAGTTTACTGCCCACAGTGATTTTGTGACAGTGATTCTTCATAATTTACTGTATTGGCTGAGGCTCATAGGAGATGCAATCTAACAATATGTGAAGGATTGCAGTTTGCCCATCTCCACATGGCTGTCTGTTTGCTTGAAGTTTCTTTTTTCTGTTCTAAATTCTTTACATATAGAGAGGCCTGGTGAGGTGGACCCTGTTTATATTTAATAAATAGTGTTTTCTTATTGGTGTATCTGTACTCCAGATGTTATGTTTTGACTGGTTGCAGCTAGGATCCTGTCCTCTGGTGTGAGGTGTGGGCAGATAAAGCAGAGGCCAATGTGTTGCCCTCAAATGTAGTATATATTAATCATGCCAGTTACTTTGCTGATATACTGTAATGTCATACCAGCAGAGTACACAAGGCCTAGGCTAAGGAAAACATGCCAACTAGACTGGCCAACTAGACAGGCTTCCAAGCTGTGACCCACCTTGTAATGATGAAGTGCACCATTGTATGTTCACTGAACTCCATAACTTGGAGTTGCACCAATATAGAGGATATAGCTGCAATCTCATCTTGCTCATTTAATTCAAGGACAAAATTGTATAATCTCTTTATGTTCTCTCTTACAGCCCTAGACACTGTAAAAGTATGGTAGAATGATAGATAATATTAATGAGGATAGTGTTTTGCATTATAGCAGAAAATCTTAGTGCAGTTAACTTTAGTTCAGATGTTGCATTGTCTGAAATGACGTTTTATTTATATTGTGAATATGGAATAGATATATATGGTAAAAGCTATATATACCTATATTCAGTGTTGTGAATGCAGAAAACCTCTACAAAATACATACTGCAAAGCAGAAATTAAAAATTAAAAATAAAGATTATTGGCACTAAATTGTGTTTTTGAAGTGTGTTGTCATGCATGTTTGAATTGTCATTGTTAAAGACCTTGTTGCATAGATGATTCCAACTTCATTCCTGTTTTTCTCTTTATAGGTCTTTAATGTTCTGTGTTTATTAGAAGCTTCATTCTCTTGCCAAAGCCAAATGAGAAAAATAAATTGTTTTGCAGTCCATCTGTTCTTAAAGACAGTGGTACCTCCATGCAGTGTCTGAAGGTAAACTTTCCTTCCTGGAGAATAAAGATTTCAAGATGAAACTCCTTAACAGATGATCCACAATGGTTGTTTTTTTACGGATTTGGTCAATTTCTAGCCATCATTTTAGAAATGTTTAAGTTTGTACTTTGTCACCTTTTCATATCATTAAGTATTGTAATACAGCCTTCTTAAACCTAACTTCCAGAACTTTGGGCTGAAGCTTGCAGAATGCCTGACTACTGACCATGCTGGCTGGGGTTGAAATCCAAAGCAACTAAAGGGCCCCAGACTGGGAAAAACTATTAGTTACTAATAAATAAATAAATAAATAAATAAATTTAATTTATATCCTGCCCCTCTGCCAGGCAATCGGGGCGGCGTACAACATTTCAAAACATCAAAACAAACATCGGAACAAATAAATCAATTCGAATCCCATCCCTCCTTCCCACACCCACCCCTCCCCCAAAAACAAATCAAACTAAAGTTAAATAGCAATAATTAAAAATATACAATTTAAAAATACATAATCTTTCAATATCATTATGGTCCTCTGAGGGCTGCAGGCTGGCCAAAACAGTCCTCCGTGGCCTTAGAACGCTGCCGCTCGCCGCTCGGTGCCGGAGGAAGATGGAATCAGGCGGGGGCATTATGTCCGCCGGTGCTCCTTCCGGCTGCGCGCAGGTGCGCGGCTCAAGCCACTCAGATGGTCTTACGAGGGCTGCAGGCTAGCCAAAGCAGTCCTCCGTGGCCTTAGAACGCCAAGGCCGCCGCTGGTGCCGGTGTTTGAGCTGTCGGGCTGGCTATAAGGCTTCCCTGGAGCCAAGGTGTTTCAGGAGAGGAGGGGGTGGGCTAGAGCGCTCACCACCCAGCTCAGAGTCCTCACCAAGGCCGCCGCTGGTGCCGGTGTTTGGGCTGTCAGGCTGGCTATAAGGCTTCCCTGGAGCCAGGTGTTTCAGGGGAGGAGGGGGCGGGCTAGAGCGCTCACCACCCAGCTCAGAGTCCTCACCAAGGCCGCCACCTTCTGATCATTCAATATGTTAGTGATTCTGGCTGACTCATAAAAGCATTGCCACTTAGTACTTCAAAACATGGCTTAAGTTGAAGGATTATATTTTGCCTGTGTTGTAGATTCCTCAACGCATGTTTATCTGAACATGCTTAAAGAGACTTTCACGGACCTCCATTATCAGTGTGTATGTGTATATGTCTAAAAGGCAGCTGGGAACATAGGGATGTTGTGGGGATTTGTAAAGTGCTGTTTCATCACTCTCCACTTTAGCCTTTGCCATGTCCCAAGATCTGTAAGCTGTCCCAATCTATAAACTGATAAGAAGATACACATACACCACATTGTATTGATCTGCTGTTCTGTGAGCTTTTACAGTATCTGCCCATTATAATTTTCTTGCCCTTGCATAAAAAGTTTCGTATGAACCTTTATTCTTGGTACTTTGGCCATATGACCCATGACCTTGTGTGTACAGTCGCCCCACTGTTTTCGTGGACTTAGAGTCTGCACCCCCAGCCCATTTGGGGGCAGCAAAGGGAGGGGGTAAAAATGGGGCGCATGTGGGCGCATGCCGCCATTGAAACCAATGGAGCTTAAATAGTGGTGATTTTCTGTTTTTGCGGGGGGGGGGGGAGGGATCCCCCATGAAAACAGAGGGACAACTGTATTAATAAAACTAATAAGTGATGGATTTTTGGATTTCCTCTCCCAGTTCTTGAATAATCACGAAGTCAAAGGTATAAGCCTCAGGAACCTGGAGAAGTCAACATGAAGTTATATGTATTTCTGGTGAACACTGGAACTACCCTTACCTTTGACACAGAACTTGCAGTGCAGAAGTAAGAAACATTTTTCTTTTTCTTCACTAAGGAGTATGCTATTTAACTAATAACAACAAAACTATCTGTCTTCAAGTTTCAGTGTGTTCTATGTCTGGGATGTGCAGTCAGATCAAAACTACTTACAAGTTTTCTGTATTAGTTGAGAAAATCTGTTGGACATAGATGATTGTACATATGTTACATAGATTATTGTAACATACTGGGAAAGCCTTTCCCCTTCACTCTTACTTGACATTCTTCCCTCTCTGATAGTATTTCCCTAAAATAATGGAGAAGATGCTGTATTTATGGCATTATAACTAGGGGGAGAGAATGTAGTTGTTAAACAGCTAAAATGGCAGATAGATGGACAATAGGCAATCTTTATTTGTTATAACTCCTCAATTACAGTACGAATTCAAAGACTGGTAATTGAAATTGGCATTATTTTATACTGTTCAATTCTTAGAGTAGAGTTTTGTATGTGTCAATTGATCATTAGTGAAATACACTTTTTTTTAAAAAAATCATTTTTTATAGTGTGGCAGACCTTAAACAGGCAATCCAGACCAAGTACAAGATTGCTATTCAACATCAGGTACTGGTTGTCAATGGAGGAGAGTGTATGGCAGCTGACAGGAAAGTCTGTAGTTACAGTGCTGGAACGGTAAATATCAGTTCTGTCTTCATTCTTTCATTTCAAAAAACAAAACAAAAAAAAAACTGGTGTGAAAAGGAAATAACAGGTTTTATTTTAACACAGGATACAAATCCAATTTTTCTCTTCAACAAAGAAATGATCCTTTGTGAACGTCCTCCAGCTATCCCCAAAACGACATTTTCAGCAGAAAATGAAATGGAATTAAAAGTTGAAGAATCTCTTATGATGCCTGCAGTTTTTCACACAGTAGCTTCTCGAACACAGCTTGCTGTGGTAAGCAATTTCAGAGGTTTAACCATTGTAGTGTATTAATGCAGTGAAATTTCCAAAATAGAAGCTAGTCTGACAGACTGATAAAACATCATTTTGTAGTACAAATGTTTTATCTTTTAATGCTTTTTCATATTATGGAAATTTAATGTCTTTTGGGTTTTTGTTTTAGTTTAATCTGGAGTTCTGAAAACAAGTTTGTGTTGTGTCCCAGGTCTGTATTAATCAGCTTTAATATTTGTTGAATATAATGACAAACTGGAATATCATAGGATACAGTGAACATGTAGAAGAGAGGGACAATGTGTTGTAGAGGCGGGTAGGAAATGTGGGGCTTCATAGGATCCTCTTGTTTGAGTTTTTAAAAATAAATCATAATTCTCTTATTGGAATTGAAACCCCAAATGAGAGGCACATTTTTTAAGGTGATATTTTAATTTTTGTAAAAGTGGATGGATTGAAGAACATAACATCTTAGGTACAAATTCTGGGAGTGGCAGATATTCAGGTTATGTGAACACTACTTGAGTTGTTCTATGGCAGAATTCGTGTTAGGTCTCCAGAGTGTGTTAGCACATATTCTCTTCTGTAGGTTTATAGATGTTCATGTATTTACACAAAAAACAGGATCCAGAAACAACAGTCACAGTGCAATATGATAGTAGTTGGGATGTCCTTTTGAAGGAAATGTAAAAAGACAAGAAGTCAGAGTTTATAATAACTAAAGAGTTCGTATCATACAAAATAAAATAATAAAGTAAAACACAATTCTGTTAACAGATTTCAAATGGGGTCATCAAATATTCTGTTAGGTTTTCAGAAACACATGTTAACAGAAGAATCAGAAACAGAGGTTTGAACCTTTTTGATTATTTTGCAAGGGTATGGGCCTCCCAAGGTTTCCTGGGGGGTTAATGCACTTGCCTAGCCTACCACCATTGCTCACTGCTGGTGTAAAGCAAGGAAGAGAAGCTTATGGTTCCTCCAGATTATAAAGGTGAAATTCATATTATCCTACATTGTTCTTGATAGCTAGTGCTCATTAGAGTTGCTGTACCGTATAGACCTAAAAATAAACTCTGGTTTTTGAACTGGTTTTATGAGTTATATTTTTCCTCCTACCAAATCTCTATAGCAGGGGTAGGCAACCTTTCCCCTTTAAGGGCCGAGGGACTTCAGCTCCCAGAAGCCTCAGCCATGTTGGCCAATAGTCCCATGTTGGCCAATAGCTCCTGGGATTCTGGGAGCTGAAGTTCCTTGGCCCTTAAAGGGGAAAGGTTGCCTACCCCTGCTCTATAGTGATACTAGGAATGTGTATATTTATATTATTTTCTTGAAAAGTTAATATTGTATCTGGCCATCCATTGATATTTGCAATGTTTTTTTTGTTTTGTTTTGTTCAGGAAATGTATGAAATTGCCAAGAAACTTTGTTCCTTCTGTGAAGGTCTGGTCCACGATGAACATCTTCAGCACCAAGGCTGGGCTGCCATAATGGCAAACTTGGAAGATTGCACATATTCTTACCAAAAGCTGCTTTTCAAATTTGAAAATGTATATTCAAGTTACCTGCAATCCATAGATGATATCAAGCTAAAGCTTACACAGTAGGTTTGCCTTTAGATGCCTCTACACAATCACTTTACTGAAAACTAAAGGGTTTTTGATCTTGAAACTTACAGTATTTTTATCTATCCAAATTGTTCCAGTTTCATGAACCTTATACAAATGGAAACTACAAATCATTCATAACAGTAGCTATATTACTATATAGAAATCAAATTCTATAATTAAGGTTACATCCCCAAATAATTGAATTCAGTGGCCTGACAACAGTTGCTGGTCTCAGTTGATTCAGTTGGTCTACTCTATTTGGAAGTAGCAGTTGGAGTTAGGTTGGTATGTACAAAGGGCTGTGATATAAGAAGTGCAGTTTTCTCTCCATTTTACTTTAACTCAGAATGAAATTAGAATACTAATTAACTGGTTATTTGTCAGCTAAATTTATAGATGAATATTTAGACACTTACCTGGCTGGTCTTGTTGAACACAGTGCCTCTTACAAGAATGCATATAGGATTGCTGTTGTGATTGCTTAATTTTAAAGCTTAAGTAACACACAGTGTTCAAATACTTTGAGATGAAAGTATATTGAATATACTTTGGAGAGCATGTCTTTCATGTATACTGCTATTATCTTCCTTTGTTTGTACTCACAGGATTTTTTGTTTTTCTCTCAAGCTTAGGAGCTGCTGTATCTATTATGGCCAAGATTCCACTGCTGGAGTGCCTAACCAGACATAGTTACAGGGAATGTTTGGAACGACTGGATTCTTCTGCTGAACGGGGAGGGACCGAAAGTGAAGACACAGAGAATGAAAAATCAGCTGAAGTGATGCTTTCTCCTGAAATGCTTAACATGAACAAACAATCAGTGTTGACATCATTTTGCAAATCAGTAGAACACCCAACCCTAGTTGGCAGAGCTTCTGAAAAAGTAAATGAAAATAGGGAAGGTAGTCAAAACCCTTCCATCCAAGACAGTGATACTTCAGTGGAGCTTAAAGAGAGTGATCTGCCTTCATTCAATGTCTCCCTTTTAGATTGGATCAATGTTCAAGATAGACCCAATGATGTGGAATCTTTGGTTAGGAAATGTTTTGATTCTATGAGCAGAGTAAGTGATTTTTTCTAAGAATGTCATTGTGCCCTGTTTTGATTTTTAAAACTCTCTTTAAAATACTAGTGTTTAGATATGTTTCCCTTATATGAAATAAAGGATTCCTTGTGTTTCCAGGTAGGACTATAATCCAGCAGAGTTTTCCACTGTAGAGACAAGGTATTTTTGTCCTATTTTCCCCTACAGCAGGGGTAGGCAACCTTTCCCCTTTAAGGGCCGAGGGACTTCAGCTCCCAGAATCCCAGGAGCTATTGGCCAACATGGGACTATTGGCCAACATGGCTGAGGCTTCTGGGAGCTGAAGTCCCTCGGCCCTTAAAGGGGAAAGGTTGCCTACCCCTGCCCTACAGGGTTCCCCAACCAATTTTTGGTGGATATGGGAAGATTTTTGATGGCTGTAGGGTAAAGAGGGAATTTTGAAGGAGAGTCTTTCATGAGCAGAGTTCTTTTCACTGAGATAAAACTTGAAGCCCTGAACAGATTTTCTGGTAGTCATAGCTGCATTTTTCTCTTTCTTACATCTTTTAAAGGAATATAGAAAATACCATGTTGTTAAAAGTTGAGTCTGTAATTGTTCACAAATGAAAGCTCTAAGCCTAAATTTGTCAATCCCTATGCAAAATGTAGCAGTCAGAGGTTGTCATTTCCCCTTCCTTAATGTGTGATTATCTTCTTAGAGGCCATATATAGACACTTGCTATTATTGTTGTCTTCAGGAAATGGAAGCAAACATAGGCCTAGCTAAGATTTTTGTCGCATTATGCCTAGTCCAAAACATACAAGATTACATCCTCATTCCTTCATGCAGACAAAAAGGCTCTTTCTGGTGACATAAAGGCATTAGAAATAGTATGGAGATTGTATTAAGGAAAATTACAGTAAATGAAAACTACATCCCTGCTCTCACATCAGCAGCAGAGCGGTACATTAGGATTGCTGGGAGAAGGAGGAGATCAGAGAAAACTCTTATTCCACTTGTGGGATTTTCCCTACTTTGAGGAGGAGTTTTACTTATGGAATATCATGATTCAGGACATTAGCTTTAAACTGTTTTATAGAATAATGTCTGGAAAATTTAATTTGTTGTAATTGCTTCCATTACTGTATCTGTTATGACAAAGGCACATGATATAATGGCAAACTGTTTTATTCAGAAAGTTTCCTTATATACTGAGAGAAGGAAAGCCCAGGGGATAATACAAGAAATTGAGGCCTGCCACAGCTAATTTTTGTAATGTCAATTAGGCTTATATATGATAAATATCTTCTTCCCTCCATGAAATCTTAATTTTTGAAGGTTCTGTATCTGAATTTACATTAGTATCTGAATTTACACAAGCTACTTTCTATTTGTGCATCCTGTTTCCAGCTAAATTTCATCACCACTTCTCTTGCAATACCATCCCTATGCCTTTCCTTATGTTCCCATGATATCAGAAGAAACTTTTCAGAGAGTAGATGCAGAGGCAAAGTGCTATTGTACAACCTGTTAGTGAGTCTTTGAATTTTGGTCTGCTTTTTATTTTAAGAAAGAATGGAAGCTATTTGCCTTTGGTAGTTTAAGAGTAATTCTAAAGGTTCCCAATTTGGATGTTGCCATCCTTGTGTGTATACTATAGCAGATGTGCTCTCTTCATTTCTGTCCCTCTCTTTTTTTCTTTACATAAGGGATGAGAATTGTGCAGCCCTCCAGATGTTGTAGGAGTGTGACTCCCAGCTGCCATAACCAGCATAACCAGTCATGAGAGATGCTGGAAGTTGTAGTCCAGCACATTTAGAAGGCTGCCCCTGTTGATTCACATCCTGTCTTAACATAATGTTCTAGGCTTAGTTTTTTTTTTTTTTTTTTTTTTTTGTTTTTACTGATTTCACTATCGATTAAATTGGTATGCAGCATAAGGTCAGTATAAGAGTGTAGGAATTCTGTGCAAGTGAGTAAACTAGCAAGGGAGAAATTGCTACCTGACCAATTGTTTTCCATGTTGGACCATCCCTCAACTCTGTCCTTTTTCTTCAAACCTGCTTTATAGAAGAAACATTTTAATAGCTTTTAAAGAGGCTAATAGCAAACGTTTCCAAACTGGCCACTGAGGGAGGGTTCTTTCTCCTCCATGCCAACTTAAAAGTTCAGGATACTGGCCTCTTGACAGGCTAATAACTTTTCAAAGCTTATTTATAGGGCTGCAAAGGAGATGTCCAGTTCTTCCCTATCCACTTCATTCTAACTATTATTTATTTTTTGTACTGAAAAGACCAAAGCTTCTGCAAGCTTTAGAATATAAAAGTAGGAATGACATATTCCTATTCCTCTGGTTGTAGACCTGACCTCTTTTGTACTTATAATCCCATTGATAGAAGTTTTGACCTGTTCCCAACAGCAGGAGCAAGGAGCAGACCATAATTCAGAGAGATAGTATGAGCTCTCATAAATTCATTCCCCGCTGTAAGAAGAATCTTTGATAGCAGTAGTGAGGGAAGCTTTGATTGAGTTTTTCCTTTTAATGTAAAGCAGCTTCAGGAAATAAATGACTGGGCCTCTTTTCTATATTGCTCTCCCCAAAAATGCTATTACTGAGGACTAGACCACTTCACTACCACTCCCCCACCTCCACCTTGGTTCTTTCACATGTGCAGAAAATTTAGAGAAAAGAGATTTCTTTCATTTGCATTGCATTATGGAGAAAGAAACATCAGGAATCTCAATTGTTGCTGCTGCTGCAACCATTTTTCACCAAAGGTCTTCAGCTTTTGCCCTAGATCTGTAGAACTGTGGATGCATCTCTCTAAATAATGTGGTTTATTAGTGTCAGTTTGAAATGTATTTCAGAACCTATCATGTTCATTATTTTGCAAATTATAATCTGTAGTGATAAGATTATGGCAAATTTGTGATAAATAAATTAAGCATTACCTCATTTTCTTTAACACTTTAATCAGTTTGTCTGTATATGGGAACATTCAGACTCATTGTTGTAATGCAACTTCAGGTATTTAACATTAAGATTTATTTTACATCTTAAATTAATTTTGTCCCCAAAGATACTACTGTATTAAATTTGTTTTGTTAGTTATAATCTGCCTTTTTTCCTGATTCAAGGCAGTATCAACAGTTTTTCTATATTTGTCTTCCAGAACTTGACCATCAGCAGTTTCTGTCTCAGATATGATTGCTAGCTATAGCCATAGCCATATGATGGATTTTGTTTAGCTTTAGCTAGTATATAATAGTAGTATGAAAAGCAGAATAACAAAATTTTGTAATTTGTAAAGTCCAAAATGTACATTTCATTACATGGCAGTACATTTTTCAGGACAACCAAACTGTTAAAAAATATTTTTTGTTGAAAACTTGCACACTGCTTTGTGTTCTTTTGGCTAGCATAATAAAGACATTGTCCTCATTTGGAATTTTTCACATGCCACCCTTTTGGTTTACTTTTTAAAAATGTAATCAGTTATATGAAGAACGTGGGCCAGAATTCTATGAAAACTGATGACCCACCACTTCCTGTACCCCATTGTGCACCCTGAAGCCAGCTCTGGAGAACTGAGAAACCCTCTGGAACAGGTTATTTGTCCCCACAGAGGCTTCAGTGGGGGGAGAGGAAATGAGAGTCTCAGTTCCATTGGTGCTGTTCCCAACGTACACAATAGGAGCTTTCCGATGGATGGGCATTTTTCTTATATGCACTGTCTGCTCTTTTATGTTTGTGGTATCTTTCCTGCAAAGTAATTACTCATGCCTTTTTTGTTTTTCAGCTGGATCCAAGGATTATTCAGCCATTTTTGGCAGACTGTCGACAAACAATTGCCAAATTAGATAATCAGAACATGAAAGCCATTAAGGGTCTTGAGGACAGGCTTTATGCACTGGACCAGATGATAGCTAGCTGTAGCAGGCTGGTAAATGAACAAAAAGAACTTGCTCAGGTAATATAACTGTTTCAGGCTTTTTGGTTGATAATACACTGTTTCTGTGAGGCAGGGGCATGCAGCTGTGGTGTGTCTGGGGCCAGTTTTCTACTACCTGGATCTTCTGGGGGCTAAATAGACTGTCCCCAAAGCCCCTTCCCTCAAAAGATCTCTCACAACATAAATTGAAAATAGCCAGAAATTCTCTTGGTTTTGAAAAATGGGATGTAGGGGGTGAAGTTAAATAATTTCCAGGAAAGGTAGATCACCTTTGTTTTGGTCAGGAAAACACCATGATTAAGGCTCAAAAATAGTTTTAGGGGAGTCATGTGCAGCTACTGGACCTCACTTTGCCTTGTCTAGATTGTTAATTTTCTTTTTATCAGTTCTTATAGTCCCCTATTGCTAGGCAGCTTGCTGTATTTAGTTATATGTATTTGGATATCAGCCATTCAGATAGCAAACACAGATGCCTTAGATAACAATATAAGCAAACTAGATAAACCAGATTCAACTTACAGTGCTTTCATTGGTTGGAGAAACACTGGAGTGTTTTTCCCTTTGTGTACATCTGTGCATGAAAAGAAACAGGCACTGAAGCAAAGCTTGCTGACTTCTGCTGCTCTGTGCTGTACTTTATTTTAAGTCAAAATTAGTAGATTCTTCAGTTTGCTGGACAGCAGTCGAAGGACCAAAATCTAATATCCAAAACTGGCCAGAGTTTTTGCCTACCTTATGTTGCAGTGGTCTGTTATGATTTCTTCCTCACAAGGTGCCCTGTCTTGAAATCTGTTGGGTTTGAGTGTGTATATTTGAGTGTAAGTGTGACAGATACAGAATAGAGATTCTCTTTGTATATCATCCATCCTGCTGTTGAGCACTCTTTCTTCTTGAGCTGGCTTTGAGTCAGTCTTAGTAATGGTGTTTGAATCTCCCAAACTGTTGTGCTGGGGTACTTCAGTATCTGTGCTGAGACTGCTCTACAGACTCTCAGAACTATGTGTTCTCCATGGGCCTGTTCCAAATGGTATACTACAATCCACACATTAGACCTAGTTTTCTTTGTTGGGTGGGATGATGTTGGAGGAACTTTTCATAGTTCTGCTGTCATGGTCAGTCTACCTGGTGGGACTTAGATTCATTGGGATTTGGAGCATGTGTAGGGTAGGGGACTAAGATAGTCCAGAAGGCTGATGAAACCCAATGGTTTACTGGCTGTTCTTGGGGAGTTCCCTGTTGCCAGGGCAGGTTTTTCTGGATAGGTAAATGCAGAAGGTGGTGCTGGAAAATTTCTGTTCAATATCCTGGCCATTGGCCTCAGGATTGATTTTGTCATCCCCCCTCCCCTTCAACATATATACATGAATTGGCCAGGAGAGGTTATTCAGAGTTTTGGAGTTAACTGCTATTTCTAATCTGATGATACCCTACTCTGTATCTCCTTTTCGTTTAATTTTAAGCAAGCCTTTTCAGTGCTAAACCACTGTCTGCTGTGAGTACTAAATTGGACAAAGGTGAATAGGTTGAAGCTTAATGAAGGCAAAACAGAGGCGTTCCTGGTCAGTTATAAGGTAGATCAGGGAATAGCGATTCAGCCTATGCTAGATAGTGTTAACTCCCCCCTGAAATCTCAGGTTTGTAGCATGGATGTACTTCTGGACTCAGATCTGAGCCTCCATGCCAAGGTTTAAGTGGTGGCCAACCAGCTGCACTCATTCCTAGAAATCTCTTATCTGGCCTTGATTACATCTCATTATGGTCACTGTAACACATTCTATACTGGTCTGCCTTCAGAAACTATCTGGAAACTTCCATGGGTGCTAAATGCTGTGATGAAGGTGCTGACCAAGGACATTTACAGGGAAAATATAACTCCCTTATTAAAACAGCCTCACTGGCTACCACTTTGTTTCTTGACACAATTCAAAGTACTTGTTGTGACCTGTAAAACCTTACACAATTTAGCTCCAGTTTATCAGGAAGATCTTATCTCTCTGTATAGCACTGCCCCAGTTTTAAGGTCCTTGGAGAAGTTTTCTCATGGTCACATCTGATAACATGTGAGGGATCCTTCTCAATGGCTTTTCTCAGGCTGTGGAATTCCCTCCCATGGGTCTCTTATTAGCTCCTTTTGCTCTCCTTTCACTTTCAAGTGAAGGCCTTGTTATTTAAACAGGCATTTGTTGATTAAAAGGTTCTAAAAAGGGCTTTCATCTGGGGTGCTGCTGCATTTTATTTTTTTATCATGTCTCTTAAATGATTTCATATTTTTCAAATTGTGGGTAACTCATTTAAATTTAAACTTTTGGATCATCAGGTTTTTAGTTATATTGTGTTTTAACATTGTAAGCTGCCTTGAATCTCTTGGGAGAAAGGTGGGATATAAACTAAACAAATAGGTGAATACATTTATTTTCTCTTGGACTTAATGCTTTTTTTAAAGATATTGTAACTAATTGTATTGTATTTGGTTAGGATGTGTGTGTGTACTATTTTGGTTTTGTAAGAAACCCTGGCAGCTTTGTTGAAGAATTCTATATTATTTTTATAAACAAATATACTTCTGAGTAAACATTCATTGTCCTATAATCTAGCAAATGACAAAGTATAATACTAGAATCCGTAAGGATAGCTTCACCTAGTGGTAGACCCAAGGAGTTTCATATATACCATGAGCCACATTTAAGTATAGTTTGTCTCACATAGGATTATTTGTGTGAAGTAGGAGAGCGTTCATACTTGTGGGCTTTCCTTCAGCTTTGCATATTTGAATCAGTGAATCAAGTACTGATGTCTGCCAAGAAATACCTATGCTTTGTCAGGTGAATGTATGTTGGTGCTCCACATAAACAGTGTTCAGTGGTCCCAGTTAGGTGGAACATTTATACACAGTTGTCTGAATTCTAGGCAACCTTTTACACAGGACATATGTACATATGGATTTTGTGTTCTCTGCTGTGTAACAGAGAGACATTTTGTCATAGGAATGAAACCAGGAGAGGAGGTACATTCCTTCTACCTCCTAATGTTTAAGACCCAAAAATGCAGTAGAGTTTCTGTTCTTTGGATCTGACTGAAATAATTTTAGAGTATAAAACCTAGATATTAAATTAATGGGCAAGGAATTGTCAAATTAGCAGTATGTAAGCCAGGGGTAGGCAACCTTTCCCTTTTAAGGGCCAAGGGACTTCAGCTCCCAGAAGCCTCAGCCATGTTGGCCAATAGTCCCATGTTGGCCAATAGCTCCTGGGATTCTGGGAGCTGAAGTCCCTCAGCCCTTAAAGGGGAAAGGTTGCCTACCCCTGATGTAAGCTGTTCTTTTGGGCTGAAGGACAGGGTATAAATGCTGTATATAAAGAAAATAAGTAAACTATGTGTAGTAATTTAGAGCACATCCTGGTCAGTTAATAGTTGTAATAATTGGGGAAAATAAGGTTGAATAGTCAGCGACTGCCCTTTTATGGAAAAATACTATTATGTGCCTGTATAAAGCTACAATTAGGCCTCAGTATCCACTAATTTTTTATCCATGGTTTCAACCATCAACAGCTTGAAAATATTCAAAACAAATATAAATTCCAGTAAGGAAACCTTGATTTTTACATTCATCTTAACTGGTGTGGCCAGTAGATGGCAATATATCATAAGGCTGCTTTTGCTTATCTCCTGAATCTAATATATACATGTTAATACACTTGTTTAGTTTGATTATGTCTTCATTGAAAACAAGATTATTTGATTTTCTTTAAAAATTATGTTCTTATAAATGTATGGAGCTACTTCATTCTGGATCAGACCACTGCTGTCCCTGTTTCCTAAAGGTCTGAGGCAAGAATCCTTTTTAATCTTGGGACTGAAACTTTTTTAAATGGGGGTTCAGAAACTGAACATTGGACCCTCTACATGCAAATCATGGGCTTTAAGCATTATCCTTTCCCTGGTTAGGAGTTTTACTTCAGAGCTTCTGAAGGACTGATACATCAGAACAACCCAATCTTATGCCAACAATCCTGTTGTCAGCAGTGTCCACAGTTGACACATTTCATATGCAACTTTCAACATAGTCTGTTTGTATTAGATGAAATCACTGTGAATAACATCTAAAGAATGGTTAATCTTCAGCTTCATTTTCTAAATGTAAAATCATTTCAAATGTTGTCTGTTGTGGATGAGTAAAGTTTTAGAGCAGGGGTAGGCAACCTTTTTGAGCCGGGGGCCAGGTTGCTGTCCCTCAGACAATTGGGGGGCCGAAGCACCAAAAATAAATAAATAAATAAATAAATAAATAAATAAAAAATTTAAATTTTAAAATTAAAAATATATGCACGCACACTCTCTCAGCCCCAGAAAAGCCATGGCAAAACCCCTGTGGAGATTTTGCCAAGAAAACCCCAAGAACAAGTAATAACAACAATAATCAATATCATCATGGCGGGTGGTGGTGGCGGCGGCAGCGGTGGCAGGACCGGCCTGGGGCCGGTCCAAAGGTCTTGGGGGGCCGCATCCGGCCCCCGGGCCTTAGGTTGCCTACCCCTGTTTTAGAGAAAGACTTTTTAGCTGTGGCTTTCCAGGCTGTATCCGCACTGCAGAAATAATCCAGTTGGACCCCACTTTAATGGCCATGGCTCAGTCTTATGGAATTCTAGGAATTGTAGTTTGTTGTGGCACCAGAGCTCTGATAGAGAAGGCTAAATGCCTCACAGAACTACAGTTCTCAATATTCCAGAGCACTGAGCCATTTCCATTAAAGTGGTTTCCAACTGGATTATTTCTGCAGTGCAGATGTATCCTAAGTGAAGAAATACTTTCCTTCCGCTGTGTTTTGCTGTCTGCTTTACTTACTTGTTGGCATTAGATGAGGAGTTTTATTCAGAGGTTTTAATGAATAGTTTTGTTCCTGTTTTTTGTGTCATCATTTTAAATTTTATTGTTCTTGCTTTGAGAAATTTTGTTGAAAATATTAATATATAAGTGCTACTTTGAATAAACACGAAGCAGAAAAATGTTATGTGCACATAGGAGCCCTGGTGGCGCAGCGGTTAAATGCCTGTACTGCAGCCACTCACTCACAAACCACAAGGTTGCGAGTTCAGTACCAGCCAGGGCTCAGGCTTGCATCCTTCCAAGGTTGCTAAAATGAGTACCCAGCTTGTTGGGGGCAATTAGCTTATAGTTACAAACTGCTTAGAGATTGCATAGCATGGTATGAAGCTGTATATAGCAATAGCAGCTTCATTTATATAGCGCTTCATACCACGCTATGCAGTCTCTGAGCGGTTTACAACTGTAAGCTAATTACACCCAACAGGCTGGACATTCATTTTAGCAACCTTGGAAAGGTGCAAGCCTGAGTTGAGCCCACCAGGGCTCCTAATATATAAATGAAGTTACTGTTGCTATAAGTTATTTTCAAAGATGTATCATCTGAAGAAACTTTAAAAAGCCATTGAAGAAGTAAAACTACAGTTCAAACATATATAGTAGTCATTTACTAAAACAACACAAAGTCTTTAAAACTTCCAAGGCTCATAGCAATAGCAATAGCAAGTACATTTCTATATCACTTATCAGTGAACTAAGCACTGCCTAAGACGTTTACATTGTGTAAACAAATTTCCTCCAATAAACTGGGTATAGTTTTTACTGACCTACAAAAGGATGGAAGGTAGAGTCAACCCTGGAGCCTTGTGGGATTGAACTCACAACCTTGTGGCTACAGTACCAGCATTTAACCATTACGCCACCTTCATATGCAGTGTTATTACTGAAATAGCACAATTAGTGTTAGGATTGCAAGCGCCTACTTCGGGACTGTGTACAAGAGGAAGATCAGTAAAGTTCTGTAGCCCTTTAAACGTGGTAATATGCTAAGGCAAAACAAATATTCTTTCTGCTTGTACTGCTGGAGAAATCAGTGTAAGTCCCTTAATGAAAAATAGATGTAAAAGCTGTTGATAACAGAACAATTATAAGTTTTTATTATAGACCCAAAGTTCCATTGATTTGCAGAACATTTGTCCATTCTGCACGGAGCACCAGATGATCTGAAAACCTTTGTATTTGTTTTGAGCATTTGAAGCATTGTAGTATATTTGACAAGATATCCTTGCACAATGTGATAATTCCTTCAATACAAATGATTTTTTATTCCCAGGTTAATGAGATAGTCATCATATGTATATGTATACACAGCCTCGGATACATACTAGTATACATAGTATTGTCAAATGGAATTTATTTCAATATATACTAAAACAGGGGTCGGCAACTTCTTCTTACCTAGAGCCAGTCTGCTGGTCTCCAGGTCTTCCGTGGGCCGAGGGGGGGGGGGAATGTCGCCCAAAGTGTTTCCGCCGTACTGCGCATGCGCAAACGAGTCGCGGCCGCCATTTTGGAAAACGAAATGGTGGCAGCGGCGGCGGGACCAGCCTGGGCCGGTCCAAAGGCCTCGGGGGGGGGGGCGGATCTGGCCCCCGGTCCATAGGTTGCCGACCCCTGTACTAAAACATGCTGAATCTTATGTTTGAGAACTCAAATAATTAACATTAATAATCCTGATCTTTGATGGGCAGGTCTGAGTAGTTTGACATCCCTGAAGGTTAATGTAAAATTATGCAAAGCAATTTCTTTTGGCATAAAGAACAGGAACTGTTTGGCTTCATTTCTGATCACATGTATGAATTTTTAATTCTGTTTTTTTCATAGGGATTTTTGGCTAATCAGAAGAGAGCAGAGAACTTGAAAGATCCTTCTGTGTTACCTGATTTATGCTTGAGTCATGCAAATCAATTGATGATTATGTTAAATAACCACAGAAAACTTTTAGATATTAAACAGAAATGTACTACTGCCAAACAAGAACTTGCAAATAATCTACAAGTGCGACTAAAGTAAGTAATCCTGCAATGCATTTTCTCCATCCTAAAAAAGTTTCATTGCATAAATAAATACCTGTAGTTAGAAATAACCACTTTTTTAAAAATAAAAAGCATATCAGTGTTAAGCTGAGAAAAAGAAGCATGTCAACATTAAGCTGAGAAAAATGTGAAGAAAACATTTTTATTACTAATATTACTAATACTAATACATAGCTTCAGTTTACATCCATGTAGTACTATGTTTAATGTTATTTCTAGTGTTTCTTGTGCCTTATTGAATGTGGTTGTTTAGAAACCTTTTGCATTTTCATTGTTTATATGCTGTGAATGAGACATCCTGGATTGGATGATTTTCTGTCATACCCAGGCTAGGCAAGGTCTTGTGACTGCAGATGAAGAAAAAAGACTAGCTTCTCCCCCACTTCTTTTCCTGCATTTGTTCAGGTTAAGTCTTCTTGGCTCTCTGTGTTCAGATTTTTCTTTTTTCTTCTTTTTTAATCTCCTTCCTGCTCTAATCATCCATCCTTTAGATACAGGGATGTACTTATGAAGATACCCTTGGTCACCAGGTTAGAATGGGTCATAGCTCCCACTGGCTCTGCAGACCGTGGTTCTCCGAGATTCTTTTATTCTGTCTTTACGGCCATGGTTTCTCTCCCCACTCCCTTACCTCCTAATAATAATAATAAATAATAAAATAATAATAAAATTTATTTGTATCCCACCCTTTGGGAAACCCAATCATGGCGGCTTACAAGAATAAAATCATACATAATAAATCACAACATTCCCACCCCCCCTTAAAACAGTATTAAATCAATAACAAATTAAAACACATTTAAACAATTTAAAAACACATTACATCTTGCAACAGCAACATTAGGTAGGCCATGGCAATGATTGCTCATTCCATCTGTGGAAGACCTCCTCTCTCAAGGACTCATCCTCTACCCAAATCCAGAGTATCAACAATGTCAGCAAGGTCTAATAACTCATATATCAAAGTAGGCTATTCTGCCAAGGTAATAAACACCTTTCTGGCCTTCAGTCATTCATCAACTAACCAAAGATATGAGGTTACCTGGAGAGCCTTCATTCACTGGTACAGAAAGAGGGCCATCAACTATTACAGAAGTAATGAAAAGGAGCTCTGGGAGTTTCTGCAGGCAGGCTATGTCTCAAACCAAACACTCTTAGACTCCCACCCTCACATCAAGAGATTCCGTCCCTAATCTCTCCTCTGGTTGTCCATTATTTCCCCACCTGGAAGGTTCACATGGTTCTTAAACCCTCACAAAACCTCCCCTTAAGCCTCTCAGAATTATCTCTCTGGAAGTCCTGTTCTTTATTACATATATTACATATACATATATTAGTAGGGTCTCAGAGTTGAAGACTCTTTCAACAAACCCAGACAGGTGCACTTTTAAAAAGAACTCTTTGTCACCTAGTCAATTTTGTTACTGAGTATTCCTCTCCATTATCTTCCTTTTATCCTCACTCTTCCTTCTGAAAATAGCTGCCACACACTCAGGGCCATCAAAGTTATATTTGGTGCAGCAGATCCTTTAGACCAGGGGTAGGCAACCTTTTTGAGCCGGGGGCCGGGTTGCTGTCCCTCAGACAATTGGGGGGCCGAAGCACCATAAATAAATAAATAAATAAATAAAATTAAAAAAATATTTTTTTAAAAAAATATGCATGCACACTCTCTCAGCCCCAGAAAAGCCATGGCAAAACCCCTGTGGAGATTTTGCCAAGAAAAACCCCAAGAACAAGTAATAACAACAATAATCAATATCACCATGATGGGGGGCGGTGGCGGGGGGGCGGTGGCGGCGGCGGCGGCGGCAGGACTGGCCTGGGGCCGGTCCAAAGGCCGCGTGGGGCCGCATCCGGCCCCCGGGCCTTAGGTTGCCTACCCCTGCTTTAGACTAGTGGTTATCAAACCTTGGTCCTCCAGATGTTTGGGACTTCAGAATTCCTGACTTTTGGCCAAGCTGGCTGTGGCTTGGGGAGTTGAAGTCCAAAACATCTGAAGAGCCGGAGTTTGGGAGCCATTGTTTTAGATAATCAGAAGCTATATTTATCTCCCTCTTTCCCACCTTTCTTGGAAGAAAGATTAAACTTGCACCCTAGCCAGGTGGCTTAAGATCTGCATTTTCACATCATAATGGATTTCTAGGCCTGCCAAAGGGAATCCTTGTTGCAGTTCATTCTACCATATTAGTGGCCAGTCTGCAGCCTTTTCAGCTAATGCTTTAGGGATCTGCATAGCTTGAGTATGTTTCAAACTGTTCACATTCACCAGACATTATACATTATACATTAGACAAATGCACATCCACTGAGGCTGTTTTTGCCAGACAAGTGCTCTATCAGATGATTCCTCCTTGACTGATTGCTTCTCCTCTCTGCTTCTAACTCAACTTGGATATATCCCAATCCAGGATGTCTTCTTCGTCACATAGGGAGAATTAGAGACACATCATCCACTTACTGTGAAAATCCATTCTTTATGCAAAAGGAGATAATCTGTCACACCCTTGCAATGGCTTACTATTTAAATCTGTCTAGTGCCTTATCTTAGGCTTCTTCACTTTTGCTTCCCCCTTTCAGCCTAACTATGGTAAGGAACTAGGAAGCTAGTCTTTTTTTTTTTCATGTATGGTTTTTATGCCGAAAATATCATATGATGTCAACAGGGTTAGACTTGAAGGAGAAGTGAGAGAGGAGGATAAGATAGGCGGATGATACCATAATATCGGAGGAGAACATCACAGACTTGGAACAGTTACTAAAAAAGGTCAAAGATGAAAGTACAAACACAGGCTTAATGCTGAACATAAAAAACCAAAAATAATGACCATAGAAGAAATACCCGTATTTTCTGGCATATAAGATGTCTGGGCGTATAAGACAACCCCCAACTTTTCCAGGTAAAATACAGAGTTTGGGATATACTCACCGTATAAGACGACCCCTCTTCCAACGGGGGAAAATGAGAAAGTGTTGGGGGGGAAGGACTGCCAATATCCTAGGCGATGCATTCTGGGGAATGTACAGTTTGTGGCCAAGTAAGTGATCCTGGGCATGTCACACACTCTCATCCTCAGAGGATGGTAATGGCAACCCCATTTGAAGAAACATGCCAAGAAAACCCCATGATAAGATTGCCTTATGGTTGCCATAAGTCGGAAAGGACTTGAAGACACACAAGAACAACAAAATCTGCAATTGTTTCATAGGTAGTACATGGGAATAGGAGCCAGCATGGTGTAGTAGTTTGAATGTTGGACTTCCACTCTGGAGACCTGGGTTTGATTCCCCACTCTGCCATGAAACCCACTGGGTGAACTTGAACAAGTCACACACTCTCAGCCTCAGGGGAAGGCAGTGGCAAACCTCCTCTGAACCAGTCTTGCCAAGAAAACCCTAGGATAGGGGTTCACCTCTTATCCGCTGCTGCTTCCTCCTCCTGCCTCATGCCACACCATGCCACCCCTTCCTCCCCCCTCCTCCTCCTCCTCTGACCTGGACTTCCTCTCTTCCTCCTCCTCCCGCTGCACGCCACGCCACGCCACACCTTCTTCCTCCTCCTCCTCTGCCACCCAGCGTATAAGACGATCCCCGACTTTGGAGAAGATTTTCCTGGGTTAAAAAGTAGTCTTATACGCCAGAAAATACTGTACATAAATTCAACTTAGACAATGAGGAAATGGAAATAGTTAAATCCTGTACCTAGGATCATAATGGTGACTGCAGTCAAGAAAAAAGAAGACTAGGAATGGGAAGGGCAACTATGAAAGAACTAGAAAAAATCCTGAAGAGTAAAGATACACATCTGACCACTAAAGTTAAAACTGCCCAAGTCATTGTATTCCCCATCACCATGTATGGATGCTGGTGCTGGACAGTAAAGAAAGCAAATAGAGGAGAGGAGGAGAGTGCTTAGGATACTGTGGACAGCCAAAAAGACAAATGAGTCCTGGAACATATCGACCCTGAAATCTTACAAGCGAAGATTATCGAATTGAGGTTGTTGTACTTTGGCCACATAATGAGAAGGCACAGATCACAAGAAAAAACAATAGTGCTAGGAGAGGTAGAAGGCAGAAGAAGGAAAGGAAGACCACATGAGGTCACAGGCATGAATTTTCAGGACCTGAGCAGAGCAGTGGAGGATAGGGGTTCTTGGAGATGTCTCCTCCACGGGGTCGCCATGAGTCAGGATCAACTTGAGGGCAGCTATCAATAACAACAATGATTTGTATGGTTACATAACTCTAGCTTAGCCTGAAGGTGACAGAAAATCACTCCAGCCAGGATGTCTCTTTCTTCCATGTACAAGAATGGATTTTCACAATGAGTACTCAGTGTATCATTTTCAGAAACATCAATTTAATTTGTTTTCTAGAAAATCTAGGGAAGAGAACTTCCAGTAGCATTAACTATTGAGAAAATGAGTAGGATTGTGTTTCTGTCTTCTGTAATATCAGTTCCTGATAGTAGTTGATTAGTACTTGGGTGTGTGGGCATGACTGTACGTACACCAGCCTGAGAAAAAAAACTGTCTCTGATTGTGTAGTCATCAATTGCTGTTCATGTCCTATGTGGGCCAGATATTGTTTCCTCCTCCTTCTTCTTCTTTTAAGTCCATACCATTATTTAGTCTTTATAAAACAAAAGACAATTAGACAATTTGGAATTTGCAGAAAGACAGAGCTTAGTACTGGATGCAGAATTCAGTTTCTGTGCATGTCAAGCTTTTCAAAAGTCCACAGAAGCATGATGAATTTTGTGGAATAAGCAAGTACATGTAACATTGTGTAACTGTTGTGTACTGCTACTTTTAGGTGTTAGATCTTTGGCCGTGGCTTAAAACACATGAAAATTATATTTAATTGTTGCTGAAAACTACTTTTTATTTTATAAATAAGCATAATGGTATTAAGCACAGATTGAAACATTCCGGAGACAGTTTTTCATAGTAAAATCAGTCCATTATGCTACAGTGAAATTTTATACTCCATAGGTGGTGCTGCTTTGTAATGCTTCATGCTGACCAGGATGGCGAGAAACTGCAAGCTTTGCTTCGTCTTGTGACAGAGCTGCTAGAAAGAGTGAAGATTGTAGAGAAGCTTAGTAATGTTCCTCAGATGTATTGTTTGGCTGTTGTTGAAGTTGTAAGGAGAAAAATGTTCGTAAAACACTACAGGGAGGTAAGTAACCTGAGTGGAAAATTCAGACTTCAGACCTTCACAAGGAAATAACATAGTCCTTGTATGTAAACATAGGCATGTGTATATGTCTTTAACATAGTGTGTTTTCCTTATAGTGGGCCGGTGCTTTGATAAAAGATGGGAAGCATCTTTATGACTCTGAAAAGGCCAAAAGGGAATCTTTCGGGAAATTGTTTAGTAAGTACTGCTTTTAGTCTCCCTACCCTTCTGAGCTACAGTGGCACAAACATTAGTGTAATATTGGCACAAACAAAGCTTCTGTCTTGAGGAATGATTTTATACTTTTTTGTCCAGCATATAGAGAG
Source organism: Phrynosoma blainvillii (assembly GCA_026167975.1). Lineage (NCBI taxonomy): Eukaryota > Metazoa > Chordata > Lepidosauria > Squamata > Phrynosomatidae > Phrynosoma > Phrynosoma blainvillii. Next base: position 61,063,120 of record JANUYF010000004.1, read on the forward strand.
TACTTCAAGTTGTAGCATGTGATAGCTGCTTCCTCATCCTGAACCACTGATGTGCAGTGGTCATCACTCAAACAAGATACATGTGCCAGTATCAACCATATTCATTCACATGTGTGCTGCCAGTCATGTTTATGAAATAGATAGAGAATGGTGTATATAAGTATGAGAAGAGAGACAGAGGGAACTTGGACCACTTCTTACCCTGCCATCCAGTGGTCCATTGTCACCAAGCCCTTTTCTTCCAGCCCACTTCACTTCCCTCAGTGAAAATTGATGTGGCATAACACTGCAAAAGGATATTTACAATAATAAAATAATAAATAAAATAAAACTTTTATTTGTATCCTGCTTTTCTACTATAATAGCAATCAAAGCGGCTTACATGTTAAGACAAACCAATACAATACATAATGACAATACATGATAATATATCTTACCCCCCCCCTTTTTAAAAAAGAATTAAACTTAGCACAGTTTAAAAAATATAGTCTGTTAAAATCTATTAATAACAAATGGTCTATTGTGCAGAGAGGCAGCATAATACAAGTGTAAGGGGTTTGTTTATAGCTGAGGAATAAAGGTAACATCCATCACACAGTGCAGTTTCAAACTAATGTCTATGCTGGTCATAATGTGAAAAGATGTAAGTTGTATTTAAGTTTGTTTTATGTATGTTAAGGTTCATAAAGCTGCTTAAGCTTTCATATGATTTTACTTTAAAAATACTTATTATCATGTTATATCCTAAAAGTTGTAGAATAGAAAGGGAATAAATATGCAAGACAAACAGTTTTAAGCCCAAAGCATTTAGAACAGAAGTTCCCTTGAGATCAAAAGTGGCTTTCCTTCTTTTCTTTTTTCTTACTGAAAAGCTGTCTAACCAGCAGCTGAAGTGGAAGGAGTACTGCCTCCATATATTAAATTGCTATTACATTACTTTTGCATACTAATAGATTTTCTTGCATATGTGAATTTAAAAGTAACATTCATTTCTTTGCACAGGGAAATCTTTTCTAAGAAATCGTTTGTTCAGGGGACTTGATGCATGGCCTCCATCCTTTTGTGTGAGTAGTAGTTCATTGTTTTTAGTTAATACAGTTGGTTTCTTCAATTAGTTTTGAGTATATAGAGTAATAGGAATCTAGGAAGAATTTTGTAGCAACTCTTAGTACTGGCAAGTGTCTATATAGCAAATATTGATGCCATAGAATGATTGGATTCATGGAACTGAGGGTGGGATGTTCAGGGAGGGTAATGCAAACATTTTTCTCACCAAATAATGCAACATTTTAAAATATTCCAGATTGTGGGTCCTCTAATGGATTAAAAATGAGTTACCGTATATACTCTTCTATAAGTCGACTCCGTGTATAAGTCAAGGGCAGGTTTGGGGGCCAAAATCAGGGATTTTGTTATGAACCTTGGATAAGCCTGTGTCTCAGTACTCTTCCTTCCCCTCCACAGCCCAGTTGTCCCTTTGGGAGACTGCTGAGCTGGGGAGGAAGCTTCAGAGGCTAGTGATCAGTCTTACTCCTCCCTTGCAGCTCAGCTGTCCCTCCAGAGGACATCTAGACTGGGAAAGCGGAGAGAGCAAGTGTTTGCCCTAGGACTTTTCCCGATTCCGGAGTCCTCCACCCTCTGGAGGACACAGGGACCAGGGAAAAAGAAGGAGGTAAGCATTTGCCCCCAGAACATAGAATGATTAGATTCATGGAACTGAGGGTGGGATGTGCAGGGAGGATTTGCCCCCAGCCTTTCTCCAATCCCAGCAACCTCCAGCCTCTGGAGGACACAGGGACCGGGGGAAAGGAGAGAGCAAGCGTTTGCCCCAGGGGTTTCCCTGATCCCAGCGTCCTTCAGCCTCTGGAGGACACGGGCTGGGGAAAAGGAGGGAGGAAGCATTTGCCCCCAGGCCTTTCCCTGATCCTGGTGTCCTCCAACCTGTGGAGGACACAGGGACTGGAGAAGAGAAGATAGGCAAGCGTTTGCCCCCAAGCCTTTTCCCAGCCTGGTTGTCTCTTTGGGAGACAGCCGGGCTACAGAAAAAGCTTGAGGGGTAAGCCTATTATTGTATTGCCCTGTATATAAGTTGACCCAGATTTTTTGAATCACTTTTTGGGCAAAAATTTCTCAACTTCTAGTCAAGTCTATATGGTATAGATTTCCAGGAGTTTGTATAACTGGGAAAAGCCAGTATGTACAAGTACAAAGTTTGTAATAGAATGCAGCCTAAACATTTATTGATTGAATTTTTATAAACATAAAATAATTTACATGGAGATAAATACCACCAATGTTTTTAAATAAAAAGCCAACTGCAACCATTGGAAAAACATATCATTTGTAATTTTATAAACAAGTAGCATGTTTCCTTTTCTCTCTCTCTTAGCACTGTGATCCTATAGCAGAGGCTGAAAATGTCCAAGGATTGGGGTGCCATGCTAGCCTCCCCACGACCTTGGAGGGACACTTGCTTGCCTCCTCATCCAACCCCCAGTTGACCATTTTGTACTCTTAGAAGTCCCTACAGCATGCAGTTGGCCATTATGCCAGGCTGTTGCCTGGGCAAGGGGTGAGCTAGGACTGTTTTAGACGCAAGCATCAAAACTGGAAGTGACTTCCATTCACTTAGGATATTGAAAAAATACCTTCTCTATCTAAAACAGGCCTGGGTTTGAAATAACTAGTCATACCCTTTAAAGACTTCTGGGAACATGACTGGCCACAAAAATGGATTCAGGAGTGCATGCAGGTTGTTTGTCCACCCTGCCTATAACTGGTTTCCAGAGAAGAAGCCCCTCAAGCTTTAGGATTAACTTCTAAGTGAAACATGTCCAGCATTGTGCCACAAATCATTAATTCTTCCCTCTAAAATTAAAAACCATCAGGTACGTTAGTGTTCCTTCATAGGCAAATTGCATTAAAATCAGCTTCATTTATATACTGCTTCATACCGTGCTATGCAGTGTCTAAGCGGTTTATAACTGTAAGCTCATTGCCCCCCAACAGCTGGGTACTCATTTTAGTGACCTCGGAAGGATGCAGGCCTGTGTCAAGCCCGAGCCCTGGATAGTATTGAACTCGCAACCTTGTGGTTTATGAGTGAGTGGCTGCAGTACAGGCATTTAACCACTGCACCACCAGGGCTCCTAACTCTGGTGATTTTGTTTTCCCTTCTCTACAAATTTGCCAGCTTCCAAATACTTTCTTAGATATGCCAACCAAAAATGTTGAAAGTATTAAAAGAGCAGGTTCCTTACCTGTAACTGTGGTTCTTTGAGTAGTCATCTGTACCCTCACACAATAGGGTTTGTGCCTGCGCAGAGAGTCCATTCAGAAAGCTGAAAAGCTGAGCAGATTGGTGGGAAGCCCCACCCCCTGCCATGTACTGAGCATGCCGAGTCCCTCCTATCTAGTTTCTCCTTCAGTTCAAGCCCACTGCAATGAACTACAGGGGAGGTAGGACAGGTTTGTGTGGGCACATATGACCACTCAAAGAACCACAGTTACAGGTAAGCAACCTTGTTCTTCGTGGTCTCTGTGCCTCACACAAAAGGGTGACTTAAAAGCTAATCTGTGGCAAGTGGGAAGGTCACTGTAGAATAGAAGAGATAACAGCATGGCCAAAACTGGCATCCCAGTGGGACATGGAATCAAGCAGTAATGCCGAACAAACATGAAAGGTTGACCACGTTGCTGCCTTGCAGACATCAGGTAGAGCAACACCTCAGAGGAAGGCAGCTGAGGAGGAGACAGCCCTAGTTGAGTGTGGGCGCACACCAACTGGAGGAGGGCATTTCACCAGTTCATAGGTTTAGAGAATAGTTTGAGCAATTTACTTTGCAAACCATTTTGAAGAAACAGGGTAGCCCTTCCTGGGTCCACCGTAACAAATAAACAACTTGTTAGTCAACCAAAACTCAACAGAACATTGGACATAGAAGGCAAAAGCATGGCGAATGTCAAGGGTGTTCATAGTCTTTTCAAGAGGAGTAGAAGGATCAGGGTAAAAGGTAGGCAAAATGATGTCTTGAGAAAGGTGGTATGAGGATACCACCTTAGGGAGAAAGGTATCAGGCATGAGAACAACTTTGTCTCTGTGAAAGATCAAAAAGGGCTTGTCAGAGCACAAAGCGGTCAGTTCAGAGGACCTCCTGGCCAAGGTGATGGTCACTAGAAATGCTCTTTTGAGCATAAGTAGCCTCAGGGAGGTAGATCCCATGGATTCAGATGGAGGCCTAGTGAGCTGTGTAAGCACTAATGAGAGTGAACAAGATGGAACCAGTGGAGGCACTGGAGGGTAGAGATGATGAATGCCTTTAAAGAATCTCTTCAGTGTAGGTGAAGTGAAGAGTTTGGAAGATGGTGAGCCGGAGGCAGACAATGGCAGACAAATGTACTTTGACAGATGAGAAGACCAGCTCCTGGCCATGGAGGTGAAGGAAATGCAAGGCCGTAAAGAGCTGAACAGATGAGAATGGCTCTGCTCTGTCCTCAGCAAAGGCACAAAAGCACTTCCATTTATAAGGAGTATGACTTTTTGGTAGAATCTTTTCTGGAAGCTGAGAGGGCCCTTAAAAGGTCTGGTGCAGACAAGGGTGAATCCTCCAGTCTGTGAGATGGAGGCTGTGTAGATCCGGATGGAGGATTGCACGATTGGAATGGGAGAGAAGGTCTGGCCAGTTGGGGAGCCTGAAGAAGCGGCCCCTGGACAGGTGGAGGAGAGGGGCAAACCAAGATTGTCTTGGCCAGTAGAGTGCCACCAGAATCACATTGGACCTGTCTTCTGTCATTTTGGTCGCCACTCTTGCGAGTAACAGAGGGAAGACATAGAGGAGTCGGTGTCTCCAGCTCAAAAGGAGGGCATCTCCTAGGTTCTTGGTACAAAACAGTGGGCACTGAGCATTTTATGAAGAGGCAAAGAGGTCCAGTTGAGGAGTTCCCCATCAAGATGTGATTAGATGGAATGACTCAGGTGAAAAGGTCCATTCATGCTGTAGGGCCTTGTCCTGGCTCAGAGAATTGGATAGAACATTGTCCTTGCCAGCCAGATGAACTGCTATTGGGTGGATTGAGAATAGATGGCATCATCTCCGTAGTTGGAGGGCACACCAGAGGAGCACAGGAGAATGGGTGCCTCCCTGTTTGTTGATGTAGCAGACTCTGGTGATGTTATCTGTTACCGCTTGTACCAGCCTGTGGTGAAGGTGATTTTCAAAAACTCAAAAGGCCTTGATGATAGGTTCCAAGACGTTGATGTGGATCTGTGCCTCCAAAGGGGACCAGCGACCCTGGACTCAGAGATCTTTGTAGTGGGCCCTCCAGCCAGTCATGGAGGCATCTGTGGTGACCATGCTGGAAGGTTCTGGGAGTTGGAAGGGCATTCCTCGGAGAATGTTCCCTGGATCCAGTCACTAGTGGAGTGAAGCCCGCATGTCTGGAGGAAGAATCAACTTGCCTGTCATGAAGATGGTTGAAAACAGACAGAAATCACTCCTGAAGAGGACAGAATTTCATCTGGGCCTTGTAAGTAAAAACTGTCGTCAAGGCCATCAAGCCTAGTAGATGATGGATATATCTGGCTGAAGAGTGCTGTTTCTGAAGTACTGTGAGGATGTGCGACAAAAGGCTTCTGCCTGCCAGGTAGGTAGGTAGCCTTGAGCCATAACAGAGTCTAAGGACGTGCCGATGTACTCTATCACTTTGACTGGCTCCAGAATGCATTTGGAGGGATTGACCATGACGCCCAGGTTGGTGAAAAGAGAGAAAGTATTGTGGACATACCGAAATAGTTGTGTGTGAGAGGACAATACCAGCACCCAATCACCTATGTAGGGAAATATCTTGATCCCTTGAACGCGGAGATGTGAAATGACCACTGCCATGCATTTTGTGAATACTCAGGGAGTGGTGGAAAGACTGAAGGGGAGGATGGTATATTGATAGAGATGTCTGTCGATGGTGAACCAGAGAAATCTGTGATTTTGAGGCCAAATAGCAGTGTGAAAGTAAGCGTCTTTCAGGTCAATTGACACAAACCAGTCTCCTTGGTGAAGGAAGGGAAGAATGAATTGCAGTGTCACCATCTTGAACTTGCATGGAGTGATATAGAGATTCACTCCCCTTAGATCAAGGACGGGCCAAAGACCACTGTCTTTATGAAGTCAAAGACTTTCATGGCTGGCATCCATGGTTTTTTGTGGGCTTTTCGGGCTGTGAGGCCATGTTCTAGAAGAATTTCTTCCTGACGTTTCACCTACATCTGTGGCTGGTATCTTCAGAGAATGGTGGCATGGAAGTGACCAGCCACAGATGCAGTTGAAACATCAGGAAGAAATTCTTCTAGAACATGGCCTCACAGCCCGAAAAGCCCACAAAAACCACCGTCTTTTTTTAAAAAAATATTTGGAGAAATAGCTGTCTGTCCTGCACCTGTCTGGGATGCATTGAATGGCCTGTTTGTTGAGACAGGAAATGATTTCCTTTTGTAGAGGAGGGGAGGATGGAGTAGAACAAAAGATGGCAAGTGGTGGAGTACTTCAAAACTCTGTGGTGTAACCCAGGCAGATGATGGTGAGGACCCAGGTATCTGGTGATTCACTGTCATTTGTTGTAAAAGCAGCTGAGTTAGAGAGATTGATGGGTTGGCAGTGGGGGGATTGGCTGAGAGAAGAATGTTCTTGTAGATCCGCCAAAACCAAGATTTGGAGGAAGAGGACTTTTTAGAGGATTGTTGTTGTTGATTTTGTGGATAGTGCTGTCTGTAGAGCCACCTGGATGATTGTTGAGACGAGTCACGGAATTGAGAGGAGCCAGCAGAATGGGTAGTTAGACAAAGGTCTAGAATGCCACTGTTGTCCATAGGGGCGATACTGTTGTTTCTGGCCTGTGAGGCCTAGCTTTTTGCCAGCGAGACTAGCCTTACAGAAGGTGTCTAGAGACTCATTGGTCTTAATGGCAAAGAGACCTTCACCTTCAAAGGGCAAAACTTCTGTCTGCTTTTTGGCCTCATCAGAAAGGTCAGCGGACTTGAGTCATGTATAACAATGGAATGCCATTGCACCAGAGATACTGTGGCTGCACAGTCAATGGGATACCTGGCAGAATGAATTTGCTGTTTGACCAGGGAGAGCAGTTCAGTGTAAGAATCAAGAGCAGCCACTCTGTTCCTCAGGGAAGCTAGGAATGAAGGAAGCCATCTTGTCCCATAAAAACTTCTGATAGGCACCCATGCAAGCCTGCACGTTTTCTACTTTCGCAGCAAGGGATGTTGAGGAATAGAAGTGTCATAAGCAGATTCCTCTATAGACTGTTGAGGCATAATTGGAGTGGTAAATTGGACAGCCTGTGTGGTGACAGGAACAGATGTAATTAATGGAGCAGACATGGAGGACATAATTGGAATGACCGCAGGGATAGGCGTCAGCACACGTGTGGTAATAGGAGCAGGAGCTGTTGGTACCGAGGACTGAAGAGGGGATGCCTGTGGCTGAGACACTGTAGCTGTAGTGCATGGAGGTGCTGAAGGCATTCTGTTATCTCAGTTGTCTGGGTGGAGAAATAAAGATGGAGGTATGGTGGGTCTGAATTCAAAATGAGACTGGGAAGCTTGGCAAAATGGAGAGCGAGATGGAGATCGGGATTGAGAGCATGCCCGATATCAAGATGGAGAGTGGTAGTACAATTCTCTGTGATGGTATCGATCTCGGTACGAAGGAGAGTAGGAAGGAGGTTGCTCTCTCCAATATTCTTCAGCTCGGTAGCGTTCCAAATAGGAAGCAGACGTAAAGGGCAAGCCTCCATAATAGAATTGAGAAGATGATGGAAAGAGGTCCGCTCAATCACGAGATGGTGTCAAGGAGCACTGGGACCATGCAGGAGAGGTTGTGTGAGACCTCGAGGCCGGAGGCGAGAATGAAAGCCTATGAGCCTGGAACGGAGAGGCAAACGTCTGTGACAGTACTGAAGCTGGGACCAGAGGCAGTGGAGATATCATCAGCATAGTCAGAGGCCCAGAGGAAGTGGGCTGGGAAGTTGGTACCAAATCCCCACTTAGTGCAGCCGATGTTAGCACCCCCGATGTTGAGTCCATAGGAGGGACCGAGGTGGGAGGTTGAGCTGAGGATACTGTAGGCAGGAGTAAAAGTGTCATGGAGGTTTCCGGCAGCGCTGCCAGTGTAGTAGTTGGTACCGAAGCCATAGGAGAAGCTAGCGCTGTTGGTACAGAAGGCTTGGATTTTTGTTTTCTTTTAGCTTTCTCCGCTTCCAAATCTCCTGTCAGTGCCGATCACCTTTTCAGTTTATGTGAATGGTGCTTATCCTGAGAGATGGAAGGAGCCTCCTGAGGTGGCATCGTTTTGCCAGTAGAGGGTTCAGTGGAGCCATGGGAATCCATACTAGTGGCCAGCCCCAAAATTGTTGATGCTAAGGGTGTTGGTATCAAAGAAAGCTGGTCTATGTTGAGACTGAAAGTGCCAGGATCAAACGAGGCATGGTTGATGTCGAGGCCAAAGTTGTAGTTGGCGTCGATGTCAACAAAGAAGATGTAGAAGCCTCTGATTTCTTTGAGAGTTTAGAGATTTGAGGAAGCTTAGAAATAGGAGCTAAGGCCAAGGGATCTTGTTGAGAAGAGGATTTTGTTAGTGCTCCTAACAAAAAAGTTTTAGTGTCTGAACTCTGTTGCGAAGAGTTTGAGTAGCGAAAGAGCAGCAAATGGAACAACAATCAGAAATATGTCCCTCGCCCAAACAAAAACGGCATTTAGAATGTCTATCAGTAGGGGCAGCTTTACATTTACAAGTCACACAGAGCTTAAAAATAGAATTGAAGGCTATAAGAGGCCTACAAGCCAGGCAGAAAAAATAATAAATTCAAACTTTGTCTAACAAGCGTAGCTCAAGAATCAAGAAAAAATAGGAAAAGAAAAAAAGAACAATAAAATGGTAATTACTGTACATGAGAAGAAAACTCAGTGAGAGAGCAATCTGAGCAGCTTCTCTTGCAGCGGATGAAAGAGAACTGAAGGAGGAGCTAGATTGGGCATGCTCAGTACACGGGAGTGTACTGCTCAGCTTTCCGATGGACTCTGCACAAGTGCAAACCCTATTGCAGGGGTAGGCAACCTTTCCCCTTTAAGGGCCGAGGGACTTCAGCTCCCAGAAGCCTCAGCCATGTTGGCCAATAGTCCCATGTTGGCCAATAGCTCCTGGGATTCTGGGAGCTGAAGTCCCTCGGCCCTTAAAGGGGACAGGTTGCCTACCCCTGCCCTATTGTGTGAGGCACAGAGATTATGAAGAAGTACGGCTACACCAAAATTATATAAATATTTTACAATTATAGCAGTCTGATTTTCCATCCTTCAGAGAGAATTACCTGCTGCACAGTTTTGACAATTTTCATTAAGCTATCCTGTATGACCCAAAGATTCATTTCAAAGATACATCAGTGTCTAACAGTGTTGCTAATCTGGTGCTTCACTTCCTAGATACTTTATGCTACCACTTTGATTAGTAAATCTAAAAAAAGTGTAAGCAGATTGATAGCATTTGTATATCAGAAGTAGGCAAAGTTTTGTCCACATGTTGACCTTAGGGCCATTTTTGTGGCCTTCAGCACTTCCCAGATGTCAAAATTACTTTTTTTTTTTGCAAAAAAATAATAATAGTATCTTGAACTCCCACCCCTCCAGAATACCACCAGATGCTGCACTCCAGCTTCAGTGAAAGACATTTCCACCACGATTGTCAGTCCTCTGCCACCCCCACCCTCCCCACCGGGAGTCAAAAACAATTTTTGCAATTTTTTTTCCCAAAAAACATTTTGCCCCCAAATATTCAAAAATGCCCACTGGGGGGATGGGGTGCATTTCCATCACATTTTGGAAGTCCCCTCTTCCAATTTAATGTTTTGAAACCCAAAAGATTGTGAAACTGTGCTCATACCCCTAAGATGTGATTGGGGGCACAATTTTTAAAGGAGCAAGTGCAGTCCTCTAAGGACTCCTTAGGGGCCTAATGCCAGGGACCCCAAGCCTTTCATAGTTGCCTGCCCGTGCTGTATATAGTTTACTGCACAAAGTATTGAACTTAGCTTCTTATATTATATTTGATGATCACACTTGAACATGGAAATACACTATTTGCTGATTCACAAATAAGATGAAAGTATATTTTAAAAAGCAGAAACATCCCTTGAAAATAATAATTTTCATTAATAGGCTGTATTGTAACATTACACAGTTTAGCCATTGAGGGCCAGCTATATATGAATTTAAAGTGTTCAGTCATTTCTCTAAATAGTATAGTTATGTCATATTTAAATATAATACTTATTTTACTTCAGACCCGGAAACCTCGCAGGTTTGATGGTGAACTTCCAGATATCTCATTATCTGACCTACAGTTTCTGCAGTCTTTTTGTCCTTCAGAAGTACAGCCATTACTCAGGTAAGATGAATTAGGTCAAGCAGAAGACAAATTAGGGTCTACTTTTGGATTTGTAGGTAATTCACAGTAGACTTGCAAGGATCTATTACTACCATTAGATGAAAAGCAGCAAGCAAAATTATAGGAAGTTAATTTAATAATACCTGATTTAAAAAAAATTAGTCAGCTGATAAAACTAACATTGTGCTAACTGCTTAGTCTTGGTATTCTTCACTTAACAGCAATTTTACTTTTTCTTTTTTTTCTTTTTTTTTGAACTGGTCCTTGTGCACCTCTCGCAGTCCAATTTTAGAGTAGTGTGTTAGAAATGAAGTAACATGTTAATATAAACCAGTGGGTTATAGTAGTTTGAATGTTGGACTAGGACTTGGAGACCAGAGTTCGGATTCCTGGATAGCCATCAAATCTCACCAGATGACCTTTGGAAATGCATACCCTTTAGAGTCTACACCTTAGAGGAATACCATAGCAAACATCCTTTGAATAAATTTTACCAAGAAAACCCTATAATAGGGTCGCCCTAGGTCAGAGTCAAATTGCAGGCACATAATAGCAAGATAGAATCCCTGACATTGTATTAATTTTCTGGTCTCTGATTGCTTTCATTAATCTAGTTTGTGCCATATAAATTAGTACATTATTGGTTGTTGGTCCACTATTTTACACTTTGTCCCACCACCAATCTCTTGCATGTTTAGCAGACATATAGAGCCTGCAGCATTTGCCTTTGGCAGAGAGACCCTGCAGTTTGCCCATCTTAGAGACCCAGGGTGAGGCTGTCTTTTTGGTTTCTTTTAAACTGTCTCCAGACTTTCACGTTTTTAATACCTGTTCCTTGCTCAAATTACAGTCGACTATCTGTTCTTGTGAGGGATCGGTTCTGCCCCTCCCCCCAGTGAGAATGAAAAATCGCATATATTCGAGCCCCATAGGTTTGAATGGAGGCACACGCCTGCAGGAGCGTGCCCCTCATTTTGTTCTCTTCCGTTCTCCGTCCGCAGATAGGTGAGGGATGTGGATCTCAAGTCTGTGAGAATGGAGGGGTGACTGAACAATTTGTTGAGCTTTTTAATTTTTAATTTTTTTAATTCTTTCTTTTTTTAAAAAAAAAGATGCAGGTCTTCAATTTCCATGTCATCTTACATACAGTTTTAGGTTTGCGTCTCTCTTCATGTGGTGTTTAAACAATGCTCAGCTCAGGTGTCTTTCTACCTAATACTTCTGCCCAGCCAGTCTGACCCTAGTGCTGTATCTAATTCCTCAAGGCTGGAAGAGATTTAGGAATATTTTCCTTGGCATCTATTCTTAATAGTCTGTAGGTTGAAACTAATTGCTGTTGACAGGAAGCACACTGTACATCAATAATATGTAGGCTTTTGTATTCTTACTAAAATAGCTTTATTGAACAATTAATCTTTTCTTCCCCATTTCCCCATATATACTTCAGATGTTGTGTACCCTGCAACTTACTCTTCCCTGCCTCAGCGATTGTACGCTTGATACACAGTCTTAGAAACATCCCTTCTGTCCATCTGGTTAGCATTTTACATGGCATTTAAAAGGATATCATCTATCTCAGTGATGGCGAACCTTTTAGGCACCAAGTGCCCAAACTAAACAGCCTGCTGGCACTGGGTGTTATCCCATGCTGGAGGCAGGACTTCTGTGGAGAATGGGACTTCTGGAGTGGGATGCCTGCCCTATGGTGATGGAACTTATGGGCAGGACTTCTTCTCTCCCACACCTTCCCTGGTCTTCAGCTGCCTCTTCAGGGGCAGCTGAAGGCTTGAGAGGAGGAGGAACAGCCGTGCCTTTTCCTCCTCTTTCCCACTCCGCATGTCAGGGAAAATGGCTTTGCATGCCATCTCTGGTATAGGTTTGCCAACACTGATCTATCTGCACCCTGAGATGATCAAGCTAGTTTCAGATGGTTTACGAGATTTACGTGGGAGACATTCACCATGATCTCCTTAACTTCCAAGCCCTTAAGAAGATTAGAGCATAGTTTCAATCCATATTCAGCTGTGTTGCTGCAGAGTAAATGGTTGAACTATTCCTCTTCCAAGACTTTGTTTCCCTTAGATTACCTTCTATTCAGTTCCAGTAACAAATGATTTTTTTTAAACTCCGCTGAGCCCAAAAGATTTTTTTTAAAACTCAGCTTGCTGATATGCTAAGTATCTTTCTACATGAATGTAGCCTTCAGCCTAGGTCCAGCACTGCTGCCATTCAAATAACTGTTGTTCATAAATAGTGTGATTACTGATCTAGTCTCAAGGGTATTGTACAGGTATGCATTCTGAGACGTTGGCCATTACAGTCAGTCAGTATTGTCAGATTTCCATATGTAGCTCTAGAGAAGACCACTTAAATCATAAAAAGGCCTATACAGACTGCCAGAAATACTACAGCTTGAGACCACTTTAACTGTGCTGGCTCAGTGCTAGGGAATCATGGGAATTGTAGTTTTTTTTCTGAGGCATTGCACCTTCTTTGTCAGGGAGCTCTGGTGCCATAATAAACTACAGTTCCCATGATTCCCTAGCACTGAGCCAGGGCAGTTAAAGTGGTCTCAAGCTGCATTATTTCTGATAGTTTGTACAGGTCCTAAGTTACAAATAAACAATCTGTTACTTTCTGCAGAGACTTGGGGGGGGGGTGCAGACAGGCGGACTTGGGCCGCCCCGGGAAATGGAGGATTGAGGCCGAGGCTGCCAGACGCGTCGGCTCTGATCCTCCCTTTTGCCGCCTGGGAAAGGAGTGCCAAAATGCCGCTCCTTTCACAGGTGGCAAATATGGCACCTGAAAAGCTGCTGTGGGGCTCTTCTGCGTCCCTTGCAGCGCAGCGCGTTAAGATGCTGCACCGGGAGGACGTCTTGATGGTGCATGCCATGCGTAATGGCGCGCGCCATGATGACATCCTCGGGAAGGGGTTGGGGTGCCCAGTGTGTGGCTGCCCATCCCCTTCCCTGCCTCCAAGATGGCGCAAAGCACCATCTGTAGAGGCCCTTTGATACTTTGCATCACAGTTGATCTTATTTGCATTGAGAAGAAAGTCTGGAGTCATTCTCCCCACTATATTTTCTGAGCAAATAGGGAAAAGTAGTATTTGAAATGTATTTAATGTATTAAAATCATTAAAATACGTGAAGATTAGGCTGCTAGCTAACCTGGTTTTTAAAACGTTGTGTTCTGTTTCTATTTCTATTCCATAATGTAAAGGTATGATTTCACCACTGTATGGAAATACTGAAGTCATAATTAGCTAGCTTTGTTACGATGGAAGTCAAATTGTTGCATTTCAAGTTCATAAGTGGCAGATTTCCAGTGTTTTACCAGATCATATCACATAATTTGCCAGTGATCACAGCTGCTAAAAGCATTACATTGCTTACACAGAAAACATTTCAATGTCTTAAATCCCAGACAACCCAAATATAGGTTGATGTATGTGAAAAATATAAAAATATGCTTGTTTTGATCTATATACTTGTGTATATTCTCTTCTAAAATATGGCTTGCATGTTAGCCTATTTATTTATTTAAAAATATTTCTAAATACAGTTGCCCCTCCAAGTCTGAAATCCACAGACTTGACCATTTGCGGAGGTGTGGCTGCTATTGAAGTGAATGGGGTTTAAATATATGCAAGTCTCCTAACTCTCGGTGTGTGTGTGTGTCCGGAATGGATCCCCCATGAGTTAGGAGGGGTGATTGTATTCTTAAAACTAGCATGGGTTTCAGTGGTATTCATGAAGCAGTATTCATAAAACAATAAAAGAAGTGTATGATCATTAAAACTATAGCTTAAGAAATCAAGTCTGGCTTATTTCTCTTTATGAGTAAGTTGTTGTTGTTGTTTTATTTCTGTATCACCTCCCAGCCCACTAGGGCTTCCAAGATGATAAACAAATAAAAACTAATACAAAGATAAAACATTTTATAAACACATTAAAATATTCCTTTAAAATTCCTAAAAGCAATTTAAAAACTATCTTAGAATCCAGTTTTGAAGCAGTTAAAACAACCATCTCAGATACTGAATGCCATGTGGAACAACACAGTTTTGGCTGCCCAGAGGAATCATAAAAGAGATGGTGTCAGCCTAAATTCCTTGGATAGGGAGTGCTTATGTATTCTCTTCTTCCACAGACAAGTGTTTTCTCTGTTGAAATCAGCATATGTATACCAAGATTTCTGCTTAAGTCCTAAGGCTCTTGGAATGTTTATCTTCTTCCATACAACCACTTGCAGGCCCTAATTTCAGTACTCCTGGAAGTTAGTGAAACTTAAAAAGTGCTTCTGACCTAATGCTAGAGATCAAGTTGCAAGCTGAAATCCTTAAAATGTTGTAAAGACATGCAGGAGGAACTTCAGATCTTAAGCTTACCACATAGTTTTTTGTTTAAAGTAACCTAAAATATAATTTGACCTCTGATAAAATTAATTCATATGATGTATTTTGTATTTTTAAGGGTTCCCATACTTTGTGATTTTGAACCTCTCCACCAACATGTACTTGCTCTGCATAACCTGGTCAAAGCAGCACAAAGTTTGGATGAAATGTCACAAACGATTACAGATCTGCTGAATGAACAAAAGGTATCTTTGGGATGTGGATGTGACAGTATGGAAAGATGAAATCTATAGCATGCTAGTCCCAAGCACAGTTACTTGAAATAAACTATGTTGTCAAATGGAATCAGTGAGGATTGTTTCTGTGAAATGCATTTTGAATTGGAGTGTTCAATTATTTGTTTCCAGGCAGAATTTTTTTTTATATCTGGATCATAATCCTGAGACTAGTGTATAGTAATAATAGGAGTATTATATTTATTAATTTATTATTGTTAATTAGAGAACTTGTATGGTGGTATGTCGTAGCGGATTGCTAATAATGCATATTGTGAAGAAATTGTTGCATAGAATATAGATTAATGATTGCATGTCACAAGAAAGAACCTTTTAAACTAGTATTTACATTTGGTTTTGTCCATTTCCATTTCAAATCATAGATACTTTATATAGATTAATTTTGTTATAAATACACACACAATAAGGAGAAAGAGAAAGGGAGAGAGAATCAATTATTTATATATATGTATGTGAATACAAAGGAGAGTACGTGTGGTGTAGTAACGTCACTGTTGGACTCTGTGAAACAACGGTTCAAATCCCCACTAAGTCATGGAAGCCCACTGGGTGACCTTTGGCAAGTTACACTTTCATAACCTCAGAGGAATGTAATGGCAAGCCCCCTCTGAACAAATCTTGCCAACATAACCCAGTGCTTTAGGGTTGTCATAAGTCAGAAGTCTGGTGAACAAGGAATACAATATTTATCATATTTGTGATATTTAGGATGAATAATACTGCTAAATATTGTTCTAAATATTATAAATAACATTTTTTGCTGCTTGAGGGCTACTACTAATATCTACAATTTTGTGAGGCTTATTCAGAGACCGTGTGAAGTTGATACAATGGATATTCAATGCAGTGCAGACAGAAGAGGACTTGTGCAATGGAAGTGTATTACACAACTTATTCCAGCTTCAACCCCCTTCACTCTCAGAAAAGCCCTTCCAACCAACAAGGTTTTGCTTGTAGGGATCGAATACCTTGTGCCCTATTTTCAAAATCTGCCTTGCCCATGGCTCAGACTTTATTGAGGGTTCGCCCACCTTCTGGACATTTGGGGTAGGCTTTTGATTCAGGAGGAGGAAACAAGAAATTTCTCTTGTTCAAGGATCTTTGTGCTTGTACTCAATTAGATACAATTGGTCTGTACCCAATTGTTGTGCAGGTGGGAGGAAGGTTTATGGTCCTCTTAAGTGAAACGACCATTTGCACATGATCCATTGTGTTGATTTATTTCTATATTAACGACTTTATTGAGGTTCAAAGTGGATTTTTTTAAGCATTGATGTTTTCACTTGTTCATCAGTTGTACTTTTAATCAACAATTTTTTCTCCTCTTTGGTATTGTTTCTGTGCACATGCTTCTCTGCAGTTGGTTGGGGGGTGGTGCAGACAGGCGGCCCTGGGCTGCCCCCAAAAATGGAGGATCGAGGCCGAGGCTGCCAGATGTGTCGGCCCGATCCTCCCTTTTGCCGCCTGGGAAAGGAGCGCCAAAACACCGCTCTTTTCATAGGTGGTGAAAAGGGTGCCTGAAGAGCCGCCACGCGGCTCTTTTGTGCCTCTTCTGGTGCAGCGTGTAAAAACGCTGTGCCGGAAGGATGTCCTGACAGTGCACGCCGTGCGTAGTGGTGTGTGCTGTGATGATGTCATCAGGAAGGGGTTGGTGCACCCGGCGTGTGGCTGCCCCTCCCCTTCCATGCCTCCAAGACGGCGCTTTGCACCATCTGCAGAGGCCCTTCATTAAGTAATAGTAGGAAACATGGCTGTCTACTGATAATTTTCCTTAATAAATTGCAGTTTTGTTGTGACTGTAATGTTGACACTGCTGCAGTATGGAACTCTAATTGGACCAGTTTATATATGTGTACCTAGTAATGTCTGAATTGATATCATAATTTCTGGTATGGCTCTGAATCCCAGTAACTATTTTAAAGCAAAGCAAATTTCCAATGCATCCCCAAGTTAACTGCTAATTGGATCACCCTCTAAAATGTACACCACTTCTGGTCTGATGATATGTTTTTTAATCTCTCATATGCCTTTGTTTAAATATACGGACAAACTGTCTGTAGTCAGCAGCTTTCCCCCTACACTACGTTTTGAGTAACTCAGTCAGCTGTGTACTGTATTTATATTAAGAAACTAGATGGGTCAGAAACCTTTAATATTGCTGTTAGACTTTCTTGTCAACTGATGGTCTTCCTTTTCTTCATAAAAATTCCATTCTTCTTTTTTATAATGAGCACAGGCTTACTGTACATGGTGAAATAGTGAATAACTTCCTATCCCAGTCTCTTCAACAGTAGTTTGTGGTACTTTGAATATAGGACTCCTCATCACAACATTATTTGAAGTGATACTTAACAGGCTTCATTCTCAAACATCTTAGGTTTACCAATGCTAAACATACTTAAGCATCAGTAACATATGTCTCAAAGCATCTGTTGTGAATCCACATGCTTGTCACTTCATCAGGGGTCCTTTGACTATTTTTACAGCAACTTTTTGGAGGAATAAAATGTGGAGAAACTTAAATGTGGAGAGTTCAATATTTTGCCTTAACATCTTGTTCATTATATACTTATACACACACCCATACATATATATACCCCTAAGATATTAACTGTAAGTATCATTTGAGAAAATCAGGTCATCCCTTATACTTTTCCTAACCAATGTTATATTGTAAATAGGAATTCATATCAATTTATTTCATTAAAATTTGCCTGTGTGTGATATACACAGTATATTAGTCTGACAGCTGCCTTGAGCATTAAGGCATGAGGTTTTAGAAGTATCTGCACTTGCAAGAAGAATAAAACATTTTAAGAGTACCATTGCATATATTAATATTTGTGTTTGATTTGGGTCTTGTATTGGAATTGTTACAAAAGGGTGGTGTTTTAACTCTGGCTTGTTTTATGCTTTTAGGCTTCCAACAGTCAAGCCTCACCACAATCTGTCACTACACCAAGGATGGAAAGTACAACAGGAACAACAATTGCTACCTCTCCTAAAACTCCTCCACCACTCAGTCTTCAAGGACCTCTGTGCCCTCCTGTGTGTCCTCCAGGTCCTTTGGAAGAATTATCTCCAGACAGTATTGATGCTCATACATTTGATTTTGAAACAATTCCCCATCCAAGCATAGAGCAAGCCCTTAAGCAAGGGTCTTTAGACTTGGACTCACTGGCTGAAAGTCCAGAATCTGATTTCATGTCAGCAGTCAATGAATTTATAATAGAAGAAAATCCAGTATCTCCAAATGTTATAAGTGATCCTCAAAGTCCAGAAATGATGGTGGAGTCTCTCTATTCCTCTGTTATCAATGCAATAGACAGTAGGAGGATGCAAGACACAAATATATGTGCAAAAGAGGAAACTTTAGAAAATTCTGTTGTAAATGTTTATATGGAAAAATGTAGGGATGTTGCCCAGGAGTCCCGGTTAAATTTAATAAACATCAAAGAAGATCTTTGTCACTTTAGAACATTTGTAGAAAAAGAACAATGTGAGTTTTCCAGTTCTTTAAAATGTACTTCTATAGAAATAAGAAATATTATAGAAAAGGTAAAACTTTCTCTTGAAAAAACACTAAAAGATAAGCATCAAAAAGAACTGCAATCTTTAAAAAGTGAATATGAAAGTAGATTGAATACTTTAGTTGAAGATGATAAAGAGAACCAAAAAAAGATAACAAAATTAAAATGTGACTTAACAAGTCTTGAAGATGTTTTGCATCATAAAGATAATGAATTTGCAGTAGTAAAAAATGAAAAGGAAGCAGTTGAGATTTTACAGAATGAAAAAGATCAGAAGCTACTTCAGTTGGAAAGCCAAATGAAGAATCAGACTTGTGAAATTAAAGAACTAAGGGAGTCCCGTGAAAGAGTGTTAGAAAGTATGAAACAACTTCATATTGAAAATGATGAAAAAATTCAGCTTTTGAGGGATGAACTTCAGACTTTGGAAAAAGATCACTTAAAGGAATTAGAATCCAATCTGCTTGTCAGACATACACAAGAATTTGAACAATTAATGGTCAAACACAATGATACTTTAGAGAAGTTGAAAAAAGAAAATCAACATCGACTTGAACAAATACAAGAATCTCACACTGCAGATGTCCATGCAAAAGAACAACAGGTTGAAGAATTAAAGGCCAAGGTCTCAGAACTTTCTGACTTGCGGTGTAAATTGGAAGTTGAACTTGCATTGAAAGAAGCAGAAACGGATGAAATGAAATTACTTTTAGAAGAGAACAAAACTCAGCAGCAGGATAATCTAAAACACCTTGTTGACAAGGAAACTGAAATGTTAAGGAAAGAGATAGATAAATTGAACCATATAATTGAAGTTAATAATGATGAATATCAGGTGGGTTTGGCAGAGCTAAGAACTCTAATGGCAATTGAAAAAGATCAGTGCATTTCAGAATTAATTGACAGGCATGAAGAAGAAACAAATTTGCTTAGAACTGAATTGAACAAAATAACATCTTTGCATCAAAAAGCTCTTGAAGTAGAAAAAAGATTGGAAGAACAAATAATAGAATTGCAAGGTAAACTTGAATTGGAAGTGAGTACCTTAGAGAAGCAGAAAGAGGAAAATGTGGCTTTGTGTGAACAGCAGAAGAAATATGAAGCTACTATCAATAAGCTTGCAGAGGAGAAAGAGCTACTAGTAACTAACCACGAGCAGGACAGAAAAGTACTTGTACAGAAGCTTAGTTGTGAAAAAGAAGATGCAGTACGAAATGCCCATAAAGAATTTGAGTTGCAGAGGGAAGCAGTAGAAAAAGAACTTT
Organism: Phrynosoma blainvillii; assembly: GCA_026167975.1. Classification (NCBI taxonomy): domain Eukaryota; kingdom Metazoa; phylum Chordata; class Lepidosauria; order Squamata; family Phrynosomatidae; genus Phrynosoma; species Phrynosoma blainvillii. The sequence continues at coordinate 61,083,013 of JANUYF010000004.1, forward strand.
TGGAAAAAATCCAGCAACTTGAGATGCAAGTTAATCAGAGGTACTGTATGAATTAAGTTGCATTCTAATGTATGAAATAAAATCAACTATTCTGAATATATCTTGCAGTCAGTTGAGTAAGTGTATTCTCAAGCTCTGGGAGTATTTCGCCAGTCCCATACTTCCCCTCAAATATTGTCAGTGTACTCTCAGGCGAATCTATACTTTTATCACTTAATGATTTATACTTGGGGCACATGAATTCTGCATTGTTCTTTCTGTTTAGGCTCCTGAACTAAAGACCAATCAATTCAAGCCTACCTAAGGGTGGTGGGGGGGGGGGGGTGGATGTCACCAAATGGTGTCATTAAAAAACTAAGTCCATGTAAAATTTATGTCCATATTAAAAAGTTACCATAAGACAGAAGGAGAGCTTGAAAATTATCTTCTCTAATGCAGAAGGCTGTTCAGTAGGAGCTGAAAGGAGCACATTCAAACAAATGGTCCTTTCTTTATGTGCATAATCAATCCCAACAGATTAGTACTTTTAAATTTACTACAGGAAATTGAAGAAAGAGCAGTGAAATGCAAAGGTTTGTGTCGATAGCCTATATATGTAGTTGTGTGACTATTTTTCTTTGAAGCTTTTTGCTGCAGGTTGTTTTAGGTGGGATTTTCACTTTTGCTTAAAATAGACACTTTAAATAATTTAGCTTCAAAATCATATGGACCATTTCATTATTAGATTAATCATGTTTCTACTTCTGTAGTTTGTTTTGAAGTTTTTGTTTCATTGGTTGGATGTGCTAAGAGATTAGTAGGTTCTAACCTTGACATTTGGATATATATTGCCTTCTCATCATTTTGTCCACTAAGATTTTTTAAAATTAAAATGCTGCTTTTAGTTGGAGGCAAATGGTACTTTAACAGTTACAATATAGTATGATAGAAGTGGCCTTTGGAAAAATTATTTTGGACTACTCTGAATGAAAAGCATTATAATGGAGCATACTTTATGGCTGATGATTAGAAATTCTCCAATGCAGAGCAGCAATCTGAAGATCACACGTGTTATTTCCCCTGCACCAGTTCCAGAGGCAGGACTTCTAATTTTTTTTTCTCCATTTCAAGACTCAACCATTGACTCTTTACTTTTCCCTCTCAGTTTTATTTTTCCTGCCTTGCTACTTACAAAGTTGTTCTATCTCTCCTTTCACGTCTTGTCAGTTTAGGTTCAGCTTTCTTTCCTTTCTTTTTCTTTTACTTAAATATTCTCACCCTTAATCTCTCTCTCTCTTTAAATTCTTTCTTCTTTTCCTTTTCCTTATCTTTGATGGCTTCAGAAATATCATACAAAGAGAAAGGGAACAGAGATGGCCAAGAGTGTGGCAAAAATACCTCAACTTTCTGTGAGGACATGCAGGCACCTGATTAAGAACCATCTCCATCCACAGAGAGTTCAGTTGACTACTTTCAAATACACCTCTAAGTGTGTTTCCATGTTAAGGAGGGAAACTTAAAGCTTAAACTTTAGGAGCAAGTCTGAGTCAGGGGGCACATTGAGTTGCTTTTGCAGCAGCAGTTCAAGAAAGTACAGTCTGCTATGAAAAGGAGTTCAAACCTTGGAGGTAGGTTTGGAAAAAGGGAAAAAGCTGAAAGGGAGGACGTCAGATGGAAGCAAATGATTAGGCAAATCTAAAATAAAGGATAAAAACAGAGTAGCAAAAGTGTTTTAATGTAGGGAGAAGTACAGTATTGACAAAGCCATTAGGCACAACTGTCATGTTGAGAGGATTACCACAGTTACTAGCCATTCAGCAGTTTGTCAATGAGGCAGTCATTACAGAGAGATGTGTTGTTGGAGCAAACACGCAATGACAAGAACTTTATGGTTAATTCTTTATTAGTATAAGTTGTAATAGACATAGACAAACAACCACAATAAAATTAATAAAAACAAACTAATAACAAATTAATACTAAACAAATCAACAGTCAAACCTACCTTCTCTTCTAGTAGACAAACATCTGGTATTTAAACAAAGCCTATTATAGCTATTTCTTCTTTCGTTCTTATCTTTCCAATTCCCTTTCTTCATTCAAACCAGAACTTTAGAGATCAGAATGTTCTAGTTGAAGACAGAGCAGGGCAGACAAGAGCCTGGAGGTCTCCTTGAAATAGTGTGGCCCAGAATAGTGTGACTTTTCTGACTTTCCAAGACATGCTGTGATTTGTATTTCTCAGGGGTACCAAGCAGATTTTTCTAACAATTTACCCCAAATTCCATCTGGATAGGGGTAGTGTTGGGGGAATTTTCAGAACGAACAAGTATGCATTGTATGTTAAGACAATTAATTACTAAAACAGGGACCGGCAACCTACGGCCCAGGGGCCAGCTAAGGCCCCGTTCCCTGGACTTACCGGCCCAGGCCGAAGGTTGCCGCCGCCGCACGTTTTTGCTGCTCTGCGGCCGCGGCTGCCATTTTGGAAATCAAAATGGCGGCCACGACACTTTTGTGCATGCGCAGTACTCTTACGCATGCACAAACGTGTTGCAGCCGCCATTTTGATTTCCAAAATGGCGGCCGCGACATGTGCTGCGGCGACTGCGGCCATGCGCGCTGCGGTGGCGGCTGCCGCGGCAGCTGCATGCGCGGGGGGATTGCGCCCGGCGGCGGCAGAGGGCATGCACGCACGACGCCATTCCCCCCCCCCCCCCCCGGCCCAGCCGAGACCTGGGCTACGGGAGACCGGCCCAGGTCTTAAAAAGGCTGCCTTCCCCTGTACTAAAAAGTAGATAGTCAGTCTTTGGCTACATCGTGAGAAGGCATGACTCACTAGAAAAGACAGTAGTGCTAGGGAAGATACAGGGCAGCAGAAAGACAGGAAGACCACAAGCCAGATGGATAGACTTAATTAAGGAGGTCACAGGCCTGAATTTACAGGACCTAAGTAGAGCAGTGGAGGCCAGGGGAGCTTGGAGATGTTTCATCCACATTGTAACCATGAGTCAGGGCTGACTCGAGGACAGTTAACATACACCGAGAGAGAAAGGGAGAGATTCAGTTTCAGAGAAAGCAAACGTCTGAGCATATCTTGCGAAGAACAAAAAACAATGACCTTAGGATCATCATAAGTTGGAAATGACTTGAAGGAACTCAACAACAACAACAACAGCATAATCATTTACAGTCATTGACACCAGCATTTCATTCATATACTTTTAATTTAAGGAAATTATGTTAATTTAAGGAAGTTAAAACGTGTTTATCTTCTCTGAAGATGCCAGCCACAGATGCTGGCGAAACGTCAGAAAGAAACTCTTCTAGAACATGGCCACACAGCCCGAAAAACCCACAAAAAACTATTTATGTTTAGCTTATTTTAATAGAAGGAATTCAAATGCCTGTGATTTAATGAATGTATATTTGTTTAAAATATTTCAACTACATAAAAAAGAACATTAACACCACATAGAATACATGAAAAAAGAAAAACAGAAAAAGAAACAAAAAAGCAAAGTACTATAAATTGAAAAGAAGAGAAAGGAATAAGAAAAGCAGACAAGAAAAAAATGATTTCCAATCTTCTCAGCAGCTATTAAAATACATATCATCCATCATCTGTAAATCAACTCATGTATAAAGGGCAGGTTTTGGGACCAAAATTACGGTCTTTGATATGGCCTGTGGATAAGTTGAGGGTAAAACCTGTGTGTATGTAACAAAGGATGTAAAGGATGAAGCAAAGGAAAACAACACCAAAGAATGTACAAAATTGTGGCAGGCATATTTGTGCTCATACTAAAGGCTGGATGGATGAGAGATTAAGGAGGGGAAGGTACCTGTGCTTCCAGGACAGATTATGCTCTTGCTTTTCACCAGGAGATAGTTCCTTTTTTTGTAAGTGTTAAAATACAGTATTTACATAGACCTGTGGATAAGTCTACTCAGGTTTTTTGGGGCCAATTTTTTGATTAAAATTCCTAGACTTACACATGAGTATATACCATGAATTATGTATACTTTTCTGCAACATGTATTATTCATAATCAGGGTCAGCATTTATACAGTCGAGCCTCCATATCCCCAGATTCTTTAACCACAGATTCAATCATCCATGGCTTGAAAATATTCAAAAAATATATAAATTCCAAAAAACAAACCTTGTTTTGCTCTTTTATTTAAGGGACACCATGTCACTATGCCATAGTTTTTAATGAGACTTTTGAGTGTCCACAGATTTTGATATCCACTGGGGGTCCTGGAACCAAACCCCAATGGATTCCAAGGTCCCAGTGTACAAAACATATTTATGTTCCCTACAATAGCACTTTAGTAAATATTAATACATATTGATAATCTCTATCACTTAGTAGTAGTAATCATCATTAGTTTAATCAAAACAGACTTTGTAAATCTTCTATTAATATAAACAAATTCCCCTCTCTCACTAACCTCTTTTGAATTGATAGCAATCTATCATCACATTAGCTGTATTTCCCAACCACTCAAAATGAAATTACAGTTTGCATCCTTTTATCTTTCCTTATTTACAGATATCCGCTCTCATGATTACATACCTTCTAATTATCCAGCCCACAAAGAGATGTGTGTGTGTATAACTCTACTTTAGTAATATTTTAAATATTTTTAAAAAATCTACCAATCTTACTTTGTAAGCATTTCATCTACAGTAAATCATCCAGCAATACAGAACCAATTTAACATCTTAAATCCAATAAAACTCATAATTTGAATGTCACCCTTGGCTTCTTGCCAAATCTTTGCAAATATCCAAATTGGACGCACATTATCGAGTTACATAGAATCTGGGAAGAGAACATAAAAAATCTTCCTGCTGGTCTTGTTCCCTCCACCCTCATTTCTCTCTTTCTAGAGAACTACGTAGAAACCAAATTTTATTTTTCATGGTCTTCCCCCTTACAATTCTGTTCTCTCTCTTATCATATGTTATTCATCTCTTCACCATAGATTCCACTGGATCTGATGTTGTCCTGCAGTTCTTCTTGATTCACTTTGATTCTTGAGTGGATCTAATGCTTTCCTGCAATTCTTCTTGATTCACTTTGAAATTTCCAAAATTCTTTTGGCCTGGCTGCAAATCTCCTCTGTAGTTTCTTCACATTCTGCACTGCAACCTCATTGAGCATCTTCCATATGAAGTCCTGTTGCTGCCTTTAGTTCTCTGACCTCATAGCATCCGTCAAGCTGAAGTGCAGTTTAAAGTTCACTCTAAAGTTTTTGAAATAATTCCTCATCAATTTCATTTTCTTTTGTATCTCCTGCCAAATTGCTTGAACTCATTCATCTTCTGGGGGTAGCATCTTTGCCATCCTTCTACTAAAGGCCTCGATATACAAAGAGTTAACATTTTTCCTCCACAGCAAGTGCTTCTCTCCTTTTGTTCTGATTGCTTTCAATTAACTACCTCTAGAAGTATAGTGTCTAGATCAAGAGAAGTAATAGTCCCACTCTATTCTGCTTTGGTCAGGCCTCACCTGGAATACTGTGTCCAGTTCGGGGCACCACAATTCAAAAAGGATGTGGAGAAACTGGAGTGTGTCCAAAGGAGGGCCACTAAAATGGTGAAGGGTCTGGAAACCAAGCCCTATGAGGAACGACTTAGGGAGCTGGGGATGTTTAGCTTGGAAAAGAGAAGGTTGAGAGGTGATATGATAGCCGTGTTTAAATATTTGAAGGGATGTCATATTGAGGAGGGAACAAGACCCCTGGTGGTGCAGTGGTTAAATGCCTGTACTACAGCCACTCACTCATAGACCACAAGGTTGCGAGTTCAGTACTAGCCAGGGCTCAGGCTAGACTCAGGCCAGCATCCTTCCGAGGTCGCTAAAATGAGCACCCAACTGTTGGGGAGCAATGAGCTTACAGTTGTAAACTGCTTAGACATCCCATAGCGCGATATGAAGCGGTATATAAATCAAGCTGCTTTGCTTTTTGTTTTCTGCTGTTCCAGAGACTAGGACCTGGAACAATGGGTGCAAGCTCCAGGAAAAGAGATTCCACCTCAACATTAGGAGGAACTTCCTGACAGTAAGGGCTGTTCGACAGTGGAACACACTCCCTCGGAGAGTAGTGGAGTCTCCTTCCTTGGAGGTCTTTGAGCAGAGGCTAGATGGCCATCTGTTGGGGATGCTTTGATCGGGAGTTCCTGCATGGCAGGGGGTTGGACTGGATGGCCCTTGTGGTCTCTTCCAACTCTATGATTCTATGATTCTCTTTCAGCCAGAACAAATCCAGCTTCCCATAACAAATTGATTTCTTCTCCATTTTTGCTTTAAAGGTATTTACAAAAACAATATACCAATTTTAAATAATTGCATCCATTTTTTCATGGTAATAACCTCTTTATCTATTTATATGATTTTCCATTTTTCTTTTTCCATTCACCTTTTTATCAGACTTTCTCCTTTCGGTTTGCTATCTTAATTTTTTTTTAAATGTTCCTTAAAATCCCTTCCTGTATTCCAGTAATACAGAAAGCTGGAAACTCACTGAAGTATTAATATCCCCACTGGGTCAAAGTTTTTCCCCCTTCCCAATTATATCCAGAAGTTTGTGTTTTGTTTTGTTTTTTTAAAAAAAGTACTTAGAAAAGAAATATTGTTGCTGGCTTAATGTCCTTAAAGGCTTGCATACAGAGGCATGAGTGTTGATGGAATTTTACACACACACAGACACACATGCCCCACTTCATTCACAGTCGACTGTTGGTATCCCCACAAATTTGGTGAGGGTCTCGGACCTTTGTGGGCAAACTGTGCAGTCTCTGCTTCTTCAGGGAAAGAAGTCTTGGCTGTAGCTTGCTTCTGGACTGGTGATATTTGTTTCTGCGGTTCTTTCTTTCCCATGGAGTCCCATGAAAAATGTTAGTCGACCATTACCTACCCAGAATTCCTTGATTTAATTAAAGTATATTTGGATAACAACACTGTAATTGTTATCAAGAGTTTTAAAGTTTTAAATTGAGTTTCTCCAAGCCTGTAAATGAGAATTAAACTAAGGGAGTATGCAAATTCCAATGTGAGATAGGAGTACAATGAAGTGCAAAAAGAATCAGAAGCATTTGAGTTCTGAGAAAGCTGTTGCTAAGAACCCAGAGAAAGTTGCAAAATTGCCTGCTCAGGAGGATTTGGCTATACAGTGTTATGATTCAAATGAGTCAAACATTGTTGGTGAATTATAAGACAATGGTGGTGTTTTTAGTCTGACATAAAAGCTGACTAACCTAGCTTCTCATTGTTCAGTCCTGACGATTTCAAACAAATCCTGAAGTTAGTAATGGAGATTTTAGACTGAGAGTATGTAGAGCAAGATAGCAAACTGGATGAGGAGGATCCAAGACAATGAAATAGAATTCAAAGGGCAGTATCGGTGTTAAGGAAAATACCTCGAGTTGCAGAAGTTAAATTTCTGGAGGTATTTAGAGATTTGATTACACTGGAGTGCACTCAAAATATTTTTTTAAAAAAATTCTTTTAAAGTTTTCTTTAAAAACATCACATTTTAACCAGATATTCACTATAAATATGTAAATACATTTAGGTTGTGCTTATGATATTGTAATTGGAAGGTATAATTTTAATTTTGCTAGTTGTTTATGTCACAGCTATTAGCATTACATTCAGTGGTATATGGGAATTACGATTTATGAGTAACATTAGTGCAAAAAAGCATTACTAAGGATTCTGTGTGGTGTTAAATGGGAGGAGGTCAATGGGGGGTGACACGATGGGTTACTGCACCAGGTGATACCAACTCTAGGGATGCCACTGCACAGCTGCAGGGTACCAGGTCTGCAACTTGTATGTCCTCTCCCCCATTCCCTCCAAATCCTCTCACCTCTTCCATTACATTGGCAGACGTCTTTCATCCGTGAAGTGGCCAGTACTGGGTACAATCCTTGTTTCTTACTTATCACACATTAACAAAGCTGTATTCCAGTGTATTTTAAAAATGTGTTATTATGCATAATTATAACTCCAGAAATCTTATGGCAGACTTTTCCAAATTGTGGTATAATATTTTTATATACCTACTCTCTGAAAATACTTTCAGCTTCTTTATATTATCTTTTAAGGTATATGGTAGCAGAATAATAGTGCTTATGTGTTAGCTTCTGCTAAAGGAGAGAATATGATTAACAGAGTAAGAGTGCAAAATATGTACGTAGAAGCACTGCTTTATTGTTAATGATATGTGCGCCCATTTACTATTGTATGTTAGTGATTTTGTATAAATTAGATAATACTTATACACTCATGATCTAAATACACTCCGCCCGTCCCATCTACAGGTTTTCCATCTGCAGATTTGGGCATCTGTGGATGGCACACTCTGCCATGGGGTGAATGGGGCAGATGCTCAAATCTGCAGATGGAAACCCCACAATTAAGACGCAACAGCTCTTAAACAAGTGGTCAGTATAGGCAGAAATAATATGGTTAGTAATATAGCATGGTAGGAAATATATAGGAGAGTATTCACAAGTATGTGCCCAGTTTTTTTTTGTGTGTGTGTGTGTTTTTTTTTTTTTTTTTTTAATACAAGGATGTCTGAACTGAGAATGGGAAACAGGCAACAGCAAGAAACTTTTTTGATCATATGGACTAAATTGTGTGTGAAAATGAGAAAGATTTGACTAAGTGCACTTTATTGTCCTGTTAGTCTGACATAGTCTGGTCCCTCTCAGGTTGAAGAAAATATATGTGATCTCTTGATTTAATAAGGAATTCAGTTGTTCTAAGGATATAGTTGTGTTAGTCTGCTGCTGCATTGTAAAAAGAAACAATGGTGAGGGAGAAGGAACACAGTTGTAGGGGTGAGACAGGAAGTAATAGGAGATATAAATTGGAAATAATGACCCTGCCCATAAAACTTGAAATAGTTGTGTAAAATGACACACGTTTGTCAGATGACAAGTCTTTTGGTCCCAAGGTGTATTCCACTAAGGATAGAATGTGTGTGTTTGCTTGTTTTCTGCAAAATACAGTTGCCCCTCCATTTTCACAGACTTTGAGTCTATGTCCCTCGCTCGTTCACAGGGAGCAAATGGGGGGGATTAAAATGGGGTGTGTTCCCATGGCGCGTGCCTTCGGGTGTCCACAGAGGCCCGTGGCCATGCGCTGTCATTCAAGCCAATAGAGCTTGAGTATTGGCATCTTTCCATTTTAGCTGGGGAGGGGTGTCGGAACTGATCCCCCATGAAAACGGAGGGGCAGCTGTAACTGCTTTTAAGACTTTATTTTGTTTTGTTTTCGTTTTGCTTGCTTGCTTGCTTGCTTGCTTGCTTGCTGGTTTTTGTCTCTACTACTGTATCTAGATGTATGTCTGTGGCTGTGGCTGTAAGGTGCATTGTCAAATCTTTGAGAGGGCAGCTGAAAGAGAATATATGAATAATTTTGTCCCCAAATAAAATAAAACCTTATCTAAATGTAAGGTTTTCTGTGGCCCACATTAATTTTTAATGGAGCCATCCTCTGTCAATAAATAAGGAGCTAAAGTTGCTAAGGATATGAATAATTAAACACAAAGGAATTCCTGTTCTTTGGAGACATGATCAAGAACATCCTCTGTTGGCCTTTTAGTTTTTAGGGAGCTCACCAGAGGGAAGAATTCATAATTTTGCAAGGGTTGGAGCACTCAGCAGATGGACTCTGAATTGGGAAAAAGGTCCTTTTCTTTTCTCCACTTCTTTTAACCTACACCTATGCCTGCCTATTCTCAAAGACATTTATAGATTTTTGTTGTAGTCATAAATTATGTGGCCTTAAAGTTAATGTTTATCAGCTACAAGGGTAGGCAATTGTGGGGGTTTGGAGGCTGAATTCCCCCCCCCCAGGCCATATGCTACCTGATTCTCTATTTTTCCCATCCAAAACATGCATCAGTGCTCCCAGAATTTGGAAACAATTTTTCAACTCCCCCCTTTACCTTTTTAGGCTCAGGAGAAGGCCCCCCACCCAACAGAAATTGACAGAAAAGTTGATTGATGGATTATTTCCTACTCAAAGTAGCACCATGCCAGGGCCTAAAACATCAGAGGTATACTATTTAGAGGGCATGGGGCTGAGGGAATAAAGAAGGGACACTAAAAAATGATCCTGCATTTTCCTGACCCATATCTGTTAGAATCAATTACCATGTACATAGCATTGGACTGTGGCTGCATCTGCACTGCAGAAATAATCCAATTTGACACCACTTTAACTGCCATGGCTCAGTGCTGTAGGGTTCGGGGAATTCATGTTTTATGAAACATTTACCCTTCTCTGTCAGAGAGCTCTGGCACCACAAACTACAGTTCCCAGAATTCCATAGGATGGAGCCATAGCAGTTAAAGCGGTGTCAAACTGCATTATTTTTCCAGTGTGAATGCAGCCATAGATTTCTTAGTTGACACCACCACCATGATAAAGTTTCAGCTTGCAGCTTTTCAACAGTAATACTCATACTTACAAGAGCAGTTGCTGGTTTTCTAGCCTGAGCTCACCAGTGTGCTGAGAAGATCTTACAAATAAGCATGCACACATCTAAGGCATTTATATTTTATCTCTGGTTACCGGGAAGTTGCGGAACTCTTCCTGTTAAGTTGGTCCTTCATACCTTCATGGCATAATGCCAAAGATAATGCTTTACTGGAATTTCCAAAGGAGTAACCCTCTCTTCTGTTAGAACTAGAACATCAAAGTCTATCAAGTGTCAAAAATAATGCAGTTATTCTTTTGTGGACTATAACCCATGTTTCAGATGCCTGGCATGTCATCTTGAGTAACAAATATATACACACACTTCTGAATTGGGAAGAAGGATTCGAAATGGTGAAATCAGAGGGAAATGAACTTCATGAAGTATAGGTGGTAGTAATTGTTATATTAATCATAGTGATTCACAACATTGCACAGACATGCTTGAATTGGTGAGCTGATTAACACATGTAGAAATTTCAAAAACAAACTTCAGCATGAAAGAGCTGTGATGCAGTTAGTCAAGAAGATAAACTCAATTGCTGGTGCTAATCCAGGAGCAAAGGTTTTTGTATGTTTGTTTTTTAATCACACAGTATATATGAATTGGGTCATCATTGCAGTCTTGTGAATGTCCACTGTTAATATGATAACATCGTTGTCTGTACCTGTTTTCCTTGACTTTCACTGATTCCTAGCCTAACTGTCTGTGTAATTGTGAGTCTTTTATGTTTCTTATGAACTGGGCTGCAGATAATAGTAAAATGCTATTAAAGAGTTACCATATTAAAATACATTTTTAAAAAAACAGTTGGCCCTCCGTTTTTGTGGGGGATCCATTGCCCCTCCCCCCATGAAAATGGAGATTAGTGAATATTCAAGCCCCATAGGCTTGAATGGGTGCACACCCTCGGAAGTGTGCCCCATTGATTTAAATGGAGGTCACCCCATGTGAATATGTAAAACTGCGGACATGAAGTACTCGAGAACGGAGGAGTGACTGTAGTCTAAAAACAGAACTATTAAAAATGCAGAGCACATTCATTAACCCTTTTCTTAATATCCTGTTGCTTGATGAAATTCTGTCTGAGTACAAGTATAGCCCAGTGAACAAGTAGGTGTATTGCTGGGCATTACTTCTTTAGCAGAAAATTTGGTGCTGGATGCAGAAATAACAAGAGTAAGGATCCATTCCTACATTACACACACACAAAGTAAGTCACATGTTTCAGAAGAATTTTAAAATCAAAACAATATGTGCATGTGAAATTAAACAACCAGGACACATATGCCTTGCATGCATAAGCAAACATTTGACACCTTGTAGATACCACTTTAAGGCTTCTTCCAAAATGAATCTCAGGATGCCTTTTTACTTTACTAGCCTCCTCCACTTTTATGATTTACATTTTGGTGGCCAGACTTATAAATCTATGCTTCCCCTGCTCTTAATATGCTGGGTTTAGCTAGTGAGGCTGGCTTATTGCTTCTCCACTTCTCTCTCTCTAGTTGTTTACGCATGCTCAGTAACAGATTCTGGAGGCAGCTACTGCTTCCCTTGCCTGATGCAGGAAAGCACACACTTCTATAACAGAATCGTCTAGAGCAGAATCCCATTCACAGCTCAAGCTTTGTGTAATGTATTGTTTACTACAGACACATTGCTGCAATCTAGCACCAAAAGTTTGTGTTTCTACAGTCCTCATTCATTCTCCTCTTAGTGGTGCTGCAGCTAAAAATCCTTCAGCTACACAGGGCATGAGGAAGAAAGGAGGGGGTGGATGGGTATAAAAAGACTTTATAAAAAGCTTAATTAGCAAAGGCTTTGTTAACTGAGGTATACCTGCACTTTTAACATCTTCATCTACTACTAGAGAGACTGCAGTGAGAGGAGCAGACAACTGGAAGGTCCTTTCTTGCATATGTATCATAAAATTACCTCACAGGATGGTAGTAATAAGAAAGGGGCTTATTCCATAGATCAGTGATGGTGAAGTATATATGAGTGCCCAAATTAAACGGCCTTCCAGCACCATGCGGGAGGCGGGACTTCTGGAGGGAATGGGACTTCCGGGGTCAGCTGAAGGTTTGGGAGGAGGAGGAAAAGGAGTACACCTGTTCCTCCCTCCCCATCTTCCTGGGCTTTCAGCTGCAAGCCTAGGACAGCCAGGAGGAGGAGGAACAGGAGCACACCTTTTCCTCCTCTTTCCCCACTCCATGTGCCAGGGAAATTGGCTTCGCGTGCCATCTCTGGCACTCATGCCATAAGTTCACCGACATGGTTATAGATCATGAAGTCTGGTGTAGGTTTGTATGGGAGAATAGGTTTTTTCAGGTATGACCTTATTAAAGTGGCCTGTTTACAAGCCATATAAAGTTTTCTAGACCATAACCAGCACTTTAAATTGTGCGTATGACTGGTTTGTTGTTAACTGTCATCACACCAACTTCAACTTATGGCGACCCTATGAATGAGAGAATGTGTGCGGTGCTGATTTGAGCATTGGACTGTGAGTCTGGAGTCCATGGTTTGAATTTTTCCTCAACCAAAGAAACCAGTGGATGATTTTGAGCAATTTACTCTCAATCCCAGAGAAAGACAAAGCCCTTCTGAACAAATCTTGCAAAGAAAACCCTGTTATAGATTTGCCATGGGTCACCATTAGTCAGAAATGATTTGAAGGCGCACAGCAACAACATGGATGAGACACCTCAGTGGCCTTGCTCAGGTCTTGCAGACTCGGAACTGTGGCTTCTTTGATTGAATCTAAGCATCTGTAATGCAATATTTTTTCCTACTGCCTTCTACCTTCCCAAGCACTATTGTCTTATAATGAATTATGTCTCATGATTTGTCCAAAGCATAACAATCTCTGTTCACAATTGATAGACATAGGCATGTTAGTCTGGATCAGTGTGCAAAGGGTTCTTGTAGCACCTGTGAAAGTGAGAGAAAGAAATTGGTAGCCTAAGATTTTTTAGACTTGAGAGTACTTCAACAGGTTGTTGTTGTGTGCCTTCAGGTAGTTATAGCGATCCTATGGCCCCTATATCATATCATATAGGGTTTTCTTGACAGGTTTCTTCAGAAGGGATTTCCCATTGCCATCCTCTGAGGCTGAGTGTGACTCGCCTAAGATCACCCGGTGGGTTTAAATGGCCAAGCAGGGGTTTGAACCCTGGTCTTCCAAAGTCCTAGTCCAATGCTTAAACCACTACACCACACTGACACTCAATGCATGAAGTGAAGTGCCCAGAAACAGAACTTTATATAAATTCAAAACCTGTGGGTATGATGATGAGTGACAAGTTTAGTTTTAAGTATGGCAGTTGGGGAACAAAGGCAAACAAAATTTGTTGCCTAAAGCAAAGATGAGTAGATAACCATATGAATAATGGAGGGAGTTATTGGAATATTGTGTGATGCTGGCTAGGAACCAGAAAGGAGATGTGATAAACTGGTCAAGGATGCCCTCATGACTCTGGGGTGTTAATTAGTGTTTTAATATGTGTAGTGTGCCAGGAAACCATTTTCTCTGTTCAACCCAATTTTGTGACTGGAGTGTGTGGATATTCCCACTCTGCTGTTTCTTTTTCCAATCTTCCTTTGGTGGTTTTTTGTTTTGTTTTGTTTTGCTTTGCTTTGTTTTGTTTTGTTCAAGGACTGTTCTTCTGAGGTCCAAGATGGAATGCCTAGGAATACTGAAATGTTCTGCAGCGTTTTTGTGTGTGTGAATTCCCATTCCATACATGTTCATTTAGCCTCTGGCTCAGAGACTGGCACTTTTTTTTTTTTATTTTCTTCATTAATTAATCCAAGTTTTCGCAATTTTTTGTTAGTAATGTGGTGTCATCTGTATATCTTTAATTGTTGATGTTCATTCCTTACATTTTCACACCTCCTTCCTCCAGGTTCAGTCCTGCTTTATATATGATATGTTCGGCATACAAGTTAATCATGGTGATAAAATGCAGCCTTGACTGAACCCTCCCCTTCCAATTGGAAACCATTCAATTTCTCTGTATTCTGTTCTGACGATAGCCTCAGGACAGAATGCAGAGAGACCAGGACAATAAAATGTTGTGGTGCACCCATTTCTTTGAGTATTCCATTGTTCTTCTTTTTATTTAATATTTTTATTTAGAGTTTCATAATAAATAAAAATTCCAATCCTACTTTAGCATCTTGCTTGCTCAATGTACATATACATTTGAAGTTTCTGTTCTTTCAGACTTCCAAATCTTTTGCCATCTACATGGAGTAACTATCATCTCAGGTCCATAATTTTACCTTTGAACACAATTATTGTTTAAATATAAATGTGCAGGTGATTTAAACAGCATTTGTCTTATATAATAGTTGATCATCACTTTATATCAATTACTTATTAATAGCATATATATGAAATACATAATTTTTCATGATCTACACAATTTATCATAATCTATAAAACACAGGCTGACTTTCTGAAATTATTTGGTGTGCTCCATGTTGGAAACATATGTTGGAATTGCTCCAACATATGTTTGCAGTATGATCCCTAGTGCGTCTTCCTTTCCTGAACCCAGCTTGGACTTGGGCATTTCTCACTCCATATATGATAATAGTCTTTGTTACAGAATTTTGAGCATCACTTTGCTTGCATGAGAGATAAATGCAATGGCCCTGTGGGTATTGCCATTTATTTCTCCCAAGTGCCCAAAATGCAGCTTCCACCTCACTTTCTAAAATTGTAGGCTCATCTTCAAATGGTTCTTCCTTGAATGAATCTGTTGTCTACATTGTCTTTACTTGTAATTGGTCATGTAATGTGTTCCCATGCTGGTTTTATTGCATTCTTCACTCATTGTTTAAATATCCCTTTGACATCTTGGATCTTATGCAAGAGGTCTCTTGTTCTTCCTTTTTATTGTCATATTTTCTATGCATTGATTATTGTAGTAGTTTTCTCCGTCCCTGTGCTCAAGTCACTGAACAGTTGCATTCAGGATTCTGGCCCTATTTCTCTCCCCTTTTGCTTTTCATCTGTCATAAACTTCTTGAAGAGTAATCTATCATCTATTGATGCTTCTCTTTCTTTTCTGGCTTTCGGTAGTGGCTTTTTGTATTCTTCCCTGCTAGTGCGCCTGGCTTCAGTCCAGACTTTGTCTGGCTCCTGGTCAATTAGTCTTAATAGTGCAAGCCTATTTTTCCCATTATCTTTAAAGTTGACATGATATTCTTCAAGTTTTATTTTGGCACAATGGCTGGCTTAATTTTCTTCTTTGGCTTTATTCTAATTTGTAATATCAGTACTTAATTGTCTGTGTTACAGTCTACTCCTGGTCTTGTTCTGGCAGAGAGAATGGAGCATCTCCATCTTGCTTCCAGTTATGTAGTCTATTTGATTAATGTGTTAGCCATCAGGTGATGTCCATGTATACACACTCACCTTTCCTTGAAAAATGTGTTTGCGACAGACAAACTGTTGGCATTGCAAAATTCAGCCATGTGATCTCTGATTTCATTTCTTGACCCTAGGCCAAATTTTCTTCAAATTTTTTATTCTGCTCTGTTTCCTACTTTTGTATTCCAGTAGGCTTTGATTAACAAAAAGTCCTGTTTTGACATGAACTCCAGCATAAAATCTTTCAGTTTCTTCTTTTGCTAACACTCTTCCACTATACTGGCATATAGAGTATTTAAACAGAATGTAACTAAAGAATGTTTTATCATAGTCAGGACAGATACTCCAGATCTGCCACCAGATTCTGAACCACAGCTTCCATTTTCAGGGAGGATGGAAGTTTCAATCTAGCAACATTTGAAACAGCACAAGTGTGCCATCAATGTTTTGAAGATCCAGGGGTGTTTTACTACAGTAGACTTTGGGATAAGGCTGATGCAGGGATTATGGGAATAGTCCTCTTGGAAAATTCTGATCTGGAAAATAATCTGTAATCCCAGTACACTTGCCATCTTGTACTTGTCATGAAGTTGAGCTGTCACTGCTAGGATCTGAAGCAGCTTTGGACCAAGAACCATAAGAACTGCAGACCAGAATTCCCAGGAAGCTTTTGAAACATTTTGGCTAGAAGATCAAAGCATCACTGCAAATCTAATTCAAAACAGTGTTACTAGGTAAAATCTAAAACTCCAGATTATGTCTGAGGATGTGGGGAAGTTGATAAGATAATGAATTGGTTGAGGACAAATGCAATGAAATTATGATGAATGCAGAGAAGCCAGGCCTGACCTGGGTGTATTTATGATAGTTGTTATTCAGGCCTAATCTAGATATATTTATGATAGCTAGAGGACTGTCTTGAAGTGGGGGCCTGGTGAAAATCTTAGATTATAATAACATTAGTCTGGATCAGTATGCAAAGGGATCTTGTAGCATCTTTGAGATTAACTGAGAGAAAGAAGTTGGTAGCATAAAGTTTCATAGACTTAAGTCTACTTCATCAGATGCATGGAGTGAAGAGACCAAGTAGTGACCTAAGTCATTGTGATTTATTAATTTAAATTGCTTTACTTCCTCAATTTTATAATGGGTGCCATTTTGATAAATGATAAATATGGCAAATATAGGAAGCTATATGACAAATTCAGGAGGCAAAGTTTTTTTTACCTGTTTAATGTGATTGATCAACTGTGGTCTAGGAGTATCTTCATTCATATACTCTATTCTTTCAAATGCTCTACCAGTTCTTCCTTACTTTACACTAGCTTCTCCCTGTCTTTAGGAGGCAGAACTATATTGTTTTTCTGTTCTACATTTCTAAGCTGCTTTATTCTCCTCTTTTATGGTTTTATAATCTTCAACTGGCTTTGTTTTTATTTTATAGATATATCTATAGCCAGTAGTCTTGGTATTTCACATTATATTAGGTATGTGTTTAGCATGTAAAATACTTGGATTACAGTTAGTCGTTTCTTGTTGCTAGTGCATGAATTTATGGGGTCTCATCCACATTAAGATGATATGTTTATTAGACTTGCCAAAAGTACACAAAGTTTTAAATCAGGTAAAGGTGTTGCTGAAATCAATTAGTATGGAGAAGGAGGAGGTTGGGTTTAAACCATTATCTCAAGTAACTGTGTAAGAATTTTGAAATGTTAGACTATTTCTTTAATGTACATGTTCAGTTGTTGCAGTCAAGTAGTTTGGGAGACATAGCCACATCAATGTGTGATGGCCAATAGTGCCAGATTGTTTCATTATGTTTGACATTGGAAATGTAATTTTCTTTTTGAAATTGGTTAAATTGTGAGAATAATCTTTAATGAGCAGTGCAGAACCGCTCTTAAGCATCAGACTTTGTAGCTAGACTTAAATGTTTGTAAAGGACATGTGAATAATTCTGTCAGCTGTGAGATACATCTAAGGATAATTTTACTGGATTCACTTGCTTCATATGTAGTTTTAGTGTGTGAAAAATAATTTTAACTGTCACCACAGTTTTGAGGAAAAATAAAAAAGACAAAAGGTGTTGGTTATCATCTTTAAAGCCCTAAATGGCTTGGGTCCAAGCTATCTCAGGGACTGCCTCCTCCCATACAATCCTCCCCGTGCACTCCGGTCCTCTGGGAGGAATTTGCTGCAGCCTCAGAAATCGAGGCTTGCGGCTACCTCCCAGAGGGCTTTTTCAGTTGTCGCCCCCAAACATCGTTAGACAGCTTTAAAAAGGCTATCAAGACGCATCTCTTCCAGCAGGCCTTTCTAGTTTAATTATCCTGGCCTCGGGTACTCCCACCCCCAATGATCTTTGCGTGGGCCCATCTACTGATGGATGAAGAACATTGCCTTGGGCCAATCTTGTGCTTGTAATGTTTTTAATTTTTTTGATTGTTTGAATTTGTAGTTTTAATTTTCATTTGATTTAATACTGTTTTAAGGGGGGGATTATGTTTTGGGATATATTGTATGGTTTTATTGTTGTAAGCCGCCCTGATTGGGTCCCCAAAGGGCGAATTATTATTATTATTATTATTATTATTATTATTATTAAAATAGGAAGCACATCCTTTTTACATTTGGCTTCCTTCATCACTCCAATAAAACAGAAATACATGTTATACTCCTTATGTGGGCTGATCATGTTGCAACAATTTGGTCATGTTGCAGTAGGGGAGGCTGGTGTTTGGAGCTGATTCACCAACACATACATTGGCCTGCTATCATAACAGAAGATAGTTATTACTGTTAGCTTAGAATACTCTGGCTTGAGCAGCAGCAATGTATAACAGGGTGGTGCTGGTGGAGAGTGCAACAAAATACTGCAGCAGAGGAGTATTTTCTGGAAACTAGCCATTCCGTTTAACTCTGTGGTCTTTGAGTGTGCTTAGTCTTTGTTGAGCTTTAAAAAGGAGGTTCCCTAATAAAAATTTATATATATATATTTGCTTGTTTGTTTATTTATGGAAACCACACGGCTTCTCTGACCCTACTGCTTCTTCTCTCCCATATACCGGTGCTGTTTTGTCAGTTCCAAGACCAGCAGTGAGTGAATTAAAATTTGCGGACACTATGATGTGGTTGCGCTTACTGTCCTAGCCACCCATTTACACTATTTTACCAAGTATAGTGTACGTTTAGATTTATACAAGACCTTTATTGTTTGCTTTGGCTGCAAAGTAAAATCAGAATATTTAGCTCCTCTTCCTTTGTGCCATGAACATACAGCTTTGTTTTACAGCTTCTAAACATCCTTCAGAGCAGTCTGTAAAAGGCAAGGATGAATGTTCTTGTTGCATGTTAGGAATTTTGCATCATCCCCTCCCCCTTTTAAATGGTTTTTTTAAAATCCCAAATCAAGTTGATTAACCTTTATCCAAAGCTTGTAGGCTATAACTGGCGGCTGATGTTAGCCAACATAGTGACACCCACACAGGAGGTAAAATGGTTTAAAGATTTTAATATTTTGCAGTTCTTTTGTTTTTATTTATTTATTTATTTATTTATTTCTTGGGGGGTTGGACCACATCATACTGTTTCATGATTATGAATATTTACCATTCCCCCCCCCCCCCCAAGTTCGGCTGAATCATCTGCATCAAGCTTGGTTGCAGAACTTCAAGAAAAGCTTCAGGAGGAAAAAGTGAAGTTTCTGGAGGAGCTTGAAGAACATGAGAAAAGGAAAAATGAGGAAATGCAAAACATTCGAACATTGCTCACTGCAGAACAGCAGGTAGTATAAGCTGTTCTGTGATTTCAGATTAGATACACTTGTGGTATGTTTTAAAATGATTGAGATTCTTTGTTCCTGGCTACCTGCATAGCATATATTCATTCCTCATTTTTTCCAAGGTCCTTTGATGGTATCCTTATGTTCGTTGTAGATTTTTAGGCTGTTACTGGTTTTCTTAGCTGGTACATATGTTTTCATAATGGGCACAGTAAACCAATTCCTGCTGTCACACAATTCCAGTTCATTACAATGATATTTTTACTGAGTTTCTTTACAATTTAGATTACATTTATTGGACATTGTGTAGTTATTTGGAGTGTGCAAGGAGATTGGTAAACGACTGTATGGGTTAAATCAGAAAACTAACTATTCCACTGAAACCCAAAAGGTTCTGAGGTTTTCAAAACCAGGTCCACCAGAGCCATAAACCAGATTCTCTAGCCGTTTCTGACAAGATACCTTCACATTTTGTAATTCTTTTATCTGATTCAACACAATATATTTATGATAAATATAAAGGAATGGGATTTCAAAGCCATCTTTGTCTCATTGATTTCAAAGGGACTTTAAAATTTTTAACTCCTATTAATGCAACATCATGAGGTATATTTCCAATGCGTATTATACTTCAGCCTATGAAATTCATGGGCTTTCCATAAATCCACAGTTGACATAAAGGCATACATGCTCACTCACTTTGTCTCTCTCGCTCTGTGTGTGTGTGTATGTATGTATGTGTAGGTAGGTAAATGTATGGATAGATAGATAGATAGATAGATATGGTTGTTTCTATTTAATTCACTGATTTGGATTTTTATTACTATGAACCATCTCGAGGGTATAGTGGACCCTTCATACTGGCAGGCTTGTGATCCGAGGATTTGACCTCCCACAAATCGCCATGCCACATATGATGGCACATATGTGTGGATGTGCTGACGTGTCGATGTGCACATCACAACCACTGAATAATATGGGGCACTACTGTCTTATGTTTTTTGCCATCCCTGGGTGGCCATCCATGGGAAGGGTCCACTGTGTTTGCAAGGTGAATGGTATATAAATCTAATGAATACATTTTTAAAATGGCAAGTTGAATGCATTCTAGAGTTTGGGTGCTAAACATCTTAATACATTTTAGGCTTTTAGGGATAGGAAAGTAAGAAAAATGTTGGTGAGGAGCTTTATACATTGTCTTACCTAAAATAATGCTGCTTCTATCTTTTCAGACTACCTTTAACACTGTTCTAACAAGAGAAAAAATGAAAAAAGAAAACATAATAAATGACCTCAGTGATGAATTAAAAACAATAAAACAACAGCAAGAAAGGGACAAAGGTAAACTTGAGATATAAAAGAGTTTCCAGTTTAATTCCAAATTATTTCCATGCAGTATATTGAAGGTTAACTTTGAATTGCTAATTTCCCAGATCTGATTGAAACCCTTTCTGAAGACCGCGCTCGTTTACTTGAAGAGAAGAAGAAACTTGAAGAAGAAGTTAATAAACTGAGATGTAATTTTGTTCCATCAACTTATGTACCTTCTACTTCAGAACCTTCTGGAGCTTGTACAACTGATTTTTCAGCAGAATCTGAGCAATTGACTTCAGAAACAGCAGAAGAAGGAAGAATGGATTCCACACTAGAAACCAGCATGATGGCTGTCAAGTAAGTAGCTACTTCAGTGCTACTGGGATGAATACATAACTAAATGTTGGTTACCAATTAAGGCGTTTGGTTTAAAAACACACTCATGCTTGAAATATTTCTCTCCTTTTTCAGGTAGCAAATATTTACTTATGTCATAGTTTTGTGTGTAATATTTGTTCATTTGTTTAGAATGTCTGTCTCTTGACCATTACCTACTGATTTGTTTGAGAGGCAATAAACAGTAATATTTTAAACATGGAGTTTGAATCAAGACCAGAACCTGATCTGAGACTTAACTCATCTTTTAAACCAAGTCTTTTATATTCATTTAAAATAAAGAATTTCCATTCATTCAACTTTGTTTTATTTTTAAAATATGTGGTGTTTTTTTTAAAGGCAGGTTCCTTTCTTGATGAATGGAAGAAATTTCAACTTTAACTAGTTTTTCTGTGATGTATTCTAGTCATGTTTAAATACTGATTTAAACTGCCATGATAACTTTTTTCTCTAAAATAGTTTTTTCCCCATCCAGTGATCAGAAAGCTTTGTAGGGTGTGTGTGTATGTGTACTGCTCACACAGGTGTGCACAGGTCTGTTGCCACCCACAGGCACAGTGTGAAACACTGCCATGGTAGCATATGGGAGATTTTAAAACCACTATATTGTTTCAAAATTAATAGAAAAATTGTCTTTTGACATCTTCTGTGTCAAAATTCATTGCTGAATTGGTGCTGGAATTCATTGTAAAGTATTCTGGTCAAGTAGTTGGAAAAGCATAAAGGAAAGTTGTATATGCTTTAAAGACATCTTGGTAAACTAAGGTGCCACATATTTTGTCATCTGCTGTTTAACAGTGGAAAATCTATAGCATATCCAATAAACAGAGAAAGAAAACATAGAATGTGAAGATTAATGAAGTGCTTTAGATGAACATGACATTAAAATATTATGTTAGCTAAAGGGATTTTAAATAAATCTACATGTTTTATTAACGGTTTTCTTGTTTGTTTTAGTGAAAATATGCAGATGTTGTCTGAAGAAAAACAGAGGATAATGATGTTAGAAAAGGTGAGTGATTTCCCCCAAGTACTACTCTGCTTCTTAAGCATTATTGGGTGGTAGCATGTGCCATGTTACTACTGGTATTCTGCAGTTGGATGAATGAAAATACATTCTCATAGTAGTTGTTTAGAGCTATCACTTCCAAGCTGATACTCTGCCATTCAGTTAGGACAGAGATTCCCAATTTTTAGTTCTTCAGGTATTTTGGACTTCGACTCCCAGAAGCCCCAGCCACCATGGCCAATGTCCAGGAATCCTGGAAGTTGACATCCATAACACCTGGAGGATCAACGTTTTGGAATCACTGAGTTAAGACAATTACATTCATTCAAATGCCTCTTAAAACTGGAAATATAGAAAAGAATCAGTTTTAGACACACATCTACAGTTAAAAAGATACCATGTGACAAGACTGGGAAAACATTTTGTGCACTAGGCCAGAGTAACAGTTCTGTTTAGATATATGCCCGGCTTTTAAACCCCATGTGTGTCATTATTGGTAGTTAGAGACTTGAAGAACCAGGATAGCATTTTTAGTGAAAATTAACTATTTTGTTTATTCTGAATTCTGAGACACACAAACTTCTCCATAATCGGTAGAATTGACTCTGAATTTTCCCAGGTTAAACAACACTTATAAATCTCTTTGTCCAGCCCCTGTTCCCACACTGCAAGCAGGGCTGTTTGTCCATATCAAAAGAACTTTGAAGTTCACCCCTTCCATTCTTATCCTCCCCATCTCCCTAGGAGGGAAGGAAGGTATCCTCAATAAAGGTCATAAACAACTCCAGGTTTCCTGCTCCAGACATCTGTTCCCCCCAATTCACATTTGCTTTGATTCCCTCCTTCTCCATAACATTTTGATTTCCCCCTTACATTCATCACATTTTGTTGTCAGATCCCTATGAGAATCATAGGATCATGACAATATACACCTCTCATTTAATCAGTGATTTGGGAGTAAAGCAAGGCAAAAAAATTCTTGGAACCTTCTCGCCATCCCCAAGAAATCAGTGGGACTGGGAGAAACAGTAATTGCCTACCTAGTTGTCATGAGCCAAATTAATTAACATTATTGAAATGCACATGTCTGCCTTAAGGCCTTTGAAGATATTTTATTTCCAAAATTGTCAAAGCTGTCTGCTTTATTAGACTGTGAAATAAAACAACATTCCAATTTCAGTAACATTAAAATTGTGTTTCTAACTAATGGAACTCTTCTTCCGGGGGAGGGGAGGGGTCATATTTAAAGGCCATATTTCAGTCTGTCACATCTCATGAAAGCTACACCTGTTTTGAACAGCTGTTTTCCTAGGCCATATCAAAGCTGATTTTCAAACACAGAAAGCATCCCAAAAGCCTGTGTAATGTGGTAGAGCTGGCTTATGTTAGTGTTTCTGTGCTTACATCCATACAGAGATATAAACGTGTATTGAATTTCAGGCTTTTATTTGTCTGTTTTCTTTTTAAAAAGATCTATAGCAGTATAGTCATCCCTCCACATTTGCAGGTTAAGTACTTACAGATTTGACTATTCATGTATTACTGTGCAGTATTTGCTGCCACCACTGCCCTACACCATTTTTAACAGGGTCTTTGATGACACAGTGTTGCTGGAAGGAAATCTAACTGGGATGACTGGGCCTGGGCACACATGTGTTCCCTTGTTTGAGGGATGGAAAGAGGGAAGTTTCACTCACTCATTTTCACAGGCAGGCTTATGAGTGGGGTGGCAGAGGGTAGGATGAGATGGGGGAGTACGAGGAGTGAGGGACAGAGGGGATGCATTTTCACTTGCTCATGCGGACAGGAAATATAGGTGTCCCCTTTGTCCCTCCTCTCACCCCATTCCCCTCCCCCTGCTCATCCATCACCCAAACAATAGAGTGGGTGAACAAAGGAGTATACCTGTGGCTGGGCCCAGCCACTCCACCACTATTCCAGCACAGGTACTTTCTTTGTGTGTTAAATTCAATGGGGGGGGGGGGGCTAGAGATATTTGTAGTTTTTCCACTTTCACTAGGAGTTATGTCTCTAAACCCCGTGAAAATTAAGGGCCAACTGTATGCTAACACAGAGCTAAGAACTGTTGAACTGAATAAAATGTTCTTGCGGGGTATATGGATATCAGATTTTAGCCATAAAATATTGAAATTATGTGTATACTGTACTATAATTCCGAACAACATTGGTGTTTTAAAAGCATTGTTATATGCCTGTATTATTTTGTTTCATAGACTCTGCAGCTGAAAGAAGAAGAAAACAAGAGGCTTAATCAAAGATTGGTAAGATTTTAAAAAAACATGGTTTGTTTAAGCGAGAAGTTTAAGATCAAAATTTTAGTAGTTTTTTGATGTCTTAGGGTAGAATCCAGTGTCACACAGGTGAACTGCCCTCCTGCGTCATTCAAAATCTGTTCCAGATGGTTCTCTAAGCCTTCAGAGCATCTGTAGAGCACAAGTGAGGGCTGCAAAGTGGAGGAGGAATCCCATAGTGAGATGAGCTAATTCTATCCTTAAAATATTATTCTGTCCTTAAAATATTATGCCTGTGAAAACTAATGTAGATCAAGAAAATGTACTTTATTATAAGGATGTGTTAGGATAGACTACCTTAGAGTGTAATGAACATTTCATTGGAGAGAAAGAAGAAAACTTCACTCAGTAAAAACAAAAAACAGTCTTTCAAAAATATGTTTTAGATTTTTTTAGGGTTGCCATAAATTGAGTAAGGCTCCATGGGAAACCTATGAATCTCACCATAATTCAAGTATATGCACCAACCACAGAGGCAGAACAGGAAGAAATTGATAGATTCTCTGAAGGAATACAGGAAGAAATTGACAGCACACCAACACAGGATGTCAACCTGATCAGTGGAGATTGAAACACAAAAGTTGAAGCAAAGAAGAATTAAAAACAGGCAGATTTGGACTAGGCAAAAGAAATGAAGCAGGTGAGCGTCTGATAGATTTTTGTGAAGCCAACAACCTTTTCATTGCAAACACATTCTTCATACAACCAGAAAGAAGGCTACACACATGGACATCACAAGATTGTCAGCACAAAATCAAATAGACTATATAATTGGAAGCAAAAGATGGCGAAACTCTATGCTGGTGGCCAAGACTAGGCCATGTGCCGACTATGGCACAAATCATGAGCTACTCATAGCAAAAATAAGAGTAAGACTCAAGAAGAAAACAAAACCAGTGATTATACCAAAATATGATCTAAATAATATCTCAACAGAATTTACTGACAAAATAAGAAACAGATTTGCATTACTAAGCATAATAGAATGAGAACCAGAGGAACTGTGGTCTGAAGCCAGGGACATAATAAAAGAAGAATGCAGACAGACACTTT
Organism: Phrynosoma blainvillii; assembly: GCA_026167975.1. NCBI lineage: Eukaryota > Metazoa > Chordata > Lepidosauria > Squamata > Phrynosomatidae > Phrynosoma > Phrynosoma blainvillii. Next base: position 61,108,754 of record JANUYF010000004.1, read on the forward strand.
CAGTAAACAAAAAGAAAGAGAAAAAACCATGGATGACAGAAAAAACACTACAAGCAATAAAGAAAAGAGAAGAAAACAAAAGGGAGATAGGAACAAACTAAGAATTATGAATGCAACAGTACAACTGCTTGTGGGGAAAAATAAAGAAAATTACTACAACAACCAATGCAGAGAAATAGAAGACAACAACAAAAAGGAAAGAACAAGGGATCTATTTCACAAGATTTGGGAAATCAAAGGAAAATTCAAACCAAGGACTGGGACGATCTCTCACAATGAAAATAACATAATTCAAGACCAGGAAGGAGTAAAAAGACTTTTTGGATGCAGTACACAAAAGAATTATACAAAAGAGATGACAAAATGAAGGACACATGGAATGACGAGCCATATGAAGATGGACCTCAAATTCTAAAAAGTGAGGTGGAAACTGCAATAAAAGAAATAGCGAAAAACAAATCACCAGAAACAGATGATATGCCAAACAAACTGCTGCAATCCACACTGACAAGAGTCAACTCTAGTGTTAACCAACATATGTCAACAGATATGGAAAACAAAATGATGGCCAGCAGATTGGAAGTGATCAATATACATCCCCATCCACAAAAAGGGAGATACAAGAGACTGCAGCAACTATAGAACTATAGCACTGATCTCCCATGCAAGCAAAATCATGCTCAAAATTCTACATATAGATTCAAACCATACATGGAGACAGAGATCCCAGAGATCCGAGCGGGGTTCAGGAAAGGAAGAGGCACCAGGGACCACATTGCAAACATAAAATGGCTAATGGATGCACCAGGGAATTCCAAAAGAAAATCAGCATGTGCTTTACAGACTATATCAAAGCCTTTGACTGCATTGATCAAGAAAGGCTATGGAATGCCCTTAAAGACATGGGAGTGCCAACCCATCTGATAGTCCTGATGAGGAATCTGTACTCAGGACAAGAGGGTACTGTCAGAACAGAACATGGAGAAACAAAATGGTTCCCAATTGGCAAAGGGGTCAGACAAGGCTGCATCCTTTCACTCTATCTGTTCAACTTGTACGCAGAACATATAAGAAAAGCAGGCTTGGACACAGAAGAAGGAGTGAAAATAGGAGGAAGGAATATCAACAATCTAAGATATGCTGATGACACCATAGTACTAGCAGAAAACCTCATAGACCTGGAGCATCTACTAAGGAAGACCACAGAAGAAAGTGTTAAGGCAGGCTTAATGTTGAACATAAAGAAAACAAAAATAATGACCATTTAAGACCTTCACAAGTTCAACCTAGTCAATGAAGAAATAGAAGTATTACAGGAATTCCCATACGTGGGATCAAACATTGATAGAAATGGGGACTACAGTCAGGAAATCAGAAGAAGACTAAGAATGGGGAGGGTGGCTATGAAAGAACTAGAAAAGATTCTAAAATGCAAAGATACACAACTCAGTACAAAAATTAGAATCATACAAGCCATTGTATTCTCTATTACTATGCATGGATGTGAGAGCCAGAGAGTTAAGAAAGATGATAGGATGTGGTGCTGGAGGAGAGTGTCCCATGGACAGCCAAAAGGACAAACAAATGGGTCCTAGAGCAGATCAATCCAGAAACCTCTCTGGAAGCCAAGATGACCAAACTGAGACTGTCGTACTTTGGGCACATCATGAGAGTGAGGACACATTGGAAAAGACAATAATGCTGGAAAAGGTGGAGGGAAGTAGGAAGAGAAGACGGGCACGTGCTAGATGTATGGACTCTATTAAGGAGGTCATGGATATGGGGAATTAAGGAATTAAGCAAAGCAATGGAGGACAGAGGATCTTGAAGATGTCTCATCCATAGGGTCGCCATGAGTCGAGATCGACTCGAGGGCAGTTAACAACAATAACAAATAAATTGGAAATGACATGCAAAAACAACAACTCTTGTGTTGGCTATATTCTCCTCTGCAGTGTATCTTAATATTATTTTTTGGGCCTGGAACACACAGGCCAAATGAAGCAGTGTACAACTGCTTTGGGGACATGGTGTTCAGATTATGCATGCCTCCAAAGTGGCCAAAAGCCACTCTGAAAAAGGGGCTGTTTTAATCCAGCTCCTCCGGTGCATGGGCTTGGACCACAGGTGGCAGCCCACTTTGGGAGTGGGCCACATGGTCACCATGGTCCTGAGCAGATCACAGGCAGAGTAATCTCTCGCCACTCCTTCCTGGCCATCTGTTCTGGTCAGGAGACTAGGATTCTCTTTCAAATAAAGTAGCCTATCCACTTCGAAAATATTGGGAAGTGTATGAGATGGAATTAAGACATTCAGAATAGTACCTAGTTTGGAACCATGAAATTTGGCTTTAAGTTGAATTTGACAGATTGGGGAGAATAAATAATGAACTGATTCTTGATAAGACTGTTTTAATTTTATTTTCTGGATATAAGTAAAATCTTTCTGAGCAATAAATCTGGTTAATCAGTCACATTTATGTTCCCAATTGTTATGAATTAGGAAACAGTGGTAATGAAATATGTTTGAAAATAATGGTGTGGAGATACAGTAATAAAAGTACTTACTAGTTTACACACATGGTATTGTAACATACTCAGCAGTCCTTGCTTTTACTTGAAAAAAATCTGATATGCATAATTGGTTTTTGAAGCCATGATCCAATGGTATGCCTTTGCTAGTCCTTGCTCCTTCCAACAAAATCAGCTTCCTCTCTCCATGCTGCATCCTTCTCTGCACCCTAAGAACTTGCTCCAAGTTCCTGTGCACTCTGAAAACTTGCTCTAAGGGGCAAATTTGGGATTCCATGATAATGCAGCAGTAAGGGAAGGGGAAGAGCAGATTTCCCCAGCGTTGGATATAGAAGTATACCATTTTCTTCAGATGTTCCACTTGGGATCTTGGTCTGAATTTTTGAGACTAAATCAGTGGTGGGCAACTGTTCAGCGCTGCATTTACCGCCTAGTAAACCTTGTAGAGCTATACTAATTGCAAAACAATTTAGTGCTGAGTTCACTGATTAGTGGTATAGAAATGTAAATGCTATTGCTATAAACACCCACCTCTTCCAATCACTACTGAATGCCGAGTGTTCACCAAGTTAGCTTTCATTGCAATGCATCCCTGACCATTTTATTTGGATTTTGCAACAACTGTTCAGAACAGCTGTTCAGGACTTCAACTCCGAACCTTTGAGATGCTCTTTGGAGTTCTAGCATGCTGCCTCAAGTAGGGGCTGTATGCTTATGTGGAAGAGATTGTCTTTGATTTAGTTTGCCCAGTTGGCTGACTTTTACTTGAATTCTAGACATGCCACTTAATGGTAGTTTGCACCATCAGCAGGACTGGGGTCCTAGCTTTCATTAAAAGAGGGGATGGGTTTCTAGCCTTTGTAGAATTCAAAACAGGAGGCAAAGCATGCGATCACTATTCTGCTCAATTGCTTTGCAAGAAACAAACTTGGTGTACAGCTTTACATTGGGTTTGGCCAATGAGTGAAGTCACAGTGACATTCACATTTTCAAGCCTTAGAGATGTAAGGCTGTAAAACAGTCTCCTGATTTTTGCACTATGTGAACACATATGGTGTGCAGCCAGCCACACTAAATGAAACTGCTATTGGTGGCATCAACTGTGAAAGATAAAACAGACCAGGCATATGCTGCTGGAAGTTTTTTGATTTTGTATTTGTGTGTTTTAGTTGATTGATTGATTTTTGTATTTTGTAACTACATTTTGCCAGCAATGGAAACATACAGAGGCTAAAGTGTGAGGCTAAAGAGAAAAGGCAGTAGGGTGGGCTACTGTTTTAATAAAAGAGAATGTGGCTGTATCTCTGCAGTAGCTCCAAGGTCATGATACTTAGATGTTGGGTGCAAAGATGGCCCTGGGAGTGTTCATTTCAGGGCATTTTGTTTCTAAAATGGATTGATTATTTTTAGTTTAAAATTATATATCTGTAGCCTGAAGTTCCATTTTCAGGCACTAGGTGCCAGACTTTCCTTAGCCATGAGAGACAAAGCTAGAGGCAGACCTTTATGTTCATTTTCCCACAGTGCAGCAAGACTCTACACACAGCAGCAAGTGGGAGGGAAGCAGTTGGCTGGGGATGTTTAGAGAAGAAGCAGAGGGAAGGATTAATCAAGTAACAGGGTAGAGGGTAAAAAAGGTCAATGAGAAAGAAAAACGTGAAGGGGGAAAGGAGAGCAGAGAGAAAAAGAATATGAAAGCAAGGGAACCAACCTAGGTTTCCACCTTCATATGATGCTGGTACTTCTGCTAATCTTTAAATATTTGTACAGATTTTAATGTGAAGTTGAAAGCTTTCACAGCTGGCATTCATAGTTTTTTGTGGGTTTTTCAGGCTATGAGGCTGTGTTCTAGAAGAGTTTATTCCTGACATTTCACCAGCAGCCATGGCTGGCATCTTTAGAGAATGCTGGCATGGAAGAGAGTGGGGTATATATACTGTTGGTTGAGAGGAAGTGATTTGCATGATTTAGTCTGTGTATTGTTCTATTGTTGAATGGTAAGGCCTCAGAGTGTCTATTTAATTAATGATCCATTGTCTACTGGGAAACCTCCTGACCCAGGGTGGTTTTCATTTGCATTTGCTGGGTCTTGATTTTAGTATTTTTCAGGAGTGGTAGCCAAACTTTGTTTACTTTAACGGTTTCTTCTTTCCTGTTGAAGTTGTCTTGGTGTTTGTGGTTTTCAGTGGCTTCTCTGTGCATTCTGACCTGATAGTTGTTGGCATGGTCCAGAATTTCAGTGTTTTCAAATAGCATTTTATACCAATGATGGTTTATAACGTGTTCTGCTACTGCTGATTTTTCTGGTTAACTTACTCTACAGTGTCTCTCGTGTTCCTTGATTCATGGTTGAACACTTTGTTTGGTGGTCCCTATGTAGACTTGTCTGCAGCTGCACGGTATGCGGTAAACTCATGAGGCCATGAGAGGGTCACTCCTATCCTTCGCTGAGTGCAGCATTTGCTGGATTTTACTGGTTGGTTTGTAGATAATTTGGAGGTTGTGTTTCTTCACCAGTTTCCCTATTCTGTCTGTGACTCCTTTGATGTATGGTAAAAAATACCTTCCCTTTGGGTGATTGTTTGTCTTCACTCCTGTGTTGTTGTTGTTGTTTTTTCTGGGTCTGGCAGCCCTTCTGATGTCTGAGCTGGAGTAACCATTAGCCTGTAGAGCGCAGTCTAAATGCTTCAATTCAGGGTTCACAGATCCTTTTTACCTGGTCTACCAGAATTTTTATTGTGCTTCTTTTTTTCCTTGGTTGATGGTTGGAGTTCTTGAGTAGGTATCTGTCCACATGTTTAGGTTTTCTGTATACTACGTGGCCCAACTGTTGGTTCAGTTTGTGGATGACCAGGACATCCAGAAATGGCAGTGTCCCCTCCTTTTTTTCCTCCATTGTGAATTGGATGTTCAGATGGATGTTGTTCAGATGGTTCAGAAACACGTTCAAATCTTCTTCTTCAAAAGAAAAAACATCCATCTTATCCAAAAAAGGCAACTGTGGCTACTACCACCGGAATCCCAGTTGAAGACATCCTTGTCCAGGTTGAATTCTTCCTCCAACATCTCCCAGAGGAAGCCAAAGATAAGAGGAGAAACAGAAAGGATTCTGTGCAAGGCAAAACCACCACCCAGCAACATAACCAAAAAAGAAAGAAAAGAAACCAACTGAACAACATCCACCTGAACATCCAATTCACGATGGAGAAAGAAAAGGAAGGAACATTGCCATTCTGGGATGTTCTGGTCATCCACAAACTGAACCAACAGTTGGGCCATACAGTGTACAGAAAACCTACAGACAGTAATAAATAATAATAATAAAATTTATTTATATACCGCCCTTTGGTAATCCAATCAGGGCAGTTAACAACATTAAAAATAATACAAGAAACAATATACTCCCCCCCTTAAAAAGCCATTTAATCAATTACATATTAAAACAACACATTAAACACAGTGAGAGATAACTACACAAGAACTCCAACCATCACCCAGGTGTGGTGAATAATGTCCAGCTGGCCAATCAGGAGGCAGCTGAGAGCCGACCAATAGGATTCCAGCTGGGAGCATTTAAAAAGTCCAGGCTGACAGTTGGTGGATAGTTAGAGTTAGTGTTGAGAGGAGCAGAGTGTTGAGAAAGTTCAGCCAGAGAGGGCTGTGTTTTAGGGTGTTCCTGAGGGAACTGTATTTTGGGGAGGTAGAGTCTAGAAAGAATAAATTAATAATAATAATAATAAATTTTTATTTATAGCCTGCCCCTCTGCACAGCAATCGGGGTGGGTTACAGCATTTTAAAACAAACAAGTTAAAACATTCCCTCGTCCCACAATCCAACCCTCCCATCGCCTTAAAACAGAATTAAACTAAAGAAAAGTTAAAATACAACAATACAATAAAACGGTAAAACAATAAAACAAGGAATCAGTAATAATAAAACAAAATGAAGACTCATCTCCCACCAGACCAGTTATTCTGGGAAGGCCTGCTGGAAGAGATCTGTTTTTACTGCTTTTTTTAAAAAGCAGCAAGAGTAGTAATGAGACGGATCTCGTCCGGAGGCCATTCCAAAGTCTGGGAGCAGTTGCAGAAAAGGCCCTCTGGAAGGTCTGAGACAGCCTGGCTTTTATAGGCCGTAGCAGATTCCTCCCAGAGGACCGAAGGGCACGGGGGGGATCATACGGGAAGAGGCGGTCCCTAAGATAAGATGGACCCAAGCCATGTAGGGCTTTAAAGGTCAAAACCAACACCTTGTACTGTGCCCGGAAACTAATCGGCAGCCAGTGGAGGGATTTGAGCACCGGTGTTATGTGCTCCCTCCTAGATGTTCTGGTAATTAGCCTGGCTGCCATGTTTTGCACCAGTTGTAGTTTCCGGGTTAGGCACAAGGGTAGCCCCATGTAGAGTGCGTTGCAGTAATCCAGACGTGAGGCTACCAGAGCATGTACCACCGCTTCCAGATCCCTCATATCCAGATAAGGGCACAGTTGGCGTATCAGCCAAAGCTGATAACAGGCGCTCCTGACCGTCGCATTCACCTGACTAGTCATGTGAAGCGACGAGTCAAGGAGTACCCCCAAACTGCGAACACAGTCCTTGGAGGAGAGTGTGACTCCATCTAGGACTGGAGACTGTATTCCCAGATCTGGTTTCGGGCCTGTGACTGTGAGTACCTCCGTTTTGTCTAGATTCAACTTCAATCTGTTTTTCCTCATCCAATCCATTACCGCTCTGAGACAGTCATTAAGAGGAGAGATGCCATCTGAAGTCTGAGACGATGATGTACTGAAGACACTGTACTCCATGCCTCCGAATGATCTCACCTAGCGGCTTCATGTAGATGTTGAATAACATCGGGGACAGGATGGCGCCCTGAGGGATGCCACAATTAAGCTCAATTTTAGACGAGCAACTGTCCCCAAGCCTCACCCTCTGGGATCTGCCCGAGAGGAAGGAACAGAACCACTGCAAAGCAGTGCCTCCAATTCGTAACTCTCTCAGGTGATCCAAGAGGATGGCATGATATATAGTGTCAAAGGCCAGTGAGAGATCCAAGAGCACCAGCAGGGTCACACTACCCCTGTCAATGCCCAGGCGGAGGTCATCCGTCAGAGCAACCATGGCAGTCTCAACTCCATATCCTGTCCTGAAGCCGGTTTGAAATGGATCAAGATAATTGGTTTCATCCAAGACTGCTTGGAGTTGGGAAGCAACTGACCTCTCGATCACCTTGCTTAGAAAGGGAAGCAAGGAGACTGGTCAGTAGTTGTTTCTATCCAGGGGTTCAGGGAAGGTTTTTTCAGGAGTGGCTTAACCGCCGCCTCCTTTAAACAAGATGGTATACTACCTTCCCTGAATGAGGCGTTGATTGTGTCCCAAAGGAACACCTTCAACTCGTCCCCTCCCTGGGCGACCAGCCATGATGGATATGGATCAAGGGGGCAAGTCGTCTTCCTCACCCTTCCAAGTAGCTTGTCCACGTCATCAGTACTCACAGATTGCAATTGATCCAGTAGAATGCCATCAACAGAGTTACTGGATGCCTCGTCTACGGATTCTGCCAAAACACTGGCGTCCAAGTCGGCTCTTATGCGAGAGATTTTATCTGCAAAGTAGACATTAAATGCCTCACAGCAGGCTGTCGTTGGGTTAAATAGGGGTTTTGGCGCAGGGGGAACCTTCTTCAGCTCCCCCAACCACCCTAAAGAGCTCTGCCAGACGGGACTCTGCAGACGTAATGCGTGCAGAACAGAAAGATTTCTGCGCTGTACGTAAAGCCTCCCTAAAGGAATCAAGATGCTTCCTAAGGTGAGTTCTGTCAGATCATAGAATCATAGAATCATAGAGTTGGAAGAGACCACAAGGGCCATCCAGTCCAACCCCCTGCCATGCAGGAACTCCCAATCAAAGCATCCCTGACAGATGGCCATCCAGTCTCTGCTTAAAGACCTCCAAGGAAGGAGACTCCACTACTCTCCGAGGGAGTGTGTTCCACTGTCGAACCGCCCTTACTGTCAGGAAGTTCCTCCTAATGTTGAGGTGGAATCTCTTTTCTTGCATCTTGCATCCATTGTTTCGGGTCCTAATCTCTGGAGCAGCAGAAAACAAGCTTGTTCCCTCCTCGATATGACATCCCTTCAAATATTTAAACACGGCTATCATATCACCTCTCAGCCTTCTCTTCTCCAGGCTAAACATCCCCAGCTCCCTAAGCCGTTCCTCATAGGGCTTGGTTTCCAGACCCTTCACCATTTTAGTTGCCCTCCTTTGGACACGCTCCAGTTTCTCCACATCCTTTTTGAATTGTGGTGCCCAGAACTGAACACAGTATTCCAGGTGAGGCCTGATCAAAGCAGAATAGACTGGCACTATTACTTCTCTTGATCTAGACACTATACTTCTACTGATGCAGCCTAAAATTGCATTGGCCTTTTTAGCTGCTGCATCGCACTGTTGACTCATGTTCAACTTGTGGTCCACCTGGATTCCTAGATCCCTTTCACACATAGTCTCATTCAGCCAGGTGTCCCCCATCGTATATCTGTACTTTTCGTTTTTCCGCCCTAAGTGCAGTACCTTACATTTCTCCGTGTTGAATTTCATTTTGTTAGCTTTGGCCCAACTTTCTAGTCTGTTCAAGTCATTTTGAATTTTGATCCTGTCCTCTGGGGTATTAGCTACTCCTCCTAATTTGGTGTCATCTGCAAATTTGATAACTATGCCCCCAATACCGTCATCCAAGTCATTAATAAAGATATTGAATAGCACTGGGCCCAGGACAGAGCCCTGTGGCACCCCACTGGTCACTTCTTTCCAGGTTGAAAAGGAGCCATTGTTGAGCACCCTTTGGGTTCGGCCAGTCAACCAATTACAAATCCATGTAACAGTTACTTTGTCTAGCCCACATTTTACCAACTTGCTTGCAAGAATGTCATGGGGAACCTTGTCAAAGGCCTTACTGAAATCAAGATATACTATATCCACAGCATTCCCTTCATCTACCAAGCTGGTAATTTTATCAAAAAAAGAGATCAGATTTGTCTGGCATGACCTGTTTCTCTGAAACCCATGTTGACTTTTTGTGATTATGAAATTACCTTCCAGATGTTCACAGACTCTCTGTTTAATGATCTGCTCCAGAATCTTTCCTGGTATTGATGTCAGACTAACTGGACAATAATTGTTGGGATCCTCTTTTTTCCCCTTTTTGAAGATGGGGACAACATTTGCCCTCCTCCAGTCCGCTGGGACCTCTCCTGTTTTCCAGGAATTCTCAAAGATTATTGCCAATGGTTGAGATATTACATTTGCCAGTTCTTTTAATACCCTTGGATGTAATTCATCTGGTCCTGGAGACTTATATTCATTTAGATTAAGCAGATATTCCTGTACTATCTCTTTACTTATTCTGTGCCGAAATTCTCCTATTCTGTCCTCTGCTCCATTATACTTAGGTTGAGCACCCTTTGCCTTTTCTGAGAAGACTGAAGCAAAGAAGGTGTTGAGTAATTCTGCCTTTTCTCTGTCCCCTGTTAACTTTTTGCCATCTTCTCCACACAGTGGCCCTACCATTTCCTTCTTTTTCCTTTTGCTGCTGACATACCCCCAAAAGCCCTTTTTATTGTTCTTAACCTCTCTAGCAAGCCTGATTTCATTCTGCACTTTAGCTTTTCTGACTTTACCCCTACACGTACTAGTTATTTGTTTGAATTCCTCGTTGGTGATTTCCCCATTTTTCCATTTCTTATACATGTTCCGTTTAAAACATAGTTCAGTTGCAAGTTCCTTAGTCATCCATCCTGGTTTCTTGAGACACCTCCCATTTTTCCTCCTCGTTGGCACGGTTTGAAATTGTGCCTTCAGTATCTCCCTTTTGAGAAACTCCCATCCGTCTTGAACTCCCTTCTCTTTTAGTATTCTTGTCCATGGGATCACCCCCAGTATTTCTCTAAGTTTAGTAAAATCAGCTTTCCTAAAGTCTAGAATATGTGTCTGACTATGTCTGGCTTCTCCTTTCCACTGTATAATAAACTCCAGGAGGACATGATCACTCCCGCCTAAGGATCCAACCACTTGCACCCCATTAACTAAGTCTTCCCTGTTAGTTAGGATCAGATCCAAAATAGCTGACTCCCTCGTTGCCTCTTCCACCTTTTGAACAATGAAATTGTCTTTGAGGCAAGTGAGGAATTTGCTAGACCTTGAGGATTTTGCCGAGTTTGACTTCCAGCAAATATCCGGATAGTTGAAGTCACCCATCACTACTATATTTCTCCTTTCTGAGTGTGTGGTCATCTGTTCTAGAAAGGCGTCATCCAATTCTTCTGCTTGAGTTGGGGGTCTGTAGTAGACTCCCACACTAACATCCCTGTTGTTTCCCTCCCCTTTAATTTTTATCCAGATGCTCTCCACTTGGCTTCCAGGATTGATGTCCTGGATTTCTTCACTGGTGTAAATATCCCTGACATATAATGCTATTCCTCCTCCTTTCCTCCTTGTCCTGTTTCTCTTGAAAAGGTTATATCCATTTATTTCTACATTCCAGTCATGAGACTCATCCCACCAGGTTTCAGTGATGCCTATTATGTCATATTTGCTTTGTTGTGCTAGGAGTTCAAGTTCATCTTGCTTATTTCCCATGCTCTGTGCATTAGTGTAGAGACATCTAAGACCATGTGTCCCCTTTACTTGCTGCCTTTGCACGTTTTTTTGCCTCCCACTGTTCGGTCCCTGTACTGTTTGCCTTGTTTCCTCTATGACAGTTTGACTATTTTCTCCAGTCCTTTTGTCTTCCAGGACGTTGTCTCCCTTCCCCACACAGTTGAGTTTAAAGCTCTCCTGATCAAATTCTTGAGACCGTTGGCAAAAACATTTCTTCCAACTGGTGTGAGATGCAGCCCATCCCTTGCCAGGAGTCCGCCCTCATGGAACTGCAGCCCATGATCCAAGAATCCAAATCGTTCTCGATGACACCATCTGCGGAGCCAATTGTTGACATCTGCTATCCTCCTTTCTCTTCCTGGACCATGCCCTTGAACTGGCAGAAGAGACGAGATGACAATCTGTGCCTCCATTTCTTTCAGCTTCTTACCTAGAGCCTCGTAATCCCTTTTGATATTCTGAAGGCTGTGTCTTGCTGTGTCATTCATTCCCACGTGGACCAAAAGGAAGGGGTATTGGTCAGTAGGCCTGACCAGTCTTGTCAGCCTCTCTGTCACATCTCGGATCTTTGCCCCAGGGCGACAACACACCTCTCGAGACATCTTGTCAGGCCCATAAATCACTGCTTCTATCCCCCTCAGCAAGGAGTCCCCCACCACGACCACATGCCTCCTCCGAGGCTTAGCAGCAACTGTTCCCTGTGGTGGAACTCCCAGGGTCCCCTGCTCTGTCTCTGAAATCTGTCCATGCTGCTCTTCCTCGTCCTCCTTGCTAAGAGTAAGAGCTTGAAATCGATTCTGTAGCCGCAAGCTCCCAGAACGATCCCTGGTCTCCTTACTTCTGCGTGTGACCTTCCTCCAGCTTTCTACCTCCTGTGTGTGTGATGTGACCTTCTCATCCCCAGCGACTTCCTCTGTGTGTTCCCTGTCCAAGACCGTTTGTTCTGTTCTGTCAAGGAAAGGCCTCATAGCCTGAAAAACCCACAAAAATATGTATAGGTTTTATTTTCCAGCTTTATAAGTCTTTGACTGCCTTTCTGAAAGATTGGGATCCAAAGATTTCAGCAAAAAGGCACTTATGTTCTTGAATTGGGTGGGTTTGATAATTTGCATAGCATACCACTTCAAAAAGTTTCAATTCTCTGGATTGTGGCTTTGGGACACAAAGGGCAATAAGTAAGGGTGAACACCCACTCTTCCCCCGTGCACACCTCTAGGCATCTGGATTCTTCTCAAGCATCTGAATCTTTGGATCCAATTTGGTGTGTAGAAAACAAAAGCCTTAATTCAAACATTTTACCCTTGTGACCCCCTTTACATCTACATGCAGGTATCACACATACACACTCACCTGCTCGAATAAAAACTTTTTTGTTCATTCTTTCTCTTCTTGGCCCCTGTCCAGCCCTTGCCCTGCTTGCCTGCCTTACCAAACTAGCGGAACAGTTCGGCACAAGCCTCCACCTGTGAGTGGCAGCCCCAAGCTGGCTAGCCAGGAGGGTGGAGGTGACAGCATAAAGCAACAGGAAGCCAAGGTGCACACACTGCTCCAGTGGCTTGTACTTCTTCTTCTCAGTCAGGCCATCTAACATACTTTTCATTCAGGAATGGAACCATCAAGGCCACATCTCCTCAGTCTCTGAGCAGACCAGGCCGGAGCCAGGTAATGATGACAGCCCCAAGCAAGAGGTACCAATGGCCTCTTTCATTGCGGGGGTCGTCACGGACACTGGCTCTCCTTTGGCCACCATACACCTAGGGTGCATTCTGGTTAGGCTGCAGGAGCATCTCATCCTGAGAACCAAAGCATTGAGGGGATGGGTGAGAGAAGAAGTGGTGGCTTGAGATGGGCCCTGCCAGAGGCTGTGATCCAGTGATCCTCCCCACTCTCCTTGTCTTTCTCCACCTCCCCCAGGCAGAGGTGGCTTCTCCAAGCACCCTCCTCACCTTTTTCTTCCCCTCCTGGGCAGAAAAAGTTTGAGAAGTGGAAGAGGATGATCAGGGCCTCCAATTCCCCCCCGCCTTGAATAACTCTCCCCTGCCCCACAGTTTGAGAACCACTGCCTTAAGAGAAAAGGATCCTTTCAAATAACTTCTTGATTTGATTTTTCTTGTAATTGGAAACAGAGCTTTAGAAATCATTCTTAGAATTTATGTTGAAATCAAGACAAATATTAATACATTCTAGATGGTGGTTGAACCTAAAAATTCCATGAAATTGACCTTTCAAGGGTGTAAAATTCATCAGTTGGAGGAAATAATGTTTTATTTAGGGCTTGCAGTTTCCTGAAATTCTCATATACTGAATATTTACTGAAGAATTACAGTTCACTAAGTGTTTTATTTAGTTCTTACAATCTGGACATTTTAAAACAAGCATAAAAAGCACAACTCAGTTCTGTGTTTGCCTGCTCAGTTACTGTGCAACAGTTCCCAGGTTTCAAACCACAACTCAGTTCTATATAACAGCATCCTAGGCTCCATATAACAACCTATTTGGCTTCAAATACAGGTTGTGTCTCCCTTATCTGGAATTCCAAAATCCGAAATACTCCAAAAACCAAAACATTTTTCATGGATGACTGAGATAGTGACTCCTGTGCTTTCTGATGGTTCAGTGTACACAAACTTTGTTTCATGCACAAAATTATTTAAAATGTTGTATAAAATTACTTTCAGGCTATGCATACAAGGTGTATATGAAACATGAATTTTGTGTTTAGACTTAGGTCCCAGCTCCAAGATAATATATTCTGTATGCATATGCAAATACAGATATAAAACAACATATTCAAAAGACATTGATACTTACTTATTCATTCAGTTTATATATGCCCTTTTTCCCAACAGGGGACTTCTTTTTTAAGCATAGAGTTGAATCCACAATCTGCCAACTTTTGAAAGAATGGCTCTATGGAAAGTGCCTCCACCTCATTTCCAAAGATCTATACCCAAATATTTCTTATATTTGACAGGCTTGTTATGAGGGGTCCAAATCATACATGTACACTCAAGAGCTACATAACTGCTCTTCACACTGTGTTAAAGTCCCAGTAACGGCCTTGAAGCACAAGTAGCTGTGATGATGACCATGTCAGTTTCTTTGCTTCTAGATTAGGCAAACCTATACTGTTCTTACTCAATTCTTCCATTGAGAAAGGCTCCCATAGTGACATATATGATAATGAAAACAAGAGAATTTCTGCCAGCAGACCTAGAATCTTTAATACATGACACACTGGCAAAAAGATTTGGAGGGAAGGGGGGAGCTAAACTCTTATTTCTTTTCTTAACGTTGACTAACTGCACTCACAATGATCAGCTGGAATGAAAATGGCTGGCTGGGAAGAGAATCTAAATGAAGCTGTCTTTTCAGCAGAGTTAACAAAATGGCTTCTTTTTGATGAAGCCTGATGAAGTCTTCGAGGTTACATAAAGCAAGGAAGATGAGTAACTTGTTCCTCTCCTGTTAACACTCAGACTCCCACCATGTTAGGGTCTTTTGATATGGTGGTACTCCTTCCAACAGATTGGCCTTTTGGTAGTACAATAAGTACTAACTGAAAAGCAAAAAAACACTGTCTTTTGTTTCATCTTAGCATGTTATGAGTGTGGCCTTGTCCAACCTATTGTTTGAACATGTGGTATGACAGTTTGCCAGAATAAGAGAATAATCATGCTTTCCCCATTTTTGCAGATGTCTCAAAGCATGTCGTCAGTGTCTCTAAGACATTCTGAAAAAATTGCCATCAGAGAGTAAGTATATGTGTTGTTAATTGTCAAATAAAACTTTTCTATTTTGTTCTCTTTAAAAACAAACAAACTCTAAAAGCCTAAATTCCGTTTCTAGTCCCAACTAAAGTAGGCCTGTTGAATAATGGAATAGGTCTAATCTAATCTAAATGGGATTGGATTAACAGTTGGATTTAAGCCAGTGTACATTCTTTTCGAAAACTTTCATCAACCAGGTCATAAAACCCTTGCATAAGTAAACAAAATTTTGAACCTTCTAGAGATCACATGAACATTTCTGCCAAAATACATCCAGGAATGTTTGCTCTCCCCCCAACTTTTTGCAGCTTCCACTTTTCTTTGGTTTCCATCTTGGTGACAAAAACAATGCTTTTTAACTTGCTTGGGATAGGCTTATCTGCTGTCCCCTTTTCACTCTGTTTTGCTGTTCACATATGGACAATAACTATTCTGGAAGCAGAAGCTGTTTACCCTGTCTGTTGTAGGCATACACATACAGCTACAGTCTCAGTTTTTATTGCATTTTACTGTAGACATGCTGCTGTAACTTGATACTGAAAGTCTGTGTTTCCTTAGTTTTCCTTCACCATCCTCCCCATGCTGCTAAAAATTCTTCCAACTAGACAGAGAATAAGGAGGAAAGGGGGGCTGGACAGGTAGAAAATGAGTTTGTAAAATGGCTTTGTTAAATGAGGTATGCCTGAATGGTGTTTTGTGCCTCCATTCTCCTTATTTATATTTTTCTCTCTCCAGGTTTAGTCTAACGACTCTGTCTCTTAAAAAGCAAAACAAAACAAAACAACCCCCCCCCCAAAAAAAACCCTCTGCAGTTCATTTTGAGGTTTATTGTAACTATTCAATGAAGTCCACCATATTGTCAAAGTATTTAAAGAGTTTCAACAGTTAATCTGTTGGAGAAAGAAAACCTATGTGGTACTTCAAAAGTACACCAGTGATTAGTATAAAGGCTTAGGGTGCAATCTTATGTACAAATTACCAGATAGTCAACCCAATAATGTAATGAGACTTCATTGTGAATTATTATGCTTAAAATTGTACTGCATGTCTGCTACTGTGTCTTATTCCTTTGATTCAGTTTTCAGGTTGGCGATTTGGTTCTCATTATTTTGGATGAACGTCATGACAACTATGTATTATTTACTGTTAGCCCAACTTTGTATTTCTTACATTCGGAATCTCTTGCTGCACTGGATCTCAAACCAGGTGAGTGTGGTAAGTGTCATAACCATGAAGAAAGTGTTCATCTAATACATTCAAAACTTATTCACTTATTAGATTTTCTAATTGTTATGTGTCCACTTCCATATGTATATATATTCATTCACATTGAGGGTACATTTCTTGTTTAGATCAATCCCAAATCAAGAACCACATCAGGATGAATCAGATACCTCTGTGATAAGTCTAAATTGAAGTGGTCCAGATCTGAGCACTATCCTGAAGGTGTTACAACAATTTTAATTTGGACGGACATAGAGACACAGGTTGCCTCCAAAACTTGATTTATTTCTTTCCAAACTGACCATATAAGGAAAGCATCAGATTGAGTAAAGAAATGCTGAATACTATGTACCCATTCTCTGTCCTATAGCAAGATTGTAGAGTCGGTAGAATCGAGGCAGGTACAACACTGGGCACTTGCTAGATGTTCTTGTTCTACCTCAACTACTTTATGTTCCATAACCACCACCACCACCCTGTTTGTACTTGTGACTTAATGCCAGTTGAGCAGAAACATTTTCATTCTCCATAACTCTCAGGACATTGTTCTGAAATATTGTAGGTTTCTTCCTTAAATACACCTATGTGACATTAGCTTTTTTATACAACTCGCCTCTGCAAAAAAAAAAAAAAGCCCTAGGGAGGCACATCATCTCCCTAATTTGAAGACTCTTCTTCCACAAAACAAACAAACAAACAAAAAACCCTGCTGAGTCTGTCCTTTCTACAGTTTTACAGATTTCTTAACTAAGTCTACCGATACACAGTTGCCCACAGCGGCAAAAAATAGCATAGGGGAATGGCCACAGGAATTGGAAACTTCAGCCTGTGGGTCCAGTACAGCCTTTGCGAGTTTTCCATCCAAGAGCAAGGTTTCCTGCTCTAATCCCTAATCAGTTGTTGGAGTTTCAATGCTATTTTAAAGGCCAGGAAGTTATTGCATGGAACTGAGCTCTTTTTTGCAGCTGAAAAGCAGCCCCTCTGGCTGTTTGAACCACAACTTACACTTGAATACACGTGCTCTGTATGCTTTCTGGTAAAATGTAAAAACAAAAAAATAAAAAGCTATATTGGGCTACATTCTTAATCTGCAAATCAGTGTCTGAATAAAATCTTGGTTCTGATGTATATTTGTTGTGTGCCTTCAGGTCATTTTGAAGGTGTGTGAATTGCTCAAGGTCACCCAGTGGGTGTCCATGGCTAAGTGGGGAATGGAATTCTGGCCTCCAGAGTTATAGTTCAGTGCTCAAATCACTACGCCACACCACACTGGCTCTCTGGTGCTTATATCTGATATATAAAGACATGTACACAAGCACACTTCAGCATATCACAGTATATGAGTGTGCCATTTTTTTCCATTGCATACAGTTTTGAAACATCCATATATATACTTTGGAAAAGCTTGACAGTTTGAGTACCCATTTGACTGAGATCCTTTTGACTGGTGAAGGCAGAAAAAGCCATTACTGTCAAGAGAGAAAGTTCCCCTGCCAGTTCCTCACTTCCACTGCACAATCCAAAAAGCACATGATTCCAACATAACAGGCCACATTATGATGTATAAATACTGAACAGGATTCCAACTTATGTATCCTATAATATGAGAATACCATCAAGTGTATGGTTGATAATGCTGCTGCTGTTATTATTCTCTCGGGTAATTAAAACTGATGTGGTTGCTTAGATGTATGGCATTGGACAGTTCTGTGCACATAGGGATAATAGTTTGCATGTCATGATTAATGAATATTTTCTTTCTAGCTTCAGGTGCAACTCGAAGGCCCTGGGTGTTAGGAAAAGTAATGGAAAAGGAATATTGTCAGGCAAAAAAGGTAAGCTTTAAGAGATCTGAATATGGTTCATTTAAATCAGGTAACAGGATTCCATTGTCTGTGTTTTCTTTGATTTTTGCTCATAATTCTGCATATTTAAAAAATACATTTTAAGAGCAATACTGAAAGCAATTTTAACTTTTTCATTCATCAGTCAGCTTCTGTATGCTACAATTCAACCCAGGTTACCTTTTTCACCAGAGCCTGGAATGTTATTTTACAAGCTAACATATGAACATGACTTTATTAAAATTAACTTTTTACCTAATGATCATTATGTGTAGTGTTGCAAGTAATACCTTACTTTTATGTTATTTATTATTTTTAGGCCATAAAACTAGACAAATAATGCCAAATCTTCAAAAATGATCTCCACAGACAGTGTTTTAAAAATAATGAGTTAATGCTGCTTAGTACACCCAAAAAGTAATGGCTGATTACAATCATTACATTGTTTCACAAAAAAGAACATGGTTGTGCACTCCTTAGTGCCAAAAACAACACCTTACAGTGCAAACTACCACTTCAATGTTCTGATTGTCACTATTTTCTTATGAAAATTTTATTTCACCTTCTAAAGCTAAAACCATTGCTAGGTCTAAAAGCATTCTAAATATTGAATTTGTTTTATTTTTTTTCCCTGCACACGGCTATTATTTTTTTTAACAGACAAACCAACATATAATCACAAAACCAACATATAATCAAAAAAGTGTAAAATACAACATATATACACCAAAACAAACTAACAATACATTACTTCCTCGCCAGCATTTCTTTAGTCTAGTTTCCCTTTTAATTTACTTTTTCTCACTTACATGTTTACTTGTCCTATGAATATTTACAATGCTGACCGATCAAGTTAGTAACTCTGCCATCTTACATAAAATAAAATTTCTGCTAGGGCAAGCCTGATTGGTTTTCGGATACATGAATCAGGGGGATCTATGATAGTACACTTCAGTTTTCCTGTATATTTATATAGTTAATTACTTTCCCCTACTCTTTTTCAAATTTCCCTTTTGGTGAGTCTCTTAACAACATAGTAAGCTTATCATTTTCCATATATTCAACAATTTTTTGTAGCCATTCAGTAATATCTGGGCCTTCTCTTTCCTTCCATTTTCTGGCATACACTACCCTTTAGTATTGTTTCCACCATTTTCTAGCTCTGCTGCATGTCCACCACATGTGAAACATTGTGCCTCTTTCCCTCCTGAATTTCCAACATCTGTCTGATAAGTTCTTATAAATTTTACTAATTTTCACAGGAGTCAGGTACCACCTAAATTGAATTTTGTAATAATTTTCTTTCACATCTGCAGACAGGATGTATTTTAGCCTTTTTTCCAGATTCGTTCCCAGTCACCTATATTTATATTTTCTCCCATTTCTTGAGCCCATTTGACCATGCAGTCTTTGACTTGTTCCTCTGCTGTCTCAATTTCTATAATCTTCTTGTATAGTTTAGATATTATCCGATTATTTTCCTCTGTCAAGATGGTCTCTAATTCTGATTTCTGTGTGGTAAATTCTTCTGTTTTGCTATCCAGTTTAAATCTTTCATTTATCTGATGGTAAGTAACTCAGGGAATATCGAACCCTTCTGCTTTAAGTTCTTCCCTTGTTTTTAGCCTTAGTTTATTATCCAGATCTTTAATATATCCCCCTACCTTAGCCATGTGCCCTTTATAACACTCTCTGTACGATGGAATGCTTCAACAGGTGATAACCAAAGTGGTAGTCCCCAGGAAATCGTTCTCCTGTATTTAACCCAGACTCTATAAAGGGCTTTCCTGACTATATGGTCTTCAAAGCCTCTGTTGGCTTTCACTTTATTATAAAATAGATAAGCATGCCAACCAAAACAATTGCCACTCACTTCTAAACTAAGAAGCTGTTTGTTGGATAATAATATCCACTCTCTTATCCAGTCTAGGCAGGCTGCTTCATAATATATCTTTAAATTTGGAACTCCTAAACCCCCTCTAGCTTTCTCCACTGCCAATGATTTAAATTTAATTCTGGGTTTATCCCCTGCACAAATAAACTTTGCTATTTCTCTTTGACAGGATTTAAATGGTTTCTCATTGGAAAAGATTGGGATATTTTGAAATAAAAACATCATCCTTTGTAGTACCGCCATTTTAATAGTGGCTATCCTACCTAATAAAGATAATTTTAAATTTCCCCACTTCAATAGATCCTGTTTAATCTCGTTCCAGATCTTATTATAATTATTTCTATAGATGACTGTGTTCTTCTTTGAAAAGATAATGCCTAAATATTTCATTTTTTTCTCTATCTTAAACTGTGACTTCTCACTCAGTTCCTCAACCTCTTTTTTCTCCATATTCATAGTGAGCATCTTTGTTTTCGCTTTGTTCACTTTAAGTCCTGAGACTTGCCCAAAGTCTTGTAATGTTTCCAGGAATGCTTTAATTTTTTGTGTAGGTTCTGTCAGGTATACCAGCATGTCATCAGCATACAGTTTCACTTTGTGTTCTGTGTCCTTCATCTTAATTCCGGTTATTTCCTTGTTTTCCTTATGTTATTTTCTAGTACTTCTAAAGCATTTATAAAAAGTAGAGGGGAGAGCAGACAACCTTTCTGTATTGGCAAAGGTTTCATCTTTTCCCCGTTTACTATGATCTGTGCATTCTGTTCAGTATATAATGTCTTAATGGCGTTATAAAACCGCTCATCAACTTGCATATTTCTCAGACATTCCAACATAAAAATCCAATCGAGATTGTCAAATGGTTTTTCGGCATCTAGTGATATTATTGCTAGTTTCTTGCCTGGTCTTTTTTCACAGTATTCTACCACATCAATTAGGTTTCTAATATTGTTTTTCATATACCTTTTGGGCGTGAACCCCACTTGGTCTTCATGGATATATGTCATTAATACCTTTTTCAGTCTTTCTGCGAGAACCTTTGTATAGATCTTATAATCCATATTCAAAAGTGAGATAGGTCTGAACTTTCCTATCTCCACCACTCCTTCTTCCTCTTTCGGGATAAGAATTATATTAGCCACTTTCCATGAATTCGGAATCTCACCTTCCATGGCTTTATTAAAAATTACCTTCATGGTTGGAAGTAGTTGTTCTCTGAACTCTTTATAATATTTTGTCAATAGCCCATCTGGTCCTGGCGCCTTTAATGTTGGTAGTGCTTTAATTGTAGCTGCTATTTCTTATATAGAAATTTCTTTATGTAAATCTTCTCTTTGCTGTTCTGTAATTTTCTTCTCATTGCTTTTCTCCAAATATTCCTGAATCTTAATCAGATCACTTTTTCTGTATCCATAGAGGTTTGTATAATATTTATAGAAGTTTTCTTTGATTAACTTTGTTTGCTTGACTGTTTCCACTCCTTCTTTTAGTAATCCAGTTCTTTTGTTTCTTATTCCTTAATCTCTGAGCTAGCCATCTTCCCAGCTTATTAGCGAATTCGAATTGGTGTTACTTCACATACCTTAATTTATTTTTCAGTTTCTACTGCCAATAGTAGTGAAATGTCCCTCTGAATTCTTTTAATTTCCCCTTTAATCATCTTCTCATTTGGTTGTTCTTATAGCTTAATTTCTTCTTTTTCCAGGCTATCTTGTAACTCTTTTAACCTCCTATCCTTTTTCTTTTATCTTTCACTGGCCATTTTGATAAATATGCCTCTTATCACTGCCTTTCCTGTGTCCCATACCACTTGGTTCTTTACTTCACCATTTAGATTCTCTTTCCAAAAGTAATCCAGTATGTTTTTTATGAGACTTACATTTGCTTTAACTCTTAATAATGATCTAAACTCCATGAAAACTCTTTTCTGTGGCCATGAAAAGTCAATTTAATGGGGCTATGATCAGATGCGATCTTTGGAAGTATTTCTATTTTTTTTTATTTCAGAGATGACCGTTGTCGAGACTGCAAACATGTCTATTCTAGACCACATTTTGTGTATCTCAGAGTAGAACGTAAATTCTCTTGTTGAAACATATTCTTTATCCCACGTATCTTTCAATCCCAACTGTTCTAACATTCTGAAGAAGGAGTTTGGTAATTTCCCTTGATTCCTATAAAATTTCCTTTCAGATTTCCTATCTTTAAGGGAATCAATAACCCCATTAAAAATCTCCCATCATGAAAATCTAATCATAAGCATAATTCAACATTATATTCATCAAATTCTTATAATAATGACTCTTGTTATTTAACGGTGCATAAATACCTATAATCATGATTTTCGAGTCTTCTCTAGAAATCTCTATGCCGATGTAATGACCATTGCTATCATTGAATAATTATTTCACTTCAAATTCTTGTTTTACATATATCACCACCCCTTTCTTTCTTTTCTCTGCTGCTGAGACAAATTCTGTTCCTAAACCGGGACATTTCAGATATCTTATCTCTGCTCTTTATATATATGTTTCTTGTAAACAAACATCATCACATTTTTGTTTCTTAATCCAGTGAAATACTTTTTTCCGTTTCTGCTGGCTATTCAGGCCTTTCACATTCCAGGATAATAGTTTTTTGTCTCTCATCCTCTCTTCCATCATCTTCTTGTTCTCCTAATTTCTCTTCCTCTTCTTCTCCGCCTTCCTCATTACTACCTCCTGCCCTTGCACCTAGTTCTTCCTCTTCTTCTTCGTTTTCTTTTTCTTCCGTTAAATCTTCTTCTGATTCGCACGGTGATGTCTTTCCTAGGTCGTCTTCTTCATCCTTCTTTCTCTCATTCTCCTCTCCAAATTCTCCTGCAATTCTTCTTCTTTCTTGATTTCTCTCTCTTTTATCTCGCCTGTCTCTTCTTTCATATTCTTTCTCCATTTGTTCCAAGATCGATTTTGCTTTCTGTGTTATCTTAATCATTATTCTTTTTTTTATGAAAGATAGTCTGATTGGGTTTTCCCATTCATAAGTGATGCCATAGTCCCTTAACGCCTTTGTCAAAAAGCGGAATTCCTTTCTTTTCCTTAAAATCTCCCCTGGGATATCTTTGAATAGAAGAATATCAGAATCTCTTATTTTTAATCTTGAATAAAAATTCTTCTGCATAATTTCTTCTTTTATTTGTGTTCTTGTAAAGTAGATTACCACGTCTCTAGGGAGATTGTTTTGCTTAGCCAAACGAGAGTTAATTCTATATATTTCGTCTTTTGCAGTATTATTCGTTCATATAAATTTTATTTTTTCTGCTCTTTCAGACCCCTTATCTTGAGACACCTATCACACATTTTTTGCTCTAATCTCAATCTTTCTTCTCCTTCCTGCTCTTGTTTTCCCACTCCTTCCTGCTCTTTTTCCCACAAGGTCACGCATCATGTTTTCTAAAACTTTATTTCTTTCCTCCAACTTTGCTATCTTTTCCTTTGCTTGGCCTAGTTCTGATGATATTTTTTAGTTTGATGAATTATCCTTATTTCTGCCTTTATATCTTGCTTTATTTCGCACTTTGTTTGTTTTAGTTCTTGCTTTCTTTCAATCCTGTCTTGATTAATTTTCTGCCTGACTTTCCTTACCTCCTCCAAAATTAAGCTGTTCTGGTCAGTCGTCTTCAAGTGTTCTATAGATGGTCTTCTTGCTGCGAGCTGCGCTTTAACTTAAGATCTTGATGTAACCGACATTTTCACAACTTTCCCGCTAATTATTTTATTTTGATTTTTTTTTAATTATTTTATTATTGTAATATATATATTTAATTTGGGATGTTTTACAAAAGCTTATCTACAAGTTCTTTTGGGATGTTTTGAACTGTGGAAAATCTTGATATAATGGCAATTACTTTGAAAGTATTTTTAGCTGGTGTCAGTAACTAATAAAAGCAGGTGCTTTTCACATGTCACATTTCACATTTTATCCCTTGTACTAAGTGGAAAAACAAGTACTATATCTCAAAAGGAGAATTTCACCTACATTCCAGTTCTCTCTTAACTTGGGTTTTTAATTTATTTTCCTCTGTTTGGTTTCCTATCCATTTGAATAAACTTAATTAGCAATAGCAATAGCAAGTAAATTTCTATACCACTCATCAGTACACTTAAGCACTCCCTAAGCAGTTAATAATGTGTAATCTAATTGCCCCTACAATTTTACTCATTTTAGTGACCTGGGAAGAATGCAAGGCTGGGCCAACCTTGAGTCCCTGACTGGTATTGAACTCACAACCTGCCCATTCAGATTTCCCCAGCATGTATATTTTGTGTTCGTCACAAGTGGATATTATCTGCTGAGATAGTTTGAGAGCATTTGATTTATATTTAGCTAGCATCATTAAGGAGAAAGAGTGCAAATATTAGTGATTATTATAAGTAATAGGCAAACTGTGATTGTATAACAAGTGCACATTTAAAGAATGTGAAATGTCACACACTTGACAATCCCATTCCTCAAAAAGATGTTTTATATGCTGATTAGTTTAGGTAAAGCATTTGAAATAATTCTCTCTCTCTCTCTCTCTCTCTCTCTCTCTCTCTCTCTCTCTCTTTTTTTTTTTTTTTTTTTTTTTTTTTTTTTTTTTTTGCTTAGGCACAAAATAGATTTAAAGTTCCTCTTGGTACAAAATTCTACAGAGTAAAAGCAGTGCCATGGAACAAGAAAGTATAACAGTTCGTGGAAATTCAGCTCAATACCACCTTTTTTTGGCTTGGTCTTCAGGTCTCATTTGTCTCCAAGCAGCAGGCCATCTTTTTATACTGAGGTCACATGACAGTGCTCCACAATAGGATACTTTTTCTGTTTAATGTGTTACATTTGGGAGAAAAAAAGCATCTCATTGCAACATCTGGCCTAACTGTTCCAGTTTTTTACCCAAATAACTTTAGAAGTGTGGACCAAATGAGTTCATTTTCTGAAAGGGCAAATCTTGTGTATCATGGCTTATTTATTAGCCATTTTAATTGCCTGTTAAATATACATTAGTTCATATTAGGTGTTAAATGTTAGCTGTCATTACCAGCATATGTCCTTAGTGAAATCATTATCAAAGTACTTGCACTCTTTAACAGATTCTTTATAATATGTATAAAATACATCAACTATCTAAAAAAGGAGTGTTCATTGCATGCAGATAATCATAATTTTCTTCAACATAAGTTTGCCTCAGTAGATGAAAAGGTAACTACTGCAACTTGCTTCATTTCATTTAAAAGCCCCTTAATATAAATGGCAGAGAAAAGGAAAAAGTATCTAGTTAGGCTGATATGAATCAGCCCTGGGTAAATCTCCAGTCTTCAAAACATTTTGGAGGATTGATCACAGATTTTGAAAGGAAGTAGGTATCTTCTTATATTGAAACAAAATGCCTGAGCCTTCCCAATTCACAGAGAAGTCTTGTTGTATTGCTCTATTTAGAAAAATCATATTGATGAAATTGTATTTCATGGCTGAGGTTCAGGGCGGAGAAGAATCCATTGTACATTAACTATAAAAAGGCAATTTAAGTAACAGATTATTGTATTGTAAAAGACATGTAGAATTTTAAAAAAAATAAAGATTTGAACCTGTAAATGTCTCAATGGTCTGCATGCTTTTTAAATGCCAGTGTAGTACAGCACTTCTATCCAAGACTATTCTTGTAAATTTTAAATTAAAATGTATAAGAGAATTTGTATGAATATTTGAAAAAAATGCTTGTATTATTCCAAAAGAACTACATTCTGAAAACTTCAGTGTATAGTTAAACTCATAAATTAAATGACAGTTTTACGTTTGCACAGCAAAACATCTAAGTAAAATGGTTCAAATAAATTGCTTGGGATGAGGCAAAATGATGGCTTTGTTCTAACCATGTTTTCTTATTTGGTGGTGGAATCTGGTTTATTTATTTATTTTGTCCAAGAATTTGGCGAAAGTGTATATTACTGTACTTATTGTCACCATGCAAAAACAGTAACAGTCTGAATCTGATTACCTATGATCTATCCAACCTGGAAGCAGTTGTCTGCTCTGCATAGTTTGTGACAGTTAAGGCCTATGCAGCCCTCTCATCAGGTCCTTGTGTTTAATCATGTCCTTAAACTGCATGGCTCCTTCTGACATCTCAGAGTCGAGGTATAAATTCTGCAGTGCGGAGCCTTTTTCATCCATGTGCTTTAAATCTCTGCTTTTCTATAAAGTGCAAAAGGAGCCTACCTGGATAGCAGAGGCTACCCAGTGCAGAAGCTGTCTCAGCCCATGAAGGACCAGGATGTACAACCTACGTAGAGCTTTAATCATTTCTTAAACCAGTTTCCTTTAATATCCAAACTGTGTCTTATTTAAGATTTACGCACAGAATTTGTTTTCATGTTCTGGTTCCTTGAGAGTTCTTCTTCCCTTTTCATAAGTCTTGGAAGTCATTCTGTTCATATAAATATTGAAAGGGAAAGAGCAGAACCAAGTACCACTTCTACATCTACCTATGAACACTTCTCATATAATTTGAATATATTTGAGGTGCATATTTTAAATTACTTTCAGCATGGAACATATGTTCCTGTAAATATTAATCCTGAAAAGAGAATGTGTTTCTTGCATTACACAGGCCTCTCAGAACTTGAATATTACATCATACATTTAGACTATAAACAACCCATGATGACTTTGGTTTTTCAGAAATATTTTTCATATTTTATTTTATAATCTTCATGTGTATATAAATGGAAATTCTGTCAAACAAAACCCTAACCTATTCAGTAATGATTCTGAGCAGTCATTTGAAAAATATTTAGTTTACATACTTGATGAATATCGCAGCCTGACTAGCCTATGAAAGTATGACTACTATGTACTGCCACCTTCTTTCATCTAGCTCCGCAACAACAAAACTATGTCTGTATCTTCATAATTTGAATAAACACCACATGGAAAGTGAGGAGGATGTGCTAAATTACACAGTAGTGCCATTCTAGTTTGATGGCTCATTTATGTACATTTTTTCACTGATTAGTAACCTGATCAGTCCTGAAATAAAATTAATAGCAAGCTTTTTTATTTTGAACAAAAATCATAGTTAATATGCTTGCTTGCATTAATGCTATTCATTTTTTATTGGAAGAATCATAAAATAGTAATAGAAAGTCATGTGCCTTATTGTGCAAGCTCAGTTTCCTCTCTGATTCATTATGTGGAGCAGTATACTTGAAGGCAGCCGGGGATGAGAAACTGTTGTTGTACTTGGGAAAGGCAGTTCCACAAGCAACACTAGTTGCCAAGCCAGTAGTCAGTTCTTTATATTAGTTTGAAAGCCAAGAAGATGAACCAGTATAGTTGAGTGAAGCTCCAAATCCTTGAGTTCAGATCATTGTATGTGTTATAGCTTCAATGTGGAGGCTGCTTTAAATCACATGGCATCTGTCTTTGTGTGGTGAACTGCTAGTATGGAATGGCTCCCCACACAAAAGGAAGATTTTGTGAAAAGGAGGCATCTGTTATGTGTGGTATGTGTCATCTTAGATTCCAGAAGAAATAGCTCTAGCAACATATGAAGAAAATGGAACATCTAATCCACTCATTACATAAAAGAAAATGAAAAGCATGTACGCTACTTGTTACCAAATTAGATTTTCACACAAAGTTAATGTCTACTCTGCAAAGCATCTGTAGAAGTACTAAGTTTTAAAGTGCATCCTTTCACTTACAACAGGATCTTTAAAGCCATTACTGTAATACAGTGATTTATACATTCACACAGAGCCTCTTGAATTTTACATAATTATCTTTCTTTCTGAACTTTGGAACATGGAAATCATCAATTAAAAAGTTTGGAAGTCAAGATTTGCTGTTGCTAAAAAATGTATAAATGACGTCTAAAGCACTCTATTCTAGCACACCAAAGGAAAGGATTGAGTTTTGTACACCACAATATAGGTGACTCTAAGTATCTGCGCTTGTTCATCTTCCAGTCAGTAAAGTCAATAGGTTCTTTACATGCTTCCACATTTCTGATTCTAACATTTTAACATTGTCAACAATGCAGGTTATCAAGTAAAAAATTATTATTTCTTCCATGTTTGAATATAGCACTTTAGTGGACTAATTGAATGGTGTGTTTTACAAATAGGTCATGCTTTTTAGTAGCATCAGACTAGTTAAAATAAATTTCAGGAAGTATTGCATGACTATTAATTCTTTACAAGGTAATAAAAATTAAAGGGTGTCTTAATGAGGGCCATATGTATATCTACTATTTATTTTTAATAATTATATTACAATATTGTTTGTATTCACTTTTGTAGAATTCTGTTAATGAGCATAGGCTTACTTGGTGAGTCATGTAACACTGCATGTCAGATTTCTGAAAAATGAAACATACAGTCAGCCCTTGGTATCCATTGAGATTTGGTTTCAGGACCCTCTATAGATAACAAAATTTGTGGATGCTCAAGTCCCAATAAATATAATGGCATAGTGAAATGATATCCTTTATATAAAATCACAAAAAAATAGTTTCAAGCCATGGATGATTGAATCCATGGATGGATAATTTGCACCCTATAACATTTGCAAATGAAGAAATGCTAATTATATCACAGTTTGTCATAATTATGTGCTCTCAAGAGGAAGCTGACATCCATTTCTGGTCTGTGGAGGAAGAATACTTGTAGCGAGTCTGTGCCAAATATTCATTGGTGGAGTGCTGTTCAATTTCCATCACTGGTAAGGGAATGGGATTGTAATCTGACACTTCCCCTGGTGTCCCAAACGCTCTCCTTAGCCCACAACATGCCTCTCCCAGCATTTCTGAGCAAGTACGTTTCATAGAGGGCCCTAGAACAAAGCCTTTAGCGTTTAGCCTTTAGCTCTCCCAAAGCTAGATGAGCAGAACAGAGCTTGCTAACACGGTTAAGGTGTTCTTCCTATTATAGAAGGGGGGTTCTGCACTCCTTGCCCATTGCATTCCAGGTCACCCACAAGGAAGGTCTCAACAAGGACAAGAAAAAGAGGGAGAGAACTTTTCAGTGTAAATCAATAAACACAGCAACCTCATGATCTTTTACACTACTGATTCTTCATTAAGTTGTCATCTCAACAGACAGTGAAGAGCATTCTGGAGGCTTTTGTGATGAAAGAGGACAAATTACACTTTTCAAGAATTTTAACATCTCTTCACCAACTCGTTCCTTGCTAGAGTAGTTTACCTCTCATCAGTGGAAATAGTCATGGCCAATTCCAAAAGCAGCTAAGAAAAATATCTGATGCCAGATTCTTTGGTAGGTGGAGTGCAACTCAAATATAGAACCATGGCGGCAAATTTCTTGCCAGGTGCAGTACCTTGTTAAGACACTGGAAAGAGATCCTTTAGTCTCTAGCTTGCTTCACAATTACATTTTACCCCCTGGGAGCTGATTCTTTGAGTAACCCATGGAAGTAGTCCTGGTTGAATTAAAGATAAAAAGATGTTCACAGTTTTTGAATGGAGAGAGGAGAGAGAGTGATGGGGAAATGGTAGGGCAGGGGTAGGCAACCTTTCCCCTTTATGGACCGAGGGAATTCAGCTCCCAGAATCCCAGGAGCTATTGGCCAACATGGGACTATTGGCCAACATGGCTGAGGCTTATGGGAGCTGAAGTCCCTCGGCCCTTAACGGGGAAAGGTTGCCAACCCCTGTGGTAGGGTATTCAGACCCCAATACTCCTTTTGTATCTCAAACCAACCTAGCCAGCCATTTTATAATGTATCTTAAATCAAATTAGCAATAGCAATAGCAAGTACATTTCAATACTGTTTATCAGTGTACTTAAGCACTCCCTAAGCAGTTTACAAAGTGTAAGCTAATTCAGACCCCAATACTCCTTTTGTATCTCAAACCAACCTAGCCAGCCATTTTATAATGTATCTTAAATCAAATTAGCAATAGCAATAGCAAGTACATTTCAATACTGTTTATCAGTGTACTTAAGCACTCCCTAAGCAGTTTACAAAGTGTAAGCTAATTCAGACCCCAATACTCCTTTTGTATCTCAAACCAACCTAGCCAGCCATTTTATAATGTATCTTAAATCAAATTAGCAATAGCAAGTACATTTCAATACTGTTTATCAGTGTATTTAAGCACTCCCTAAGCAGTTTACAAAGCTGGAGGCAATTTTAGTGACCTTAGAAGGATACAAACCTGAGTCGAGCCTGAGCCCCTGGCTGGTATTGAACTCACAACATTATGGTTTGTGAGTGAGTGGCTGCAGTACAAGCATTTAACCACTGTGCTACCAGGGCTCTTAAGTCAAGACTTAAGACTACCCAATGCTTTTTTTGTCTCATCTACAGGCTTCAAATAGCAGTAAAATAGATGGACAGGCCTGATCAAAAGTCACTTGTTTCTCATCACTTGAGCCTACAAACATGCAACATTATTAACTGGCCATACATGGACATAATCTCTGAAGTGTGATGGCACTTTGGACCAAACTAGAATGGTGGCATTCACTACAAAATCAGTTGATGGAAATGAGTACTTTCTAGGTACCAGCAAACCTAGTAGCCATAGTGCAAAGAAATGCTGGATGCAATTGCCAATAACCACAGCAACACAGTTGGATTCAAAGCAGCTAGATGGACATTTCTGTATTTATTCTCCTTCATCACAATTGGAGTAGTCAGTTGTTTCCAATATTTAGTATTTACACTAGTATGCTAAGATATACTAAGAAAATATTTATAATAATAAAAGACAGAAGGGTAAAAGTAATCTTTCTAATTTTCTATGTCTTTATCTCATCTATTAGTATGAAGTAATAGCCACATTCCTAATTTAAGCCTCTACTGCCAACTGCACACAAAAAATTGTTTCCTAGTGCACATTTTGTTTTCCCATTGTACTGGTTACACAATAGACTAATGCCTTGGGAATAGTTACTTATGCTTTCCCATATCCAGACCTCCACCATGGTTGGTTCCTTTCCTGGGGCTGATCCCATTTGCTTAGACTCCCCAGTTGGGACAAGACCATCATTAGCACTGTGATATGGTAAAAAAATAAACAGAGAACAGAAGAGAGACAGAGTGATGGGGAAATGTTAGGGTATTCAGACCCCAGATTAAGTATTTCAGATTTGGCAAACTACAACAGCAACAACAAAACTTAAGTAGATGCAATACAAATGTCTCTGCACACTGCAGAAATAAAGCAGTTTGAGACCACTTTAACTTTCATGACTTTATCCTAAAGAATCCTGGGGTTTGTAGTTTGGTGAGGAACCAGAGCTAACTGTCCAGGTTGAATACCTCACCAACCTACAAATCCCAGATTCCACAGGAAGAAGCCATGACAGTTAAAAGTGGCGTCAAATTGCTTTATTTCTGTACTGTAGGGTCAGTTTCGGCCAGGACAGGGGAAGGAGGAGGAGGCTTTCCAGGCCAGTTTCTGAAAGAAAGAAAGAGAAGGAGGCTTTCCAGGCAGTTTCTGCCAGGAAAGGAGAAAGAGAAGGAGGCTTTCTAGGCCAGTTCCTGCTAGGAAAGAGGAAGAAAGCAGTTTGCAAGAGCCATTTTGAGTGGGTGAGTTTTTAAATTCTTTTTAAAAACACTTGGGGACAGTGTGACTGTTACTCAGTGGGTGGGGCTTTGTTGAGTCGCATTTGCGAGTCAATAGGGGGTGGACTAGCCAGTTAACTCTATACAACTGCTCCCAGAATTTTATAACCACTACTAATTGTTGAAAAGTTCCAGTCATCAGCAGACTTTAACACTGGAAGAGGGCAAATGTTGTCCCCATCTTCAAGAAGGGGAAAAAAGAGGATCCCAACAATTATCGTCCAGGTAGTCTGACATCAAAACCAGGAAAGATTCTGGAGCAGATCATTAAACAGAGAGTCTGTGAACATCTGGAAGGTAATTTCGTAA
The DNA here is from genome assembly GCA_026167975.1 of Phrynosoma blainvillii. Classification (NCBI taxonomy): domain Eukaryota; kingdom Metazoa; phylum Chordata; class Lepidosauria; order Squamata; family Phrynosomatidae; genus Phrynosoma; species Phrynosoma blainvillii. The sequence continues at coordinate 61,140,594 of JANUYF010000004.1, forward strand.
TCACAAAAAGTGAACATGGGTTTCAGAGAAACAGGTCATGCCAGACAAATCTGATCTCTTTTTTTGATAAAATTACCAGCTTGGTAGATGAAGGGAATGCTGTGGATATAGTATATCTTGATTTCAGTAAGGCCTTTGACAAGGTTCCCCATGACATTCTTGCAAACAAGCTGGTAAAATGTGGGCTAGACAAAGTAACTGTTACATGGATTTGTAATTGGTTGACTGGCCGAACCCAAAGGGTGCTCAACAATGGCTCCTTTTCAACCTGGAAAGAAGTGACCAGTGGAGTGCCACAGGGTTCTGTCCTGGGCCCAGTGCTATTCAATATCTTTATTAATGACTTGGATGATGGTATTGGGGGCATAGTTATCAAATTTGCAGACGGCACCAAATTAGGAGGAGTAGCTAATACCCCAGAGGACAGGATCAAAATTCAAAATAACTTGAACAGACTAGAAAGTTGGGCCAAAGCTAACAAAATGAAATTCAACACGGAGAAATGTAAGGTACTGCACTTAGGGCTAAAAAATGAAAAGCACAGATATACGATGGGGGACACTTGGCTGAACGAGACTACGTGTGAAAGTGATCTAGGAATCCAGGTGGACCACAAGTTGAACATGAGTCAACAGTGCGATGCAGCAGCTAAAAAGGCCAATGCAATTTTAGGCTGCATCAGTAGAAGTATAGTGTCTAGATCAAGAGAAGTAATAGTGCCACTCTATTCTGCTTTGGTCAGGCCTCACCTGGAATATTGTGTCCAGTTCTGGGCACCACAATTCAAAAAGGATGTGAAGAAACTGGAGCATGTCCAAAGGAAGGAAACTAAAATGGTGAAGGGTCTGGAAAGCAAGCCCTATGAGGAACGACTTAGGGAGCTGGGGATGTTTAGCCTGGAGAAGAGAAGGCTGAGAGGTGATATGATAGCTGTGTTTAAATATTTGAAGGGATGTCATATTGAGGAGGGAACAAGCTTGTTTTCTGCTGCTCCAGAGACTAGGACCCAAAACAATGGATGTAAGCTCCAGGAAAAGAAATTCCACCTCAACATTAGGGGGAACTTCCTGACAGTAAGGGCGGTTCGACAGTGGAACACACTCCCTCGGAGAGTAGTGGAGTCTCCTTCCTTGGAGGTCTTTAAGCAGAGGCTGGATGGCCATCTGTCAGGGATGCTTTGATTGGGAGTTCCTGCATGGCAGGTGGTTGGACTGGATGGCCCTTGTGGCCTTTTCCAACTCTATGATTCTATGATTCTATGTAGATACATCCTCTTTGTGCAGATAAGTGTTGTGTGGAGGAAATGGAATGGAGGTGCACAGACTCAAAAAACTGCTTTGTTTGAAATGTTTTTAGTAAAAAGGGTTTTGTTACAGTAGTTAAACTGGGGGTTCTAATTCAGCTCTTGTTTGGTTTTGCTGCAACTGACCAACCAGTGGGGTGGTGTTTAGCATGTTGTACTGAAACTTGAGAAATTCAGATTCCAGTCTTCACTGTGCCATGGAAACTCACTGAGTGACTATGGACCAGTCTTTCCTTCTCTCATCCTGGCCTACCTCAAAGGACTGTGAGGATAAAATGAAGAGGAGGAAAACCATGTGTGCTGCTTGAGCTTGAAGATAAGTCAGGATATAAATAAAACCAATGAAGAAGGCAAATGGGAGAGATTGGTCAGTGAGTCCCTAGCATTCTCCAGTGTTGTGAAAGAGGATCTATGTTCATTTTAATTCTTATGGAAACATAGAATGTTTGTTTCCATCCGAACCAACTCCCTGAGTACCTATGCAGAGAAGTGGATCTATGTTCATTTTAATTCTTATGGAAGTATAGAATTTCTGATTATTTTTACTGTACAGGAGGAAATGCAGACCACAGAACTATAGTTTGCAGTAGTAGTGATGCAGTAATTTTGTAATGATCATACATAGAACTTGGTGCATTCGCAAAACATTTTAGATGTAAGAAAAATTGGTTAGAGTCTGAAAGTAGGTTTGAGGCAGACTTGGTCAGTCTTAACATTAACCAAAAATTATATTTGTGGTGGTAGAGCAGGAGATCTCCCTTGCACAGTTTTGTCTAGAAGTTGTCTTGCAAATAATTTGAAATTGTGTGATCTCCACAGAGGCATAAGGATTCAACATCTGTTAAGAAAGCTGTTTTTGCTAGAGTTCCTAGCAGTTAAAAAATACAACCACGTTTAATATGTGTTGTAAAGACTTACTTCAAGAAAATGAGTGTTAATCAATTTGTTAATGGACAGTAGTGGTTTGACAATTATCACTTTCTTATTAGCTTTACGATAGTTTATTATTTTTCTGCTTATTTTTACAATAGTGTTAGGTTTTGCTGAGCAAAGAACCAAGAGTTCATAATCTGTCTTGGCAAAACTGTCTTGGGTTTTGCCTGGCATTAGAATTAATCTCTGAATTTTTATACCAATTGATTTTCAAGAATGATGAGCAATTTCTTTTCCCCATGCATCATGTTCCATGACTCAGAGAAGACACTAATCACAAGGCAAATTACTCAGTTGTCCTTTCTGGATAGTCACCTCATCATTATAGAAAAGACCTCATTCTTTTGTATCGAATTTGGGGTGAGATGACACCTATCTTTACATGGAATTCTCTCCCCTTTTGCTTCACATTTTGTTCCATGAGCACAGACTGTCCTGGAGCACTGAGTAGGAGGCATAGGTATCAGAGCTCTTCAGAATTCCTCCTGACATATAAAGCAAATGTTTAAGTAACCTAAATATAATTGCTTGCTACCCTTTCCTCTCTTATAACTTAGCACCTACAATTCATTCCCTGAATGCGGTCCTTCTTTTGAATTACATGAGCTGTATTCATAAGAGCACTCCAGACACTGTCCTGCTACCATCTAAGAGATGGTGCCATCTTTCTCTGTGTTATCTTTATATAGAGAATACATTTAACTTCAGTGACAGAACAGTCATGTTAAAATGATATGTGAAGAGAGTATAGCAGGATATGACACTTACTAAGATGGAGAATTCATAGCCTTGAAAGGAAGTACAATGGGTCCTTGTTATCCACTGGGGTTTGGTTCCAGGATCCCCTGTGGATAACAAAATCTGTAGATGCTCAAATCCCATTAAATATAAAGGCATAGCAAAAGGTGTCCCCTCTATAAAATGGCAAAATCAAGGTTTGCTATTTGGAATGTATACATTTTTGAATATTTTCAAGCTGTGGGTGCTTGAATCCATGGATAAAAAATCTGTTAGTAAGGAGGGCCAACTATACCATCATATATTGCATAAAACCCATCCTGTCTTTTCTAGCACACAAACAATATTTCTGAAGCAGAGGTATTAGAAACTGAGTCCACTGCACTGTGGAACACATTTGTTTTAACTATCTTAACATTAATTATGTAGTGCCAAAAACAGCCACTGTAAATCTAAATAAACATGTACACACACAACATAACCAAACTATTTTCTTTCACGGTAGCCTGGCCATATGCAATTCTATCAAGTGAGTAAGAAGGAGGTTTCTAGAGGAAAAATATTCCTGGTCCACAACCTTATATCAGTTCTATTTTATTCTCCATGTTATCACTGATTACATCAATTCTGTTCTATCTGCTGTGTTAACACTGATTCTGGTGTTCCTGTTATATGGTGTCACCTTTCCCTTTTAAGTAAGTATGCCATAGGTTTGTTTTTTGTTTGTTTTTTATGTTCTAATCATTGACATCAAGAAATGGGCAAAATTCTGCTCTGCAATAGCATGCAGTTACCAAGGCTGTTTTTCCATCCATCTACTTTGGATCACATGTTTTTCTGGCAAAAAAAGCAGGAAATGGTGCAGACAAAGGAATTTTAGCTATTGTGGGGTTCTGTGTTGCAAATTTTGGGAGATGCAAGGAATCACATCTTGCAAAATTAATCTTCAACCAAGCCTGTTGTGAGGCCAGCTGACACATGACTGAGCTTCTTATTTTAGCCAGTGCATAGCTAAACAAATTGCAGTGAAATAAGACTGTAGCATTATTCTGCTTACAGACCATTTTCCTGACATGTAACAGGTGGTTGAGTGTCATAATAAAATAAGCCTTATTTCCATCCCATACCTGTTTTACTGAATATTTTATTTTCCTTTGTCAATGGAACCTTGTGTGCATTCCATGAACATGTGTCTTTTATAGCCAGAGTTCTGTTTTTCCAGCTATTTATCATAGTCCTTCTACACACAGTGAATTATATAGTGCATAAAATACTCCTGCTGCAATTACATTAAAATTTCAGTCAGTATGTCCTTGTGTTGTTGTACTGTAACTTTGATATGTTAAAGACACACTCCAAAATACCATCCATTTTTCACTTCCTCATATGTTCAGCCTGTTGAGTTTCAAGTGGAAGATGATCACAATGGGTTAAAACAGAAAATATTTTTCAATCCTTCTTCTGCAGGGCAGAGAAGAGCACAGCCAGCTTCTCACTTTTCTCCCCATTGAGAAAGGACTCTCAAGGTGAGAGAGTCGACTCTGACAATCGACCCCAGATAATCCTCATGCTCCTTCCCCAGAGACATGCCTAACACACTGCCCTTTTCAATGGGTTACTTTCAGGGAGGAAGAAATGAATTGTGAAGCTTCTTTGTGCATGTGAGTCAACCTCTCAAAAATAAATGTGCTGGAAAGCCTTTGTGGGAGGTCCAATGAGAGGATTTTCAAGGAGGCCTAAAATAAATTGCTATACAGCAGGAGTCTGGATCTGGCCACATTTTATCATCCTCTTCATAAACTGAAATGTCCTGACACAGTACTGAAAAATGATTTCCATCCACAGTACATTCCAGGGTGATGCATATTTTAAATGGGAATAAAGGACAGCAACTATGGTAGGTTTAAACAAATGTTAACAGTGATTCCCATAACTATTATAAACTGACTTTGCAGTGTTACTTTCAGAACATATCCATGTAACCATCTCAAGGCCAAACCTCTGGGAAGCAGCATCGAACATACCATTTTTGGTCCATATTCCAGAGGCTTATAAAGCAGTATGGCTGGTACAGTGCTTAAATCTCTGCTGATTGGATGCCACATAGATGAACTCTATTTCAGATAACCATTCCTAGCCAAAGATTGCCTTTCTTCACAAACAATAATCTGCCATAAAAAGATAAAACTTCAGGGTAGTTTCCGAGGTAGCAAACAGGTAAATCCATTCTGGGATTGGTTGTTAACTCAAAAAGAGAAAACCAAGATGCTACAGTCTGGGGTAGATTCAGTGCTGCATTGAGATGGAAATCACCAGTGAATATATTTATTTCAAATACTGATATCTCTCCTTTAACTCTAATAACAAACCATTAGAGTGGTTGACACATTAATTTATAATAAACTTGTTTAAAAAAAACAATGGGAGCATATAAGGATTTGTGTGGTATGGCGACAAGAAATTTTCAGAAGCTGTATAGGAGATGGCTGGCCCCATGGATGCAATCATATATTTCCTTTTATAGTGCCTAGTGGAAAGAGTGGTGTATGATTATGTGCTATCATTTGCAGGGAAATTTCTAAATTTGTATTGAGTGAACAAAGTAGAGCCATGCTTCCTACCTCATGTGCAAAGGCATCTTATAGCACCTGACTGAAAGAGAAAAGTTAGTAGCATGAACTTTCATAAACTTGAGTTTACTTCCTCAGATGCATAGAGTAGAGTGGATAGTCCAGAGCTCTACTTCACCCATACATCTGAGGAAGACGGCTCAAGTCTATGAAAGCTCATGCTACCAACTTCTCTCTTTCAGTTAATCTCAAAGGTGCATACTAATTTTCCAGACTAGCACAGCTATGTCTCCTCCTAACAGTATCCTCCCTAAATTCCTCATGACAATAACATAAGCTATTAGGAAGGGTCTTGGGGCCCTTTCATGCTAAACAAGTACATCACTACGATTCCACTTTTACTCCCATGGCTGCATCCTATGGAATCCTGAGGTTTCTAGTTTGCTAAAGCAATAGTGCTCTCTGGCTTAAAATTCTAAATACCCCTTCCATAAACTAAAAATCCCAGGTTTCCATAGGATGCATTCATGGCAGTCAAAGTTGAAGCATAGTGCTATAATTGTAGTATGAACAAGCCCCAGGAATGGAGGTGAGGGGATACAGTGAACTGAATTCACATTTAGGTATGTGCAACTGAATTTGTGGAGCTTCTCATGGCAGTCCTTTCAGCACCTGGAAAACACTACACAGAAGTACAGGCCTACCTCACAGGCTACAATCTTCCAGGGAGATTTGTTTAAAACATCCTTAAATGAGTTCTCTTATTGTAAGAAACTCTAGTCAGTCATGGCTAGTAGCTTCCATGTCAGTAGGTCAGTTGAACTATTCTGGATTTTATTCCAGATTTTTTTAGCTATCCAAGATGCTGAACCCAATCACTCAAATAGGTTCAGCCCCTCAGATAGCTCTCAGAGAGTGTTTTTCCCCCAACTAGTGTAATACATCAACAAAATTCCAACTAGTGTAATACACCAACCAAAATCCCCTGGGAATGAGTAAGTTGCTTCACTTATAGATCTTAATAAGTATGGCATAGTTATCTTCTACACCACTTCTACATCCCTGTATATTTCTTGACAGATAATTTGGATTTTTCTTTAGTCTTCCTGATACACATAAACTGTCTTTGGACATCTTAAAGATGAACAGATTTATTTTGGTGTAGAGTCATAATACACTTGAATGATAGAATGTAGCCACATGTTCTGTCTTCCTCCTTTATTTTATATATTTTATTTTAAATATTGTTATGAAAATAGACTAAAGGCCTAAGCAGACTGCCAGAAATAGTGCACATTAAATTGAGGCACTGCCCTGGCTCAGTGCTAGGGAATCATGGGAACTGTATTTTTTTCTGGGACATTGAGCCTTCTCTGTCAGAGAGCTCTGGTGCCACAATAAATTACAGTTCCCATGATTCCCTAGCACTGAGCCAGGGCAGTGCCTCAGTTTAATGTGCACTATTTCTGGCAGTCTGCTTAGGCCCTAAGATTTCTCTCTGGGGGATCCACATAAAAATCCACACATTCCAGTCTCTTCAACAAAAATCAAATGAAAGATTAGTTTAATCTGTTTTAACTCTGTAAAATCTATTAATAAAGTTCTTCCAGATTTGTGGCATTTTTTTTAGGGGGGGAGAATTCTTGAAGATCATTTTTCCATTAATACTGTTTATACTACATGCTTTCATGAATAAGCTGTTACATTTAATTTGTGAATAAAGCAAGGTTTTCTCCCCTGTTGGGCACGGTTGAATCTAAACATCTATTTAAATAGAACTGTTCCAAAAATAGCCTTATTTTAATGAAGGAATGATGTCTCTTATGTATAATGTGTACTTCAGTTGTGGCTAATATCTATGGAGTGGGGGTGGGGGATCTACAAAGAGGAAAAATCAGGACCCGTTCTTTAAATCCTGTTACAAAGGAAGTTTTCCAACAGGGTATGAAATTATGAGAAGTTTTTATTCAATATATTTTGAAAAGAAAGAATGCATAAGGGGGGGGGTTATATGCTTATTGTATTGTTTGGGTTTTGTGATTGATTTTACATGTAAGCCGCCTTGATAGCCTTGGCTAAAGGCGGGGTACAAACAAATTATTATTATTATTATTATTATTATTATTACATAACAAAATATTTCTTCAGGTGAAACTAATGGCCAAATTTTAAGTGACTTTATAATCAAAATGATTTGCACTTCAGTCCTGTACATGTCTACTCTGAAGTAAGATCCATTTTGTACAATATACTTAATCCCAAAATTTAGGATTTCTTTCTTCATTTCTTCTGAAGAAAGAAGATTAAAAAGGCACATTTTGCAGCACTTCAGTGGAATGCTGATGCCAAGTGTCATTCCAAGTTTTGTTCCAGACAGCCAAAGACAATCTTGAAACAGCTGGAAGATCTGCTTGTCTGATTTGTTGCAGGTGGCTTGCATGAAGTCTTTTTTGTATGGGGCCTTTGATTTGTATGATCTCACCAGGAAGCGTTCAATCATTAAACATAGAAAGCTATCTGACACTGACACAGCCTATTGGTCCATCTTGCTTAGAATTTTCTCTAATGTAGAGAAGGTCTTACAGGGTCTCAAGTCAGAGGCCTTCCTTAGCTGAAAGTACTTGAGATCTAATAACTGGACACACAGATATTAACAAGTTTTGTTTTTAATTACTGTATTTTCTGGTGTATAAGGCAACTTTTTAACCCTGGAAAAGGGTCTCAAAAGTCAGGGGTTGTCTTATACGCCGGGTAGAGAAGGAGGCGGATGAAGACGAGGGGAAAAAGAGAAGGAGAAGGAAGACAGGCGAGAGAAGGAGGACGATGGGAAAAAGAGAAGGAAGCCAGGTGAGAGAAGGAGGACGATGAGGACGATAGGAGAAAGAGAAGGAAGCCAGGCAAGAGGAGGAGGAGGAGGAGGAGGAGGAGGAGGAGGAGGAGGAGGAGGAGGAGGAGGAGAAGGAAGCCAGGCAAGAGAAGGAGGAGGATGAGAATGAGGACGAGGGGAGAAGGAGAAAGAGAAGGAAGCCAGGAGAGAAGGAGAAGGAGGAGGACGAGGGAAGAAAGAGAAGGAAGCCAGCAGAGAGAAGGAGGAGGATGAGGATGATGTGAGAAAGAGAAGGAAGCCAGGAGAGAGAAGGAGGACGAGGAGGACGAGGGGAGAACGAGAAGGAAGCCAGGGGAGAGGAGGAGGAGGAGGAGGAGGAGGAGGGGAGAAAGAGAAGGAAGCCAGGAGAGAGGAGGATGAGGACGAGGATGAGGGGAGAAGGAGAAGGAAGCCAGGGGAGAGGAGGAGGATGAGGACGAGGGGAGAAAGAGAAGGAAGCCAGGAGAGAGAAGGAGGAGGAGGAGGAGGAGGGGAGAAGGAAGCCAGGGGAGAGGAGGAGAGGAGGAGGAGGGGAGAAAGAGAAGGAAGCCAGGAGAGAGGAGGAGGAGGAGGGGAGAAAGAGAAGGAAACCAGGAGAGAGGAGGAGGAGGACGAGGATGAGGGGGAGAAAGAGAAGGAAGCCAGGAGAGAGAAGGAGGAGGATGAGCACGAGGGGAGAAGGAGAAGGAAGCCAGGAGAGAGGAAGACGAGGACGAGGACAAGAGGAGAAGGGCCGATGCTGACCGGCACAAAGGGTTGGCCTGGGGGTGGAGTTGGGGCTGCCCTGACTCCACCCCAACACTGTCCTGACACTGCGCACCTGTCCACAGAGCACATGGCATCAGGATGCCCTCCTGGCCCAGCGTGCACACACACTGCACCGACAGAGTGCAAAAAAGCCACAGTGCTGGTTCTAATGGTGGCTTTTTGCTGCCCCAAAAAGGAGTGGTATTTTGCTGCTCTTTTGAGGATGGCAAAAAGGAGTATCAGGGCTGCAGCGCATGGTTGTTCCAGCCCTGATCTGCCACTCCCAGGGGTGGCTCTGTGCTGCCCTTTTGGGCCATCTGCATTGGTCCTAATAGGAAGACCCCTCCCTCCACTTCAGCTGCCATGACCCAGGCCTCAGAGGGCGAGAAGAGCGGCTCGACTTTTCCCCCTTTTCCACCACCATTCCCTTCTCCTTTTGTGTCCTGTCTTTTTAGATTGTAAGCCTGAGGGCAGGGAACCTATCTAATTAACTATTTAATTTGTAAGCTGCTCTGAGAGCCTTTGTGGCTGAAGAGCAGGGTATAAATACTCTAAATAAATAAATAATTTCAGTGAACCTGTGCTTTGTAGTCTTGCTATACTGTAGAGCATATCAGGGAATGCATAGTTTTATGCCTGCAAACTCAAAAGCCTTGTAAACTGAAACTATGCACATTGTAAGCATTAAAAAGAGTCAGGTAATCTTCCAACAGAGTGGTTTCATAGCCCATGGTGTGAGAGAATATGGAAGAAGTGAAACTCATACAAACAGCATTTGTCATTGTGAGCGAATGAAATCCTGCGTTAAACTGGAACCTGGCTTGAAACAGGATGAAAGACTGGAGAGATGCTATTAAGGGGTCTCTGCTGTGTTACATTTTGTTTTGTTGTTTCATTTGTGTACCCAGTCTCAGTTATCACATGCCAGATGTGTAAGAGCTTCTTTTAACTGGATCTCAGATGAGGTAAACAGATAGTTCTTTGACTGTCCGAGTAGTTATTCTGCTTCTGTTGATTCCACTGAACCTTGGAATGTCTTCCAGCTCTGCAGTTTACATTTTCTCTAATAGTATCATAGTCTGGTTAACTGAAATGTGCATAGCATTTGATTTCCCATCTTTTAGTGTACAAATGAATGTGTGAATGGACTCAGTTGATAAATAGTGTAGCAGCAGTGATATGAAAGCTGTATTATATCTCTGATCATAGAGGAGAGGGACTAACCAAGGAATAAAAGATTTCCAAGTAGGCATGCCTGCTTTTTGTTTTGCTGAAAACAACTCATTCAGAAAGGTGAAGTATGGATTCAGCCAAGCTCTGGTAGTCTTCTCTGAAAGTCAATGCTGAACATTGTCTGTCTGATACTCTAGAATGTCATGGTGTGAGAGTAAAAAAAGTGAGAGGTAACCTCCGCCTGCTTGTGACCTATGGTCCAAGATTGAGGGGTGGGATTCCAAACTTTATCCCAACGACTGTGAGGTTTTCCACTTGGTGAATCCCACCAGCGCCACTAGCCAAAAGGGTTCCTCTCAGACAATCCCACCACATTGGCCAAATTTAGAGTTGCTATGCTTTATCCCAGAGTACTCACTCTGCAATTACCAAGAATGAGGGCTTCACCTGATCCCCACCTCTGTCACAATGTAAGGACTTTCTCCTATCCTACATGTGTGACCTCAACTGTGGGGACTGTCTAAATGTGTTGAAAGTACCTATCAGAAAGTATGAGACTTTTATTCTCAATGAGTACCACCCCTCTATATTCAGTGCTGCCACCACAGCCACTTGTGTAACTCTATGCTCTCAGATAGTATTTCCAGAGGCCAAAAGTGTATAAAAACCAAAACAAATATTTATTTACAGAAGTTAAACATAACACAGAAGATTATTTATTACATTTAAAACACAACACACCCTCTTTTGCACTTCTTGTCAGAAGCATTGTTGAGTGAGTTATGCTTGTACCCAAGTCTTATTTAACTAAATATGAATTGGTTTCCTATAGAAAAGTTGTACTGTACTCAGAACATAGGTCTTAAATGAAGCACGTAGATTTTCCCCACAAACCCAAACAACTCTTAGAACAGAAAATGATGGAGGCCACCTTTTTTCTTCATAGTTTTCATATTTATAAAAAATTCTTAATTTCTTTTTTTTTTCATTTTGCAAGAACCTATGATATTCCAGCTCAGTACACTATTCCTTCGTCAGCCTTCAATTCCACAAATTACAAACACATTTAATTCAACATAAATTAATATAGAAGGAAGGAGAAGATTTAAAAAGTAGACAAAGGAAAAATATACCAGAATGGTAATAAACAAAAATATGTCCCCCTTTTTGTTGTTGTTGTTAGGTGCAAATATAGAGACTCTATTCTTTATAAAACAGTGCAGCCAATGAAAAAGAGTATAGGATGCCGAGGGATGGTTGGTGACTTTCATGTCATTCAGATGGTGAATCAGTTCCATGATTTAGAACAAACTTTAAAGGAATTATTTAATATAGGCTCTGTACCTTGACCCAAAGCAGATCCACCCTCTTCCCCAACATAGGAACTACCAGCCGCTACTGAATAGCCCCAATAGCAAAACTTTCCTTAATATTTACATCTTTAAATGTAAGGATACCAACAACATACTTCCTGATATATGGACCTATGTATTTATCATATTTTAATATAATAAACAAAGATTAAATTATACTATAACTAGTCAAAGGAAAAGGGAAACATAAAGGAAAACATAGAGAGTTGAACAGATAAAAATAGACATCAGTCTAATATCTCACTGTAAATTACTAAGAAATGGGAGCAAGGAGGAATAAAAAATGAACTACTCTCAACTAGCATGACCCTTAAAAGGATGCCACACATTATAAAAGTTAGCCTGGCTCTGATTTGTTGTGGCAAGCTGCAATTGCAGAGATAGTTCCTCTACCAATGTGATTTGCCAAATCACAATCACAGTCCTGTTGCTCCATTTGGAATTGGATATATTTTGATCTAATTTCCAAGAATGACCCATTTCCAAGCCAGAATCCAGGGGTGAGGAAAGTACAGGCTATGGGTTACATCTGCCACACCCCTGACTTTGTGCTCCCTATAGACTCTCCTAGAGTTTCTTCTCTGAAATTTGGAAGGCATGTTGTTTATTTCTTTTAAAAAACCAAGCATCTTAGGTTATTATTCCTCTTCCTGGAGGCATTTTTGCATTTTTGTCAAGGGAAGCTCCAGCCTTTCCATGCTCAATCACAACTCCAAAAATGAGAACTGAAAGTGGACACTAAGGGACATTCTATGTGAGCACTATGATTATACTTTAAATGTCATGGCTACATCCTGTGCAATCCTGGGGTGTGTAGTTTGGTGAGCCACCAGAACTATGTAAAGAATTCTGCATACCCCTCCCTAAACTGCAAATCCCAAGATGAAATTATGGCATTTAGAGTGGAGTCAAAGTGCAATAGTGACCTCTTTCCTTTTTAGCCACTTCCATGTCTGGTGTGGAATTGTTCCAGCAAAGTCCATCAAAAAGTTATTCACTCCTGTCATATTCTTATGGGAGCAAAAAGATACTGAAGGCTCTTCTATGTCTGAAAGACATGAATTGAAAATTATAACTTCCTAGGAAATGAATATTTCTGAATCTTAGGAATTATTCTTAGCATGAAAATATCAGAATATTTTACTGTTGGTATCTGATATTCTATATGTCAAGCTTAACAGCATTTAGAAATGAAAAATAAAATATTAAGAAAATTTCTTCAAATAAACATTTCTCTTTAGTCCTTAGAAGTCATTGCTGTGTCAGAATCCATATGTATGGTTCTGTCATGATATGATGATATTATAGAATGAAGATATGAGGGCATGGTGATATGGTGAAATAACACTGTATAGTATGTGGGCTTAGTATTGAGAAGAGGATATCAATTATGCTAAATCCAAGCTTGGAAAGAGTTGCAGTTTATGACCCCAATCTTCCTACCATAAATTGAAGCTGTGAAACAGTGATGATTTTCTTTCTGAAAGGAGATTTAAAGATAACACAGGAGAGGAAAGAGGGAAACATGAAAGACCCTTTGATCTGGATCAAAGAGAAGTGATTGAGGTTGGAAAGGGAGGGCAGGAGGATGAGAATGTATTTTTGATGGTCCTAGGGTGATCTTCTTGGTTGAGTGACCAAATCCAAAGGGTACTCAGCAATGGCTCCTCTTCATCCTGGAGAGAAGTGACCATTGGGGTGCCACAGAACTATGTCCTGGGCCCAGTGCTATTCAACATATTTATCAATAACTTGGATGAAAGAGTAGAGGACATGCTTCTCAAATTTGCATATGACACCAAATTAGGAGGAATAGCTAATACCCCAGAAAACAGGATGAAAATTCAAAATCACCTTAATACAGGGGTTGGCAAGATTTTTTTACCTAGGGCCAGTCGCTGGTCCCCAGGTCTTCTGCTGGGCTGGGAGGGGGGGATGTCATGTCCGCCGGTCACGTCCGCAAACAAAATGGCAGCCGCAGCTTGTTCACACATGTGCAGGAGTACTGCGCATGTGCAAATGAGTCACAGCTGCCATTTTGGCAAACAAAATGGTGGTTGCGATGTGCACACCATTACGTGCGGGGGTCAGCGGGGGCTGGGTGTGGCCCACGGGCCGTAGGTTGCTGACCCCTGCCTTAATATATTAGAAAGCTGGGCCAAAGCTAACAAAATGAATTTCAACATGGAGAAATATAAGGTACCGAAATTAGGGCAAAAAAAAAAAAAAAATGAAATGCATAGATATAAGATGGGGGGACACCTGGCTTAAGACTATGTGTGAAAGGGATCTGGGAGTCCTAGTAGACCACAAGTTGTACACAAGTCAACAATGTGATGTGGCAGCTAAAAAGGCCAATGTGATTTTAGGCTGTATCAACAGAAGTATAGTACTTAGATCAAGGGAAGTAATAGTGCCACTGTATTCTGCTTTGGTTAGGCCCCATCTGGAATATTGTGTCCAGTTCTGGGCATCACAATTCAAAAAGGATGTTGAAAAACTGGAGAGTGTCCAGAGGACAACTAGAATGGTGAAGGGTCTGGAAACCATGCCCTATGAGGAACGACATAGGTAACTGGGTATGTTTCGCCTGGAGAAGAAACAGTTAAGAGGTGATATGATAGCCCTGTTTAAATATTAGAAGGGATGTCATATTCAGGAGGAAGCTACTTGTCTTCTGTTGCTCCAGAGAACAGGACCCGGAACAACAGATACAAGCTACAGGAAGAGAGATTCCACCTCAACATTAGGAAGAAGTTCCTAACAGTGAGAACTGTTTGAAAGTGGGACACACTCCCTCAGTGTGGTGGAGTCTCCTTCTCTGGAGGTCTTTAAGCAGAGGCTGGATGACCATCTGTCAGGAATGCTTTGATTTTGAGTTCTTGCATGGCAGGGAGTTGGACTGGATGGCCCTTGTGGTCTCTTCCAACTCTATGATTCTATGATTCTTTAGTTCTAACACTGAACAGCAATGGGGAACTTTCTGTCTCAATATCCAGAATAAATCTCTAGTTTCTATTACACTACGATGGTGTCTTGGTTATTGGGAACTGGGTTGTCCAATCCAGGCAGTGTGTTAGAACTTACAACAACACTTCGATGATGCAACAGCATTTGGGTCAAGGTGTAGCCATCTGGAAGGAGTCTCCTGAAGGTGAGCTGGGAGGTGGCCAGGGAACTCAAGCCCTGGAAGTGAGTGTGGGTCCTGGCCAGGGAGCCAGATCCAAATGACCCTGAGGTGCTGAGGAAGGTGGGGGGAATGGAGAATGACTTTTAGAAGAAGTCCAACTGACACCACAGAGACCTGCAGAGGAAGGGTCCTCTGACTCTAATGATATGGAGGATTGGTCGCCAGATGATAAAGGGGATGCGGGAATGGAGGACTGGCACTGGGAGGAAACCCAGCAAGCCCTGCTGGGCTATGAGGAGGACCCAAAAGGATTATGGTATGTGGGCTATTGAGAAGGGGATATCAATTATGCTAAATCCCAGCTTGGAAAGCTAACAGTGGGAAAGAGTTGTAGTTCATGACCCCAGTCTTCCTGCCATAGATTGGAGCTGTGAAACAGGGATGATTTTCTTCCTGAAGGGAGATTTAAAGATAACACAGGAGGGGAAAGAGGGAAACATGAAGGGCCCTTTGATCTGGATCAAAGGGAAGTGATCAAGTTTGGAAAGGGGGGATAGAAGGATGGGAATGCATTTTTGATGGTCTGAGGGGGATCTTCTTTAGTTCTAACACTGAACTGGGATGGAGAACTTTCTGTCTCAATATCCAGAATAAATATCTAGTTCAGCAGTAGGCAACCTTTCACCTTTAAGGGCCGAGGGACTCCCAGAAGCCTCAGCCATGTTGGCCAATAGTCCCATGTTGGCCAATAGCTCCTGGGATTCTGGGAGCTGAAGTCCCTCGGCCCTTAAAGGGGAAAGGTTGCCTACCCCTGATCTAGTTTCTATTACACTATGATGCTGTCTTGGTTATTGGAAACTGGGTCCTCCAATCCTGACATGCTGTAGCTCATATTCTAAAGCAAGTCTGAAATCTGCATCATCTCAGGATGGAATAAGAGAGAACCTAAAACTACAGCATAGTAAATAAGCAGTAAGGAAACAATATGGCCTATTACTGCAACAAATGATGTTACTTTATAAAATTCTAGTACCTGAATTCGGTCAGGGTCAGGGCCTGATGCAGCCAGGAATAAAGCACATGAGGTAATTTTTAATATACCAAACGAGTATCACCTAGGTTTAAGACAAGAGTCTAGCCCTTTTCAACCATCAAGTAATAAAATGTATTATTTGGTCAATGAACTGGGGTTCTTAGAAATTGTTTGTTCATTGTTTACCTTCCTCTTACACCAGGGGTAGGCAACCTTTCCCCTTTAAGGGCCGAGGGACTTCAGCTCCCAGAAGCCTCAGCCATGTTGGCCAATAGCTCCTGGGATTCTGGGAGCTGAAGTCCCTCGGCCCTTAAAGGGGAAAGGTTGCCTACCCCTGTCCTACACCAATACACATATGCAAACTCTTACCACCTTTCCATCAATATGTAACCACAATCATGACACTCAGAAGTGTAAGTGTAAGTAGGTGTAAGGGTAAATGTTTGGTGTTTGACAGATACAGCAGCTGTTTACAATAGAGAATACCCACCTCCCTGTACTAATGTAACCAGACTCCATAAACTACAGAGAGAGCACCCTAGAAACCGTTATGACTTCAGACATGTCTGCATGCTTCCCACCTTTGAGAGAGATTCTAGATATGGTTGAAGGCAGGGGTTTGTATACAGTGCCTCAGAACACTAGGCAAAGGATTAGTGCACTATGAAAGCATGCTTCTCTTCTAGAAACTTTGCAAATAGAAAAGTTATACAGCTATAGTAAAATCATTCCCCTACAATTCTCATATCTAAGCCAAAAGGTGTGGGCACATGAGCTCTGTGATTCTCACAGGAAAGCATGTTCTTTCCTGGAATATTTTGCCAAGATGAATAATGAGGACTAACCCATTCCATTACAACCTAGAACTTTGTACAGGCAGAGTATCAAATTTCCTAAATGTATTATTTTCTGTTTTTAATTTGTTATTGTGATTTTAATTGATATACAGTTTAATAACTTTTTAAGGGGGGAGGGAAATATATTGTTTTATGTTGTATGCTTTTAATGCTGTAAACCACCTGGATTGGTTTACCAAAGGGCAGTATAAAAATAAAATTTATTATTATTATTATTATTATTATTATTATTAAATGCTGTTTTGGAGTTTGGTTTTTTCCTCTGGATTTTGTAATATTTGCATATGCATAATGAGATACTTTGGACATGGGACCCAACTCTAAACATGTAATTCATTTATGTTTTATATGTACCTTAAAGCCTAAAGTTAATTTTATACACAATATTTTTAATACTTTCATGCATGAAAGAAAGTTTGCGTAAACTGAAACATCAGAAAGAAAAAATGGTCACTATTAGCCAGCCATGCAGACAATTTTGGATTTTGAAGTGTTTCAGAATTCTGGATAACTGATATTCAACCTATTATAGTATTCTGTGAACCAAGTAGGTACCCAAGGCAGTCTGATATGATGGCCAGGATCTCTACAGGATCATAGCCAGCTAGCCAGCATGGCTCAATTGGCAGATCACCACTAGTTCCTGAAAGCTACCTCCAAAATGATACAGCCACCACAATCTGTTTCTGGTTCTTTCTACTTTTGTGGGCACTGAGTAGCCATCTAGATTCTGTGTGACTCTGAACTAAAACTCTCAGCAACCCTTACAGAAGCTGGCTACAGGCTATGGCATCTGGGAGTTGCAGTTCAAAAACATCTGGAAGTCCATTCCCATCCCTCTGCCAGAGCCATGTTTATTATTTATTAATTATTATTTTTAACCCTGCCTTTTTAAAAGAAAATGGTGCCTAAGGCAGTGGTTTCCAGCCATTTTGCAACTCTATAATCCAAAGCTAATCAAGAAGGCATGGTGAACATTTTTTTATAGCTACCACTTCAAAACTGCAATGTGAGTACCAGTTATGGGAATAATTTAGGATCAGAACCACACAGAATGTCCAAAACCAAGTAAAGAACAAGCACGACTTGGTTAAAGATAATTGGCATTCTGATAAATGTATAAAAACACAAGTAGTGTTCAAGTATTATATGAAACAATCACATTAGTAGAAATAGCTTGGTGAGTAGTGAATACATCAATTATGAAAGATACTCATAGAGTCATAAGGATGTGTGTTGAGGGTCACAAGGGCCAGTCTTGAGATTTTATGGATTTTAAACTATAAAACCCATAAGAGATGGTGAGGTTTACTGCATGTGATTTGGCTGCTAACACTAGAGTTCACAGCTGGCAACACTTATAATTTAGTGTGTCTATATGTGGGTGTGTGTTTCCAAATTTAATTTAATTTATTTTGGCAATAGACAGTACTAGCCAAATGATTTTGCTGATTTTTGATGTTACTGATGCTAAGAGGTGGTTAAGTCCAGAGCCTGGTAACGTTCTGGTTTGGACTACAGTCCCTATAATTCTCCAGTTTCTATGGCCACGGTGGTTGGGAATTCTGGGACTTGTAGTCCAAAAGTAACTTTCTGAATCTCTGGATGGGCTTTTAGGAGAAGATAGAATTCATTAGATGAAGTTTAACCAGAAAAAACTTTTTCAGTCACCCTGTAATTATTAGTAAAATAGACTTTGCTCAGGACTGTTCTAAAATAAGGCAAAAACTTTCCTTCTAAGCAGGTTGCATCATGTTTCAAGATTATTATGTTAAATCACTGATGTCATCATTTAATGGCTGAAATGTTGGCCTAGGATTGGGAAAAGTTGTCCAGAAGAGTTGTTCCAAGTCATAATGATGGGAGGAAACTCAAAGTAGGAGCAATA
This sequence comes from Phrynosoma blainvillii, assembly GCA_026167975.1. NCBI lineage: Eukaryota > Metazoa > Chordata > Lepidosauria > Squamata > Phrynosomatidae > Phrynosoma > Phrynosoma blainvillii. The sequence goes on from JANUYF010000004.1 coordinate 61,159,205, forward strand.
GGTTCAAGCCTGGAAATCAAACTTGTTGGGATCAAACTCAAAGAGGCAGCAGTAGACCCCTACTGTGATAAATCTGCTATGCATTTCAGGGGGGAAGCTATTCATATTTGTGCAGGGCTGGTTGTAGCCTTGCAGCAATACAAGGAGAGAAGGCAAACAATCTAACTTTCTTCCTCTTTAGACATGATCTTATTGTGGAAATATCTGGGGAGGTTTTCAGACAACCATATCTTCAAGATTTCTGGGATAAATTTAAATTACTGCAGCCTGATACACAAGATCCTTAAACTGGTTTGTCCCATTGTTTAGAGTGGAATAGGGTGGGATAGTTCTTGAGCAAATACTAATCCACATCCATTTATGTGTTATATGGCCCAGAGATGCCACCAATGCCTAAAGTGTTTTCTGAGAGGCACAAAATTTGGGAGTATAACACATGATGTCTCTGAGGACCAAAAGGCAGAGGTTTTATAGCCCTGACACCTATTGGGAAGGTATGGTCTCACACAGACAGAGATGGTCCCATGCCATTTACATTCCCATCCTGTATTAGGCCAGGGTGGTATCATGTGATCCTGGTAGGCATTGCAGGTACCAGAGTATACCTCGAAGTTTATTCTGGAACAAGGATGCAAAGGTAAAAAAAAAAGGCATACCTTGTATGAGCTTTTAAAAAATAATCAGTTGCATGTTAATTACTAATAGAACCCATTTTTTTTTCATTTATTGCATATGGTATGCTGAAATGGCTCTATTTAGCCTACAGGCCATATTCTGCTCCTTTTTTTTGTTGGGAAAAAAGATTACTTGCCTTCCACCCTTGCCTGTCCATATCCATAATCAATTAGGGATGCCAGACTGAAAACTGGAGATGGCTTCTGTACCATTCATAATTTTATAGAAGATGGAATTTCAGCAGGTGTTGCTTCTTATCTGGTTGCATGATAAGCAACAAAATTTCCCTCTTCTACAAAGCTGTTAAAGGTACAGGAGTATCTCTAGTTCATACTCTGACAACCCTGAATTACCGGTAGTTGATTCTTAGAAAGAGCTGTAGGCATTTGATTTTAATACCATATAAAGTATTTATTTCATTATTAAAATGTTTAAATCCAATCCAATGTCATATGAACAACATACAAGTAAAATCATTTTAATAGTTTATTTAGGTTCAATTTATTGATTTTTTTTAAAAAATATAAAAGTATATTAAACAATTTATCAAAGTAAAATAGGTTAAATAGTTTACACAGTTTTAAAATTATTTATATACATATTTGGGAAGAAATTGATTAGGCCTCAAAGATATTAATGAAAAGCCATGTTTTAATTTGGCACCAGAATGAAGTCAACATCAGTCTTTTAAGTGGAGGGCTTTTGCAGAGAAGGTCTGTTCCGTATCTAGGAGTATCCCATCTCCTATTTGTCCAGGATTTACATAGGCTCTAGCCATGCCACCTGGTGCCCATTTGGGCCATCATCTGGCTTGGATTCCAAGCTTTTGATTAAAAAGAGAGTAAGTCTTTAGCCCTTGAGTTATGGGGCAAAATGAGGAGGAAGTTTTTGGTTGAATTGTTATGCAAGAAACAAGTCTGCTTGCAAATTTCAGGCATGAAGAAAAAGAGAGTGCCTGGTGGAAGCAGAGTAGTGCATGAAGCAGGGGAGGAATACATTGCATTGTAAGAGGGAGAGTAGAAGGGAATGGTGAATCATAGGGCAAGTGGTGGAGTGCCACCAACAAGGGAAGAGTGCATTGCAAGGAGAGACAAGGGGGGGTAGGAGGGAAGGGAAAGTGAGTAGCATGAGCAGCAGAGTGCAAGAAACAAGGAAGGGTACATTGCAAGGGTGTCAGGTGGGGAAAATAGGAGGGAAGGAGGAGTGAGTGGTGGTGTGGCAGAAACAGAGGAGAGGAGTCCTGGTGGCTCAGTGGTTAAATGCCTGTACTGCAGCCACTCACTCACTCACTCACTCACAAACCACAAGGTTGCAAGCTCAATACCAGCTAGAGCTCAGGCTCTACTCAGGCTTGCATCTTCCGAGGTCGCTAAAATGAGTACCCAGCTTGTTGGGGGCAATTAGCTTACAGTTGTAAACTGCTTAGAGACTGCATAGCACGGTATGAAGTGGTATATAAATGAAGCTGCTATGGTTATTGCTATTGCTATTGCTATTGAATTGCGAGGGTTTGAAGTGAGGTGGGGAGGGAGCAGAGAGAAGAGAGAGAGAGAAATACAAGTGGCAGAGTGCAAGAAGCAAGAGGGCACCTTGCAAGGCCATAAAGTAGGCATGAGTCTCAGTAGGAGGGAAATAATAGTGTGGTGAGGGAGAGATGAGAAACCAGTGGGAAAGGTGAGAAGTGTAGTGGCAGGTTGCAAGAACCAAGATAGATAGGCATGAGATACACAAGGTTTAAGGTGCTGTGGTGTCATAAGGTGAGAAAGGAGGGGAGGAGGTAGAAGATGCAACAGCAGAACACAAAGAATAAGAGTTCAGGTATTACAGAGGCATGAGGTGAATGCTTAGAGGAGGAGAAATGGGAGTGAGGCAAGTTAGGAACACAGCAGACAGCAACCAAAGAGGTCTTCCAGAAGGATGGGAATAGTGCAATTCATTATTTCAGAACTCTGCTCCCTGAGGTGGCCACTTCGTGATTCTACTCTGAGGAAAGGAGAAGCTTGGGAAAGGCTAGAAGTAGACAAATAGATACTTGATGTGAATATCCATATATGGGGGAAATGAGATGAAACAATGATACTCCACAAGTATACAAGCATTAGAACTGTTTACTCACATACATGTCCTGCTAAGTTTAATATGCATAAGAGAGAAATATGTTAAGGAAAATGCAACATGGGACATACAATGAGAGAAATAAAATATGTATGTGAAAGTCACAATGACTAAGCAAGAGCAATTATGAAGCTACACAGGTGCAAAAGCTAATGTAATTTAGAAGTCTTGAGAGCGAAGGACAGTTATAGAATGCATATTGGAAACACCTGAGATTCATTAAGTGTACAAGGTAAAATGATGAAATACTTGGGTTGGTCTTAAGTATGGGTTGAACTATGTGAACCAATCAAAATAAATATACACACCCACTGGGTGGAAACTAACTAGTGGGTGGTGATTAACAATGGCTATAATAATTGCAATGTTTGCCAATGTATTTTTGTGGAGTAGTTTTGGAGATATTGTGGGTAGTTGAGGAGATTTGTAGAGATTGTGATTTGTTGGGCATATAATACTTGTATATAGTAGAATAAAGTAGATCTTTTATATAAGACTACTGAGTTGCCTGGTGTCTTGAGTGAAGATACAAGAGCCAGCAGAATCCTGGAAAAGTTTGGAGACATCTGGGGAAGAAGAGTGAGAAGGCTTGGAGAGTTTGTCAGGGTCTTCAGTCTACTCTCTGAAACTCTGCTGCTTTGGAGAAAAGCATTAACCACTGATCAAAGCTGGTCAGCTCTGCTGCATAACAAGGTGATGAGTTAGAGCCAGAGGTGAAGAGCTACAACTCTCATCATCCATGACAAAATATTATTTACCTCTAGAGTGTAAATGCTATCAGGAAACAAAATAGTTACAAAGGTGAGGCTGTAGAAAGGATTTATACCAAGGAGAATTACAATAATGGTTTTAAGGGAGAAACACATCTGCCATATTGCAATGGCGTATGCTTTGAATATTTTTATTATATAAAGGAATACTTTTTGAAGTTTTGAAAGGGTAGCTATGTTAGTCTTTTGGAGCAAAACCAACAGAATCTAGTTATCTACTCTTATTTGGCGAACAATAATTATGCTTTAAAACTAAGGTATATATTTTTGCACACTGCAGCCTACCTCATCAGCAACCTGGAGCACTGCCTTAGCTAGCAGATTAATATCCATGGTTGGCTGGGATTATGTAATTAGTGAGGTGAAACGGAATAAAAACATTTATGATTACCCTAACTGGCACAAAGAAACAATAACTGGGGGAGCAGAGACATTCTAGCATAGCTGACCTCCTTAGCAGGTATATCATGATGAAAAGTTAGGTATGTCAATGTAAGTTAAACTAGACTTTTTTCTAATTGTAATAGAATATATTACTTGTATTTTGAAAGTGTTCATAACATACATTTTCCTTCAATTCTGCTGTTTGTCCTTACTTTCCTTTGCATTCTTCCATGTGAATCAGATGATGGTCATTTTCTAGGAGTTTCTTGTGGTGTCTTCATGACTGAGAAGCTTTTTGCCATCAGTAAAGAAAACTGCCATGGGAAATGCATATATATAACAAAAATGCTGACATTTTGTTCCATTATTTGTACAGTACTAAAAATGTCCATGCCCACTTTACAAAGTTCCCCCTTTCCTATCAATCACCACAAAACCCTATAAGATAGTTTTGCTTAAATATATGGTGTCCAAGGTCACAGACTAAATTCCATCACCAAGCACAGATTTGAATGTGGGTCTCCCTATTCCAAATTCAACACTTTAAATAGACAAACAAAGGTATACACTTTTTAAAAAAATGTATAAACTTTCAACATAACAGATGAAAATAGTGACAATTCATGTGATGATTTTGCATAATTAGAATCAGCTTGCATAATTAAATTAAATGAGAATGTAAAATTTATTTTTGCAACTGGAATTTGCATAATATGCATGTTAGATGTTTGGAAGTGGAACATGGCAACCCTATCAAGGAGTGGCATTCCAAGATTTATTTATTTTTTTATGATGGCATTATGTCAAATAATGGCCCAAGGGAACTATCAGGCTCAGGCCCTGTGCTAAGGGGCAAGAGGAAATGCAGATCACACCGGATGACACCTCAGAGGAGGGGTGACAACCAGTTAGGCCCTCTTCCCTTTGTGTGTGTGTGTGTGTGGTGCCCATTCTTCTCTGCTGCCTTGGTTCTCCCCATGAGGAAGAATCCAAGACCACAGAGGAGGAGAGGTGAGTATGCCCCTCATAGCTTCTCCACTGTCCTTGCTCTCTCTGCAAGGAGGAAGCCAAGGCAGCAGAAAAGGAGGGTGAGTACATGCCTTCTATCCCCTCCCACTGTTTCACTTGTCCAATTACCTTGTATACAAGAGGTGGGTGGGTGAACTAGTGAGCGAGCGAGCAAAGCAGAGGGAGGGCAGGGAGGGCGGGGTAAGCTAGCACTATTGTCACTGCCTGGAAGTCCTTTCTGGATTTGGCCAGGCCAGGGGTGGTGCACAGTTGGGGAGGGGAGCAGGTGAGTGAGGCAACTGGTGGGGATGACAGGGGAGGGCATTATTTCCCCGGCAGCCTTTTCTGAACACTCATACCAGTTGACACCAGACCTAGTGATGCCACTGATCAATAGACCTCCCTTTTGTCCTTTTAGAAATTAATAATAATAATAATAATAATAATAATAATAAAATTTATTTATACCCCGCCCAATGGTACACCAATCCGGGCGGCTTACAGATTAAAAGTGTAATCCAATAAAACATATAATACAGAAAACACCCCCCACCCCCCTTAAAACAATATTAAATCAACTCGATTCAAAAACATCACATATTGATTAATTAAAACCTAATACCAAACTTAACTAAGCCTAATTCAGTGTTCCTTCCATCAATGATGGGGCCACGTAAGAAACATCCACTATACAGGGATGGTTGTCTGAAGAGGATGGTTCGATTTAAAAAGGTAACTAGTCCAGGAAAGCCTGCCAGAAGAGATCCGTCTTGACAGCCTTTTTAAAGCTGTCTAAAGATGTTAATAGACGGATCTTGTCCGGCAGGCCGTTCCAGAGCCTAGGGGCGACGACTGAGAAATCCCTCCGGGAGGTAGCCGCAAACCTCGATTTCTGAGGCTGCAGCAAGTTTCTCCCAGAGGACCGAAGTGCGCGGGGAGGATTGTATGGGAGAAGGCGGTCCCTGATATAGTTTGGACCCAAGCCATTTTTAGGGCTTTAAAGGTGATAACCAACACCTTGAACTGGGTCCGGAAACTCATAGGCAGCCAGTGGAGGGACTTCAGAACCGGAGTAATGTGGTCCCTCCGAGATGTTCCTGATACAAGCCTGGCCGCCATATTCTGTACTAATTGAAGTTTCTGAACCAGGTACGAGGGTAGCCCCATGTAGAGTGCATTGCAGAAGTCGAGGCGGGAGGTTACCAACGCGTGCACCACAGTCTCGAGATCCCTTACTTCCAGAAAAGGGCACAGCTGGCGTATCAGCCGAAGCTGATAACAGGCGCTCCTGACCGTCGCATTCACCTGATTAGCCATCAGGAGCGACGAGTCAAGGAGCACCCCCAGACTGCGAACACAGTCACTGGAGGAGAGTGTGACTCCATCCAGGACTGGAGGTTGCAACCCAATTCTTGGTTTTGGGGCCGCTACCGTGAGCACCTCCGTCTTGTCTGGATTCAATTTCAATCTGTTTTTCCTCATCCAGCCCATTACTGCCGCAAGACATTCATTGAGAGAAGAGTTGCCATTGGAATTTGAGGCCGACGAACAAGACACGGAGAAATAGATTTGGGTGTCATCAGCGTACTGATAACACCCAGCACCATAACTCCATATTATCTCACCCAGCGGCTTCATATAGATGTTAAATAATATCGGGGACAAAATAGCTCCCTGAGGGACCCCACAAGTGAGGTCTCTCTTTCCGGAGCTACAGTCCCCGAGCAGCACCCTCTGGGACCGACCCGAGAGGAAGGACCGGAACCACTGCAAAGCAGTGCCTCCGATACCTAACCCCCTCAGGCGGTCCAAGAGGATGCCGTGATCTATTGTGTCAAAAGCCGCTGAGAGGTCTAGGAGCACCAACAGGGTCACACTACCCCTGTCGATGCTCAGACGCAGATCGTCGGTCAAGGCAACCATGGCAGTCTCTACCCCAAAGCCTGTCCTGAAGCCGGTTTGAAATGGGTCTAGATAATCAGTTTCATCCAAGACGGCCTGGAGTTGAAGAATAACCGCCCTCTCGATCACCTTGCTTAGAAATGGCAGCAATGACACAGGCCTATAGTTCTTCATATCCAGGGGGTCCAGGGAAGCCTTTTTCAGGAGCGGCCTAACCGCCGCTTCCTTTAAACATGATGGAACATGTCCTTCCCTGAAGGACGCATTGATGATATCAGTGAGGAGTCTCATCAATGCATCCCCCCCCTGGACGGCCAGCCATGATGGGCAAGGGTCGAGAGGGCAAGGCGTCTTCCTCACCTTACCAAGCAGCTTGTCCACGTCCTCGGTACTCACAGATTGCCACTGATCCAGTAAAATTACATCGGCGGAGTCATTGGACACCTCGCCTATAGACTCTATCCCAATAGTGGCATCTAATTCGGCTCTTATCTGAGAGATTTTATCTGCAAAGAAGTTATTAAATGCGTTACAGCAGGCCGTCGTCGGGTTAAGTAAGGGATTTGGCGCAGGGGGAACCTGCGTCATCTCCCTCACCACCTTAAACAGCTCTGCCGGACGAGACTCTGCAGACGCAATACGTGCAGAGGAGAAAGCTTTCTTCGCTTCACGTATCGTCTCCCGATAGGAATGAAGAAAATTCCTATGGCGAGTTCTGTCCGATAAGAGTCGAGTTTTTCTCCACTTGCACTCTAGCCGTTGTCCATGCCGCTTCATCCTCCTAAGCTCAGGTGTATACCATGGCCTACGATTAGGAGCGGAATGACAAGGGCGCTTGGGAGCGATCGTGTCGATGGCCCTAGTAAGATCACTATTCCAAGTGTCTACCAGAGTCTCGACAGGATCACTGGCATCCCCAACCATTAATCCCTCCAAGGCTTTCCAGAGTCCTATTGGCTCCATTAGCCTTCGAGGGCGGACCATTCTAGTAGGTCCACCACCCCCGGCGAGGCGAATACTGGCTCTAAGTTCCATCTTGACCAGGAAATGATCCGTCCATGACAATGCAGAGGTATGTACAACCTCCGCCCACGGATATTCCTGCTCTGTACTGAAGACCACATCAAGTGTATGACCCGCACAATGTGTGGGCCCGTTGACCAATTGGGATAGGCCCATGTTTGTCATGGTCTCCATGAACTCCCGAACCGCATCTGTTAAACTGGTCTCAAGCGGAATGTTGAAGTCTCCCAAAACCAAAAGTCTGGGAGACTCCAGCAAAAGCTCAGAGACCAGTTGTGTCAGCTCGGTTAGGGAGTCAGCTAGACAACGGGGTGGTTGGTAGACTAGCAAAATCCCCAAACTATCCCTGGTCTTCAGGCTAAGGTACATACACTCGATGTGGGCCGTGTTCTGGAGAGGTATCCTGGTCAAGGTCAATGTGTTCTTATGGACTAGAGCCACACCGCCTCCCCGCCCACTTCCCCTTCATTAGGAGCTTCCAACTCTCAAAACAGGGTGTTCAAGAAAACCTTGTTAATACAATTGGAAATACTATTATTTGTTGTGGCTGCTGGATGTGTTTTCCTTTGATGTTTTACTGCTACCTTCAGACTCTTTTGCTTATCATTAATAATTTCCACAGGCTGTAACTACCTCCCTTGACTATATTTCATGAGAAGAACTTCTGCTCGTTGACAGCTTTCCCCTTGCCCCAGAGATTGTTCACTCATAAGCTATCTATTTGCATAAAAGTCTGCTAGCATATTGAGACATACCTGTCCTTAGTTGTGAGCAAAAAGTTTGAGGGAAACATTCCAGTTAATTTCATCAGATAGCCGAAAATAAGTTCTGATAACCAGAGTCTTTCAGCATCAGTTGGTAGCAGCAACAGGAATGTATGTGTATAAGAAAGAGCATGTGTCTCTCTGTGCAAATACCTCTTTGTGCTGGCTGGCTGTTTTCAGTGACTGGTGATTACAGAAAATTCATTACTTTGGAAAATCCAATAAGAGGCTGCAAAACCCACACGTATCATTTTAGGGGGATTTAGGTTCACTAAGAATTATCTGGAATTCCTGAGTTAGTGCAATATGTCAGTTAAAGGATTTGTCTTACTTACCAGTCAGTTGAAAGATAAATTGAGGTAATTTTGTGTCTGTTTCAGCTAACAGAGAATGCAAAATACTTCAGGCACAGGAATAGTTACATGCTGATCTAGGGGGGTTGCAGACTGCCAGAAACAGTGCAAATTCAGTCCACTTTTAAGGTTAGGGTTAGGGTTAGGGAATCATGGGAACTGTATTTTATTGTGGCACCAGAGCTCTCTGACAGAGAAGGCTCACTGTCTCAGGAAAAAAAACAAAAAACAATTCCCTTGATTCCCTAGCACTAACCCTAACCCTAAAAGTGGACTCAATTTGCACTATTTCTGGCAGTCTGCAACACCCCCCCCCCAGTGTATCATAACTGGCGCTGTCATCCCTATTTGTACATGTGAGGATGGAATACTCAAATACCATCTATGTAAGCAAACCTCAGGGGCCTAAATCCAACTGCTAGTCCCAACTAGAATGGAGCCACTGAATCAATGAAATGTCATAATTCAATTGATTCAATAGGTCTGCTCTAGCTGGGATTAACAGTTGAGTTTAGGTCAGATATAAAGTAGAAACTCACTTTTTGTCAAGTAGTTCTCACAACTATAGGGCATAATGTGAGCCCTAAAGGCTCACCTGCTTATATTGGGCTATAATTGAGTTAGGCCTCTACTGGAATTGTCAGTAACACTATTTGGTTCTTGTTGTTGTTAACTGCCCTTAAGTCGATCTCAACTCATTGAGATTCTATGGATGAGACATCTCCAAGACCCTCTGTCCTCCACTGCTCTGCTTAAATCTGCAACCCCATACCCGTGGCCTCCTTAATAGAGTCCATCCATCTGGCATGTGGCCTTCCTCTCTTCCTACTTCCCTCCACCTTTCCCAGCATTATTGTCTTTTCCAATGAGTCCTCCCTTTTCATGATGTGTCCGAAGTACAACAGCCTCAGTTTGTTCATCTTGGCTTTCAGGGAGGTTTCCGGCTTAATCTGCTCTAGGACCCATTTGTTTGTCCTTTTGGCTGTCCATGGGATCCTTAGCACTCTTCTCCAGCACCACATCTCAAAGGAGTTGATTTTCTTCCTATCATCATTCTTAACTGTCCAGCTCTCACATCCATACATGGTAATAGAGAATACAATGGCTTGTATTATTCTAACCTTTGTGCTGAGTTGTATATCTTTGCATTTTAGAATCTTTTCTAGTTCTTTCATAGCCACCCTCCCCATTCTTAGTCTTCTTCTGATTTCCTGACTGCAGTCCCCATTTCTATCAATGTTTGATCCTAGGTATGGGAATTCTTTTACTATTGCTTTTTCTTCATGTCTAGTTTGAACTTGTGAAGGTCCTCGGCGGTCTTTATTTTTGTTTTCTTTATGTTCAACATTAAGCCTGCCTTTGCACTTTCTTCTTTGATCTTCCTTAGTAAGTGTTCCAGGTCTGTGAGGTTTTCTGCTAGTACTATGGTGTCATCAGCATATTTTAGATTGTTGATATTCCTTCCTCCTATTTTCACTCCTCCTCCTTCTGTGTCCAAACCTGCTTTTCTTATAATATGTTCTGCATACAAGTTGAACAGATAGGGTGAAAGGATGCAGACTTGTCTGACTCCTTTGCCAATTGGGAACCATTCTATTTCTCCATGTTCTGTTCTGATAGCAGCCTCTTGTCTTGAGTACAGAGTCCTCATCAGGACTATCAGATGTGTTGGCACGCACTCCCATGTCTTTAAGGGCATTCCATAGCCTTTCATGATCTATTTGGTTTTAACAATTTGTTTTAACAACTCAGTTGATATCATTGTTACATTTTTGGTTTTAAGTCATCACCTTAGGTGTGTTTACCCTAAAAGATGGCTTATAGATTTTTAAATGAACAAAATGAATAGATAGGGAAAATGGTTCATATAATATTTTAAAATAGTAGATTAACCATACAGTCTTCTATGCACATACAACCTGTGTGTATCAAATTGTATATATAAAAGATATAGCTGTGTTAGTCTGTAGAATCAGTATGTGCTACAAGATCTCTCTACATACATATTATATATATATATATATATATATATATATATATATCAGGGGTAGGCAACCTTTCCCCTTTAAGGGCCGAGGGACTTCAGCTCCCAGAATCCCAGGAGCTATTGGCCAACATGGGACTATTGGCCAACATGGCTGAGGCTTCTGGGAGCTGAAGTCCCTCGGCCCTTAAAGGGGAAAGGTTGCCTACCCCTGATATATATATATATATATATATATATATATATATATGAGAGAGAGAGAGAGAGAGAGAGAATGAGAGAGAGTATATGTATTTTGGAGTCAGTGTGGCATAGTCGTTTGAGTATTGGACTGTGGCTCTGGAGATCATATGCAAAGCCAAGCCTGTTAGAGTCTAGCTTTCAATTAGCAGAGTAGCAGAATGTGCCTTTGTCTAACTATATGCTTCCCTAAGAACTGAAACTGACTTCAAAAACAACAAACACGTAGCTTGTAATTTAAAACAAAAGTTTACTAATGCCTTTAATCTATATATACATAAAGGCTATGTCTTAATCTAGCTAGTGAATAATTCAGGTTAAAAAAAATCTTTATCTCACCATCTTTCAAAGAAAGTTGAGAGAGGAGGAAAATGGAAAACATGCAGTTCAGTTGAAAATCTTGAGAGAGAATCTGTTAGTCTCAAAGGGAGAGTTAACTAAATCACATGGTTAGTTTGAATGAGAGAGAGCGAAAGAGAAGAGAGTTTGCATGCAGGAAATCCTTACTTATCTAAGGAAGGGGAAAGAGAACGTAAAAATCTTCCAACAGTCATGAAGTCACTTCTGACCTCAAAGTGAAAGCCCCATGGCCCTAGATTAATTTCCGCATTTAGAAGAACTCCAAAATACATATACTCTCTCTCATTCTCTCTCTCTCTCTCTCTCTCTCATATATATATATATATATATATATATATATATATATATATCAGGGGTAGGCAACCTTTCCCCTTTAAGGGCCGAGGGACTTCAGCTCCCAGAAGCATCAGAGCTGCTGCCAGGGTAGTGTAGCACTGATATCTAAGTACTGAACACAGAAACACTGAAATAAAGGCATGGTAATGTTACTCCTCTATGTCCTATATAAAGTGTCAGCCATTCCATCATCTCAAGGGCATGTCCCAAGCCAAGCATCATAGTTAGATAATCACAGGGCATGGCATAAATAATGAGAAATGCCACATGAGTCAGTGGCTGCCAGATGGATCTAAGGAAAACAAAAAGTTGCATCTCCTTAGCCAACAAACTTCCAGCATGCCTAAATCCACAAAATATTAGATATCATGAAACTTCTTAACCAACCAAAAGCATCCATATCCAAACAATAATGCCCACTAACAAATCTCTCCACTGGCATAAAATCATTCTCCCAGTGGCATACAGATCTGAACTCAGGGTGTGTGGACGTGAACTATGCCTCTACTCCCATAGAAGTGGACTTTGCTTTCACACATGATAGTTCTCCCTTCTGATGCCATCTAGAGAAGATACTTTCCATTTGGACAATACCACATGTTGTACAGGAGATATAAGAAGACTTGAGGAAATTTCAAGGCTTGCAAATGAAACTTCTCCAACCTCATCTCACCTGTGATAAGGGGGCTTCTCCCATTATCTGGGCAGCTCAGGGAACAGTCTTCTTTCTAGGTAACAAAGGATTAATAAAGTAATAGTATTAAGTTGCATTTATTAGCATCACAAGAAATCAAAGATCATGAGAGAAAACTGCCCAACAAGATGACAAGCCTGGGAGAAAATTCCAGAGACTCTAAGGGAAGTAATATAAAACCAACAGGTAACCATGAGGGAGAGGGTCTAACAAAGAAGAGCAAAAGAGATACTTTGGGGACTGGGGTGTCTGTCTCACCTCAGGGGAAGCTCCAGACTCCTAAGTACCCTCATGAGTATCCAGGACTCATGATTCCATCAGGAGAATGGATTAACTAGTCACGTCAGGGATTTTTGATTGTTTTACTGACTTGGTTGAAACTGCTCTAGACAAATCTGTAAATTGTAACCTTCCTAGGTTGCTTGAAAGGAAGGTGGCCCTTCATGAAGAGAGATACCTTTTGCTACTGTAGATTTCTTACTTAGAATAAAAGCCTTCATTTAAATATATTTCTCTCATACACATCTCTCTCATTTTGCTCAGTTTCATCTCTTCACCAGGGTTGGAGGGGGAAGAAGGTCTCAGCAGCATCAGAAATGGAAAATGCAAGTGGAACTCCAAAGTAACTTCCTACTGGGTTACTTAAAAAGGGGGTATGTGTCAAATCAGTAGGTGTGCAGCTCAATTTGTTTAGATGGTCTCAAGGGATCCCATCCAACTCAGGCAGAAACAGGAAGGGACCTAAGAGCCCTCACCCCACCCCACAATAAGGATTGACATGCATAGGAGGACAGAAACACTTAATTTTTAAAAATTGTTGTGTAGGGAAAAAAAAACTGGCTTTGTATGGAGTCCTGTGTGCAGTCCTGTGTGTGGTGTTATAGCAAGATTGTTGAAGAACTGGAATAATTTCAGAAGAGGGCAATTAATAGAGTGAGGAGTATGGAAAATAAGTCCTTTCAGGAAAGGTAAAAGAAAGTGAATATTTTTAGCCTGGAGAACACGTGAAAGTGGACACATAAACACTAGAGATGTAAGAAACATTTGTTATATATATTATATTATATTATATTATTATATTATATGATGTTTTAAAAATATATTTTGCTCTTGATGAGGGGTGTGTGTTGTCATGTTAAAACACATCACTGGAAAATCATTAACTGTGAATTATTAAGTGAAGTGTATAGTTCCCGAGAGGACAAAAAGATGAGCACTTTCCTTGCTTCCTCTGTCTACCTACATTTTGTTCATTTTCCTTGCATTGGGGCCAAAACTAATCTTTTCCACCTTGTCAGTATAGCATGCATGCACATACTCACAAACAGAGAAAGATTATTGTTTTTGAAAGCATGTAGGCAACCCATCCAATGCTTAAACTTTTCATAAAGTTCCTGCAGCAAGTTGTAATTTGTGCAATTTTCATAAATGTTCACTTTACAAATTGGAATTGTTTCCAAAAATATGCAACAATGTAATTCTTTCCTGCCCAGTGAAGGGAGAGGAATGGAGTTTTTCCTCACAGTGGCTAAATTGTTCTCCACTGTTAAAATGTGTAAGACTATGATATCTGTACTTGTGAAACAATTAGGTCTGCTCAATGGCTTTTAACACCCTGGCTGTTTTCATAGATGCTACGTAATATTTTATATATATGCATGATTTTGGCTCGTGTGATAATGATAAAAGTTGTGTATGTGTGTGATACAAATATTTATCTTTGTTTTTATTATCATGCTGTTTTTTTAACAATCAACATATTTAAATAGTAATATATGTTTTAAAATATATATTTTAATGAAGCAAGTGAGCATCTGATAGATTTTTGTGAAGCCAACAACCTATTCATCACAAACACATTTTTCATGCAATCAGAAAGAATACAACGAGTTATTCACATGGGCATCACCAGATGGCCAACACAAAAAACAAAATAATTATATAATTGGAAGTAAAAGATGGCAACACTCCATACTGGTGACCATGACTAGACCAGTGGTACAGATCATGGATTACTTATATCAAAAATAAAAGTAAAACTCAAGACGAAAACAAAACCAGTCATCATACCAAAATATGATTTAAACCAGGGGTAGGCAACCTTTCCCCTTTAAGGGCCAAGGGACTTCAGCTCCCAGAAGCCTCAGCCATGTTGGCCAATAGTCCCATGTTGGACAATAGCTCCTGGGATTCTGGGAGCTGAAGTCCCTCAGCCCTTAAAGGGGAAAGGTTGCCTACCCCTGATTTAAACAATATCTCCACAAAATTCACTCATAATATAAGGAACAGATTTGCACTACTAAGCATAATAGACCATGAACTGGAAGAGCTTTGAACTGAAGCCAGGGACATATTAAAAGAGGACTGCAGACAGACACTTCTAATAAACAAAAAGAAAGAGAAGAAACCATAGATGTCAGATAAAACGCTACAAGCAATAAAGGAAAGAACAGAAACAAAACAAAAAGGAGATAAGAACCATTAATGCAACAATACAGCAGCCTATGTGCAAAGATAAAGAAAACTATTACAATGATCAATGCAAAGAAATAGAAGACAACAACAACAAGGGAAGAATGAGAGATCTCTTCCACAAGATACAGGAAATCAAAGGAAAGTTCAAACCAAGGACTGGGACACTTTATGACAACAAAGATAACATAATTCAAGACCAGGAAGGAACAAAAAGACATTGGATTCAATACACAGAAGAGTTATATAAAAGAGATACCAACGTGACAGACGGACACATGGAACAAAAAGCCATATGAAGATGAACCCCAAATTCTAAAAAGTGAGGTGGAAACTTCAATAAGAGAAATGGCAAAAAAACCCAAGTCTTCAGGAACAGATGATATTCCAATCGAACTGTTGCAACCCACATTGACAGAATCAATTCTAGTGCTAACCAACATATATCAACAGATATGGAAAACAAAACGATGGGCAAGATTGAAAACAATCAATATTCATCCTCATCCACAGAAAAGAAGACACAAAAGACTGCAGCAACTATAGAACCATAGCACTGATCTCCCATGCAAGCAAAAACAAGCTCAAAATTCTGCATATAGACTTGAACCATACAGGGAGGGCTCATTGGAAAAGACAATAATGCTGGTAAAGGTAGAGGGAAGTAGGAGGGGAAGAAGGCCACATGCTAGATGGATGGACTCCATTAAAGAGGTCACAAGTATGAGTCTGCAGGAGTTGGGCAGAGCAGTGGAGGACAGGATGTCTTGGAGATGTCTTATCAGCAGGGTTGCCATGGGTCAAGATTGATGCAAGGGCAGTTAACAAAACAAGAGCTATTATAATATGTTTTTTTATTTAATGTGTTGTGTGATGGTCTGCGGACTGTAATAAAAGGCTGTTGTTGGTGTAGAGTTTTGCCTTATTCTTCCTAGAAAGAAGAAAAGCAAGGATTTATATCTTCAAATAACATACTGTAAATACCTGGTGTATGATAACTTTTATGTTACAGGCCATAACATGATCCCTTGGACTAGATCTAATGGGATTAAGCTGAAGGATGATAGACTTCAGCCAACACTGGGAAAACATCATGGTAAAAACATTTTGATAATTGATCCAATTAGTTTGTTAGAGCTTTACTGCACATAGCCAATGGTGTTAGCATATGTGGCCCCCCTTATTAATTTAGAACTGCTATGTAATCTACAAATGATCATTGTTATTTGTATCTATTTGCAAACACTTAAATATTAGGAATGATTTTTCAACTTCTATCTTAGTTGTTTGTGCTGGACACTATAAAATGTAGATGCATTACAACTATAACTGCAATGACAACTGCTGTATCTTAGCAATAGCAATAGCAGCTTCATTTATATACCACTTCATACCACACTATGCAGTCTCTAAGCAGTTTACAACTGTAAGCTAATTGCCCCCAATAAGCTGGATACTCATTTTAGCAACCTCGGAAGGATGCAAGCCTGAGTCGAGCCTGAGCCCTGGCTGGTATTGAACTCACAACCTTGTGGTTTGTGAGTGAGTGGCTGCAGTACAAGTATTTAACCACTGCACCACCAGGGCTCTCTAGTATCTCACTAGTGCTTTCCACTGTTCTATTGCCCTATCAGTGCTAATACACTGTATGGTCTGAAACAGCAGATTCCTGTGGAAGGTGAAAAAGCTAAAGGACAATTGGAAAAATCAGTGATGGCCACAGTCAAGGTACAGTCAACTACTTAATGAGTTCATTGTCAATATCATGGGGTAAACAAGGTCATCTTATGAAAAAAGGCCTTTAGCAGTGGTTAAATCCCAGAATAATGACTAATTCATTCAGCTATTTTTAGTACTCTTTGGGGAAACCAGCATAGAAAAGCTCAAAGAACGCTTTCAGTAATCCTGAAAATTTGCCCCAGAAGGCAACCACTAACCCATTTTCTTGGGTTCAAAGACTTCCTCCCAAGTGGCATGTAACATTCATATACAAGTCACGAGGCTGGGGATTCAAATCTCATACTCAGGGATAAGCATGGTTATACTAAAAGTGACCAAATTGCTGCTGCTATGGGGGTTTTTTTTGGCAGGAGAGTGACATATTTGGCCCATTTTCCTTTCACAGCAAAAATCTGCCCTGCCTTCAAGCTACTGTCTATCTTTGACCATGACCTTGTTATTTTCTTTTTGTTTTTAATTGACAAAAAGATTTTTTAATTCATCAGACAAAATGACTACAAGGTCTAAAATCCTAGCCTAAACATTCCAAACCCCTTTCAGCAAATAAACTCAACTATTTCTCCAATACTTATCTATACAAAAGGTAAGAACAATGATATCCTCCTTGCAAATATGACCTAAGTAGAGAATGTCATTTTTGAAATAGCACCAGTACTGCTTCTTACAGTCTTCACAACCAGACTAGGTTATATGTAGTAGCCTTCCAGATGCTGCTAGGCTGCAGTGTTCATCAGTCCTAGCTGGCACAATGAGTTTCAAAGGATTGTCGGAGTTATAATCTAACAACATCTGGAGGAATGCACACATTTCACTCTCCTGTTCTTAACAAATCACCTATCTCTGGTAAAACAGCACAATTCCTAAGCTATATTCTCTCTAGTTCATCCCATCTCTCTAGCTATATTCTGGTTTGAGAGTCATCAAAGGTAAAACAGTTATGATAACCAAAAATATGACAAAACAGGAAGGACTGTTAAAAGAAATTTCTGGATGTAAAACAGAGAAGAAATTGAAATATTTGGGAATATGGATTGCCAAAGACAACTTAAAACTTTTTGATAATAACTTTCTTCCTGTATGGAAAGAAATAAGAGATAATCTGATAAAATGGAATGTAATGAATCTCTCTCTGTTAGGGAGAATTGCAGTTATCAAGATGGCAATTCTCCCAAAGATGATGTTTCTGTTTCAAAATTTGCCAATAGAGATTAAGGAAAGAACTTTCAAAGAATGGGAGGTTGAACTCAAGAAGTTTGTATGGAAGGGGCATAGACCAAGAATAAAATGGATGGTATTGAAAGACTCAAAAGATAAAGGGAGATATTCAGTACCTGATTTAAAGATATACTATTGGGCATGTAATCTAATATGGGTTCAAAATTGGATTAAACTTGAAGATAAAGAATTACTCAATTTAGAAGCGGTTCAACTGCAATTTGGATGGCATGGTTTTTTAAATTATGACAAACTTAAAAGCAACAAAGACTTTATGAACCATCAAGTTAGAAGCTCTCTACTACTTACTTGGGGTAGGATTAAAAGCAAATTTTATTTTAAATTGGTCATCTGGACATCGGTTCAGAAAGCTTTTCATGGAAGATGGGCTGACAATATTACTTGGCTTACATATAGCAGCATAACTAAATGTGAGCATTGGGTTAAGATGGATTTAAAATCAAGGGAGGAGTTAAATAAGGAAGGTTATAATGTTAATTGGTTTAATTATTTGCAATTGAAACAAAGACCTTGTTATTTTCTGTAAAGTTTGTATTTTGGAGCCAGGAACAACTTTGTCCTTCTCCAAAAGCAGATTTCTGTCCTCCAAACCAACAATTAAGAACCAAAATGATACAGTGCATCAGGAGACAGTTTCTCAACCATTAATTAATAATTCTGTTTTGTCCTGTTTCAGCATTAATGTACAACTATAAGCTCATAATCTTCATAGAAAGCCATATTTAAATATGCTTCTCACTATGTATTTCATTCATACAGATTAATTGATTGATTTATTCTCTATATCTGACCAGTGCCAGTTATAGGGAGCATGTAATACAGCTTGTTAAAACAGCTTCACTGGCTACAGATTCATTTACAGGCACAATACAAAGTGTTGGTCATGACCTATAAATCCTATATGGCTCAGGTCCATGCAATTTAAAAGACTGTATCTCCCCCATATGAACCTGCTAGATTTCACAGGTCTATAGGGGAAGGTTTTCTCATGGTCCCAGCACTTGGGTGAGGAGATGCCAGAAACAGAGACAGTGGCATACAAATGAAATGAAATGAATGAATGAATGAACAAATGAACGAACGAATGATATTATAGGCTGTGGTTCCCACATAAGTGATATCCCTCAGTTCACCCACACATCAATTGGGATGTTTCCCATGATAAAATGTTTCCCACACCATTGTTAGAAAAAGGAACATTGGTTCCTATCTGTGAGGTGTTTCTTTTTAGTCATTGAGGTGGAAGCATCCTCCCCACCCAGAATTGAAGGGGCTGTTTTCCTTGGCTCTGCAAAGGTGGTTGTACTTTTGAGTTTGAGTTTCTGGGCCTTACTATCTATTGTACTTTCATTTTGAATCAAGTGCTATCTTAGGGGCTGTCTGCATGGGAAAAATGGCCTGTGTTCTCCCTGGCTTTGTATCATCTTGTTTGGACAACACAGGTCATTAGCCTTTGGTCAGGATCAGGCCCTGATCCAGCAGACTGGACATGGATCCAATGGATCCAGACCAATCTCAGGGCAAAGGGGCAAACCCCAGCAGAACAGATAGCCCATTGCACCCTTATCTTACTCAGCCATTGCTGTTAGTGAGAAGCCCCCCCCCAATCACCACATCTGATGTCGAAACGGGGTGCCAGGTTGCAGCCACATGGGCAGCCACTCCATTTACCCATCAGACACAGCAATGGGGGGGGGGGGGGCTTGGCCCATGCTGTCCTGGCCCATCTGCTAAGAGTGTAAGTTTGTAATTATAATATTTATTTTGTGGCTATTTTTCCACTAGAGGACCTGGGGTGACCTAGGGGGGATGCAGACGAGGGCGTCCAAGACGCCCTGGTCTGCAGCGCCGCGGGGCCAAGGCAGCCTCACCGTGGCGCTTCCCCGCCGAATCTAAAAGGAGTGCCAAATTGGCGCTCCTTTTAGATTTAAGGAAAAGTGCGCCCCAAAAGCGGCGGGCGCACTTTCCCTGACTCAAACGCTGCGGCGAGTGCGGTCGCCGCGGCGTGAGGTCAACTCGGAAGTGCCGGCCATGCAGATGGCCGGAGCTTCCAGGGGCGACCTCAGGAAGAGGAAGGGGCGCCGAACGTGTGGCTGCCCCTCCTCTTCCGGGCCCGGAAGACGACCCAATTAGTCGTCTGCCGAGGCCCCTATTGACAGAGATTAAAACATAATATAACAAAAAAAATCACTTATAATAATAAAAATTATTGAATAAACTATCATATTTATATATTAAAATGCACTGAGGTAAAAACAATGTTAAAACATCAAAAACAAAACATCAAAAATAAAATAAAATAAGAAAAGACAAAAAGTACAGAAAAAAACCCACCTTCTGCAGAATATAGCAAAGGACCAAAAGTCTGTCAAAATAAAAGGGCATTAGTCTACATTTAAGGAAAGACACACAGTTCTCTGAACATTTGTAGGCAGAGATGACATTTGGTGGGAAGACAACATGGTCCAAATTTGTGACTTCCCCCTCTCAGGTGCTTTTTCTAAAGAATGATATTTGGTCCCTTTTAGAATAACATACTTTGCTCCTGATTGTGAACTTTGAATCTGCAGCTTTGTGACTTGCATATAATTGCAGTGTGTCAGTTGGGAGGAATTCCTTGAGCCCAGGAAAAGGGGTCAGAAGACAAGGAGATAGTATGTAGTCAAGAGCTACACTGTGGTTTTGAACATTACAAAATCTGAAGGTTAATTACATTCCTTTCCACACACTAGTGTGAGAGCTACGAGTCACAGCAGTCTCATCTGAAATTCCCAAGAATGAATGCACCAACCTATGTATCCAGATTAGCAACTTCCCCCCATATAGTTTTTGCAAAAATAAAGGAAGAAAACCTCCAAAATACTACAGGAAAATAATCAACATGTTCTATACTTCTGAAATGAGGTCTCTCCAGTAGGATTTTATAG
Organism: Phrynosoma blainvillii; assembly: GCA_026167975.1. Taxonomy (NCBI): domain Eukaryota; kingdom Metazoa; phylum Chordata; class Lepidosauria; order Squamata; family Phrynosomatidae; genus Phrynosoma; species Phrynosoma blainvillii. Next base: position 61,180,188 of record JANUYF010000004.1, read on the forward strand.
AATCAGTCCTCCTTTACATGTGTATATAATAAAAGAGCCATCAAAATAACGAACCAGTGGTTCATAAAGATATTAGTTTGGATATAATACATTTGTCAAATTTAATCCTTGTGGTTCCATGATCTCATTTCATCAATGACACCAGTAGGCATGAAGTTCATTCACTTATAAAAGAATATTCATCCAGGAGCATTTGAAATGATAATGCAGACTACAACATAAGTTGTAATGAAACCCTGGAAGATGACAGGCAGGAAGAAATAATTTGGTTATTTCAAATTTTATTGTGTTGCCCAAGGATAGAACCTAACAGCTCTTGACTCATTTTAATTATTCATTCACATACAAAATCATTTGCTGCTGTCAGCAACCTGTGTCTACCATGCCAGAGTTATATATAGATTTAAATAAGTTAAACTTATTAAGAGAGAAAATAAGAAAAAATAATTATCATTTGATGTCAGTATTACAAATACAACCTTATTTTTATTTATTTATTTATTTATTTAAAAATTAAATCAGTGGCATTTTAAGCAGGATATGTCAGATTACTTGTGTCATAAGATGCATGATGAAAACATCAGATTATACTTCTCGGCTATGTACTTATTAATTTATGGTTTCCTAAATGAAATTTAATACGCTAGCTTCAATTCTGAAAATACTTAAAGTTTTTGAAACAGGAATTTTTAATACTATGCACCATGCCTTCATTTGCATGGAAACATGGGAAAAAAGAGTACTCAACACATTATCTACCCACTTACCCAACTACCACCTGAATATGGTATGAAACTGCTGAGAGATCACAAAAGCTAGATTCAGCCCCTGTCATAGATGCTACGTCCCCTCATGTGGACAAGTTCTACATTTGTACATTAGTGTACACACAGAGGTCCTTTTGATGCCTTGAATTTGTGGGCTTTGGGGACAAGAATGCTGAGAATATACAGTAGTTGAGAAGGAAGGGCTATTCAGTGAAGCCTTGCACTCTTTCAGTGCTTGGGTTGGTCAAGTGAACTCTTGATAGAAAAGGCTTTGCCATGTTTTAACAAGGTCTAAGCCTTATCAATGGGCATACCAAAGTTTGACATTTTTCATTCTGTTGTGTTCTAAAGAAACCTAACTAAAAAATGACTAAGAACATTTTACACTTTTGGAGGAAGTGTAAAAAAATTTACACTTCCTCCAAAAACTATCTCTGCAGCCGATCATAAGTCATGCTTTAATGTTGTTTTTAATATTTATTTGGAACACAGATCACGCTGTCAAACATTTTGCATCTGTTTTAGGGTCAGGAGACCTGTGACAAATGAAACTTGCTAAGATTAAGCACCAGAATCCTGTATAATCATTACATACTCCATAGCACTGTAACTACAGAGCTACCAAGTGGATTCTGGACACACTCCCCCAAACCTCACTTACCTGTAAGCAGTCCATTCCCCTGTTAATTGAAAAGTATCTGCCTGACATTTCCACCCCTCCCATGAGCAATCGCTGGCATGGCAGGCAGAAAAAAAAGATCCCTGTTGCAAATTCCCTCTAGCATCAGAGGTTGCTTGCATGATCAGGGGGTGAGAAAATCAGGCAGCTGCTTCTCAGTCGACAGAGGAACAAAGCCCCATTGAACCCAGCAGCTGCTTACCAGTAAGTGAAGTTTGGGGGACTTTCATAGCTCCCAAATAGCCCCTAAACTAGGGGCTATGTAGAAGTCATGAATACATAGATGTTGTGAATGTTTACCTGTAGGTTACATATTCATAACTGCCCAACAAGATTCTGGCTCAGGTATACTGTCAACATACCACAAACACACACACAAATATGCAAACTAGAACAGGTTATGCCTCTCCAAAATTATCCCTCTCTTTTTTTAAAAAATCATAAATCCCATCAATGACTTTATGAAAGTCTATAATACTTGAATTTATCTGCTTTCATGGTTTGATTATTATGATCTAGTGTGGTCTTTAATGCTGATACATTTACTATCCTTACTTATTTTTCAATATTTGCGTTGGTGCTATTTGTCTGAAGTACCTATTCTTGGGTTGCAGATATATGCCCTTCAATTCCTTTCTTCAAAGTCCCATTCTGTAACTATTTCCAGATACTGCCCTTATCAGTGGATAGTCAGCTTTCATTTCTCCAGTGTTGAGTACAATCTCTCTGTGTACATAAATTGGCATTTTCTCTTTGCTTTCTTCAGTATACTCATTTAAGAATCATTTCTCTTCTTCAACAGTTTCTTTCACTTATGACAATCGCTGGACAATATTATGTGGTAAATACAACAAATCAATACTACTTTAAGGATGTAAATCATGATTTGTTGTCATAATTCTCTGAATTTTTTTATTTCTATCTATTGAATGTAGTTCTGTCTGAATCCAGTCAACAATTCCAGCACTATATCAGATAAATAACATGATTCATGAGTTTATAGCCTGGATCATATTTCTATCAATAAACTTTGATTTTAAGACTTTGTGTATTCCTCTTATATACACAGTGTTTGTATTATCTTTGCTTCTCTTATGCTGAAAATATTCAGCTTGCAATATTCTAAAATTCCATCCAGAAGTTTCTGGGGATATTTCCATTCAGGAACTTTATTCCTTCTTATTGAAAAACTTTACCTCTATTCTTGGATAGTATAGTCACTATAGTGCATTTGTCAACTCCAAATTGCACAGAGATCTCTTAACTAAGGGGGGTTGCAGACTGCCAGAAATAGTGCAAATTGAGTCCACTTTTAGGGTTAGGGTTTGGGTTAGTACTAGGGAATCATGGGAATTGTTTTTTTTTCTGAGACATTGAGCCTTCTCTGTCAGAGAGCTCTGGTGCCACAATAAACTACAGTTCCCATGATTCCCTAACCCTAACCCTAATCCTAAAAGTGGACTCAATTTGCACTATTTCTGGCAGTCTGCAACTCCCCCTAAATATTCTTACTGTATTCATTAAGGATTTGATTTCTTTTGAGGACTTTCCACATAGTTTTAAATAATTCATAGAAAATAAATTAATATTGTTCTAGCTGGTTTAAAAATTTCATATCATTGATTTGTTTCATAGCCCTGATTTGTTTTCATCATAGCACTACCTTTCTCTGGCAGTGACATTGTGTGTGCCCATGAGTTGCATCTCCCGAGTCAGGATTTTGTTGAAGAGTCAGAATGAAAAATCCCCATTGAATATGGTGCAAGCCCCCCCAACAAATACCATATTGGATAGGTTGTTGATTAGGGCAAAGACTGTATCAAATGTCCTGGACATCAAATGAAAAGTGGAGTTCAGTATCATTTAAGTGAGTCACTGTGAAGCTATTGCAAGAGCAAAGATAGAAGAAGAAATGGACAGCAGAAGAAAATATAGAAAAAGAAGAAAATGATAAGAACTAGTACATTCCTGGAAAGAAGTCTTGTTCAGTAGGGCTCCAATGCAAAAGTGTGAAGAAGAAATCATTACTCTTCAAAGGAACTTCACAAGTTACCTGTTTTTGTCCTCCTTCCAGAATAAACTCTAGTTCTTTCAGGCAATATTGGTGTGTGTGCGTAGGATATATAATTCCTAAATTAGGAAATGGAAACAGATATAGCAATTTGCAAAAGTTAATCCATTGTCTTTGGGCCTGATGACAGAACATCTTTCTCTCTCTCTTCACCTTACAGGGTTGCTTTGTAGCCATCTCAACCTTCCAGTTAGGTACAGCAACCCTTGAACAAGGAACTTGTGCTGAGAGCTTTCAGAAAAAAGGGTAAGAAGAAATGGGAAATAATTTTTGTTACTTTAAAATGCATTGTTCATCTTGTTGTTAATTGCCATCAAGTTGACTTTTACTTATGATGACCTCAAAGCATTAATGCTATTTCTAGTGAGTCAGATCTTTTTATGATGTCTCCAAAGTATGACAGTCTCAGTTTAGTCTTCTTGGCTTCTAGGGAGAGTTCAGGCTTCATTTGCTCTATGACCCATTTATTGCTTTTTTTGGCAGTCCTGAGTATCTGCGTCACATTTCAAATGAGTTGATTCTTCTCCTGTCAGCTTTCTTCACTGTCCAGTTTTCACAAACATACATAAAAACTGGAAATACAATGGCATGGACAATCCAGACTTTAATATTCAGTGATATAGCTGTACACTTGGGAATCTTGTCTAGTTCCTTCATAGCTATCCTTCCTAGTCCTAGTCTTATTCTGATTCAATCTCAAGTTTTGATTAATGATTGAGTCATGGTATAGGATTTCTTTCACTATCTCAATGTCTTCATTGTCTACTTTAAAGTTATGTACGTCATCTCTGATCATCATCATTTTTAAAAATGTTCAGCTGTAAACCTGCCTTTACACTTTCATCTTGGACTTTCTTCAGTAATCATTCCAAGCCTTTGTTATTATCTGCTACTAGTATGGTGACATTTGCATACCTTAAATTGTTGACATTCTTCCCCCATTTTTCATGCCTCCTTCCTCAGAGTCTAATCCAAACTTGGGTATGATATGTTCAGTATACAAGTTAAGCAGATGGGGTCATAAAATACAGTCTTGCCTGACCCTCTTGCCAATTGGAAACCATTTATTCCTTTACATTCTGCCCTGACATTGGCCTTGTGTCCTGAATATAGGTTACAGATTAGGATAGTCAAATGTTGTAGTACCCCCATTTCTTTAAAAGTGATCTGTATCTTTTCATGATTTATACACTCAAAACCTTTGCCATAATCTATCAAGCATGGGATGATTTTCTAATGAAATTCTTTGGTGAACTCCATTATCCAATGTATTTTTGCAATACGATCCCTTGTGCCTCTTCCTTTCCTGAACTCAGTTCAGATATCTAGCATTTCTCACTCAATATATGATTAAATTCTTTGTTATAGAATTTTGAGCATCACTTTGCTTGCATGGGAAATTAATACAATAATCCTTTGATTACTGCAATTCCAGAAGTCCCCTTTATTGTGGACTGGAATGTATATTGAGGATTTCCAGTCTATGCCCCATTCTTTTGTTTTCCATATTTGTTTACTGATTTTAGTTAGAATTTTGGTGGATTCTGTCTCTGTAGCTTGAAACAGTATGCCATCTGTTCTTGATTATTGATTTCTCCTAGGTGCTTTGGATGCAGCTTCCACTTCACTTTGTAAAATTGTGGCTGTTGAGACAGTGTCCCAGGGAAAATGTTCAATGTGGTTTGATACAGAAGTGACCAGGCATGAAAGGGTCACAAGCAGCCATGATGACTAAGCACTTTCCACCAGGTGCTGAGTCAGGGGAAGTGACATTAGCTGATGGTCACCAGGTGCTGTAAAGCACAGAAAAGGCTGCAAAACTGTCAAGTCACCCTGGATGAGTGACAGGTGTCAGGAAGAAGAGACAAGGCCAAAAGGCCACATGGAGCCCTGGGTATATAAGGGAGTTGCCTCAGCACACCTGTGTAGTTGTGGTTGTTGATGGTTGTTGGGAGTTGTTGCTGTGTCGGTGGATTGTTATGTGTATATAGCCTTGTACATAGAGGAACCAAGATTAAGGCCTCATCTGAGAGACACCTATTTGTAGATTCTCTTTACCCTTTCTGGAAGGGGAGAGGTGCTTCTCCAGTTCACAAGCTACTGCCTGCATCTGAGAAGGTGGTGACCCTGGTGCTACATGTTGACGTGGATCATCACGTGCTGCATAACCATGCCAACAGTGGCTTCATCTTCAAATGGTTCTTCTTTGAATGTATCTACCATCCTTTCATCTCTTTTATATAGTTCTTTAGTGTATTCTTTCCGTCCTCTCTTTACTTCATTTTGGTCATTTAGTGTTTTCCTCTGCTGGCCATAGAGCATCCCCACTCTTGGTTTAAATTTCTTTTTGATTTCTCAGATCTTAAAGAAGAAGTTTCTTTTTCTACCTTTTTAATTGTCATCTCCTGCTTCTCTGCATTGATTGCCATAGCAATTGTCTTTGTCCCTGCACACAAGCTGTTGAACAGATGCATTTAAGGTTCCAATCCTATTTCTGTTACCTTCTGATTTTGTTTCTTCTCTGTTCTCAACTGCTTGAAGAGTTTCATCAGTGAAGCTTTTCTTTTGTTCTGATTGCAGATATTGTGTTTTTGTATTTTGCCCTCACAATGTCCTTAGCTTCAATTCAAAGCTCTTGTGGCTCCTGGAGAATTAGGTTTAATATTGCAAATCTCTCTCTCCCCCCCCCCCTTTTCCCTTTATATTTAAATTCTAAAGGGATGCTCTTCAGATTGTATTTTGGCATGATGTCTGATTTAGTATTCTTTAATTTTTGGATTGGTCCAGTGGAGACAAATCAGGCCCATGGATGACAGGTACTGATTGAAGCAGAGAAAGTAGGTGAGTATTCAGAGCATCTTATCTACTATACATGATTAAAATGTCTCCTGTGTTCAACAATGATTACAAAAGACAGCAGATACCATCTTGAGAAATTAAGTGGCCTGAAGCAGCACCACCTAAACATGAATGGGGGAGGGGGAGAGGTTTCAGTGGAGAGATAGCACAGCACCACCACCACCCCGTGTCCTTAGTATCTAACCTCTTCTGACCTATTGTTCTCCAAGTCTGTGGATGGAATGTAAAAAGGGAATGGGTTCTGCAAATAGCAATGTTTAAACTGGATGTTAGGAATAAATGTTTAATTGTTTAGTTGTAGAATAGTGGAATACTTTACTTAAGAGTTCATGGTAAAAAGCTCAGTCAATAAGGACCTTAAAAGAGAATCAGACATGCATGCTGAATTAATCTGAATGGAAGGCAAAAGTTTAAGAGAGGAAGACTGCCAGGGCTCTTGTGATCACTTCAGGCTTTATATATTGTGACATCTATCATTGGAAATATCAGTGTATATTGCTTTGACTAAGATGGGCTTAGTTAGAATTTATACAGGTTGAATATCCCTTATCTGAAATGGCTAGGACTCTAAGAATTATTTATTTATTTATTTATTTATTTGGATTTTGAATACCTGCATTCGCATATAGATAATGAGATACAATGAGGTTGGAGAGAGACTGGGAATCTGTGAAATGGTGGGAGGCATGGATTCTTGTAATTTCACAGATTCTCATGTCTCTCTTCAGCCACATCTTCTCCAGTTTCACAAATACAGTATAGGTTATGTTACTTGTGTTGTAGCACAAAAATGTTTTAGATTTTGGACTACTTCAGATTTCAGAATTCCATATAAGGGATACTCAATCTGTATATCCAAAAATGATTAATAGAAAGCCAGTGTGATGTAGTAGTCTGAATGTTAGACTAGGACTCTGGGAAACAAGGTTTTAAATATCCAATCAGGAACAGAAACAAACTAGATGACCTTGGGCAAGTCACACTCAATCATAGAGGAAAGCAATGGCAAACCTCTTCTAAATAAATTTCACCAAGAAAAAACCAAAATAATTGATCCAGATCCAATGGATGTAACTTGGGCTTATACTTGTCCAGTAATAAAGGATACTGTTCAATTTCTACAACCCAAGGATGTACACAGGATTCTTGGAAAGGTGAGAGTCACCAAATGCGTGGTAGATCCTTGCTTTTACTGGCTTTTTAGAAAATCTAAACGGGAATTGGCCAAGTGTGATCAAGAGGGAATGGCCAATGCCTCTCTAAAAACACAGCAGAGTTCCAACTTGCCAGAAGGACACTACATAAAACCATCATTTAAGAAAGCCCTCCTCATTTCCAACCATTCTGGATAATTATTGACCAGTCTCTAACATTCCATCTATGGGCAATGTTCTAGATCATGTGGTGGCCTCCTAGGTCTGGGTGGTTTTTTTGTGGGGTTTTTTTTATCAGTTGGATTATCTAAATCTGTTTCAGTCTGATTTCAGGCCTGGCTGTTGTAGTTGTTCACTGCCCTCAGATTGGTTTCAACTCATGGCGACCCTGTGGATGAGACATCTCCAAGACTCCCTAACCTCCACTGCTTTGCTCATTTCCTGCAAATTCACACCTATGATCTCCCTAATAGTGCCCATTCATCTAGCATGTGGTGTCCTCTCTTGCTGTTTACCTCCACCTTTCCTAGCATTATTATCTTTTCTAATGAGTCCTCCCTTCTCATGATGTGGCCAAAGTTTGACAACCTCAGTTTTATCATCTTGGCTTCCAGGGAGATTTCTGGCTTGATCTGTTCTAGGACCCTTTTCTTTGTCTTTGTTGCTGTCCATGGAATCCTTAGTACTTTTCTGCAGCACCACATCTCAAATGAATAGATTTTATTCCTATCCATTTTTTTAACTGTCCAGCTCTCACATCCATACATGGTGAAGGGGAATTTAATGGCTTGGATGATTCCAACTTTTATTCTCAGTTGCATATCTTTGCACTTTAGGCAGTGGTGTCCTGCACCAGGGTGTCACCCAGTCCAGGGGGCAAGCCTTCAGGCGTGGGGCTTCAGGGTGTGGGACCAAAAGAACTCACACTCACCTCCCTGCCTGGCATGGCTTTACATGCGTGTAAAGCCATGCTGAGCAAGGAGGGAGGGAGAGACTCAGGACACCCCTTCCTCATTGCCTGGCACTGCTTTACATACATGTAAATCCATGCAGAGCAGGGAGGAAGGGATGACATGGGCCTTTCCTTCCCTGCTGCGTGCTATGGGGTGTCAGCAGGTATCCCTTCTGGGGTGTCACCCAGTGTGGTCCACCCCCACCCTCACCCCCATGACACTACTGACTTTGGGATCTTTTCTTGTTCTTTTATAGCTGTCCTTCATAGCAGGCCTGGCTATGGGACAGATATGGCTTTGGTAGATGACGTGTGCCAGAAACTAGTTGGTGAAGCATGTCTCTGTTGGTTCTGTTGGACCTCTTGTTGACTTTAAATAACATTTGCCATGGTATCCTTCTGGGATATCCTTATGGGAATGTGCCTTGAGGGCACTATTTTACAGTGGCTTTGTCCTTGCTGAAGGGATGAACTCAGAAGGTGGTGCTGTGGGATTCCTGTTTGAACCCCTGACCATTGATTGCAGGGCTCAATTCACTATTTAACAAAATAGCACTATGCTATTTAATATCGACATATCCACAAATTCTGCACCTGAGGATTCAACCAGCCACAGCTTGAAAATATTTGTTTTTTTAAAAAAACCTCCAAAAAAACAAATTTTCATTTTGCCATTTTATATATGGGCACCTTTTTACTATGCCATTGCATATAATGGGACTTTAGCATCCACGGATTTTGTCGAGGTTTCCTTAAACCAAATCCCAGCAGATACCAAGAGACCACTGTACATAAAACCAGTTGGAAGAGACCACAAGGGCCATCCTGCCATGCAGGAACTCAAAATCAAAATCAAAGCAGTCCCATCCAGCCTCTGTTTAAAGACCTCCAAAGAAGGGGACTCCACCACATTCTGAGAGAGTGCGTTCTATTGTCGAACAGCTCTCACTTTCAGGAAGTTCCTCCTAATAATGATACATCCTAGCTGGATTGCTGCAACATGCTGTATGTAAGACTGCCTTTGAAAAGTGCTCAGAAACATCAGCTGGTCCAAAACACTTCAGCCAGATTGCTAACTGGGACTGGCTACAGGGAGTACATAACTCCCTTGTTGTGGCAGCTCCATTGGTTGCTGGTTCCCCCCCCCCCCCCCCAGTATAATTCAAAGTACCTGTTTTTGACGTATAAAGGCCATATGGTCCTGGTCCAGGTTATTTTTTAAAATATATTTTATTATGTTTTAATACAATCCACTTAAAACATCAGCATTTGCATATACAATTAAATATGATGGAGAATTTCCCTTATCCCTCTTTCCTTTTCCATTTTTCCATATTCTCATCTCCCCTCAACCTCTTCAACACACCCTATTCCCACTTTCTTACATCCATTCCCACTTTCACTCTCTTTCCCTTCCTATCTCCCATTCATCATTATCATGTTACTCTTACCTTCTATACACTTCCTCATACCATCTCCACTTTCAACCTTTCCCCTTTTACTCTTCTCCTCACTATTGAACTTCACCGCCTATACAGTAGGCTCTCCATTCTCATGGGGGATCCATCCTGGACCCTCCTCCCCTGCAAAAATGGAGACTCGCCAATATTCAAGTCCCATAGGCTTGAATGGGTCATGCCCCATTGATTTTAACGGAGGTTGCCCCTCTGTGAATATTCAAAATTGCGGACCTCAAGTTTGTGAGAACAGAGGGGGACTGTAATTCCATATTATCTTTGTATTCCTCTCATCAAACACCTCAACTTCCACCACCCTTGCTTGATATAACTAGTTGTGACTTTTTTACTTCTCTTAACATTTATAAATTCTAACAATAAAACTTATACTATTATTGTTGTTGTTGTTGTACTTAATCACTTAATTGGATTTTGGATAATATTCCCAGGCGATTCTTCTTTAACTTGATAACAAATCAACCATTCTAAGTAATAATTCTAACATAACTGAAACCTAATTTGATTCTTCTACGCTAACAACAAATTGCTCCCCAATGTTCCTGTATAAACATCATTACTAATTTCCAATCCCCATTGAAATCCTCCATTGAGTTATCATTAATCATATATGATAATTTGTCTGCTTCCATAATGTCATATAATTTTAACATCCTTTCCTTTATTTCTGGGGGACTTCTGGATTTCCATTTTTGTGCACATATAGTTCTGGCAATTGTGGTCATATAGAATGAAATTTTACTATACGTATTTTCCGGCGTATAAGACGACCCCCCCCCATTTTCCCAGTCAAAATACAGAGTTTTAGCACCTCTGTCCTCATTATCCTTATATCCGGCGTATAAGACGACCCCCCCCCACGTTAGCCACAGATTTTGCAGGTAAAAAAGTAGTCTTATACGCAGGAAAATAAGGTACTTTCTTCTAGTTCTCCCTCAAACATTCCCACAATAAATATTCTGGTTTCATCTCCAAATTAATATTAAGTATCTCATTATTTGGATACCCGAGTTCCAATAACTTTTAGCTGTTTTGCAAGTCCACCAACAATGCTTCCCCATGTTTCCAACACAAATTATCCACTTTTTGTATATTTTGGCTATTTTAATTAGCATGAGATGCCATCTAAAATACATCTTATACCAATTTTCTTTTAAACTTTGGTCTGGAGTATATTTTAGTCCCATTGATCTAATTGTATCGCATGACCCACATCCTTGGCCCAGTTGATCATTATTTCCTTAATAACCTCCTCCTCTGTTTCCCATCTAAGCAGTCTTCATAAAGACTGCTTAGCAGTCTTCATAAAGTCATAAAGACTAAGCAGTCTTCATAAAGTCTTCATAAAGTCTTCCAATCAACCCTTTTTAAATTTTGTCTTCCCTTAAAATATTTTCCAATTCTGATTTTTTATCTCTCTTCCCAAAATGTTTGATATCCGTTCTTGCTCTCTCATATAACTGTCTATAATCAAACCATCTTAAGTTAGACCTTTCTATAGTTAACTCCTCTTGTGATTTAATTTCATATTCTCTTCCTTGTTCCACAATAATATCTTGTTCCTTCTTTTCTATAGAGAACTTCTTGAGGAGAAGCTCTCTATAGAGCTTCTTGGTAACCAAGATGGGCTTCTCCTCAAGGAGCTCTCTATAGAAAAGAAGGAACAAGATATTATTGTGGAACAAGGAAGACAATATAAAATTGAATCACAAGAGGAGTTAACTATAGAAAGGTCTAATTTAAGATGGTTTGATTATAGACAGTTATATGAGAGAGCAAGAATGGATTATATATATCTTTTCCAAATATTTAATAAGGGTTTTAATAATTATATATTATTATAATTATAATACATATATTATTACCATCCCTCTGCAGAGCTGATACAGTGGTTGCTTACTAATTGATTGGACCTTTCTTTATCATATATTAGATATGCATGGAACTCAAATTTCAGTCCCTCTCCCTTTAACTCTAGCAATCTCTTATCTTTTATTAATATCCATTCTTTCGTCCAGAATAGACAACATGCTTCATAGTATAGTTTAAGGTTTGGTACAGTCAATCCCCCTCTTTCTTTTGAATCTTGTAATACTTTAAACCTAATCCTAACTCTTTTGCCCTGCCAAATAAATTTCTTTATATCCCTTTGCCAAATTTTTATAACCTTGTCTGAAATCATCATCAATATCATTTGAAACAAATATATATATATATATATATATATATATATATATATATATATATATATATATATATATATATTGTAAGATTACCATTTTAATAGCTGCTATTCTACCCAAGAATGATAGCTGATTTTTTTGCCAGTTCAATAGGTCTTCTTAAATCTCCTTCCAGGTTTGGCCAAGTGATTAAGTTTACTTGCAGAAAGTGCTTCCTTGGGTAGTTCTTGTTGCTTTTCGCATTATTTCTTCACTCCTGTTAAAAGAAAAGTGGCAGCAATGCTAATGTGGTGCCTGGGAAAGCTACAACTTGCTGCAGACATGGCTTGCCCTGCACTTCCTCAATCCCAATCAGGTATCTTGCTGGACCTCTGTTTTCTTTACCTCCTTGGATGGTTGTATAGAGCAGTTCCAAGATCTCTAGGGAGTGAGTTGTGGGTCCCTCTGCCTCCCCTTTATGGGGGGGGGGGGCGAAAGAAGATCACCTCCTTTAACATCCCCAAAAGAGGACTAGTCCCATGGCAAGCTGCCCCATCCAGGAGCTACTCTAGATGGTGACCATTCCACCATTCTTTGAAGGACCATATCTTCCATCTATGTTTTAAGATCTTCTGGAGAGGACCTTCTCTCTGTCCCACCACCCACACAGGTACACCCAGTGGAAATATGGGAAAAGACCTCCTCGGTGGTTGCCTCCAGGCTCTGGAACTCCCTTCCCAAAGGGGTTATACTGGCACCCTTCTACTCTCATTCCATAAAAGCTGAAGATTTTTCTGTTTCAACAGGCCTTTTGAGGACTGATTGTTTTGGCAAGATAAGCCTCATATAGTAATTTGTTATTTTTGTTGTGCTGTTGTACTTTTTATGGCTTAGGTTTTTAACTAATTTAATTTGTTAATAGTTTAATTACTTTTTAACTTTTCTATGTTGTTAATTTTTTAACTATAGCTGCAGCTCCACTGCAGAAATGAGGCAGCTTGACACCACTTTAACTTCCATGGCTCAATGCTATGGAATCTTGGGATTTGTAGTTAGTTGTGGCACCTGAGCTCTCTGACAAAGAAGGCTCAATTTCTAGTCACAATACTACAAATCCAAGAATTCCATAGAATTGATTCATGTCAGTTAAAGTGGTATTTGTTGTTAACTGCCTTCGGGTTGATCTTGACTCATGGCAACCCTATGGATGAGACATCTCCAAGATCCTCTGTCTTCTACTGCTCTGCATAATTCCTGCAACCCCTTAATTCCTGTGACCTCCTTAATAGAGTCCATCCATCTAGCATGTGGCCTTCTTCTCTTCCTACTTCCCTCCACCTTTCTCAGCATCATTGTTTTTTCCAAAGAGTCCTCCCTTCTCATGATGTGTCCAAAGTACGACAGCCTCAGTTTGGTCATCTTGGCTTCCAGGGAGGTTTCTGGCTTGATCTGCTCTAGGACCCATTTGTTTGTCCTTTTGGCTGTCCATGGGATCCTTGGCACTCCATGGGATCCTCAGCACTCTTCTCCACATCTCAAATGAGTTGATTTTCTTCCTATCATCTTTCTTAACTGTCCAGCTCTCACATTCATACATGATAATAGGAAATACAGTGGCTTGTATGATTCTAACTTTTGTTAGAAGTGGTGTTAAACTGCATTATTTCTGCAGTGCAGATACAGGCTATGTTAAAAGTTGGGGAATAGGTGAGTTATAAATAATTGTCATAATAATGACTATGACAGTGATAGAATAGGGTTGCCAGAAGTCAGAGTTGATGTGAAAGCACATAATTACAACAGAAACAAAGTTAACTCTATGTGTGTATTCAATCATACCAACACCATAATTTTGTGCTATGTGAAGGAGTCTTGGATTCATGAGATCTATTCTCTCCAGGCCTCCTTTGGAGTGGCTGTAATGAGTAATGAGGAAACTGGAAGCATCTGCCTCCCTGAACTACTCTTTGCCAGTTCAGTCAAAACCAAGACAAAGTGTGGTGGTTTGTTGTTGTTGTTTTTTTACTGTACTTTCCTTGAACAAGCCAATTACATGTTAAGGAAAAAGCAACATGGGATATACAGTAATAGAAATAAAAATATGTATGTGAATGTCAAAGTGACTAAGCAGGAGCAATCAGGAAGATACACAGGTGAAAAAGATAATATAATTAAGAAGCCTTGAGAGCCAAGGACAAAGTTATAGAAGGTATATTGAGAACACCTGTGATAGATTGCAAACACCTGAGACTCATTAAGTGGTCAAGGTAAAGTGATGAAACACTTGGGTTGGTCTTAGGTATGGGATGATCTATGTGGACCAATCAAGATGTATGTACACACCCACTGGGTGGAAACTGACTGGTGGGTGGTGTCTAACAATGGCTATAAATTGCAATGTTTGCTAATGTATATTGTGGAGTTGTTTGGAGATATTGTGATTTGTAGGGCATATAGTATTTATATATAGTAGAATAAAGTAGATCTTTTATATAAGACTACTGAGTTGTCTGGTGTCTTGAGGGAAGATACAAGAGCCAGAAGAATCCTGGAGAAGTTTGGAGACATCTCAGGAAGAAGGGTGAGAAGGCTTGGAGAGTTTGTCAGGGTCTTCAGCCTATTCTCTGAAACTCTGCTGCTTGGGAAAGAAGCATCAACCACTGATCAAAGCTGGTCAGCTCTGCTGCATAACAAGGTGGTGAGTTAGAGCCAGAGGTGAAGAGCTACAACTCCCATCATCCCTGACATTACAATCTTTATTTTCTGATACTCCTCCCACCAGATGGAAAAAAATTACAGATAAAAGTAATTGTAGAGGGGGAGAGGGTGCAAGATTCCGGCATGTACTACTAGACTGTAGTTTACTGTAACATTTAAGCCTAGACTGTGCATCTGTGATTTGATGGTGTGGAACATCAAATTGTATAGTATAAAATTTCTTTAAATATGCATGAACAAATAGAGCATGGGTAGGCAACCTTTCCCCTTTAGGGGCTGAGGAACTTCAGCTCCCAGAAGCCTCAGCCATGTTGGCCAATAGTCCCATGTTGGCCAATAGTCCCATGTTGGCCAATAGCTCCTGGGATTCTGGGAGCTGATGTCCCTCAGCCCTTAAAGGGGAAAGGTTGCCTACCCCTGAAATAGAGTCTTAACGGCACTTGGAGAAATGGGGAAAAGTAAGGATTTAAAGTTTGAAATTTACATTGTTACAATCTGAAAGAAAACATCTATAAGATGGTATTTAATGCCAGAGAGGTTGTCAAAGATGTTTAAAAATGGTATATATAATGATATTTAATGTATATAATGGTATTTAATGCCTCAAATACGATAGATCATGGCATCCTCTTGGATCATCTGAGTGGATTAGGAATTGGAGGCACTGTGCTCCAGTGATTCTGTTTCTTCCTTCTTCTGTCATTTTGGACAGCCAAAAGGACAAACAAATGGGTCCTAGAGCAGATCAATCCTTCCAGAATCCAGTGATTCTGTTCCTTCCAGAGGGTGCTGCTCAGCGACAGTTCCTCCGGTAAAAAGGAGCTCACCTGCGGTGTCCCTCAAGGCGCCATTCTGTCCCCAATGCTGTTTAGCATCTATATGAAGCCGCTGGGTGAGATCATTCAGAGTCATGGAGCTGGGTGTTATCAGACTCCCGATGGCATCTCTCCTCTCAATGAATGTCTCAAGGCAGTAATGGGCTGGATGAGGAAAAACAGATTGAGAGTGAATCCAGACAAAATGGAGGTGCCCCGAAACCAGGAATTGGATTGCAACCTCCAGTCCTGGACAGGGTCACGCTCTCTGTAAAGGACTGTGTTCATAGTCTGGGGGTGTTCCTTGACTCGTCGCTCCTGAAGACTAATCAGGTAAATGCGATGGTCAGGAGTGCCTGTTTTCGGCTGATACGCCAGCTGTGCCCTTTTCTGGAAGAAAGGGATCTTGAGTCTGTGGTGCATCCGCTGGTAACCTCCTGCCTGCATTTCTGTAATGTGCTCTACATGGGGCTACCCTCGTGTTTGGTCTGGAAACTTCAGTTAGTACAAAACATGGCACCAGAGTGGTCTCTGGAACATCTAGGAGGAAACATATTACTCCAGTATTAAAGTCCCTCCACTGGCTGCCTATTAGTTTCTGGGCCCAGTATAAGATGTTGGTTATTACTTTTAAAGCCCTAAATGGCTTGGGTCCAACCTATCTTCAGGACCGCCTCCTCCCATATAATCCTCCCTGCAAACTCCGGTCCTCTGGGAGGAACTTGCTCCAGCCATTAAAATCTAAGCTGTCTGCAACCTCCCAGAGGGCATTCTCGGTAATAGCCCCCAGATTATGGAACAGCCTGCCGGATGAGATCCATCAGATTACAACTCTAAACAGCTTTAAAAAGGCTGTTAAGACGGATCTCTTCCAGCAGGCCTTTCCAGAATAGACTTCCCGGCCTCAGGAACTCCCCTATTCTGCCCTTTCCCATCTTGGATCCTGCTGCTACTCTGTTTCCTCTATTTCATTATTGATGTATTGTAGTGTATGTTATTTGTATTGTATGTCATTTTAATCTATATGTTTTAACTAGTGTTTGGTTTAATACTTTTTTAAGGGGGGTGATTATTCGGTTTTTCTGGTTTTACATTGTAAGTAATTTTAATTGTTGTTAGCTGCCTCGATTGTTGACAGAGGGTCAGGGTATGAATAAATTTTGTTGTTGTTGTTGTTGTTGTTGTTGGAAATGTGTCCAAAAGACAAGGGACCTTTTTCATATGTGGTGGACTTGAGAAAAAGATCAGAAATATTGGGAAAAGATTCATTGATGGTGGAAGATATATTTAAGATTTCAATATAAAAGAAACCAGAATTGTACTTGCTGGGAATGCTTTGCTTATAATTGGAAGGATTTGATATTCCAACTCAAGGTGGAGCCCATCTGAAGAGTATTCAGTTTTGCCTTTTGTGTTTTACATTTTACTTTCTGTGTACACTACTGTTTCCAACTACTATTATGGACATTGGTCTGGTGGAAACAGAGAAAACCCATTGCCTCAGATGCTCCCTGAAAGTATATGATCACAAGTGATAGTCTTTTTTTGATTCTGGAAAAATTAATTTCTGTTTGTTCTTAATGCAATGCAGAAAAGCAAAAGAGAACAGTTTTTAAATGAAATGCTCATTCTTCTAATTAGTGTAGCCCTTTTATGTGTTCATAGCTGTGTGGAATTCAAATATTCATATTAGCATCACTTGTCTACAGCTAATTCTAGTCTGCACAACTCAGCAGTGGTTCAGGCAGTGGTTTTCTAACCATGTTCCAGGAAGCCATGGAATTTTTAAGAAAAGTACTATGTGTTTCTTGATGAGAAAATCAGTAATATCATTAATCTATTAATAATACTTTCCTATTGATACCAGTCTTGCCATCTAATGCACAGTGCACTGGACTGTTCTAGGGTTCACTAAATTTGGGTAAAAACCAAAGCTTAACGTATCTGGCTAATGTGTCAGGTGAACTGAGTGATACACAGGAGTTTCTTAGCAGGCAGAGCAATGGGAAAAGTTTGAAAAACACTGCTTGAAGATATTAAACTGAAACTGAAAACCACTGACTGAAGGTATTACAAAGTGTTAGGCCCATCGGGGTGGTCTCCCATCACCCTTCCTGTTTTGATATCAGAAACTCAATAAAGCCTTGGCTGGGTGATGTCATTGCCCCTCAGCATGTAAGCTAGCATAAGGAGTTGCATGAAGCCCGCCCCCCCGGCTTTGACCAATTGATTCTGGACATTTGGAGGAGGTGAGGAGATCCATGACCATAGATCAATGGGCTGCAAATCTGAATAAACAAAGCACCCAGAAATCTTGCACACTAATCCTCTCTGCCTGGAAATACATGTCCATTGCTGCTCATTCACACCTCAGTGTTACCACTTTGGAAAACTACTTCAAAGTATTACTGGACATTACTCAAGAACTTCAAAAACCCATTTCAAAGAACTTCAAGACCGGTTGTTCTTTTCAACCTCTCAGAGTTTGCCCCCAAGGCATCTATTTGGTATAAATATCAGGACTTTTTAGTCAGTCTTTGGCTTTATCTAGCAAACAGGCAGATTCTATGTCGGTTTGCCAGGCTAGCACCTCTATTGCTTGCCAACCCTCATTTGTCCCAGGAGCAATCAAGTCCTCTTTCCATTTCCAGACTATCTACATTGGAGCCAAGACCTGTCCAGGTGCAGTATCTCCATTAGTGAAGCCTTACTCTATTCCAATGTAGCACCTTGGTTTCTCTAATTCTTGTGCACATGTGTGTATGTGTTTTAAGTGTGTGTGTTGATTTCCCCATCTAAATAAAACTCATTATTATTGAACACTTGCCTCTGGAGTTCTATATGCCGTTGGACTTGGTATACATAGCGATTGGTCCCCAGGCTAAGTTACCCGGTCACTGAATATATATATATATATATATATATATATATATATATATATGAGCTAGTTTAATTCCCCTAAGTAAGCATATCATTTTTGAACTGTCCTCCCCAGGATAGGTCCATTTCCAGAGTAAGAAAAGGCATTATGAGTTTGTCTCAGTTGATCTGATACCAGATGGATTGTGCCAGCCAAATGCATGAGACTGACCACTTCATGTGCCTTCTTGTTCTATAGGCCACAAGAAGGAATCATTTGCAAATGGTAGCATTTGCAAATTCCATTTGGTTCACATATATTGTATTAGCCTTTCTCTTCATGACATTTTAACAAGTATGCTTTAAAAAAAAAAAGGTGTGTAGCTCACAGTACAACTACTGAGTAAGTGAATTAAACATATAAGGAACACTGCATATGAAGAAAGAAGCAGATGGAAAACAACTGGAAAGCACATACTTTAACAATTAGTCAAAAGTTCCAGGAAATAAGTGAATCACAGGATATATTTTATTGCTATTTCGAAATTAGGTCACTGCTAGTTCCTCATGTCAGTCATAAATGACCAATTAATACAACATCTTGAAGTTTCTGAAATTACCTGAATTATTCTTCCACAACTGGACACAATCTAGTCCAAGGCCACATGGCAGATGGCAAGATAAACAGGTACATGTTAATTTACACCTCCTGTTGTGGTTCATCCTCAAAAATATATTATTAATATTACTGCTGTTGCTGCTGCTACTGCTGTTCTCACTGTTAAGCCCTTATTATCCACAAATACATATTTAAATGTATAGGTTGGGTAGAAATTATGCGCTATCTATTTTTTATACTTGAATCCTGGCCTTCTTCTAAGGATCTCAAGGAGACACACATTAGGCTGAAACAGACTGCTCTGAAGGAGCAGCATCAGACCACCCTTTTGATCATGCCACACCTCTAATCTGGCATTTTTCTGCTGCAAAAAGAAGTGGCAAAAAGCCACTTTTTTTTGCACTGGGAAAAAGCTGTTTTTTCTGCCATGGCAGCAGTTTTTCGGCACTCCTGCAGTATGTGGCATCTAAACGCTGTGCCACCGGAGTGCTGAAGAGTTTTGTTGTTGTTGTTGTTAACTGCCTCCACATTGATCTCGACTCGTGGCAACCCTGCTGATGAGACATCTCCAAGACCTCCTGTCCTCCACTGCTTTGCCCAACTCCTGCAAACTCATGCTCATGATCTCTTTAATAGACTCAATCCATCTAGCATGTGGCCTTCCTCTCTTTCTCCTCCCCTCCACCTTTTCTAGCATTATTGTTCTTTCTAATGATTCATGGTTTCTCATGATGTGTCCAAAGTATGCCAGTATAAGTTTTGTCATCCTGTCTTCCAGGGAGTTTTCTTGCTTGATCTGCTCCAGGACCCATTTATTTGTCTTTTTGGCCATCCATGGGTTCCTAAGCACTCTTCTCCAGCACCACAACTCAAATGAATTGATTTTCTTCCTATCTTCTTTTTAAACTATCCAGCTGTCACATCCATACATTGTTATGGGGAATAAATGGCTTGTATGATTGTAACTTTTGTGCTGAGTTGTATATCTTTGCATTTTAGAATCTTTTCTAATTCTTTCATAGCTGCCCTTCACAAATCTTCTTTTGATTTCCTGGCTGCAGTCCCCATTGCTATCAATGTTTGATACCAGATATGAGAACTCCTCTACTATTTCCATTTTCTCATTGTCTAGTTTGAATTTATGTAAATTCTCTGTATTTATTATTTTTGTTTTCTTTATATTCAACAGTAAGCCTGCCTTTGCACTTTCTCCTTTGATCTTCCTTAGTAGTTGTTTGAGGTCTGTGAGGTTTTCTGCTAGTATTATGATGTCGTCAGCATATCTCAGATTGTTCCTTTCCCCTATTTTCACTCCTCTTCCTTCTGTGTCCAAGCCTGCTTTCCGTACAATATGTTCTGCATATAAGTTGAATAGGTAGGGTGATAGGATGCAGCCTTGTCTGACTCCTTTGCCAATTGAGAGCCATTCTGTTTCTCTGTGTTTTGTCCTGACAGTAGCCTCTTGTCCCAAGTACAGATTCCTCATTATGACTATCAGATGTATTGGCACTCCCGTGTCTTTAAGGGCATTCCATTGCCTTTCATGATCTTTGCAGGCAAAGGCTTTGTTATAGTCTATAAAGCCATGCTGATTTTCTTTTTGAATTCCTTGGTGTGCTCCATTAGCCATTGTATGTTTGCAATATGGGCCCCAGTGCCTCTTTGTTTCTTGAACCCTGCTTGGACCTCTAGGATCTCATTTTCCCTGTACGGTTGTAGTCTATGTTGCAGAATTTTGAGCATGATTTTGCTTGCTTGGGATATCAGTGCTGTGGTCCTATAGTTGCTGCAGTCTCTTGTGTCTCTTTTTGTGTGGATGGGAATGTATATTGATCATTTCCAGTCTTGCCCATCATTTTGTTTTCCATATCTGTTGCTATATGTTGGTTATCACTAGAGTTGACTCTGTCGACGTCGATTGCAACAGTTCGATTGGAATATCATCTGTTCCTGAAGATTTGTTTTTTGCCATTTCTCTTATTGAAGTTTCCACCTCACTTTTTTGAATTTGGGGTTCATCTTCATATGGCTTTTTATTCCATGTGTCTTTCATGTTGGCATCTCTTTTATATAACTCTTCTGTGTATTTAATCCAACATCTTTTTGTTCCTTCCTGGTCTTGAATTATGTTATCTTTGTTGTCATAAAGTGTCCCGGTCCTTGGTTTAAACTTTCCTTTGATTTCCCGTATCTTGTGGAATAGGTCTCTCATTCTTCCCTTTTTGTTGTTGTCTTCTATTTCTTTGCATTGATCATTGTAATAGTTTTCTTTATCTTTGCGCATTAGCTGTTGTACTGTTGCATTTATGGTTCTTAGTTTATTCTTATCTCCTTTTTGTTTTGTTTCTATTCTTTCCTTTATTGCTTGTAGCGTTTTATCTGATATCTATGGTTTCTTCTCTTTCTTTTTGTTTGTTGGAAGTGTCTGTCTGCATTCCTCTTTTAATATGTCCCTGGCTTCAGACCAAAGCTCTTCTGGTTCACAATCTATTATACTTAATACTGCATCTGTTCTTTATATTGTCAATGAATTCTGTAGAAATGTTGTTTAAATCATATTTTGGTATGATGACTGGTTTTGTTATCTTCTTGAGTTTTACTTTTATTTTTGATATGAATAAATCATGATCTGTGCTACAATCAGCAACTGGTCTAGTCTTGGCCACCAGTATGGAACGTCGCTATCTTTTACTTCCAATTATATAATCTATTTGGTTTTTGTGTTGGCCACCTGGTAATGTCCATGTATATTAACCTTTTTTCTGGTTGTATGAAAAATGTGTTTGCAATGAATATGTTGTTGGTTTCATAAAAATCTATCAGATGCTCACCTGCTTCATTTTTCTTGCCTAATCCAAATCTGCCTACTGTTTTTGATTCTTCTTGCTTCCAGCTTTTGCATTCCAATCTCCAATATTCAGGTTGACATCCTGTGTTGGTGTGCTGTCAGTTTCTTCCTGTACTCCTTCATAGAATTTCTTCCTGCTCTGCCTCTGTGGTTGTTGTGTATACTTGAATTAGCTGAAAAGCTGCTGCCGTGTAAATGGCCATGACATGCCCCCAAGCCACAGGGAAGCCACTGCAAAGGGGCCACATGTTATTCTCTTTGCTTGTGGCTGTTGAAGTTTTTTTTTTTTTTAACAAGTTCACAGTAACATTTCCAAACTACTTTTCCCATAAAGTTTTTCTATGGAAGAAAGTGTAAAGTAAAAGTGTTCCTGGCTCAATATTTAGCTTCATGTAGATTTGAATTCAGGTCACCCCTGACTGGTCTGACTGGGGTGAGGGGGTGAGGGAGAGTCAAGGCTTATCTATACTTCCCATTATCCCTGGACTTACCCATGTCCTCAAAATACACACATTGAATCTACTTTAAGATGTTAATCCAGTTTTACAGAAAATGCTGTTTATGGAAACTCTGGAGTGAATCCAGGTCTGTTGGACATGAGCACATCTGTATCCAGCTGGATCTGGAGTGACTTGATCACATAGTGAGGTGCTTCTGCTGTCAGAACAGGGCACCCCATATGTGATCAACAAGGATAGAGAGAGTGTCATGGTCATTTTATTGTCTCCAACTATTTTTCTTATTGTGGCAGCACCATGGATCCTTTTCATCCCACCACTGCCACCAAACTGTCATGAACACTTTTACTGTTTCTATTGTGGCAGCCCAAAGGGTTTTATCATCCCACCTCTGCCACCAATTTCATGACACTCTTTCTTATTGTTTACTGGACTTAAGTCACTGCTTTTCTTGTGTCCTCCCATCTATTGGTGAAAACTGCTTCGCTTTTGTGTAATTGTAAGAGGTGTACTTTAACTTTGCTGTAACATACTTTGACTGTTAGTAGCCTGGATATTCAATCAAGCTGTAGACAAGCTTTTACTAAAATAATAACAGAACTGTATTTGGAAGATATTTCAAACAATAGATACTTAGTTGTAGATGAATAAGACATTTGTTACTTCGTGTACTGGTGTTACTTGTTTCACTTCAGAGTTTTACTTTCTGAGTTTTCACTTTGTTACAGTTACAACTCATTTCCCATCACTTTCCTCAGAGATCAATGGTTACTGTTATCCAGGACCCACAACCAGTCCTTTTTCCAGGTTACTTTCCTTAAACACTATTATTGAACCAGCCTCTATGGCTATCAATACCCCTCAGGATATTTTTCTATAACAACTCCCTCCCTGGAAGTTCTGTGCAGGTATTAAGTCCCTCACTTCTAGACTTTAACCCTGTCTGCTCCTACCTAAAAACCTCACTGTAGCTGCTCCTTTCTGGACTTACCTATAACCCTATCTGACTTCAACTGACACCAACTGACTATTTATCATCTTCAGCCTTCAATTTGATTGGCTGCCACCAGCTCTCTTTCTATTGACTATTGCTAGGCTGGCCCTATTCTGCCTTCTCTCACAGCCGGTTGCTCTACTCCCTCCATGTTGTCCTCAGCAGAAGCAATGGCAATGAACATGCTCTTGCAGGGAGTTGCTTGGCTGGCAAGGCAGCAGTGTTTACTGAGGGGGACAGCCAGCAGGATAATGTGGTGTACCTGGTGGTTGTCTGGACATGTTTGTCCTGCATCATATCAACTCAGGATAGCTCCAGAGCATAATACGCTTGATTAAGTGGGCCAGTGTAGATGCGTCCACAGTTTCCATTTTTTCAGGTGACATATTCAACCCAGAAATAATCACTCAGTTCCCACCACTATTGTCTTTCAATACACCACTGCAGTGGCATTTGAAAAATATCATGGTTTTGTTATATAACAAAACACCCATTCCTGACATGTCTGTTTACAAGCAGAATTGTCCTTCTGGGAGGCTTCTAGGAGTAAATTTTAAGCAAGACACTATTTCAGGGGCAAGGAAGATGTTGCTGTCACAGCAACAACTTTACTAGTGATAGTGCTAGGATCAGAGACTCAAGGAGATGAAAAATAGCAAGAATTCGGCAATGTCTGCAAAAATGGCTAAAGCATTTTCAATGTGTTGCCTGCCTATGCCCTGAATGTGACACCATATTGACTTTCACCAGTTT
This sequence comes from Phrynosoma blainvillii, assembly GCA_026167975.1. NCBI lineage: Eukaryota > Metazoa > Chordata > Lepidosauria > Squamata > Phrynosomatidae > Phrynosoma > Phrynosoma blainvillii. The sequence goes on from JANUYF010000004.1 coordinate 61,204,371, forward strand.
TTGTTTGCCCTGATGATTCACCACTGTTATAGTAGACAACAGAAGCTGAACACAACACAACGCAAAGGAGAAAGAAAACAGAAGGGGTAGAATCTATCTGTAGTAAACTTGCCTATGATAAAAGAACTTGTATATGATAAAAGAACTTGTATGTATTTGTATTTTTAGACTAGAAAAAATAATACATCATACAATGGCAAATGCTTCCTACACATAAACAGAAGCAAGGGGCATCAGGGAGAAGATGAATCAAATTCAGTTGTTCTGGTGCCCTTATCTTCAACAGTCCCCCGAACACTGCAGAACACTTGAAAATTGTTGTCATTTCTGCCTTTTTATTTCACCAATGAAAACATATGATCATAAATCTTACAGCACTAAAGCGTGTCAGAAGAATCATTTTTGCTATAAAGTTAATTCAGTTTCTGATTTGGAATTTATTTCTGCCATGTGAGACTGACGTGCTAACTGCTGAACCCTTTAACTGTTCTTAGTGTTCTTTGTACTAGTAAACCAAGAAATCTGTTGCTAATATGCTTTTCATGATTTTTGCAACTTGAGCACATTTCAGTAAACATAGGCAGCCACATACATGTTTTGCAGCTGTCCAAAGCCATTACATATTTTAAAAACCCTTGGGAAAAGTTTGGTTTCCTGTCTATAAATGCATTCACTGAAATATTCATTTAATGTGGCAGATTAACTGACACATATACAGTAACTGTGCATTTTGTGATAAAAGCATAAAATTTGGCACAGAATTTGCTCATTAGATATAAAGCACATTTGCATACTAAGGTATTGTTCATTTGTCTCATGAATATGGCAACCTTCCCCTCCTCCCCCCAAAATAGGAGTAATCCACAAAATATGTTGAATATAGTATATTATGTTTGAATAGACTGCTGCACTACAATCTTATAGTGCTGCTATTTCACTTTTACTGCTCCTGGCTGCCTCCTGTTACATGCTGGGATTTGCAGTTTAAGGAGGGGTATTTAGAATTCTCAGCCAGAAAGCTCTTAGGCCTCACTGAACTACAAATCTCAGAATGCAAGAGGAGGCAGCCAGAGCTGTAAAAGTGGAATAGCAGCACCATAAGAGTATAGTGTGGTAATGTGGCAAGTGTTGTGTTGTTGTTGTTGTGCCCCTTCATGTCATTTCCAAGCTATGTTGACCCTATCATGGAGTTTTCTAGGGCTGAGAATGTGTGGCTCACACAAACGTCAAAAACACACTGCAGAAATAACCCAGTTTGAGACTGCTTTAACTGCCCTGCTCAGTGCTAGGGAATCCTGGGAATTGTAGTTTATTGTGGCACCAGAGCTCTCTGACTCTGACTGAGGCTAAATGTTACACAAAAGAACAGTTCCTAGAATTCCCTAGCATTGAGCCAGGGCAGTTAAAGCCAGGATTGAAACCAGGTTGAAATGGTTCTAGATAATCAATCTCCTCTAGAAACCCTTAGTAATGGTGGCCACCAAACACCAGTTTGAAACTGCTCATAAATAACTGATTACTGATTTTACCTGACTTTCCTTTTGAACAATGTCTTTGTGAGAAACAAATGAGAGAAATATACAGAAGAATGAACTCTGTGATCAAGAAAAGAAAAAGAAACTATAGAATGCAAAGGCAACAGTGACAAGTCCTCCAAGGCCAGTTTTCTTGCTCTTGCACAAAAAGAAACAGAAGGCACGTGGAAGCTGTGAATTGTGTGTCATGTAATTACTTGCTAATACTTTGGAAAAATACACACAGTATATATTAACCAAGCATCACAAATTAGAAGTTGTTAAAATTTAAACTGAAAACCACAAATAATTTACGACATGGTATTAAGTTGGATGCTCATATCTGAAAAAGATAGACCTACCAATATGTGCACAATTACAATAAATATTTCAGTTCATACATGAAGCAAAAATAATAAAAAGCAGTTTCATGTATACTGAAGACCACTTGAACACACCTGATTTCTGGTAAGCTTGCAGCAAACTGGGGGATCACTGCCATCTATTGGCAGAAAATAAACAAAATATTGCCTTACTTTCTAATCAATGCAGAGTTATTGAAACTGTGTCATTTATTTGATAAGGCTTTACCATAACGGGACAGTAAAATCACATGTGTGTCATGATCCCAGACATTATTATTTAGAAATACTTCTCACTGAAGAGAATACTGAATTTATATTTCTCAGTGAACTTATCAGAGAAGCTGATACTGTCCTTAACAATTTAAAAAGCTAGGACATAAAATAGTCAATGTTGTTATTGTGGTTTGTTGTTTTAAAAAAGAATGACAACAATACAAATGTGATATTACATAGATTGTCAGGGACTGTCCATGCTGTATCAGGGACGTTGGTGTGATGTGTACCTAGGCACAATCATGTCATGTTGTACAGGAAACAACTACCCAGAGTGAAACACACATCTGTACTAACAACGCTGCACATAGAAAATTGTGTCAGGGAAAAAGACTCAGCTAGAAACCATTTTTTTCCTGACATCATGGCTGGCATCCTATTAGTCAGTTATATCATTAATTGGGCTTATAACCTCATAACTGTTTCCTATTCACATTTATGATTGTAGTACCAGTGTTTCCAAAACTCATCTTTAAATCCTGCCAACAACAACAAGGGACAGAGGCGTATAAGACGACTGGACATATAAGACAACCACCAACTTTCCTAGTTAAAATATAGTTTGGAATATACTCGCCGTATAAGACTACCCCTCTTCCAATGGGGGGAAATGAGAAAGTATTGGGGGAAAGGACTGCCAATATACTAGGTGATGCATTCTAGGGTATGTATAATTTGCAGCCAAGTAAGTGACCCTTGGCATGCCACACACTCTCAGCCTCAGAGGATGGTAATGGCAACCCCCATTTGAAGAAACATGCAAAGAAAACCCCATGATAAGGTTGCCTTAAGGTTTGCCATAAGTCGGAAAGGACTTGAAGACACACAAAAACAACAAAAAAGTCTGTAATTGTTTCATAGGTAGTACGTGGGAATAGGAGCCAGCATGGTGTAGTGGTTTGAGTGTTGGACTACCACTCTGGAGACCTGGGTTTGATTCTTCACTCTGCCATGAAATCCACTGAGTGAACTTGAACAAGTCACACACTCTCAGCCTCAAGGGAAGGCAATGGCAAACCTTCTCTGAACCAGTCTTGTCAAGAAAACCCCAGGATAAGGGTTCACCTCTTATCCACTGCTGCCTCCTTCACCTCTTATCCGCTGCTTCTGCCTCATGCCACACCACGCCACCCCTTCCTCCCCCCTCCCCCTCCTCCTCTGACCTGGACTTCCTCTCTTCCTCCTCCTCCTGCCTCGCACCGCGCCACCCGTTCTTCCTCCTCCTCCACCTGGCGTATAAGACGACACCCAACTTTGGAAAAGATTTTCCTGGGTTAAAAAGCAGTCTTAAACACCAGAAAATACAGTATATAGTGCTGGTGAATGGAGTGCTGAAGTACGTATGATGCATCTATCTCCCTCCTACTAGTTATCAGTGGTGAACACCCTCTCATCAGCACCTCATATCTCCATCTGTCTGTGTGACTGACTGGATGTTATTATGGGTTTGGGGGATCAGATCAGGAGACAGATCATAGTCATGAGATTGTGCCTATGTGTCTGATGCAGGCCCACATATTTTGACTAGAAGAACAGTATTGTTGTTTATTTATTCCTTGCCTTTCCCTCAAAATTGGGAGTCAAGGTAGCTTACAATTGAAAACAATATAGATAAAAACATACAAAAATCAGCATTAAAATAGAATTAAAATACTTACAATAATATTTAATATTTCTAATATTAAAACAATGTAAAACATACACCTAAAAAGAATAAAAATAGTTAGTATTTCAACCAAAACAATCCAGCACCCGCTAAAGCTCCTAAATTCTAGAAGTTGTTTGAGAATCTTTGCTTATTGGAAGAACAACAAGGAGGGGCCATTCTGGCTCCCTTGGGAAGCGATTCCAGATCCTAGGCACAGTTGCCCCTGCCTGATGTGCCTCTGAAGGCAGTAGGTCTGAGAGAAGTGTCTCTCCTGAGCATTTCAGGGCACAGACCAGCTCATCCTGGGAGATATAAAATCCTATATAGCTATCTGACACATCATAAGTCATAACCAACATTCAGTCAGGTGAGTCTGCACATTCCAGCCAATATCCATTGATGCCATTCCACTAGTGCAAATAACATTAAACTTGAGTATATCTAGTTCCAAATTGAGTGCAAGAGGAGAATCCAATTCAGACTTCTGTTAAACAACTGGATGAATAAGTGGCAACACAATCAGTACTGTGTCACAAGAATGAGTGTGGCACCATTTGCACAACTAGAAAAAAGCAATGGAGGAAAAGCAATGGGGGGGGAGGGAGGAGTAACACACACTTTTCTTATGTAATGTTACATTGGATTTAGTTCTAGCCTGAAGTAAAATAGCTTTGACACAGGTTAATTGCCATATTATAAAGATGTTTCCAAAAATCTTAAGTCTATTGACTTCTCTCCACTATAAGACTTCTTTGTGGGGAATTTGTTCAGGAAATGTAATTTGAATGTAGATGTAAGATAACACTAGTTATATGTAGATGTAAGATAATACTAGATTTATAAGAGTTCAACTCTACAAGTTGTTTCCAAAATTCACCACAACCTTTATTAGACATGACAACAGAAACTAAGGGCCTAAGCAGACTGGCAGAAATAGTGCACATTAAATTGAGGCACTGCCCTGGCTCAGTGCTAGGGAATCATGGGAACTGTAATTTATTGTGGCACCAGAGCTCTCTGACAGAGAAGGCTCAATGTCCCAGAAAAAAATACAGTTCCCATGATTCCCTAGCACTGAGCCAGGGCAATGCCTCAATTTAATGTGCACTATTTCTGGCAGTCTGCTTAGGCCTTAAGGAACACAGAGAGTTGTGCAACAGAATTGTGTGTCAAGAAGGATTTCCCACAACCTTAGTTTTCTATTCAGGCAAAAACAAAGTATGAAAAGAATCTTGAAAAATCGTATTTTCCATAAGAATTAAAAAACTGGATATGAAACAGAACTACATTGAAATCCAAAACTGCACAGGATTTGCATTTAAAAACAACAACAAAACCCCCCAGAAACAATTATATAATTTCCAATCATTATAGCTCACTTTTTAAAACACAAAACATATTTTGTATCATAGTCATTTGTTTGGTCACCAGGTTCCTGCCAATTCATGTTAGGAATTTTCTGGTTTTTGTAAAAAGCCCAATATAGGAGAGATTAGTTTAACCTCACCAGCAGAGTTACTTCAGCAGAATATGTGAGAGCAGGAACTAGTCCACCTATTGGTCTCCGAGGCCCAGGGTGGTCAGGTCAATCTATAATCCAAACATTCAATCTGAGAAATCAATATCAAGAGTGAGGAAGCAAGGTGCTTTCTCCAAGGAACTGAAATAGTTTCTGACAAAAGCTCTGGAGTCCTTCCCAGACTTTTATCATCAGCCCTCATTAGTACAGGTGGTCTTTAATGAGCTGGCATTTTGCATAAAGACTCCTCAAGCACCAGAGGCATGCCTTTTCTGATCTTTTCTGGCTGAAGGTAGGTATGTGATTCTACTTGTCATCCTCCTTCTTCTCTTTGCTCACAGTACTAGAAGGCTCTGCTGCCTGGAGGTTTGGCTGCTGAGTCTCTTCTGAGGCTACAGACTCTGCTGGGGCTCTCAGGGCAGAGTTAGGGTGAGGCTGAGGCTCAGGTCTAACTCAGAGTCATCTTATGAGTCCTCAGCTAGCCTGGGCATGACACTTTCCTAGCTGCTTCATCAGTGGGCTTCCTCCCCAGAAGCCTCACTGTGGAAAAGCAGGCTCAGCCACCCTGGTGACCAATGTAGTGGCTGGGGAGGGGAGGCAAGGGGAGAGGGGCAACCAGTGGGGAGGGAACCAGCTGGGAGACAGGGGCTGGTGGCCAGAGAGGCAGGTGCAGTTAGTGGGATGGGGTGGGCAGCCCTCTGCCCTCCCCCCCCCAGCAGTTCTCCTCACTGGCAGTTCCTCAGCCCACCTGGCAGTCCTCCACCCCCCACCCCCCAATGGCAAAGCTTGTCTTTGAGGCAATGAAATGAAGGGAAAAAAGCATGGATCAGCAACTTGGTTGATCTGGCACTTGGAACCATGGAAGGGGAGAAACTAAATATGAAAGAGTCAAGCTCAGCCTCAGCCAGTTCTTATAATGGACAGAATGCTCTAGAGATCCAGGAGTAACTTTTTGATCCTCAGGACACAGAACAGGCTGCATGACTTCTCCAATACAAATAAAATCTGGAAATGTCCAGAATTCCAATTCCAGGGGGTTTTGTTATGCGGTTTGGGGTAAAACAAGGGACCTACACTTTAAGACTAACGTCTTCCCCCACCCCCACCAGTTACAATGTTGAATTGGAACTTAGGAGATCTGGACTTAAGCCATGAAGCTCACTGTTTAACTATGGCTCAATCATTCAAATAGAAAGATAAATAAAATGTGATAAATAAAAATGAAACAAAAAGGCTTTGAGGAGCAAATATATCTTATTTATTTATTTATTTATTTATGCTTATCCCCCCTCCCAAGCAGGCAGAGGCCTCAGTAAAGGCCTGGAGGCTATATGAAGTCTTCGGCCTACAGTAGTCCATGTTGTCCTATAATAATAGGAGATTAGAATAAATAATGTTAAGTTGTGCCAGCTGCAGATTCTTGTGAGACAACAAAGCCATGGCTTAATTTGTAGAGGACTGAATATGGTGCACAGTGGCATGACCCACCCCTACAATTTCAGTCTACAAGTAGAAAACACAGTTGTTTCATATATACTATGACTACTAAAACTTTGTTTGTTTGTTTTCAGTTTTCTGCCATGGCATCCGAATGATTTGCTGTAACTGATTTATTATCACTGTGCCTATGTTATTTACTTGTTTCTCAACTAAAATGTATTGTCAGTTGGTGAGATTAAGCATCTGTCTCTTTGCTGCTCTTTCAGGCACTTTTACAGTGAAGTTTACCCTAGGATTCTTTTTTATTATTGTTTTAGCAGATTAATAGGGGAGCCCTTTGTGACGACTGATGGATAGGGCCTGAAAATAGGATTTTGACTCATCAGAACTGTCTGGGATTAGGAGAGCTGCCTCCTTCTCCCAGGTGCTGTCTGTATGTCATTTTTTGAAATATATACAGAAGATACAGGCCCAAATGCACTAAGCAGAGATAAAGCTTTACACAATAACAGAAAATAAATCTTTAAAACCTCTGAGGCTCTTGGGCTCATTTCTGTTTAAAGGAAAATGTTTAAAGTCAAAGCTTAAACTATATGCTTTTCCTAGCCAGTTTTTATTATATAGGGGGCTGTGAGTGCTTCATGCCTAATGTTTTCAGAGCATTACAGAAAAGATATTGTATCAAATGCTCAGTACACTGTCTTCATTCCATTGGCTTGAGAGGAATACTTCTGTAGCCAATACAAACAAGAATATGGGTGTAATTCTTGCCCAAATGGCAAAAAAGTTGTTTTATATCCTGTCATCTGTGAAGCAAATGTTAAAAAAGAAAGGGTCTCTTGCCTAAATCATTATTAGTCTCAATGTAGATACGCTCACTGAATAATTAAGAATTTAGTAAATTAGTAAGAATGTGATAAATCAACCATTAATTCAGGTGACTTACTTTAGTTGGGACTAGCAACTGGATCTAGCCTTCTGTTCAATTAGGTTTTTTGAAATTATATCTGTAAGTCCTGCTGTTGTTATGTGCCTCACATTATCAATCTAGGAAATCTGTGAACCAGACATTTATGATACTGGAGGTAAAAAGAGTATCTGTTAACAGTTAATTTAGATCACACTGGACTTACCAAAGGGATGGAAATCCTACATCCTGTGGCCTGCCTCTAGCTATGAAATCAACTTTATCCATGTCCTTTCATATTTATCAAATATTAATGGACATGTGGTGAAAAAGGGGAGATTCTCCTCTTTCATGGAGTAAAAAATGCTTTCAAAATATAAGGAAAAAAGTCCATACAGTGGTGTCGCATCTCTTTTCTGTACCAGAGCCTGGAAAAGTTACATTTTGAACTGTAATTCCTAGAATCCCCAAGCCTTGCTAACTTTGGGATTCCAAGAGTTGTAGTACACAGCAGTTTGTCCCCCACTCAGCTCTGCCTGGACATATTTAAAATATAACTGGCTTTCGTCATTCATCTCCTAGTTACATCTAAATTGTATTATTTTAATATGCCTTGCATGTGGATGCCATTGAAGACAGTTCTGAAATTTCAACTGGTTCAATATGTGGCCAGCTGATTATTATCTAGCATGACATATGGCTCATGTTGTAAACAATTTTCCCTCCAAGCTCAACTGAAAATGCTGGTGCCAAATGTTAAAACTTAAAAGTGCCTTGTGATCACATTACCTTACAAACTGTCTTCTGCATATGAACCTGTCTGAACATTATGGCCAACTGAACAATGAGAAGCTTTAGAGATATGGTGAAAAGACATAATTAACAGTTGTCTTCTTTGACTGAAAGGCCCTTGAGTGCCCTTTGAAGGGAGACCCACTTGACTCCATCTTTCTGTTTTACTTAATGATGCAGTGGAGATTTTATTTCAGCAGGCATCTAGATGGTCTCGGTGTTGTGGTGTGAGTATTGGACTATGATCCTGGAGAACCACATTTGAATCCCTGTAAACCCACTGGATGACCTTGGGCAAGTCACACTCTCTCAGCCTTAGAGGAAGGCATTGTCAAACCTCCTCTGAACAAATCATGCCAAGAAAACCTCATAATAGGGTCACCTTAGAGTTGCCATAAGTCAGAATTGACTTGAAGGCACATAACAACAACGGCAACAACTAGATGGCCTTATCTGATTCATCTTACTGCTTCAGCATTTTTCTCTGTTCTTTGTATTTTGTAGCATGAGGAATCAGACCAGCTTCTTTCTGAAGTATTGCATTTTCAAACAATTGTCTATGGGCAGAAGCACAGTCTCTAACCTCCACATGCATCTGTTCCCCCACCTGAGTGATCTAAAAGTGAGCTATTGTTAAGATCCTCACAACTTTTAGGTAGCCCAGGTTTATGTTCATTACATTTTAAGGAAACTGTTTCTGAACTTCTCTCTGCTTGGACCGCCAGTAAATATACTGAATTAGAATCTGGAGTTGATTATTTAACTATTTATTGGATTGTTTCCCACTTTTTTCCTCAGAATTGTTTGAGACATTTGAGGCATTTTGGAGAGGACTGGGTACTTTCTTTGGTCTGGAGCTGGCCTCATACATAGGTTGGGCTGCTTGGAAAATACAATAACCTACTTTTAAAGGAGTGTAAAAGAACTTTTGAAAAAGAATATTCTAGAAAAGGAGCCTGTGTTTCTCCATATATAAAAGGAATAACTCATGTGCTCAGCTTATAAGTAATTAAGAGTGAATACATGGCTGGTGGCAACTCATCTTAACAATACAAAGGGCATCCTATACCCAATCTCATCTCAAAGGGTTGGAGGTACAGATACACCACTCTGTCACCCCCACCTCCTTAGTGTAAAAACATTCTAGTCATATCTGGAATAGTATAAGCATTGTTTATTCCAGGATTTTCCCTGAAAAGAACATTTGAGACTGTTCAACAGTTCTCTAAACCAAATCACACCACCTACATCACAAAGGTATCCCTCCGCCTCCGTGGCCTCACTGTTGCTTCTTCAAGGAAGATACAGGCTACATCCTCACTAGGGAGCAGCTAACTACCTCCTGACTCAACTCACTGGCCATCCTCAAATCAGATGTTATCAAACTTCAGCAATGAGAAAGTATACAAAAGATCACCTCATTTTTCCAAGCACCCAGTCAGTATTTTTATATCAGAATATTAAAGTAGAAGAATTCATCCAAACTTCATAATAGGGAGGGGTGGATGGGACCATTAAGTACATCCCAGGTGGAATCTATTGGGACATATGTGATTTATCCTCAAAGTGCCTAGTAAATAAGTCACAGCAAGCTTCCAAAGGTTCAAGCGTAGCATAGGACTTAGCATATAATAAGCTCCTTACCATTTAGAAAATCTGTGCTGGACAACACTGAGCAGATACAATCATGTCTCTGCCACAGCCAGTCAAAGAATATGCCCTAAAGTGGCATGGAAGTCAAACTCAACCAAGACTTCAAGGTCTAGCAAATTCCTCACTTGCCTCGAAGACAATTTCTTTGTCTAAAAGGTGGAAGAGACTACAAGGGGATCAGCTATTTTAGATCTGATCCTAACCAATAGGGATGACCTGGATGATGATGATGATGATGATGATGATTATTATTATTATTATTATTATTATTATTTATTTCTATCCCACCCCTCTACTGAAGCAATCGGGGTGGGTGCAAGTGGTGGGATCCTTAGGTGGGAATGATCATGTTCTCTTGGAGTTTCTCTGGAAAGGACAAGCTAGGCATAGTCAAACACTCATTCTAGACTTTAGGAGAGCTGATTTCAGCAAACTTAGGGAAACACTGGGAGTGATCCCATAGTCAGGAATACTAAAGGAGAAGGGAGTTCAGGATGGATGGGAGGTTCTCAAAAGGGAGATACTGAAGGCACAATCTCAAACTGTTCCAATGAGAAGGAAAAATGGGACATGTCTCAAGAAACTGGGTTGGATGACAAAAGAACTTTCAACTGAACTAAGTTTTAAACAGGAGATATATAAGAAATGGAAAAGGGGTGAAATCACTAAAGAGGAATTCAAACAAATAGCTAGCACATGTAGAGGTAAAGTCAGGAAAGCCAAAGCACAGAATGAGCTCAGGCTTGCTAGAGGGGTTAAGGACAATTAAAAGGGCTTTTTTGGGTATGTCCATAGCAAAAGAAAGAAGGAAATGGTAGGGACACTGCAGAGAAGATGGAGAAATTCTAACAGGGGACAGAGAAAAGGAAGAACTACTCAACACCTTCTTTGCCTCAGTCTTCTCACAAAAGTAAAAGGGTGCTCAACCTGAGGAAAATGGAGCAGAGGATACAATAGGGGAAATGCAGCACAGATTAAGTAAAGAGGAAGTAATAAATAATAATAATAAAATTTATTTTTACCCCACCCCTCTGTTAGAAACACTCGAGGCAGCTTACAGCAATTTAAAATTACATCAATGCAATCTAAAAGCCCCAACCCCCACCCTCCCCCATAAAAATGTATTAAACTAACATCCATTAAAATCCAACTAAATCTCAAAATAACATAAAATAGACAAATAAAAAATAAATCAACAGCAGACAAATTAGGGACACAAAGGCCAAGGGCGCAGCTCCTGAGGCTGGGATCTAGTCAGGAAAGGCCTGCCGAAAGAGATCCATCTTTAGCGCCTTTTTGAAGCTGCTCAAGCTCGTCATCTGACGGATCTCGTCTGGCAGGCCGTTCCATAATCTGGGGCAATTACCAAAAAGGCCCTCTGGGAGGATGCAGACAGCCTAGATTTTTGTAGCTGAAGCAAATTCCTTCCAGACGACCGGAGTGCATGGGGAGGATTATATGGGAGGAGGTGGTTCTGAAGATAAGTTGGACCCAAGCCATTTAGGGCTTCAAAGGTAATAACCAACAGCTTATACTGGGCCCAGAAACTGATAGGCAGCCAGTGGAGAGATTTTAACACCGGAGTTATGTGGTCTCTCCAAGATGTTCCTGAGACCACTCTGGCTGCCATATTTTGTACCAACTGAAGTACAGGAACACCTGGTTAACCTAAATGAATTTAAGTCTCCAGGACCAGATGAACTGCATCCAAGAATATTAAAAGAACTGGCAAATGTTGGAGCCACTGGCAATAATCTTTGAGAACTCCTGGAGAACAGAAGAAGTCCCAGCAGACTGGAGGAGGGCAAACATTGTCCCCATCTTCAAAAAGGGGAAAAAGAGGATCCCAACAACGATCGCCCAGTTAGTGTGACATCAATACTGGGAAAGATTCTAGAACAGTTCATTAAACAGAGAGACTGTGAACATTTAGAAGGGAATGCCATAATCACTAAAATTCAACATGGGTTTCTCAAAAACAAGTCACGTGAGACAAATCTGATCTCTTTTTCTGATAAAATTACCAGCTTGCTAGATGAAGGGAATGCGGTAGACATAGCATATCTTGATTTCAGTAAGGCTTTTGACAAGGTCCCCCACAATATTCTTGCAAGCAAGATAGTAAAATGTGGGCTAGACAATACAACTGTTAGGTGGATTAGTAAGTGTTTCCTTTCCCTTTAATTTTTATCCAGATGCTCTCCACCTGATTTCCAGGATTTACGTCCTGGACTTCTTCACAGGTGTAAACATCCCTGACATATAATGCTATTCCTCCTTTTTTCCTGCTTGGCCTATTTCTCTTAAAAAGGTTATACCCCTCTATTCCTACATTCCAATTGGGAGACTCATCCCACCAGGTTTCACTGATGTCTATTATATATATGTCTATTATATTTGCTTTGTTGTGCTAGGAGTTCAAGTTCATCTTGTTTATTTCCCATGCTCTGTGCATCAGTGGAGAGACATCTAAGAGCATGTGTCTTCCCCACTTGCTGCCTGTGTGAAGTTTTTTCCTCCCTCTGTTGGGCCCTTGCATCATTTGCCTTGATCCCTCTATAACACTTTGACTATTATTTCCAGCCCATGATGTACTCCTGCCTTCCAAAATACCTTCCAAGATACTGTCTCCCTTCCCAACATGACTCCATTTAAAGCCCTCTTGATCAAATGTTTGAGACTGTTGGCAAAAATGCTTCTGCCAACTGGTGTGAGATGCAGCCCATCTCTTGATAGAAGTCCACCCTCATGGAACCACAGCCCATGATCTAAGAATCCAAATCGTTCTTGGCGGCACCATCTACGGAGCCAGTTATTCACATCTGCTATCTTCCTGTCCCTTCCTGGACCATGCCCTTCAACTGGGAGAAGAGATGAGATAACAACTTGTGCGTCCAGCTCTTTCAGCTTCCTACCCAAAGCCTCATAATCCCTTCTGATATTCTGAAGACTGTGCCTTGCAGTATCATTGGTTCCCACATGGATCAAGAGGAAGGGGTAATGGTCAGTAGGCTTGACAAGTCTTGTCAGCCTGAATGTCACATCACGGATTTTTGCCCCACGGAGACAACACACCTCCCAGGACATCTTGTCAGGCCCACTAAACACTGCTTCTGTACCCCTCAACAAGGAGTCCCCAACCACGACCACACGCTTCCTCCAAGGCTTAGCAGTGGCTGTACCCTGCGATGGTACCCTTAGGGTCCCCTGCACTGTCCCTGAGGACTGTCCCTGCTGCTCTTCCTCTTCATCCTTGATAAGGGAGAGAGCTTCAAATCGATTCTGTAGCTGCAAGCTCCCAGAATGATCCCTATTTTCCCTACTTCTGTGTGTGATGTTCCTCCAGGTGTCCACCTCCTGTGTGCATGAAATGACCTCCTCCTCAACAACTTCCTCTGTGTGGTCCCTGTCCAAGATCGTTCATTCCGCTCTGTCCAGGAAAACCTCTTGCTCCCTAATATGCTGAAGTATAGCTACCCGGGCCTCCAGCTGCTTGACTTTCTCTTCCAGGAGGGCTATGAATTTGCACTTGGTGAAGGTGAAGCTCCCCACATCTCTTGGCAAGAAGACAAACATCCCACAAGTGTTGCAGGTGACTGCAGCAACTCCCTCAGTGTCTATCTTGAGAAATATTAAGTAAGCACTGAAACAAGACTGTGGGCTTCTCCTTGAAAAAGTTGCCTGGTAAAAGACCCACGTAAAGGACCCCTGTTCTCTTGGTCTTCTCACCAAGCTCTGTCAGCGAGCTCAATCAACTGGGTTTCTAACTCCTTATTCTGGAGGCAAGTCTCTGTCTCTCTTCCTCTGAGCAAAAAACAACAACCCACTCAATATGGCTGCTCAGACACTGTTTTCCTTCTCCTTCCTGGCAGAAATGCTTGTACTGCAGCCACTTACAAACCATAAGGTTGTGAGTTCAATACCAGCCAGGGGCTCAGGCTCAACTCAGGCTTGTATCCTTCTGAGGTTGCAAAAATGAGTACCCAGCTTGATGGGGGCAATTAGCTTACACATTGTAAACAGCTTGGGAAGTGATTAAGTGCACTCATAAGTGGTATAGAAATGTACTTGGTATTGCTTGCTTGCTATTGCTATAAAATGTTTTAGACATCTAGAGAGGGAGAGGGAGAGGGAGAAAGAGGGGCACATAGAGAGAGGACACTTGATTGGCTGAACACATGCTGCCTGAAATCCTGCCTGGAGGGTTACTTCCAGTTAGTACTGGACCAAAAGGACCAAGGACTGGAATAGCTTTCTATGTCAAATGAAGATGGTTATCAAGGAAGAATCTATCATCCTAACCAACAGTCTTCTCAAGCTCTACTTAATTTTTCCAAGTCATTCTTTAACATTCATCTTTTCTAATTTCTGATTGGTTTTGATGGAAACCAAGTACATTTATTGATTTTTAGACAGCTATTTCCCAGCTGTAGAAAAAAAATCATAATATCAACTTTTCTTATGTAGGAATAACAGTAAGATAAGCAATGCCATTCAGATTGTAGGATTCTTATTAAAGGAATGAAATCTTATACATTCTGATCTAACTAGAAAAAAAAATGGAGATGGTGGACAGAGATGTATTTATCCTGCTGTCATTAGCACTGGGTTCAGAACACCCAAAGGAAACATTTCTTCAAACAGTATATGATTATTGCATAAAATTCACTGTCACAGTGATGGTCACTAACTTGCTTTGAAAACTGATTAGACAAAATTCATCAAGCAAATAGTAAGATATATACTATGCTGGCTAGGTGGAATTTTCACCTTGAGAAGCAGTATAATTTCATCTGGGTACATTTTGGAAGAAGCGTTAAAGTGGTCTCTAGAAGATTCAACATGTTTTTTCTTACGTATCAAGGTTTGCCTGGTGGTTTCATTTCGTAGATGTATATTCTTTTGTGGTGCAGGAATGTGTCTCTATTCTTTCCATGTTATTTCTGCCTCTGGCACCAAATTTTCAGTTAAAGGAGTAATACCCAGGCACACATCTACTTTGTTAACTTAGACATGTTCAGAAGGAAAACCTGTAAGGAAATGGAACCAGAACAACCTTGTGATGTGTAATACTGAGTAGCTACTGGGTGCTGTGACAGAAAAAATGGTGATGGAAGGAATGGTGTACAGTGGTCAATATCCTAAACATTATAACATTTCGTTGCAAACTCAAAATGTGTCAGTACTGCCTTCATGCCCAGCTTGTGGACTTTACAGAACCATCTTGTTGGCCACTGAAAAGCAAGAAACTGAACTAGACAGACTGCTGGTTTGACACAGCAATACTTCTCATATATCCTTATGGTGGGAGTAATGAAGTCTGAAATGTTATAGAATATTTATAGTCACAATTGTTATGTTTAAATTTAAAAAAAAAACACCCGACAGCAGAAATATTCAAATATTTTTACTTCCTCACTAAAGTATCTTCTGTTAGGATATCATGGAAATTGTTCTCAGCATCTTCATTCATCATCCTATAATCTGAATGAAGTCTGTCTGAATGTATGTGAAACATGTCAGAAGGCATTTGGGGACATCTTATGTTATCTTGTTGGTGCCTTCAGAAGGAAGTGGCCTCTAAGGCTTAGAATCTAAGGCATAGAGATGTTAAATTCTGAGAACTTTTTCAAGGAATTTTTAATAACCCCAACAATAAGTGAAAATCACAACCAACAAACACTTACCTGGGGTTAGGTCCTATTACTCCCTGTGGAGAATTATTTCTAAATAAACATGTACAAATTCAAACTGAACAATGCTGTAATAAGATTCAGAGAGCTTTTATTCCTCTTGATTGCAAGCCACATAGGAGGAAATATTTTTTCATATTGCATAGGCCAGGAAACTCATCTCTAATTATGACTGTAGGTCATTTTTCTTTGATATATGTACAATAGTGATGTATCCCTCACCCCAGGTTGTGTCTGCTTTTTAAAAATATAATTCATTAATTTGAGTTCACTGAGTTCACTTTCCATACCTTCCAGCAACAAAGGCATCATTCTGTGCTTTTAGTATTCTCATAATTATTTAATAATCTCTGGTAGCTTTATTAGTCTCAACTATATCTATGGCTTTTGATGTGCCAGTTAGGTTTCTTTTTTGTGTTTAGTTTCATTCTAGTGACACTGTGATCATCACAATCATATCAAAACACGTTTTCCATCCATACTTTAAATAATGTTGTCATCCCACCCAACAATTTAAACATTTATATCCCACCTTTCTAGCAAGATTTCAAGGTGCTTTACAAATGTGCTTAAGAAAAGGTGCTTTTTAAAAAAGGTGCATGAAAGTGTTTAAAAATGACAAATTAGAAATTCAATCAATAGTTTTTAAAATGTTCCACTTGAGTATTTAGCTACTACTACAAGAGCTCTTGAACATATTGGACATTTTCTTCACTTTCTCTCAATTTTTCTAATAATCTTTTCTACTGTACTTACTATAAACATCTCCCTTCTGATATATGCTGATACTAAGATTCCACTTATTCTAGTGTGGAAATAAGTTATGTGTGTTATCAAATATTATTGAGTGATATTAAATACAATTTGCATTTTTTCTTCCAATATTCCAGAAGAATTTTCAGATTCTCTAACATTTAAATAACAGGTTGTCAGTTCTTAATATTAGAACATAAACATTGTGGAACTTTCCAGGTGTATCATGACAAATGTTTATGATGAGATCATTATGGCAAATATTTTTATGCTACTATAAGGATAATTAGATGTAAAAACAGTTGAGATGGAACCTTGCTGTAGCAAGATGTTGCCAGGCACAAGTTCTAGGAGACTGGAAAGTTCTTCTTAAAAATAATTCATTCCCATGGTACTTTATAGTGTTTGAAAAATAATTAGCTAGTCTTTGCTTGTTATAACATTGCTTGTTAAAAAGTAACTTCTTTGCATTGCTCATTTCTTTTGCATTACTTGGTATTACTTAAAAACAAAAATGTAAGCTTGGTAAGAGAATATCCTAAAACATTGAAAGTTCTGTGAAAAATTCTTGAAAAAAAAACTAAAATATCATAAAAGTAGTCTGAAAAAGAAACCATTATCTGTTAAAATTTCATTCCCACTTGTTGCTATACCTTTCAAATGTGACCTTAATATACCCTTCCAAGATGTTAGATATTACTTCTAAAATGTTAGTCTTCCAGATCTGATGTTGACTTCCAGCTGCTTCATAGGTTTAATCAGGATATTGTACATTGATATAGTCCATATTCCATAGTTTTGCTGGAGCCACTAAAAGTAGGTCAAGTTAGCTATCCCTTCAGCCACATCCTGCACATTTTCACAGAAACAGCCTTGTCTGTGTCACAGTGTTCTTTTATAGGGGTACAACACTGCTTGACTGACAGCTTTACAAATACCATTCTACATCTGCTACTGTAAAGAGAACACATATGTTAATAGTTTCTCATTTCATTAGTGAGTATGTATCCAGCAGTGTCTGTCATTATAAATACTGTTATTTATCATAACCATCACTGCTGCTGAGTAGTGATTATTTTTCCTTTCCTCTCAATAATGTTCCTAGCTTTCTAGCAATCACCAGTATTGAAGCCTCCTTGGACAACATCTCTAAGTTTCAAAGAGATTATTGACACTTTGATATAAAATTTTGGCTCCTCCTGCTGTTCCAGCTTTACACACACTTCCCAGCTTTTAGCTAGTTATTGTCTTTTACATGATACAACAGTATACCATTTACGTTGCATGCTTTTTATAATGTGACTAGCCTTGAGATTGTCTCAAAGTGTAGTGCAGTTGGTCACTTTCTGAATGTTGAATAGGAAGAAAAGGTATTTTGCCCTTCATCTCCAGCACTAAAATGTCTTGCGTTAGCCTGGTTTTCCTCCTAGATATGCACAGAAATCCTGTGGATGTGTTATGGATGGACAAATCTTGGGACACCTTGATAGTCATTTTCCTGTGCAGATATTTCTAATTATATTTAACTGCCTATTGATTATAGTGAGTTTGAAATGCTCTTAATTCTCTGGTGGACCATGATCATTATGTGTCTCCTTTACTAGGCAAACTAGAATGATTGAATAAAGGTCTGATAGCAGTATATATTACAATGTCATTTATCCATCAGTGGAGCCAGTTAACTCAGTCCACATTTTTAAACCCCTGCATTTTTGGCTTCAGCGGAGCTTAACTTCCCTGCTTCTCCCCCAAAACTAACTCACTTGTTGTGAGGCCCTCTTCTCCCTTCATTCAGCAATAGGAGATACAAAAATTCATTTTCTTGCTGTGTGCTCCTCCAATCTCTAGCTCCCGTTATAATAAAGACCAGTAAAAAATATATATATATATCCTGAAAGATACTGGGGAATTCTATTGAACTAAGCAAGGGGGGGGGGGAACAAACCACTGCAGATATACGAGCCTGAAACATCCTCTAATCTGTGTGACAGTCTAATTTCACAAGTAGCTGAGAGTCATCTCAATTGATGGCTCTGAACTGGTGTCCTCAGGGGAAGAAGTGGGGAGGAGGAAGTCTGTCAGAGGAAGAAGGAGGAAGAGAATAAAAAGACCCTCTTTGAGCTGAAGAAGAATGATTAAGAGAGGACTTCGTTGCCTGCCACCCACCTAAAGTCGATAGCACTCCAATGGACAGGCGGAGACTGAACTATATAAGGCCAGTATCCTATGGCTGTCTCTTCCAAGGACTGCTTCAGAACCGACCTTTGAGAAATTGCTGACAAAATCTCCAGAGAAGAAGGCATTAACAACACGGTCTGCAGGAAGAGTCAACTTTTTTTCCCCCCAGCACGGTAAAATCCTTTCCTTGCCATCATCTGTTGAGAAAGAGACAAGGCTGGTTACTTACTTACTTACGTCTGCTTTGCGCCTCTCTCAGTTATATTATTAATGTCAGGTCTTGAAATGTTCTGCCTTGGGAAGGAGAGGGGGGAGGTAGAGAGGAAAGTCTTATGGCTTGTTTCGTTTTAAGTGTTAATATGCCTATTGATTTAATTTAATTTAATTTTTTAAAGATTAACCTGGATGCCCTCTTCCCAGGGATCCATTAGCAAGCTCTGTCTGTTCCCGGTGCAAATGCTGCACCTGCTAAGGACAGGCAGAGGTGGGCGAGGAGAGTGTAATATTCCGTGGCTCTGAAAGGCAAAGCGGGGATGTTTTGAAAGGGAAAACAAAGCCAAAAGGAAAACAAACCAAAAGAAAACCCAGCCCAACCCATCTCACCCTCTTTGAGTGAAAGGGCTTTGAAAGGGGGGGTTGCCAATAACGGCATTAATTTTCTTCCTCCTCTTAATCCTCATTTGTTCTCTATATTTAGAATGGCTTGTGTGTATTTGCCTGTCGATTTATGGCGACCCCATGAATTTCATACGTTTTCCCCCCCTTAGGCAAGGAATCCTCCAGGTGGTTTTGCCAGTCCAGTCCTCTGAAATATAGCCCTCAGAGGGACGTACTAAAAAGAAATGACAGTACTTTCCCATAGGGAAATATTGGAGATGTTTCCTATGTTTCCCTATGGGCAAGTATTCTCCAATGTATCCCTCTGGGCAAGTATTTCCCAATGTTTCCCTATGGGCAAGTATTCTTCAATGTTTCCTTATGGGCAAGTATTCTCCAATGATTCTCTATGGGCAAGGATTCGCTAATGTTTCCCTATAGGCAAGTATTTCCCAATGTTCCCCTATAGGCAAGTATTTCCCAGTGTTTCCCTATGGGCAAGTATTCTTCAATGATTCTCTATGGGCAAGGATTCGCTAATGTTTCCCTATAGGCAAGTATTTCCCAATGTTTCCCTATGGGCAAGTATGATTTCCCTATGGGCAAGTACTGTCATTTGTTTTAGTACATCCCGCCCTCAGCACCTGGAATTCTTTGGTGGTCTCCCATCCAAATACTAACCAACTTACTTAGGAGCATTAAGGGACCGAGCTTGGGAGCCTTGAGCCCCCAGAGATTGTTTTTTCGAACCGCTTTTGAAAAATAAGTGCAGCTCCAAACTGAAGAGGTTTCTCTAAGGGAAGGAGACATTTAAAAAGAAAGAAGAGACAGAGAGAGAGATGGAGGGAAACTGAGAGAATCATTTCCTTTTGAGGATTTAATTCTGGGACGTTTCCCACCAGATTTTTTAAAAAATGAGGAAACACGGCATTCCCAGTGGCCCAAAAGTTTGATTAAATGTGCGTGCTTGCATTTGTGTCCCGAATGTAATTCTGAGGAGAAACCGTTAGAGTTGTGTGTGTGTTTTTCTTTCTTTTAAACATCCACCTGAAAAATAGAATTACTTGAAGTGAGGACACGAATTGCCTCCAGAGGAGGAAGCGCAATTCCAAAGGCGCCTGAGACAAAAATCCCGCTTCTCCTGATGCTAAAAGGCTCAGTTCCGAAAGAGGAAAACTAGGGGCGGAGAAAGCTTCTTGAGTCGCACCCACACTTTAGAAGTAATCCGGTTTGGCGTCACTTTAGGTGCCATGGGTCAAGGCGATGGAATTCTGGGAATGGTCGTGTGTTGTGGCACAGGTGCCACAACACACGACCATTCCCAGAATTCCATCGCTTGACCCATGGCACCTAAAGTGACGCCAAACCGGATTACTTCTAAAGTGTGGACTCAGCCTCAGTCTCCTCATCCTCTCACAGCCAGAGGAGCCAGGCGCCTTCCCTTGCTGTCCATCTCCAAGTTAAAACTTATTCCTCAGGAAATAAAGGGGGTTGCAGACTGCCAGAAATAGTGCAAATTGAGTCCACTTTTAGGGTTAGGGTTAGTGCTATGGAGTCATGGGATTTTTTTTTTCTGAGACATTGAGCCTTCTCTGTCAGAGAGCTCTGGTGCCACAATAAAATACAGTTCCCATGATTCCCTAGCCCTAACCCTAACCCTAAAAGTGGACTGAATTTGCACTATTTCTGGCAGTCTGCAAACCCCCAAAGACAAGGAATCCCGCCCAATCTCTTATCTCTGGCGCAGCACCCCCCCCCCTCCTCCCCAACCCCACCAAGCATCTTTCAAGTCCCTCAGGATTGTGATACGCCTTGCCTCCTTAATACCCTCCTTATAATCTGTGTCTATAAATGTGCCCTCAAGGGATCTGGGGTCTGTGTGTGTGAGAGAGAGAGGGAGGGAGGAAAGGAAGGAAGGAAGAAAGAAAGAAAGAGAAAGAAAGAAAGAAAGAAAGAGCTCAGCCCAGGAGGAAGGCGGGGAAGCTGCGGAGGGACCAGTCCAAGCAGCACCGCCTCTTCTTCTTCCTCCTCCTCCTCCTCCTCTTTGCCCTCCCTGGCTCCGGACCTATTCCAACAAGCGGGGAAGAGCCGGTGGGGACCGACAAGTGTTGAGGTCGTCCTCTGAGGGGTCTGGTTGGGGACGACCGACACCCATTGAGACTCAGTGCCCCTCACTGAGGGAAGAAGAGGAGGAGGAGGAGGAGGAGGAGGAGAGCCCCCCCCCAACTCCCCACTTCTGCTCTCCAGTGCCTTTGCCTCCCATTCCGCCAATAAAAGCAGGGCGGGGTGTGGTGGGCTGAGGTGGGGTGGGGTGTGGGGGTCTCCCCAACTCTTCTTCCCGCGTCTTTGGCGCCCTCCTCTTCCTCAGCTCTCCCTCCCCAAAGCTGCCCCAGCATGAGGAGAGCGCTGGGGGGGCTCCGGAGGGGCAGCCGGAGATAACCACTGGGCGGTGCCGCCCTCCCTCCCTCTCTTTCCTTCTCTTCTCCCAGGAGGGCAGGGAGAGATGCCAGGGGCCAAGACCGCATGCCGCCCCCGCCGACGCCACCACCAGGCGCTGCCGGCCCTCCTGGTCCTCCTGCTCGTCCTCCTCCTGGCCTCGGACCGGACGCCCCGCGTGGAAGGCAGCCCCGCCGGAGGCCGAAAGAGCCGCACCAGAGACTCCCCGCGCTCCTCCTCCTCCTCCTCCTCCTCCTCTTCTTCTTCTTCGTTGGTGGTGGACAGGAAGGCGCTGCTGGAGCTGCTCCTCAAAGCCCTGGCGGACCGAGACGGTAGGAGCCTCCAGGCAGCCCCTCAGCATCCCCTCGGCGCAGACAGGGTCATCGCTCGGCGCTACACCGCCCCCGCCGCTGCTGCCGCCGGAGCCCTTCACCCCCCGGCGCCCCTGGAGCAAGAAGCCAGGATGCCCTCCTCCTCCTCCTCCTCCTCCTCCTCCTCCTCCTCCTCCTCCTCCTCCTCCTCCTCGTCCAGGGAGCGAGCGCCCGGACAGGCGTCCCGGTACTTCACCTCTTCCAGACACTCAGGTAAGGAGACACGAAGGCAGGCTCTTCCTCTTCCTCTCCTCCTTCCTTTCCTTTCCTTTCCTCTTCTCTTCCTCTTCTCTTTCCTTTCCTCTTCTCTTCCTCTTTCTTTTCTTTTCTTTTCTTTTCTCTTCTCTTTCCTCTTCTCTTCTCTTTACTTTCCTCTTCTCTTTCTGTTGTCTTCCTCTTCCTCTTCTCTTCTCTTCTCTTTACTTTCCTCTTCTCTTCCTCTTTCTTTTCTCTTCTCTTCTCTTCTCTTTACTTTTCTCTTTCCCTTCTCTTTCTCTTCTCTTCTCTTTACTTTCCTCTTCTCTTCCTCTTCTTCTTTCTTTCTTTTCTCTTCTTCCTTTCTTCTTCCTTTCCTTTCCTCTTCTCTTCCTCTTCCCTTCCCTTCTTCTTTCTTCCTCTTCCTGTCTTTCTTTTCTTCTTCTTCTTCTTCTCTTTCTCTTCTCTTCCTCCTCTCTTCCTCTTCCCTTCTCTCTCTCTTCCCTTCCTACTTCCTTTCCCCCTTCCTCTTCTTCGTCGCCACTTCTTCCTTCGCAGGGTGACCAGGCATCCTCCTTTTCTACGACTTGTCCTCCATGTCAACCTTCCATCCAGGAGGAATTCCAGAATGTCCTCTATTTGAAGCATGACTAAGAAGCATGAGTTTATATTCGCATTAGCGTTTTCAGCTTTTCTTTGCTCATGTCCTCCATTTTTTCTGGAATGTCCTCCCTTTTGCGGTGCCTTGCCCTCCTGGGCGGTGAGGACCCCTGGTCCCTCGGGCTCTTCCTCCGCTTTCCGCCCTTCCTGGGTCTTGATCCTGATGGCCTTCCCTAGGCAAGCAAGGCTGCCTCTGCCCCACTCCTCCCAGACCCCCCCCCCCCAAATTGGGCCACACCAACCTCCTTCCAGGGATGGAGAGCTTACTGCGACCCTCTGGGAGTTGTGGGATGTCAGCTCCCATCGTCCCCTGAGCAGTGGCCATGCCGGCGGGGACTGATGGGAGGTGGAGTCCAACCTGGTCCCGTGGAGATGCTCACCTCCAGGAAGGGGTGGCGGCCCCTTTCTCTTGATCCTCATTGGCTTTGCTTCCCTATGGAGGACGCAGAGTTTGGAGAAGTTACTTGCTTGCGGTTCCCAGTCTCTGGTTGCAGGGAGACCAACTGTTCTCCTTTTCCAGTACATGTCCTCCATTTCAACCTTCTGTCCAGGAGGAATCCCAAAGTGTCTTCCCTTTTGGTCAAGACCAAGAAGCATGCATTGATATTTGTTTTTAGTTTTTATATGCTCATGCCCTCCATTCTTCTTGAATGTCTTGCAGTTTGTGCAACTCCTGTGTGATTAGGACATCTAGTCACCCTGCCTGGTTGGGACAGTCTGGCGCTTGTAACCCCCCATCTCCACCCCCCCCCCCAATATATATATATATATATATATATATATATATGACATTTTCAAGTGGTGTCAGGAAGATTTACAGAATTCCCTTCCTGTGAACTCCAGAGAGAAGTTCCCCTCTTTCCTGGACTTAGAGAGATTCTCGGAGGTTTCCTGAAGCAACTTCAGTATCCTTGGTCGGTTGGGGGGCTTGGTTTGGGAATGAATCCTGCTGAAACTCCCGGCGATGATTTTTCTTATTTGCTTCTGAGTGATTTGTAGGTAGGGACTGGGTGTTAAGTGATTCCCAAACTCCGGTCCTCCAGTATGTAGAGAGATCTTGTAGCACTTTTGAGACTAGAAAGAAAGAAGTTGGCAGCAGGAGCTTTCGTAGATTAAAGTCTACTTCCTCAGATGCATTTGGTCCAATGAGTTTGTGTGAAGGATATGTTAGAAAGGGAAGGACAAAGAACTACTAGTCCCCATGGTTTTTCATTTTAACACTCTCACCAGTTTTTGAAGGCCCTGAAAATTTGTAGACTTTAGTCTACGAAAGCTCCTGCTGCCAACTCTCAAGGGTGTTACAAGATCTCTCTCTCCATACTGATCGTACTACAGACTAACACGGCTGTATCTTTGAATTCTGGTCCTCCAGGTGTTTTGGACTTCTTCTCCCAGAAGCCTCTGCCATCTTGGCCAATGGTCTGGGATTCTGGGAGCCGAAGTCCAAAACACCTGGAAGGTCAGGGTTTGGGAATCACTGAGCTAGAGGATGCTGGGCTTGCATTTCTTGCTCTCTCGCTCGCGGCGGAGAGAGTCTGTGCAACTGCAGCTGAAAACTTTTCGGCTTTTGAGGCTCCGCTGGTGGTCCGCATTTTGGCTGAATGGCCAAGGCTCCCTGTCCTCCGCACGATGCTCGGCCGAAAGGGACAAGCCTCTGAGCCTGGCTGCTCCTTCCAACCACCGACCTTTTTTTTTGCTGAGTCTCGAATTGAGAGCAGTGTTTGATCCTCGCTAGATCCCACTAACTCGAACTGCCTTGTCCTTAAAGTTCCGGGCTTGAAAAAAACAAACAAACCACATTCACTTTCAGGTCCTTCGGTGCCTGTTTGGCCTCGAATTGCCGCAGGTCTCCCGAGGCTAAGCTTCTCTTCACCGTCTCCCAACGCTTTAGAATAGATATATATATGTATGTTGTAAAGCCAAAGAGGGTCAGAGAGCTGAAAGGGAGCCCTTCCTTCAAGTTAAGAAGGTACTTTTGAGTGGAGATGCAAGGGAAAACGAGTTTTGTTTTTTTTTTAAAAAAATATATTTCTTTTTTAAAAACCCAAGAGTTTGTGTGAAGGATATGTTAGAAAGGGAAGGACAATGAACTACTAGTCCCATGGTTTTTCATTTTAACACTCTCACCAGTTTTTTGAAGGCCCTGAAAATTTGTTGACGTATCATCATTTGGATTTGACTTCTGGCACAGTTGATATTGTTTATTAGACTGTGGCCCATTTATTCAGATTCCTTTAGAAAGAGAACCCAGCTACAGCTACTAGAGGACTATGCTAACTTCTGTGAAGGGAACAGGGAGGTTTACACTAACCTGTTGCCATGCTGGACTTTTGGACTGGACACCCTATAAATGAACTGTTTTGTAGTGGTGTCCATTGCCATTTTCTTGTCTATTAATATCTTCTTTATTTTGGTGAAGAAAATTGTTGGGAGGTGGATAGTGAAAGCTAGCACATAAAAAAAGGCGCAATCAGCAGAAACTTAGGTGTAAGTCATAGTGTCTTGTTGCGTGCTTTCAAGTTGCTTCCCTCTTATGACAATCCTAAGGCACCCTGTCACGGGGTTTTCTTGGCAAGATTTGTTCAGAGGGAGTTTGCCTTTGTCTTCCTTTGAGTCGGAGAGAATGTAACTTGCCCAGGGTCACCCAGCAGCTAAGTGGGAATTCAAATCCAGAGTCATAGGTCCAAAACACACTAAGGAAATAATCCAATTTGAGACCTCTTTAACTGCCCTGGCTCTGTACTAGGGAATCCTGGCAACTGTTGTTTATTGTGGCCCCAGAGCGCTCTAACAGAGAAGGTTAAATGTCTCCTAAAACTACAATTATGAATTTTGGACCATAGTGCAATGCTGAAACCATGACACTACACTGACTTTTGTACTTCCTAGCATGAGTGGAATTTTATCTTGGCAACTAACAAAGATTAAAAACAAAGAGCAACTTAAAAAAGCAATTATTATAATAAATTATTTTGTTAAAGCAAACTATCCTATTAATGCAAGACTCGCATAAAACAGTATTAAAGAGAAAGTAGGCCCCAATCACTCTGGGCAGTTTCCCAGAAGTGATACAGTGTCGCCATGGGCTTCCTGTATCATGATCTAGACTAGTCCCATACTGCTGAAACAGAGAACCATGGGTAGAAATGTGTGGAAAGGGGGTAGAGCATCAAGGACAGTAAACTGTGTCTCCTGTGACCACTTTTTGGGACTGTGGCAAAAGTTGTAACAGAGGACTAATTGGCACAGTTCTCAATAGGTGGGGCATTGGAAAAAGACACCTCTTAATGTGGGGCATTTCATCCTAGCCAGCTCTGTGGAGGCCAGCACTGGCACTAACCCATAGGGAATTTTATGCATAATTCTCTGCTTAATTACCACTGGATTCAATGATTTACAGGAGTCTAATTTTCTTTGGATTGTGTCCAAGAATGACAGTCATGTTCTTTCTCAAGAGCAGTGTGTATATGGGTATAAATGTATTCATCAGTTCCGTTGCATGCTGTGTAGTCATTAATGCACGACTGGTCTATCCAATCTGAGTTTTGACTCTATAAGATGTGGGTACCTGAGCTGCATGATCAGTATCGTAGGAAAGTACTATAGTCTGCTTTTGCTGCACCTGCATGTTTCTAGACTGGAGGTGGTAAGGTTTACTATATCACAGTTCTCTTGTTTTAGAAGTTACTTTGCACAGCTTAACAATTTTCTTCAGCTTCTTTTAGGACTATGATTTCCAAAAGTAGAAATGAAGCTAACCCAGTGGCTTCATCTCTACTATCAGAAGCTATACTGTTAGTAGAAACAGGTGAAATGGTTAAGGGACAGTGGATTTTACTTACATTTAGTATGTTGAAATTTATATTTATCTTTTACTGAAAACTGAATGTTACCTACTCTACATGTCTTTTATTTTCTGTGCTTTTTCTGATGTGGCATCTAAAACAATAACAAAACATTATAGCTTATTCAGTTATATTAGCGCTGCATCAAGAAACAATGGATTTTGACAGTTACATTTGAGCCATTGCAATGGCTATTAGAAACTGTTGTTTTATAGCACTTTACTTTGTATATAGAAATTCCTGGTAGCTGTGCTGAGTTATAAATTGCAGCAATTTTGTGTGCTGACAGTAGACCATTGTGGTTCTCAGATTCTTTTGTCTATGGAAAACTGAATATGTCGTGGCAATTTGTTTGCTTTTATGATCAAACCATTTTTTAAAAAAGAATTTAAAACCATTTATTTGTTCTGGAAGTAACTTATAGTAGTAGCCCTCCACTTGCCTGACAGTGGAGTATGAAACACTATGAGGAATTTGTTTTCAGAGCAATTAACTCAAAGGCTATTTTTGTACTCTCTCTCTCTCTCTCTCTCTCTCTCTCTCTCTCTATATATATATATATATGCAGTTGCTCAAGTGGTTAAGACATTGGCTCTGTTGATTGCAAGATCAGCAGGTTGGCAGTTCAAGGCCTAGGTGCTGCATGATGGGGTGAGCTCCTGTCACTAGTCCCAGCTTCTGCCAACCTGGCAGTTCAAAAACATACAAATGCAAGTAGTAGATAAATAGGCACCACTTTGGTGGGAAAATAAACAGTGTTCTGTGCATTCATGCTGGCCACATGATCACAGAGTAGTCTCTGACAATGCTGGCTCTTTGTAATGGAGATGAGTATGACTCCCTATGGTTGGACATGATTTGACAACCTTGGAATACCTTTACCTTTACCTTTACATAACTTTATCTATGTTCTCTTGTTTTATATGGCTTCAAGCTGATTCTGATTTATGGTGATCCTATCATAGAGTTTTATTTTATTCAGAGGAGGTTTGCCATTTCCTTTATCTAATGCTGACAGAGGCTGAGCAAACCCTGGTCTTGTGGAGTCCTATTCCAGTCAGAGTGGTGTAGGACTTTGGGTGTTGAACTAGTACTCTGGAGACCAGGGTTTGAATGCCCACTCAGCCATGGAAACCCACTGGGTGACTTTGGGAAAGTCACATTCTCTCAGCCTCAGAGAGAGGCAATGGTAAACCCTTCTGAAGAAACCTGTCAAGAAAACCCCATGATAGGATCGCCTCAGGGGCTCCTTCCTTCCTTTTGCTATCCTAACTTGATTTTGTGATTTCTGTGTTTTGTCTCGTCAGATTCTTTCCTCATCACATGGTGTTGACAATTTGAATAAGTTCTTTCTCCCATTATGAATTTGCTATTTATGGAGTTCTTCAATTTTGAACTTAATGGTTCAGAGACATTACGATGTTTTGCACTTTAAAGATGGCATTTTTCAGCCTTCAGATTTGAATAATGTCACAAGGCAAGCTTTTGAGTTCAAGAGAACTCTTAAAGATTTCTGACTTAAGGCAACCCTATCATAGGGTTTTATTTTATTCATAGGAAGATTACCATTGCCTTCCTCTAAAGCTGAAGGAATTTAACTTGTCCAAGTTTTGGTGAACTCAAAAGCCCATATGGTTTATGACATTTTAGTTATCCAATATAGGCATTCTTCGTCTCTGAATTTTATTTCTGTTCATGAATCACATGGTAGAACTTCAGAAGAGGTGACTTTTGGAACTTCTCTCTAAAATATTTCAGACAATGCATCGCTGTATTCTGTGTGAATGAAGTGCCTCCTAGAATGAAATTCAGGTACATTGCTTTTCCTAGTTTGTACATGAGACCATCCTAATTGTATCACCTAAATTTGAAAAAATACATCCACTTGTGATGGAATACTAACCGCTTCTAGATTGATCTTGAAAACATAAGCTCTTGCAGTTTAGTTCCTTATGATTTTGCTGGGTATTGCCAGTTGTTGCCTCCATGTCCACTTTGTTGGTTTCAGTGGCCACTTTTGTTTTGTTTTGTTTTTTGAGAGAGACTGTTTTTTTTCTTTTTCAGAGGAGGATTTTTTTTAGAGAAGGTTGTTTGTTGCTGAATAGAGTGATTTTTCTGATCCTCAGTGGAAAGTGGTTTTTTTTTTTTCTAAACTAGAGGTATGAGTTTGCAGTCTGTTCTTATGTTTTTGATTTTTTGTTGGTTTTTAAAAGTCATAGTGCTTGAGTAAACTATTATTATATTTATATTTATTTATATCCTGCTTTCCCCCAAAACTGGCTCAGAGCAGCTTACAATTTAAAAGAACATTACAATTAAAAACATAAAAAAGAAGTAATGCATTAAAATGGAATTAAAGTATTACAACATTACAGTATTAAGATAACATTAAGACAATATTACAATATTGAAATAGATCACTCGTGAAAAGAAAAAAAACCCATATAGTTAGAAAAAAATATAAGTGTTTGAAGTAGTACACTTTAAAACAATACAATGCCTTAGCCCGTTCTTTAACTTTCTGTTTTAAAAGTTCATCTGAATAAAAACATCTTAGCCTGCTGATGGAAGGACAAGAAGGGGCCATTCTGGCTTCCCTAGGAATGGAGTTCAAGAGTCTAGGGGAAGCCATTGAGAAGGCCCTCTCTCATGTCCCATCAACCATGCTTGCGATGGTGGTGAGAATGAGAGAAGGGCTCTCCTGATGATCTCAGAGCCCTGGTCAGCTCACAAGGGAGAAATGGACATGAGCTATATAGGGCTTTATAGGTCATAACCAGCACTTTGAATTGTGTTCAGAAACAAAATGGCAACCAGTGGAGCTATTTCAACAGGGGCATTGTGTGGTCTCTGTAACCTGCCCCAGTTGAACAGTCTAGTTGCAGCTATTTGGACTAGCCAAAGTTTTTGAACACTCTTCAAAGGCAGCCCCAAGTAGAGTGCATTACAGTAGTCCCAATGGGATGTAGCATGTATCAAATAGTGAAACATAATTTCAATTCGAAAGTGCTATTTCACTGGTGCAGTATGATGTTATAAACTCTAATTTTTATTTATTATTATTTATTATTATTTTTTAAGAAAAAGAGAAAAGGGGAGAAGTGGGTGAAAGATCTTTACGTTTGTCATCATCCCTCTTGAAACTGTCTGGCATGGAAACACGTCAGCTTACCTTACAATAGATCATTGGGGAAGTGGTCAAATACCTGGCATGAATCATGACAATCAATGCACACATAACCCTCAAGAATGTTTTGACCTGGTATGTCTTGGAATAAAAAAACAACTCACACAATTGGAATGTAGGAATAAAACGTTGCAACTGTTGCCAGTAATTGCTTGCAAATAGTCCTGGATAACAAAAACATCATTTGTATACACATGTATTTAAAAATACAGGAACTACAGCTACAAATACTGGAACCAACAGCAACATCCCATCTGTTTTCTCCCCCAAAGACTTTTATTTATATATGTGTCTAGCTTTGTATGTTTCCGCTACTTTCATATTTCCAGTTATGGGAATCATCTCAATAATTTTGCTTTACTTGTTCAGAACTGGCATTACAGTGAGCTCTTGGTGTCTGCTGGGGTTTGCTTCCAGGAACCTCCACGGTTATCAAAATGTGTGGATGCTCAAGATCCATTATATACAAAGGTTTAGTAAAGTGGTGTCTCTTATATAAAAGCTTTGCTTTTTGTTTTCTCCTTGGTTTCTAGTTTCTTTAATGCAGAAAGAAGGTGAAACAGCATTAATGTTTCAAGGGTTCTAAGCTCTTGCCCCCTGGTCCTGGCATACTGGGTGTAGTTTTTCTATATTACACTTCCACACTACACACTAAATGCAAAGTGGTAGATGGACAATGTGATTTTAGAGAAAGGAATTTTAGAGTATATGCTTTAGTTAAGAAGACTCCAGGCTCAATCTGCAGAATTTCCAATTAAAAGTATCACACTTAATTCAGTTCTTGGAGAGCCACTGAAGGCATTGTTAGTGCTTAGAACATTTAGAATGACCATTAATCTAACTCAGTAATAAGACTGCCTTATATAATTTTTTATGTCCACAAACTGTACATATTTGGACTGTCTTTCTCTTAGGAGTATATGTTGATGTAAGTTTCCCTTACACCTGCATACGTTAGAGTTTAGAACATTTAGAAGGACCATTGATCTAAGTAATAAGACTGATTTGTACATTTATTTTAAGTCCACAAACTGTACATATTTGGACTGTCTTTCTGTTAGGGGCATATGCTGATATAAGCTTCCCTCCCACCTGCATATGTCCATTTTTCAGCATTGTGTAGGTTGGTATTCCTTTCCTCCTTTTGCAGTGCCCAAACCCTCTTTGGACTTACTGTACAGCCTCCCAAGCCCCTCCCCCTTATTCAGTGCCTTGTGGAGTGCAGGCAGGATCAGAGAAGCATCTGATTATGGAGCTATACAGATGCTCCCATCATGCCGCAGGCCTGACTAGATGGTGGGCAGTGTTGCAGCACTCTGGCAGCGTGGCAACTACACACTGCACACAGAAAGGAGTGCCGAAACGTGCCGCGGCGGTAACAAGGGCAGCTTTTTTCCATTCCTAAAAAGAGCAGCATTTTGCCACTTCTTTTGGAGGTGGAAAAATGCCAGATTGGGGCCACAGTGTGCGGTTTCTGTGGCCCTGATCCGGTGAGCAAAGGGGCAGCACAGAGCTGCTCCTTTGGGGTGATCTGTTTCGCCCCTATGCCCCCATAGCCAGACTCAAAACAATTACATCAGTGCTGAGACCAATGGAGGACAGAACGTAATTATTCTGTGCCTATATATGGGGACATAACCAGTTGCTCCTCACATAATGCCTGGGGAGCAGGAGATTCCAAGGCTGTAGTGTAAGACCTGGTGGTGGTGATGGTACAGCACTCAGCCTAGTATAGGTCTACATGGTGGAACTAAGGGGGGTTGCAGACTGCAAGAAATGGTGCAAATTGAGTCCACTTTTAGGGTTAGGGTTAGTGCTAGGGAATCATGGGAATAGGTTTTTTTTCTGAGACATTGAGCCTTCTTTGTCAGAGAGCTCTGGTGCCACAATAAAATACAGTTCCCATGATTCCCTAGCCCTAGCCCTAACCCTAAAACCCTAACCCTCAATTTGCACTATTTCTGGCAGTCTGCAACCCCCCTAACATAGGGGGGATGCAGACGAGGGCATCCAAGACGCCCTGGTCCGCAGCGCCGCGGGGCCAAGGCAGCCTCACCGCGGCGCCTCCCCGGCGAATCTAAAAGGAGCGCCAAATTGGCGCTCCTTTTAGATTTCAGAGAAAGTGCGCCCCAAAAGCGGCGGGCACACTTTCTCTGACTCAAACGCCGCGGCGCGTGTGGTCGCCGCGGCGTGAGGTCAACCCGGAAGCGCCGTCCGTCCGGATGGCCGGGCTTCCAGGGGTGACCTCAGGAAGAGGAAGGGGCGCCGCTCGTGCGGCTGCCCCTCCTCTTCCTGGCCTCGGAGACGGCTCTATTAGCCGTCTGCCGAGGCCCATACAATGCTGAGCCAGGAGGAACTGCAGCCTCAGTGAGTTTGAAGTGTAAGAGTTTTAGCCTTTGTTTCTGAAAGAGGCAAATTAGTACAATAGAATGTTTCAGCATCACTTTGGAATGTCTCAAGCTAGGAATGAAAGAAAATAGTGCAACCATCTGATAGCTAATAAAATGAGCAAAGCAATATGCTTGCTTGTTTTAGGCTTATGCAAATAATTCCACAAAGGTTATTAGCCCAACTGATTCTTTTCTTATTAGTGTTCTGGCTTTGATGTATTTATCCATTTTCCATTTGAAGCCTTGAGAAGCAGTGTAAGAAAACCAAATATCCTCATCTCAAGAAGATTTTTGTTGTTATGTGATTCCAACTTATGTTGAACCTACAACAGCAATTTCTTGTCAGGGTTTATTCAGTGCAGGTTTGCCTTTGTCTTTCTCTAAGACTGAGTGGGAGTGACTTGCAGGCTTCCATGGTTGTGTAGGGATTTGAACCCTGGTATCTCAGAGCCCTAGTGCAACACCAGAGCGAGGAGAGACCCTTTAAAAAGGCTGCCTTTTCCACCTTGGGCAGCGAGGAGAGACCCTTTAAAAAGGCTGCCTTTTCCACCTTGGGCAGCGAGGAGGGACCCTTTAAAAAGGCTGCCTTTCCCACCTTGGGCAGCGAGGAGAGACCCTTTAAAAAGGCTGCCTTTCCCACCTTGGGCAGCGAGGAGAGACCCTTTAAAAAGGCTGCCTTTTCCACCTTGGGCAGCGAGGAGGAACCCTTTAAAAAGGCTGCCTTTTCCACCTGGGGCAGTGAGGAGAGACCCTTTAAAAAGGCTGCCTTTTCCACCTCGGGCAGCGAGGAGAGACCCTTTAAAAAGGCTGCCTTTTCCACCTTGGGCAGCGAGGAGGGACCCTTTAAAAAGGCTGCCTTTTCCACCTGGGGCAGCGAGGAGGAACCCTTTAAAAAGGCTGCCTTTTCCACCTGGGGCAGCAAGGAGGAACCCTTCAAAAATTGCATTTAAATTGTATTTGCATTTTATATTGTATTTTGTATATTTTTAAAAATTGTTTTAATTTGCTTTGTTTTGTTTTTGAGGGGTGGGTATGGGTGGGGTTGGGAAGAAGGGATGGGCTCTGTATTGATGCTATTTGTTATTGTGATTGTTGTACGCCGCCCCGATTGCTTGGCAGAGGGGCGGGATATAAATAAAAACTATTATTATTATTATTATTATTATTATTATTATTATTATTATTATTATTATTATAACACTTAAACCATTAACCCACACTGGATCTTGGAGGGTGTTTCTTGCTATCATTGAAATGTTTGATTTCCTATCAGATGAGGTCGCAATATTCTGTAGATTGTGGTTGCTCCTCCCATGTGCTTCTAGGCAGGAAAAATTAAAAATACTTTTCTGTTCCCATGTGGAGGACGTCAATCTTTTCCCTGTCTACACTCCTGTTAGGACATGTTTTTTGGAGTCAGCTGATCTTCATCACTGAGAATCTCTCTCTCCATGAATCTTCACTAGCCTCTTACTCATCCTTCCTGTTTTCTGTCTGCCCCCTCCTTGCCTTGCCCCCTTTCTCTCCTTATCTTTCCCTTCTGCTTGAGGACCAGGGTTAGGAATGATGTCCAGGGAAGAGGTCAGACAAACAATGTGGCATTTAGCTAAGGAGTTACAAACAATGTGGCATTTAGCTAAGGAGTTACAAACTCTTATAATTGATGGGAATTACATAGAAATACACCGGGATGAGAAACACATCATTTGGATCTCAAAAATAAAATCAGCAAATACAACAGCAAAAACCACTATGTCCCAAAATGTTTCACCAATCTGGATGAGTTCATATATCAAAGATCTAGGTTTTGAGTCAGTTATGTTCACTACTACCTTCAGTGTCATTTTGCTTTTGTCATGTCCAAGACCTGGAAAGTTACTTTAAAAAAAATAAAAATTACAGCTTCTGGAAACCTCCAGCCATTGTGGATATAGTTGTTCATGTCTTCTAACACACATGAGCAAATGAGACATTGGGGTGGATCAGGTGGGTACAATGGAATGGCCCAGGTCTGCTCTGGCCAGAAGCAGGTCCAAACCCCGCTGACCACATGACCTAGTCCAAAGGCAAGCCATGCTTTCTGGGGCCAAGCAAGAAAGACAGAAGGAGACCGCCAGGTATTTCAGCCCAGGTGAAAGCCTATCCGAGGCAGCAGTGCCAGGAATAGCTATGGTAACCTTGGTGTACTTCCCAGCCAGAACACCAGGATCCTCTTCAGGGCCAGGTGAATCTAGAAATAGGTCTAATCAGCAACTGGGAATTAAGGGACACCAGGGGCTAGAAGTTTTAGGACCCCAAAGAAGGGGTTCCTAGAATGGTTCCATGCCTTAAAGGGAAGGAGTGCAGAGATATGTAAAAAAGTTTATGGTGTAGCATTTGGAGAGATTCTGTTTGACTATCACCCACATCTGTAAATGTGGGAATAAGGGAATCTAAGGCTGAAGTCAGTAATAAAGCAGTTTGAACTGTATACACTAGTGAAGTCCATGGGCTTCAAAAAGCAAGGGTGGTTAATGTTCCCCTACCAGAGTGGGAGCACACAGTTTCTGACTTCCATTTGTTTAAGAACAGGAACAAAATATGGCTTTCTCCACATTAATTAGGCTGGCAAAATGAAAATGGCTTGACATAGCTAGGGGTGAATCTTTGAATAAGAGGAGGAGCTCAGTTCTGCAAATGAAAACAAATCTTCGCTCTGTATAGTTTCCAAGGGAAGTTCTTCATTTCTAAGTGCATGTCTCTTTTGCACCCAAGTGTGGTCACTGGAGCAAGGGGGTTGTCCAGTTTTTTAAAAAGTAGACTTCACAAGGGTGAAGTCTGCCCACCTCTGTTATAACAACATAGAACTTAAGCTGTAGTATCAGGATTGTGCAGATTTTAGTCAAGTATCCAGATGTTAGGAAGACCTGAATTTTCAGCTTCACTCATCCCATTGGATTAGTGTGAATTGGTACTTCTGGAAGTATCCAAGTACAATTTAATATTTAAATAGGTTTCAAAGCTTTCCTGTACTGTAGAAATCAAACTTTCCTATTTTTGAGATCTAGAAATGGACTTCCATCCAGGTTTTTTTATTGCTATATTTTTCAGTAGTCTAGTGGCCTCTAGAGGATTTCAGGACATACACGTGACTTCTGAACCTGCCACAGTTGCTCACTCTTGTTTTCATTACTGGAGAGTTCATACACTCTCAGGAACCTTCACTGCAGAAAAATGAAAATGTAGGAGAGTGTCTAAACTTTTGCAAGCACCACAATTTTCCATTTCTTTCCTTGCTTCTGAAATTTTAATAACAAATGTAATGAAGAGGAAGAGGGAATCAAGTCAATTCTCAATTTGGATAAGAAAATTCTCCTCAATAGCAGCTGGTGGCTTCCAGGTCAGTGGGGTGAATTAATTCCATTGTCTAAACTTTAAAGGAAGTCCAAGGGCCTTTGCAGACTGCCAGGAATAATGCAAATTGAGTCCACTTTAAGGGTTAGGGTTAGTGCTAGGGAATCATGTGAATTGTTTTTTTTTCTGAGACATTGAGCCTTCTCTGTCAAAGAGCTTTGGTGCCACAATAAAATACAGTTCCCATGATTCCCTAACCCTAACCCTTAAAGTGGACTCAATTTGCACTATTTCTAGCAGTCTGCAAAGGCCCCAAGGTGCAGAACCTATTTCCATAACAGGCTAAGCACCTTGAGTAGGTCTTTAAAGTTCAGACCAGAGTAGAATTATCATGCTATTGAAATGTGAGCCACCATTCCTTTGAGGATTTGCCCATCAGTAAAGGGTTAAACCTGAAATCTTTTGCAGATTACCTTTTCTCCTTCAAGTCCAAATATTGTAAACATTGTATAGTCTGAAAACCACTCGAGTAAATATAAATAATTATTTGATTAGTTTGACAAGCAATATTTTAGATAATAATAAATTATACACTTTCCCCTACTTTATTACAGTTATTTACTTACAGTTTCCCTACTTATTCCTTGTTTTGCCTGATAGCTTCTGTGATTTTGAGGCTGTTGATTTAAAACATTTAATTATTTGACATAAAATTTGTGTTTTACAGAAGGAATGACATGTTTTAGAAAGGCAGCACAATGTTCATATCCCTTTGATGTCTGAATCACAGCAGCAGTTATTTTTCTTGACTTCACATAGTTTAAGACTTATTAAATAGCTATTGAGTTACTTTTCACTTTGATTTCCTGTTGCTTTAAAGAAGACCTAATTTATTTGCCCTAGTTTTATAATGTCAGTTTTGACCTGCAGGGCTGACATCCTATCCCTCATTTCACTGGCAGACATCCCAGTAATTCATCAGATGCTGTAGTGAAGCACAGCCATTATCAACAGGATAAATGATTTTAACTTAAACTCCTGGTAGCTTCTAAGTATTCAGCTGACTGAATATGTGTCATGTACTAGCTGAAATCAGACTGTAAACTGAAACAGAAGGCACCTTTCTGTTTTGATACTGTTCATTTTATTCATAGATTATTCATGATGTGCCTTTTAAAAATATGCTTTCCCACAACTGTAAACATTAGAAGCATTACAAGCAAATCTTGCTAAATTACAAGTGAAACTTGCTAAATAAAGCTTTCCACCACCAAAACAAAATAGTGAAATAAACTGCTTTGAAGGGTGGTGGGCTCTCTTTCTTTGAAGGTTTTTAAATAGAAGTTTAATAGAAGATGGCCATTCTCAGAAGTGCTTTAGTTGTATATTTCTATCTGACTAGGGGTTAGACTAGACAACCCTTGTGGTCACTTCTAACTTTATGCATCTATGATTCTATGAAATAAATATGTCCTTGTCCCATTTTGCTCTAGCCTCTGCTATCTTTTCCACTCCCTTATTACCTTTCAATGGTCATGTTATCTCCCCTACTGTAAGACTATATACCAAATTCCTTCTTTGGTTTATGGAACTTTGAAACGTACAATTTACAGCAATGGCGTTGTTTTGACAATGGATTGTAACTAATGCTGGTTTTGTGCTCATAAAAAGTGCCTCCAATCATGTGAGGTAGGGCAGCCAATTTTCACCAACCTATTGCAGACCATTGCATATTTTTTCATTGTATTATAAACAGCAAGAACAGGTTTAGGAGATGATCACATTGATTTTAAAACTGGCTTACCTGATCCAGTTTAAAATTTAAAGCAGGTGGCATCCTGATCTTATCAGAAGGATTTAGCTGCCAAAATCGCCACCTGAGTCCGTTCCCATTCCCATTCCCAGGGGTGCTCAGTTTTCAAAACCAAAAATTTTCCAGCTTAAGGAAATGACCACCGGAGCAGCCCTGGAAGCGGGGATGGAGCTAGGTGGCACTTTCGGCAGCTAAATCGTTCTGTTAAGATTAGGATGATGCCTGATTTAAATTTTAAACTGGATCAGGTAAGCTAGTTTTAAAATCAATGTGATAATCTCCATAGACACTTTGTGATGGGTCACATATTATCAAAAATAGATTCCCTGTCTTGCACAAGGGAAAATTATTTCTACTAGTACAAGGTCACCATAGAATAAAAACCAATCATAGTACTACCTCTACATGAAAATTTGGACTGTTAACCTCATCTTTTCCAGGCTTGATGTATTCATTCATCTTCATCTGATCTGAGACATGAATTTTGGATTCCACTGCTTTGCCAGGTTTTGATGTAAAATAGGATCCAGAATGTTGTAGTGGTTTGAGTGTTGAACTAGGACACTGGGAAACCAGAGTCTGATTTCCCACTTGCCATGGAAATCCACTGGGTGACTTGGGCAAGTCACAAATTTCTCAACCCTAGGGGAATGCAAAGGCGACCCCACTCTGAACAAATTCTGCCAGGAAAACGAAATGATAGGTTCACCTTAGGGTTGTCATAGATTAGAAATGATTGATGAAACGTAAGAACAAAAAACAGCTTGGGGACATTTGTGTACTGTTGTCACCAACATTCACACTCCCAGACAACTTAACTATTAAAATACATATTAAAAAGCACAGGAGTCAGTGTTGAAACTTGACAGCTATGCAATATCATTTCATAGTACGGAACATAAGGCCTACCTCCTGGAACCTTTCAGGGAAGAGGGAAAACATTTAAAATTAGTGCATTCAATTCCAAATCCAGAAAAATACGTAGCTTAGAAGGGTATCATGCAGGATGGTATCAAATCTGATGTAGAACCCAGGACAATAAACAGGGTCACACTTACTTGTTATGTTGCCGTTAGGGGAACCAAATTGGTTTTGTTGCCAAACTCAGCTGGAAAACAGACTAAGGATCAGCACCTGGTGTTCTTTGGCCACAACCTACTATAGCACCAGCTGCAGTAAAAAGGGAGGACTTGGGGCTAACATATATGATCCCTTTAGTTTATGGGTTTCTAAAAGATGCAAATAAGGACCATAGTGTTTTAAAAAGCTGGTATATGTATCTACACCAAAAAAGGATTAATTGTTATGCTTACCAGGCTGATCAGTTTTCCCAACTACAGTAGATGTTTTGAAATCAAAAAGTGCCAGGATGCAATAGGTTGCTTATGAGTCTGGGGAAATAACACTTTCCTCAGCTGAAATTCACAGAAGCAAAGGGACCTACAGTACAAAGTCTTTAATTTATGAGACATTCATATTTGAAGGGATACAAGCAACTCTATGCTTCATAAACAAATCAAAAGCATCCATTGACTCTACAGGCTTATATATGCTTTTACTATTTAATGTATTCCTCCTGCAAGTTCTTGTACTCTTAGCATTAGTGAAAGCTACAGAAATCTAAATGTTAACTTCTGGATTCTGTACTTCTTATTTTGAATTGTAAATTGCATTTTCCAATGGATGAAGGAATATAGATATATATAACTCCAAATATTCTTCAAATTGCTGGCATTATTATTAGGAAAAGTGAACCTATGAATATTATACGAACCTGTGATGCATTAATGGAAAGACCAAAGTTCTTTCAGGTGAGCTTAAAATCTTGCCCCAGTTACTTTCTGTTGAACTGGTGGTGATTTCCAAATATATGACTGTAGATCATAAGACTTCCTTTTAATTTTAGTGATCACCACTAGGATTGTGATTACAGTTTGTGCCCTCAATATTTAAAATATTTGTTTTAAAAATGTTTACTGCAATAAAATAATCTGCCTTGGAAAATATTGTTAAATGGCATGATGTACATTTTATAATATAATAGTAAATAAGTAGATTCAATCAATATGGAGGGAATTGGATTATGGATGGATGAACAATATCAGAACAGATTTGTGACTGAAAATAGAGGCCCAGGAAGTTGAAAATATGTCTCTAGGCCATCAATTTAAATGGATCTATCTTACAAGAATGCCGATGACTACATTGCCCTATGAGCAAAATCAATGTATTTGTTATTCTTCTCAGTGCTTTAGATATATATGAAAGAGACAAGTAAGAGTGACAGGACACTGCCTTGAGGCCTGTTAATCTGGTTAATCAGATGATGGCAATAAACCAAACAGAATAGATAATGATCAGACAGAATAAGAATTGTACCCTTACAAGGTCATCCTCTCTACTTAACTAGTTTGTGGTTTTGAGCCAGCCAAGTGTGTTTGTGTGTCTTTGACATATTCATACACGTTTATCAGTGATAATAGTTTTGCACTTTCTTTTTAGTTACAGATCTGGCTTTAAATGAAATGGGAATTTTTGATGGGATACTTCTTAGAAAAAGAGTCCTTTGGAGATAGGTCTTGAGATTAAAAAATTGTTCATGGGTTGTGAAGGTCTGGCTCAGTTGTAGAGCATGTTCTTAAGCCTGTGCTTGTCTGGACCATAGTTGTATTGTCCCTGCCCTTCTCCTATATGCTTGCCATGAATGAATTTATTTTATGTTAATTAAGCATAATTTCTGATTACTATTTTGTCAAAATCTGGGAAACCAGGATTAAACCAGGATCTGAAATTAATTTCAAATCATGTTTTCAGATATTGCTTCAGTTGAAACATTGTAATTAGTTTTCCAGCCAGAGCATCTCAATGATCTGTGGTTAATTATCATAGGTAATATTGAGTCATAGGGCCTTTACAGACTGCCAGAAATAATGCAGCTTGAGTCCACTTTAACTGCCCTGGCTCAGTGCTAGGGAATCATGGGAACTGTTTTTTCTGAGACATTGAGCCTTCTATGTCAAAGAGCTCTGGTGCCGTAATAAACTACAGTTCCCATGATTCTCTAGCACTGAGCCAGGGCAGTTAAAGTGGACTCAAGCTGCATTATTTCTGGCAGTCTGTAAAGGCCCATAGTACATTAAAAAAGAAAGGAGAGGTGTCATGAGAATGAAGCACACATTTAGAAGGATTTTATATTTCTTGGCTCAATAAATTGAGATATATTTTGTCTGAACTAGGTATTGCAGCTGTAAATTGCCACATCTAGTGCCTTGCAGATGCATGGAAAAGTAGCAGAAAAATCCATAATGCATAGCTATAACTATGTAAAATATAAAGAGACATATAGTATTTATGAAATTGTAGATATTAAGGTAGACTATAGAATGGTAGAGAATGGTAAACATGGTTAGACACTATTTCTATGTGTTTTAGTGATTCCACTAATTTAAATGCCTATATTAGGCATAGATTGTCAGAGCTGAAATACAAATAAATAAATAAATAAATAAATTATATTCTTATTTATTCATATTTATTCATTTATTCATATGGAATCTTTCAGAACAAATTGCTTATATGTATAGATGCTATTTATGTTATTTCAATATAATTTTTATGTTCAAAAAAGCAATTGCTTAAGGTTCAGGCTATTATTACATTGCACAAAAAGAAATACTATAGTTTCTTATTGGAAAAAGGTTTTGAATTCTTTTGTGCAGTTACACAAGAAATGTTACAGTGATGGAGACCAACCCTCACAACAAAACTCTCAATATTTTAATAGCCAAGAAGGATGAGAAAAGGACTAGATTGTGTTAAAAACTATATACTAAAAACAAGTTGAAGTATCTGGCTTTTCCTTAATTGGATTCTCCCATGTTTGGACTCTCACTCATGCCTTGGCTTCAAACATTGACTGGAAACCTATGTGCTTGTTAGGGATATCTGCCACCTAGTGACTGAAGTTGCTCGTGATACACAAATGTACCAAAACATTTATTTATTTATTTATTTATTTATTTAATATCGCACCTTCCTCCAGAAATAAGAATCAATATGTTCACATATTCATTGCCCCAAGATCATTTCTAAAACCAAAAAAGACAAAGTTGCTTTGGGCCTCACATAGGGAGGAAAGCAGGAAACAAATACATAAATAAATACATAAATGACTTTTATATAACATCATGTTCAGTATCAAATTATTACAATTCCTGCTCTTGGTTTCATCTTCTCCATTCTTTTTATGGAAAGGTTTGTGTTATGCCTGTGTTTCACTATGGAGAACTAGTGCAGACATAATAATTTTCTCTGTTTTATAAATGTTGATCTGTTTTGGTTTTTTGGAAAAAAACCAGGAAAAAACAAAAAGGTTTGTTATGGTTCAGGTGTTCTTTATAGTTCAGGATCTTATAACTTCATTTTTACCACTTCATATCATTAGCAGAATTTCTGATAACCAAAACAGCCATGTCTAGTCTAATCATGGCCTGTTCTATCTCTTTTTGTATATACAGGGAATTCAAAGTTTAAGTCTACCATCTCCAGTTGTAAGTGGTAACTTAAAATGGTTGAGATCAAGTGCAAATACCTGCTAATGCTGATCGATTTTAGGAAACTCTACACCAGTGATGGTGCCCAAACTCAGTGGCATTTCCACACTGGGTGTCACTGGGTGCTGGGAGCAGGACTTTCAGGGGGGTGGGAGTTTCAGGGGCAGGATCTCCCAGTGGTGGGACTTCTGCCTTCCAGGGTGGGATTTCAGGGGGAAAAACCCAGGGAGCACTCTCTCAGCCTCAGGCTAGCAATAGCAAATCCACCTCTGATGAAACTTGCCAAGAAAACTTCATGATAGTTTCACCTCAGGGTTGCCATAAGTTGGAAACAACTTGAAGGCACCACACACACACATAAGTCACACTCTCTCAGCCTCAGAGGATGGCAATGGAAATCCCCCTCTGTTGAAGCTTGCCTCGTGATAGTTTCACCTTA
The DNA here is from genome assembly GCA_026167975.1 of Phrynosoma blainvillii. NCBI lineage: Eukaryota > Metazoa > Chordata > Lepidosauria > Squamata > Phrynosomatidae > Phrynosoma > Phrynosoma blainvillii. The sequence goes on from JANUYF010000004.1 coordinate 61,246,925, forward strand.
GGGGTGATCTGGGCCCATTTAGTTGGAAATGACTTGGAGGCACACAACAGCAACAACAACAAAAACAAGCATAATAAAGCACAGAAGGCAAGCACAATAACAAGAACAAAGAGAACTAGCAGTTTGAGTGTGCAACTCTGGAGACGAGGGCTTGAACCCCAGCTCAGCCATGAAACCCAAGTCACACTTTCTTAGCCTCAGAGGAAGGCAATGGCAAAGAGGTGTGGGCTTTCCAGCCAGAAGGGATAGAGCTTCCTTCTGGAAGGGGTGGGATCTCCACTCAGAAACTGTGGAAACTGCATGGTCCCTCCTTGTCACAGGTTGGTTTTCCATGAGAGAACTGGGCCGTGGCAAGGAGCTGGGTTGGCTGTGCATGCCTTTCCAGCCCTCCTTGCCATGGCCTGGTTCTCCTGAGGCAAACCAAGCTGTGACAAGGAACTGTGGCAAGTGTGCGCCCCCGCCCCTACTTGCTGTGGCTTCCACATGCTCTCAGAGATGGCTTTGCATGTCAGAGAAGGCATATGTGCCACAGGTTCACCAACATGGCTCTATACCAGGGGTAGGCAACCTTTCCCCTTTAAGGGCCGAGGGACTTCAGCTCCCAGAAGCCTCAGCCATGTTGGCCAATAGTCCCATGTTGGCCAATAGCTCCTGGGATTCTGAGAGCTGAAGTCCCTCGGCCCTTAAAGGGGAAAGGTTGCCTACCCCTGCTCTATACAAAGGAAAGGTAAAGGTGGGTGGGTGAGTGAGTGAGTGAGTGAGAAGAAATCTACCAACACCTTTTTGACCAACTGGTTTACTTTAGCATGAGCTTTTGTGGATTTTAATTAAATTAGATTTCATGGATTTTTATAGATTCCAACCCACTTTGATTGAAATCAACAAAAGTTCATGCTAAAATAAAACAGTTCGTTTTAAAGGTGCTGTTAGATTCTCCCCTTTCCTTTTTATGCTGAAAGACTGTTGTGGCTTCTTTTAATTCACTCTGCAATGTGATAGAATTGATGAATTTACCATCATAAGCATCATCACCACACTCTTCTAGAATTGTTAAATTATTGAATTGACTGACTACTTGCTTGAAGCAGGTATTGCTATTTATTATGACATATAAGTCAATTCATAGCATGTGTGAGAATGCAAAAGTGAAAGGAGAGGATACATCATCATAATAGAGTAGGAAGAATGATGAAATAATTCTGTTAAATGGAAGGAGGAGCAATGATGTGGAATAGCTTGACAGGTGGTAGATGGCTTGACACATAGATAAGAGAGAGGAGGTATATTCTAGACATAGAGAGCATCGTAGTTGAAAGAGCAACTGTAGGAAAGAAGATAAAGGAACAAATAGATAATTCTTTTTGGAATAGAGAAAGTAAGACAGGTCATGGTGGCATAAGAGGGACTATGGTCCTGTCTGCACTGGTGTGTGGCAGCCACCCTCCCTTGTTACAAAGGCCTTTCATTCTGATACCAAGCAGCTGATCGCACATGTATCCTGCTGAGCCACCCAGCGTATCTGCCACCATGGGTCATTTTGCTCTGAGCTCAGAATGAGGCACCCAGTATCATTCACATGGCTTGTTCTTATGTCAGACTGAATGACTGGTGGCAGCAACAGATACACCAGGACATGTTTCAGTCATCCGCCTTGCTTTGGAATGGAGGGCTCTAGATCTTCTGGGAAGATATGGAGCAACTGATGAGGCATTTTAATTCATTTTAAGGGGAGTATGCCCTGGGTCTGTTGTTGAATGGGCCAGACATTGCCCAATCTGTTCACACCAGAACTAGAATTTGAGTGATACATTGTCTAGTTGAGACTGGAGGATGAGGGAGGCCATTTTATTTGGCACATACAGACAGGTCCTGAATCAATTTAAATCTTCTGTTAAACCTGAGAGCATCACAAATGGCTTCGCCATTAAAAGACAGTATAGAGAAGAATAAAAACATGAAAAAATTAGCAACAAGTTAACATCTGTAAACTTGCAGCTAAATTGGTTTTTCTTTCCCCCCCACACTTGCCATCCATTTTAGATGCTTTCATTGTTTTGCTGTCTTATTTTGTATTATTTATTGCTCATCTTTCTTTTTATTATTTTAACTGTATATTGATTTTGTAATACAATTTTTGTCTTTAATTTGTGAAATACTTTGGATATTTCATAGAAAAAATGAAGTAAAAGTAAGAAGCTGAATGTGTGTAATAACTATTTTATATTGTCAGATCATTATTCACTACAATTCAGTACTATCTGAGCTTGGAAGTAATGCATCAGCCATAGGATTGTTACATATAATTTGTAAAATTTATTAAATAACAATGGCTAATGTTGTTCTTATACTAACACCTTAACATTATTTGAGAAACATTTCACTCTGAGCAGGATGAGCAATAGTTTATCATTTCTTACAAATCTCTCTCTCTCTCTCTCTCTCTCTCACACACACAGAGAGAGAGAGAGAGAGAGAGAGAGAGAGACAGAATCTGATGGGGGTTGGCAACTCTCCATCACCACCTTTATCACAGAAAATTAATATGTGTTTTTTTTCTTTCTTAAATCAAAATGCAAGCTATATGGGACATGTGTAGCTTTTCTGCAGAGCTAACAGCACTCTGGGAAGCTGCCCAGAAGTACTAATAGGCTTGCTGACAAGTGGAATTCTATCAGAAGCAAAGCACATGGATGACTCAAGTCTTCACAGAGCATTATTAGCCTCACAGTGAAGCTGTGCATATCACATGTGGCTTGCATTTTGGCTTAAGAGAGAAGAAACAAGGGTTAATGTTTACCTTTGCTGCGGTGAATAAAGGTCTTTTTGTGGGGTGAGGGAGATCTTTTAGGGTAACCATAGTAGGAAGTTAGGGACCTTTTAGGAAGGGAAGATCAGTTGAAGAAATCAAAATAAGAGCCCCATAATTCATCAACATCATTAACCATGAGCAGATAATATGATTTTTAAGAAATTCATGGGAAAATAACATATTGCTGTTTTTACTAATGTTTCTGAGTGCTGACTGATTGGCAGAAGGTTTCTGGGATCTGGGGCTAGAGCGCTTTCCCATTTCTGCTGTTTAAGATCTTTTTAACCCTATAATCTAAGGAATGAGCCCAATTCAAAGCATGCATCCTGCCACTGAACTTTAGCTCCTCATGAAATATGAGGAAAAGTCCATGCTATGAGAGGAAAAGATGAATTAGAAAACCCTAAAAAATTGGCATAAAAAAATAAGGTGTCACCCAAAGGGGAAAAAGGAGGAGTGAGTGTAGAAGCAGCCAAGGAATTCAATTAATCTGAACTGCACAGTGTCTGGCTTAAAGGCATGCTTCTGATACTTAGCCAGTTCCACAAGAAGTAAGGGACTGAATGTACACTGAAATGTGCCATTTCTTTTTAGAAATATGCATAGCGAGTCTGAGTAATGATGGCTCTGCTGTGTTATATTCATTTTAAGCCATTGATGGTTAGTTTCCATTGCTGCTTGTCAAACCTTTTTACAAACAGTACATGGTCACATTCCAACACTGAGTCAGCCAGTCAATGGGATTAATGATAATTAAATGCAGAATGTTAAATACGCACATTAGGCATAAACTGAAGGGGATAAGGGACAGAGGTCTTATAGTAAATGTTTTCAGTAAAAATATTTTCATTGCTTTCTGGGGTGCCTGAAGATGAAAGACAGTATGGGGTAGTGGTTTCAGTATTGGATTAGGACTCTTAAAGGTCAGTGTTTGAATCCCAACTCAGTTGTGAAACCTCTTGGGTGACCTTGGATAAGTCACAGTCTCTCAGCTGCAGAGGAAGGCAATGGCAAGCCCTTTCTGAACAAATACTGCTAAGAACACCCCACAATAAGTTCATCCTATGGTCTCCAGAAGCTGGAAATAACTTGAAGTCAAACAGCAACAAAAGGTGGTGAATATAATTTCAAGAGACAGCAGAAGGGGTGGCATAGTATGGCAAGTGAAGAAATGATACTCTAGTTGATTTGACAGCAGGATTGACAATAATTGAAACCAATGCTTCAGAATGAGGATATTTTGAAGGAAATTGTCTTTGTTTTATGTGTGTGTGTGTGCGTGTGTGTGTGTGAGAGAAATAGATGATGATGATGATGATGATGATCATCATCATCATCATGATCTTCAAGGCAATGGTGGTGGTGATTAAAATCATTACTTTCAATATCAGCATCTAATTTAATTTTTAAAAAATATATTAAAATTTAAACACAGAAATAAAAAGTGAAAACAACAATTATCCATAAAGATATTGAAAATCAAAGGGTGAAAATGCTATTGGAGAGCACAGACAGTTTGGGTCTTTAATACGTGCCTAAATCTTGCCATGATTGGTACCCCCTCCAATGTTCAAGACATAGTGTTCCCTGACATTCAGGGATGTGGGGGTGCTGGTTGCAGGTCATGGCTAGATAGAATAGAAGGAGCTATCTTCTCTAGCCTGAACATCTCTCCTGTTCCCAGATTTCATGGGTTTGGGGAAGGATTGAGAAAATCAACCAATCAGGTTTGATTGGGTTGACTGATGGGCAGGACCTGTGGAGTGAAGGTGCAGTCATTGCTCTGATCCAGGGTTGGGCTGCATAAATTAGGCCCTTGTGCTCTTTTCATTAGTCTTCTCAGGACCTTTGTCCCAACCCTTCCTCAATCATACTCCAGTTTATGAAGTCTGTTATTGGGTCATAATTATACAATACTTTTATTTCATCCTAACTTCAAGAGTGGAATCTGACTGATGAAGAGAAGGTCTCTGTGCACCTGTCTGTAGTGGTACTGATGATCACTATTGGTCAGCAAGCAGTTGGTTGGATCCAGACCCATTATTGGGGGCCAAGCCTTTTGCAGCTCTAACCAATGAAGTTGTGGCCTGTTTCATTAAAACATTGGTTGTCTCTGTGTGGATACTGGTAAGCAGAACTGGATTGCTGGTGAACCTATAGTTGTTAGAGTGCTTGACACTGTACTGTTCTTGTTCTTGTTGCATAATCCCCAATTGTCTGGAATCTTGTCTGAAAGAAAAGGTGCTCTTTAAAAGTTATTACTGAAGCAACAGCTTTGAGAAGAAGCAGTAGTTAACAACGTTCACAGTGCTTTTACAGCTTTTACAGTAAAAGTCAAAGATCTATGTAAAATTCCAATTCTTGTCCCCATATGGGCATAACTTTTAAGCGGAACATGTTTCTGATCAAATGTCTGATAACATGCTTAATTGGTGTAGCTAAATACTCTTTGCAATAAGAACATTATCTAATAGCTTTATTGATGTCTTTTTTTTTTAAAGTAGGGTTTATTTATTTATTAAAACTGTTTCACTTTCAAAACATTCTTTTTTTGGACTGGTGATTTCTTTAATGAATAAAGTGTTATTGGATAACACTACTGATATATAATTAAATCCAGAATTAAAATAACATGAAAGAAAAGTGTTAGAGGAACTGATGAAATGCTTAATCCCTTCTTTCTGCTCAAATTTGTTTTACCAGTCTTTGTGTCTTGGACAGAACAATAGGTTTTGTCATTAAAATCCCATTATTTTGCATCTTTTTTCGTAGTTTTTTTTTTAACGTACCCAAACAGGATAAAAACATAGTGGCTAGAATCCAGGGAACCCCTTCTGCAAGAATCTTATTCTGTCTTTTTACAGCCTCCATGAATCCTAAAATCCTCCTCCAGAAGGATTGGAGACCATCTGGAGCAGGATATTGGTTGCAGAGAACTGTGGGGGTGGGGGGTGAGTGGGGGAAATAACTCTCAGTTCCACCAATATTAGATGCCAAAGCATACCATTGCATGTTGGCCTTCACATTCAAAGTGAAAACAATTATTTGAATTAATCCCATTGTGGCTTATGTCCTGATGATTTCATTGCATCTTCTCCAAGTATGACTAATTATGAAGCCAGCCCTATATGTTCTCTATCTCTACAACATTTCTAAAACTGCTGTAGATGACTTTTCATAATTCTGCTAATGAGACTAAAAAAAAGTCTGTTGTAAGGCCTTTCAGGAAACAAATATTACATCTTTCTAATAGGGCAGGCTCCTTGAATATAAATGGTAATCATTCCCTGAACCTTGTCCTACTATAAAATGTGGGCATCAGCTTAGCTTGATTTCTAACGTAAGCTGCCTACCATTGCAACTATTCCACAACCCCACCCCCATATGGATTACTTCATGGCTTAAGGCTGTAATTATCTGCTTGAGCCTCCAGCTGCTTGTCCCACAATCAAGCAAATTAAATCATTACAAATCCAATATATCTTACTATGCTGATCCTACTAAGTTTCAGAGAACCTATATAAAGCATTGTACAATCCTACACAATCTTGTTCTCATCTTAAGTGGCATCTCTATATTCCTAAAATATTACTAAAATTGGGGTATTTTACCTCTTCATTAAAACTACTTTGTCTACAGCCTATCTTGATCATGTCCCCTACAATAGTTAACTAAAATAATGGATTTTTAAAAACTAATTCACTTTCACTTCATTAAAACTGGTTTGAAGGAGGCTTCCAGTGGATTCTGCCTACTATAGGGACATTCTGTGAAACATTTGTTTAAAGATTTCAAACAAGTCAGTATGTTTTTGAATGAGCATGCCAAGAAGAGCAGCTGAAATTAAGGAGTGCAGTGCCTGTGGGCTGTATGATTTTCTATTATTTCCTCTCTCTCACTGATAGATAGATAAGGCACCATCCATATTTGTTGACTCAGAAGTAACTCCCATTGTATTCATTGGGGTGTATTCCCTAGTAAATGTGTTTTGTTTCTAGTTTAGTGTTCAGGAATGCAGCTTGAGTTCATTAAATAACTTATACAATGAATAAAAATAATAAATGTTTTGTTCTGAAATTAAATCAATAAATCTTTTTTGTTACAAATTTTTAATTATGTTTCCCATCTTTAATTGCTTTACTGGCATTGTTCTTGTTATAGAATTTTGCTGTTATGAAATTGAATGATCTCAGACTAGTTTGTGGTTTGTGTGTAACCCTGAATTTGAACTTGAACACAATCCATTCTGCCAATGCAAATCCCACTGTGTATCAACAGGAACTTTTATCAGTGAAGTATCTGAAGAGTGAGAACTGTTTAGAACTATAGAGTTTACCTTTATATGGATTGGTGCCTAGGAAAGAAAAAATAAAGCTACTAATACATATTATATTTCATATTTTTATTATTAAGTGTATTCAAGATTTGTGTAAGATTGTTTAAATGTTTTTGGTTTTTGAGTGGAGTTAATACCAACCCCAGGGGGGTACTACTAAGATTCAGTGGGCCCTCATTTACTCCAGAGTAGTGCAATTGCAGAAAAAAACAAGAGTGCCTGGATCATGATGTTATCATTTGGTAGACCTTGTCTCAGCATCTTGCATACTTGGATAGCTGCCAGGAAGACCCAGTTGATGTTACTTCTGTTGGGCTCTGTTGGGACATAACCAGTCCTAAAAATGAACTGAATACAAAGATAATTATAAAGGCAGTAAGAATTATTTTGAACTTATCTGTTATTTACAGTTCTTTCTAGATATCTAACAAGAGCTGCATTAACCTTTGCCATACTACATGACTTCTTAAAAATTTGGTGGTAGAAAGTTAAATCAAATGTTTAACAATATAGGTGTTGTGGGGAAGATACATATTAGTTGCAATTTACAATCCACTTTTTAAGAGCAGTATGTTTTACATGCCACTGGTAGAGCAATATGTAAAAAAGATTCTCAACCTTTTCCATGAACTACCATGTCTTATATAGTCACTATAATAATAATAATAATAATAATAATAATAATAATAATAATAATAATATTTATTTATATACCGCCCAACATAAAACAATTTACAATAAAAAACAGAATCCCCCCCCTTAAAACATTATTAAACAAATAACATGATTAAAATCCATTAACAATTAACACAGAATAAAATCATAGTAATTAAATAATTAAAACATTCTACAATACCCCGCTTTTACATTTCCAGGGGAACCATGGTTCAAAATAATGTTGCTGAGGGAAGAGGGAACAGCCCGGGCTGGGACAATTTAGTCTGGAAAGGCCTGCTGGAAGAGATCCGTCTTGACAGCCTTTTTAAAACTGTCCAAAGATGTTAACTGATGGATCTCGTCCGGCAGGTCGTTCCAGAGCCTGGGGGCGACAACAGAAAAGGCCCTCTGGGAGGTCTCAGATAGCCTCGATCTTTGGGGTTCTAAGAAATTCCTCCCAGAGGACCGGAGTGCGCAGGGAGGATTATACGGGAGGAGGCGGTCTCTGATATAACTTGGATCCAAGCCATTTAGGGCTTTAAAGGTGATAACCAATACCTTGTACTGGGCCCGGAAACCAATAGGCAGCCAGTGGAGGGACCTCAAAACTATTCATTATTAGGGCATGAGAAATTTCAAGTAGTTGTTTTCTTGATTTTGTAAATTAGCTACATGTCACCAAACTTTTGACAACAATTCTTTACAGACTAAATGTTAGATGCTGTGCCTTTTCTGTTTTAGCTTTCTTTCTGACCAGTTCTCTGTCACAGATGATAATTTTTTTTTAACTTTTATTAACAGAAATGAAGATAACATCTCTACAGACAACAAATGGCCAAAAAAACAAACAAAACAAAAAACAAACCCAAAAACAATATAGTGCCATACAATACAAGAAAGACATACAATAACCTTAATAGAATAGAATACATAGTGAAATAAAATAATTAAGAATTACTAATATACTTTCTTTCCCCATTCAGTCTGTCCTACTGATATCAATCTTTACAAATCTCCCTCCCTTTCCCTTAATTACTTTAATCCCCTGTCTCTTCCTTTCTCTCAATCAGTTTGTTCTTTCCTTTTTCTGTCATTATATCCTATCTTTCCTTTCTCGCACCCTCCATCATACATCTTATCATCACTTTCTCCTACCATCTCCTACTTACCTAACTCTCAACACCCATTCCTGCAAACCAAAACAATTTACTACAAAGTTTTACAAAGAAAGGAAATATATATATATATATATATATATGAATACAAACACAAAATAACTAGAGTTACATACTGACACTTACACACACAAGAAAAAGACTTCCTGGCTACCATTTCTCTTTATAAAATATTTAGTGACTTCTTATAAGTTCCTTATATAATCCTTAATTACTTCAGCCTAATAAATTAATTCTTGTGATTCTTAGCTAACCTTAACTTTCTCCCCGCTAATATAGTTGATTTATATTCATTCATTTAGTTTTCCTAGTCTTTAATCATACGTTCTGTACAAAATCGACTTGGCTTAGATTTACTGTACTAGTTTACACATACTAATATAAATTAATTAACATTAATTTACACTAACCATCACAATCCCTCCCCATTGCTCTTTTATAAATTTAACAACTTTTCCCCAATCTTTAATATATTTTTCTGGGGAGTAGCCCTTTAACAACAATGTCAATTTATCCATTTCTAAAATGTCATATAACTTCTTTATTTGGGATCTTCTTTATTTGGGATTTCCTTCAATTTCCATCTGCTTGCAAAGAGGGTTCTGGCGATTGTGATCATATAGAACAATAATTTTCCATGATTCCTTTCCAATTGATCATCCAAGATTCCTAAAAGATAAATTTCTGGTTTTAATTCTATTTTGGTGCCTAATATCTCATTCATTAAATTCTTAATCATCCCCCAATATCTTTTTGCGTATTTGCATGTCCACCAGCAATGAAAGAATATTCCATTCGGCTCTCTACATTTCCAACAACAGTTATCACAATTTTTGTATATTTTGGATAATTTGCTGGGGCTCAAATACCATTGATAGAACATTTTATACCAATTCTCTTTCAAGTTTTGGGAAGCCATATATCTCAAATTTTCCCCCCAAATTTTTCAAACGTTTTCAAACAAAAATATGATATGTTAATATTCTGCCTTTAGACATTTAGTTGGTAACTCTTTGTAACTCACCAGACCTATCTTTTAATGCCGCCACCACCACCACCATCATGTGTAATATTATATGCTTTTAAACACCCTTAGTGCAATAATGCACTGTTTTGCTTTTACTTATTAATTGCATGAAGCTCAGGCATCCTGTACTTGCATACTTGCAAGGATATCTTCTCTGACAGCAGTGTAGTGGCATTTCATGACTTTTTTGCTTTATCTTAAGAATATATGAACTATATTGATGGATTAGACCAGAGGTCTGTCTAATCCAATATTCTGTTTCTAGAAGTAGTCCCCTTGTCTTTACCTATTTATTTAGCAGGGCATGAAGGTGATTTTTTTCTTTAGTCCTTCAAAAGTTCTATGCTCTTCTTCTTTCACACAGGTGCACAAGCCTACTCTGCATTACTTGTTAATAGCGCCATCACAGCAGCAAGGTATTCCCTCTTTCTCCCATATGTAAAATCTAGACTGGTTGACACATTAATTATGACATCTGAATGATGAATGGAGGGACTGTAATGCATGTATTTGATAGTATAACAAAACAAGATTGATTCCAGATAGCAAATTAATTGAAAACACAAGTGTACAGAACCAGCAGATGAAAGAGAAAAAACTATATGAAACATACTTATAATTGAAGCATGTATAAAACCTTTCTACAAGGATGCATAAACATAGTAGTGTGACAATATTATGTCACTGGAAATTCATATTTGTAACAATAACATCCAATGGATTTCAAATAAATTTCCATTTTAGTGACACTTTTTAAAAGGAGGAATACACAAGTAGATATATACTCAGTTGTGGGCTGATGGAGTGTGAATCCAAGCAGGGTAAATGTTGGTGAAAGTGTATTTTACATATAGTTCTTGGTTTTATTTTGAAGAACTAGACAACAGTCCTCTCATCCTGTGGTATTTCCCAGTAATTTCAGAGAGCAACTACACATTTCTGTCTCATCCCTTGAGGTTGTTGTTGTTCTATTGTGTCCCAGAATGGGATGGGGTAAACCCTATCCACTTATTTCCAACCAGTACTGAAAAAGAGTGGGAAATCACAGTTATGTCTGCAAGTGGAAAAGGCATCATCAGTGACTGCTTGGGAAAATGTGTCCTGGCACATTCCACATCTTTTACCAGTCTCCCCCTGGCCACATTCAAGACTCCAATACAGTAGTACTAGACTACTAGAGGGGTATTTCACATGTTACAGCCTTCAAGCAGAGGGAGAGATATGGGATACATCTTCAGTGTAGCAGTAATGTAGTTTGACACCATCACATGGAAAACTGGGACTTGTGTAATGTAGTTTTATAAGGTCTTTAGCCTCCTTTGCGAAAAGGAAAATTGCAGGTGTGAATAACTAGCTCCATAGATGGTACTGCCAAGAACGATTTGGATTATTGGATCATGGGCTGCAGTCCCATGAGGGTGGTCTTCTGGCAAGAGATGAGCTGCATCTCACACCAGTTGGCAGAAACATTTTTGCCAATAGTCTCAACAATTTGATCAGGAGGGCTTTAAACAGAGTCATGTGGGGGAGGGAGACAGTATATTGGAAGGTATCTTGGAAGGCAGGAGTACATCATGGGCTGGAGATAATAGTGAAAGTGTTATAGAGGGAACAAAGCAAATGATGCAAGGGCCCAAGTGGAAGGCAACAAACCTCACACAGGTAGTAAAGTAAAGAGGTAGTACACAATTGGGTGGGATTGGGATTGTATTTTATGGAAATTTTAATGTTGTAAGCTGCCCCGATTGCTCTGCAGAGGGGCGGGATATTATTATTATTATTATTATTATTATTATTATTATTATTATTATTACCTGGTTACTCTAAATGAATTTAAGGGCCTTTATAGACTGCCAGAAATTGTGCAACTTGAACCCACTTTAACTGTCCTGGCTCAGGGCTAAGGAATCATGGGAACTGTAGTTTATTGTGGCACCAGAGCTCTCTGACAGAGAAGGCTCAATCTCCCAGAAAAAAATACAATTCCTATGATTCCCTAGCACTGAGCCAGGACAGTTAAACTGGCCTCAAACTGCACTATTTCTGCAGTCTGTAAAAGCCCTAAGTCTCCAGGACCAGATGAACTACATCCAAGGATATTAAAACAACTGGCAAATGTAATCTCAGAGCCACTGGCAATAATCTTTGAGAACTCCTAGTGAACAGGAGAAGTCCCAGCAGACTGGAGAAGGGCAAACATTGTCCCCATCTTCAAAAAGGGGGAAAAGACAACTATCGCCCAGTTAGGACGTTATCACACGGGGTCTAAAGCAGCCCCATGCCTGCACCATCGCTGCATCATTCTGGATCCTTTGCCCCTGTGATCAGACGACGTCGCAGCAAACCCCGCCCATCCCTGCACCATCCCTGCATCATCGCTGCATCATTCTGGATCCTTTGCCCCTGTGATCAGACGACGTCGCAGCAAACCCCGCCCATCCCTGCATCATCCCTGCGCCATCACTGCATCATTCCAGCTCTTTGTAATTCCTCTTTCAAAGAGGAATTACGGCTGCGCTACCAGAATCATTCCGGTATGGTTCTGGATTGATTCCATGCCGCTTTTCTTGCTGCTTTGAGACCCCTGGTGTGATAACGTCCTTAGTCTGACATCAATACTGGGAAAGATTCTAGAATAGTTCATTAAACAGAGAGTCTGTGAACATGTAGAAGATAATACCATAATAACTAAAAGTCAACATGGGTTTCTCAAAAACAAGTCATGCAAGGCTTTTGACAAGATCCCCCATGATATTCTTGTAAACAAAATAGTAAAATGTGGGCTAGACAATACAACTGTTAGATGGATTAGTAATTGGTTGACTCACCAAACTCAAAGGGTACTCAACAATGGCTCCTCTTCATCCTGGAAGATGGGGTGCTACAGGGTTCATCCAGTGGGGTGCTACAGGGTTCTTCAGTGCTATTCAACATCTTTATCAATGACTAGGATGAAAGAATAGGGGACATGCTTCTCAAATTTGCAGATGACACCAAATTAGGTGGAATAGCTAATACCCCAGAGGACAGGATGAAAATTCAAAATGACTATAAAGATCAGAAAGCTGGGCCAAAGTTAACAAAATGAATTTCAACATGGAGAAATGTAAGGTATTGAATTAGGGGGGGGGGCATGCCCTATGAAGAACGATTTAGGGAACTGGGTATGTTTAGCCTAGAGAAGAAATGGTTAAAAGGTGATATGATAGCCCTGTTTAAATATTTGAAGAGATGTCATATTGAGGAGGGAGCTGGCTCATTTTCTGCTGCTCCAGAGAACAGGACCTGGAACAATGGATGCAAGCTACAGGAAAAGAGATTCCTCCTCAACATTAGGAGGAACTTTTTGACAGTGAGAGCTGTTTGACAGTGGAACACACTCGCTCAGAGCGTGGTGGAGTCTCCTTCTTTGGAGGTCTTTAAACAGAGGCTGGATGGCCATCTGTTGGGGATGCTTTGATTTTGAGTTCCTGCATGGCAGGATGGCCCTTGTGGTCTCTTCCTACTCTATAATTATATGAGTGCTGCTACCTCACAAAACTACAAATCCCAGGATTCTGTAGAATGGGGCCATGATAGTTAAAGTGGTTTCAAGTTGCATTATTTCTGCAGATGCACCATGGAGTTCAAGAAGGGAGCCAAAGGAAGTCTTTCCTTGTCCAGACCAAAGAATGTGAAGACATCACCCTATTTTTATGAGCTCCTATAAATTCAGAGTTTTATGTTTTGTGTGCTATTTCATTTCCAGGCAGCAATCATGACATGTTGGGAATTCTCTGCACTTGCTTCTTTCTAGATGAGTATTACTACCACCTGAGCAAACAAAGATATTCAAATTTGTTTGAAAAGTTTTCAAAATTATAAGGACAGCTTAGAACTAAAGTGATTTGAAAACATAATGAATATGTTTTATTATATTATATGTATTATTGTTGTATTATATGTTTTATCTGGATTATGCTTTTAAACTTGTAAGCTGCCCTGATTGGACTACCACTGGGCGGGGTATAAATAATAATAATAATAATAATAATAATAATAATAATAATAATAATAATAATTATATTGAGATAGGTTTATAAAGCTTTTGGTTTCAGGCTTTTCATTTGACAGCTGTCAATCACATTTTCAGTTATTTGTGTATTTTTGCTGTTGTAGTAGAAACTGATTTTAAAGAAAATGAAATCTGAAAGTCTTAGGGCAATGTAAGACTTACACAACTGCCTTTGGAGTTCATCTGTAGCTTATTAGCCTTGTGTTATCCATCCAGACTTTTAGCATTTAAGAACAGCAAGAGTGTTTGTGTGCCATTGAAAAATTCAGCTTACTATGTGGTTGTCAGTATTTCAGGGTTATGAAATCCAGACATGGCTTGTTAAATAATGGATGGTATTTTTATATATGGAACAGCTAATTTGTAGATTATATGAAATAGGCTTGAACTATGAAATTTTGAATTATTTAAAATGAACATCCATATGGATTTCCGAAAAGGTTTATTTTTATTGCCTGCTGGGTGCATCAAAAACTATTTTATTTTGAAAGTGATACTGTATAAAGACAGTCATTCTCTGTTTTATATTATCTGTCATCTTATACATATGTGATTTGTATATTGGTATTGAATGTGTTTAAATGGTGGAGTGCTCATACCCTCTTATTTAAACAATTTGTAGGAAACGGGGTCTGTAATAGTGAACAAAAAAGAAAATGAAATAATGCCACTACTATTCTGAAGGGTTTCTCATTTTCATGAAACACTATTGAATTTGAGGACATTATTTTGGCAGTTAATTATGTTACATTTTGATTTTACATTGAAAAAAATCATGATTGGTAGCATTAAAACCTGTCCAAACACCCCATAACTTTAAATTTAATTGTCTTGTATGATACATTTTCTTAAGAACCATGAGGCACATGAGTGATGTACTTTAAGACTTATCCACACAATCTTTTAAACACTCACATACAAATACTTCTGTAATCTGAATATCTTTATTAAAGCACACTTGTTAAGACAGTAAAACTAAATATGTTTTTGAATAGAGGACACACATTTTTTTAAAAAAAATTATAAAATTATTAACAGTGGAAGAAACTGGATTGACATTATTGTCTGCCTCGTATCTAGTCAAATAGAGGATCATATTATGAAGTATACCAGTAGTAGACTCCAGGAACTGAAAATATTTCTTCACACAAAAATCTCATTCACAATTAATTTATATATTAGCACAGTATTGTCAGGAGCTGCATCATGCATCTTGTCTGCCATGGTTTGAAGTGTCGATCTAGAATGGGATAGTCACATTGTGGGATGTTAAATGGGGTAAACGTGTTATACCATACTGAGAAGAAATGATGGAACATACAGTTTTTATCTATTTCTAGAGATTGTTGATCACATTCTTTTGTGGTTTGCAAAGAGAAGGAAGGGAATTGTGATTGCTTGAGATTATCCAAGGTCATTTGCCTAGGAACACAGGAAGAATAAATGAGGAAGGGATGTTGTGGGAACAGGAGAGAAAAAAAGTTGTTTTGCTTTTGTGCAGAATGAGAAAATAGCCTACCAATGTTTTTAAATTTTGTGTGTTTTAATCATGCTTTGATACCTTTTGCTGTTTAGTTCTGACAACAATAATATCTGGTGTAGATCTCTAGTTATTGAATAAAGGTTTCCTGAGTCACTGGACTTGACAACTATTTGTTGATGCTGACTAGATGATCAAATGTATGTTGTATTCATGGAGCCTTATCAGGCAGTTTGACAGGGAGTTGTGTCTGTCTTCTACAGTGCTGGGAGATTTTTGAAATGTTGAAACTATTTGTCAGGAATTGGTTTGCAAGAGTGTTTTTTAAATGGTTTTTAATCTGATAGATCTCAAATGCCTATACTTAAGCCATATATTTTTGTGTTGATGAGGTCTAACAACAGAAACATTTAATGTTTAACTAGTATTGTTAATATTGTTGACAAGTTGATATTTGTCCCATTATTTACATCAAATGTTTTCATGGCTCTGGATGAAAGATTATAAAATGGTGGCCAACTGAAACTTATTTTTCTCAAGAAAGCAACATCTATAAAAACAAATGTTAAGAAACCACATTTGGTAGTCATAGAGAAGTAAATAACAGATTTTTGATTTGTAACAATGGGATGTATTTCTCCATTGTTAAAAGGGAAATATGGGCACATTTTACACTGGCACAGGAATTCTATAAGATTAAAATCCCCCCCCCCCCCAAAAAAAAGAACAGGCCTCTTGTGCTTGAGCTGAAAGGGGTTTGCCATGCATGTAATAAGATATGATTTAATTCTGTATATAAACCAGAATATAGTCAGCCCTTCATGTCCATGGGGGTTCATTCTGGACACACACCCACACACAAATGCCAAATATCACAGGGCCTGAAATCCCATTCTTCTCAATGGTGGTACAGTGTCCATGTGGTTATCTTAGTGCGGCCATGTGCACATGGCACATTGAGAAGAACAAGGTGGGGTGATCCATGGATGCTCCAATCCATGGATGCCAAGCCCACAGATGGAAAGAGCCAACTGTAGTTAATGTACAGTAAATATTTCCTATAAATAAATATTTACTAGAAAATGTGGGACACCATCAAAATTGATAGAATCCACTATATCACTGATGTCCCACATTTGTTGGTAAATATTTAAGTATTTATAGGAAATATCTACTGTACTTGAACTACAGTAAAATCCATTATTTTCTACTCCTTATTGCACATTGAGATTTAATACTGGTATTGAGTAGTGCTATTGGGAGTGTGACTTCTGAATATGTATTCAGAGCTTTAGACCAATCTACTCATAAAGCTCCATGGAAACATAAGCATGTTACTAATTATCTTTCAATTAAGTTAATCAAATACATTTGCAGCCTGAAAGAAAGGACAAGATGGTGTCCCCCATCCTGCATTCAACATATTGAAGGCAATGGAACTAGCTGTTGTTTCTTTTTATCCAAAAGGCAGCTTGTGACAGGGCGGTGTGCTGGACTGGACCTGAATGCAACTGGCTTGCATGAAACTGACACTTCTAGCTGCCAATGCCTTGCCATGAGTCTTATCTTGACTCCCTCCCTCCAGCACTGACCTCCTGAAATAGCTGCATTGTTCTCCATAATTGTGAGTCTTTCCCAAAGCAAAATCAGTGAAGATTCAGTCTGCTTAATATTGGAGGGTTATTATGCCCATTGTAATTCTTAAAAAGAAAAGAAATAGTTGATAGATCTATGGCAAACAGAGAGTGTCTCTTTTCTCTCATAACTCTGGAAGGGAAGGAAGAGAACTTGGGTGTGACTGATGATGCTTCTCACCACACATAACATCTTTTCGGGTAGTCATATCAAAGACATAGCTGTGTCAGTCTGTACCAGTATACAAAGGGTTCTTGTAACACCTTAGAGACTGAGAGAAAGGAGTTAGTAGCATGAACTTTTGCAGATTCAGTCTACTTCATAAATCATCAGAAGTAGACTGATGGTGTAGCTACATTGCAGAATTAAACCAATCCGATACCACTTTAACTGCCATGGCTCTGTTCTACAGAATCTTGGGATTTGTAGTTTGGTGAGGTATTCAGCCTGCTTCATCAGAGAGTTCTGGTGCCCAAGTTACAAATCCTAGATTCTTGTAGAATAGAGTCATGGTGTCAAACTGCTTCAGTTCTGCTGTGTGGCTACACCCCCAGGCTATGAAAGCTGATGATGCAATTTTTTCTCTCGGGTTATGTCTGCAGTGATGGGAAAACTCAGCTTACCATCAGAGCTTGTGGATCTGTGGGGAAGATGAGCTGTCTTCCCAACTAGCACCCACAATGGGACGATTCAGGCAGCTCATTGTTTGGAGCAAACAGGGATTCTTTTTACTTCAAAGAATCAACTTGGAGTGTGGAATGGACCCATGTGTCACCTGTTTTGGACCTGTGGGACAGTGTGGGAACATGGCAGAGCATTTTTTTTCTCTGTCCATACAAGGCCTTATTCTCAAAGTTGCTAAAGGTCAGTTTATTTTCAAATAGTTTTATTCCTCTTTTTCACATTTTGTTTGTCCTGCTGGTTTGTTGTTCAAAATAGGACATTCTAAAAGAGAGAAAGATAGATTAATATGTGGTGGAAAACTGGAAGCCAACAAAGAAATTGAGAGTTGGCATAGATTTTCTGTAATGTTTCTCATGTCTTTCTGGCTGGAGTAACAAAATACAGTTATATAAAATAACAGGTGTGGCCTATTCACTTCTGAAAAATTTCCATTGCAAAGTTTGCACACTTCTGAATGAAACCAATTGAATAACGGCATTAAATTCTACCCAAATGTGTTTCTTTATAATAGAAACCAGATTGCTTTAGAGAAACCACAAAATGAGCCAACTTTCTTAGGACTTCAATGATCACAACAACTGAACAGGAAATAATTAGTGATTTTATAACTAGTGTGAAATGTCCTTTATTTTGCATTGGCTTTATAATTTGCTTAATTTATATGTTGCTATATAAATCCATGGGGTTGCCATAAGTCGATAGGTGGCTTGAAGGCAGGCACACATTTGCAAATTATGGTAATGAATGGAATTTATTTTTTATTTATATAATATCATATATAGCAGGGGTAAGCAACCTTTTTGAGCCGGCGGCCGGGTTGCTGTCCCTCAGACAATTGGGGGGCTGAAGCACCATAAATAAATAAATAAATAAATAAATATTTTTTAAATAAATAAATAAATAAAATATGCATGCACACTCTGTCAGTCCCAGAAAAGCTATGGCAAAACCCCTGTGGAGATTTTGCCAAGAAACCCCCAAGAACAAGTAATAACAACAATAATCAATATCATCATGGTGGGCGGTGGTGGCGGCCGGGGGGAGGGGCGGCAGGACCAGCCTGGGGCCGATCCAAAGGCCTTGTGGGGCCACATCCGGCCCTCGGGCCTTAGGTTGACTGCCCCTGATATATAGTATGTGTGCTAAGAATATATTCATAGTCATTCCCCAGCTAGAAATGTCTGTTCCTTAAAGGTCCTTCCAGCTTTGGGCCTAGAGTCATAATGGCTTCATATTGGAACTCACTCATTGATATTACTGCCTTTAACTAGCCTTTCTCAGCCTTGTTTCCCACTACCCCTTTCATTTGTCTCTCTTCCCTAAAACATAGCTGGCATTTTAAAAACAGAGATGTCAATCTCAATTTGCCAAGTAAAGCCTGGAAATTATGCTTGGGAATTCAATGGGTGAGTGTTGAGCATGAAGCCTGCTAGTTATTCTCTGGTGCAGAGAAGAGCTAATTCCAGAAATTGAGGCAAAGAGGCAGAAGGCCATTGACCATGTGGAACCCTTACATGGGGTCTTCCAGATAGTGGTCTTTTCTCTTCCACCAACAATTTCCCTAGGAACAGCCTTTCAATGTAGGGGGTCAGCCCATTCACATTAGCTCAGCACACTTGGTATTCCACAAATTACTTGATTTTCATACTGCAAACATTTTATTTATGTGTCAGCATAGTGTAGTGCAGGGGTAGGCAACCTTTCCCCTTTAAGGGTCGAGGGACTTCAGCTCCCAGAAGCTTCAGCCATGTTGGCCAATAGTCCCATGTTGGCCAATAGTTCCTGGGATTCTGGGAGCTAAAGTCCCTCGGCCCTTAAAGGGGAAAGGTTGCCTACCCCTCGTGTAGTGGTTTGGGTGTTGGACACAGGGTGCATCTGCACTGCAGAAACAATCCAGTTTGGATAATAATAATAATATTAATAATAATAATAATAATAATAATAATAATAATAATTTTTTATCCCTCCCCTCTGTGATGCAATCAGGTCAGCTTAATTAAAAACATGTTAATGTTATAGAATATTGGGAATTGTAGTTTTGTAAGACATTTAGTATTTCCTGTTGGAGAGCTCTGCTTGGCCATGGAAACCCACTAGATTCTGCTGACATTGAATATGGAAATATGAAATTGGTTATAGAATTGCACCATTGAATTTCAGCCTTCACTTGGTCACATTAATATGTTTTCACTAACTGTGCAACATTTTGAGAAATCTAAACTTGTGATAGCTCAGTTGCAACAGCTTCTCACAGAGAAGCTTGCATTTTCTAGGTGAATGTGTCATGTGGTAAACATGGTTTTCAAAACAAATCACAAAGACAGGATTTTCAAGAGAAAGACTTTAATCTGGTATCTGTTTTGCTGATCTTGCAAATCAAAAAATAAATCTAGTGCTTTGCAAAGTCTCTTTTACTATGTAACTAGGAGAAAGCTCAGATCTGAAGACACAAATTGCTCTAAAAGGATGAACATCCTCAAACTATTTACCATATAATCCTTCTTCGAGAATTTTTACTCCAAAGGGAGTGACTTCAGGCAGATAAGCAGAAAACAACAACCCTACAATTGCATTTGTACAAGGTCACCCAGGAGGTCTTCTGTAGCATTGTCCAGCTGAATCTAGCTAATCTTGAGCCCCCCATCTGCCACCAACAATAATAACAATACTTTGAAGTAGCAGATAATTAGATGAACTCTCTGTGTCTTCAGCTTTTCATACCAACTGACACATTTGGAATGAGGGACAGTATTTGTTCTATGATGCTTAATTATCTAAAGAATAATAGGTATAGAAGTTGAAAGATCCTGCTGGCAATAAGAAATAAATCCCTGGTAAAGAAGATTACTTATTATTATTAACTGGGATTATACTAGAAGTGAAACTCTTGCTTATATAATGCAAATCCATCTGATTTTATTTCTTTGACTGTGGCTATGAACCTGTAGATCCACAAAGTCTATGCAAATAAAAGCCGGTGCAATATTTAAGAACATCAAGTCTAACATCGTTTTCTGTTTTGTGTAAAAATAAGGTATCACTTTCCTTTGAGTATTCTTTGTGGAAGGCTAGGGTTTATGATTAAATGCAATAGAGAATGATTGTTGGATAGTCTTCCATAAATGTTTTCATCACACATGTTTTATGATCTTTATGCAGTTCATTAATTGTTACCAAGTGTGTGTGTGGGAGTTCTCTCTATGTACAGGAGGGCTCTTGCATTTGCAGGAAGGTTTGTTTCTTTAGGATGTATTTAAATGGTTACTGAAACATGTTTTTACCTATATGGTATATTTATGTGTGGCTCTTCCATTGTCCTTTAATTTTGTTTCATATTAATTTTAGTTTTGGCATAGATTATGAACAAATATAGTTTATTACTAATGAAGCAGATTTTTGTATATGTTTCACATATAAATATATTGTACATACAGTTGTCATTGTTAATAAATATGCATTTCTTTTCACAGAGGTATTTCCAAGAGATTCCAACTTAAAAGACAAGTTCATAAAACACTTCACAGGTAAGAAGAATTGGAGAGGGGTAGTTTATTTAATTTCTTTGTAGATGCTGATCACACCAAGGAAAACACTTGTACCCCGTTCTCCCACTGGAGAGAGAGACCATACTGCTCCCATTTCATCCTAGATGACATTTTTCCAAGAGCATCCCAGGAGGTTACACTCCTTACAGAATGAGTAGTGAGACCCACAGGCACCACAAGACAATCATAATCATATCCAAAAGCCTCTCATCACTTGGCACCTAATTACCACCTGTTGAATTTTCCTAAACAACTTCTGGCTGTTTTCTGCCAATGGATTAGAAGAGTTCAGTGGAGTAAAAGAACTGGCATGAAAAAGTTTTCATGATTTAAAATAGGTGTTGTTTTTTAAAATTAAGCACCATCTCTGTCTTTTCTTTTCATTATTTTGGTAGCTTCTGTTCAAAGAATAATGTCAGAATATTAATTATAGTTGCAGTGTGAATACAGATGGTGAGGTGTGTTTTTATTAAAAAAACAAAACATATTGGATGGTATCCGATTTAGCCATTCTTAGAGTGTATGTATTGAAATCCTCACTACCAAATGCCACTGATTTCAATAGCTCTGCTCTTTTACTGAATCTGGATTCAATCCATTATATTTGAAGGAAATGTGGGCTATTAAAAATACAGCTCACATTAGCTAATTCACAATGGTATTAAAAATAACATTAATTTTAATTAATTATTTTGTTCTTACAGGTCGAGTTACATTTTCAGCTGAATGTAGTAAGCATTTTCACCGGCTATATCACAATACACGGGATTGCTCAACACCAGCCTGTAAGTTATAGCTAAAGTTTGATACATGTTTTTGCCAGTCTGTCCCATCTGAAATGGGGGATGAGCAGTTCTTAGCATCAGACCATTTAACTTGGTCCTTCTTGTAACTGGAGTACAAATGTTCCCAGTAGTCTCAGAATACAGTTTTCCTTCCTCCTTGTAGTGGTAATATCACAGGAGTTCAGATAATCAAATTTACTGTCTCAGTGTGAGGAATTAGGGCAGGATTATACATGTCGTAAGCTATGATTCAGAGACTACACTGTGAGAAATAAAATGGGGTTAGTTGAAGGATACATGATGTAAACTGCTTCCTCTAGTTTTCCTAATGAAAAAAGTCCTTACCAGATGTACTGTTCATTGTGGAATATGAATCAGCTCACTGCTTCCTAACTTTTAATCTACTAATGTTCCCCAAATTTGCAAAAAGGATAGTTACATATCTCCCAAGCCACAAGTAAAAAACTTGGATGTGAAAACAATAATCTGGGACAAAGCAATTTTATTCTGAAACCTAGATATGTTTACTGTTCTAAATCTAATATGTTTACTGTCCTAAAACTAGTGTAATGTTGGTGGTGGAAAACTAGCAAAGTGCCATTGGTTTTTCCAGTTACGCAAGTGGCAGAATATTTATTATTGTAGTCCCCAGACATGCTACTGATTCCATTACTCTTTTGTGTAACTGGTTGGGCAACCAATTCTATAAGAAAATATTGTGTTGGATTCCCTCTGTGCATAACCACTGCACCTGGTGGCACTGCACCTAGTGGTTAAATGACTATACTGCAGCCTCTCACAGCCACAAGGTTGTGAGGTCAATTTTCCAGGGCTCCAGGGTCAACTCAGCCTTGCATCCTTCCATAGGTCACTAAAATGAGTACCCAGCTTGTTGGGGTCAATTAGCTTACACATTGGAAACTGCTTAGGAAGTGCTTAAGTGCACACATTAGCAGTATAGAAATGTACTTGCTATTGCTATTGCTATAATCAGAAACTAGGCATATACAATATATTTTTTTAACAAATGGAATGCCATTATTAGATACTGGGAATTGCATAAGTGTATGATGCATAGATCTCAGGCATCCATACAGTAAAACTCTTGTGCTTGACAGTAAGGGTTAAGTTTGCCTGAACCTGATAGCACTTGGTGACAACCTCCTTCTCCCTTGTTATTTGACTTAGGCCTCAAATAGGCAGGGCAAAAGGAGTGGCCAGAGGCTGCTTTCATCCCAATCTTTGAAAGACTGTGGTGACCAGAGGCCATAGTCCTGAGGCTGGCCACTGCTATGGCCCTAAACAGGCCGCAGCAAGGAGTGGATAAAGTCCACTCCTTTTGCAGCTGAGCTTGAGCTGTCTTAGGTGGCCCTGGCATGGCCCTGACACAGCTTCTATGCGGTTTGAGGTGTGTGTGTCATCTAATTGCCATGCCCCCAAACTGCATGAAAGGTGCCTTTTCTTGCATGCCTGTTTTGGGCCTTATTCAGATGAAGCTTCTCTTGTTCAATTGTCCTAGCTCATTCATAGAATTTTACTGGGGGAAAGTCTAGTTATCATTATTTTACTTCCTGTATTTTACCACCTTTTGTTAAATTACTGAAACTATTAAGGAAGGAAAGCTAGAATAGCTGTATAATGTCTTTTGATTATTAGCACTAGGAGCCAATTGTAAAAGTGCTCTTTTTCTGGTAAAATGCTCCCCTCTGTTTGCTTTTTTGGATGCACATCAAATATAGTTTTGTAGTAAATGAATGGAGCATTATTTTTTTGTTATTGATTTTCATCCGAAATGAATGAGGGGCATTTCTGTTTAATCCCTCATTGCTGTCTGCTACTTTCTGAAGAACCTAGAGATCTAGGATTTTATCCTGAAGGCAGGATGAGCAGTATATAACAACTATTCTAATGCAATGACACAAGCTAGTACAAGAGCAGGGAAATGTCTGTCTAAAATTACCAAAGTCCTACTTGCTCCTGCCAAATTCTTAATGCCCTCTATGATTTATAGATGTCTTCTGACCAAAAAGATATATGGGGGCTTATTGGCCATGAGGCCCTGGTTAAGGATCACTTTTTGGCTTTGCTCATATTAAGCTCTACTTACATTAACCTTAAAAAATAAGTTTCATAATTGATAGCAAAAAATGTTATGTCTTGGTAGCTGAATTTCTGTCTTGGTAGCTGAATTACAAGTTTTTTACAATGTGCTTTGCAGGGGCGGGTAGTGTTTCCAAAATTCAAGACCAGCAATAATCATTTCTTTCATTGCCATCTTGTATTCTGGATACTTTACTTTGACATACATCCCATTTGAGTTTAGTGGATACAGCACACAACACTTTATTAAAAATGGAATTTAAAAACAACATTTCCTATTAAGGCAATAAATGAAACTCCTGGATCTCTAAAATAGCAGTTGTCTGATAAATTTTACTAGAACAGTCAGCTTGGGAAAAGGGAAGTGAGCATTTAATTACCAAACTATTGACCATGCATAGCCATATGGGTGATTTCCTCATCCTCACTCCTAATTCTTCAAGACTTGAGTTTAAGATGATTTTCAATGGGTCAGTTCCACTATATGTAATTGTTTCTTCAAGACAGGGAATGCTTCTTGCAGAGTGTTGGGAATGTTCCACTTCTTTTGAAGCTGAAGTCCAAAGAATAAACCATTCAAGGGTCAAAGCAACCAGCGGTCCAAATGGCCTGAATAATGATGGAGTTACAGGAAAATATTTTCCTACTACTCAGTGATTTTTGAAATCACTGAACAGCAGTTTTCTCCTGGAAAATAGTCATACGTCTAGAAGCTTCAGATCCAGTGGTAGAAGATCCATCTCTATTTCTGAGTAGATGTTTATAGGATTGCACTGCTAATCTTTATACTTAGTGCTTCAGGTATTGTAAACTATGTTGGAATTTATTATTCAATGTCAACTGATATTTCAAAATTCTTGTTGAACTTTGTACATTGTTAATAATGATTAATCATTTGGATCCTCAAAGTACTTCCAAATGTGGCCTAATTATGTCAATTAACTATGTAATTTCTTACTCAACTGTCTCCTAAGCTTTAAAGCCTAAATCAAGTACAACAGGACTTTCTTCTTGTCCCTCATACAGCCCTTGACACTGGTCAGAAACTTGCAATGGAGGGATTCCCCATCCTCTGGAACAGATTTTGAGGGTGCCAAAAATTCCAGATGCTTCAGGGTTGCCTATCCCAGTGCCATTGTTCAGTGCAGTTCCCTAAGGAAAAAACACCTGAAACCCCCATTGGATCCCAGCCTAGTATAGCAATTATAAGCACTGAAATCTTTGCACTGG
Organism: Phrynosoma blainvillii; assembly: GCA_026167975.1. Classification (NCBI taxonomy): domain Eukaryota; kingdom Metazoa; phylum Chordata; class Lepidosauria; order Squamata; family Phrynosomatidae; genus Phrynosoma; species Phrynosoma blainvillii. Next base: position 61,272,442 of record JANUYF010000004.1, read on the forward strand.
AAAGCAGAAATAAAATAAGTTATTGTTACAGATTGAGTCTCCCTTATCCGAAATGTTTGGGGTGAGAAGTATTTTGGATTTCAATTTCCCCCCAGATTTTGGAATATCTGCATATACATAATGAGATAGTTTAGAGATGAGACCCAAGTCTAAACATGAAATTCATTTATGTTTCATATGCATCTTAAACACATAGCTTGAAAGTAATTTTATAATAATATTTTTAATAATTTTGTGCATGAAACAAAGTTTGTGTATACTGAACCATCACTATCACAGCCACCTATGTGGACAATTTTGCATTTTAGAGTATTTCAGATTTCAGAATTCCATGTGAAGGATACTCAATCTGTATTATACTGTAATTTGTATACAGATTTATATATATATACATCTACATTTATGAACATCTACACTTTGCGTTAACGTACCTTTTTTCTCTAGGAATTATTTATTTGCCCTCAAATAGCCCATCATTAACAACTTTGTTTCTGTGGTTTTAAATAGATTATAAAAGGTGTGCCAGATTGCTGATGAGGTTAGCAATGAGTCCAATGTGTACACAGCCATAGAAGGCCTGTTATGTAAGTATTCTTTTTAGTGTTTTGTAATCTAATGACTAGTTTGATCCTATTAAGTTATCTTTTACAGGATCCAAACAATAAGAGAATCATACAGAAGTTTTTTCTTTTATTCAAATACTTTGGAATTTCTACATCCTGTCTTCTATCATTTCATTCTAATGTATACATAATGTTTTCAGATTCATTCTTTTTAGCCTTCTTACTCTAGAGAGAAGGGACATGTTTTTACTTGTATTTGTTTTTGTATTTTAAACTCCCTTGAGTCACTGGTTTTTTTTTTGGGGGGTGTGTGTGTGTGTTAAATAAAAGTGCTGAAAAGTGACCAGAGTTAAGGGAGAAATTGTGAAGGTAAGGGGGCTGATGCAGTCTGGCTCTTTCCTTCCATTGTACTTCCTTCCTTCTTTTACTGGAGACCATCATAATAGTCTCTAGTAAAAACAAAGTATACTAAGGTCACTGTTCTCCACCCTCTTGCCCTGATTTAAGCTGGAACTTTGTGAATTAACTCATTAGTTCTGTGCTATGACAAAGCAGCATACCTCTGTATCAATGCCAAACATAGTGGCATGGAGGGGCAAGGGAGGGAGAGTTGAGTCAAAATGCATACAGCCAAGGCCTGGTTTTATTTTCTTCATCTTTTACCCATGGCTTATGTTCAAATCTGCTTTTAATATGACTACAGCTGGCCAGCTTCATTTGAGAACAGCTGTTTGAAATGTCTAAAACGTTTTTGCACTATCAGTTCTACAGGAGATTGTTCACAGGACTTTCTTTTGCATCCATTTCAGGACCATGGAGAAGTCTATTGATACAATAATGCAGGCATAGTTTCAGTTTTAAACAAATGTTTTAAACTGCAGAACAGGTTATTCTCAACATTTTTGAATCATGAGACACTGTTATAACATTATTTTTGTCAGCAGGAAGATAGGTATTTGGAATGAGGCATGCAAATGCACTAATATTTAAAAGGCACAGACTTTTAAAAAAATTAATACAGAAAATGGAGTTTAGATGACAGCATGCCTACGCCTGCCTTCTACTGGAACCCTGCTTTTTATTTTATTTTTTACAGTTCTTAAGACATCTGGACAGTATCCAGTGTGTAGACAGTTGCATAGGCATCCACTTTACTCTGATCTTCAGTGGAAAGTATGGAGGGTTAGGTTGGGGGAGAGTTTAGAAAAGTTATTTTTTTGGATTAGTATTCCCAGAGTATATTGGCTGGGGGAGTCCAGAAGTTGTAGACCAAAAATAACTTTTCCAAGATATATTTTAGTGTCATTTGCCATGCTTTGTACACACTAAACATTTAATATATAATTGGAAAAGAACTGTAATGAAAATGTTTTTTAAAAAAGTTTAGTAAGCATGATCTTACAAATGCTTTTGATTTCTACTGACAGTATCACTATTAAATCACTCTGAAACTAGGTGAACTGCAGTGTGATGACTGATCTTTCAGATGTTCCTGCTAAGATTGAACTGTGGTTTGCCAAGAAAGTGCCTTGAATTCTATCCCAAGACAATAGAGAAGACGTTACATCCTTTTTGATTTGCAGCATCTTTTGCTACTAGAAGCATTTTATTTTCATACATCTTGGACATTCCATGTTTATGTGAAAGAACATATTTTATTTGAATTTGTAAATATGTTGCCTATAGCTCAAATAAGCCAATTTATTTAAATATGTTGTATATAAAGACTACTAATAATATACTAATGTAATAATTATATGCAGGGAGTTGGTTAGTGTTTGCTGTTCTTGTTCCATTATATGTACACCATTTTGCTCAGGCTCTTTCTTTCATTATTTGCACTAACTTGAACTGCAGAAGTCTGTGTAACTGAAATCTGAATAAACTGCAAGAGGGATGTTTTACTTTCAGTGGAAAATATATTATGAAGCTTTGGTAATATATATGCCTACATAGGATATATATTATTGCACATCAGAACTAAATGCTCAGAAATGCACATTGCTTTGGGGAACATCTGTAAAGCTGTTCTGAATTAACATCAGTTGCATTTGTACTGGCACTTATGGAAAGAGTTGCAAATAATGTAAATATAAAAGACTGGAAGACTGCAATGCAGTTTTGGTGGAATAAAACAATCTAAATATACTATTATTTTAATGTTTTATTGACATTTTAGGTGGACTGGAGACTATTGATCAATACACTTTAGAAATATGTAGAAAATCATATTGCAATTCAAAATAGTGACTTGATACTTGACATTGTATAGTACACAAATTAACATACACAAATAAGTTATATTTGTGTTATCTCTACCCCATTCACAGAAAAATGAAGATGAGAATAACTAAAAGACTAATGCAAAAATGCAGGATTCATGTTGTTGTTGTTTAGTGACTTCAAGTCATTTTCAACATATGGCAACCCTAAGGCAACCTATCATGTGGTTTTCTTGGCAAGTTTCTTCAGAGGGGGTTTGCCATTGCCATCCTATGATGCCGAGAGTGTGTGACTTGCCCAAGGTGACCCAGTGAGTTTTCATGGCTGAGCCTGAATTTGAATCCTGGTTTCTTGAGTCACAATCCAATGCTTAAACCACTACACCACACTGGCTGCCAGGATTCATGTTGACCATAACAAAAATCCTGAAGTCCATATTGTGATAATACTTTTGTTATACCTACCAAAGAGGCATAAAATTATCTGGGCAAGCTTTCATCAGGCAAAGATACTTTTAAAAAGCATTCAGGGGAAGAGGGAAATTACATTGTTCAAGTCAAGTAGTCTGCGTGCTGTTTGAATGGTACAGAGAAAGAGTCTGTAGCAGTGGTGTCACAAGGGGATGCAGACAATACCAGGTGACACCCTAAGGGAGAGGTGACACCACTGCTCCCCAAACACCTACCTTTTGTCAGAAACAGGCTGTGGCATTCATCTGCTTCCCTTTCAAATGCTTTAAGAGATGGTGGGAGTGGGGCAAAGCTCAGTGGGAGGAGAAAGGAGGTATGGTCGGAACAGAGTGAACAAATGTTACAAAAGAAGACGGGATTGCTGTCTGAAAGCTATCCCGTCTTCAGTTGCACTGGCACAAAAATGACTCCGTACTCAGTATTATGGTTGTAAAACTTGGCCACAACTTTATTTGTACAGGGTCATAATCTAATTCATTAATAATTAATTAAACTACAATTTATATTGTTCTTGACACATGTGTTCCTATACATAACCAATTCAGCTGACCGTGTAAACCAATCCCTTTACAACATGTGTCAAGAACATCAAAATTCGTTTAAACACTCATCCAAATAAATCATCTCCCCCCCGACCGGAAATGATGTCATGATTTAACTCATGACGTAACTTGTCTATGACATCATCCACTTGTTTGATGACGACATAGCGAAACTTTTGTTAACCCATTGACGTATACTCTTTGTCCAAATCAACTTGAACCAATTTTTTAATTCCAATTAACTAAATTATCCCCGAGGGGGGTCCCTGCCTGCCACAGGAGGGGGCCAGCCTAGCTTGGCATCCCCTCCCCCCCAGTGGAGCTCATTCAATGTGATGAGTGATAGACTCCAAGTATACATCACAACCCTCAGGGGAAAGATGAACCCCATCACCCTGTACAAATGTGGCATAGCAATCTAAATAACTTTATGATCAGCAACACAAATCCCCAAACCTCCAAACATCTTGACCATAGATCCATTCAGCCAACAACAGGCCGCATTGATTGAAGAGTCCTTTCTTGCTCCCACTTAAGCACGCCGTGGCAGAAATTTGGTCCCCATCACCACCGTGTGCGGGAATCTCCGCTTAATGTCTTGCATGTCATTCAGGATCATCTTGGTCAACTTGAAACCAGGTACTTGGACAAGGTCATTTTTTTCCAAGTGTACCAGTAGAATGATGTGCAGAATGAGAGCTCCCCCAGCATTCTTCTCTGACCAAACCGTAGCACTCGCCGGACCTCTTTTTTCCCCAGGTTCCGATTGCGAGGCGTTTGGAGCACACTCCGTTTCGCCCAAAAGACAAGACTGTGCTCGATGATCCATACCTTTTCTAAATTAACATCTGCTTGAATAGAGAGGAAAAAAATATTAAGTATAAATTAAAACCCCTCAACCAGATATCGCCAGTCCAATCAAGACATTACGAGAGAATGTAAGACTTGAAATCCCTGGACCGCCAACTCCCAATCCAATGGATTGCAGCATCACTTAGGCCATGAGTAGCAGCAGCGGTTGCTGCTCCTATACGAAAAGAATGTGATGAGAACTGGGCTGCTGGCAGACCTGTATGCCTCAAAGTCTCCCGCAGCACAGCTCGAAATTGAAAATTTGTCAACGGAAGGCCCGAAACATGAAGGAACAAGCCCGCGCCAGTCGGACGAAATATAAGATAGTCCGACAAAGCCAAAACAGGACAAATTTGACCTAGTGGGGCTCTACACAAGGTTACGGTTTGCCCCTTAGCCAACTGGTCTCCTAAACTGACCTAACTGACTCAGATGAACCGCAAAACTAAACACTGTGTCCACCCTGAAGGGCCAAACCTCAACCTCCCCTTCCATAGACAGAAACAGCCTAAAAGCTCGCATTGTGAGCTGATACAACTTGCGTGCCGATGGAGCGATAGACTGGAGAATCACCCTGTCGATTTCTTTCTCCAAGGGTCCACAAATGTCTCGGTACCTCCATTGGTTGAGGTGCTGCCTCCGGGGCGAGTCGACGAAACCTATAAAACTGAAAACGATAAAGGGCATCTGCCAACGGATTTAGTAACCCTGGTAAATGGCGAGCCTGAACAACACGTTATATCTCAAACATTGAGTAAACATTGCTCTAACCCATGTCATCACCCTTAAGGATTTGGAGGTTTGGGAGTTCACTACATGAACCACTGCATGGTTGTCACACCAAAACCAAACAGTTTTATTTTCAACTTGAACTGGCCACAAATGAACTGCAACCACAATAGGGAATAGTTCAAGGAAAGTAAGATCAGGTGTCCAACCCTTATGCACCCAAGCTTGTGGCCATCTCTCAGCTGCTCACTGACCTTTCCAATAGAGGCCAAGACTATACACGCCTGAGGCATCGGAGTGTACCTGGACACCCGCCTTTAAAAGCATTTCAGACATCCAAAAGGAGACTCCATTAAATTGACCAAACAATGACTCCCAAATCTTCAAATCTGCTCTTATCCCACTAGTAATCCTTATATGGTGATGTAGAGTGGAACCCCCCTTTAATAGTATTGTATAAGCGAGCACCAAAGGCTCATCCAGGAACACAACTTTATTGTTGTCAACCGCCCGGATTGGTTCGCCACAGGGCGGTATACAAATAAATATTATTATATTATTATATTATATTATTATTATTATTATTATAGACAGATTTTTTTATCACCCCAGTCATGGATTGCACTTCTCAAAGCGTGGCCTTATTCCTACTGCTCATGACCCTTACCTGGTGTCTCATCGTTTTGAGTTTTTCTACTGGGAGGTGAGAACTTCCCTCCACTGTGTCTACTCAATGCCCCAAGAAGGTCAGATGCGTGCCAAGACCCTCCGTCTTTTCCTCTGCCAAAGGAACTCCCATCTCAGCCATCAACACCTGAAATGCTGACAAGGTATCCACACACCTTGTAGAACCAGGAGCTCCAGGTAATATGCTTAGTGTCAGCATCGGCAGATGTTGATGGGGCCCAGATACCCTAACAGCAACCAAATCTTTCACCAGCTTCTCCCTGACTAACTTTGGTGACTCCCACACTGAATGCGCATTAGGCGCGAATCGGTGAACCCTCAAACCAGTATAAGGAATATGAAAACAATGTAAAACCCATCTAACAAATACTGCGCGGAATCCCTATTCGGGTAAATCCGCAACCAAGCTGCCCAGACATCCAGTTTAATTGGTTTTGGCGCTTTTTCCTACCGCTGTGGCAGGTTGCAAGGGGACTCCGTCCCTCAGCCTTCCTTCCCCTAAAACAGGAAGTGCCTGGATGATTATCCGTGCAGGTGTTACATTTATGCTCGAACCTACAGAGCTGCCTAGAGCAGTTACTAGAGTTGAAGTCCCCGCATAAACTTTTTTTTTTTTCCGAGCTAGGCCTCTATTTAGAAAACTTGGGAAATCTCTACAGATCTCTTTGGTCAATGACTCCTCTATATGGTAAATCCCATCATCCAGTTCACACAGTACCTTTCAAGCTTAGGATGCTCATGAGCCTGGAATTCTTTAGGGAGACTAAACCACGACCCCATCCTTCACCATAATCCTCGGCTCGGGGTCATGAAACATCAATGAGAATAAATCATTGTAATCCCCTTTCCAAATTCTCTCTTCAGTAAAGCGGGGAAGATGAGATCCTAAGGGAATTGACGTCCCAGCATAGGGGTTGCACTCCACTTCCTGGTCTGCTCCAGCCAGACCTAACGCTCCCATCATGACCACGGGCCTTGTGTCACTTACCTTGGTGACACAAGGCTGGTCAGCTTGCACCTTCGTGTCAGGCACCTGAGGTGCAACTGATGAAATCGAGGATGCTGAACATCAACATTCAAAGAACTTGTCCCACCAGCATTTTTTCCCCACTTGGCCACCAGGGAACCAAACCGAGGTGGGCCAAGAAGTTATATAATTAAAATGCAGAGACAAACCTGTTAGCGTGGTGACGCAGTGTGTGGGAACCATGTAACGTGAAGCACCAGGATCCAGACTGTCTTCGATGAAGCAGGCAACGTTGTCAGCTACAGGAAAACTCCTTTCCCCTCAAGACAGAGCAGAGAGAGACTCAGCAGATGTCTCACTAGGAGGCTTTTAATCTTCAGATGTTCTATGTACAAAGGCAATGTACAACGATACACCAACGCACTCTCCAACAATCTCCACCTTCCACAATCAACCCTCACATGTGTCCAGAGACTTGTCCCTTATATAGCCAGTGTTCCACATGGCTTTCTGGTCCTGCCTCTTTCTTTTGGACACCTGTCAATCATCAGTATGACACATCATGTTTGCAGCCCTTTTTCAGCATTTACTGTGCTTTACAGCACCAGGTGACTCCCTGTCATTATGTCACCTCCTGTTTCATCAGCCTTGATTCTGCATAACTCAGCAGTGGCCAAATGCTTAGTCATCATGGCTGCTGCCATTCACCACATTGTGCATTTTCACTGGAACATTATTCCAACAAAACCTGTATTAGGCAATTGCCTAGCAACCTCCCCAGATGTTTGAAGCACTCCCTCCGAGTGTGCCAAAGCCTCTGCTCCTGTTAGCATTTTTACAAGTTTCAGGTGCAGACACACCACCTTGAACTGAAACCACCGCTCTCTGGACAAAAACCAAAGAAGTTTGCCAGAGTATGCTGTTCAAGCACTGGGGCAGCCGCTCCCTGTTGTGCCACACCTGGAACTCTCTTTAATAGTTCCATAACATCTGCTATGGTTGACTGGCCAACCTCCATAGCCGATGTGACCAGGGGACCACGTGCCATATGCTCAGAAAACTTGCCAGGTGAAGTGATTTTGTACCTGTGTAGCCTGTTGACTAGACGTTTGGTCTCGGCTTGAAACTGTACCAAGTTGTAATCCTGGATTCGAATCTGGAACCATCAAATGAGCTATAATTTCATCATCCCTGCTTTGAGATTCAATTGGCCTCTCTGGGCCCAGCAGAAGCCGCACGCCTCTTAGATTGTGGCTTACTGAGCAGCGTGTCTACACTGTGATAAATTAACACAAAGGCTGCTTAGGGTTATAGTGTCCAGTTAAATCTACAACCCTTACACAACAAGAATTAACACAGCAGCTGTACAAAGATTAATAATTCCGGATGTTGTTAAGATAAAGGATCACCCAATTTCTAAATTCTGTTGAAATTTAACAATTTTAAATCCCCCCCCCCTTTTTGGGCAGAGTGGTAAATTAGACACTAAGCACAGGTCCCCCACACCAGAATACCTGTCCGAATAGGGACACAATTAGTGGTCAAAAGGCCTATCACTTCCCTTTTTGGGACACAAAAGCCAAACCAGAATATACTGGCAAGTGTAGGAGCACAAAGAAGGCTGAAAAGCCTATACCTTCCCTTTTTGGGACACAAAAGTTGAGCCAGACTATACTGGCAAGTGTAGGAACCCAAATAAGGCCGAAAGGCCTGCACCTTCCCTTTTTGGGGCACAAAAGCCAAGACAGACTATACTGGCAAGTGTAGGAACCCAAATAAGGCCGAAAGGCCTGCACCTTCCCTTTTTGGGACACAAAAGCTGAGCCAGACTATACTGGCAAGTGTAGGAGCCCAAATAAGGCCGAAAGGCCTGCACCTTCCCTTTTTGGGACACAAAAGCTGAGCCAGACTATACTGGCAAGTGTAGGAGCCCAAATAAGGCCGAAAGGCCTGCACCGTCCCTTTTTGGAACACAGAAGCCAAGCCAGAATATACCGGCAAGTGTAGCACCACCAAATAAGGCTGAAAAGGCCTGCTTCGATTGGGAGTTCCTGCATGGTAGGGGGTAGGGCTGGATGGCCCTTGTGGTCTCTTCCAACTCTATGATTCTATGATTCTACCACTTCCCTTTTAGGGACACTGATGATAAGCTAGAATAAACTGGCAAGTGTAACACCATTAAGCAAGGTACTAAGGCTCACCATCTCCCTCTTAGGGACACATAATCCCAGCGAACAAGCACTTGTCCCGCCAACCAAAACACCTGTCCCAGTTAGGGACCCTTTCCAATAAGGCCAAGGCCTGCCACTCCCCTTTGAGGGACAGAGAAGCCAAGCCATAATGAACTGTGAAATGTTAACCATTAAATCAGGCCAAAAAAAGGCCCCACACATCCCCCTTTAGGGGCACAGTAGCCAAGCCAGCACAAAAATATAACTTACAGCACCTGCCATTTGTTGGTGGTCTCCCATTCAAGTAATAACCAGGGTTGACCCTGCTTAGCTTCCAAAATCACACAGGATCTGCTGCCTTTAGGTTACTTAGGCAGGCAAATTGGCAAGGTGGCACCAGCAAAGAAGGCCCCAAGTCTGACCCCCCTTTTTTTTTACTCAAAATCCATGCCAGAGTACTCTGGCACGTGGAACACAGCCCAGTAGGGCCAGTGAATCAGGGCCTCCCTCCTCAGACCCAATGGCAACCCCTCGTTTGAGCGGGGCCACACCACCAAACCTGTGCTGTCCCGGCCTCCATCCGCGCCGCCACTCCATCCTCCAAAGGGAGCCCTGGGTGCTGTGGCCCAAGCGCTGCACCGCGGTGATGAAAGGGGCCCAAACGCGGCTGCAGCGATGAAAGCCACTGTCCCGCTGCAGCCCTCCTCCAAGGAGAGCCCCCAACAAGCTGGGCCAACCCCCTAAGCTCCCAAACCGGAGCAGAGCAGGCTGCGACCATCTTCGGTTGCCAAAAGGCCTGACTCCTTGCTTGTCTGCAGTTCTAAATGTCTGCTCCCCCGAGGCAGCCAGATGGGCTTTAAAGCCCCAAAATCTCGCTGGTAGTCTCGCGTTATGCGAGAACACCAGCGAGTAGGGATCCTAGAAGATCCCTTTCCTGATTGGCTGGGCAGCGGAGGAAGGGACAGGACTTCCCCCCCGTCCAGCCAATCATGCGTCCGGCATCATTTAAACTGGACGGTGCAACATAGAAGCCCTCCCGACACGTCGGGGGGGGGGTCTTTCCCTCTGTTTCCCAGAATGGTTTGGAGAGCAGACCTTCCATTCCACAGAACCTCACTCTGCTCCTTTGCAATGCCAGGTCGGTTAAGAATAAGAGTCATGTCATCAATGATTTACTCTTGGATGAGGATGCCGACCTGGCATGCTTTACAGAGACCTGGCTGGGAGAGGACAGTGCTGTTACCTGGGTGCAGGCCCTCCCAACTGGGTACTCTGTCAGTGAGCAAGTGAGGGGAAGTGGGCGGGGGGGGGCGGAGTAGCTCTGGTTCATAAGAATAATCTAATCTTGACCAGGATACCTGTCTGGAATACAGCCCACTTCGAGTGTATGTACCTAAGCCTGAAGACCAGGGATAGTTTGGGGATTCTGCTAGTCTACCAACCAGCCCATTGTCTAGCAGACTCCCTAACCGAGCTGCTTGCAGAGCTGCTGCTGGAGTCCCCCAGACTTTTAGTTTTGGGGGACTTCAACATTCCGCTCAAGGCCAGTTTAACAGGTGCGGCTCAGGAGTTCATGGAGACCATGACAAACATGGGCCTATCCCAATTGGTCCTTGGGCCTACACACTGTGCAGGTCATACACTCGATGCGGTCTTTAGTACGGAACAGGAATATCCGTGGGCGGAGGTTATTAGTACCTCCGCATTGTCATGGACAGATCATTTTCTGGTCAAGACGGAATTTAGAGCTTACATCCGCCCCACCGGAACCAATTGGATTCCAGAAAGCCTTAGAGGGTTTAATGGTTGGGAATGCTGGTGATCCTGTCGATGCTCTGGTTAATACTTGGAACACCGATCTCACCAGAGCTATCAACACAATTACTCCCAAGCATCCTTGCCAAGCCGCTTCAAACCATAAGCCATGGTATACACCAGAGCTTAGGAAAATGAAGCAGGTTGGACAACGACTAGAGCGCAGATGGCGGAAAAGTCGACTCTTATCAGACAGAACTCGCCATAGGAACTTTCTGTGGTCTTATTGGGAGGCAATATGTGCAGTGCAGAGATCCTTCTCCTCTGCACGTATTGCCTCTGCAGAGTCCCATCCAGCAGAGCTGTTTAGGGTGGTGAGGGAGCTGATGCAGGTGCCCCTGCACCAAATCCTTTACTTAACTCAACAACGGCCTGCTGTGATGGGTTTAACAACTTCTTTGCAGAGAAAATCTCTCAGATAAGAGCTGACTTAGATGCTAGGGTTTTAACAGAAACCACAGATGAGGTGTCCAGCGACTCCGTTGGTGTAATTATACTGGATCAGCTCCAATCTGTGAGTACCGATGATGTGGACAAGCTCCTTGGGAGGGTGAGGAGAACAACTTGCCCTCTCGACCCTTGCCCATCATGGCTGGCCGTCCGGGGGGCCGTCCGGGGGGGGGGGTGCATTGAGGAAGTTCCTTACGGATATCATCAATGCATCCTTCAGGGAGGGACATACTCCATCATGTTTGAAGGAAGCGGCTGTTCGGCTGCTTCTGAAAAAACCCTCACTGGACCCCCTGGATATGAATAATTATAGGCCAGTCTCTTTACTACCATTTTTGAGCAAGGTGATCGAGAGGGCAGTTTCTCTTCAACTCCAAGCTGTCTTGGATGAAACCGATTATCTAGACTCATTTCAAACTGACTTCAGGACAGGCTTTGGGGTTGTGACTGCCATGGTTGCCTTGATTGACGATCTGCAACTGAGCATTGACAGGGGTAGTGTGACCCTGTTGGTGCTCCTAGACCTCTCAGCGGCTTTTGACACGATAGATCATGGCATCCTCTTGGACCGCCTGAGGGGGTTAGGTATCGGAGGCACTGCGCTCCTTTGGTTTTGGTCCTTCCTCTCGGGCAGGTCCCAGAGGGTGCTGCTCGGGGACAATAGCTCCAGTAAAAGGGAGCTCACCTGTGGGATTCCACAGAGTGCTATTCTGTCCCTGATGTTATTCAACATCTATATGAAGCCGCTGGGTGAGATTATATGGAGTTATGGAGCTGGGTGTTATCAGTATGCTGATGACACCCAAATCTATTTCTCCGTGTTTCGTTCATTGGCCTCGAATTCCAATGGCCTCTCTTCTCTCAATGAATGTCTTTGGGCAGTAATGGGCTGGATGAGGAAAAACAGATTGAAACTGAATCCAGACAAGACGAAGGTGCTCACAGTAACGGCTCCGAAACTAGGAATTGGGTTGCAACCTCCAGTCCTGGATGGGGTCACACTCTCCTCCAGTGATTGTGTTCACAGTCTGGGGGTGCTCCTTGACTCATCACTCCTGATGGTTAATCAGGTAAATGTGACAGTCAGGAGTGCCTGTTATCAACTTCGGCTGATACGTGAGCTGCACCCTTTTCTGGAAGTAAGGGATCTCGAGACTGTTGTGCACGCGCTGGTAACCTCACGTCTAGATTTCTGTAATGCGCTCTACATGGGGCTACCCTCGTGCTTGGTTCAGAATCTACAGCTAGTACAGAACATGGCAGCCAGATTAGTGTCTGGAACATCTCGGAGGGACCATATTACCCCGGTTTTAAGGTCCCTCCACTGGCTGCCTATTAGTTTCCGGGCCCAGTACAATGTGTTGGTTATTACCTTTAAAGCCCTAAATGGCTTGGGCCCAAACTATCTCAGGGACCGCCTCCTCCCTTACAATCCTCCCCGCGCTCTCCGGTCCTCTGGGAGGAATTTGCTGCAGCCACAAAAAGTCAGGCTTGCGGCTACCTCCCAGAGGGCTTTCTTGGTTGTCGCCCCCAAACTATGGAACGGCCTGCCGGATGAGATCCATCAATTGACATCTCTGGACAGCTTTAAAAAGGCTGTCAAGACGGATCTCTTCCGGCAGGCCTTTCCGGAATAGATAACCCTGGTCTCAGGAATCCCTCCTTCAGACGGTCTTCAGGGCTATATTTTTAAATGCATTCAAGAACTACTTCCGCTCGCTGGAAATGTTTTAAAAAATTATTGTTGTATTGTATTCTGTTTTAACGGGAAATCGATTTAATAACTTTTTAAGGGGGGAGAGAATTAGATTTGGTTTGTTTTATGTATCATTTTATTGTTATTAACTGCCCCGATTGACCTCAAAGGGGGGGATATAAATAAATTTTATTATTATTATTATTAAAGGAGAGGCCCCAGAATTTTTTAAAATTAAAATTTCAAATTTCAATTTTTTCAAATTTTCTTTTAAAACATCACATTTAACCAAATCTTCATTATGTATATGTAAATACATTTACGCTGTGTGTATGATATTGTAATTTTAAAGTATAATTTTAATTTTGCTAGTTTTTTACATCATAACTTATATTCATTACATTCAGTGGAATATGGGAATTACGATTTATAATAATAATAAATAATAAAATTTATTTATATCCCGCCCTTTGGGGACCCAATCAGGGTGGCTTAGAACAATAAAACCATACAATATATCCCAAAATATAATCCCTCCTCCCCTTAAAACAGTATTAAATCAAATGAAAATTAAAACTACAAATTCAAACAATAAAAAAAATTAAAAACATTACTAGCACAAGATTGGCCCAAGGCAATGTTCTTCATCCATCAGTAGATGGGGCCACGCAAAGATCATTGGGGGTGGGAGTACCCGAAGCCGGGATAATTAATCTGGAAAGGCCTGCCGGAAGGGATCCGTCTTGATAGCCTTTTTAAAGCTGTCTAACAATGTTAACTGACGGATCTCATCCAGCAGGCCATTCCAGAGTTTGGGGGCGACAACTGAAAAAGCCCTCTGGGAGGTAGCCGCGAGCCTCGATTTCTGAGGCTGCAGCAAATTCCTCCCAGAGGAGCAGAGAGCACGGGGAGGATTGTATGGGAGGAGGCGGTCCCTGAGATAGCTTGGACCCAAGCCATTTAGGGCTTTAAAGGTGATAACCAACACCTTTTGTCTTTTTTATTTTTCCTCAAAATTGTGGTGACAGTTAAAATTATTTTTCACACACTAAAACTACATATGAAGCAAGTGAATCCAGTAAAATTATCCTTAGATGTATCTCACAGCTGACAGAATTATTCACATTCACAACAAATATTTAAGTCTAGCTACAAAGTCTGATGCTTAAGAGCAGTTCTGCACTGCTCATTAAAGATTATTCTCACAATTTAACCAGTTTCAAAAAGAAAATTACATTTCCAATGTCAAACATAATGAAACAATCTGGCACTATTGGCCATCACACATTGATGTGGCTATGTCTCCCAAACTACTTGACTGCAACAACTGAACATGTACATTAAAGAAATAGTCTAACATTTCAAAATTCTTACACAGTTACTTGAGATAATGGTTTAAACCCAACCTCCTCCTTCTCCATACTAATTGATTTCAGCAACACCTTTACCTGATTTAAAACTTTGTGTACTTTTGGCAAGTCTAATAAACATATCATCTTAATGTGGATGAGACCCCATAAATGTTAGGATATGAATGGGGTATATAGTCAAAGGTGAAATGTAAAGATGTGTGTCTGTCTGTAATTTTTCCACTTGAGAACAGTTTTTGGACAAGGCACAAACAATATTTAGAGAAACAGGGTGAATCAACGCCAGGTGGTAACAGAGACATCAACAATGTACTTTCCCAGTGATAGAACTAATGGAACCAGACTATGTTATGGATAACAAAGAGATATCAAATACGTAAACATCGTTAGGCTTGGGAAAGTTAGTTACGTGGTGGATGATGGACAACAAGAGGCTGGGTTAACATACATTATATTGTCATTATCTAATTAACATAAAGTTAACACCTAGAAGGTGGAGTATGGGATGGGCTTAGAAAATCCTTTGTCTAAGAATTGTTTATTGTTCATGATGTAAACATGTGTGGCTGGATGTAGTGGTTTTAACTGCAACAAGTTGGATCCTAATGCTTTTGGGATTGTTAAAGATGTAATCTTGTATGGCTGAACTGGACAAGTTCATCACAATGGATTTTACTTAGTTATCTTATTTTTTTACTTTTTATATGCATTAATAAAGCTATGCTTTTGGACTTTACAATGTGTCTTCTTGACTGAGGAAGACAGGATTGCCTGGAGAAGAGAAGCTGAGCCAGTTGATGGCAAATCTACACAGTGGCTGTGGATCACAGCAGCCAGCTTGTCCTGCAGACTCTGCTGGGTGCCAAGGGACATCACTACAACACTCATCATCCACACACCAACAAGGGTTATGGGCCCAGTCTGTGGCTTGTTTTGCCCAGTTTATGGCTGTTCTGCCAGTTATGGCCGTTTTGCCAATTTAAGACTGTTTTTGCCAGTTTGTGGCTAGTCTGCCAGCTAAGACTGTTTTTGCCTAAAGAGTGGCTTGTCTGCCAGATGTGGCTGGTCTGCCAGAGGACAAAGAGGCCAAATGTCCAGGAGGACAAAAGCCCAAGAGTCCAGATGACATGTTTGCAATGTGGCCAAGAGGCAAAATTGCCTATCCACGACTTTAGCTGTGCCAGGACAAGTGAAACCATGCTTCAGCGGTTGCTGGGAAAAGCAGTGGTGGCTACAAATCTTCTTCAGATGTAAGTAATAAAGTTTACTGCTAAGCTGTTTTGCCGGTGGCAGAGTGCAGAACTCTTTAAAGACAGGTTGTCTGAGGTCTCCACTCTTTAAACAGTAAGATTCAGAGAAAAACAAGGCTCTGGGACTTGAGTCACAAATATATGTTAAAAAGTATGGAGTTCTAAAACAGCAGGATGCTGGAAACAGGCGGTGCCTATGCCAAAGAACTCATTCTGTTAACCCTCTCTGAGTTACAGTTAAAAGTTTTGGGAGAGGATGTTTCTTCAGCCAGAGGTTTTGGGAACTGTAGAAAAGAATGAATGATTTCTACACAACTTTGTCATAAATGCTGTGATCAAAGGACTTTACAGTTCTTGGAGAAAAATACAAAAATCCCTGGTGGGGGTGAAGTTTTACACAGTGGTCAATACTGTGTGGGGCTGTAGCAGTGTTGCTAGAGGCCTGAAGTTCCAAAAGGATGGAACTGTTAAGCCAAGCGGTTTGCTTGAAGAGGCCAGAAAATGCCAAAAGAAGCAGTTTGCTTGAAAAGGCCAAAAATGTAGGCTTGAAAGAAATGCCTGGGACAAGCACTTGAAGCTCAAGATATGCGTCCTGAAAAAAAAGACAGCTGATGCACGGAGTGCGAATCGATGTTTTTACTACAACAGAACAAGAGTTTTGAAAATGGCAATGCAAGGATGTTTGCTACAATCAACAATCTATCTACAACCCAGAGACATTGGGAGAAACAGAAAAGCTACAAGCTGTTTTACAGAGCTGTGACTGTGACTCAAACAGGTGAAACCTGAAGACAAGAGTCTATATATTCTGGGACATATGTTGCAGTTTTGCTGAAAAATAAAGAAATCCTCCAATTTTAAAGATGTTTATCTAGCTGATGGAGGGGTAAGAGATGATAAAAAAAAATTGAGAAATGTCTACATGCCAAGTTTTAGTGAGAAAACTTTGAAAATGTTTTATGTATACCTGATTTTACAAAACTGTTTAGTTGGTGTGTCAGGGGATATACACTGAGTTTTGTGAGAAAAAAATATAAAATCACCCCGGATGGGGAGGTGTGTACAAAAGCTATAAAAGGGAAAATATGTGTTTTATACAAAGTGAGACAAATGCTAAATGTGCAGGTGTGAAAAATAAATCATTGCATTCTGGTTATGCACATCAATATAGAATTCTAGAAAACATAAGATTTGATAGCTTGTTAAACTGGTGAGATATAGATCCTAAATTTTTTTAAAAATGTTTTATTATACAAATGATTTGGGAGATGTTTGGTTTGCCACAGAGTAAAAAGTCAAGGTTTTTCCTGTGACAAAACCGGAACAAGTGAATTACAAAAATGACCTGTTGAGGTTGCTGTTAAACAAAAGAGACAAATGTGTGTTACTGAGTGACAACAATTATTTTTTTTAGTGATTATGGATAGATTTTCCAGAGTTTTTATATGTCAGAGTTTTAAAACAGAGATGTGATACAATTGAAAGTTTTTAACAATAGATAAATGTGAAAAATTGATTACAAAGGGTCTTTGCTCACAGACTGGGGGAGAAAAGAGAATTCTTGGCTTACAGTTTGAGAAACTGGCTGAAAAAGAAAAAAAAATTAACATCATTACACATGTTATGTGGGGATCCACTAAATATAAAATATTTGACAGGTTTTACACAATATACAAATATATATGTGCCAGCATGTTTTAAAAAAGAAAATTAAACCAAAGTGTCAAGATGGTGTTATAAAATATTCAAAAAAAAAAACAAAAAACAGCTAGAGATTTCACCTTGATGGTGGGAAATTTTTTAATGTTTTAAAAAATAACAATTGTGAAAAAAAAAACATTCAAGCTTTGATTGGGAGTTCCTGCATGACAGGGGGGGTTGGACTAGATGCCCTTATGGTTTCTTCCAACTTTATGTTTTTAAGTTGAAAAAAAAGATACATTCAAACAAAGAGATTTTACTGAAAATAAGACAGTTAAAGATCCAAGTGTCAGGAAATGGAGGGGCACACAACACACAAAAGACAGACAAACATTAATCCTCTGAAAGTGAGGAAAACACTTTAATTCAGACAATACAGAGAAGATCATCAAAAGATAGAATGACAAAAACAAAGGACACACAAGATGAAAAAAATGATGATACATGTTATGTCAAAAAAAAAAAATTCATAGAGAATAAAAACAACACACAAGTTTATTATACAAAGGACAAGAGTTTATACATAAGTGGCTGGTGAGCCAGAGAGTTTCAAGGAGAGTTTTAAGGAGTTTCAGACAGTGTTAAGGAGTTTCAGGGAGTTTCAGAGGTTTTAAAAGTTGTAAAAGGTTTTTTCCTGTTGAGAGAGGGAGAATGATACACTGCAGTGCAGCAAGAAGTTTAAGTGTTTAAAATTGACAAAGAGATGTTTTAAAATGTGGTTGATAGACCTAAAAAACAAAAATCACAAGGTGAATGGATATACAAAATAAAAGATGCCTGATGGCAAATGAAAATACAAAGCTAGGTTAATAACAAAAGGATTTGTTCAACAAAGGTTTGAAAACATTGATAAAACAGTCTGAGGCTGAGAGCTTGTGACTAAAATAAGCTTTTAACAATAAGGAGGGGCTAGTAAGTTCAACATTTTGGTTTTGAGATTGCTTGTTTAAATGCTGATGTGTTAACACAAAGAGATGACAGTTTTTGGTTGTTTAGATTCAGGAGATTTAAAAAAAAATGAAAAAAGTTGTCTAGAGAGATTTGATATCAAAAGTTTTGATTTTTGAGATTTTATTTTTAAAGTTGCTAGACTGCTGATGGTTTAATAAGTCAACATAGAAAGTTTTAAAAAAGTGTGGTTTGCAGAGTGCAAAGATAGTCACAGGTTTAAAGTCAGAAGGTTTTGTTTAAAATAAAGTTATAAAAGGTTTTACATATTCAGATACATAAAAAAAGGCTTTGTGAGGGTTTGATGTATATAGTTGAAAATAATAGATTATAATTGTGTTGTTATAGGTGTTTAAAAAAACAATTGTTTTAAGTAATAGATTAGACAACAATAAAACATTTGATAAGTTTTTTTTAAGAGATAGAGGCTTGTGATTTAAAATAGCCACATTAAAGTAAGAGTGTTTTATAGATAGTTTATTTGCTTTAAAGTTATATGATAGTCAGTTTAAAGATTGTTGTTTAAATATAGACAAGCTTAATAGTTTGATAGATTAAAAATAAGGATATATAATTTATAAGTGTTGATAGAGTTTTAAGTGCTGATAAGACAAATATATATAACATTAAATGAGATAAAATAGATTAAACAGTTATAAGATTTAAATTGTGAGTTGTCAGTTGTGATATGTAGAGATTCACAGACATACATTTTTATGACAAAAACAGAGGTGTTAAAATGTTGGAATATAGGTTAAGATATGTTAGAATTTTATAACAAAATGTTAAAGAGAGCTAGTTAAAAATAAAATTGTTTGCCTGGGGTTTAAGGCTAAAACCACAACAGTATAGATATATTAACAAAGGTTTTAGAGATAAAACAACATTAACAATTGTTATAACAGATTGAGATGTCACTTTAAGTGTATAAAATCAAACATTGTATTAAAACAGTTTCAATAACAACAACAGCAATAATAGTGATCTCACACATCTATACATTTCAGGAGGGGATTGTTAGGATATGAATGGGGTATATAGTCAAAGGTGAAATGTAAAGATGTGTGTGTGTCTGTAATTTTTCCACTTGAGAACAGTTTCTGGACAAGGCACAAACAATATTTAGAGAAACAGGGTGAATCAACACCAGGTGGTAACAGAGACATCAACAATGTACTTTCCCAGTGATAGAACTAATGGAACCAGACTTTGTTATGGATAACAAAGAGATATCAAATACGTAAACATCGTTAGGCTTGGGAAAGTTAGTTACGTGGTGGATGATGGACAACAAGAGGCTGGGTTAACATACATCATACTGTCATTATCCAATTAACATAAAGTTAACACCTAGAAGGTGGAGTATGGGATGGGCTTAGAAAATCCTTTGTCTAAGAATTGTTTATTGTTCAAGATGTGAGCACGCGTGTGGATGCAGTGGTTTTAACTGCAACAAGTTGGATCCTAATGCTTTTGGGATTGTTAAAGATGTAATCTTGTATGGCTGAACTGGACAAGTTCATCACAATGGATTTTACTTAGTTATCTTATTTTTTACTTTTTATATGCATTAATAAAGCTATGCTTTTGGACTTTACAATGTGTCTTCTTGACTGAGGAAGACAGGATTGCCTGGAGAAGAGAAGCTGAGCCAGTTGATGGCAAATCTACACAGTGGCTGTGGATCACAGCAGCCAGCTTGTCCTGCAGACTCTGCTGGGTGCCAAGGGACATCACTACAACACTCATCATCCACACACCAACAATAAATTCATGCACTAGCAACAGGAAACAACTAACTGTAGTCCAAGTATTTTACATGCTAAACACATACCTAATATAATGTGAAATACCAAGACTACTGGCTATAGATATATCTATAAAATAAAAACAAAGCCAGTTGAAGATTATAAAACCATAAAAGAGGAGAATAAAGCAGCTTAGAAACGTAGAACAGAAAAACAATATAGTTCTGCCTCCTAAAGACAGGGAGAAGCTAGTGTAAAGTAAGGAAGAACTGGTAGAGCATTTGAAAGAATAGAGTATATGAATGAAGATACTCCTAGACCACAGTTGATCAATCACATTAAACAGAATGGTAAAAAACTTTGCCTCCTGAATTTGTCATATAGCTTCCTATATTTGCCATATTTATCATTTATCAAAATGGCACCCATTATAAAATTGAGGAAGTAAAGCAACTTAAATTAATAAATCACAATGATTTAGGTCACTACTTGGTCTCTTCACTCCATGCATCTGATGAAGTAGACTTAAGTCTATGAAACTTTATGCTACCAACTTCTTTCTCTCAGTTAATCTCAAAGATTCTAGAAGATCCCTTTGCATACTGATCCAGACTAATGTTATTATAATCTAAGATTTTCACCGGGCCCCCACTTCAAGACAGTCCTCTAGCTATCATAAATATATCTAGATTAGGCCTGAATAACAACTATCATAAATACACCCAGGTCAGGCCTGGCTTCTCTGCATTCATCATCATTTCATTGCATTTGTCCTCAACCAATTCATTATCTTATCAACGGGCGGTGGCGGCGACGATGGCAGCGGCAAGTAGGAGGCCGTGCTCCAGGGCCCCACCCGTACTCTCCCTCCCCCGGCAGGTGGCCAAGCGGCTGAGAGAAGCTTTGGGCCTATAAAAAGGCCCCAACAAGCCCTTTGGTGGTGGCGGCGGTGACGACGACGGCGGCGGCAAGCAGGAGGCTGCGCTCCAGGGCCCCACCCGCACTCTCCCTCCCCTGGCAAGCAGTAGATGGGCGGCAGTAGCAGGAGCCGAAGACAGGTCCACTTGTGCCTTTTAGGGCCCTTGCAAGCTCCCCCATCATCTTCTGACTCAGCGACAAGCAGTTGCAGTTTGTGGTCATAATTTTTGGTATTTTTAAGGTGCTGTAGGTTGTAAAATTAATTTTCTTTTATCTGAAGGGAAAAGTTTCTGTCTACTCTCTAATTATTAACACTCTGTTTTATCAGGCTGTCACTATAAGGGTTAAATAGAGGTAATACTTTAAGGTTTTGTAGGCTACAAAATTATTCTTATCTGTCTGTAGAGGGAAATAGCAGTCTGAATCTTATACATTATAGTACTAAATAGTCACTATAAGTTCAAAACATGATTAAGGAGGGTAATGATACATTAGAATATTTTCCATCTTTAATACAACTTCCAAAAAGAAAAAATGTTCAATCTAAAATAACACAGTTCTTTTCGAACAATAGAGATGAGTTACTGCACAGACAGTCGGAACCTAAAATAGAGACGAAGTCTATTGAAGCTAAAGAAACAACTTCCCTGTTAACGATGCCTGTATTTGAATGGTCCTTAGATAAGATAGCTTCTTTGAAACCCTTAGATCAGAGTTCCTCCATACCAAATTTGGCCCAGGAGATAGCTCTTGCTGAGGGGAAGCTGTCATCTAAACACACCGCAATAAAAGAACTATCTGAAATAAAATCAGTAAAAGATCAAAGACACGAAGACATTTTAGGGAGGTACGGTCGTAGTGAAACTACCAAATTACAAAAAGCTATAGGGCTTAATGAAGACCTCAGAACACCTGAACTTAATAAGATAATAACAAAAGAATTAGAAAACCCTGAGTGGGTATATACTCTTTTACAGGATTTGGCAACAGTTAAAAAATTTCTTTCTGAATGCAATAATCTTCTTACCACACTGGTAGACTTACATCTTCAAACCAGTGGTATTAACCAAAAAGAAGATAAGAAATATATGAAATCTGGACAAATTTCTCTATCTCTGAGGACATCTCCTCTCCCAAAGAACGATAGGAATCTTCTACATAGGCCTGTAAACAACTCAAAAAAGGGTCTCAAAAGGAAAAATTCAAATGAAGATTTATCTGAGCCTTTAAATAAACCTTGTAAATTAGGAAAATTTATAAATCAAGGAAATTGTAGGAAATCTATGCTCAGTGACGAATTTAAGTCTAACGAATCAAGTCCACTCCAAATAAACAGAACAAAATTAATGTCATTGAATACTGTAGACCCTAATATTGAATCTAGCTGCCAAAAGGGGAGTGTGTCAAATAAGTATTTGGAGGACAAAACTCCCCCGGTTTCCCGGTTGGAACCACCTGACTCTAGGGCACCAAAATTTTCTTCAGACACGGTATCGCACACAAATCAAAATAAGTCAGCCAAAAAACATATTAAGTGGAAAGGCAAAAAGAAATATCAGCTTGTTCTTAATCAAAACCAAATTGTATTAACAAATTTTCCAAAGCCATTTGAAGTACTTCCACAGGCTGAACAAAAATATCATCTATTAACCGTCTTAGATGGTATATGTCCAAATCAAATTACTGTTAATGATATTACACAAGTTGCATATTTATATTCTAATACTGGTCATTCCCGGGTCTTAATTACTTTCAGAGAAATCAAGTTTGCCACCTTACTGTATAGATATAAATCTTTGCTAAGAAGGAATAACATCTATGTATCTAGGTTTTTCACTAATGTAGCTCCCCCCCAACCATTAATACCGGCTATTTCTTTTTCAACAACGTCTCGATTAGACGAAGCCCATAAAAACAAAGACCAAGCAAGGATCTTCTACGATTGACTATTTTTTGATATCATATGAGTTGTTATGTACATCCCCTAGATGTGAAATAGAACAACGGGTTGAGAGTGATCATTTACCTGTCACCCTGACTCTAGATTGTGCAGTACAAACAGACTTTGCAGAAGAAACAGTTCCGCCAGAAGGTAATATGGATCTGAGACCTCGTGGCATTAAATGGTCCCCAAAAGTTGAAAATGATCTAAAAATAATCCTTAATTCTGAAAAATGTCTCATTCTAAGAAACTTAATCTTAACAGAAAAATCCCCAGATAATATATTCAAACCTTTCTATCAGCTCAGCACAACTCTTAGAAACTTGTTAACCCAGTCAGCATCTCTTAAAATATCTAGCAAGAAGCCAAGAAACAAAACCTGGTTTGACCAGGACTGTATTAATATGAAGCAAACCTTGGTAAGCCAATATAAAGAATATAGACAAAAAAGTCTACAAACGATCCCGCCTGAATGGTTCGAAACTAAGAAACAATACAAGAAGCTGATAAAAACAAAAAAGGAGATAGTTCTTAAAGAGTCCTGGTCTAATTCAATGACTGCTGCTATAAACAAGGACTCATCATCCTTTTGGAAAATAGTATCTAATGGCTGGTCGAGACCTTCAAGTACAATCTTTACATCTCTGTTAGTTGCTGGGAACAGTTCTATAGCCAACTATACCACCAATCGCAACGTAGTCTAGAACAATCTTCTATTGATATTGAAGAACTCCCGAAATGGCCACCAGTTTCTGTGCAGGAAATAGACAAATTGATCGTTAGAATTTCCTCAGGAAAAGCCCCTGGTAATGATAATATACCTTCTGAAGCGTTCAAATCCAACATTGAATGGTGGACACCTGTGTTAGCAGCTTTATTTACAGCTATAGATTCTACAACATATGTCCCTGAAGACTGGGGCCTTGCAATAATTGTCCCAATATATAAAAAAAGGTGACAAATGTGACCCTGGGAATTATAGGCCAATTAGCCTTCTCAATATCATAAGCAAAATGTATGCATTGTATTTGTTAGACAAGTTGCAAGACTGGCTTGAAGAAGAGCAAATCATTAGAGAAGAGCAAGCAGGTTTCAGGAAGAATAGATCTGCAATTGACCATGCTCTAGTTTTAAACCATCTCTCTGAAAAATATGTCATTTCAGCTAGGGGGACGCTGTTTACTGCTTTTGTTGACCTTAAATCTGCATTTGACCTTGTTTCAAGGGATAGACTATGGAAAAAATTTGAGGCTACCAATATTGATAAACGTTTACTAACTCTAATTCGTAAATTGCACGAAAATTCTCGTGTAGTAATACGATGTAATAATAGGGGTAACACGACAAGACCCATTCATACCCCAAACGGAGTCAGGCAAGGTTGTGTTTTGGCCCCTACCCTTTTTAATTTCTATATTAATACATTGATTTTGACTTTATCAGAAACACCAGCTCATCCTCCGACCTTGTCAAATAAGCCTCTGTCCATACTTGCATATGCTGATGATATTGTACTCATGTCTATTACAAAAGTAGGTTTAAACAGACTATTAAAAGCATTGGCAACCCATTGTATAAATGATGCTCTAAAGATTAATTATAATAAAACTAAGGTAATGGTCTTTTCCAGGAGCCACACCCAATATAAGTGGACATTAGATAATAACTATATAGAGCAAGTTTCTTCCTATAAATATCTGGGCATAATGTTTAGTGATAAAGGGACCAGTAAACTTCAACAAAAAAATGCAGTTATAAATACGCAAAGAAACATTAAGGCCCTATGTTCTTTCTATTATAATAAGGGAGGTCAGATTGTGCCAGCAGCCCTTCAAGTCTTTGCTGTTAAGATCTTAGTGCAATTATTATACGGAACTGAGGTCTGTACTTTTAAGTCTGTAGTTCCTTTTGAGACAGTTCAAACAAAATTTCTAAGAACAATTCTAGGTATCCCAAATTGTGTTTCGAACACCACTCTCCATTTAGAATTAGGTCTGTTGTCTGTTGAAGCCCGCATATGGATACGTAAATTCAATCAATGGCTCAAAATGCTTTTTGTACCGGTTGGGCTGGTGCCACTAATTTTGACTGATTCTTTTTCTCCCTCCTGGAAGGAATCTCTTACTTCTAAACTTCTTTCTCTTGGATTTTCACCAGCAGTTATAATCACTTTAGGATACGATAAAGCAAAATCTGCCATTATACAACGTATAAAGGATATTGATTATCAAATGCATTTAAGTAAGTCAACCTTGTATCCCATTAGAGAATTTAGTAGACCAGGCAAATATGCCAATTATTTTGATCATTTGAATATTTTGAAGTTTAGAAGAGCCTTCATGCTTGCAAGGCTTAATATTCTGCCATCATCAGTTCTTGAAGGCAGATATAAAAAGATCCCTTATCAGTATAGATATTATCCTTGTGGTACTGAAGAAATTGAAACTATTAATCATGTTCTCTTTCAGTGTTCCTTGTATGTAGAAATACGTGCCCTGTATATAACTCCAATTGTATTACAGATACCAGGTAGACAAGAGAAATTTTATGGTGATTATCTTCTTGCAGACTGTAATAAGGATACAACATGAAAAGTTGCCAAATTTTTTGCAGCTGCTATTGTAAACCGCAAATTTTTTTTAAAACAGATGTAAAGATTATCTTAGTAATAATATACACTGGTGCTACTATCATTGGGGGGTTGCAGACTGCCAGAAATAGTGTGAATTCAGTCCACTTTTAGGGTTAGGGTTAGTGCTAGGGAATCATGGGAACTGTTATTTTTCTGAGACATTGAGCCTTCTCTGTCAGACAACTCTGATGCCACAATAAAATACAGTTCCCATGGTTCCCTAACTCTAACCCTAACCCTAAAAGTGGACTGAATTCACACTATTTCTGGCAGTCTGCAACCCCCCATTATTAGGTTTAACAATACAATTATAGTATATATTTCATTTTTGTATGTTATCTTTTATATTATATGTTAGATATATAATATGTTAAAAGATTTTAAAATATTTCTGTCAAAACATAGAGAAGCATATGGCAGATAGCCATACTGATTATTGTAAGATTGTTTAAATTAAATTGTTACCATTTTTGAAGTACTTTGAAGACAGTATTGTATGTCTATAGTTTGCAGATTTACATAAAATTATATTATTTTACATTTACCATAAGTTACCATAAGTTTTTATATTCTTCATAAGTTGAATTTCTTATAGATATTAGGTTAAGAAATGATGCTCTTTTATGTCTGTTCTTCTAAATTGATATATGTCAATGGCTATCAGTATGTTTTGACGAAGTTATTATATGTCACTTAGATGTTTTACTGTATTTTTTTTAACATGTGTGTTTTTATACTGGCCTAATGGCTGTAATAAATGAATAATAATAATAATAATAATAATAATAATAATAATAATAATAATAATTATTATTATTATTATTATTATTATTATCTTATCAACTTCCCCACATCCTCAGACATAATCTGGAGTTTTAGATTTTACCTAGTAACACTGTTTTGAACTAGATTTGCAGTGATGCTTTGATCTTCTAGCCAAAATGTTTCAAAAGCTTCCTGGGAATTCTGGTCTGCAGTTCTTATGGTTCTTGGTCCAAAGCTGCTTCAGATCCTAGCAGTGACAGCTCAACTTCATGACAAGTACAAGATGGCAAGTGTACTGGGATTACAGATTATTTTCTAGCTCAGAAATTTCCAAGAGGACTATTCCCATAATCCCTGCATCAGCCTTATCCCAAAGTCTACTGTAGTAAAACACCCCTGGATCTTCAAAACATTGATGGCACACTTGTGCTGTTTCAAATGGTGCTGGATTGAAACTTCCATCCTCCCTGAAAATGGAAGCTGTGGTTCAGAATCTGGTGGCAGATCTGGAGTATCTGTCCTGACTATGATAAAGCATTCTTTAGTTACATTCTGTTTAAATACTCTATATGCCAGTATAGTGGAAGAGTGTTAGCAAAAGAAGAAACTGAAAGATTTTATGCTGGAGTTCATGTCAAAACAGGACTTTTTGTTAATCAAAGCCTACTGGAATACAAAAGTAGGAAACAGAGCAGAATCAAAAATTCGAGGAAAATTTGGCCTAGGGTCAAGAAATAAAACCGGAGATCAAATGACTGAATTTTGCAATGCCAACAGTTTGTCTGTCGCAAACACATTTTTCAAAGAAAGGTGAGTGTGTATACATGGACATCACCTGATGGCCAACACAGAAATCAAATAGACTACATAACTGGAAGCAAGATGGAGATACTCCATTCTCTCTGCCAGAACAAGACCAGGAGTAGACTGTAACACAAACAATTAACTACTGATATTACAAATTAGAATAAAGCTAAAGAAGAAAATTAAGCCAGCCATTGTGCCAAAATAAAACTTGAAGAACATCATGTCAACTTTAAAGATAATGTGAAAAATAGGCTTGCACTATTAAGACTAATTGACCAGGAGCTAGACAAAGTCTGGACTGAAGCCAGATGCACTAGCAGGGAAGAATACAAAAAGCCACTACCGAAAGCCAGAAAAGAAAGAGAAGCATCAATAGATGATAGATGACTCTTTAAGAGGTTTATGACAGATGACAAGCAAAAGGGGAGAGAAATAGGGCCAGAATCCTGAATGCAACTGTTCAGTGACTTGTGCACAGGGACGGAGAAAACTGCTACAATAATCAATGCATAGAAAATATGACAATAAAAAGGAAGAACAAGAGACCTCTTGCATAAGATCCAAGATGTCAAAGGGATATTTAAAATGAGTGAAGAATGCAATAAAACCAGCATGGGAACACATTACATGACCAATTACAAATAGAGACAATGTAGACAACAGATTCAGCTAAAGCGCAGAATGAAATCAGGCTTGTTAGAGAGGTTAAGAACAATAAAAAGGGCTTTTGGGGGGTATGTCAGCAGCAAAAGCAAAAAGAAGGAAATGGTAGGGCCACTGTGTGGAGAAGATGGCAAAAAGTTAACAGGGGACAGAGAAAAAGCAGAATTACTCAACACCTTCTTTGCTTCAGTCTTCTCAGAAAAGGCAAAGGGTGCTCAACCTAAGTATAATGGAGCAGAGGACAGAATAGGAGAAATTCAGCACAGAATAAGTAAAGAGATAGTACAGAAACATCTGGTTAATCTAAATGAATATAAGTCTCCAGGACCAGATGAATTACATCCAAGGGTATTAAAAGAACTGGCAAATGTAATATCGGAACCATTGGCAATAATCTTTGAGAATTCCTGGGAAACAGGAGAGGTCCCAGCGGACTGGAGGAGGGCAAATATTGTCCCCATCTTCAAAAAGGGGAAAAAAGAGGATCCCAACAATTATCGTCCAGTTAGTCTGACATCAATACCAGGAAAGATTCTGAAGCAGATCATTAAACAGAGAGTCTGTGAACATCTGGAAGGTAATTTCATAATCACAAAAAGTGAACATGGGTTTCAGAGAAACAGGTCATGCCAGACAAATCTGATCTCTTTTTTTTTTATAAAATTACCAGCTTGGTAGATGAAGGGAATGCTGTGGATATAGTATATCTTGATTTCAGTAAGGCCTTTGACAAGGTTCCCCATGACATTCTTGCAAGCAAGTTGGTAAAATGTGGGCTAGACAAAGTAACTGTTACATGGATTTGTAATTGGTTGACTGGTTGAACCCAAAGGGTGCTCAACAATGGCTCCTTTTCAACTTGGAAAGAAGTGACCAGTGGGGTGCCACAGGGCTCTGTCCTGGGCCCAGTGCTATTCAATCTCTTTATTAATGACTTGGATGACGATATTGGGGGCATAGTTATCAAATTTGCAGACGACACCAAATTAGGAGGAGTAGCTAATACCCCAGAGGACAGGATCAAAATTCAAAATGACTTGAACAGACTAGAAAGTTGGGCCAAAGCTAACAAAATGAAATTCAACACGGAGAAATGTAAGGTACTGCACTTAGGGCGGAAAAACGAAAAGTACAGATATACGATGGGGGACACCTGGCTGAATGAGACTACGTGTGAAAGGGATCTAGGAATCCAGGTGGACCACAAGTTGAACATGAGTCAACAGTGCGATGCAGCAGCTAAAAAGGCTAATGCAATTTTAGGCTGCATCAGTAGAAGTATAGTGTCTAGATCAAGAGAAGTAATAGTGCCACTCCATTCTGCTTTGGTCAGGCCTCACCTGGAATACTGTGTCCAGTTCTGGGCTCCACAATTCAAAAAGGATGTGGAGAAACTGGAGTGTGTCCAAAGGAGGGCAATTAAAATGGTGAAGGGTCTGGAAACCAAGCCCTATGAGGAACGACTTAGGGAGCTGGGGATGTTTAGCTTGGAGAAGAGAAGGCTGAGAGGTGATATGATAGCCGTGTTTAAATATTTGAAGGGATGTCATATCGAGGAGGGAACAAGTTTGTTTTCTGCTGCTCCAGAGACTAGGACCCGAAACAATGGATGCAAGCTGCAAGAAAAGAGATTCCACTTCAACATTAGGAGGAACTTCCTGACAATAAGGGCGGTTCGACAGTGGAACACACTCCCATCTTCCACTCAGTTTAGTTCTTTCCATTAAGGCTTCCTGAGGGGATAGCCAACCTGGAATCTTACTGTAGAAGGCTGATTTAATTTTCTTCCAAGTTCCAAAGATAGATTTTCTGATGAAATGGTGCTCAAAATTTTTATGTATTTGATCTTTGCCATACCAAAGGTAGGCGTGCCATCCAAAATGCAGGTTAAATCCTTCAAGATTTAGTAATTTTTGATTGCTTAGTTTGATCCAATCTGATAAGTATACTAACATACTTGCTTGATAGTACAAAGATAAGTCTGGCAAGTTACAACCTCCATTAAGATTTCTATCCGTTAATGTCTTCCATCTCACTCTGGGTTTCTTCCCTCCCCAGAGAAATTGTTTGAGCTCCTTGTTCCAAGTGTCAAAAGGTTTGTTATTTATTATTATCAGAAGGGTTGAGAAGAGAAAATTGAATTTTGGGAGTATGAACATTTTAATTGTAGCTATTTTCCCCAGATTGGTTTATTATGTAGTGGGAATGAGGCCCTGGATTAATGAGAATCTTTGCAGTTCAGCACTTATTCTGCACAAAATTCATGTGGTTGATTTGCACTGAAAATAGCTTTTTCTCCCAGGAAACAGTTTTTTTTTTCTGCAGAGAAAATAATGCTTCCATGAAGAAATATTATTTCCTGTGCAGAAAATGCTGTTTCTGTGTAAAACAGACTACATGAATTTTGCACATAATAAATCTCAAATTGTGAATAGGGATTGAAAACTGTGGCTTTCAAAGTTTTTCTTGCAGAGGAAAAGCAATTGCTAAAATTACCTGTTGTTTCCTTCAACATAAAAATTAGTGACATATTACATCCCTACGTTACACCATCATATTCTCCACATTCCAGGAGAAGTACTAACTTGCCTTGCCTCCACAAACCATGGGGTATGATGTTGAGGCAAAGTAGCTGTAACATTAGTAGTACTAGAATTCAAGGATATAGCTGTGTTAATCTGTAAAATCAGTATGTAGAGAGATCCAAACCCTAAACAGGTACTCATCTACAGGACAACACATGACACAGATGGCAACACAGGTACTAAGCCTGGCCACAAACCAAAATGCCAACTCTGCCCACACATTTATCCAGGAAATGTCATCACAAGACCTAATGGCATCATGCGCAATATTAGGAGGGCCTCCATGTACTCATCCTCCAAAGTGATGTATGCCATACCGTGTCAGCAATGCCCTTCAACACTCTATATTGGGCAAACAGGCCAGTCCTTGCACCAGAGGATAAATGGACATAAATCAGACATTAGGAATAAGAATACACAAAAACCAGTGGCAGAACATTTCAATCTCTCTGGGCATTTCATCTCAGACCTCAGAACAATGGTCATTGAACAAAAGGACTACAAAGGTAGATTGGAAAGAGAAACAGCAGAATTGGAATTCATCCACAAATTATAGTCCCTCAGCAATGGATTAAACAAAGTCAATGGTTTCCTGACTCACTATGCACACTTCAACACTATCTGACCCCATTCTCATGGGGGTGCCCTACATTCATCTATTCCCTTCACCACAGGCTAGTCCCATTGCAAAACTGGATCTACCAGTTCATCTCCATGCACAAAACCAGTTTCCTATGCTTTTGTGCACTAATGGCCATCATTAAAACTGCACCTGCAACTTCATTTCCATACACAAAGGATTTATAATTTGAATTGACATCCTCACGTACCAATGGCATATGTATGTCTGTGCCTGGTTTCCACTCCACCAAATGCAACGGAGGAAGTAGACTGAAGTCTGTGAAAGCTCATGCTGCCAATTTATTTATTTCAGTTAGTCTCAAAGGTGCTACAAGATCTCTCTATGTACTAGTAGTACTATTTTAGCTTACATAAAAATCTTTCACAATTTATATTTTTGTCTTCTTTGTAGCCTCAAAGAGCTTGGTGCAGAAGCATTTGGTGATAAATTTGGACATTATGGATGAGATGAGACGTTTCATTAGAGGTCTTGCGGGAAAGTTTCAAAATGTAGAAAATTACAGCATGTTCTAAGTGGCCTAAACACCTGCAAAGGCACCAGATCCTGTCTGATCTTGGAAGCTAATGAGGGTCAGTCCTGGTTAGTACTTGGATGGGAGACTGTCAGGTGCTGTAGGTTATATATTTCAGAGGAAGGAGATAGGAAAACCACCTCTAACTATTCTTTGCCTAAGAAACCCTATGAAATGCATGGGGTCACCATAGGTCAACAGGTAGCCTGAATATACACACAGAGTACCGTATATTTCAGACAGCAAGAGAAAGAGTGTATGTGTGAGAGAGATCCTATAATCCATGGAGGATCTGGGTACTTTATAGACTATAGCAAAGCCTTTGACTGCATAGATCATGAAAGGCTATGGAATGCCCTTAATGACATGGGAGTGCCAACACATCTGATAGTCCTAATGAAGAATCTGTACTCAGGACAAGAGGCTACTGTCAGGACAGAACATGGAGAAACAGAATGGTTCCCAATTGGCAAAGAAGTCAGACAAGGCTGCATACTATCACCCTACCTATTCAACTTATATGCAGAACATATTGTAAGGAAAGCAGGCTGGAACATGGAAGAGGGAGGAGTGAAAATAGGAGGAAGAAATATCAACAATCTGAGATATGCTGATGACACAATAATACTTCAGAAAACCTCACAGACCTGGAATACCTACTAAGGAAGATCAAAGAAGAAAGTGAAAAGGCAGGCATGTAGAAAGAGAGGAAGGTCACATACTAAATGGATAGACTTTATTAAAGAGACCATGAATATGAGTTGCGGGAGCTGGGCAGAGCAGTAGAGGATGGGTGGTGGTGGTGGAAATGTCTCATCCATAGGGTTGCCATGAGTCGAGATCGATGCGAAGGCAGTCAACAACAAATACTGTACTGAGAGGAAATGAGAGAGAGAGAGAGACAACACAGAAAGCTTAAGTTATGAAAATATGTTTTCCACTCCGATAAGAAGATTTCTAAGGAAAGGAACTCAGGCTGAAGTTGATCTTAAAGTCATAAGGGAATGGCTGTAGGTACAGGGTGAAAAATGAAGGCTACTCTGCTCTTATTATGATGCATCTAACAGTAATGTCACTGGTTCTTAATGAGAGTATGAAACTTTGTGATTCATAATTCCCACCTTAAAATTGAACAGAGCAATGAGTTCTCAAGCCTCAAAAGACCTTCCATCCCAATGTCCGAGCTATTCTACTGCCTCTCCTAGTGGTGATGATAACAAGAAGCCTTCCTTTCCCTGCTGGGAGCACTAGGTGGTACAGCAGCAAAATAAGACCATTTGGGGAGAAACTCATACCAAATAACTTCTTCACCTTGAGCTGAAATTTGCTGTTCTCAGTAATGAATGAGACAGAAGTGAAATGGATGTTTCCTCATCAATTGGAATTCTGAGATGAAATCTTGGGGATCCCATTCTTGAGAGATGTGGGAATATGCACATTCATTTAAATTTTATAATGTTGGAATCTTATGATCCTTGCACGATCATCTCAAATATCATATAGAAGACAGTATCTGTAGTGGTGTCATTAGGGGCTGCTAGGGATGTGGGCTGCTCCAGGTGATATCTCAGAGTAGGATGATAAGGCAGTCACTCCTGTCTGTCCCAAAACACACCTGGCTACCCCACTCTGCCAGCCAGGGTACCTCTGCCATCCATCAGACTTGGCTTCTGGTAGGGGTGGGGTACTGCTGCCACATAGCAGGCTTTTCCTGGTGCAGCTGCTTGACAGAGGAGAAAAGGCATTGTTTCTCCCTTCTTGCTCATCCTGTAGCTGCACAAGACCTGGAACAGGTTGTCAGCAACAGCAGCAGCATCTGTGGTTGCTGATGGGGTTGTAGTGAATTCTGGCCTTGGCATGGCTGCTGGTTGAATAGAGCACAGCACTTTCAGCCCAAACTATCCCAATGCAAGAGGGAATGTATGCTGTGTTTGGAACTAGCAATTAGTAGGAAATTAGTTTGTGGTTTTTTTTTTAATGGAGGACTCCTCTCTCCTCTCTCACTTTGGCCCTGCTGGCACAAGACTAAAATGTCAA
Source organism: Phrynosoma blainvillii (assembly GCA_026167975.1). Classification (NCBI taxonomy): domain Eukaryota; kingdom Metazoa; phylum Chordata; class Lepidosauria; order Squamata; family Phrynosomatidae; genus Phrynosoma; species Phrynosoma blainvillii. Next base: position 61,306,127 of record JANUYF010000004.1, read on the forward strand.
GTCTTCCAGCCAAAAGAGAGGTGATTAATTTATCTGACTAAATACAAATCAGTGGCTTCAGATGGTCTACATTTTGGTGTTTCCCTTTAGTGCTTGGATGCTTGAACAGCAAAATGTGATGAAGAGAGGGAGCAAAAAGGATGTGTTTTCCCTGCATATACAATAGAATATCTCTGCTTCCATTTTCCTCCATTTCTCTGTTGAAGGCTGATGGAACTGCAGACAAGTGAATAGACAGGTCAATGAACAAATGAGAAGGATGGTGGAATGGAAAACTTGGATTAAAATCTGAATCAGAAATAAATTCAAATATTGTATTTCTTGGCTTGAAGCAAAGAAAAGCAAACCAAACCATCAGCTTCCATCATGGAGCCTAGGGATCACAAAATTCAGCAGCACCTTTAATGAGAAAGAAAGGAGAGAGCTCCCAGAGTATCACTGGACCTTTGAGAACCACTTCTGGTAATTTTTTGAATTAAAAGTTCCTGCCCACCTTATACCTCTTCTGCTCTTTGTGAACTGTCTGGAGAGAAGAGCAAACCATAAGAACCTTCCACAACAGGCTATCAGAATTTTCCCACTAAAAGGCAAATATCAAATAAATCAATATTTGTAAGGAACTGGGAAAAGATAACAAATGAGACAGCATATCTCCCACCAAAAATGCAAAGGAATTATACACCTTAAAATGTAATAATTTGTTTAGTTTGGGTTAGATTCCATCGGCAAATAAAGAATGTGGTCCAAAGAGAATGGTGGATAGAGAATAATCAGTAACTTAAATGGGATATATATATTTGTTTCTTTGTTTAAGATACTACTTAGCAGCAAGGTCCTCTGCATGACATATAAGAATATTAAAATATTAAGCTAGTGTATAAAGATAAAAACACATACAAACTAATTAAAATTAAATTAAAAGAATTAAAAAAGGGAATAAAATCAGAGAACAAAACTCAGAAGCAAACCATGAGTGCTAAGAAGAGTGTAGTGCCCCACACTTGGAGCACCACAACCAAGTATGTTATTTCCCTTGTTGACACATAGTTGACTAAAAACCACTCCTAAAAATGTGCCTTCTAACTATAAGTCTTCTTATTCTTAATTTGCTTTCTCTTGCCTTAGGTTCAATGAAATAGTACATTAGCAAAAGAGGAAAAAACAAGGTGTATTTATATTATAAACAGTTACAAGAACAAATGGTGAATGAGTTGATCTCCTGCCCCACACAAATGTGCAAATATTAGCTTAACATAGACTATTTCTCTTCACCTAAAAAGCACCTGTTTCAAGCTGTTTTTGTTTTAAATCAAATTAAAATAAACCCAGTTTTTACCAGCTGTGTTTATTCTTACATCAAGAGCAACACAATGGGTCAGGAACCCATATTTCAATTTGTGTAAGAGTGGGTGCTCCTAGAAATTACAGTTTAACAATACTGAACTGACATCTAACAAGTGTGAAACCAACCCAGGATTAAAAAGTGAAGAACTGCAAAGGAATATGTTTTTCACCAAAGAGTTCTAGGAAGAAAATAAATAGTCCTAATCCATTTGATCAACTGTGTGTAATGCCCAGGTACATCCATGCTCAATGCACTACATATACAACTGTGCTTCTACAACCCTGAAGTGTATACAGCTGTTCTGCATCAGACAAAAAATTCCAGTTGCTTCTGAAGGGGGACATACATACGCATAAGACACCCACAAGATTCTGGCTAATATTATTCACTGGGTAGCTTGCAAAGATGAAAGGTTAGAATTCATAAAACAGCATTCTGTGCAATCATGCTGGCCACATGAACACAGACTAGTCTCTGACAACGCTGGCTCTTCAGCTTAGTAATGGAGATGAGCACCACCCCTTATGGTCGGACATGACTTGACAACTTTGTCAGTAGGGAATATCTTTACCTTTTACCTTAAAATCCTATTAATTTGGATGGTTGCTTTCTTATGAAGAAATATATTATGCATTCCATGCATTATACAACCAAAGTGAATGAGCTAAATTGGATTATTAGACCTAACTAAATATTAAAGTCAATCCACTGAATCAATGAAAACTTGCTAAGTCAATATTATGTAAGTTACTTTGACTCAGTGGGTCCACTCTAGTTGAGGCTAACAACTGAATGGATATTAAATGCATGTACATTAAATGTATATTCTCTCTCTCTCTGCACACATGTGTATGTGAATATGTGCGTGCATACACACACACACACACACACACACACACACACATTATGACCTAAATCCTGTTGTTAGTTCTGACTAGAATAGATTTATTGAATCCATTGGTTTTATCTACATGTTGACTCATCAGTCAACAAAAGATTGAATGGGTCAACTCTAGTTGGGAGTAACCAACAGGATGCCAAACTGTATATGACTGGGGGGTTGTTATGTTGCTGTGTGCCTTCAAGTCATTTCTGAATTATGGAAACTCTAAGACAAAACTGTCACAGGGTTTTCTTGGCAAAATTTGTTCACAGGAGATTTGCCTTTGTTTTTCTCTGATAATGAGAAAGTGTGACTTGCCCAACATCACCCATTGGGTTTCCATGGCTGAGCAGGGATTTGAACCCTGGTCTCCAGCATTTTAGTCCAAAACCCAAACCACTACACCATGCTGTCTGTCTGTTATGTGGGGGTGGGGAATGGGGGAAAAGGTAGGGAATGTTTTCTTCCCTTTACTTCTCCCCTTCCCTTCAGTCTCTCCCCCTTCTCCCCTCCCCTCCCCTCCCCTCCCCTCCCCTCCCCTCCCCTCCCCTCCAGAGACACACATCTATCCAAATTGAGACTTCCCTCAAATGAACCTAAATATCACTCGAATATTGACTTGCATCCTGCTTGCTAAGCCTGCAGAAAACATGAATGGGTTTCTTTTATGTGAGGAATTCCAGGGGAGGTTTTTAAAGGAATGAGGCTCAATTTGATCTGCTTCCACTTTTCTGAAAAGATACAGGGTTCTTTTATCAGAAGAAACCATCTCCTGCCCTCTCCAACACCCTCCACACCACCCTCCCTTTTCCCTTCTTGATTATTCACACATGGACAGATTGAGTTCAGAAATATGATCCACACTAGTGTGTGCACAGCTTATATTGGTTAAGGCATTTATCACATCTGTATACTATGCATGTTGTCCTGCTGTTACGTTTATTTAAATACTGAAGTCATACAACGTTTGATAAGTGTACTTATTCAACGTCATCCTCTGTTGGCAGGCTATTTTTGATTTTAATACAGCATCCTTCATTACTGTCACTCTGATGTTATGCACTATAACTGTAGGGTGTCATATATAATATTTATATTAGGCTTAGACAAAAGTGTTCAGGAAAGCCACCTGCTGTCCTGCATTGTGGTTATCTAGCTTTCTTACCCAGTTACAGACACATTCTGTCCCATTGGCTCCAGGATATCTGGTGTAATGTGCTGTAAAGCCCCCTATCATGCTTTCCTTTGGTCCAAATAAATAAGCCAATTTTAGACTTCTAAGAATCAGTATTTCATGCCACAGATATTACGAGTCACAGTTCTTATGTAGTTACAGAATTCAACTGATTTCATGCCCTTTGATTTGGAGCTCTCCTTTTTCTAAAATTAGCTACAGAAACAAAGGAAGAGCCTATCAAATGCTAGATCAATGGTGTGTGTGCCTGTATGTGTGTTGTGCATATGTGTTGTTTGTAAACTTGTTCATTAAATGAAGCTGTTTTAAACAGAAACTGGATTGCTGTAGTGTTTATAGTGGTTTTATGATGGCCACCACTGTAGTGCTCATCAAGTACCCAAAAGCACACACAGAAGAAGCTGCTTCATACCAGGTCAGACTATTTCTCTAGTTTGCCACATAATGTCTACTCTGACTTGTAGCACCTTTCTATGGTTAGGGCTATTTCATATTGCTTGTTACTTGATCCTTTGGGGAGGCCAAGGGCTGAACCTAGGACTTTTTCTTCATACAAACCATCTGTTCCAGTATAGGATCCACTTCCCTCTACAGAGATTTATTGTGTGGACAAAAATTCACTTGGCATGATCATCTCTATAGAGTGCACAGGGCCAGCCTAAGGAATTTTGCTACCTGGGACTTTTCTTCATACAAAACATCTCTCTCTTCCTGATTCACATGCTCCCATGTAATGTGCCTTCTTAAGCAGCCAAGTTAGTTTGGCACTGGATAAAGAAAATCCTTCAGTCATTCCTCCCTCATCCCTAGCACTGGAAATATTGTGCACTAATGTCAGTGTAAGCACAGAACTGTTGCCCATGTCAAGAAGAATTGTTAAAACTTTTCTTCACAGATGTGCAGCAATTTGATCTATTGATCACAATCAAGATTTCATATACACGCAGCTACCTTCAGTCACCTGCAGAAGATTGAGCTCCATGACTGTTGTTAAGTGCTTTCTTTTTTAAAATGTCTACATTGGCTTTCTTTAAATGGAAGTAACAACTGATTCTTGCAATACAGACTGTACTTGCTGACTAAACCTTCTGATATCCTGTATAGCACAGATGGCTGATTCTGATCCCTTGCTTCTCAGCTGTACAAGCCATCTGCCAGTCTGGCCAAGAGTCAGGTGATTGTGTGTCACACATTTCCTGTCATTTATTGCTTTAGCTTCTAGGCAGTTGGGCGGGGTTTTCTAGGGGTTTGTCATCTTTTAGCTGCCCCCAAATTCTAAATTTTGGGATCTTAACAGTGGCCTGTGTTCATAGGAATCTCAAATCTCATATTGAATCAGGATGAATTTAAAGCACACTGAATTCAGATCTGAACACACTGGAAGTTTCTCATTTTTGGTTCAGAAGGAAACAATGCTGGGAATGCCACATCATCACAGCATAGTGTAAATACCCGCCTACCAAATTGCACTATTCTTGAAACCATTAAGAAGTTTCAGGGATGGCAGTTGTTGTTGTTGTTGTTGTTGTGTGCCTTCAAGTCATTTTCAATTTATGGTGACTCTAAGGTGAACCTATCACAGGATTTTATTGGCAAGTTTCTTCAGAGGGGGTTTGCCACTGGCATCCTCTCAGGCTGAGAGAGTGTGACTTGCCCAGAGTCACCCAGTGGGTTTTCATGGCTGAACCAGGATTCGAACCCTAGTCTCCAGAGTCCTAGTCCAACACTCAAACTGCTATGCCATGCTGGGAGATGTTCCTGAATTCTATGAGCTAATTCCACCTAGAGTAGAACAATTGAATCAATTGGGCTGACCTATGTTTTGATTCACTGTTCAGCAATTGAGCAATAGCAATAGCAGCTTCATTTATATACCACTTCATACTGTGCTATACAGTCTCTAAGTGGTTTATAACTGTAAGCTAATTGCCCCCCAAAAGCTGGGAACTCATTTTTGTGACCTTGGAAGGATGCAAGCCTGAGTCAAGCCTGAGCCCTGGCTGGTATTGAACTCGCAACCTTGTGGTTTGTGAGTGAGTGGGTGCAGTGCAAGCATTTAACTACTGCACCACTAGGGCGCCAATTGATTCAATGAGTCTACTCTGCTTGGCACTAATCAGTAAGATTCAGGCCTAATTTTTTAATTTCCTTGTGTGTGAGCTAGGGAGACACACTTTCTCTCCTTCCTTCTTTCTGAAAGAATAATCTGTAAAATAACAGATTAAGGAAACAAACAAACCGACAGTTAACACAGCCAGAGTAGCTATTCCTAATTTTAAGGACCAAGGCACAATTGAAATAATATAGTTTCCCATCCAAGTACTAACCAGGCGCAGTCCTGCTTAGCTTCCATGAGGAGATAAGATCAGGTGTGTTCAGGGTGGTATGGCCATTGCCCACTGGAAATGTAGAATGGACATCAACCATTCACCCTCCAGAAAAGCTTGGATGAGCTTCCAAAAAACAAAAATTCTATGGGACATGCACAGGTATGTTTTGGGCTTTTATGGGCCCCAAGAGAGCATTTTAAGAGATTTTGAGGCAAATAAAATAAAATAAAAATTGAAAAATTTCACAAAATTTTGTTTTGACTCCTGGGGGTTCCAAAGGGTTACAGACACGTGGAAATGCCCTCTTTACCCAATAGAAGCCTTTTAAAAATGTTAGAGAAATATTTTTTGCAATGTTTTGACCTGACCACTGGATAGCCTGGGCCCCATAGAAACAGTCTGTGCAACTTTGCCCACCCCTGATCTTAGATACAAATGTTTTGTTCTTGCCAGTGGAGCACAAAGAAAAATCCTGTCCTCATCTCACCTTTACTATTTTTATTTTCTAGTTTTCAATCCCAGCAGTTATGAAAGAAGACCCAAAGCTGTTTACCTTAACTGATCACAGGGAGTTCTAAAAAGTGGATTGAGAGGATACCATGAGACCAGATATTAAGATCATTAAATTAGTTGCCCCATAGTGTTATTTATCTACCATATCATGCTCCAAATTAGAACTGCTAAAAAGAGAGAGAGTTGAATTTCTCTATACTCACTGAATACATCTGTTTCAACTCTTATTATGAATATGGAATAAAATGAAGCTTGTAAATCCATACAAATTAACACAAAGTATAACAGATGCCACTTACTCCTTTGGAAGAGTACTTCCCTCCTGCCTTGTGAATAGCTGTGCAAATAAGAGTTGCTGCTCAACAATGTGTCAGTCACATGACAAAGGCCTGAAAGTAAAGGGTGCTCTACATGGCAGATCACTTCACATGTATCTGTTTGCCAAATGGTGATTTTTAACTGCAGTTCTTTAAAGAGTGGAAAGGGATCTTCTCCTTCTTCCACAAACTTTTAAAAATGGGAGAGAGTAGCATGCCTTTATCATGATAGCATGGTTTCCTCTTCCGCAGAAGGGCCACTACTCTTGATGATTATGTAAGTCTCATCCCAGTATCACTGAAAATAAACATGGAGGATACCATACACAAAAGCAAAATAAAAAAATTGTGAGGTTTGCTTTGATTGATTGTGCAGAAAGTCTTTTCCAAGACATCTTCTCTCCCCCCCCCCGTACTCTAGGGGAAGGAACGATAAAAGAGCTTCCATGCTGTCCTAGACTAGAGGTCATTCGCCTAAGAATTTTGCCTCTTTTGCATTATCACTAGGTAATATCCATGTCTGTACTTGAAGTGAGCCTAATTTTCAAGTTAAAACATTTTAAAGGGGAACAACTGTATGACTGATCAGCATATGCACAAGTATAATTCAGCTGTTGTTTTCCTGCTTCTGTTCTTAAAACAGTCAGCATTTCTTGATCACTCTAAAACATCCTCTTTATTCTTTCCCATCTTTGGGGGATTTTTAGCAATCCACTGACTGCCCTCCCCCCAATAAAAATGCTTTTTAAAACTAAACATTTAAGATGAATGAATCAACTATTGCTTCATTATTGACCGCTTTTATTTTGTGCATTAAAAAAAATCCCTATTCAACTAAAAAGGTTGCTTTACCCCTTAGGGTAGCAGGCAGTTATATGTGATCATAGGAGATAACCTTTGCCAATCAAGCTTTGTTCCCTCTCCTTAGATAGATAGGGATTTCCTACATCAAACTCCAATCTCTCTCTCTCTCATCAAACTAACCATGTGATTTAGGTCACTCCCCCTTTGGGAGTAACAGACATTTTCTCTCTCAAAGATTTCAACTGAGCTGTTTGATTCTTCCTTCTCTCTCAACTATGTTTGGAAAGATGGTGAGATAAATATTTCTCTTTACCTGAACTATTCATTAGTTAGATTAGGATATTATGTATTAAAGACATTGGAGTTTATCACACAGGGGACAATTGGAAGCATAAACGGTGATTAACCTGTTATAATCCTGCAATTGGGCTAATGGTTTTCACATGATGTCGTGTTCAAAGTGCTATTATCCCATTAATAACCCGTAATAATCCTGCACTAATGGTTTTCACACGATGTCGAGATGAAACATGATTAAAGTGCCATTATCCCATGAATAACCAGGCAAGAAACAGCAGCAAATCATTCATGGGATTTTCCTGTGAATGACTTTTTGCTGTTTATTGCCTGTCATTCCCTGGTTATTCTTGTGTTAATCTCATTTTAATTGCATTTTAATGTCAATTGCATGATTTTCACAGGTTAATTACTTTTTAAACTCCTAATTTCCTCCTGTGAAATAAACTCCATTGTTTTAAACTACAAACTACGTGTTTGTTGTTTTTTTGGAGTCAGTCTCAGTTCTTAGGGAAGCATAGTAGGCAAAGGCACATTTCTGCTTTACTAATTTAAAGCCAGACTCTAACAGTCTTGGCTTTGTGATTTTGATATTTAAATATTTTTGTTTCCTTAAAAAGGTGGAAGCCTTAGGAAACTTAAATTACCAAATACTTTTGAGTTATGGGCCCAGAATATTTTGTTCTAAACTGCTTCTCCTGAAGATATTGGTCTGCAACAAATATTTTACTATTCAAACAACAGAGAATGGCTTCTGCTAATCCTAACCCCACAACCTTGCCTGAGCATAATGAATCTAAAACAGTGGTTCCCAAATTTTTTCAGGCTACCACCCCCTTTCCTCTTGAGTGACAACCTTAGTGCTCCCCATGCCTATTTCTTGGCATTAGGTCCACTGTTCTATTGGGGTGAGGGGAGATGAGAGAAAGTATTCCAAGCAAGAGAAGTGGCTACTTTTGGGCAATTTTGCAAATGAAGTAAATGAAATCCTGCTTGCCATTCAACCACACTGCGTGACCCTGGGCAAGTCACACTATCCCAGCCACAGGGGAAGGCAATGGCAAACCCCCTCTGAAGAATTTTTTTTTCAAGAAACCCCCATGATAGGTTCTTTTTAGAGTCATCATGAGTCAAAACAACTTGAAGGCACACAACAATTGCTGCTAGTGAGCCCAAGTTCCAAAGAGAACCCGGAGTTCCATAAGTTTGTATTTGGGGGAAGGAAGGTGAGGCTGGAGGTGGCTTGGAAAAGTGTAAGAGGGAGGACCTGCTATGGGAGGAACAATATTGTCCAAATGGGGTGCCTGATGAAGAGGGTGGGTGGGCAGGTGAGCTCAGCAGGATTTCCACCTGAGGAACAATGGGATACATGACCATCTGGGCAGGCCATGGCAAGAAATGTCCCTGCAACTGCCCTCCTCTCCACCTCCTCCAGGCTTCTCCTGGCAAAGCGAGGGAGTGGGGAATAAAAGGAGGGAAGGAACAGGAAACCCCAGGAGTCACCAGACCATTGACAGTATCCAATGTAAGGGGGAAGAGAAGCAGAGTCTGCCTCCTTCCCTTCCCTTCCACTTTGGGCCTCGGCAGATGGCTAATAGAGCCGTCTCCGAGGCCAGGAAGAGGAGGGGCAGCCTCACGAGCGGCGGCCCTTCCTCTTCCTGAGGTCGCCCCTGGAAGCGCCGGCCATCCGCACGGCCAGCGCTTCCGGGTTGACCTCACGCCGCGGCGACCACACGCGCCACGGCGTTTGAGTCAGAGAAAGTGCGCCCGCCGCTTTTGGGGCGCACTTTCTCTGAAATCTAAAAGGAACGCCAATTTGGCGCTCCTTTTAGATTCGCCGGGGAGGCGCCGCAGTGAGGCTGCCTTGGCCCTGCGGCTATGGGAGGAACAATGTTGTCCAAATGTCTTGGATGCCCTCGTCTGCATCCCCCCTTTGGCTAGCTGGTTTGAGCTAGTTAGCAAAGGCCAAGGAGAAAGAAGAGCACATGCCTACTCTCTCCCTTCCCTTTTGTTTTGCAACCAGCTGGTGTCTTTCTTACCCAAACAAGCTTTCCTTCTTAGGCTCCTTGCAGGGGGAAGCTGAGCAGTTTCTGGAAAAAGGTGGACATGGCAAGTATTTTGTTGCCCAAAGAGGGGAGGGAGCAAGGGAAGGACAGGGTCAGTTTGCTCTGTTCCAAGGTGATACAAAGCTAGAGAAACCATGCTAAGTCTCTTGCCTCTCAGCCTGGACAGACATGGTTTGTTTCCCACAGGTCTCCATTTGGCGTCCCTCTGTCCTGCCCCAGAATGATGTACAAAAGAGGTTTCTTGCAACTAGGGTTGCCATAATTCTCTTCCACAAAACCTCAGATGCAAGTCTATGAAAGCTTATGCTACAACTTTTTTCAAACAGTTAGTCTCAAAGGTGCTTCAAGATCCCTTAGAATACTGATATTGCAGACTAATATGACTTACGGTTGAATCTGCACTGCAGAATTAATGCAATTTGACACTGCGTCAACTGCCATGGCTCAATGGTATGGAATTCTGGGGTTTGTAGTTTGTTGTCACACCAGAGCTCCCTGAGAGAGGCTACATAGCTCACAAAACTACACATCCCAGATTTCCATAGAATTGAGCCTTGGCAGTTAAAGCAGTGTTGAACTGCATCATTTCTGTAATGCAACTTAAACCTATGTCTCTCAATTCTAGTCACTTGGAAGATAACTTAGGAGAGGTGGGTACTGTTTGCAGTGTGGCCAATACAGCTACTCCTGGATATGCTTTCTAGATTTCAGAATACTGCATTTTAGACGCAACAGGAGAATCCTCAGCAAGGGGGAACAAAGGGCTGAGACTTGACTTTTTGAGGTTTTTACCTCCAACAAAAGTCAAATGTTTGTTTTTGTTTTTAAAATGCAACTGCATTTGATGTGTTTTAAGCAGTATTAAAAGGGTTTTTCAGATGCAGCAACACAGACTTCTTGAGAAATTCAGTATCATCTGCCAAAGGAAGAGGCAGGAGAGAAAAGAAAGAAGGTTTCTCATTGGGTTGTGTATGAACTTATTTGCAAATGTTATTTCCTGGCCTTCACTGTTTGTCTTCCAAAGCCCATATGCCCCCCTTTTTCAAACACACACAGACACATTTCTATTGGGGAGGGAAATGGAAGAAAGGGGAACTCCAGCTCATTAGTATGCAACTAATAACCTTTGCAGACTGCCAGAAATAGTGCAAATTGAGTCCAATTTAACTGCCTTGACTCAGTGCTGGGGAATCATGGGAACTGTAGTTTACTGTGGCACCAGAGCTCTCTGATAGAGAAGGTCCAATGTCTCAGAAAAAAATACAATTCCCATGATCCCCTAGCACTGAGCCAGGGCAGTTAAAGTGGACTCAATTCACACTATTTCTAGCAGTCTGCAAAGGCCCTAAAAGGAAAGAGGGGCTCTAGACCAGGGGTAGGCAACTTTTCCCCTTTAAGGGCCGAGGGACTTCAGCTCCCAGAATCCCAGGAGCTACTGGCCAACATGGGACTATTGGCCAACATGATTGAGGCTTCTGAGACCTGAAGTCCCTCGGCCCTTAAAGGGGAAAGGTTGCCTACCCTTGCTCTAGACCTTAAGAAAGGATTCCCCCTTTTTCAAATACACACAAACATTTCTGTGTGTGTGTGTGTGTGTGTGTGGGGTAGCTGGAAGGAAGGGCAGGTCCAGTCCCAAGCAAGCAAAAAGTTCCACCATGCATTGTCACACACATATTGGGACACAAGGAAGCCTCCTTGCTGCTCCAAGCCGCTGCTTGCCTCCCTTCTCTTTCCACCTCCCTTTCCCTTTTCCACCTCTGGGCTCTGGATCTGGCACACCTGCACAGTACCACCCAGAGCCTCAAGGGGGGATCTGGTCAAGTTTTTTTCTGAGGTTTCACTCCTGCCTTCAGGAATCTAACATATGCTGCTTTTCAAAAACTTCATGCCCAGACTTTCATGGTTTTTCAACAGCAATGGCAACTCTGCTTGCAACCCCCATCCCCACAATTCCCTGCTGCCTCCTTTTCCCCCTCAGAACCCCCTGCTGCTCTTTTTCCCCTCAGCAAGCCCTTGGAGCATTCCAATGCTCCCGGGGGTGTGCGTGTGATACTGCCCACTTTGGGAACCACTGATCTAAAACATCTGTAACCTTTGACCATCAGGGGTATAAAGGTTTTATTGGTTTGTTCCGTGTGTTGATCTGTTCTCTCAAGCTCTCCTTGGAATGCTGACCATCAGTATGAGGAAGACCGGTAGAGGTTGATGGGTCAGACTCCCATTTCCTTTTGTTGTTGTTAACTGCTCTCAAGTTGACTTCAACTCACACCCTGTGGATGAGGCATCTTCAAGTCCTCATCCTCTCTGCTCAGGTCTGCAGGCCCAGTCCCGGTCCCATATCTTCCCTAACCATTTGGCATATGGTCTTCCTCTCTTTCTACTGCCTTCTACTTTCCTTAGCAACTTTCCTTTCCTTTCTAATTTCCTTTCTAATGAGTCATGCTTTCTCATGATATGGCCAAAGTACAACAGCCTCAATTTAGTCATCATAGATTCCAGGGAGAGTTCTGGCCTGATCTGTTCTAGAACCTATTTGTTGGTCTTGTCCACCCACAGTATTTTCAGTAGTTTTCTCCAACACCACAGCTCAAATGAGTTTATTTTCTTCCAACAAGCTTTTTTCGTTTTTCAGCTCTCCTATCCATACATGGTGATGGGGAACACAACGGCTTGGACTATCCTCACTTTAATGTTCAGAGTTCTGCCTTTATACTTTATGGTCTTGTCTAGTTCTTTCATAGCTGCCTTTCCAATCCTAGACTTTTTCTGATTTCTTGACTGCAGTCTCCACACTTATCAATATTTGAACCAAAGTATAGAATCTCTTTAACTGTTTCAATGATCTCATTGTCTCGAGTGAATTCTTGTTGATCTTCTGTGGTCATTATTTAGCTATGGGGAAACCTGAGAACAAAAGATCTACTTTTCTGTAGAGCCTGTTGTGCTTACATATGTGGTTGTTGGTTCAAAGGTATCTTTGGAATGTAATCTGTTTCTATAACTTTGCAACTTTCTCAGCTGTGCTTGGAGAAGCATGCTTCAAGATATGATGCCCAGAAACCTTATATAATCTTCCTTATTTAGAATAAAACTTTCTTAAACTCTCTGTTAAGCCTCTGGGTGCTTTAGGCTACTTGGCACATACACACAGGTTCTGTTCTTCTCAAGGGGGAGGGTAGGGAAAAGTGGTTTTATTTTGACTTACTCATATCTTTGCCTTCCAGTGGAAAAGATGGAGAAGAAAACACTGGGGAATGCATCAATAGAAGTGGGGAGTTCCTGCTGGCTAGCCCTCTCTTCTTTGCTCAAGGGCTTAGGACAAAGGAAATGCTATGACACAGGGGAAAAAGAGTTAATCTTGTGTATAAAGGGAGAGACAGTGACTTGGGAGCTGCAGTAGCCTTTGCAATGAAATCTTATCCATTTTTCTTTAGAAGCAGGCCCTCATTTTTTTCATTGGGATGTACTTTCAGGATAATGTGCTAGGAGGACATTTTGGCTATAGTTATGACAAAAGTCCATTGTTAGATATCTTAATTATGTATACACATTATCCATTATACAGATGTTTAGGGACAATTCACAATGTTGAGAAACAATGTGGTATAATAGTTTGAGTGTTGGACTAGGTCTCTGAAAGACCTGGGTTTGGATTCCCACTCAGCCACAGAAACCCAGAAGATGACATTGACTAAGTCACACTCCTCCAGCCTAAGAGGAAGAAAATGGCAAATCTTCTCTGAAGAAATCTTCCCAAGAACACCTTATGAGTGGGTAGCCATAAGTGGGAGTCAACATGTAGGCATATAACAATCATAAACAACACACATACAAGACTAGGTTGGTATGTGGAGCATATGTGAATGAATCTGGGATGAGTTTAGCCTGCAGAATTAACACCTGGTGGTTTAGTTAAGTGCAGAGTGAACACATTCATTCTCTAAGCCAGCTTGTTTATAGCAATAGCAATAACATTTACATTTCTATAACACTTAATACTATAACACTCGGCACTCTCTAAGCAGTTTACAATCTGTAAGGCAATTGCCCCCAACAAGCTGGGTACTCATTTTACTGACCTACGAAAGGATGGAAGGCTGAATCAACCTTGGAGCCATGGGATCAAACTCATAACCTTGTGGCTACAGTACCAGTATTTAACCACTGGACCACTAGGGCTCCTTATGTGAATTGGTTCACTCTCTTCTTTCTCCTCAGATCTAATCCTAAGTGCTGAACCAAAGAATCTATCCCAGTATTCTCATTTTCAGAGGTGGGTGAAAACTGATTTTTGGAGGGGGTGAAATTCTAAAAAAAAAAAAAAAAAAAAAAAAAAAAAGAGGGATAGGATGTCTGATTTTTAAATACAAGGTGTCTTTTGGTTCTTTTTGGACTTGCTTTATGAGCTGCAGGCTTGGAACCAAATAGCATTGTTCTCTGGGGCTTTCAGTCCTAAGTCAGGCTGCTGGGAGTAGTGAGAGTTATCAAAACTTGTGTGTGTGTGCTTTTGTGGGGGGGGGCAAGGTAGGTGTTAAAAGATAATAAGAGAGGAAGTTTTGGCCACCTTGTCTTTTAGCTAAGAACCCCTAGGTAAGAGCCCCCCAAAAATTCACAGAAATTTCCCTGCTTGTCAAAAGCTACTCAATGAACTAATGTGATGTAGTGGTTTGAGTGCTATACTGGGAATTGAGAGAGCAAAGTTCTAGTATCTAGACATGAAAGGCACTGAGTGATCTCTCTCTCAGCTTAACTTACCTCAGGATTGTTATGAAGATCAAGAGAGAAGAAGGAGAACCATGCATTTCTGGCTTTGATGAAAAGACAGGATATACATATAAGGAAACAAGTATTTCTCCTGCTTCTGAAGGGGATGAATGGCTATTTGGCCAAACATTGCTGAACACTAATAGTGCTGTCATATACATATCTATCCAGAAGGTCCAACTGAGTCCAAAGATGCTCATGCATAAGATTACAGATTGCCACTCCTTCATTATTTGGCAGGTTTACTGTCATTGGCTGGATTCCATAGAAAGAAGAAACAAGACAGAAAAAAGGAGACATGGACAACAGAAATTTCTTGGTGGTTTCTGAGGGGTTGGAAATTAGAAAGTTCTAGCTGTATGTAAAGTTCATCCCTGCTCCAATATACACTAGTTAATCTAGTGTACTATCTGGGTCTTTATTGTTGTCCACTGCCTTGTCCTTTGCACTAGTTTCTGCAACCATTACAGATAATTCCCAGAAGGAAAGGCCACTATTTTGAGATATTTGTCATGCTTTAGCACATGGAAAGATAGTTCTTAATTGAACAAAACCAGCAAGAGCTTCCAGGACAGATAAGGGTTAAAAATAAAAATACACCTAGCTTAAGTGAGGAGCAATGTGTAAAAATTGGGTAGTTTTTCTTATGCTTTGAGCTAGACATGGCCTATTTTGAAGTGCTAACCATCATCCAGTTAATCCTACATCTGTACTTAATTTGTATCTTTAGTGAAAACACACATACCTCCCAAAGAATTGTTTTATTTTGGAAAGGAAAAAGCAATGCTGTCTTATATTCATTTGCAGTTTGTTATTTTTAAAAGAATTTCTTCCCACAGTTTTAATTTGGCAATGCAGAAAAAAAATGATCTTCAGGCAATTTCCAACATGACCCAGTGTCTCTGTTGCAAGCCGGCTTTTCTGCTATGTACTGGCTTCGCATATTGCCTGTGAAATTTTTAAAGTGATTTGCTACATAGCGTGGCTTATGGAACCAAGTTCAATATGCAGAAGAAGGGCCTGAAAGAATTCACTCTCATGTATCTCACAGCCTAGTCTTTAGGAGGATGCAGAATTAATCAGTCCAAGCCAGTTTGTAAAACTTCCAGTGTCCTTTGATGAAGTACCCTTCCCACCTCTATCCCCACTGAAGTAATGAAATGCATGGAAAAGAGGGAGGGGAGAGCATGTGGGAACCGGAAAGTGATATCCAGCAAAATAACAGTATTAATGTATCTTGAACAGTATCTAATGCAACGGAAGAGGACATTTTGATGCTTGATTATGCCTTTCATTACAGACATTAACTTGCCAGCATAATTTACTAAGTAGGTAGGCAGCTGAACATAGATTAATTACTTGGTGTTTGACAAAGTAAAGCCTTCTCCTTAGTTCCTTATAATGTCAATAGTGCCAGCAACTTTTTCTTTTTGTTAGCCAAGATCTTCTTATCCTTGTATCACCATTTTGGTAGCTCTTATTTCTTGTTAAATCCTAATATAAGCTGTCATTTCTTCTAGGGTGTATCTGCAGTGCAGAATTCCAGCTTGATACCACTTTAACTGCCATTGTTCCATGCTGTTGAATTTTGGAAACTGTAGCTTGCTGTGACACCAGAGCTCCCTAAAAGAGAAAGCTAAATGTCTCACAAAACTACAATTCTCAGAATTCCATGGCAGTTAAAGGAGTGTCAACTGGATTTTTCTGCAGTGTGGACGGAGCCTACTTTCTGCTTGTAACACACAGTGACACGTACAATGCAGGACTTAAAAGCAATAACAACAACTCTCTACTTGTTCAAGCTTCCCATACCTGCAACAAAACTTTAGAGCAGGGGTAGGCAACCTTTCCCCTTTAAGGGCCGAGGGACTTCAGCTCCCAGAATCCCAGGAGCTATTGGCCAACATGGGACTATTGGCGAACATGGCTGAGGCTTCTGGGAGCTGAAGTCCCTCGGCCCTTAAAGGGGAAAGGTTGCCTACCCCTGCTTTAGAGAAATGCAATGTAATACGATGTTCCCCAACCACTTCAGGAATTATGCCTAGTGGGGAGTGGATGGCCACATTTCTGAGAATAATTTGGGAGTATTGCATTTTAATGAAACCAATCCAGAACATGTAGTCAGAAGGAGATGGTCAGCCAGTTCTGCTGAAATGATTGCTGTCACAACTGATGTGACATCATATTGCGTTGTATCACTCCAGTACCATGTAGGTGGCAAAGAGCAGCAGACTAGATTCCTTTCTCATGCTCGCAGCAGAATGGGGTCCTTACTTTAGAGTAAAATAGATGTATTTGGTATAAAAATCCCTACTCAGCCATAGAAACTCACTGAGTGACCTTGGGCAGGTTGCATTCTCTCACTTTTAGAAAGCAGAAATGGCAAACCTTTTCCAAAACAACATTGCCAAGAAAACTTTACAACAGGGCATACGTCAGGCCCAACATGAAGGCACGTGATAACAATGACAAACTAAAACAAGTTGCAGTTTAAGAAATTATAGCTCAGACTTGAAGATGATTACGGAAATTGGTTTCCCTATCTATTGTTGCCTAGATCCTATGACATTTGCTGAATCCAAGCAGAAGTAGTTGTAGAACAGAACAAGTAATGTTTTCAACTGGGAGCTGTTGAAGTGTTGCACCATCAAACTAGAACTTGTACTGTGATATTTCAGACAGAGTGATTTGTGCTTTTCATCTAGCAAGTGGGATGTTAAGTGGAACAAACAAAAATAGCAAAAAGTATAAGATATGATAGAAAAGCCACAGTAGGAACAGTAGCAGTAGCAACAATGTAAGTTTGGAATAAAATATAAACTTTCAGATTGTTTTTTTAAAAATGTGTTAACTGTTTTCAGGTCGACTTGGGCTCATGGTAACCCTATGAATGATATATCTCCAAGACCCCCTATCCTCCACTGTTCTGCTCAGGTACTGCAGGCCCAGGTCCGTAGCCTCTCTGAATGAGTCCAACCTTCAGGCACTTGGCCTACCTGTCTTTCTACTGCCCTCTGCCTTTCCTAGCATTTTTGTGTTTTCTAATGAGTCATGCCTTCTCATGTTATGGACAAAGTACAACAGCCCCGATTTAGTCATCCTTGCTTCCAGGATGATCTTTTCCAGGATAATCCAGGGCTTGATATGTTCTCCAGTTGGGATTCTATAATATGATATGGAATTATAGTATGTTGGTGGGAGCGGGCTGCTTTAAAAAGTTGTCCTGGGACTCAAAAAATAATATTTGCATCAATAATAATAATGAGATTTTTGCAAGCATAAATATATTTTATTCATTTCATTTCTATGCTGCCTTTCTCACAGAAAGGGACCCATAAATACATTTGTCTTACAATGAATAGAGATGCCTTATCCACTCACTGAGATCTCAATACATGACAGCATCCCTCTTTTCTAGGTGTAGCTTCATTAGACAGCACCTTTTGAGTCAATATTTTAACTTTCAGGTATAAAGTGTCCCATTTTGAGACCTTTCTGATGATGACACTTTTCGAAATCCCAGCTTCCTGAGCAGTGTGGGAGTAGTTTATCATTTGGGGATGTGAGTCTCACATATAGGGGGTGGGTGGGTCAGGGGCAGATGGGTATAAGAGAAGAAAGGATGCAAAATGTCCAGTTTTCAGATGTGCACTGCTGCGCAGAATGCAGCATGAGTAGCGCATATGGCACTCCTTCAGATATTTAATGATGGTGTCTCTTCCCCAAATTCAACATTAGAATCATAGACTCAAAGAGTTGGAAGAGACCATGAGGGCCATCCAATCAACTCCTGACATGCAGGAATACACAGTCATCGCACTCCTGATACATGGTCATCCAGCCTCTTTTTAAAAACCTCCAAAGAAAAAGACTCTGCCACACTCTGAGGCAGAATATTTCACTTCTTATGATCAAGACTCTTTTCCTAATATTTAGGTGGAATCTTTTTACATGTAGTTTGAATCCATTGCTCTATGTACCTAGTTTTTGGAGCAGCAGAAAACAAGCTTGCTCCTTCTTCAATATGACATTCCTTCAAATATGTAAAAATGGCTATCATATCACCTCTTAACCTTCTCTTCCCCAGGCTAAACATACCCAGCTCCCTAAGGCACTCTTCATAGTGCATGGTTTTCAGACCAGTTACTGTGTTGGTCACATTCTCTGGACACACCCCAGCTTGTCAACATTTTCCTTGAACTATGGTGACCAGAACTGGACACAGTATTCCAGGTGAGGTCTGACAAAAGCAGAATAGAGCGGTTTACTATTAGTTCTCTTGATCTATATAATATTCTTGAAATGTGTCTTTGGAGTAAAGTTAGAATCCCTTGAAATTTTACTTTTAATTTAGGGGCTATGCAGACCAGCCTAAAGGGTGGTGTGATTTGTCCACTTTGTCTCTATGGCAGGTTCTGCAGTTCCATTTTAGGGCTATACCAGAAAGTCTGCATACCCAAAATTAGAGAAGACATCGGTTCTCAAACAAAGTTTAGTTAAAAAAAAAGACCACCCAAAACAGGTCAACTTATCCATGGGTCAGTGTAAGTATAAGTACTGTACTTTATCTCTTATATAAAAAAAGGAATCATCTCCTTCTCTGAGCAGAATGGTGAAAGGCAGGAGCTTAGTCATCCTGGGAGCACCTAAAAGAAACAACAGCCTTTAGGGTGAGCACAAACAGTTATGCCTGCTGGTATTTTGTAAATTCTTTGACATCATTTTCCTTTGCTTCATTCTTTACATTCTTTGTTACATGCCCCTAAGTTTTACCCTTGACTTATCCACTTGTATCAAAATCCATAATTTTGTCCCCCCAAATCTGTCCTTAACTTATACATGAAGTCAACTTATGCTTGAGTATATATGGTACATATTGATTACAATTTTTTAATTTAAATTTTTTAAATTGAAATTAAAAATTAAAAATAATGAGAAATAATATTGGTAGGTCATGTCATTTTAAAATAACATTTTAACATTTTCTTCCTACTTGTTTTAGATAACACACAATGGCTGTTGACTGAACAAGGCTTCTGTGGTTGCTCATCATATTTCAGATATAGAGCACTTTGTCTTCACCAGCAAAACCTTTAATAGCCAGCATTAAACCATGAATGGCTTGCTGTCAACTGGAGTTTTGCATTGCTTTAAAAATAAAGATTTGACAAGTGATGAGCAATGAGCTCCCAATGGATGCCAGTTTACAAACTAAGGAGTAAAACAATATTTCAAATGTTAGTTAATGTTCACCATAATTTTTTCTCTATAGTAGTTTTAAGACTGAAAAAGCAACATTAAGATTAATAAGACTTTTTAAATGAAAGCTTTGGAGTTAGGGAACAGAGGTGCAGTTGAGGCTAATGGACAAACATTACTGGAATGTGACCAGAGGCTGAATGCATTCAATAAATAATAAAAAGGGGTGTTGATATACCTGTGGCAATTTTCTGTTTTTTGCCCATGGCCCTTATTGTTTGGGATCTGTTCCACAAAAACATCCTATTTAATAAGCATTTTGAGATGAGGGGGAGTCAGAGAAACATCAATTGCCTGCCAGTATGAACCGAGGATGGCTGGCTTAAAAACCTACCATCAATTTCCTCTTACCCTCTATATCAGATCTGTCAAAACATTTATTAAAGTTTTCATATTATATATAATATGATATGAACAAATCAGGCTGCTTACATAAATGGCTACAAATCTGTCTCCATTTTTCTGTCTGCAGCTTTATACCCTCCTGTCAGGTACAGATGAAATGAGGCTGCTATACTGAATTGCAGATGCAGATGACTGTCCTTCTGTTTCTGATTTCCTCTTTCAGGAAGCAGAAGATATGCTGTAGACTTGGTGACCTGTGAACAAATGAATAAATTTATTTTCTGTTCTTCTGTGAAGGACCCTGAGTTTGAACACCTGTCAACCTCTTAATGCCTGTTTTGCAGAATGCACATAAAGTTAATCTGAAAAAGGGTTTCTTTATCCTTGATGACATACTGATGATGTCATCATCAAACTTTGTCATCTGTTATTGACAAACATCTAGGTTTTTTTCATAAAAATAAATTTCACTCATGAATATTAATGAAGAAGAGAAAATATTTTGGGTTGGATCTAGATTTAGACACTTGCAACTATGCTAGCAGAAGCAAATTTCCTAAGCCTTTCCTCTCCATAGAAACTGTTCTTACTCCTGCCCAAGCATAGGATTGGGTGATCTTGTTGAATGGTTCTTGGGAGAAGGGCAGGATTAGTGCAAACTAAGAAGTGACAATTTTGTGCATACAGCCCTTCTGTCAATGGAAAGCAGATCCTAGTCCATATTGGATTCAATAAGTTCCAGGTCTTGACTATTATGACTACTTGGTGACTTCCAGAGGTGTTGGACTATAGTTTCCCAATCTTGCTGAGTTGATGAGTTATAGTTCAACTCATCTGGAGGGCAACAGTTTGGGAGAGATTGTCCTATATTATACCTTTGTTTTATACAATGCCTTTGTTCTACCTGCTCTGTTTTTTTATACTGTATTTTTTTTAAATAAAAATAAATTAAAAACTGTGACTTATAATTGGTACACTCTGGTGATTTGGAATCCTGTTGGTTTCTTATGGCTGCATCAGTTTTTTTGATGGAAGTGGTTGGATGGCTTTGTGAATGTGCAACATTGGCATTATGTTCAAGATTGCCAAAGTGGAATTGGCATACGATGATGTTGTTTTGTGTATGTGCATTCTCAGTCAATGTGTGTATCCATCTGCTCCTAGTAAAACTGGTGGTACTGCTCCTTCAGTTGTGGGTTTGGTTATATATTCAATTACACATACTGAGCACACATTCAGTTTTGCAAAACTGTCATTCAACACAAGGAACGTATAGCACATAACTCCACACAGGGAGATTTACACTATGCACTACTGATTCAGGATCTTTCCCTCCCCTTGTTAACTATCCCGAGATTGGTGCATTAGCTTTTCCTAATGTTTTTTTTTCTGCAAAAGATTTTTATTTAAGTTTGATTTTCAAGTACTTTCTTTTCCCACCTCAATTCTGTTTAGATAGTCTCCATCAGGTTTTCATCATTTTGAGACTTTGCCAATCTCATGCCTGCAACTTCAGTATAGACTTTATGAAATAATTTGACAGATTAATCCTACAATGTTATCACTAAGATGCCTGAAATATTTAAATTATAAACTATTGAATAAAAAACATTATCTGTGTCTGTGGAGGCAGGGGGAAAATCCGCAATCCATATACTTTGGCAAAAAGAAAATCTGATGGTTTCAATCAAGTTTATTGAATAACCAGAGCAATGTAACTATTTGTGTAACTCCTCATTCATCTTACAAATCTCTGCTGAAGGAATATTTGCCCCATAACCCTGTTTGCCCTAAATCTGAAAAAGCTGTTACTGTTATGAAATCAGGCAGTACAACCATTTTCTTGAATGTCATAATATGCCTTCATTGAGCACTTTTTTGTCACAATGTACAAGAAATTCCAGGAGGCTTTTAAGGAGAGCCCTAGACATAATTTCTGTTTTTGTAAAGAGATCAACTCCAAATGGATGGGAGCACTCAGTAATATACTTACAAACTTAGAAACACAAGGACCTTACTATTCTTAAATGAACCTTGAAAAAAAGACTGCTTCATTTGTTTTAACCCTGTGACTTCTCCTGATTCCTCAAATGTTCTGTTCACATTTGTGATCTTATCTAGTACACTTCCTTTCAGCTGTTTTGCAGATTCAAGATTTATTGCTTTTCCTTCTCAGAAGTGACATACTCCTAAGAGAAAGTGGTACGGGAACTCAGAATGAGGCTTTGCTAGGCTTCTTTGTAAAGTAATGACTAAAGGCTAGGCTACCATGTGAATGATTACAACATACCTCAAAGCAGAGTAGGTAACAGATAAGAATTATCCTTTGCATGAAAAAACACAATCTGTAGCTGGTTTTTACTGAAATTGGTGGTGTATGTGCATAGATCCTTATTTCTTAAATATATTAAACAAATTGACAAATTTAAAACAGATTAAAACCAAGTGTATAAATATTCTGGGTTAATCAGACTGCAAGGCTTTTGTGAACAGCCATGTTTTGATTTGGTGTCTAAATGAAACCAGTGTTGGTAGCAAATGGGCTGCCAAAAGGAGAGCATTGTGTACCTGGGGTTCCACAGTATATTTGTTACCAAGTATGGCCTCAGACCACATGAATGAATTCATACATGTTCTGTGTACGCATTTGTTTAGGGGATTTTGTAACTTTGGTCAATAGCATCTTTTAGGCCAATTGGAATTAATACCCATATTCACACAAAACTCTATAAAAGGCATTTTTTTTAATACCCAGAAATCAATATGCACACAATAGTTTCATTGAAGAAGAGTAAATATCATGGTAAATCTTCATAAATGGCAAACACCACTTTCCAAATACAAATGCCTAATAGAGCACAGTTGCTTTATTACGTTTTATGCTCAATAAATATGAATATTAGACTTTGATGTATAAGACAGGAATGCTGTCTGTTGCCAGAATCGGAGGAATTCACACTGGATAGGTTAGGGCTGCTGTGACCTGGATCCTTTGTCCATCCTGGGGAAAAACAAGTCTTATTCTACTGGAAGTTGTACTCCAAACTCTCTCCTCCTGCTGATGAAGAAATGGTTGCATTTATTGAGAGCAATGAGGGCTTAAGTGTCTCGTCTACCTCCTCTGAGTGCCAAACAAGTTGACACTAGACCATCCCTCATTGTGAGGTATCCTGTAGCCTTCAGATAGGCTGGCCAACACATCTGATTTCAAAGAGGGTAAATAGCTCTATGGGACATGGTGGCTCAAGTGCTAACTCTGTTGATTGCAAGATCGGCACGTTGGCAGTTTGAGGCCCAGGTGCTGTTTGATGGAGTGAGCTCCTATCATGTCGTGCCCAGTCTGGCTGATGATTCAGAATTCAGTTCAGTGCAGTGTATGTGTGGAATCTTGAGGCTAATTCCCACTTAAATTTAAACCGGTTTGTGATTCACTTTTGCTCCGGGTCAGTGAATCGATTCCAGTTGATGCATCATTCCCACTATGGAAGCGGGTCTTTACTTTATTTGCTTCTTTTTTGGCATGATTGTTGTTCTCACTAGTTTGTGCTACTTCAAAATGCCTGTAAATCATCTACGCATCATCAGTGATGCAACTGGCAACACATTCAAGAAAACACAGAGGGTAGTCATGGGTGCTGTGGCCAGAATTCTCCCCTGGAATGCATGGGTCCATGGGTGTCCTGGAGGACTCTCCTCCAGGATGCATGTATGCATGAGTATCATGGAGGATTTTCCCCAGGATGCATACAGTTTTTTAAAAAATTGTCAGTATATGTGCTCCATTGTTTTTGCAATTTGTCTCGCTGAGCCGCTGTCAGTCTGCTCACCCAGCTTGCCACCTGCAAGTAACTGCAAGTAATTGCAAATACAATAGAGTGCATATACTGTCAATATATATATCATGCCAAAAAGCACAAAAGGGGGGGGGATGGCAGATTTCCCCAAAAACTGCTGAGGGATAGGATACAGCCCTGTGTCAACCATCTGCTACAGTAATCCCTTCCCTTCAGTTTGATGCAACTCAGGTCCGTCATTCCCACTTGCTGAACACACTTGCTAATCGCTTCTTTTCAAAAGGATCGACAAAAAACAAACAAAACACTAGTGTCTGAAAAGGGCGATTTTTTAACATTTATCTTGTTTCAAAGTGAGTCCAAATAATTGCAGTGGCATCTGAAACCATTTCAAATGGGGATGAGGCACATTTAAAGTGATCAGCAAATCAATGTAAAACATAGTGGGAATGAGCCCTGCTCTTCTTAGTAGGCTCAGGCAAAAGCAAACTGCAGCCTCTTCTTGTTTGTGTGTGCTTTATCATTAATAATATATGCTGACTTGCTCATACTTTGATGTTACTTGACTACATGTGTCCTGGTTTTCATCTGTGAAATGATGAAGGGAATGAAAATAGTTGTTCCTCTTCCATGGAGACAAATAGAAATATGTTTTTGGGAGGAGGGGTAGTGTATGCATGGATGCATTCACTAGGAGAAAGAGCCCTTCTAGTTTGGAAAGGAGGCTTTTTAGTCTCTAGGGGAGGTCTCTGATACCATAAAAGGGAGGGAGGCAATTTTTGCTCAATCCACTTCCATCCTACAGCCTGCTATGTCACCTTCCATGCTGTTTTGGGGGGTGCTCCATCCCTCTGGAACAGATCTAGGGCTGAGTACCATGCATGGATGAATGGAAATCAGGAGAAATCATCTACCTTCTCTTCCATTAGTGGAAATCCCCACTGGATCAGAACCCTTGACAAAAGGAAGGGAACAATTGAATCCAATTCACTGTATTCTTAGCAGGTCTCAAGTTCTTTTGTGGGAAGGGGGCAATTGCTTAGGGGGCATCAGGATTTCCATGGATGTGGTGGAAATACTTGTTGCATCTACTATGCTAGTTTTCTATATTTTATTTTAAAAAACTTTTTAAAAATGACATCTGTGAATTTTGAAGATCATGACTGTAATTTGTAACTTTCACCAGCATTTTGTAACCTGCCAGTCACTCTATTAAATTACTTTGGTGATTTATCTCAATTTGTATGCTCAAAAAGATTTACATTTATGTTTACTTACCACTCACTTGATTTTTTTTTAAATCAGAAGATCTTGATCCTTTTTTCCATCTGATCTATCCTTTCAAGTCTGTGGACCAGTTTAGGCAGCTCAAATCATTAAAATCCAGTGGCCACTGGAAAAAAAAAACCCAAGTTCTAGAACACAGAGAATATGTATCACATGGAGAGATGACTCTCTGATAAAAACAGAAGCTATTCATTGCAAGAGAAACCACAATAGCTGTTCAAACTAGCTGCTTAATTTGCTCAGTTTAGTCACAGCTCAGTTTAGTCAGCTGCAATACTGAGAAAATAAGTGAAATGTTTACTGCAATGGTACACTACTTCAGAAGACAAAAAAAGAAAAGAATAGGGGAGAAGGCAGGCACAAGTAGAAGCTACACTCTCTTGTCTGCAGAAGAGGACAGATGTATATTGATGTACCTAATTAGAGGAGTCACTGGCCTAAATTCTATTGTTAGTCTTGACTAAAGAAGGCTCATTAAATCAACTCACCATTCAAGAATTGATTAAATAGATCTACTCTGAACTAACCAACATGATGTCATACTCTCCAACTGTTCAATTTGATAGGGATAGTACTGATTAATCCTGTCCCATTTCTTTAGCTGCTTTTAAAAATATTCCAGTTTCTCTTTCCCCATTTGTCCTCAGTTTACTGTAATTGCTGCAAACTGAGTTCAAAGTACAAACATAGTCTGTGCTCAGTTAACTCAATGCAGGGAGAGGAGCAGAAGGGCCAGAGTCTTACCCTTCCCAGTCAGCTCAGACAAAAACAAACTGCTGGAGCATGTCCTAGCTTGTTGTCTGTTCTTCCTCATTCATAACTTTTGCCACCTCAACCACATTCCAGTGTTTGGCCACACACATCCCAGTTTTAATCTGTGAAATGTTAGGAGGTATTGGATGCCAGCTACTACATGTTTTCCCTTTAGCAAATACCCAAATTTCCTTGTGCCTCAACTTTCAGTGCCAGGTTCTCCCAAGCTCCAGGCACTCCATCTTCCTTTTTAAAAATTATGAAAAAAAATCTATATGCTATCTGTACA
Organism: Phrynosoma blainvillii; assembly: GCA_026167975.1. Taxonomy (NCBI): domain Eukaryota; kingdom Metazoa; phylum Chordata; class Lepidosauria; order Squamata; family Phrynosomatidae; genus Phrynosoma; species Phrynosoma blainvillii. The sequence goes on from JANUYF010000004.1 coordinate 61,332,368, forward strand.
TTTATCTGATGAAGAGTTCACTCATCTCAAGCAGTTTCAAAACAACTCTGGTTGCAGGGAAGGATTTTGAACCATTAGCAATATGCCGTTAGGAGGAACCTGGCTTCCTGTATTAACTTGTGGAGATGATTTCCAGAGCTCAAGGTCTTCTGCTTTTAAATATATTTACAGGCAGTCACTGAAGACCATTTTTGGAAAACAGCTGAAAAGTGCTCTTGCCTTCATGATCTGCTTGTGGGCATCTGGTTGAACATGGATGTGGAGGCAAGAAGCATGGTGGACTGGACAGGCCTTTTGTCTAATTTCAGGAAGGTTCTTATGTTCATGCTCAGATTTACTCCAGTTCTGTAATTGGCAGTGGTGAAAGCTGCACCAAGGTGAATCCTTAATTGTTTTCATTCATTTCCAGTCAACTGAGGCAGAGACAGATGTTTGGCTAGTCTGGCAAATAAAGCAACTTGCCAAGATTGGGCAAGTGTAATAATAGAAATCTTCTAAATACTACAATTTTTTGTTACATGCTTTTCATAAGTTCATTTCATAAAATTTATGGTAGATAAGATAGATTTATAAGGTAGATAAGGAATGGTCACCAATTGAAGAATAAAATAATAAAAGATGGCTAGGGAAAAGCAAGTAGAACTATGGGAACAGTAAGAAATAAGAGCTAAGAGAAGATAAGACTGTAACAAGATATGCTCAGTAGGGGATGCCAGGAATGCTTCAGCCTGTGACTGGGCATTCCATTTCCTCCAGCACCCACATGTTGAGTCCCATAAAGGGAATCCTGTAAACACCCAAGCAACATCCTGGATCTTGGACCCATGCCAATTGTGCCCAATTTGTGACAATGGCATAGAAAATTATAAGCAAAGACAAGTAAAGCACAGCCCTGATAAAGTATGGTCTGGGTATTATGGATATCAGGTCAAACACAGAAAGTGAAAACTGAGGCTGGGAGGGAGGACTAGTGCTTCAAGAGGAATTGCCTCAGGGAGAGACAGGAGGTAAAGCCAAATACCTGACAATAGTAAAAACTGCCACCCACTCCAGTCAGATTGGCTGATGTTCCTGCTTTTCCCAGTAGGCACCATACTGGCCTTTGGGAGAAAGAACATAGTGTTCAGGAAAGCCATCAAAAGAGCTGATAGCAGCTTCTTGTGAGGATGGAAGGCAAACAAAACTCTTTTGCTAATGCAAAGCCAGAAAGCAAAGATCCGTATTCCCAGACCAGAGGTCCAGCCAGAGAATGGTCAAGCAGGATTCTAAAGAGGCAGAGTGGCAAGTCAGGCTGAAAGTCAAGGGTTCCAGAAGTTCAAGATAAGTCCAAAGTCCGAGAGTCAAGTGTTCAAGACAATTAACAAGGAGAACCAGAGCCAGAGGCTTTTGCTAGGAAGCTCAGATAATCTCTGGCATCTTCTGTACCTGCTTAAATTACCAAACTGCAGGAGCTCAGCTGAGGCTGATTACTCTGATATTTTTCATAAAGTCTCCTCGAATGCTGAAGCCCCTCTCTTTCTGCTTGATGCTGGCTGAAGGTAGGTATTGTCCTTTGATCCTCCTCCATGTCTGAAGGTTCTGCTGCTGGGAGGCTTGCCTGCAGAGCCTCCTGGGAGACCACGGGCTCTGCTGGAGCTGGCAAAGCAGAACTAGGGCTGGGCTGAAGCTCCACAGCTACAGGTTCAGGTCCCAGAGGAGGTTCTGGCTTGTCCTCTGAGTCCTCCTCCCGGCAGGGCATGACATCATTCCCCCTCCCATCATCCTCATCCGGAGGAGACCAAGGCATGTCAGGGAAGCAATGATGGAAGGCCCGGACCAGAGGGGAGCATGGACATCCATGGCATCCTCCCAGGAATGCTTCTCCGGCCCATACCTAACCCAGTTGATGAGGTACTGGAGACAACCCCAACGATGGTGGGAATCCAAACTCTGGGCCACATCAAACTCCTGTTCCTCATCTACCAGGACTGGATCAGCCAGTGGAGCCAAGTCAGCAATGGGCCAGACTCCCATGGCTGGGAGCAACAAGGACTGGTGGAAGACAGAGTGGACCCACCACATCTGGGGAAGTTGGAGCCAGAAGGCCACTGGATTGACCTGGGCTACAATATTGTAAGGCCTAATGAACCAGGCATCCAACTTTCAACATGGCCACTGAAGAGGAAGTTGCCATATCGATAGCCAGGCCGGATCCCCTATCTGCAAAGGAGGACCTTCCTGGTGTTGCCAATCTACTCCCTTTTTGTACACCTCCTTGGCCATCTCGAGATGCTCCTGCAACAGGGACTATGCCGCCTGGAGTCCCTGGAGCCACTAATCTGCCACAGGGACTGAAGAGGCTGGGGCGACAGCAGGGAACCCTCAATGATGAAATCCCCCTGTGGCAAAGAAGGGAGTTTGCTAAGTCAAAGCATGGACCATGTTGTAGGTGAACTTGGGCAGTGGAAGCAGGTCAGTCCAGTTCTCCTGGTGGTAACTGAAGTAGCACTGCAGGTACTGCTCCAGCGTCCCATTGATGCACTCTGCCCATCTAACTGTGGGTGGTGAGCCGAAGACAGGTAAGCACGATGTCCAGGAGGCACAGCCGACTGGTCCAGAAACAGGTGGTGAACTGCATGCTGCGATCTGAGACCACACCCTCAGGAAGGCCATGGAACCAGAAGACGTGCTGCATGAACATCTGAGCCATCTCCTTTGCTGTAGGGAGGCCAGCACAGGGCATGAATGGGCCATTTTTTGGAAAAAGGTCCACAACCACCCAAATGGTAGTATAGCCAGCAGAGAGGGGCAGGTCCATGATGAAGTCCATGGACACTATCTTCCAGGGCCCAGAGGGCATTGGCCGGGACAGCAGCAAACCCGTGGGCCAATCTGGATAGTCTTTAGCATGGTGACACACCAGACAAGTGTCAATGTACTTGACCACCTCTGCCCAGACATGAAGTCACCAAAACTCCTGGGTGAGGAGGTGCAGAGTCTTGCAGAAGCCAAAATGTCCTGTGGACTTGCTGTCATGACACAGCCTGAAGACCTCCTCCCAACAGGGACCAGCCAGCATGTAGAGGCAGCCTCGGTGGTAGAGAAGGCCATCCCAGAGCATAAAGAAAGAGGTGTCCCCCTCCACAGCATGCTGGGCCACCAGTGGGTCCCAGCTCTGGAGATTGCGGATCTGGTCCAGCAAAGTGGCATCCCTCAGGGCAGTGGCGAAGTACTCCAGATTCAGAATGGTGGATCAGAGCTCCTCCTCCAGGTCTGGGGCATACTCCAGCTTCCGGGAGAGGGTATTGGCCTGCTGGTTCTGGGCTCTGGACAAATACTGGAGCTGGAAGTTGAAGCAAATAAAAAACATGGACCACCGCTTCTGCTGCTAGGAGAACTTCCGCACTGTCTGCAAGTGCTGCAAGTTCCGGTGGTCTGTGTGTACCTGGACCAGGTGAGACACCCCTCAAGGAGATGCCGCCAGGTCTTGAAGGTCACCTTGATCACCAACAGCTCCTTCTCCCAGATGGTATAGTTCCGCTCCAGAGGAGTGAGCTGCTGGGAGTAAAAAGTGCAAGGCAACAGATGTGACTTGGACCCCATCAGCTGGAGAAGCACAGCCCCAATGCCAATGTCTGAGGTATCAGCCTCGATGACAAAGGGAGTCCACGACTCTGGGTGCCACAGGATAGGAGCTGAAGTGAAGTGCACCTTCAGGACCTCAAATGACTGCTGCACTGCTGCCATTCACTGAAAGCGCACCTTCTCTCACAATAGTTGGGAGATGGGGGCTGGTTGGGTTGTGTAATAATAATAATAAAATTTATCCCACCCCTCTGACAAGCAATCGGGGTGGCCTTGATGAACTTCTAGTAGAAGTTCGCGAACCTTAGAAACCACTAGACATCCTTCTTGCTGCAAAGGGGTTGCCAAGACAGCACTGCCTCTACCTTGGAGGTGTCCATGGCCATGCCTTGGACAGGGACATGGTAGCCCAAGAAGTCCACCTCACAGAGGTCAAAAACACACTTCTCAAGCTTGGTGTAGAGCCAGTACTCTCAGAGCCTCTGGAGAACAGTGTGGCTGCCTGGCTGGGTCACCTGGCTGGGGGAGTAAATAAAAAAATCATCTAAATAAATTATGACAAAGTGGTCCAGATAGTCCCTGAAAACATCATTTACAAAATGTTGAAAGACAGCTGGGGCATTACAAAGTCCAAAGAGCATTACGGTATATTCATAATGTCCATACTGTGTTTGGAATTCTGTCTTCCACTCGTCTCCTGTCCAGATTGTCACCAAGTTGTAGGGCCCCTGGAGGTCCAGCTTGGTGAAGACCTTGATGTGGTGGATCTACTCCAGCAACTCTGGGATCAAAGGCAATGGACACTGATTCTGGATGGTGATCCAGTTGAGTCCCAGATAGTTACTGCAGAGGTGCAACTCCCTGCATTCCTTGTACACAAACAAGACTGGTGTACCAGCAGGACACTTGGAGGGATGGATGAACCCCTTCTGGAGGTTCTTCTCTAGAAAGTCCCTCAGAGCTACCAGCTCATGCTCCAAGAGGAAGAAGAGGCATCCAGGTCAATGGCACAGTCATACAGCCGGTACGGTAGGAGCCAGTCTGCCTCTTTCTAATCAAACATGTCGGCGACGTCCTAATATTTCATGGGCAGAGCAATGGAGCAGGCCTTGGTGTCCTCGGCCATGGCTGCTGGGATCCGCTCTGGCCAGCAGTGCTCTTGGCAATACTCCAAGCAAACAGGACTTCCCAATGTGCCCAAGAGATTTGTGGGTCATGCTTGGAGAGCCAGGGCATTCCCAAGACCAAAGGGAAATGAGGTAGGGTGGTCAGCAGAAACCAGATGTCCTCCACATGGCCCTGGATCTCTAGGTGGAGCACAGGAGTCTGGTGTGTCACAGGACCAGACAGGAGGAGCTGTCCATCGCTGGTCTCTACCAGCCTGGGCTTGACCAGGGCCTCCAGAGGGATCTGGTGGTGCTTCACAAAGCCCAAATCCATAAAATTGTTCAAGGAACCCAAGTCTATCATGGCTTCTATGAGAAGGAGCTCCATGATGGGGAGCCTGAGGTTGACATCCACCAGCAGAGGGTTCTTTCGGGAAGCTGAGCTGGAGGATGCAGGTTCAAGAGACTCTCCCAGGTGGTGAAGCTGCTCTACACCTGAGATGGCCCATTTCCCTGCAGCATGGGTTGGCGTCCCTTGGAGGGACATTCCTGGGCAAAATGTCCCTGAAGACCGCAGTACAGACGGAGGCCCCCTCTCATCCTGCATTCCTTCTCAGCACCAGTGAGCCGAGGCTGAGCCCCTCTCAACTGCATAGGTTCTTCTGCAGGCTAGGGAGAGCAGCCACAGGTGGAATTGCAGAAGCTGGTCGAGCAGGACTCAGAAGTGGCAGGAGGGTGCTCCATCACACCTGCCTGCATGCTGAGAGGTGACAGTCCAGTCGAGTAGCCTGCACGATCAACAACTCCAGAAGAGAGTCCCTTGATCCCTTGATCCCTTGATCCTCCTCCATGTCTGAAGGTTCTTCTGCCAGGAGGCTTGGCTGCGAAGCCTCCTGGGAGACCACCGGCTCTACTGAAGCAGGCAAAGCAGAACTAGGGCTGGGCTGAGGCTCCACAGCTGCAGGTTCAGGTCCCAAAGGAGATTCTGGCTTGTTCTCTGAGTTCTCCTCCAGGCAGGTCATGACATATAGAAGTCAGCCATTTGCCAACACTGTGCAATCAATTTGAAAATCGCCCATGCAATAAGTCAATAATAATAATAATAATAATAATAATAATAATAATAATTCCACCTACTGCCTCCTGCTCCCCAAAAGAGGTGGTTTAATGCCCACCAGTGTGAAGCAGCCACTAAAATATAGATTAATGGTTTCTCCATCATATGGAGGGGATTCTCCAGACATGCAAAAAATTATTTTGCAAACTAAAAGAAAAATCCTATGGTAACCCCCAAATAGTTCAATAAAAAACTGAGGAAGTTCAGTGGCTTCTAGAAGCCACAGCATGTTAAATGCTTTTTTTTGAGAGGGGGACAGTGGAAGAGAAATACCCTGCTTAATTTTTTAAACATGTTACATGTTATAACAATATGAAGTGGGATGAGAGTCATAAGAGCATAAGAAGAGCTCTTTTAAACTAGGCCAAAGGCCTGTCTTGTCTAAAATCTTACTTTTCAGAAGGGCTAACCAGAACTGCAGAAGTCCAGAAGCAGTACTAGAGGACAATAACACTTACTTGTTTGCTGTTGTACTTGAGCAACTGGCATACTGCCTCTGATACTCATGATCATATAAAAAGCATAATGACTTGTAGCCACTGATAAGCTTATCTCCCATGAATGTTTCTAATCCCCTTTAAAAACCATCTGATGTGGTGGTGATCACCAACCACATCCTGTAGTTGTGAATTCTATAGTTTAACTATTCACTGTGTGAAAAAAAAAAGCCACCACCACTTCCTTATGTTTGCCCTGAATCATCCACCATTCAGCTTAAGAAGATCCAGGATCTAGTTAAAAAGAAAGAAACATCCTCTCTATCTTTTGTTTCCACACCATGCATGTCCTTCTATTAAGTCCTGCCCCTCACACCCCTTAATCTAAAATGAATATCTCAAAACAGAGTTAATTTCCTGACAGACATGTTGCTCCAATCAGTTGATAATTTTTGTTGCCCTTTTCAGCACCTTTTCCAGCACTACAATATCCTTTTTCGAGTGCAATAATCCAAATGTAGAGTTTTCCAACTTTGGTCTCATCATAGATTTAGGGCCTCTGCAGACTGGCCCAAAGGGCCAGCCTGAAGGCAAAGATGGGGTGGGGCAGCTGCATTCTGGCCGCCCCAACCCTACACCGATGGCATCCTGACACCATGCGTCATTACGCATGGTGCGTGGCGTCAGGACACCTTTCCCTCTCAGCATTTTGATGCGCTGCACCGGAAAGGGCACTAAAGAGCCACACACTGGCTCTTAGGGCGGCCTTTTGCTGCCCCTGAAAGAAGCCGCATTTTGCTGCTCTTTTAGGGGCAGCAAAAGGGAGGATTGTGGCTGTGGCATGCAGTTGCCACAGCCCTGATCCACAACTGGCAGGGGCAGCCCAGAGCCACCCGTCTGCATAGCTGCCACAATAAAGGCATGACTACATTGGTGGTTTTATTTTTGATCACTTTCCTAATGAGAACTGACACAGAATTCACTTTTTTTTTTTTTTTGTAAACTGCTACCATATGCTGAATAAATGTTTTCATTAAGTTATCTACCATAACTTCCTGATCACTGTAGCTTTCTTTTCTTTTCAAGGAAAAATAATCCTTAAAAAAACTTTGAAAAAGCCCTAGTGCAGATCCATGAAACCGGGGGTAGGCAACCTTTCCCCTTTAAGGGCTGAGGGACTCCAGCTCCCAGAAGCCTCAGCCATGTTGGCCAATAGTCCCATGTTGGCCAATAGCTCCTGGGATTCTGGGAGCCGAAGTCCCTCGGCCCTTAAAGGGGAAAGGTTGCCTACCCCTGCATGAAACAAACAAAAGAATGGAGCAAGTGGACATGGAGGCTACAATCATAGACAAGCTCATACTGAAGTAATACACACTTCTTTAAACTAATCTGAAAAGTTCAGTGTAGCCATTCCTAGATCTGAACCCTGAATTGGCACTGTACAACCAGTATGGGAATGTTCAAAGGGGTTATAATTTAAAAAACAACAAAAACCCAATAACAACAATAACTGTACCCTTACACTCCTTTCCTTCCTGAAATACCTGAACAGATTTATAGGTGGAGCCAGGATAGAACCTGTACTTTTTTACCTTTTCAGGAGGCAGTTGATTATTGAACAAATACAAAGTCATAGAATCACAAAACTGGAATAGACTGCAAGGGCTATTCCCCAACCCCCTGCCACACTGATCAGAGTAGTAACACGTGCTTTGTCATCATGTTATGTACAAGTACCATTTTGCATGCAAAAAAAATGGGGAGGGCACTGAACCTAATTTCAATTTAGGGTTAAGTATGCTTTGTAGAATTTCTCCCCCCTCTTCCTCTTTCTTCTTTTTGGAATAAGGTAAAACATGGGAATAATGTAGGGATATAAACAGCCCTAAAGTATAATCTGCAACACTAAACATTTATTATTGTTGTGTATTTATCATTGTTGTGTATTTATCATTAGATTTATCAGGTCCCAAAGGAGATTCAAAAACTGTCCCACTTGCAAATGAATGTATTTTCATTTTAAAAGCCCAGTTTGGTACAATACATCAGTCCTTGTTAATTACCATAAAAGCATGAATATTTTATTTTTCTGTTTTGGGGGGAAATGTGGATTAAGAAGTATAATTTGGGTCAGGTGAGCCTGAAGTTATATTCAGAATGCTGGGATTTCCCCATTACTCCTTTGATTATATAAAATATAGTAAGATATAATCAAAAGAAATACATGAAAATGCACTGCTGGAATTAGAAGGCTCAGTGAACCAATTGAAAGGCTTAAATTTTAAAGTAGCTTGAAGCCTTTGTTAAGAAATAGAGGCCTTTGACTGAATGAAGACCAGATAGACATATTTGGTTAGCTGATCTAAGAGAAGAAGTTACATTCCAGCATCAACAAACCTTTCCACATATCACTGTGTGCCCATGAATCACTTCATATGGCAAACCAAGATTGGTGAATTTAATGAAAACTAGGCTATTTACACTGGATTTAAACACAGCAGAAAGAGTGATCCAAATTCATAATGCAGATTTTTTTTTTCTGCTTTGAGTTGGAAAAAAGTTCTCACAGGACTGCTTTGCAATAGTGGTTTTTAGTCTAAGGGCACGAGATTGGACCAGATATAGTTCTCAGCAGTGTGGACATTTTCCCATCAGTCATACAAAGCACAAATGAATCCAGTTCACATCTATTGAGGGGTAAACCTCAGCATGACAGCTTCTAGGCATATAAAACACAGTTAAATTATATGATTACATGCTTACTTAAGAGTAAGCTTCAGTCCAACAGCCTTCTTAGACTGTAAAGCACAAATCAGTTCCATTTAATGGCTTCCCAAGATGCTAAGCAGAGTTTATTTCTTTGGAACATCTTCATGACCTCTAAAAAACATTTTATCCCCAATTACTGATTGATGTTAACAGCAGAATAATGCTTATGGAATCTCTTGCACATGCACATGTGCGTACACAGACAGACAGACAGACACACACACACACACAGGGGATCTGTGATCAGCAATTTTGTTCTTGCTTGCTGATTTTCAAAGAAGCCAGAAAAAGGATCTTAGCTGTAATTTAGCTGTTATTGTCAAGAAGAAGGAATATATCAATTAAAATCACAGGACCAGTGAAGGGTGGGTAGGTGGGTGAGAGATGGCAAGATAGGTTGGAGAGAAGGTAACAATAATGAGGACAGCTCTTTTGGTCACAAAGCAGGCAATAGGAAAGCCCTAAAACTTGTGGGTTTTTGGCTGCTCAGAAAAAAAAACACCACCACCATTATATTGCTATATCAAATGAAAACAACAGATTTTGTGGAACCTTAAAACACTAACCACTATGTTGCAGCTTTTACACGTCTTAATTGTTTCCCTCCTCCTTCATTCCAATGGCTCCATTGTTTTGCAAGGTCTGTAAATCATACTGCATTTAGACTTTCCAAAAAAAAAAAAAAAAAAAAAGCCAGAGTTTCCAGAAGAGTTGTTAACTCTGACCAGGAGAAATGGAAATTAAAATTGAAAGCAGAAAGATTACAAATATCAGCTATAAGTCTAAATCTTCACTCTTTGGCTCAACATTCAAAAACAGGGGTGTACTTGTTTCTCACAAAAGAATTGGACAGAAAAGTGACTGACATTTTGCTCCATAACTTAACTTCTATAAGGTCTAGAGCAGGGGTAGGGAACCTTTCCCCTTTAAGGGCCGAGGGACTTCAGCTCCCAGAATCCCAGGAGCTATTGGCCAACATGGGACTATTGGCCAACATGGCTGAGGCTTCTGGGAACTTAAGTCCCTCAGCCCTTAAAGGGGAAAGGTTGTCTATCCCTGGTCTAGAGGCATGCCTTAAAATCTGGGCAAGATGAAGGTCCAAATGGGTACCAGTTTTATCTTTGTCCTCTGTCCTCTGCTTCCCACTGCTTATTTTTCAGCAGTGGCAGCATCCTTACCATTGCCTGACTTCTCACTGCCTTCTGCTTAAAGCAGAATTGACAGCTTTGTAATGTGTATGAATACACAACTATAGCACTGTGAGTCCACTTTAACTCCCATGTCTTTATGCTTCCCCAGCTACTAAATGGCTGTGGGAAGGCAGCAGGAGAGAGATGGATTCTGCATATGGGGAGATGAGGGACGTGTGGAGTTCCACATGATGAAGGTTTAATGCTCCACTAGAGCCATCTGGGATCTTGACTTCCAGTATTGATACTATCACTGGCAATCTGTCTTCACAACATAACCAAACAGTTTTCTATGTACTTTAGGATGAATTATGCAATATGTGATCTTGAATTTTGGAGTCCTGGTATTATTATTTGAACCCACTGTGGAATAACTCAGCAATGAACAAGATAAAACTTTTGGTTTTTTGCTGAAGGTACTTCTAGGTGATGCTAAGAAGTAGCTACAGCTTTGGGTTCTACAGCTCCTAGGTTCAACCCTTGACATCTCCACTTGGAACTCTCAGATAGCAGGTCATGTGCAAGACTCCCCCTCCCCTGAAAGCTTGCAGAGCTGCTGTCTGCCAGAGTGGATAGTATTTGTCTAGGTGGACCAATGGCCTGATGTGCTCTAAGGAGGCCTCTGGTGTGTCCCCTTCTACAAGATGTATTCTACTTTAATATTTGAGCTTGTGTAGTAACATCAAAGGAATCATGCTGTGTCACAACATCAAAGGAATCATTATACAATAATGTGATTGATACAAATTTCTAGAAAAAAAGAAAAGTGTCAATATTACAAAATTCTCTACTGTGGAAACCTCCATGTGTGTTGGAATGCATCATATAATATATTTAATATATTTCTGTTAATTTAAAATTATGATTATTGCTATTTTCTTGCTTTAAATGGATGTTGTTGTAAGCTGTTCAGACTCTCAGATACACTATGGGATGTAGACAGAAGATAGATAGATCCACACCAACTCTTATAATTCTCAGACAAATCACTGTTCAAGGAAAATGGGAACTGTAGTAAGAACACTGGGCCTTTACAGACTGCCAGAAATAATGCAGCTTGAGGCCACTTTAACTGTCCTATCTCAGTGCTAAGGAATCTTGGGAACTGTAGTTTATTGTGGCACCAGAGCTCTCTGACAGAGAAGGCTTAATGTCCCAGGAAAAATACAATTCCCATGATTCCCTAGCACTGAGCCAGGACAGTTAAAGTGGCCTCAAGCTGCATTATTTCTGGCAGTTTGTAAAGGCCCACTGACTGTGAATATAGGAGCTGTAGTCCAGTACATATGGAGATGCTTGGTAGGAGAAGGCTTGAGTAAAGGACTTTATTTTTATGCCTCCTTTCTCCCAGACTGGACCCAAAGTGGCTCACAAAAGATGTTTAACAACAACCACACAGTACACTTTTAAAATACAAAACACCACATTAATATAACAAATTAAAAATGTAAAAATCTTTAAAATACTAAGTTAAAAATATAAAACCATTAAAAACATATCAAAGCAATAATACAAAGCAAAACAATAAGAAGCATCCCTGAACTTGAAAATAAGTTTTTGCCTGCCAGTGAAAGGAGACCAGGGAGGGGGCCAGCCTAGCCTCCCATAGAAGGGATAGCCAAAGGGTGGGAGCAACCACTGAGGAGACTGTCTCACCAAATAAGCCTTTGATGGTGCCCAAGATAAATCCTTCCTCTAAAGATCTTATGGTTCACACAGTTTCATATAGGAAGTTATGACCTTTCAAATAGTCTGGACTTAAGCAGTATAGAGCTTCATAGCCCAAGACCAGCAATTTGAATTGTGCCCAGAAATAAACCAGTAGCTAGTGAAGCAGTTTTAACAAGGGAGTTATATACTTCCTATAACTGGCTCAGGTCAGTATTCTGGCCACAGAAGGATGTTATGAACTCATAATTGTTCCTAACCCATAGTGGTAACTGAAATATTTGTGTAGTTCCAGTCACATATTAGGCATAGTACAGAACATAAGTGGCTCAGAGGCTGGTTTACTGTTTTAGGAGAAACAAAAATTCCTTTCCCTCTAATAAACTTTCTAGACCATGGGGCATACACTTACATGATGTTTCCAAATAGAAGGTGACAGCTCTGCAAGAAGCACTGATTACTTTACAAATTTTTAAAACATGAGCCATCCTCAGAAGGAATGCCTTTGAAGCTTAAGCATTTATGCTCAGACAAATTTAAGGATGCCTTTAAAAGGGATGTTAATCCCATTTCATGTACTATATGACTACAGCACAGAGGAAACTGTAATAGCTTTCTCTGCTGTCAGTTAACTCATTCAATGAGATCCACTTCATCTAATTCTGCCTGTCATATACTTTGGCTGTAAATGCACAATCCTGTTTCCTGCAAATGAAAACATTCAAGGGCCATAGCTCAGTGCTGGATTCAGTGCCCAGATCCAATCCCGGGTTGCAGACTGTCAAAAATAGTGTGAATTCAGTCCACTTTTAGGGTTAGGGTTAAGGTTAGGGAATCATGGGAACTGTATTTTATTGTGGCACTAGAGTTCTCTGACAAAGAAGGTTCAATGTCTCAGAAAAATAACAATTCCTATGATTCCCTAGCACTAACCCTAACCCTAAAAGTGGACTGAATTCACACTATTTTTGACAGTCTGCAACCCCCAGTGTGTTTGGAGCAAGACTAGGAAAACGGTTGCGGCCAGGGCTATTTTTATATCCCCCAATATCCTCTGGGAGCTCCTTTTGTCTACAAACAAACAAGAATGAATCTTTAACTATTTCAGTTTCCTCATTCCTTTTGCCTCTTCCTTTTCTGAACCCCACTTGTGCCTCTGGGATTTTTCTCTCCATGTATGATTGGAGTCTAATAAGTTGCAGAATTTTAAGCATGTTTTTTCTTGCATGGGAAATTAATGTTCTATAGTCTTTTGTGCCTCATTTTTTTGTGGCTGGGGATGAATACTGAACATTTCCAGTCTGTTGACCACTATTTTCTTTTCAACATTTGTTGGCATATTTTAGTTAACACTGGAGTTGATACTGTCTGTGTGGATTGTATCAATTTAATTGAAATATCATCTGTTCCTGGTGATTTATTCTTTCCCATTCCTCTTATTCCAGCTTTCACCTCACTTTCTAGAATTTTGGTCTCATCTTTGGATGTGTCTTCATTCCATGTGTCACTCATTTGTTCATCTCTTTTATATAGCTTTTCTGTATATTACAAGTGATGTCTTTTTATTTCTTCTTGGTCTTGTAGTATGTTCCTCTTCTTATCACAGAGCATTCTAAAATCTGGTTTGAATTTCCCTTTGAGTTCTCTTATCTTGTGGAAGAGTTCTGACCTGATTTTCCAAGTCTGTAGACAGCTGTATTATTCAGTAGGCAGATTAATATCAACATTCCCCTTAAGCATACTTTAAACACTGAAATTTCAGGTTATTTTATAATGGGAGGATAAACTGTCAGTTTTGTAATCTTTCTTGTTACTTATTAAACCAAACAATGCCACACATTTGTACACTCCTTTTGTGTGTGTGTGTGTGGGGAATAATTACAGATTATCCATGTCTAGGCATATTCTTATTCTCATCATACTAATGATGATGCTGGATTGTACCTGACTAGCTTCTCGTTTACTTTCATAAAACACTGGCCATTTGTTTGTTGATACCAAAGTTATCTATTTATAATTAACTCAGGCTTTATGCCCAGATAGGTTGTGGTAAATTATTTCTCTAAATAATAATAATAATAACAATAATAATAATAATAATAATAATTTATTTATGTCCTGCCCCTCTGTCGAACAATTGGGGCAGCTTACAATTAAAATTCATCCAGAAATACAGACTAAAAATCCCAAGCCACCCCCCTAAAAAGTATTAAACCACACATCCCTTAAAAGATCTTAACATAAACATAAAACATCACAAGATAAAAGAAACTAGCTGGAGAGACCATAAACAAAGAATAGCAGTGGCGAGAGCCAAAAATAAAAGAGGTAGAGACGAGCAAACTCCTGAGGCCAGGAATCTAATCAGGAAAGGCCTGACGGAAGAGATCCGTCTTCACAGCATTTTTAAAGCTGCTTAAGGTCGTAATCTGACAGATCTCATCCAGCAGGCCGTTCCATAGTCTGGGAGCGATTACCAAGAATGCCCTCTGGGAGGTTGCAGACAGCCTTGTTTTTATTGGTTGAAGCAAATTCCTCCCTGAGGATCGGAGTGTGCGGGAAGGATTGTATGGGAGGAGGCGGTCCCCAAGATAGGTTGGACCCAAGCCATTTAGGGCTTTAAAGGTAATAACCAACACCCTATACTGAGCCCAGAAACTAATAGGCAGCCAGTGAAGGGACTTTAATACCAGTGTTATGTGGTCTCTCCTTGCTGTTCCCGAGACCACTTTGGCTGCCATGTTTTGTACTAACTGAAGTTTCCGGACCAAGCATGAGGATAACTCCATGTAGAGCATGTTACAGAAATCCAGACAGGAGGTTACCAGTGCATGCACCACAATCTCAAGGTCCCTTACTCCAGGAAAGGGTGCAGCTGGCATATCAGCCGAAGCTGATAACAGGCACTACTGACTATCACATTTACCTGATTAGTCATCAGGAGTGATGAATCCAGGAGCACCCCCAGACTGTGAACACAGTCCTGCACAGAGAGTGTGACCCTGTCCAGGACGAGGTTGCAACCCAATTCCTGGTTTCGGGGCCGCTACTGTGAGCACCTCCATTTTGTAAGGATTCAATCTCAATCTGTTTTTCTTCATCTAGCCCATTACTGCCTTAAGACAGTCATTGAGAGGAAAGATGCCATCGGGAGTCAAGGCCGACGATCGAGACAAGGAGAAATAGATCTGGATGTCATCAGTGTACTGATAACACCCAGCCCTATATCTCCAGATGCTCTCACCCAGTGGCTTCATATAGATCAGGGGTCGGCAACTTACAGCCCATGGGCTGGGTGCAGCCTGCAGAGGCCTTTGGACCAGCCCGTGGCCATTCCTGTCGCTGCTGCTGCCCCGAGCGTAAGTGTGGGTGCCATTTTGGCATCCAAATCTCATCCTAAAGCCCGTTTGAAATGGGTCTAGATAATCAGTTTCACCCAAGACAGCTTGGAGTTGAAGAGCAACTGCCCTCTCGACCACTTTGCTCAAAAAAAGGGTAGCATAGACACCGGCCTATAGCTGTTCATATCCAGGGGGTCCAGGGAAGTTTTTTTCAGATGCGGCCTAACCGCCTCTTCCTTTAAACAGGATGGAACATGACCTTCCCTGAGGGATACATTGATGATGTCCTTAAGGAACATCCTCAAGGCACCCCTCCCCTGGATGGCCAACTATGAAGGGCAAGGATCAAGAGGGCAAGTTGTCTTCCTCACTCTACCAAGGAGCTTGTCCATGTCCTCGGTACTCACAGGTTGAAAATGATCTAATAAATTTACATCAACAGAGATGCTGGACACCTCATCTATTGATTCTGTTACCATACTAGCATCCAAGTCAGCTCTTATCTGAAATATTTTATCTGCAAAGAAGTTGTTAAACAGATCACAGCATGCCATTGTTGGGTTAAGTAATGGGTTCTGCACAGGTGGAACCTGTGTCAGTTCCCTTACCACCCTAAATAGCTCTGCTGGATGGGACTCTGCAGATGCAATATGCACAGAGGAGAAAGATTTATGCACTGTATGTATTGCCTCTCGATAGGGCCAAAGAAAGTTCCTATGATAAGTCTTGTCAGATAAGAGCTGAGTTTTCCACCAGGTGTGATCTAGTCATTGTCCAACCTGCTTCATTCTCCTAAGCTCTTCTGTATACCATGGCTTATGGTTTAAAGCGTGTTGGAAAGGACGCTTGGGAGCGATTGTGTCGATAGCCTTGATGAGATGGGTGTTCCAGGTATTTACCAAAGCTTCAACAGAATCACTGATGTTACCAACCATTAAACCCTCTTAGGCTTTCTGGAATCCAGTTGGTTTCATTAGCCTTCAAGGGCGGACCATTCTAATGGGTCCACCACCTCTGGAGGGATGGGCCATGGCTCTTAGTTCAGTCTTGATCAGGAAATGATCCGTCTATGACAATGCGGAGGTTTTAATTACCTCCGCCCATGGATATTCCTGTTCCGTACTAAAGGCCACACTGAGGGTATGACCCACACAATGTGTGGGCCCAATTACCAATTGGGATAGGTTTGTCATGGATTCCATGAACTCCCGAGCTGCACCAGTTAAATTTAACAAACTGGCCTTGAGCGGAATGTTGAACTCACCCAAGATTAGCTGTGTCAGCTCAGTTAGGGAGTCTGCTAGACAACGGGGTGGTTGGTATACTAGCAGAATCCCCAAACTATCCTTGGTCCTCAGGCTTAGGTACGTGCACTCGAAGTGGACTGTGTTCCGGACAGATATCCTGGTCAAGATCAGGTTATTCTTATAAACCAGAACCACTCCGCCCCCCCCCCCCCCGGCCACTTCCCCTTACCTGCTCATTCACAGAATACCCGGCTGGGAGAGCCTCTGTCCAAGTTATGGCAGTGTCCTCTCCCAGCCAGGTCTCTGTAAAGCACGCCAGGTTGGCATCTTCATCTAAAAGGATATCATGAATAATATGAGTCTTGTGTTCAACTGACCTGGTGTTGTAGAGGAGCAAGGTAAGGTTCTGTGGAATGGTTGGTATGTTATCCACTCCATTCCAGGTAACAGAGTGAGCTGAAGGCGGGATAGCTTTCAAGCAGCGATCCCACCTTCTTTTGTAACATCTATTCACTCTGTTCCTACCATACCTCCCTTCCACCCACATAACTCCAATTTCCACCCACAGACCATTCCTAGCCTCTACTGGTGGAGGAGCCAATAGAACCACATAACCCTTCTGACCACACTGCTGCTGAGGCTGTCCCAGCTGGTAAAAGGGCAGAGCGGGCTAGATGGAAGAAGCCCTGCCCAGCATGGCTCTCAGCCTCACTGCTGCTGCTGCTGAAGTTCAGAGGGTGTGGGCGGGTTAAATAACCCCCCTGGCCCAGCTCCCAGCCTCACTGCTATTGCTGCGGTGTCCCAGGTGGTGTGGAGGAAGGGCAGGGCTGGCTAGATGGAAAGTCCTTCCCGGCCTGGCTCACAGCCTCATCGTCACTGCCTCCTCCATTCCTGCCGGTATATTGCCTTTGAGCTATTGTGAGAGGAGGGGCTGGATAGAACTACCCCCACCTGGCTCCTAGAGCCAGTGCCGCTACTCCTGCCAACTCTGGGGCTCTCCTTCTCCCTCAGCTGCAGCTTATGTTGCTGCCACTGCTGTCAGAAGGCTGGTGGTGTCGCGGGGCGGTTTTTGATGCCACCATTCCTCCTGCCGGCTCTCAGCTCTCCTTCTCCCTCAGCTGCAGCTGCAGCTGATGTTGCTGCCGCTGCTGCTGGAAGGCTGGTGGTGTCGAGGGGCAGTTTCTGAGGCCGCCGCTGCTCCTGCCAGCTCTCGGCTCTCCTTCTCCCTCAGCTGCAGCTGATGTTGCTGCCGCTGTTGCCAGGAGGCTGGTGGTGTTGAGGGATGGTTTTTGAGGCCGCCGCTGCTCCTGTTGACTCTCGGCTCTCCTTCTTCCCTCAGCTGCGGCTGATGTTGCTGCTCCTGATGCCGGGAGGCTGGTGGTGTTGAGGGGTGGTCTTTGAGGCCATCACTGCTCCTGCCGGCTCTCAGCTCTCCTATTCCCTTAGCTGAGGCTGATGTTGCTGCCGCTGCTGCCAGAAGACTGGTGATGTTGAGGGGCAGTTTTTGAGGCTGCCACTGCTCCTGCTGGCTCTTGGCTCTCCTTCTCCTTCACAACCACAATCCAGGTACAGAATACATTTATGGTTTTAACACATTAGTCTATTAATAACTAACTTCAGGGCCTGAATTTGGCAAAATATATTAGTCCAGCCCATAATATTGATATAAGATGGCATTCCATGTTTCTATGGAACCATACCCTCATAACTATTTACTTAACTTCACGTCATTGATAGCAACCCAACTATTTTGGTACATGAGTTTAGAACATTTGTATGTATCAGATCTACATGAAAAGCAGAAATTAATTCTATTGAATCTGTAATTTAACTAAAACTGGAAATCACAATTTCTTTAGAATTAGATCTGAAAACTCCATAATTTTTCATTTATAGGTATCATCCTGAATATGGATTAGGAAACATTTTGTGTTTCTGTATCTTGCAGTTGCTGAGTGCAATAGTTGTCATAATTGCTCTTAGAGTTCTAGAAATAGAAACACACATGCACATTCATGTGCACCCACAGCCACCCGCACTCTTCTAGGAGTGCTCTCTCTCTCTCTCACACACACACACACACACAAAATGGACACACTATTGCACTGTGTGTCATTTTCCCATTGAGCTCTGTATTCTCTCTCTCTCTCTCTTTTGGTGCTTTCATACACTAAAGACTAAACCTTGGAACTTTTCTATGGAAAGGACATGCTCAGCCATTTATCAATGGCCCTTAGGTATGACTTAAAGGCAGTACATGAAATTTTAAAAAATTGAAATGTAAAGGGTTAGTTCAAGTACAACTGTTACACAGTAGGATAACCTTATGTTAATTGTGTGGCACTTTTCTGATCCTGAGAAAATGTCAATCTATTGAGTTGGGATTAACTTTTATATTGATTGTGGTGAGAATGAAAGTGCTCCCTCACCACCTAAAAGAATTTACCTTGAAATAGGTCCAGCTTAGTTGCAGCTAGAGAGGTCCATTTTTGTTTCATTATATCATGGAATGAAATGGCTGCTCCCAGACTGTAAAATAGTTCACTCATTTGTTGTCCCAATAGGTTACTTGGCTGGGACAAAGTTTCTCATTGACAAAAAGTGGTGAGTGGGATACAGACCAGCATTGTTTTTTTTAAAGAAAAAGAAAAGGAATGTGCCAAGTGGATGAAATTTCTTTATACTTTTTATGGTTACAGTGCTGAAGAACCTTTACATTTTGGCCCCAATTCTTTGTGGATTTCATGTCAAAATGTAACACTGGAGACTAAAGTGTAATTTTATCATGCTTGACCTGGAAGAGGACCCCTCAATTAAAGATGAAGAGAAGGACAGCCAAGATAACAGGCTCCAGTTGGTGTCCATGAAGGTTGGCATGGAACCATTGGAAGCAGAATCAGACCATCTGACATAGAGTCCGATGCTGAGATACTTGGTCCCTCTGAATGCCATAGACTAAAGCACTAACTGCAACAGAGCAAGAAAAGTCTTTATCTGTCTTAAAATGAAGATACTCAAGTAACTAGGCCAGCTGCATTGATTTACAGCTAGCTATAAATTAGTACAGTCAGTGTCATTCCTTTCCTGAAAACAACTAAATCTCCAGGTGGCATCATTTAATGTCTGGGCCTCTATTAGGGCCAATACAGACAGCCCATTTGGGGTGGCTCTTGGCCACCTTTGGGAGCGGCGGATTGGGGCTGCAGCAACCTCACTCTGTGGCCCTGATCCTCCATTTTGCCGTCCCCAAAAGAGCAGCACAATGCCGCTCCTTTTTGGGGTGGCAAGAAGCTGCCCTTAGAGATGGCGCTGCAGCTCTTTTGCACTCTTTTGGGGTAGCGTGTGTGCATGCAGTCAGGACGGCGTTGGGTGGAGTTGGGGCAGCCAGCATGTGGCTGCCCCACTCCAACTCCACTCCCAGGCCAGCCCTTTGTGCTGGTCTGTATTGGCCCATAGTTTCTGAACTTTGGCTTGCTGCTTAGATTGTCCTTTTCAATTCCTTCCTGACTAGCACTGGACTCTGTTTACTCTTAGACTGCTTTTCATGCTTTAACCTCAAACTCCCTTGACCAGACATCTTCTCTTGCTGGCTCTCCATGTGAAATCTGCTCATCTTTTTCTCAGATTATTTTCTTGGATTATAGATACACTCATCTAGAGACATGCCACTCTCAGACAGGGCACATATCCTGGTACATCAAGGTTACACCAATTCAAGGATAGACACTTTTGATGGGCCTGAGGATCATTTTGCTTTTATATGCTCTAATGTTTTATACACAGCTGCTGGTTTTAAGTTCAATGTTTTAAAATTTTATACTTGAGAATGAGTACTGGGCTATAACTCCCAGAATCCCCCAACCATTGTTCATATAGAAATATGATTGTACAGGGACCATAGCAATTTAGTTAGTGCACACATGAATAAATCCTATTTATTTAGTTTTTTTTTAATTTTCAAATTACCAGAATACTAGTAGAAAATTATTGTCATACTGGATTCATTGGCCTTACTATAAGATCAATAAGAGGCTGGTGTTGGGGCATGGGGAGAAGGCAGAAATTATTTGGCATCATCCAGTCCAAAGCAAATTTCTCACCTAAACCCAACAATATCCAGGATAACTTGGTTTTGTGTGTGTGTGTATGTCTATATTAAAAAGAGGAACTTTTGAATTAACCCTATATTTTTATTTCACTATTCAAAACTCTGTGAGTTTGTGCATAGACTGTTGATGTACTGCCACCTAGTGATAAATACAAAAGCAATGATATTTTCCTTTTTGGTGTTTCATATGCAGGCTTCAGGGTAAACCTATAAACATCACAATAATCCAGGTATATGCACCAACCACAGATGCAGATGAAGAGGAAATTGAGAAATTCTATGATGCGGTCCAGGAAGAAATTAACAACATACCATCACAAGATTTCAAATGAATCATTGGAGACTTGAATGCTAAAGTTGGCAACAAAGAAACAGTAGGAAGATTTGGATTAGGAACAAGAAATAAAGCAGGAGAGTGTCTGATAGAATTCTGTGAGGCCAATAATCTATTCATTGCAAATACCTGCTTCATACAACCAGATAGGAGACTATATACCTGGACATCACCAGATGGTGAACACAAAAACCAGATAGACTACATAATTGGAAGTAGAAGATGGAGAAACTTTATCCTTGTGGCCAAAATCAGACTAGGAACTGATTGTGGCACAGACCACGAACTGCTCATAACAAAAATCGGAGTTAAGCTGAAGAAGAAAGCAAAAACCATAATTATACCAAAATATGACCTGAATAATATTTCAGATGAATTCAAGGACATTATAAGAAACAGATTTCAGCTATTGAGTATAATTGACTGGGAACCTGAAGAACTGTGGACAGAAGTCAAATACATAATTAAAGACAAATGCAAGAAAACACTAACAGTGGCCAAAAAAAAAAAAAAAAAAGATAATAAACAATGGATGACAGCTGAAACACTTCATGCAATAAAAGAAAGAAGAAAAGCAAAAGCAAAGGGAGATAGGAACAAAGACAGTTGTGTTCATACTTCTGGCTTTGTGCCTATCTCCCTTTGCTTTTGCTTTTCTTCTTTCTTTTATTGCATGAAGTGTTTCAGCTGTCATCTGACATGCAGGAATTAGGAGAAATACTACAATGACTAATGCAGAGAAATAGAAGACAACAACAAAAAGGGAAGAACAAGAGACCTCTATTAAAAAATCCGAGAAATTAAAGCCAAGTTCGAGCTGAGGTCAGGGATGCTCCATGGAGAAAAAATGAACATAATACAGGAACAAAAAGAAATAAAAAAGATGCTGGAGGCAATACACAGAAGGACCCCAAATTCTAAGAAGTGAAGTGGAATCTGCAATAAAGGAAATGGGGAAAAAATAAATCACCAGGAACAGATGATATTCCAATTGAACTGCTACAGTGCCTACAGGCAGATGTAACTTTAGTGCTAACAAATATGTGAACAAATATAGAAAACAAAGTGGTGTCCAACAGATTGGAAATGCTCGATATACATACCAATCCACAAGAAAGGAGATACAAAAGACTATAGGTTTGCATGCCTAATGGCATGCAAACCTATAGTTACAGCAACTATAAGTCAATAGCATTAATCTCACATGCAAGCAAAATAATGCTCAAAATTCTGCAGCATAGACTCCAACCATACCTGGAGAAAGAAAATCCAGAGGTGCAAGCAGGATTCAAAAAAGGAAGAGGCAGTAGGGACCACATTGCAAACATATGATGGTTAATGAAGTGCACCAAAGAATTCCAAAAAAGAATCAGCATGTGTTTCATAGACTACAGCAAAGCATTTGATTGTATAGATCACAGAAAATTATGGAATGAACTCGAAGACATGGAGGTGCCACTACATCTCATAGTCCTGATGAGGAATCTGTACCAAGGCCACCGTCAGAACAGAATTCGGGAAAACAGAGTAGTTACCAATAGGCAAAAGGGTCAGGCAAGGCTTTATCCTATCACCCTACTTGTTTAATTTATATGCTGAAAACATCATAAGAAAAGCAGAATTAGAAACAGAAAAAGGAGGAGTTAAGATAGCATAAGCAACATTAACAACCTAAGATATGTGGAGAACACACTAATATTAGGAGAAGACATTCAGGAATTGGAACAGTTAATCAGAAAGGTCAATGATGAAAGTTCAAAGGCAGGTCTGATGCTGA
The DNA here is from genome assembly GCA_026167975.1 of Phrynosoma blainvillii. Classification (NCBI taxonomy): domain Eukaryota; kingdom Metazoa; phylum Chordata; class Lepidosauria; order Squamata; family Phrynosomatidae; genus Phrynosoma; species Phrynosoma blainvillii. Next base: position 61,355,026 of record JANUYF010000004.1, read on the forward strand.
ACATAAAACAAAAATAATGATCACAGAAGAAATACACAAATTCAATCTAGACAACAAAGAAACTGAAATAGTTAAAGAATTCCCATATCTAGGATCAAACATCGACCAGAATGGAGATTGCAGTCAAGAAATAAGAAGACTAGGAATGCGAAAGGCAGCTATGAAAGAACTGGAGAAGATGCTAAAGAGCCAAGACATACAACTGAGCACTAAAGTCAGAATCGTTCAGGCCATTGTATTCCTAATTAACATGTACAGATGTGAGAGCTGGACAGTGAAGGAAGCAGACAGAAAGAAAATGAACTCATTTGAAATGTGGTGTTGGAGAAGAGTGTTTAAATCTTTTTAAAAACACATGGGAGAGTTTTTTTTGTTGCTGAAGGGGTGGGGCTTCTGTGAGTCACATCTGTGAGTTACATGGGGCTGGAGCTAGCCGCCTAGTTGTATATAATTCCTCCCAGAGGTGTGGGCCTAATGGCATGCAAATTTTTCACAAGCACAGTAGAAGGCAGCCTGGGAACTTTGTTTTAGTGGCTCTCCTTAAAAAAATTATAGGGCTTTTTTTTTTTTTCTCAGAGGAAGAGTCAGAGACTTGCCTTCAGAAAAAGGTAGCATCCAGGAGCTCTCTATAGAGTTATAAACCCAATTGATCGAGCTTGCTGACAGAGCATGGTCAAAAGGTAAAGTCAACAAGGGCCCATTACATGGGTCTTTACTGGGGGACTTTTTGAGGGAGAAGCCCACAGTCCTATTTCAGTGCTTGCTTAAGATTTCTCAATATGCAGGTGAATATTGAGGGAGTTGATGCAGTCACCTGCAACACTTGTGGGATGTTTGTCTTCTTGCAAAGAGATGTGGTGAACTTCACCTGCACCAAGTGCAAGTTGGTAGCCCTCTTGGAAGAGAAAGTCCAGCAGCTGGAGGCCCGGGTAGCTACACTTCAGCATATTAGGGAACAAGAGGTTTTCTTTGACAGAGCGGAACAAATGGTCTTGGACAGGGACCATACAGAGGAAGTTGTTGGGGAGGAGGTCACTTCATGCACACAGGGGGTAGACAGCTGGAGGAATGTCACACACAGAAGTAGGGAAACCAGGGATTGTTCTGGGAGCTTGCAGCTACAGAATCAAAGATGAAGAGGAAGAGCAGCAGGGACAGTCCTCAGGGGACCCTGAGAGTACCACCACAGGGAACAGCCACTGCTAAGCCTCAGGGGAGGCATGTGGTGGGGGTGGGGGACTCCTTGTTGAGGGGTACAGAAGTAATTGTTTGTGGGCCTGACAAGATGTCCCGGGAGGTATGTTGTCTCCCTGAGGCAAAAATCTGTGATGTGACAGTGAGGCTGACAAGACTTGTCAAGTCTACTGACCATTACCCCTTCTTCTTGGTCCATGTGGGAACCAATGATACTGCAAGGCATAGTCTTCAGGATATCAGAAGAGATTATGAAGCTTTGGATAGGGAGCTGAAGGAGCTGGATACACAGGTTGTTATCTCATCTCTTCTCCCAATTGAAGGGCATGGTCCAGAAAGGGAGAGGAAAATAGCAGATGCAAATAACTGGCTCCATAGATGGTGCTGCCAAGAATGATTTGGATTCTTGGATCATGGGCTGCAGTTCCATGAGGGTGGACTTCTAGCAAGAGACGGGCTGCATCTCACACCAGGTGGCAGAAACATTTTTGCCAATAGTCTCAAACAGTTGATCAGGAGGGCTTTAAACTGAGTCATGTGGGGGAGAGAGACAGTATTTTGGAATGTATCTTGGAAGGCAGGAATACATCATGGGCTGAAGATAATAGTCAAAATATTATAGAGGGAACAAGGCAAATGATGCAAGGGCCCAACAGTGGGAGGCAAAACCCTCATACAGGCAGCAAGTAGGGAGGGCCCATGGCCTTAGATGTCTCTCCACTAATGCATAGAACATGGGAAATAAACAAGATGAACTTGAACTCCCAGCACAACAAAGCAAATATGATATAATAGACATCACTGAAACCTGGTGGGATGAGTCTCATAACTGGAATGTAGGTGTAACCTTTTTAAGAGAAATAGACCAAACAGGAAAGGAGGAGGAATAGCATTATATGTCAGGGATATTTACATCTGTGAAGAGATCCAGGACTTAAATCCTGGAAATCGGGTGGAGAGCATCTGGATAAAAATTAAAGGGGAAGGAAACAACAGGGATATTATTGTGGGAGTCTACTACAGACCCCCAAGTCAGACTGAGGAATTGGATGATGCCTTTCTAGAACAGATGACCACACACTCAGAAAAGAGAGATGCAGACTTCAACTATCCTGATATTTGCTGGAAGTCAAACTCAGCCAATACTTCAAATTCTTCACTTGCCCCAAAGATAATTTCATTATCCAAAAGATGGAAGAGGCAACAAGAGGAACAGCTATTTTAGATCTGATCCTAACCAACAGGGATGACCTGGTAGATGGGGTGCAAGTGGTGGAATCCTTAGGTGGGAGTGATCATGTTCTCCTGAAGTTTCTTATACAGTGGAAAGGAGAAGCTAGGCATAGTCAGACACTCATTCTAGCTCAGTGCTAGGGAATCATGGGAATTGTATTTTTTTTTTCCTGGAACATTGAGCCTTCTCTGTCAGAGAGCTCTGGTGCCACAATAAACTACAGTTCCCATGATTCCTTAGCACTGAGCCAGGACAGTTAAATTGGCCTCAAGCTGCATTATTTCTGGCAGTCTGTAAAAGCTCTTAGAGAAACACTGGGAGTGATCCTATGGTCAGGAATACTAAAGGAGAAGAGAATTCAGGATAGACGGGAGTTTCTCAAAAGGGAGATACTGAAGGCACAATCTCAAACTGTTCCAATGAAAAAGGAAAATGGAGGTGTCTCAAGAAGCCGGGTTGGATGACAAAATAACTTTCTACTGAACTAAGTTTTAAATGGGAGATGTATACTAAATGAAAAAGGGGCGAAATCACTAAAGAGGAATTCAAACAAATAGCTAGCACATGTAGGGGTAAAGTCAGGAATGACAAAGCACAGAATGAACTCAGGCTTGCTAGAGGGGTTAAGAACAATAAAAAGGGCTTTTTTTTGGTATGTCCGTAGCAAAAAGAAGGAAATGGTAGGAGCACTGCACAGAGAAGATGGAGAAATTCTAACAGGACAGAGAAAAGACAGAACTACTCAATATCTTCTTTGCCTCAACCTTTTCACAAAAGGAAAAGGATGCTCAACCTGAGGAAAATGGAGCTGAGGACGCAATAGGGGAAATGCAGAATAAGTAAAGAGGTACACAGGAACACCTGGGTAACCTAAATGAATTTAAGTCTCCAGGACAAGATGAACTACATCTAAGGATATTAAAAGAACTGGCAAATGTCATCGCAGAGCCACTGGCAATAATCTTTGAGAATTGCTGGAGAACAGGAGAAGGCCCAGCAGACTGGAGGAGGGCAAACATTGTCCCCATCTTCAAAAATGGGAAAAAGAGGATCCCAACAACTATCGTTCAGTTAGTCTGACATCAATACTGGGAAAGATTCTAGAGCAGATAATTAAACAGAGAGTCTGAGAACATTTAGAAGGGAATGCCATAATCATTACAAGTCAACATGGGTTTCTCAAAAACAAGTCATCCCAGGCTAATCTGATCTCTTTTTTTCGATAAAATTACCAGTTTGGTAGATGAAGGCAATGCAGTGGACATAGCATATCCCATCCAAGCACTAACCAGTGCTTGGATGGGATATGCTATATAAGGCTTTTGACAAGATCCCTCATGATATCCTTGCAAACAAGAAAGTAAAATGTGGGCTAGACAATACAACTGTTAGGTGGATTAGTAATTGGTTGACTGACCAAACCCAAAGGGTATTCAACAATGGCTCCTCTTCATCCTGGAGGGAAGTGACCAGTGGGGTGCCATAGGGTTTTGTTTTGGACCCAGTGCTATTCAACATCTTCATCAATGACTTGGATGAAAGAATAGGGGGTATGCTTCTCAAATTTGCAGATGACACCAAATCACGAGGAATAGCTAATACCCCACAGGACAGGATGAAAATTCAAAATGACCTTAATAGATTAGAAAGCTGGGCCAAAGCTAGCAAAATGAATTTTAACAGTGAGAAATGTAATTGCATTTAGGCAAAAAAATAAAAATAAAAAATGAAATGCATATATATAAGATGGGAGACACCTGGCCAAACGAGACTCTATGTGAAAGGGATCTAGGAGTCCTATTAGAACACAAGTTGAACATGGGCCAACAGTGTGATGCGGCAGCTATTAAAACCAATGTGATGTTAGGCTGCATCAGTAGAAGTATAGTATCTAGATCAAGGGAAGTAATAGTGCCACTGTGTTCTGCATTGGTCAGACCCCACCTGGAATACTGTGTCCAGGTCTGGGCACCACAATTCAAAAAGAATGTTGAAAATTGGAGCGTGTCCAGAGGAGGACAACTAGAATGGTGAAGGGTCTGGAAACCATGCCCTATGAGGAATGACTTAGGGAACTGGGTATGTTTAACGTGGAGAAGAGATGGTTAAAAGGTGATATGATAGCCCTGTTTAAATATTTGAAGGGATGTCATATTGAGGAGGCAGCTGGCTTGTTTTCTGCTGCTCCAGAGAACAGGACCCGGAACAATGAATGCAAGCTACAAGAAAAGAGATTCCACCTCAACATTAGGAGAAACTTCTTGACAATGAGAGCTGTTCAACAGTGGAACACACTCCCTCAGAGTGTGGTGGAGTCTCTTTCTTTGGAGGTCTTTAAACAGAGGCTGGATGGCCATCTGTCAGGGATGATTTATTTGAGTTCCTGCATGGCATGGGATTGGACTGGATGGCTCTTGTGGTTTCTTCCAACTATATGATTCTATGATTCTAAGAGTACTTAGAATACCATGGACAGCCAAGAAGACAAACAAATGGGTTCTTGAACAGATCAGACCAGGGTTCTCTTTGGAAGCAAAGATGATCAAGTTGAGACTATTGTACTTTGGCCACATAATGAGAAGGTGTAGGTCAATAGAAAAAACAATATGCTAGGAAAGGTAGAGGATAGAATAAAGAGAGGAAGACCACAAACCAGATGGATAGACTCAATGGGGGGGGGGGTACGGGGAAGGGCTTGCAGGATCTGGGCAAGGCAGTGGCAGATAGAGATTTTTCGAGATGTCTCATCCACAGTGTTGCCGTGAGTCGGAACCAACTCGGGGGAAACTAACAACAACAACAAATGCAGATGTTGGCCTAAATGCTCTAAAGGGCATGTCTGATCTTAGAAGTTGAGCAGGGTCAGCTCTGGTTAGGGCTTGGATGGGAAACCATCAGCAAATACCAGGTGCTATAGGCTATATTTCAGAGGCAGGAACTGGCAAAAACACCTGTGAGTATTCCTAGAAGAAAACTCTACTCCTGGCCTAAGAAAACCCTATGAAATTCATGCTGTTGCCATAAGTCAACAGGCAACTCAAAGACACATAGACACACATGCTGATGTTATATATAAATAGCTTAAAATACCCCAACAACTTTATATTCAAATTTGAATATCAGTATGCCCTCCCCTTCCGACTTATAATATATCAACTGAACACAATTATAGTCTTATACATTTAGAGAAACTTAGCTAAGCATGGTTACACCAGATCCAAACACTGCTCTTTTTCAACTGAGGACCATTATATCATGAGGAACTGTTCCAAAATGCAAGGTAATCCATGAATTTGAAGCCATGTCCATGATGTGGCACATAGACTGCTGAAAAACAAAATGTAGGAAGTCGCATGAATTGGAGAGCATATACTATTTGCTCTCAGACCTGTGAGGAGCAATGAGTTGCCAAAAAATAAAACAAAAACAAAACCTAGAAATGTCCAGATGTTCATTTCTGTTTTTTTTAAATGGTAGGGGTTTTTTGAGGCCCCTACAATCTATTTAGAAGGTGAATTGCCAGTCTTACTCTCTCTCTCTCTCTTTTTTTGTCCAGAATAAGGGCCCAGAGGGCTCAACATTAACAAAAACAAAACAAAACACACACACACACACACACACACACACAAACAGATTTGGTGGGGTCCATACAGCCCTAGTTCTGGAATTTGCCCAAGCCTTAAGTATATTGATCAAATTTAAGATTACACAATTTCCCAAAGCAAGATCTTGAGTTAGGGGAATTGATGAGGTGGCCAGATCTGCTGCTGATGCTACATTATTCAGGGTGGGGAAAACAAAAACACATTATTATAAAGTACTGCATAGATGGTATGTAACTCCAACGAAACTAACCAGATTACAAAATTGGTCCAATAATAAATGTTGGAAATGTAAAGATAAAGTAGGCACTATGTTTCATAGGTGGTGGTGATGTAATAAAGCCAAGAAGTTCTGGTGCAGTATTTATAAGCATATGAAATGAATATTAGATATTAATTTCCCTTTTAAACCTGAAAATTTTTTTTACTAAATATTTTGGAAGTGATAAATGTTAAGTTAAGTAAAGATAAAGAAAGTGTGATCCTATATATGTTAACTGCTGCAAGAATGATCTATGCCCGATATTGGAAATTAGAAAAGATCCCTACAATAAGAGATTGGCAGATAAAACTTTCAGAATTGGCCACTTTGGATATATTGTCAATGTATATGATAGATAAAATGACACAGCAATATGAAAAAAAATGGAAAAGGATTCTAGAATTTTGTAAACAGGAAATAATGTAAGATATTATAGGAATTGTAGAGATAAGTAAATGGGAAAATAGAGAATATTCTTTCTTAAATAATTATTAGTCTTTTCTTTCTTTCTTCTTCTTCTTCTTCTTCTTCTTCTTCTTCTTCTTTTTTCTCTTTCTTCAGCCCCTTTATTTCTAGGGAAATGGTATAATTTATATATAATTACATTAAAGTAAATATAGTTTACTTTAATATTGATAGGAGTAGTTGTTGAAATATGAAGATATGATAGTAATTGAATATGTAAAAATATGCATTGCATGTATTTTTTTAAGTAATGTAAAATAATGTTAAAATAAATCAATATAATAACAACAAAAAAGAAAAATGTAAAGTCACCCTAAACTAGTATAAAGGGCTGTGTAGAGCTAGCGTGGTGTAATGGTTTGAGCATTGGTTTAGGGCTTCAGGAGACCAGAGTTCAAATTCTGCACAGCTATGTAAACCCACTGGGTGACCTTGGGCAATTCATACTCTCTTAGCCTCAGAGGAATTCAGTGGCAATCCCACTCTGAACAGACATTGCCAAGGAAACCCCATGATATATTCACTTTAGAGTTGCCATAAGTCAGAAATGATAAAATTTTTGGCTGGGGTGGGCAACTATGTGAGGGCCGGGGGGGGGGGGGATGTCCTCCCAAACTCTTCCACAGACCACATCTTACCTCCATTTTCCTATTTACGTCCTCTCAAATTGGAAACAAAATCGTAGCCATTTTGGGAGGGAGTGTATGGGGGGTAGTACGTGTTTTAGTGTTTGTGGGGTTAATGGTATTTTTTGCATGTTTTCATGCATTTAGGAAGATTTCTGCATGGATTTCAGGTAAAACGTGCTTGAAAATCACTTAAGAAAAAGAAAGAAAGAAGGTTGGTGGGATTTGGGGACTGGTGGTGGCTTTAAAGACCACAAAATGGGGCACAGGGGCCATATGAAGTGAGTGGACTGCACTATGACCACCACTGATTTTGTAGTTGTGGTAGAGAGCTAGATGAAAATGTAGAATATTTATATGAGGAAGAGGCAATTGTGGCAGCTTTAGGGCCAAAATTTTTAATAGTAATGTGCAGCTACAGCCCCCCCCCCCCCCCCCCCACACACACTAAGTACATAACAAGGAAAAGAGTCAGAAATAAAAGTGCTAATATCATACTGGCCTTATAATGAGACCATTATGTGAGCACATCATTAATATTATGTAGATTTTTGCCCTACAGGTACAGGACATTGAGAACCTAGAAAAGGGCAACCAAAATGACTAAAGGCAATGTTTGGGGTTATTTAACTTAGGGAAAAGTTGCAAAAGTGAAAATATGATAGAGATGTGCATTTTTGCATTTTGTATAATATAAAAAAAATCACCAGGAACATATGATATTCCAATTGAACCGCTGCAATCCACATTGACAGAGTCAACTCTAGTGCTAACCAACAAATGTCAACAGATATGGAAAACAAAACAATGGCCAACAAATTGGAAGTGATCAATATACATCTCCATCCACAAAAAGGGAGACACAAGAGACTGCAGTAACTATAGGACCATAGTATGATCTCCCATGCAAGCAAAATCATGCTCACAATTCTGCAACATAGACTCAGACCATACATGGAGAGAGAAATCCCAGAGATTCAAGTGGGGTTCAGCAAAGGAAGAGGCACTAGGGACCACATTGCAAACATAGGATGGCTAATATAAGAACAAATTTTATTGATTAGTCATCTGACAGTATAAACAATAGAATACAGTATTTCAAATACAAATACAGTGTATCAAAATACAAACAAATAGTAAAATAGCTCAGTCCTAAGATAAATGTAAGATTAAATGGGGTCAAAACATATTCATTTAAATAGCTAAATAAGTAAAATGGTATACAAAATAACCAATATGATAAAAAATATAACAAGCTAAAACTGGGGGAAATAACTGAAAAACTAAGGAGTTTAAATAAGCTCATCATCATAACATGAAACTCCATGAAAATAATGAATTGCTCTCTCAAATGGGCAGCTTTTATAAGAAATGTTTCCGTACATCTCACTAAATGTACATTCTCCCCAGCGAGAAAATAAGATAATTTAGCAATAGAATCCCAATTAGTTGTTCTAGCGAGGTAAGATTGTAAAAAGTGAGATCTCTTCTTAACATATATGCTACAATCAAACAGCATATGTATAGTATCCTCCACAGTGGAGGTGCCACTAATACATGATGTTTCATGGTAAGGTATTTTTCGGAATCGACCTGATCTGACCATAGATTTTAATTGCTCAAATCTAGCTTTTGTTAAAGCTGTTCTCTGACTTTGTGTTAGCTGTAGTCTAAGATATTTTTCTAAGCCAAAAAAAAAAAAAAAAGAAGAAGAAGAAGAAGAAGAAGAAGAAGAAGAAGTTTTATTTTTGGCTAGCCATTTTAAAGATTTACAACCAGCCATCTCAGCTATATCTGTTTGAGCACTAATATCCCAAATCCTTTGTTTTAGAATTTCCTGGGCTTTGCGATCCGCAGAGAGAAGAAAAGAAAAAGACAAGCCTAACCAGTATAATGATAGGGAAAGCTGGAATACCCAAAAATTCGGGTGGCCAATAACTAAATGTTCATTCAAGCAAAGTTTGGAAAATTTTCTTAACTCCATTTTATGGACCTTTAACCAGTAATTAATGGCCTTTTCCAAGACCTGACATTGGATTGAATAGGTTCCAAGTTCTGCTCTCACTGCTTATGCTGGGATAGGATGGCTAATGGAGCACATCAGGGAATTCTAAAAGAAAATCAGCATGTGCTTTATAGACCATAGCAGAGCATAGATCAGCATAGATCATGAAAGGCTATGGAATGCTCTTAAAGACATGGGAGTGCCAACACATCTGATAGTCCTGATGAGGGATCTGTACTTTGGACATGAAGCTACTGTCAGAACAGAACACAGAGAAACAAAATGGTTCCCAATTGGCAAAGGGGTCAGACAAGGCTGCATCCTTTCACCCTATCTGTTCAACTTATATGCAGAACATATTATAAGAAAAGCAGGTTGGACACAGAAGAAGGAGGAGTGAAAATAGTAGGAAGGATCATTAACAATCTCAGATATGCAGATGACGCCATAATACTAGTAGAAAATCTCACAGACCTGGAACAGCTACTAAGGAAGATCAAAGAAGAAAGTGCAAAGACAGGCTTAATGTTGAACATAAAGAAAACAAAAATAATGATCATTGAGGACCTTCACAAGTTAAAACTAGACCATGAAGGAATAGAAATAGTAAAAGAACTCCCATACCTGGTATCAAACATTGATAAAAATGGGGACTTAGAATCATACAAGCCATCATATTACCTATTATCATGTATGGATATGAGAGCTGGACTGTTAAGAAAGATGATAGGAAGAAAATCAATTTATTTGAAATGTGGTGCTGGAGAAGAGTGCTGAGGATCCCATGGACAGCCAAAAGGACAAATAAATGGATCCTAGATCAAGCTGGAAATCTCCCTGGAAGCCAAGATGACCAAACTGAAACTGTAATGGTTTGGACATATCATGAGAAGGGAGACTCATTGGAAAATACAATAATGCTGGGAAAGGTGGAGGGAAGCAGGAAGAGAGGAAGGCCACATGCCAGATGAATGGACTGTATTAAAGAGGTCATGGGTATAGGGTTGCAGGAATTAAGCAGAGCAGTGGAGGACAGAAGATCTTGGAGATGTCTCATCCATAGGGTTGCCATGAGTCGAGATCAACTCATGGGTAGTTAACAACAAAAATGATTGTATGCACCTCTCATAATACTGGGACCTAGGGTCATCCACTGACATTGAATATGGAGGGAATAAACAAATAGATGCATGGTTATATTTGGATTTCATCTTAATATAAAGCCCTTGTGCCACTCAGAAATTCCCTGTAATGAATTTGTTCCTTCATACTGGTGCTATTTATTCCAGTTAAAGCCAGCTTCTTTGTTGGTTCATCATGCTTTCATTATCATTACAGAACAAAAATGTCTCTCTTTTTTTTGTTCTTTAAATTTACAAATGTGGTCTTGTTCTAACTGCATCCTGTGCAGCAAGATCACTCAAATCCAAATTATTAGTGTCCTGAGAAGACATATGGAGAATGAAAACAAAAAATACACATTAAATAATTTATTTTATAGATGCTATAAAAGGCTCACTCAAGGATAGCTCTGAGGTCTAATGTCATAGTAAAACATTCTTAAGCTATTTGATATAGGGGTTTGGCTTCCCTCCCCAGTGTATCTGGAACTGCCCATTGACTACAATTTGTCTTCCCTTGAAATTATTCAGAGATGGCAACTGATGGCTCAGGGATTGGACCACCATTTCGAGTAGCAACTGTTGTAGTACATTTTTCCTCTTCATATTTTTCTCTAGCATGTCAAGTAAAAATGGCTGTTGAAAGCTCTTTCTTTTGTTCTCCTACTCCATGAAATAGGCATTTCCCCAGGCTCAGTAAAACAATTCTAAATATTTCTTAAGACCACTGTGGACATGACAGACAGACTACCTCCTCCTGTGATCTAGAATCTCCAATCAGACCATCAAAACAGCTATTTAGTTGTCTTCAGTTGCAGTATTAAACACAGGCATCATCTTGACAGAAGTCTGGAACAAATGTTTTTTTAAATATATTTATAAGCTATTCAACGAATTATTAGCAGTCTAGTGTTCTTCAAACATGGCTGTTCCTCTTCTGTACACACAAAGAACAAATTGAATTCTAGTACAGTTATATTTCTGTTTCTATAAACAAGGTAATATTGTAATACATTCAAAATGGAGTGCCATTCAAGCCATTGAGCCATTCAAGTAAGCAAACCCTTTAAAGTTGAGACTAATGTTTGGAATGAATACACCATCTCACTGACTTGGAGGCCACTGGCCAACACTGAATTAGTCTGAGGGGGGTTGCAGACTGCCAGAAATAGTGCAAATTGAGTCCACTTTTAGGGTTAGGGAATCATGGGAACTGTATTTTATTGTGGCACCAGAGCTCTCTGACAGAGAAGGCTCAATGTCTCAGAAAAAACAAAACAATTCCCATGATTCCCTAGCACTAACCCTAACCCCAAAAGTGGACTCAATTTGCACTATTTCTGGCAGTCTGCAACCCCCCTGAATAGGTTTAAACTCTGAAAAGATGGAAGTATAACCCATTTTTAACACACACACACACACACACACACTTTCTAAGGCAACAGGTGATGGTGATGGATGCAAAAATCCTTTGCAGAGTAGGAAAGGAAAACATTGATTGAAACAATGATTTAGTTAAATTGGCATTATTTTGATAGGCTTTTGAGAACTGAAGGTTTTAAAAGAAAGGTCTTTAAGGCACTCTATTATTTATACTGTGTTTTAAAACTGTTTTTATATGACTTTTAAATATATGTTTAAAATGAATTAAATGTTATTAATAGTTTAATACTATTTTAATGTTGTTTTCATATATATATATTAAACTATATTTTAATTTGTAAGCTTCTTTGAGTTCCAGTTTTGTGAAAAATATGAGTTATTAAAAAAAGATGCTAACTCTATAATCAATACCAGTGGCAATACCAAGATAAAGAAAGCGCTTGGGAATAAAACTAAAATTGGCTAGGATGAATTTAGGGTATTTGGGTGATGGAAAAAGTCCTTGCAAGGCCACTTTCTCTTTCCAAGTCTCAGAGACCATATTGATAACACCAAAACCAAATGTAAACAAATTGCCTTCTGTCAAGTAGAATCCTTTCAATAAATTTGTATTAATAATTTGGGCTATCCCAAATGGAAATATTTCACTACAAGTCTTAATCTAAGGTATCAGGCAGGATTATTCTTCTTCACTAAGGCCCTAAGCAGACGACTAATAAAGTCGTCTTCTGGGCAGAGAAGAGGAGGGGCAGCCGCACGAACGGCGCCCCTTCCTCTCTCCGAGGTCGCCCCCAGATGCGCCGGCCGTCCACACGACCGGCGCATTGGGGATGACCTCACGGCGCAGCGCCCACATGCGCTGCGCCGTTTGAGTCAGAGAAAGTGCGCCCGCCGCTTTTGCGGCGCACTTTCTCTGACATCTAAAAGGAGCGCCAATTTGGTGCTCCTTTTAGAGTCGCCGGCGGTGCGCCTGGATGTGGAGGCTGCAGCCCCGCGGCGCTCCGTTTGGCGGCGGCTCCGGGGCCTCCGTCTGCTGAGGCCCTAAGGATATTTGCAAACTGCCAGAAATAGTGCAAATTGAGGCCACTTTAACTGCCCTTAGGGAATCATGGGAACTGTAGTTTATTGTGGCACCAAGCTCTCTGACAGAGAAGGCTCAATGTCTGAGAAAAAAAATACAATTCCCATGATTCCCTAGCACTGAGCCAGGGCAGTTAAAGTGGACTCAATTTGCACTGTTTCTGACAGTCTGCATAAATTTCTTCTTGAAGGAAGCAACAAGTAATTTCAGCAATTGTCTTCTAGCTGTAAGGAGCTCACTGCACCACTTTTTAAAATCAGTTTTTTAATTCAGGCAGCACCCTGACACTGTCGCAGGGATTTTGCCACTGAATCCACTGCCTAGGTCCATCTCCACTCCCAGGGGTGCTCAGCGTGCCTCTTTTCAAAACTGGGAGTTTTCCAGCTCAAGAAAATGTTCACTGGAGCACTCCTGGGAGCGGCAGTGAACCCAGGATGGACCCAGGTGGCAGATTTGGCTGCAAAATCCCTGCAATAGTATCATGGTGCCACCTGAATTAAAATTTAAGTCAGAAGAGGTAAGGCGGTTTAAAAAGCAGTGCAATAAATTCCCAAGAAAGTCTTCAAAAACCATGTTTTTTGGTTATTCACAATTTAAGAGTTATTTTATGCAAAATTCAGATATAGTTTTGTGTGTGTGTAAAAAACAGCATTTTCTGCACTGGAAAGAACATTTTCTGTGTGGAAAATAATATTTCAATGCAGAAATATTGATTCCTGCACATAAAATGCTGTTTTCTGCACAGAATATTCTGTTTTCTCTGCAACTCAACCATATGTGGATTTTACACAGAACAAAACTCCAATTAAGCAGCCAGTGTGGTATTATGGTTTGAGCATTAGACTAGGACTCTGGAAACCAGGGTTCCAATCCCTGCTCGGTCATGGAAAACCATTGGAACCCATTGGGTGATCTTGGATAAGTCACACACTCTCAGCTCCAGAATGTAATAGGGTCACCTTAGGGTTGCCATAAGTCAGAAATGCCTTGAAGTCCCACAACATCCCCAATAACCACTTTTTTTCTGAACAGAAAATCTTTGCTGTTCAGGAATTAATATATATGCATTGCAATATTATCTGCCATGCAGAAAATGCTACTTTCTATAAACCTAAAAATGATTTTTTCAATGTAAAACCACCATGTGTGATAATTTTTTGTGGGTTTTTTGGCCTGTGTGGCCATGTTCTAGAAGAGTTTCTTTCTGACGTTTCTCCAGCATCTGTGGCTGGCATCTTCAGAGAAAACTGGAATGGAAGAGAATGGGTCTATATATACTGTGAGACCCTGGGTAGGGAGGAGTGGTTCCCAGGTGAACTGTGTGTTGTTCTGTATTGAATAGGTATTGTTCTGTTGTTAATGGCATGGCTCCAGGGTGGGAGGAAATGCACTCAAGGTTATTGTCTGCTAATCCCATGTAAACTGTGTATTGTTCTGTGTTGAATAAGTATTGCTCTGTTGTTAATGGCATGGCTTCCAGGTGAGGATATGCAATCAAGGAGATTGTCTGCTGTTGTCTGCTGGGAAAGCCCCTGACCTGGTTGGTTTCCTATTTGCATTTGCTGAGTGCTGATTTTCTTATTTTGTAGGACTGGTAGCCATATCTTGTTTACTTTAAAGGTTTCTTCTTTCCTGTTGAAATTATCCAAGTGTTTGTGGATTTTGATGGCTTCCCTGTGCATTCTGACCTGATAGTTGTTGGCATGGTCCAGAATTTCAGTGTTTTCAAACAGCACTTTATGCCCAGGATGGTTTATAATGTGTTCTGCTACTGCTGATTTTTCTGGCTGACCCAGTCTGCAGTGTCTCTCATGTTCCTTGACTCGTGTTTGTACACTGTGTTTGGTGGTCCCTACCAACCAAGGTCAGGGGCTTTCCCAGCAGACAACAGCAGACAATCTCCTTGATTGCATATCCTCACCTGGAAGCCATGCCATTAACAACAGAACAATACCTATTCAACACAGAACAACACACAGTTCACCTGGGAACCACTCCTCCCTACCCAGGGTCTCACAGTATATATAGACCCATTCTCTTCCATTCCAGTTTTCTCTGAAGATGCCAGCCACAGATGCTGGCGAAACATCAGAAAGAAACTCTTCTAGAACATGGCCACACAGCCCAAAAAACCAACAAAAAACTATGGATGCGGGCCATGAAAGCCTACCACTTCACACCATGTGTGAATTTTGTGCAAAATAAGGTCAAACCTTTGAAGATTCTCTCTCTTTTTTATTAGTATATAACAATAAATGTACATACGTACCTATTCTTCCACCTACATGTGTGTGTGTGTGTGTGTGTGTATATATATATATATATATATATATATATATATATATATATATATTTCAAACTTAAAATATCTCCTTTTCTCAAAACGAAAATTAAACTTCTTATACTTTGTATATTACATGTATGGTTTGTATAATTTAACAATCTAAATACACATCCCTCATCCCAGAACAGGAGGTGCAAACAACTACATTAACAGAGCCTTATCTCATTTCTTCATTCCAAAGGCTCTTAATTTTTCCCCATTTCCTTAGATATCGTTGTTCAGATTTTCCTTTGAGTACCATTGTTAATTTATCCATTAACATTAGGACATTTACTTTGATTGTCCATTCTTCAAATAAGTGTTCATATTGCTTCTTCCAGTATCTTGCGTAGACAAGTCGCGCTGTGGATAACATATATAGGATCACTTCTATTTCCCCCCTTTTCAATTTGGACTTCAACCCCTCCGTTATATTTAATAAATATAACTTGGGATCCATTTCAAATCTAATTGAAAATAAATCTTGAATCTTCCTATGGATCCTCTCCCAAAATTTACAACCCCTTTACTTTACAACCCCACCACATATGGTAAAAGTCAGCATTTTGGCAGTCACATTTCCAGAAGCTATATACTTTGTTTTTATTTATTTTATTTATTTTTATTTATTTTATTTATTTATGTTATATGCCACCTATAAAACATTTTGTAATAGTTTTCTATTAGGTTCGTGCTTTTAGTAAATTTTAAATTCTTTGTCCATACTCTTTCCCATATGTTCAGTGGGATTGTTTCTTTTAAGTCTTGCATCCACTTAACCATGCAGTTTTTAACAGTTTCTTCTTTCATTTTGATTTGTAATAGCATTTTATATAATCTTGAAATCATGTGTTTGTCACCCTTTTCATAATTTTTTACCAATTCCTTTTTCTGAATTTCTATTCCTGTTTGCTTAGTATCTTTTTTAAATCTTTCTTTTAGTTGAAGGTGTAATAGCCATTGTATTTGTATTCCTTCCCTATGTAATTCTTCTATAGTTTTAAATTGTTCTTTTTCCCTATTATTTTAATTGTATCTCTGTAAGTTATCCATTTGTCTTTGAATGTTTTATCTGTTTTATGAAATGCTTCTTGTGCTGATATCCAGCTTGGTAATTTCATATACAAAAATTCCTTATTTTTATTCCATACTTTATATAAAGATTTCCTTATTATATGATTATTGAAAATTTTGAATGATGTTTCTTTCTCATAACCAAGATATCTGTGCCTTCTCTTTCTGGCCACTAGGTGATAGTGAATGAGAAGGATATCCATATTCTAATCCTATCCTTCTAGAGCCAATAATCTTTCATCTTTCAGTACAACCCATTCTTTTAGCCATGTCATTGCAGACGTATTATACCTTTGAAGATTCTCATGAGTCCAGGATTTGTCTTGTATGGGTTTCTATTTTGTCACCCAATAGTACAGAAAATTAATTAATATTTGTTATCACTCTGCATATTTTCTCATCATATTCATAAATAGCCATCCCTGCCATTTTAATGGCTCTCTCTTGAAACCTAGGAAATGAAAAGGTCAGTTAATGTTGGCATTGCTGTCTATATCATTTTTTAGATAAGAACCATTGGTGGCTGTGCTGGATGAGGGTTGTGTGAAAAACTGCTGGGAATTGTAGTGTGAAAAAAGGACTTTCCTAAACTCTGCTTAGCGGACTTTATGATATAGGAACTGCTACAACTTTTTATTTTCAAAAGTTTCTGGGCGTATTGAAATCTGAATGGCAGTTCTGTATTATTAAAGTATTAAAGTAAACTTTTACCCAACACCACTCCCTCCCTGGCACACAGCTATTAACAGCCAGGAAGCCATCTAGGTTTGTTCTAGTAGGGTTTCTGGATCCTCTAGCAGACACCATGAGAATGCAAGCAGATCACCATTAACTCTGCTGAAAAGCCAGATCCCTTAGTCCCCTCCTTCTCATTCACTATCACCTAGTGGCACTTCAAACTGTAGCAAGGCCAGAAAGAGAAGGGGGCAGGTTACCCTATTTAATCAACACAGAGAGAAGCAGTCTTAGTTCTTCCTCTTCCTCAACTGTTTTCCATTCCAGTTGCTCTCTACAAGAACTTCTTAACTAGTACAAAGATTTTACTTCTCCTGCTCAATGATTTTTTCTTTTGTGTTGCTTCTTTTAGATTGTCAGCCTTGAGGGCAGGAGGTGACTCTGGTGTCTTATTATTTATTTTTGTAAACCAGGAAGCCTTTCTTGGCTGAATATTAAATATCCCCCAAGCAAACTTCTCAAAATACATTGAGCAAGACTGTAGCCCAAGGCTGGGCAAGCTGTGCCTCCCCTCAAATGTTGTTGGATTGCAATTTCCATTATCCACAGCCAACATAGCCAAATGCTGTGAAATGCTAGGGGTTGCAGTCCAAACACATGTAGAGGATGCACTGCACCCACCTCTGCTGTGCTTTATTATCCATTTCTCCACTTTGTTTTTCTGGCAGATTTTCTTTCTCATTTGCTTCTTGTGGCCACCGAGATTCAAAAATATTGTTTCACAACAAATGTGAAAAGTGCATGTGTGCGTGGGTGGGGAGAGTGGGGAGAGAACTGATAGAGAAAGGGACAGAGATGGAACATTTGTACCCTCTCAGTATTTAGTGTCAGGGATGATGGGAGTTGTAGCTCTACACCTCTGGCTCTAACTCACCACCTTGTTATGCAGCAGAGCTGACCAGCTTTGATCAGTGGTTGATGCTTCTTTCCCAAGCAGCAGAGTTTCAGAGAATAGGCTGAAGACCCTGACAAACTCTCCAAGCCTTCTCTCTCTTCTTCCTGAGATGTCTCCAAACCTCTCCAGGATTCTTCTGGCTCTTGTATCTTCCCTCAAGACACCAGACAACTCAGTAGTCTTATATAAAAGATCTACTTTATTCTACTATATACATAAATACTATATGCCCTACAAATCACAATCTCTACTCCACCAAAATACTCCACACTACACCACAATATGCATTGGCAAACATTGCACTTATAGCCATTGTTAGTCACCACCCACTAGTCAGTTTCCACCCAGTGGGTGTGTACATTCATTTTGATTGGTTTACATAGATCATCCCATACTTAAGACCAACCCAAGTATTTCATCATTTTACCTTGACTACTTAATGAATCTCAGGTGTTTGCAATCTATAACAGGTGTTTTCAATATACACTCTATAACTTTGTCCTTGGCTCTCAAGGCTTCCAAATTACATTATCCTTTTCACCTGTGTAGCTTCATGATTGTTCCTGCTTAGTCACTGTGACTATCACATACATATTTTATTTCTATTACTGTATATCCTATGTTGCATTTTCCTTAACATTTAGTGCATTTCAGTTTTTGAAAACTAAATTTTACTGCACTAGGTGATCCAATTTGGGAAATGACACAGAAAAAAACCCCAGTCCTCGTAGGTCAACCAAACGTCAAAAATGCTTCTATTTCACATATTTTTAGGGCAGTCGATCAGACTTATTTTTGTAACAGAGACTTGTATTGCATTTCACAGCACAGAATCAATTGTCATTTGCCTTTTGCTTATTTCTCATTGAATTTCACAGCTTTTTGGTGTTCAGATTAAGGACTACTGTTCTGTTGCCTATGTTAACATCCATGTGACTGAATATAGCTTCAATGTCATTTTACCCTAGACTGTTAAAATTATATCTCTGGAGTTAAAACGCACTGAAGTGATCTTTCAGAAATAACATCTTGACAGTGGTTCTGATTCAAGGACACTTGTATTCACAGACTCTCAACAATGTTCTTTACTATTTTTGTTCATTTGTACTCAGCTGAAGTACTCTCAGAGAACCCCCAGACACGGTACTACCAGAAGCAGAGGGATGGAGAATCTGAGGTACCAAAAATGATCAATTAGCCTGGAGGCTGAATTCTATTTTCACACTAGTGATGGGACACTATCTTCCACTGCACTAGATGGCTTAGGAGTTGTCGGGCACACTGTCTTGAAGATACAATTCCCTTTTTAAACAAACAGTCTAGGAGTGCTGCTGCTACCTGCCCATCCCATCCAACATCTGCCACCAGAAGGACCTGATTCAGTTCCTCTAATAGTAAGGCTGGCTCTGATGGCTTTGAAAGTGAAATGTATGTGCTGTCATGTTTGTTGTTATTTGCCTTCAGGTAGACCTCAACTCATGGTGACCCTGTGGATGAGACTTTTCCAAGACCCCCTGTCCTCCGCTGCTCTGCTCAGGTTCTGCAGGCTCAGGTCTGTGGCCTCTCTCATTGAACCCATCCATCTGGCATGTGGTCTTTCTACTTCCTTCTGCCTTA
The DNA here is from genome assembly GCA_026167975.1 of Phrynosoma blainvillii. Classification (NCBI taxonomy): domain Eukaryota; kingdom Metazoa; phylum Chordata; class Lepidosauria; order Squamata; family Phrynosomatidae; genus Phrynosoma; species Phrynosoma blainvillii. The sequence continues at coordinate 61,374,643 of JANUYF010000004.1, forward strand.
CCTAGGATTATTTTTTTCCTAATGATTCATGTTTTCTCATGATGTGGCCAAAATACAACAGTCTCAGTTTAGTCATCTTGGCTTCCAGGAATAATTTGGGCTTGATCTGTTCCAGAACCCATTTGTCATATACAAATATAGAAATGTGTTGTGTGCCCTCAAGCCCTTTCTGATTTATGGTGTCCCTAAAACAACCCTATTATGGGGTTTTCTTGGCACTTTTCTGCAGAGGGGTTTGCCATTGCTTTCCCTGGAAGCTGAAAGCATGTGACTTGTCCAAGGTCAACCAGTGGGTTTCATAGCTGAGCTGGGAATTGAACTCTGGTCTCAAGAATAGTAGTCCAACACTCAGACCAATATGCCACACTGGTTCTCAATGTAGATATATTGTGGCTGAGTTTTAAAATGACAATCTGTACATGTACAGAGAACTCGTGTTTACCAATAGACTCTGTTTCACATTTTGCACTTTTTTCATATGACAATTCAGTTGATCCACTTTGTGCAGCAGTCAGAGTTATCTCTCTCTTCGCTTGCATTGCTTAACACTACTCTGCAGGCCACTTGACTTTTGTAAAATCACATTTTAATGTGTTTTAAATGTCAGGCTGCTGTTTATTCCATCTGTTCCTTTCTGACTCTTGCCTGGCCCTTGTTCAACAAATTGGCAGAGGTGGTATTAGGGCCAAGAAATGGTGAAAACATTTTCACATGGTACTCTCATACAGCTTTTCAGCAGCCCCTTGTTTGCCATTTGCTAAATTAGAAAATGAAATCCATGCATGTGCCAAATCCACATCCATCACTGATCCCACTAATATGCAGGAAAAGTAATAAGGATAATATTTTGGTAAATATTGGTGAGTCCTGCTAGCAACCTCCAAACACATGTTGGAATCTCTTCAAGTGAAAGCTTTATGTTCCCTGTGTGCTAATGTTACAGTAGGTCAGTGCCATACATAATCATTGTAATTTGAAATTAAAATTCCAAAAACATGTGGGGGGGGGAGCAACCTTGGTCCCTTCTGTATTTGACTACTGCACATTATAAATTCCCCAATATTCTCATAGGGCTGATAATAAAATCCCAGCTTGAATCAAACGGAATGTCTTACTTTTCTTTTCTTGAACACTGCTTTAATTTTCTGTGGAGATACCCAGCAACTGAGCCACTACTGTTCTGTCCTCTCACTGGTTTTAGGTTCTGTTGTGTATATGTGTGTTGACTGCCCTCAGGTTGGCCTCAACTTATGGTAACCCTATGACCCTATGAATTCAACATCTCCAGCTCACAACTCTATTTAGTTTCTACAGACTCAGGGCTATGGTTTCCTTAGTTGAGTTTATCCATCTGGAATGTGGTGTTCCTCTTTTACTATTCCATTCTACTTTACCAAGTAGTCTGTCTTTACTAGTGAGTCATGCCTTCTTATGATATGGTCAAAGTAGGACAGTGTCATGTGAAGTTGAGGGCTTTCGCGGTTGACATCTACAGTTTTTTAATGGGTTTTTCAGGCTATGTGGCTGTGTTCTAGAAGAGTTTATTCCTGATGTTTCACTAGCATTTGTGGCTGGCATCTTCAGAAAAGGATAGCCTCAGTTTACATATCATGGCTTGCTTTGAGTTCAGGCTTGATTTGCTCTAGGGCCCATTTATTTGTAGTTTTGGCAGTCCATCCTATCTGGAAAATTCTTCCCCAACACCACATTTCAAATGAGTTGATGTTCTTGCTATCAGATATAGTCACTATCCAGCTCTCACAACAATAAATAGTGATGGGAAATACAATGGCATGGACAATCCTAACGTTAGCATTCAGTGATATATCTTTATACTTCAGGATCTTTTCTAGTATTTTCATAGCTACCCTTCCAAGTTCTAGATTTTGTCTACACTAAGGATACACACTGATCTGTCCAGATGATGCTGAGGCCAGATCCTTAGCAAAACCACTGTTTTAAACCATTAATCCTGTTTCAGACAACCTGAACTTTACTCCAGAGTTTCCAGGAAACGTGGAGTGCCTGTGGTTCTTCTGATTTCTTGACTGCAATCTCCATTCTAATCAATGGCCATGAAGCGAGTTAAGTGAGCCGGGCTGCATCCAGGTCCTATTGCATGGCTTTTGTTGCCAAATCCACCATCCGAATGCAGCCCGGCTCACTTAACTTGCTTCATGGCCATTTTTCAAAAATTGGAAGCTTTTTGTTGGAAGTTTTAAGAAAGTTTCATTTGCAGAACATATCTGTTGCCTCTGAACTGTATTGAGATGAGTGCCAGACCAGTGTGAAAGCTTTCAGATTTCTACAACATTTTCCGATGTTGGAGTTTATCACACAGGAGGGAACGCAGATCCCATGCAGAAATGGGATTTGAATCCACAAAAGCAGGATTGTTTTCAGATACATTGAGCATTAATCCACACAGAAAGTGGAAGAATCCTGCAGAGGCAGGATTGTTTTCGGATACATCGGGGGCATTGAGCATTTTTAATTTTAAATTGACTTGTTGTTTTACACTGTTTGATTTAATACTGTTTTAAGGGGGGGAGGGGGGTATGCTGCATTGTATGTTTTGTGGATGGTCTGTTTTAAATTGTAAGCCACCCAGATTGGTTTACCATTGGGCGGGGTATAAATAAGTTCTATTATTATTATTATTATTATTATTATTATCAATGACTGAGCCAAGGTATGAGAAAACTTTAACCATTTCAGTTTCTTCATAAGCTACCTTAAAGTTTTGAAAATCATCTGTGGCCATTATTTTTTGTTTTCTTAATGTTCAGAAGTAAACTTGCCTTAGCACTTTCTTGATCTTCTTCCGTGTTATAGGTCTTTGGTATTTTCTGCTAGTAATATGGTGTTATCTGCACATCTTTTATGTTCCTTCCTCTGATAGTCACATCTCCTTCCTCTGAGTCTAATCCTGTTCCACATATGATCTTTTCAGCATACAGCTTGAACAGAATGCAGCCTTGCCTGATGCTCTTTCCATTTCTCCATATTCTGCTCTAACAGTAGTCTCTTGTCCTTAACACATGTTACACATGAGGACAATCAAATGTGGCACACCTATTTATTTAAGAGCAATCCATAGCTTTTCATGATCTGTATAATCAAAGATTTTGCTGTAGTCTATGGCCCAAAGCAGACAGACCAAAAGAATCATGCCAGGCTGCACCAGTCTTGATTGCACTAGGACTGCGGTGACCGTACAGGCCTGCTTCTGAAGCAGGCCACTGCCATAGTCCTGAACCTAGCCACTGGCAGGAGCAACTTTTTTGCCACTCCTTTTTGTTCTGGCTTTTTTAGGTTGGAGTGCTCTCTGTGTGGCTTCTGGCCATTTTGAGGGCATGCATTGTCTGCACACCATGCCCCCACCATTTCCCGAAGCTAGCACTTTTTGCCCATCTGCTTTGAGCCTATGAAGCACACACTGATTTTCTTTTGGAATTCTTTGTTGTGCTCCATTATCTAACATATGTTCGCAAAGTGATATCTAGTGCCCCTTCTTCTAGATGTGATATCTAGTGAACCCAGCTTGCACACCTGGCATTTCTTGCTCCATATATAATAGAAGTCTTTGCTGTCAAATTTTGAGTATGACTGTGCTTGCATGGGAAATTAATGTAATGGTTCAGTGATTACTGAAATCTTCTGTGTCTCCTTTTTTGAGAATAGGAATGTGTATCAAACATTTCCAATCTGTTGGCTGTTGTTTTGTTTTCCATATTTGTTGACAGATTTTATTTGGATTTACTGAAGACTGAAACAGTTCTATTGTATTCCATCTGCTCCTGGTTATTTATTCCTCCTAAGTTCTCTAAGTGTAGTTTTCACTTCACTTTCTAAAATTTGAGGCTCTATTAGTATTTATTTAAAGTATGGGTGGCCTCTTGGCACTACCGAACTGCACCTCAAAGCATTCCTCTCTAGTGGCTATGATGGCTAAGGTGAGTGAGTGTTTCAGTTTAGCACTATATGAGGCCACCTGATTCCCACTCAAGATTTAAAGAAATCTCCTTTAGTTTTACATGTTGTTTTTGTCCCCATCAAGAAGATGGTGGAAAAAAATAAAGGTGGACCTCTGTAGCATTATTGTAATTGTTGTGATTATTGCCTTTCAAATACTGTAGTAGAGGAGATAATTCTTTCTGTGCAATTAGGATATCTCTGCTGACACCATTATTGCATCACTGTTTGAAATGCAGTTTGGAAAATGTGATGATGCATTTTAAATGACAAGAGCCAGGGAAGGTGGTGGAGGTAGTGGTATGCAAAGATTTTGCTGGTGTGTTAGGCATCTTAAGTTTCATGGTACCATCACCTTTGACCCATCATTTTTCCAAGCCAATGCTATTCATGCTTGCAATGCTTGGGGTCCAGTTAGAAAAGAAGAAACTTTTTCTTTTGTAAATAAAAGTTGAAAGGTATTTTGCCACATATTATGCCACTGCAAATATAATAAATAGGGAGAGAAATATCAGCATATATAGTGTGTACTCAGAAATATACGTTGCAGTTGACAGGACTTGTGTGCATGAAATTGCAGTCTTAAACATGGTAGGATTATCAGTAGTCCTATGTGCATGGACCCATTGAGTTCTGCAGAACATATTCCTATGTTAGTGTTGATAGCAGGGATGAGGAATTATGGAGTCCTCAGGGTGGGAAGTTCAATGTTCAGGTTCACCATTGGAGATTGGAATGCAAAAGTTGGAAGCAAAGAGGAATAAAAAACAGTAGGCAGATTTGGATTAGGCAAAAGAAACGAAGCAGGTGAGCATCTGATAGATTTTTGTAAAGCCAACAACCTATTCATTGCAAACACATTTTTCATACAACCAGAAAGAAGGCTATACACATGGACATCACCAGATGGTCAACACAAAAATCGAATAGATTATGTAATTGGAAGTAAAAGATAGCAGAACTCTATACTCGTGGACAAGACTAGACCAGGCACTGACTGTGGCACAGATCATGAATTACTCATAACAAAAATAAGAGTAAGACTAATGCCAAAATATGATCTAAATAATATCTCAGCAGTATTTACGGACAACATAAGAAACAGATTCGCACTACTAAGCATAATAGTCTGAGAACCAGAGGAACTATGGTTTGAAGCCAGGGTCATATTAAAAAAAGAAGGGAGACAGACACTTTCAATAAACAAAAAGAAAGAGAAAAAACCATGGATGATAAAAACACACACACACTACAAGCAATAAAGAAAAAAAAAGAAAAGAAAAGAAGAAAAACAAATGGGAGATAGGAACAAACTAAGAATTATGAATGCAACAGTACAACAGCTTGTGTGGAAAGATAAAGAAAATTAGTACAACAGCCAATGCAGAGAAATAAAAGACAACAACAAAAAGGGAAGAACAAGAGATCTATTTCACAAGATCCAGGAAACCAAAGGAAAATTCAAATCAAGGACTGTGACACACTATGACAATAAAAATAACATAATTCAAGACCAAGAGGGAATAAAAAGATACTGGATGCAATAAACAGAAGAATTATACAAAAGAGATGATAAAATGTAGGACACATGGAATGAAGAGCCATATGAAGGTGAACCCCAAATTCTAAAAAGTGAGGTGGAAACTGCAATAGAGGACATGGCAAAAAACAAGACTCCAGAAACAGATGATATTCCATTTGAACTGCTATAATCCACATTGACAGAGTCAACTCTAGTGCTAACCAACATATGTCAACAGATATGGAAAACAAAATGATGGCCAACAGTTTGGAAGTGATCAATACACATCCCCACCCACAAAAAGGGAGACAGCAACTATGGGACCATAGCACTGATCACCCACGCAAGCAAAATCATGCTTAAAATTCTGCAACATAGATTTCAACCATACATGGGAAGAGAGATCCCAGAGGTCCAAGCAGGGTTCAGGAAAGGAAGAGGCTCTAAGGATCACATTGCAAACATACGGTGGCTAATGGAGTGCACCAGGGAATTTCAAAAGAAAATCAGCATATGCTTTATAGACCATAGTAAAGCCTTTGACTGCATAGAACATGACAGGCTATGGAACGCCTTTAAGGACATGGGAGTGCCAACACATCTGATATTCCTGATAAGGAATCTGTACTCAGGAGAAGAGGCTACTGTCAGAACAGAACACAGAGAAACAGAATGGTTCCCAATTGGCAAAGGGGTCAGACAAGGCTGCATCCTTTCACCCTATCTGTTCAACTTGTATGCAGAACATATTATAAGTAAAGCAGGCTTGGACACAGAAGAAGGCAGAGTGAAAATAGGAGGAATGAGAATTAACATTCTAAGATATGCAGATGACACCATAATACTAGCAGAAAACCTTGCAGACCTGGAACACCTGCTAAGGAAGATCAAAGAAGAAAGTGCAAAGGCAGGCTTAATGCTGAACATAAAGAAAACAAAAATAATGACCACCAAGGACCTCCACAAATTCAACCTATACAATGAAGAAATAGAAATAGTGAAAGAATTCTCATACCTGGGATCAAACATTGATAGAAATGGGGACTGCAGTCAGGAAATCAGAAGAAGATTAAGAATGGAAAGGGTGGCTATGAAAGAACTAGAAAAGATTCTAAAATGCAAAGATATACAACTCAGCACAAAAGTTAGAATCATACAAGCCATCGTATTCCCTATTACCATGTATGGATGTGAGAGCTGAGCAGTTAAGAAAGATGATAGGAAGAAAATAAATTCATTTGAGATGTGGTGCTAGAGAAGAATGCTGAGGACAGCCATGGACAGCCAAAAGGACAAATAAATGGGTCCTAGAGCAGATCAAACTGGAAACCTCCATGGAAGCCAAGATGACCAAACTGAGGCTGTTGTACTTTGGACACATCATGAGAAGGGAGGACTCATTGAAAAAGACAATAATGCTGGGTAAGGGGGAAAGAAGGAAGAGAGGAAGGCCACATGATGGATGGATGGTATTAAGAAGGTCATGGGTATGGGGTTGCAGGAATTAAGCAGAGCAGTGGAGGACAGAGGGTCTTGGAGATGTCTCATCCATGGGGTCGCCATGAGTCGAGTTTGACTCGAGGGCAGTTAATTATGGCAGCCAGGGTAATTACGGGAACATCTCAGAGGGAGCACATAACACCGGTGCTTAAATCCCTCCACTGGCTGCCGATTAGTTTCCGGGCGCAGTACAAGGTGTTGGTTTTGACCTTTAAAGCCCTACATGGCTTGGGTCCATCTTATCTGAGGGACCGCCTCTCCCCATATGATCCCCCCCGCGCCCTACGGTCCTCTGGGAGGAATCTGTTACAGCCAGTAAGAACTAGGCTGCCCCAGACCTCCCAGAGGGCCTTTTCCGCAACCGCCCCCAGACTTTGGAATGGCCTGCCGGATGAGATTCGTCTTATCACTACTCTTGCTGCCTTCAAGAAAGCAGTAAAGACGGATCTCTTCCGGCAGGCCTTCCCGGAATAACTTCAGCTGGGAGATATGTTTTAATCTGTTGCCCTGATTTCATCCTTTGCTCTTATTTATTTTTAATTAATGTGGCATTTTTTAAATTTGATTGTGTTTAATTCTTTTTTAAGGGGGTGGGAGGGTGGGGGATTATGGGATGAGGGATTGATTTTTAACTTTGTTTGTTTTAAATTTGTTGTTCCCCACCCCGATTGCCACGCAGAGGGGCGGGTTATAAATAAAAATTATTATTATTATTATTATTATTATTATTAACAATAAACAACAACAACAGGGTGGCAACTCCCATATGGAGAGATCTGGAGAGCCATATGAATCTCATCCCGATGTATGGTGTTCCCACCTAACAAGGGAGCTCAACTAACTCCTCAAACAGGTCATTGTTTATGAGTAGTTCATTCTCCTTATGTATCTGTTGAACTCCTATATGATAAAACAAATATGCCTGATTTGCCAATGAACAAAAAAGAGCACACGTTCATGTCACATTCTTTCTTGTCCCTACTGCATTTCTGCATCTTAATTCTGGACCAAGATCAGGTGTTATTTAAACAAAATTTAAAGTACATTCACTTCCATGGTGCAACTCAAAAAGAACATAAAGCTTCTGGTATCTCATGATATGGTAAGGGCTCCTCCTAGTGGGATACCTTGATAATACATTATTCATGCAAACCAGTAAACACATACAGATGTACTGAAACATCTATCTTTTAAAATTAAATAAGCCACCTTGTTTCAGAGAGTGAAGAACTCAAAAGGCAAGAACCAATGAACTTTTGATAGCTTTCTTCCTTATTTAGCATTAAAAAACACTACAATGCCTCAAGCACTGTAGCCATTTTTCCAAAGGAAGATATGTATGGTCACAGGAAATTTCCTCTTACAACACTGTTAAGCTCTGGAGCTTCATATGCCACACTGGACCAGGACAGGATGAGGCATTTTTGCTCCAACCTCCCTATTCTGATTTTGACCTCAACGACCTGTAGGTCTCTGTCAATATGTTCTAGTAGTTAACCTGGAAACTATTATGTAATCAAGCATAACTTGATGTCAGATCATGTCTGCTCAGAGATGAGCTTTGGCTGCATCCACACTGCAGAAATAATTCAGTTTGACATCACTTTAACTGCTATGGCACAATATATTGGAATCTTGGGATTTGTCATTTGTTGTAGCATGAGAGGTCTCTGACAGAGAAAACCAAATATCTCATCAACTACAAATCCCAGAATTCCATTGTATTGGGCAGTTAAAGGAGTGTCAAACTGCATTATTTCTGGAGTGCTGATGCAGTCTCATGGGCTAAGCAGATGGCGCAAAGCGCCGTCTTCAGAGCAAGGAAGGGGAGGGGCAGCCACACGCTGGGTGCCCCAAGCCCTTCCCAAAGACGTCGTCAGAGCAGCCGGCCCTCCGCATGGCCGGCGCTCCGAGGATGCCTTTCCACTGCAGCGTCTGCACATGCTGCAGTGGAAGAGGTGCCGAAGGTGCGCTGGCAGCCTTTTGCAGCACACCTTCAGCAATTTGTGGAAGAAGCGCTATTTTAGCGCTCTTTCCTGGGGCGGCAAAGCTGCGCCACGGGGCCGAGGAATGCGGATGCCTCGGCCCTGATCCGCAGCTTCCTGGGGCGGCCCCGTGCCACCCGTCTGCGTCCCCTCTCAGTTTCCTGTTTCCTGACTTTATGGTATTCCTGAGTCAACATGAAGGAAGCTTAACTGCAGTCTTAAATGACAAGGATTTTTATGATAGAATGAAATTGCTATTAAAATTGCCTTCTTTTGTCCTTTTTCAGGAATACAGACATCAGTGAGCTGTGTGAAAAATATAAGTAGGAATTAGTAATGAGAATTATAAGGATCATGTGGGTGACTCGGTCCACAGATTGCGTTTCAAATATTTATGGGATTCCCAATAACTTCTTCCTTGACTGACAATGATTTCAACTAAATGAATTTTTTTAGGTTTTCAGAAAATTCTTGGTATCAGTGTACAACTTTGGATGAACAAATGACTAAAATTTAAACAAGTGCTCACATCTGTGTTCTTCCATGGTCGCCTGAAGGCAAGTTTTCTATTTGTCATCAAGATTAGGATTAGTCCCATAACAAGTATAGAATTTCAGTTGCAGTCTGACACATTTTAATTCAAGTCTTTGAATTTTGCTTTTCCAGTTTGCATGTGATCTGATCTGCTAATGGTTTTGAGGCACATAATAGTAACGTAATAGCATAAAATTTGTTCATACACCAAATTTTGTTTTCCATAGAGGTAGAATTGGAATACATAAAAACCAGTGGCAGAACATTTCAATATCCCTCGGCATTCCATCTCAGACCTCAGAACAGCAGTCCTTTAACAAAAGAAGTACAAATGTAGATTGGAAAGAGAAACAGCAGAATTGGAACTTATCCACAAACTACAGTCCCTCAGCAATGGACTGAACAAAGACAATGGGTTCCTTAGTCACTGCACATACTTCAACACTATATGACCCCATCCTCATAGGGGTGCCCTACATTCATCTATTCCTCTCACCACAGGCTAGTCCCATTACAAAACTGGGTCTGCCAGTTCATACCCATGCACAAAGACCAGTTTCCTAAGGGCCTTATCACACGTGGCCCACAAAGCGATAATAGTCCTGAAATGACAGATTCCGAAAAGAAACCGAAAATAAACCTTCATTCCGCAAATGGTTTTCACACGCAATTACCTTCATCGCGCATTTAAGGAAAGTGCACCCGGGAACCGTATTTGCCATTCACACACAAGAGAGAAAATCCCGTACATGAACAAGCAATGATGTTCTTGCACATGCACACTATGCTTGCCGCGGCTGTCACTCACCGCGGCTGTCACCCTTTCCCAGGTCGTCCTCGGTGCAGCCGGCCCTCCGCACGGCTGGCACTCCGAGGAGGACCTCCTGCCGCAGCGTTCACCAAGGAGGTCCTCCTTGGAGCGCCAGCCCTGCATCAGAGTGGCGCTCCGAGGAGGTCCCCCTTGGAGAGCTGGCTCTCCGAGGAGGTCCTCCTCGGAGCGCTGGCCCTGTGTCAGATCAGCACTCCGAGGAGGTCCTCCTTGGAGCGCTGGCCCTGCATCGGAGTGGTGCTCCGAGGAGGTCCCCCTTGGAGAGCCGGCTCTCCGAGGAGGTCATCCTTGGAGCGCCGGCCCCGCGTCCGATCAGCGCTCCGAGGAGGTAATGATGGGGAAATGCTCCCCAATATGTATTTGGCGATACGTATTTGGTGGTCGTACTTACGGTTAAAGCAAAATGATTCCCGTTGCGCAATTGTAATTCCTGAAGAAACCAAAATTCAAAAGATCTCGGATCATTCCGCATTCTGTCGGAGTTCTGTCGGGGTTCTGTGCGACGTTGTGTGGAAACACGGGAACATAATACGTATTAGGTCGGGATTTCGATTGGATTCTGTCTGGATTGGGCCCTGTGTGATAAGGTCCTATGTCTTTGTGTACTAACAACCATTGTTAAGACTGGACCTGCCACTTCATTTCCATACACAAAGGATTTGTAATTTGAATTGACAGCCTCACATATATATGTCTGTGTTTGGCCTTCACTCCACCAAATGCTTTTGAGGAAGTAGACTGAAGTCTACAAAAGCTCATGCTGCTAATTTCTTTCTTTCAGTTAGGGCCTTTACAGACTGCCGAAAATAATCCAGTTTGAGGTCACTTTAACTGTCTTGGTTCAGTGCTAAGGAATCATAGGAACTGTAGTTTATTGTGGCACCAGAGCTCTCTGAAAGAGAAGGCTCAATGTCCCAGAAAAAAATTCAATTCCCATGAATCCCTAGCACTGAGCCAGGACAGTTAAAGTGGCCTCAAGCTGCTTTATTTCTGGCAGTCTGTGAAGGCCCTTAGTCTCAAAGATGCTACAAGATCTCTCTACAAATTTTGTTTGGTAGTGAAACATTTTAAATTACGGCTTTTATTGAAAAGCAAAAACAAAGCAAACTATGGTGTTTTCTTTTCCACGTATAATTTTATTGCACTCCATGTACTACCTACCTCATAAGATAAAGTCCTATTTATTTAAACAAACAACTCCCCCAACAATTGCTGAGGTTGCTAAATTTCCATATCCAGTTGTCATGTAAGAGCTTCAGAGAAAAAAAGAGAGAAGGAAAGCAGATACCAATAACTAATTGTTGATGCTTTGTGACAAAAACAATATGTATCTTAAAATAAATATATATTTCAAAACAGGTATACTTTGCCTTTCCCTATAAGAGTTTCTGCTGTGTAACAATTATGAGCACCAGTGTGGTGTAGTTGTTTGATCACTGGACAATGGCCTCGAAGAACAGGGTTCAATTCCCAGCTTGGCCATGAAATCTACTGGGTGACTTTGGGCAAGTCATATGCACTCAGCTTCAGGGGAAGGCAACAGCAAACCTCCTCTGAACAACTCTTGCCAAGAAAACCCCATGACAGATTTGTCTTAGGGTTGGCCATAACTCGGGAATTGACTTGAAGGTACACATCATCATCATCATCATCATCATCATCATCAACAACAACAATAAAATTTATTTTTATCCCACCCCTCTGCATAACACAACCGGAGGGGCTTAAAACATTAAAATATACATTTCATATCCCACAATCCCACCCCCCTTAAAATGCTATTAAACAATGATAACTTAAAACACACTTAAAATGCTAATACAAATAAACAGTAACTGCAGCAGAATCAGGGGACCAAATTGGGCTGTCTTTTGATGGCCAGCATATCTATTCAGGATATATTCAGCTTATGTCAATGAAAATCAAAACCCACAAACCATTCAAACATTAAAAAGCAGAAAATAAAATAAAATATCCTACACATTTTTTTCTAAAGAAAAGAGGCAGATTTAAACAGCTGGTTAAAAAACTGCCTTCCCTTAGCCATTTTTCCTGAAAAATTAGGGTGTCAGCTGCAGGCCTTATCCCCCGCTTCAATATGGAGCTAAGCAGACGGGTTATTGGGCTGTCTTGGGGGCAGGGAAGGGGAGGGGCAGCCGCACGATCGGCGCCCCAACCCCTTCCCGAGGTCGTCCTCAGAGCAGCTGGCCCTCTGCACAGCTGGCGCTCCAAGGAGGACCTCCTGCCTCAGCGTTCGCACACACTGCAGTGGAAGAGTCGACGAAGGTGCGCCACAGCCTTTTGCGGCGCACTTTCAGCGACTTGTGAAAGGAGTGCTGATTTAGCGCTCCTTTCAGGGGCGGCGAAGGTGCGCCGCGGGACCTAGGCATGGGGATGCCTCGGTCCCGTGGCGCAGCTTCCTGGGGTGGCCCATGGCCGCTCGTCTGCTTAGCCCCTATGTTGATATTACCTGGTACAGTTGTTTAAACACAGTCCATTTTTGTTATCATATAGATCACACGCAGGCCCTTATGCAAGTTCATTGTTACCAATAACATTCTCTGAATGAATCCATTTCCCCCTGAGTAAAAAGTATTGTGTCATGTGGGAAGCACACTTTATACATGACTTTTAAACCACAATTACAACTGGGAGGAAATGCCTTTGATGATATTTATCGCATGCCACTGCCTCTGACCCACAGGTGCTGTGTCCCTGACCCATAGGTGCTGCATCCCTTTTCAATGACAGGGGAAACTCATGAATGGGCCTGTAACAGCACAACTCTCCAGGTGAAATACCACTGCAAGGGCAGTTGTGATATTAGCAGTCAAGTGGTGTTAGGGGCCATACAGACGGCCCCTAAGGAGCAGCTCTGTACTGCCCCTGGGAGCACTGGATCAGGGCCGTGGCAACCACACACTGTGGCCCCAATCCAGCTTTTTGCTGCTCCAGAAAGAGTTGGCAAATGTCGCTCCTTTTTAGAGCGGCAAAAAGCTGCCCTTACCACCACCACCATGGCTCTTTTGTGTCCCTCTGGTGCAGCATTTCTACACATTGCACCAACAGAGTGCACCAACCCTAATGCCACACGCTGTGCAGTGGGGCATGTGGTGTGATGGCAACATTGGAGCAGCATTGGGGCAGCTGGCATGCAGTCACCCTGCCACAATTCCACCCCCAGGCCAACCCTTTTGGCTGGTCTGCTCAGGCCCTTAGTCTCGCCTCCTTTCTGCCCTCTTTGTCACTATTCCCAAATAGATTGATCCCCCTTTCCCCCTATTTCTTTTCTTTTCTTTTAAAACTTCCATCACAATAGCAGATCTCTGGAATTGCACGAAGAAGTAGTAATTGCTCCAATAAAGAAATGTAGGAACAAGTGATCACCCAGCAGGACTCCAAGGTTCCTGGCAATAGAGGCAGGGCCAGTGTGTAACTCTACACACAGTTAAGGGCATGAAAGTGGGCCTACTAGGTGGTCAGACTGAAACACTAGAATCTCGGTTTTATTCATGTTCAGCTTAAGAAGGTGAATGGTCATCTACAGAGAAGCACTCAACAGGCAGTCTGTCACAGACCTCCATACAGTAGCACTGATTGAATCAAAGCTCTGGAATAGCTGAGTGTCATCTGCGTAGATGTGATATTGGAAACCCTCCTCTCAAATATGAAATCCAAGGGGAAGCATATATAATGAAAAAAGAAGAGCCCCAGAGTCCCACCTCTTTTTGTAAAAATGGCTCTACTACTTTCTAAAAGCACCCCTTTAAAATTTTATGTTGGATTTTCTGCTTCTCAGAAACAGACTAACACAATCCAACTTTGGAGTTTATCACATGGGAGGGATCCCATGCAAAAATGGGATTTAAACCAGAAAAAAACCTGCAAAAGTGGATTGATTTTCAGATGACATCTGACATTAACCTGGATAGAAAGTGGGAAAACCCTGCAAAAGTGGATTGATTTTCAGATGACATTGGGGTTAATGAGCATTAATGTGACATTAACTCAGACAGAAAGTCAATACAACATGCTGTTTTTTACTTTCAGAAAATCTAGAAAGTAAAAGCAGCACATTTTGTTGACTTTCTGACTGGGTTAATGTCATGTTAATGCTCGTTAACCCCAATGTGTCTGAAAATCAACCCGCTTTTGTGGGTTATTCCCAGGTTTTAAATTCTGTTTCTGCATGAGATTTGGGCACTTTGCCTCTCGTGTGATAAACTCCATAGATACTTTTGAAAAGCCATGAAACTTTGTTCATGCATCTCATAGAAACCAATATAAGTGGTTCACAAAATCATAGAAAGACACCCCCCTACAAGTCGGGAGGGGTTTCTTATTGTGCTAGCCAAATAAGGAAAGGAGATGCCTGGTTGGTAAAGGCACGCGGGGGAATAAGCACACCTGCACACCTTGCCCAATAGGCTTGGTGTTTGAGCCAAGTCTCGGAGTTTTTATGGTTCTGCGAGAATTGGGGCGAGAGTTTGTTATTTATAGCTCTGCGTTGCCATGTGGAGGTAGCCATTTTAGAGTCGAGACGGAGAGAGTAACATTACTTCGCTCTTTGCTTTTGGCGTGCTTGGATTTGGCCTAGCGCCTTTTTGGGCTTTTGCTATTTTAGCTCTTGCCTATTTAATTTTGTAGTTTCTCTCGCTTGCTTTGGGGGCTCAGGTATTTCCTTGAGCAACCCGCGGGCGGAGCGAGTGAGGCCTTCGGGCTGGCCTACTGGGAGTGTACATCCGAAGATGGCTCTGTGGGAGGCATCCTCACCGGTGCGTGGACCCGGTACCTGTTTCCAGACCCAGAGACACCCGGTCACTCGATCTGGTAAGGTCGGGACCTATCGCTGTTACAGGAGGGTTAGTTGCACTTCTCCCCGGTGGTGAGTGTGTGAAGATTGCTGTTTTCGGGTGAGGGAACCGTGTAGGACCCTCAGTGAACACCTTTCCCGCGGTGGTTGCCAGTGATACTTCCTGCCTGTGGTGTCTCTTGCGAGACTTGGGAAAGGGTGGCCTACTAAGGCCTGGTGGTAATCATTCACAGTTGGGTGATTTTGTTTGGGGCCCGCATCTTTTTTCACTGAGTTCAGGATGCCACGCAGTAAGGCCCAATCCAAACGGCGTGCAGCTTCTGCCGCGCCTACTGCTGGTCGCTCTGCTTCAAAAAGGCCTTCGAAGTCTAGCAGCAGAGAAGAGATAATTGCCCAAGTTGCACAACTGGGCAAAACTGTTCAGGCTTGTGTGGCGCTTTGCAACCAACTTGCACAGAAGGAACTACAGACTACTGCCTCCACCTCAAGTGCCAGCCCTTCAGGTGTTAGTAACACTGAAGTGTCTCTTCCAGTGGTGGCACCTGAGTCTCAGCTGGTCATGGCTACACTGGGCCCATCGGTGGTTTTGGCAGTGGAGCTCGGGCACCCCACTATTGCCGATGTGTGGGATCTCCTACAAAGAGTCCCGGGTTTGGGGACACAGGGTGTGGTTCCCCCTGTGTCCGGGCAGCTTACTATGGCTGATTTATACAACCTCTTACAGGGGTGGTTCTTCCAGGTGGTGCAATGGAGCAGACCAGTGGTGAACAGGGAGGTGATCAAGCTGCTGCTGCTGCCTCCGCTGCCTTGGACACCCGAGCTGTTGTGGGGCCACACTTCGGGGGACTGCTGTGGTCAGTTGGTGAAGCATCCCAGCAAGCTTCTGGTTCAGGTTTGTCTCCTAATATTGCACATGCTAATTGGCCTACCTCGGTATGGGCTCCACGTAGCCAGGTTGGGCAGGGTGTGGCTTTGGAATGGCCTAACCCTGTGGTTGTCAATGCATCCGTGCAGGCACCTGCAACTTCACAGGTCACTGACACGCAGGTGCAGGGTGGTCAGCCTTTGGCTGTTGCTAGCACCACACCTGTGGTGCCTATGTCTAGTGCTCCTCTGTTGTCTGGAGCGGTGGGGAATGTGGAAGCTACTCCTTACGCTGGTATGTCTACACCCCTTGGTTCTCACCTTCCTCTCTTCACTAAGGAAAGGATTTGGAAGGGTGAATACATTGATTTATTTGCTTTGACTTTTAGGGACCCTGAGCCAAGGATTATGGTGAAGGATGGGATTGTTTTTAGTTTACCAAAAGGGTTTCAGGCACTCAAACGCCCTAAGCTTGAGTGCAATTTTGTTAATTGGATTATGGGCTTCACCATTTACAGAGGTGTTATAGAAGAAAAAGAGCCTCTCAGATCTCCTGATTTTTCTAAATATCAGGAGATCATGATAAAAGCATATACCAATTGCCACCACAATTCAAGGGGTGCAGCTTGGCTCCAGTATGACGAGCAGTTTAGGATGAGAGCGGCACAGGATCGCTCCTTATCTTGGAAGCATGTGCAGTCCGAGCTTTGGGCTGATGTTATGGTGGGGGCCTCCCCCTCAAGCAGGTGTGATCACGTCTTTGTCCCTATGGTTACCTTGCCGAGAGGGCCAAATGCGAGGCCTGCCATGGGAGAAAAAAGGCAGTTTGGCTTATGCTGGGACTTTAATGCTGGCAAGTGTAAAAGACAACCCTGCAGGTTTGATCACAAGTGTAACACCTGGGGGGTGGCCACCCTGGAAATTCCTGTGTTAGAGGAAAAAGAACAGGAGGGGGCTCTGTCCCCCAGCCAGTGTTGCTTGGGGAAAAAGACCCCGTCCCAATTAAATTGGATATCATGGTAACATGGTTAAGGGTTTACCCTAATAGTGAGGCTGCTTTATATTTGTTTCAAGGTTTTTCTGTGGGTTTTCGTATTCCTTATACAGGCCCTAGGGCCTATCATTTTGTACCTAATACTCATTCTGTGAGGGACTTGCCAAGTGTGGTAAGAGATAAGTTAGCTAAGGAAATAGCAGCAGGGAGAATTTCGGGACCCCATGATCAGCTGCCTATCCCCACACTTTACTTATCCCCATTGGGCGTAGTGCCTAAAAAAGCCCCTGGGGAATTGACAATAGGTGAGGTGTCCAGTAACTCCGCCGATATAGTTATACGGGATCAGCTCCAATCTGTGAGTACCGAAGACGTGGACAAGCTGCTTGGTAAGGTGAAGAAGACTACTTGCCCTCTCGACCCTTGCCCATCATGGCTGGCCGTCCAGGGAGGGGATGCATTGATGAGATTCCTCACAGATATCATCAATGAATCTTTCAGGGAAGGATATGTTCCATCCTGCTTAAAGGAAGCGGCTGTTAGGCCGCTTCTGAAAAAACCTTCCCTAGACCCCCTGGATATGAAAAATTACAGGCCTGTGTCATTGCTGCCATTTTTGAGCAAGGTAATCGAGAGGGCGGTTACTCTTCAGCTCCAAGTGGTCTTGGATGAAACCGATTATCTAGACCGATTTCAAACCGGCTTTAGGACAGGCTTTGGGGTCGAGACTGCCATGGTTGCCTTGACCGACGATCTGCGTCTGAGCATTGACAGGGGTAGTGTGACCCTGTTGGTGCTCTTAGACCTCTCAGCGGCTTTTGATACAACAGATCACGGCATCCTCTTGGGCCACCTGAGGGAGTTAGGTATCGGGGGCACTGCTTTGCAGTGGTTCCGGTCCTTCTTCTCAGGTAGGTCCCAGAGGGTGCTGCTGGGGACTGTAGCTCCAGCAAGAGGGAACTCACTTGTGGAGTCCCTCAGGGAGCTATTTTGTCCCCGACATTATTTAACATCTATATGAAGCCTCTGGGTGAGATTATACAGAGTTATGGTGCTGGGTGTTATCAGTACGCTGATGACTCTCAAATCTATTTCTCCGTATCTTGTTCATCAGCTTCGAATTCCAATGGCATCTCTTCTCTCAATGAATGTCTTCAGGCGGTAATGGGCTGGATGAGGAAAAACAGATTGAAACTGAATCCAGACAAGATGGAGGTGCTCACGGTAGCGGCCCCGAAACCAAGAATTGGGTTGCAACCTCCAGTCCTGGATGAGGTCACACTCTCCTCCAGTGACTGTGTTCACAGTCTGGGGGTGCTCCTTGACTCATCGCTCCTGATGACAAATCAGGTAAATGCGACGGTCAGGAGCGCCTGTTATCAGCTTCGGCTGATACGCCAGCTACGCCCTTTTCTGGAAGTAAGGGATCTCGGGACTGTTGTGCACGCACTGGTAACCTCACGCCTTGACTTCTGTAATGCGCTCTACATGGGGCTACCCTTGTGCCAGGTTCGGAAGCTACAATTAGTTCAAAATATGGCAGCCAGGCTTGTTTCAGGAACATCTAGGAGGGACCACATCACTCCGGTCTTGAGGTCCCTCCACTGGCTGCCTATTCGCTTCCGGGCCCAGTACAAGGCGTTGGTTATTACCTTTAAAGCCCTAAATGGCTTGGGTTCAAGCTATATCAGAGACCGCCTCCTCCCATACAATCTTCCCTGCGCGTTCCAGTCCTCTGGGAGGAATTTTTTAGAGCCACAAAGATCTAGGCTATCTGCAACCTCCCAGAGGGCCTTTTCTGTCTTCGCCCCCAGACTCTGGAATGACCTGCCAGACGAGATCCGTCAGTTAACATCTTTGGACAGTTTTAAAAAGGCTGTCAAGATGGATCTCTTCCGACAGGCCTTTCCAGACTAGGTAGCCCGGCCCCGGGCTGCTCCTTCTTCCTTTAGCTATATTATTCGAACCTTGGTTCCCTTGCAGAGTAATAATGGGGTGATGTGTCAGGGGTTATTATTTTAATTGTTATGATTTTTTTTTCATTCATTTAATTGTTACTAGGATTTTAACTATGTTGTTGTTTAATATTGTTTTAAGAGGGGGAGGGATATGTTTTTACTGTAATTGTTTTACAGTTGTAAACTACCCAGATTGGGTAACCATTGGGCGGTATATAAATAAATTTATTATTATTATTATTATTATTATTATTATTATTATTATTATTATTAATTTAGGCTAATTCATAAATTATCATACCCTAAAGGGGAGTCAATGAACGATGCTATTGATCCTGGGCTTACCTCAGTTAGGTACACATCATTCAACTCAGCAGTTAAGATGATCAGAAACTTAGGCACAGGAGCCCTCCTGGCTAAATGTGATATTAAATCCTCATTTAGACTCCTTCCTGTACACCCAGATGATTTTGACCTACTGGGTTTTCAGTTTGAAGGGAAATTTTATTTTGACAAAGCTATGCCAATGGGATGCTCGATTTCTTGTTCAGCTTTCGAGACATTCAGTACTTTTCTCCATTGGTGTGCAGTTAAGAGAACTGGTAATAGAGCTATTGCTCATTATTTAGATGATTTTCTAATTGCTGGTAATCCTAATTCCTCTCAATGCCAGGATACTTTAGTTCAATTTCAGGAATTGATGCAGGAGCTTGGTGTGCCTTTAGTGGAGGAAAAGACAGAGGGGCCACATACTCAGCTTACCTTTTTGGGCATTGAGATAGATACTATAGTTGGAATTTCTCATTTGCCCAATGAGAAAATTGTGGCTATGAAGCAACAAGTTGAGATTATGTTAGGGAAACAAAAAGCTACCCTTCATGAATTTCAATCACTTACAGGTCTTTTGAATTTTGCCTGTAGGGTGGTAGTTCCAGGATGAGCATTTTGTGCTAGACTGTATAGGGCTACTGCAGGGATAGTGGTCCAGCATCACCACATTAGAATCACAAGGGGCATTCATGAGGATTTGAAGGTTTGGTACTCCTTTTGGGAGCATTTTAATGGCTTATCATTTTGGAGAACTGAAATGCTGCTTCGGGCAGATTTTCAGGTGCATTCTGATGCTGCTGGTGCCCATGGCTTTGGAGTTTTTTTGGAATGGCCCGTGGGCTGCAGAGGCATGGCCTGCTGCATGGGTTAAAAGCGGTCTAACCAGAGACCTTACATTATTGGAATTATTTTCAATTGTGGTGGCTGTGCACTTGCGGGCAAGCCAGTTTGCTAATAGGACTGTCTGGTTTTGGTGCGACTCTCAGTCTTCCAAGTCTCCTAAAGTTATGAGTTTGGTAAGGGCAATGGTGTTACAATGCTTGAAATACAATGTGTTGTTCAAAGCTCAACATGTTCCTGGTTTGCTTAACCCTTTGGTGGACGCCCTCTCTCGTTTTCAGTTCTCCAGGTTCAGGCAGCTGGCTCCCGAGGCATCGACACACCCGTTGGAGGTACCGGCATCACTCTGGAACCTTGGAGATTAGAAGTTCATAGGACAATATTAAACTCCATTGCCCCATCAACACGCAAGTCATACCAAACAGCCTTAAATTTGTTTAGCCAATTTTTGTTGGAAACTGGGGAGGATCTAAAATGGCCTATTAATGTTGACTTGGTCCTTCGCTTCATTTTAACTCTTAAGCAATCTGGACTTTCACCTGTCACTATTAGAGGCAGGTTGGCCACCCTGGCCTTTTACTCTAGGGCAAAGGGCTGTTTTGACCCTACCAATGATTTCAGGGTCAAAAGAGCAGTTGAGGGATAGTCTAGAGAATCCCCTGTCACAAAGGACCCTCGGAGGCTGATAACTGGCCCTGTCCTTCTAAGTTATGGGATCAATTAGCTCAAACATGTTATTCGCCTGGGGAAGAGGCCTTATTTAAAGCAGTATTTGCTATAGCATTTTTTGCTGCTTTGAGAATTAGTGAAATTGTGCCTGGATCTCGTAATGATAAATCCAGCAGGGCACTATTGATCTCTGATATCAGCTTAACAGGACAGGGGATTCAAATTCACATTAGGCATTCCAAGACTGACCAGTTTGCAAAAGGTCAGTCTATCTTCCTGGCTAAGGCACAGCAGGGTCAAATTTGCCCAGTGGTAGTGATGGGTAACTATTTGAAAATTAGGCCTAATGTGGCTGGATATTTGTTTATTAGCTTGTTTGGTTTGCCCTTAACCCAATTTCAATTTAGGGCTGTGTTAAAAGAGGCTGTAAGGAAGGCTGAGTTGCCTCAGGAATGTTTTTCTTTGCACTCCTTTCGAATTGGAGCTGCGACACCTGCAGCCACTCATGGTTTGAGTGAAGCCAATATTTGCAGAATTGGCAGGTGGCATTCATGTGCATTTAAGTCCTATGTTAGGCAGTTGGGTAGTGGGACTCCTGATAAGCCTTGTTGATTGTTTTGTTTTGTTTCAGCTGGCTTTTACCCTGGCAAAATCTGGATAGTGGGACACAGCCTGGTCTTTTGGGTGGAACGCCACCTGTCAGAGCATCGCTATGATAACACATTGGGCCTTGCCCATATTGGACATATGGACTGGTTTGGTCAAAGGGGAATGATGTGGCCATCTCTCCTTCCATTTATCATGGAGTTGGCACATTCGCGTCCTCAACCCTGGGCTGTGTTAGTACACTTGGGGGAGAATGACCTTGTTCGGATTCCATGTTTGCAATTGGCCAAGCAGATTGTTAAAGACATGGAGGAAGTACAAAAGATCTTCCCTGGTGCTGTGATCATGTGGACTAAACTCATACCTAGGCGTTGCTGGCTTGGAGCGCAGAAGGACTCAGCTATTAATAATGCTTGGCATTGGCTGAACTGCTATGTGGCTAAGCACCTTGCTAAACTGGGAATTTTCTTGTTGGAGCACAGCATTAAGCTTGACTGGCTGCAGCTGTACAGGGGGGATGGGGTTCACCTCTCTCCAGAGGGGTCAGAGATGTACGTAAATGCACTCTCTGACCAAGTTGCAAAAGCGATCTGAGGGGGGGGGGGATGCCTAGCTGGGCTGGCTCTCTCTTGTGGTGGGCAATGACCTCCACCTCACAGAATAATTTAATTTGGCTAATCAAAATTGGGGGAAAAATTTGGCATAAAACAAATTGACAGGAAATGACGTAGGCATTTAATGTTTGAGGTCATAAAATTACATGACGTCATATGACAAAATATGATGTCATTTCTGGGGGAGAGGTGTGTTTATTTGTTTATTTCTTGATGATTGTTTATTTGTTTTGTCATGTGTGGAAAGGACCACCCACTAGGGTGGTTACACATTCACTTACACACGTGACAAAATTTGTTATTATTATTTATTGTTATCAATAGACCCTGTACAGTTTAATAAATGTTGTGGCCTGTTTAAACCCAAAAGAGGCGTCTCGTGTCCTTTGTGCCAGTGCAACATACATGAATCTGTGTTCTAGTACCCAAAACATAAATAGCACTGTCAAGTGTACAAACTATCTAGATACAGAAAAAGGAGTGTTTTGTGTGCATCCCATCTAGACCAGTCCATTTACTAGGTCTGTATCTATTGTAGCAATCAATAAGGGAACCCAGGTTTTCTGAAGAGTTTTAACTGAAATTCAATTTGTCCAGTCCACAGCAATTTGCAGCATGCAATTTTGTTCCTAAGCATAGCTTTCCAGCTATCTTGGAATCTTGATGGTATGTGAACAGTTTGACAATATTTGGCAATTGAGGTTGTGCTGCTTTTAACATGTATGAAACCATGGTGATAATCTCTAAATATTCTTAATAAAATGCAGTAACATTTCTTACAAAGCAATGGCCTATGGTATACTAGAGACACTGAACAATATGAGGGATGAAGTTTGAAATTATATAGCCAAATGTTATGTTCTGCAGAGATTCATAGACTACAAATGTTTCTTACCAGATGAAGGGCAAGTAAAGGTAGTTTTTTCACCACAAAATCTGCTGTTACTGTTAGCACTTGACTTGCTATATCTGTTGTTACTGTTTGTCACAATAACAACAGACACCAGAGATCTGATAGAATAAAACAGTGGCAGCCTCACAGAGAGACAACATGCCTCACAGTTTTCAGTTGTAGGCTCCATTGTCAACAACACAAGGTGGCAGTTATACTGGATTACAGTTGACCCTCCAGATTCATGGATTCTTTATCCATGGATTCAACCATCTATGGCTTGAAAAATATAAAAATTCCAAAAAGCAAACTTTGATTTTGCCATTTTATATAAGGAACTCCATTTTATTATGCCATTATATTTAATGGGACTTGAGCATCCATAGATTTTGGTAACCACAGAGAGAGGGGGTGTCCTGGAACCAAACCCCAGTGGATCTCAAGGACCCACTGTATTTCTTTTCCTAATCATCATTATTCTTATCCTATTTATTTTTACCCTTCCAGTATAGGGACTCAAAGTGGCTAACATAATCATAATGGTTTTGACCAGTGAAATCTCCACAGCAATCCATAGCTGCCTTAAATCAGGTGCAAGTAAAAATGAGGTATTCAATCAGTCAATTAATCAGTCTTCCACAGTGAGACAGAGATAGTCTAAACTTATTCTTGCCTGGATCTCAATAGCTTTTTCCTCTCTAATCCTACAAGGAACTTTTTAGGAATCTGACTTTTTGTCTTCATGTTCCCTAGTCTGGATTTTTTTTCCAAAGCAGAGAGGCCAGAGAGAACTAAAGATTTATTTTCCTGAAGAAGTGGAGCTCCTCACATAAGAGGCCCTCAATCCAAATACAAAAAATCTAGACCAGGGGTAGGCAACCTTTCCCCTTTAAGGGCCGAGGGACTTCAGCTCCCAGAAGCCTCAGCCACGTTGGCCAATAGTCCCATGTTGGCCAATAGCTCCTGGGATTCTGGGAGCTGAAGTCCCTTGGCCCTTAAAGGGGAAAGGTTGCCTACCCCTGATCTAGACTAATCCTTAGAGATTCCTCACCTATCATCAGTTCATTTCCAGGAGGTTTAATTGGGAGCCAAGATTCTTTATGGTTTTGACTGTACTTTGATGATAGAGATTTGCAAACTCTGCTGGTCTCAAAATGGTGCTAGGATAAGATTTTAGCATGTCTATTATTATTTTTTAGTTATGGATTACTCTACTTATTCAAACTATCTTAGAACTATATAAAGAAGTGTCTCTCAAAGTACTTTATAGATGACATGTTACCTTCTCTAAAATCTATCAAATGAAACTATATTTCATTTGATAGATTTTAGAGAGGTAAGATGTCATCGCAGACTTGAACCCTGGTCTCCAGAGTCATATTCCAAAACTCAAACCTGCTTATTACAGAGCAGTTAATATTCAGCAACAACATTGCCATATTAGATTCAACACATACAAGTTTTCCATTTCATGTTGTTCAGACATTTTCCCCACAAATATTTCCTCTGAAAATAAGTTAGTCATACCTTAGTAACCAGAAAATCTTCCATGTGATTTGTGATCATACAGCTAAAATTAAAACACTGTGGATGTAAAGCATTCAGTAAAATTATGCAAATCTTCTGTATGATAGGTATGCAACTTGGCTGTTTTACCATAGGCTATCTTTCTTTGGTTCCAATTTCAGATTGATTTTTTTTTAATTAAGAGATGTTATGTTTAATTTGGTATACAGTGTGCTATAAATTCCTTCTTTAAAGTTGATGGTACTAATATGAAATGATTCTATGTGATGGTTCATACTGAAAAGCTGTAGCAATGGGACATGAAACATTAACACTGCAGTGATATGCATTTACTCAATAGTAAGCCATCTTGAATTCACTGGGAAAACTACCAAATAAATATGCATACAGTTAGGCTGTGTGTGTGTGATCCATACTACTTTTTGGGAAAAATAACATACATGCCATTGTGTTCAAAGTGTGTGATTTAAGTATGAGTAGATAGAATTTATTATTTCTAAGTGTATTTCTAAGTTTAATGATAAATAAAATTTTTATCAGAAAAAGTTAATGAAATGTAGCTGCAGCAAACTGTCAATATGTCCTTAATGTTTAATCACTTTATTGCAGGGGTAGGCACCTATGGAAGGTTAGGGGGGCACATTAGCCCCAGGAGAACCATACCTCCACCACATTCCCACTGCAATCATCATTATCATCATCATCATCATCATCATCATCATCATCATCATCATCATCATCACACCAAAGTTTTGTCCCCCAATACCCTCTAGGGGTGGGGTGGTTTTAATGCTTTTTCCATTCCAACCATTTCCCTTGTCATTCTAAGCCCACAGGAGGGCTTTTTAACATCAGGAAGTGAGGATAAATAATTCCCTGTTCATTTCCTTTTTCAAAACAAAGCCTCTCCTGTGTTTACATTGCCACAGCACCCCAAAACATGATGGACATGCCCCAAGAGATTTTAGGGCATTTTTTAATGCTTTCTCCATCATAATACATGGGATCATCCCAATGAAACTGGATTCATATCAGATCCAGAACAAATGGACAAGCTTCACAACACAAGTTTAATTACCAGAAAACAGGATTAATTACCCCAGGATTCAAACTCAGGGAAGCATGGCTTATTTAAAGTATGATTAGAGAGAACAAACCAAAATCAAGCCATGAATTCAGATCAGGATTTATACAAGGTGTCACTCTATCTACGGCAGGAAGACCAGAGAATAAGACTCGGAACAAGGATGCAAGCTACAGGAAAAGAGATTCCACCTCAACATTAGGAGACACTTCCTAACAGTGAGAGCTGTTCAACAATGGAACACACTCCCTCAGAGTGTGGTGGAGTTTCCATCTTTGGAGGTCTTTAAACAGAGGCTGGATGGCCATCTGTCGGGGATGCTTTGATTTTGAGTTCCTGTATGGCAGGGGGTTGGACTGGATGGACCTTGTGGTCTCTTCCAACTCTATGATTCTATGATTCTATGACCCTCCTTCTTTCCTCCATCTCACATTAGCAGAGACACTGTGCCTCTGTGGTGGTGGTTTTTCTCACCTATCAATAACTTGGTCTGAGGGTGTCCTTCGTGAGAGTAAGATTTTTGGGTAAGGTGGTCGAAGAGACTGCCTGTGGTACAGTGTGATTATGTCTGGCATGCTTTTCATGACCACCCTAACAATGCCCCTATGAGGAGAAAACCCTGCTTTCCTCATAGGCTCAGAAGACATTCCATAAAACCACATTGGCCTCATTCCTGTATTGGTAAGTGCAGCAACAACAGCAAGAGGCAATAGTCTGCAGTGGGCCAACTACAGTAATAGCCAGGT
Organism: Phrynosoma blainvillii; assembly: GCA_026167975.1. Lineage (NCBI taxonomy): Eukaryota > Metazoa > Chordata > Lepidosauria > Squamata > Phrynosomatidae > Phrynosoma > Phrynosoma blainvillii. The sequence continues at coordinate 61,400,925 of JANUYF010000004.1, forward strand.
GGAAATAGGCAGGCAGCTATGGGGATGGTAGATAGTGTCATAGGTAGTAGAAAAGGAGGCACAATATACTTTCCTTCAAAATTGCCATGGGGCAAATTGTGACATGGACCATGGAATGGGGGGCAGGGGCTTCTGAGCCCCTCAAGACTAAGATGGGGGACGCTGATCCTTTGATGAATGATCGGGCAAAATTGGATCACTCTTAAGCAGTTGAAAATGCTCAGGAATTATCAATCAGAAGTATACCAAACACACACACACACACACACACACACAAACAGCTAATGTAATTGAGCCTTCTTAGGCATAATATAGGCTGTGTGCAATCTGTCCTATACATACCTACTTGGAAGTACACTATGCTGACAGAATTCAGGCCTTTTAAAAAGTGTCCACATTGGTAACCATCATTACATTTTGTGTTAGTGAATTTCACAATTAAACTATACTCTGAATACCTCATTTTTTCTGTACTGAATCTCCAAAGAGTTAGTTTTGGTGGATAACTTTGGGATCTAGGAACTTTGGGAGAGGATAGTGCTGGTGGATAACTTTGGGATCTAGGAACTTTGGGAGAGGATAGTGCTGCTATCTGGGCACAGGCCCTCCCAGCCGGGTACTCTGTTAGCGAGCAGGTGAGGGGAAGTGGGTGGGGGGGCGGTGTGGCTCTAGTCCATAAGAACACCTTGACCTTGACCAGGATACCTCTTCGGAACACGGAACACATTGAGTGTATGTACCTCAGCCTGAAGACCAGGGATAGTTTGGGGATTTTGCTAGTCTACCGACCACCCCGTTGTCTAGCAGACTCCCTGACCGAGCTGACACAGCTGGTCTCTGAGCTATTGCTGGAGTCTCCTAGACTTTTAGTTCTGGGAGACTTCAACATTCCGCTCGAGACCAGCTTAACAGGTGCGGCTCGGGAGTTCATGGATTCCATGACAAACATGGGCCTTTCCCAATTGGTCAACGGGCCCACGCATTGTGCAGGTCATACACTCGATGCGGTCTTTAGTACGGAGCAGGAATATCCGTGGGCGGAGGTGGTAAATACTTCCGCATTGTCATGGACGGATCATTTCCTGGTCAAGACGGAACTTAGAGCCAACATCTGCCCTGCCGGGGGTGGTGGACCGATTAGAATGGTCCGCCCTCGAAGGCTAATGGAGCCAATTGGATTCCGGAAAGCCTTAGAGGGATTAATGGTTGGGAATGCCGGTGACCCTGTCGACGCCCTGGTTGATACCTGGAATAGGGATCTTACCAGGGCTATCCACACAGTCGCTCCCAAGCGCCCTTGCCATCCCGCTCCTAATCGCAGGCCATGGTATACACCTGAGCTGAGGAGGATGAAGCGGCATGGACAACGGCTAGAGTGCAAGTGGCGGAAAACTCGACTCTTATCCGACAGAACTCGCCATAGGAAATTTCTACATTCCTATCGGGAGGCAATACGTGCAGCGAAGAAAGCTTTCTCCTCTGCACGTATTGCGTCTGCAGAGTCTCGTCCGGCAGAGCTATTTAGGGTGGTCAGGGAGATGACGCAGGCACCCCCTGCGCCAAATCCCTTACTTAACCCGACGATAGCCTGCTGTGACGCTTTTAACAACTTCTTTGCAGATAAAATCTCTCAGATAAGAGCCGAATTAGACGCCGCTATTGAGACAGAGTCTATAGGCGAGGCGTCCAACAACTCCGCCGATGTAATTTTACTGGATCAATGGCAATCTGTGAGTACCGAGGACGTGGACAAGCTGCTTGGTAAGGTGAGGAAGACGACTTGCCCTCTCGACCCTTGCCCATCATGGCTGGCCATCCAGGGGGGGGATGCATTGATGAGATTCCTTACGGATATCATCAATGCGTCCTTCAGGGAAGGACATGTTCCATCATGTTTAAAGGAAGCGGCAGTTAGGCCGCTCCTGAAAAAGCCTTCCCTGGACCCCCTGGATATGAAGAACTATAGGCCTGTATCCTTGTTGCCATTCTTGAGCAAGGTGATCGAGAGGGCGGTTGCTCTTCAGCTCCAGGCAGTCTTGGATGAAACCGATTATCTAGACCCATTTCAAACCGGCTTCAGGACAGGCTTTGGGGTTGAGACTGCCATGGTTGCCTTGACCGACGATCTGCGTCTGAGCATCGACAGGGGTAGTGTGGCCCTGTTGGTGCTCTTAGACCTCTCAGCGGCTTTTGATACGATAGATCACGGCATCCTCTTGGACCGCCTGAGGGAGCTGGGTATCGGAGGCACTGCTCTGCAGTGGCTCCGGTCCTTCCTCTCGGGTCGGTCCCAGAGGGTGCTGCTCGGGGACTGTAGCTCCAGTAAGAGGGAACTCACTTGTGGGGTCCCTCAGGGAGCTATTTTGTCCCCGATGTTATTTAACATCTATATGAAGCCGCTGGGTGAGATTATACGGAGTTATGGTGCTGGGTGTTATCAGTACGCTGATGACACTCAAATCTATTTCTCCGTGTCTCGTTCGTCGGCCTTGAATTCCAATGGCACCTCTTCGCTCAATGAATGTCTTGGGGCGGTAATGGGCTGGATGAGGAAAAACAGATTGAAGTTGAATCCAGACAAGACGGAGGTGCTCACTGTCTCGGCCCCAAAACCAAGAATTGGGTTGCAACCTCCAGTCCTGGATGGGGTCACACTCTCCTCCAGTGACTGTGTTCACAGTCTGGGGGTGCTCCTTGACTCGTCGCTCCTGATGACAAATCAGGTGAATGCGACGGTCAGGAGCGCCTGTTATCAGCTTCGGCTGATACGCCAGCTGCGCCCTTTTCTGGAAGTAAGGGACCTTGAGACGGTTGTCCACGCGTTGGTAACCTCACGCCTCGACTTCTGTAATGCACTCTACATGGGGCTACCCTTGTGCTTGGTTCGGAAACTACAACTGGTACAAAATATGGCGGCCAGGCTTGTTTCAGGAACATCTCGAAGGGACCGCATTACTCCGGTTCTGCGGTCCCTCCACTGGCTGCCTATAAGTTTCCGGTCCCAGTACAAGGTGTTGGTTATCACCTTTAAAGCCCTAAATGGCTTGGGTCCAAACTATCTCAGGGACCGCCTTCTCCCGTACAATCCTCCCCGCGCTCTTCGGTCCTCTGGGAGGAATTTGCTGCAGCCTCAGAATTCTAGGCTTGCGGCTACCTCCCGGAGGGCTTTTTCAGTTGTCGCCCCTAAACTCTGGAACGACCTGCTGGACGAGATCCGTCTTTTAACATCATTAGACAGCTTTAAAAAGGCTGTTAAGACGGATCTCTTCCGGCAGGCCTTTCCAGACCAATGAATCCCCACCTCAGTTACAAACAACTCCACAATGGCAATCCTCTCGTGGCCCCATCTATTGATGGGGAGGATTGTTTTGAGGCTTTCTAAAATATACTGTATTGGGTTTTTAAAGTGCGTGTTTTAACTGTTATTGATTTAATATTATTTTAAGGGGGGAGGGGGTATATTGTATATATTGTCTTTGGGATTTTATCTGTATCTGACTGTTTTAATCTGTGAGCCGCCCGGATTGGACTACCAATGGGCGGGGTACAAATAAATTTTATTATTATTATTATTATTATTATTATGACAGTACATAATTTTATACCTTCCTCAATCCACAGAAAAACAGAGGTAGGAAATTGATGATGCTGATGGATGATGATGGATGATGATGACAATGATTTTATCACTAGCATTCTCTCCTTATTTGCCTTTCCTAAGTTAAACATCCTCAGACATTACAATCTCCCCTCATTGGTGTGTTGCTACTGTCTTTAGTCATTTTGGTTGCCCTTAACTGTACATTTCCCAGCTCTACAATGGGGTGATGAGAGCTGTACACAGTATACTACACATGGTCATATCATGGATTTGTATAAGGGCAGTATGATATTGGCAGTGCTATTTCTGATTTCTTTTCTAATTTTAACCAAAAAGGAATTAGCTTCCCCCCCCACCCCCCGCTGCTACATGCTGGGTTGATATTTTCAGAGAGATGTCAGTTTTGACCCCCCCCCCCAAGATATCTCTCAATTATTTGCCACAAGTTCACATCCCAACAGTATAAATGTGTGTGAGAGAGAGAGTGGAAGAGGTTGCCTTAGAATGCATCATTTTTTCATTGAATTTTCATTTACCATTTTAAAACATTCTCTCAGTATAGGCAGATTCTTCTAGAACACCTTATTATTTCGCTTTGTTCTTACATTCTAAATAATTTGCTGCCATCACCAAAATATGACCACTTAATTATATAGTCTTAACACCAGGTTTTTCATCAAGAGATTCTTTATCCCTCAAGCTTGATAGATTTACAAGTTTTGCATCTTCCTTTGAGAGTATGTTATCTGCAGGCCTGTATCTTCTAACAAATTACCATCGTTTTTGCTTTTAAAGTACCATGACAGAGGGGAAGATGTGGTAGGAGTAGTGTGGTAGATGTGTGGTAGTGTTTGTGATTGTTACCTGCTTCAGTTGATGTTGCTGGCTGTCATTTTGATGCACTGTATTATGTATTTCCACTGTATTGTAAAATGTACATTAAAGTAGGCAAAATAAATAATGTTTGTCTGCCAGTGTTCAGCCCCCACATTTTAGAAACAACTGTTTCTCACCCTACTTTGATGGAAAGTCATACCTGATTTAGATCCTATTTTGTTCTCAAATCACAGTTTGAGGCTGGATCTACACTGCAGACTTATTGCAGTATGACACTGCTTTAATTGCCATGGCACAATGCTAGGGATTCCATAGGATGGAGTCATAAGTTAAAGTAGTGTTAAACCTCATTAATTTAGCATCAGCAGCCTAAATAAACCATTAGAGTTCAAACATTAAAATAATGCTTTATAAAATAAATAAATAAATAAATAAATAAATGCTTTTTCTAATGCATGCAGAAGAGGAAGAAAACCATGTATACAAATCTAAGGCTTGCCAGGCTTGTAACTGTGGGAAGTTCCCATTATATCTCAGCAGAGGTACTGTCATGGGTCATAAGGGGTGAAGCACTCTTTTCATATCTGTGGGTTCAGCATAAGTAAGATATACATAAAAACCTGTAGAGTAGCCAGTGGTTTCTGAAAGATTATCAGCATGGTTGTAAATATTCCAGAGTTATGTACATAATGAAAAGTAATATTAGGTTAGGAATGCGGCACTCTGAAAAGGTCAAGTTTTGTTGTAATGAGTATGATGATATATCTGAAAGGATGTATATTCTTTGATTAAAATTCAGCTGCCAAGCAGACTATGTAACATAGAAATGTCTACATCCTCTCTCTTTCTTGAACATCTTCATTACAGTCACAAGGAGAATATGTTTTGTGTAAGACCTGAAAATGGTAGAACTGACATTATGTGCTACAGGATCAAGCAGGATTTCCATCTGGGCCCTTTATGTTTGTTTATACCTACAATGGTTGTCACAAGCATGGGATTTTACACAAGCTGAACAAAACTAAGCCAATGTGTTCTATTTTTATACAAGCCATAGAATTCATTTTTTTCTTGGGGCAGAATTTTGATTTCAGGAAAAAAAATATTCACAGGTTCATTAGGAACTCACTTTCATGGCAATGGCTGCTGTATTATTCACCAGGAGATGTATGTACACAGCCATTATGACATTTCCTCATCTATTCAGCATAAACTACTAAAGTCAAAACTACAAAAGTGCTAAGAATCTGGAATGTAGCTAGTTATAGTTCAAAGACCTCCCAAAAATTATTTTCATCTTTCCTCCCACTTTTCTATTTCTTACAAATGTTGAAAGCAATTACTTTTTAGTAACTTAAAAGAAAATCTGAATGCTCCAATCTGTTGCCCTGTGCTACAAAATACACTCACACTCATTTTGTCATCCTTTTAAAATTCCCAACAGCTGCAGCTATGGATGAACATCTATTTTACAGATGCCATCCTCAAGATAATGTATTTTTGCTTATGTTAATGTTCACATCCAATGTACTTCTGCTTTCTTTTCCCACCCCTTTTCTTCTTTTTTTCCATTCTTTTCTTCCCACTTTTGTAATCATACTTTAAAAAACCAGTGGTGGTGGGACTACAACAGATCACAAGGTGCCAGTACAAAGCACAACATAAGTCAGCCTTTGAACCAAGTGATATGCTTCCTCCACCATTTAGTTATCTCTATAAAAGTAATTTGAATTTGCAGTTACACCACAAAAGGAATGACTTTATTTCCAATTACATAATCTAATGTCGCAATCACATGGATAATTGGAAGAGGGGTAGATTGAAAACAAGTAGTTCTTTGTAATATTCACCGAATTGGAGATGTTCAGCTGAACAATTGAAAGGTAGAAGAAGCTCATTGTTCCTAGCTTCCTGTTTCCATTAATTTAGGCAAAAATTTGTCTGCAGCTTGTTCAGATATGACTTGGTTTGAGACTGAATGCAGGAGACTTGCATATAGTTGTACAAATGGAGAATCTGTGCAGACTGGGAGTGGAGACAGTGTGTCATGCCACTTCCTCCCTTCAAACCTGTCCATTTAGTTGAACATTTGAATAGGGGCTTGGTTGTGCTAACACTCTCAGAAACATGTTTCAAGCAACGTAAAAAGGCAGGTGCATCACTATCATGTCATCCGTGCCATGGTTTTAATGTTTAAAGCATGTGGGGGACCAAGCATGAGAGCTAAAATACCCTGCCATCATTTCACAACACACTGGCTTTTGTTTCAGGTAAAATATTTCAACAAATACCAGAAAGCATTTATTATGTCCTTTACATCACATCTTTTACAAAGAATAACTACATGCAAAGTAACTTGCAAACAAACAGCAAATAAATCTGTGTGCTATGGAGTCAAAAGAGTTTTGAATATGAACAAACAAAAGGGGAGGGAGGAGCAACTACTGCTTGCAGTTAGTCATATGGTTTCAAAGTTTGTGGAAACTTTTTTTTTATAAAAAAAAATCCTTTGGTCTAGTTGGTTTAGTTTTTCAGAAGTTTGTGAGCACGCTTCCCTTCCTCACTATAATACCATACCCAGGAGCTGTCTTTCAAACATCTAACAAGTAAGGCACTTTTGCTTTTTAAGAAAAAAATGCAATGTTCTAAAAAGAGACTTCAAATTAATGATGCATGAATCATTGCACGTGGCTGCTATTGTTGTTTTACAGTAGCTTCAAAGCATTGATTTTTCTGAGAACCATTTTAAATTTTGAAGGTGTATAATTCAGGTTCTGTCTCTATTCACAGTCTAACATCTTGAAATGTTTAATGTTTTATTGACAAGAAGTTGAGCATTGGCTCTGCTGATAGGTGTGTGTTTTAAATATTGATTGGTGTCTTGTTTTTTGTTGTTGTTGTTTTTTGAGGACAAGTTTGGAATTGTGTCTTCATTGTGATTGTTTTGTACTTACTTGCATCATGGTAGAAGGAAGATCATGCAGTATTGCCATCATTATGGCATGGGTGACTGCTTGTGTTCTGAGACTTAAGAGTGTATCTATACTACATATTTCTAGCAGCTTAACAATCATGGCTCCACCCTAAAGAAGCCTATGACATGTTGTTTGGTAAGATATTTAGAATTCTTTGCTGTAGACCAGGAGAGCTCACAAGAATGTACCTTTAGGCTTCCAGATGTTTGGATCCACAATTCATCAAACCCTTGACCATTGGCCATAACATCAGGTGGCCAATCTGATGTTGATTGACCAGTCTGACCCTCTGAAAGACCAAAGGCTAAGAGTCAGTGCACTGGGGTGCTCTACTATAGGATTCTAAATACTTCACTAAACTACAAATCCTAGGATTCCTCCCTTCATACATGTCCATTTAGTTACCGCTATAAAAGTATGTGGCTCTTAAGGAAAAAGGGCTTTCTCCAACCCCATGACACAGTCCTGGCTAAATGGAGCCTCAAAGAAATAGCATCACATTGTGATAATAATGTAGTATAGATGCAGGTAGCCTTGTTCTATCTACTGGAAACAGACCTGATGTAATGCATCACTACAGTGCACTCTTGGATTGTCATATGTTTTGAACACTGATTCTTAGATACCAATTTAAGTGCCATTACTCCACTGACATCTTTGGATATGTACTTGCTGTGATTCACGAGAGTGCACTAGTGTGCACCGCAAACTTCCAGATGTTTTGAACGTCAGTTCTCAAAATCCCTGATTATTGTCCATGGCCTAGAAATGGATAGTGGCCCTCCTCCTCCTCCTCCTCCTACAAATATCTTTTGGCTGGAAAAGTTTCCCTGTGCCCCTGAATGGCCATGGGTGACTTTTTTTTTCTTTTCCATTTTGTGGAAGAGGTCTCTGGGTTTTAGAATCAGATTGACTTTATTAATTAAATGACTAGAAATGACTTCCAGTTGGGAGAGAAGGCTTCGCTTGGTCTAAACCAGGTCCCAAACTAGGGGAGGGATGCATCATAATGGCCCCTCATAGATCCCAGTGTGCATGGGGAGGCTTTTTCAGACAAAAAGTTTTAAAAACATTTGTTGTTGCAAAAATCACTGCATCAAAAATGGCGGGGGTTAGGTTGGACTAAGGAAAGTGAGGGTACATTGGAGCATTGCATGCAAAGGCCATGCTCTCCCAAGTCCTGTTCTATCTACTCTCCTCCCTGATAAATAGGAAATACATACCCTCCAACTGTCCTGATCTGACAGGGCAATCATGATTAATCATGATGTTGTCCCCCATTTTCAACTGCTTGTAAAATGTGCCAGTTCTTCTGTCCTCCTTCCACTTTCCCCCTTTGTCTTTAGCTTACTTCAGTTGCTACAGACTGAGTTCAAAGTACAAAAATAGTTTGCACTATAACTCAGCAGCGGGAAGGGTGAGGAGGGCTAGGATCATGTCCTTTCCCATAGGCTCAGGCAAAAGCAACCTGCTGAGCTTCTACTAGCTTGTTTGCTCTTCCTCATTAATAATCTTTGCCATCTCCACCACACTTGGATGTTGCTTGGCTACATGTCTCCCAGTATTCATGTGTGGAGTGTTGGAGGGTATAAAAATGGCAGGGAGGGTCTTGTTTAGCATACCAGAGGGATAACTACTTCCCTTTAATTGTCAGTGAAGGATATAGGATAGGATCCTCCTCTTACTATGTGGACCAGGGCCCAATTGATAAATGAAGGCAAGCATTTCTGACAGCAGCCAGGTTTTCCAGACTGGATCCTTGCTGTGATCACTGTGCATTGCCACTGTGAAGCTTTCCATCAAATCAAAAGTGATATGGCTTTTGTTCATCAAAAAGAGTTCTGGAGTATTCTTTCAGCTGCCTACAGTCATGCTTTTAACTGGAGATGAAGTGACAGGAGCTTCATTAAATCTGCCAGACTGCAATCCAGAGTCACATTCTGCCACTGATGAGACAGCCTCTGCTTTTTCTACCTATAACTCTTGCTTCTATCATCCATGGCCAGCTGTAACAACCTGGACTTTAGTAGGTCACAAAACAGGAAGGACAGCAGAGCTTGAAAAAAGTGACTAATTTGGATTAAAACTCGAAAGCATAGCTCAACCGTGCTAGCTCAGTGATTCAAGAAGCCATAGTCCAAACACCTCGTTTTTCCAAGGATCAAGGGGGTAGTGCTAAAAAGATACTATGGCTGCCTCAGGCATTCTAGGCTACAATCTGTTAAGTCAAAGTTCTACCAAACATTAGCTTGTCATCATGGAAGTCTTTTAAAAGCTAATCCACTTGGCACAAAGCTGTTCTCTTTGTTGTGAGATGTGCAGAAGCTGCTCAACAAGAAGGACCTTATATTTGCTTTCAAGCTCATCCCTGCATTACATGTGGCTCAAGAAAAAAAAAAGAGCTCTTTCTTTCTTAGATCAGCTTTTCTATATAACATTAAATAGTTTTGTTGTTTTTTAAAAAAACACAACAATGTCCACAGAAGTCTTTTCTCTCTCTCCCCCATAATTATATAATCTGCTTGAATTATCCTAGGACCTTATCCCACGCTGCTCTCAAAAGTGGCAAGAAAGCGATATGAGCATCATTCCAGTACTATAGCGCTAGTATAAATATGGCGCTAGCGCTATAATAGCGCTATGGATCACCTCGCGCTATTGCAATGCCCGCTGAAACCGACATTCAAAAGAATGCGAATGATGCTGCATTCCGAGCGGTTTCTTGCTGGATTCTGAGCGACGTCGTGGGATCACGCGGAAAACTATAGCGCTATAGCGCCTGATTCTTAGCGGATTCTGAGCGACGTCGTGGGATCACGCGGAAAACTATAGCGCTATAGCGCCTGATTCTTAGCGGATTCTGAGCGACGTCGTGGGATCACGCGGAAAACTCTAGCGCTATAGCGCCTGATTCTTAGCGGATTCTTGCTGCTTTTGGCCCCGTGGGATAAGGTCCCTATTTGTTTCAGCATCCCCTTGAGTTTCTAATTCTGTATATTCTGCAGGCTTTTGGAAAGTCCTGAACAATTGTTTCTTGAAAAGTACTCTAATTACTCCAGGAGACTATTTTAAGGACTACAGTATTGCATGTACAGAATAATTACAGTTGCCCCTTCATTTTCATGGGGAATCCATTCCAGATGCCCTCCCCTGCAAATACAAAACCCCCACAAATATTCAAGTCCCATTGGCTTGAATGGTGTGCGCTCCTGCACACACCATTTTATCCCCCCACCCCGCTTGCTGGTCCATGAAGGACCAAAACTCAAAGTCTATGAATGGGGAGGGGCAACTGTAGGTTTTTTCCACTTAAAGGTATTCTCTTTTGACTAGCAGCCAATGCAACACTGTACTGTATTTGAATTTGGGCAAAGCTGTGAATAGAACTCTGGGTTTTATTACAATGCTTCTCACAATTACATGCTGATGAAGAATTGCCTGATCTCAGACTGACAGACACTTCCAATTTCTTACACTTTTCCTCAAGCAAGTCCTGCTGTGTTATACTCAAATTAGACACATGGGTGATGATGGTATTTGCAACCCAAACAACAGGGACTTTTATTTACTAATTCTGTAGAGATGTGAAATGTGTGGCCCTTCAGATGTTTTTGGAATATCACTCCCATCACCCTTTTCTATTGGTTGTGCAGGCTACGTATCATGGAGAACTGTTCTTCCTCAACAGTAAGGCACTTTTTCACTTGTGTGCTAGAGATAACAGTCCTCTTCAGAATTTCCTTTCCAGATAATTGAATACGTGGACTAGAAATTCTGTAGAAGATTAATGACTACATCTTAATCAGTTCTACAACTTTTTTCTCTCTTTTGGAATATGGAATGGTATTTTTTACTTTGTTTCATTTCAGATTTTGCCTCCATTATGGAAATAGTTCTGGCTTTGTGGGCAGAACCCTTTCAAATAATTTAATGCATATTTTTTTAAAACTCGGACTATATTTGTTGCTCTTATAGCCAAGTCTGGTCAAATGACAGCTTGGTAGAACTGAAGATTTATTCTTTTTGCTCTGATATTTGCTTAGCAGATTGTATACAAAATTCATGGTGCCTCATGGTTCCCATGCTATTCAAATCTGATTTGCCATCTTGTTGTCTTTTGTTTTTTAAAATGTACAAGTAGGCATTTTGGGCAAACCAGTAATACATTTTGCAGTCTGACAAATCATAATAGAATAATTTTCACATTCAAGTAGACATATCCCCCCCCCCCCATTGATTTATCTGTGGGAGTACAAATCTGCATAGATAAACTTTAATGTTAACTTGGCCAGGATAAATAGAAATTTCTGATGCCATTCCTGTACTTGTGGCTGGATTCTTTCCAGCTGTTGAAATCATAGAAATGATTCTGTCTGCTCAGTCTCTCTTGTCTGATGATTTTTGTTTTTATGTGTCCACACATGCATGCAAGAATCAGTTATACTCTCCCCATATTAATATTTGTTAACAGTAAGACCTGAATAAGACAAAAGTATATGTTTATTGTATCTCAGTCGACAAGGGCCTCTAAGGTGAGGCATAGCATAGAATTGTAGAGTTGGGTGATAAGATGGGATAGAAAAATACTCCAAAGGTAATCCAGTTCATCCCCCTGACAATGCTTAGAAATCCCCATCTTTGACAAATCCATATTATAGATATAGCTACAGACAGTCCATTAAATGTTAGCCAGCAGGAGAAGGGATGGAGTCACCAGCGAGCCCCTTCCTGGCCTAACTTCCTGTGTAAAGGGCACAGAAAACATATATCATCTCCTGACTTATCTGGGACCTAGAGTCAGGAGACTTCTACACTCTAATATTTTTGTTGTTATTAGTGTGTGCCTACAGGTCATTTCTGACTAATGATGACCTTAAGGTAATCCTATCACAAGGGTTCTTTGGCAAGATTTCTTCAGAAGGCCTTTGACTTCCCCTGAGGCTGAGAGAGTGTGACTTGCCCAAGGTCACCCAGTGGGTTTCCATGGCCGAGCAGGGATTTGAACCCTGGTCTCCAGAGTCATAGTCCATTGTTCAAGCCACAATACCACACTGACTTTGTCTATAATTATAATTCAGTAATTTCACTTAATGTTTCTAATATCTATACTTAATTGTTTTTTCTATTTCTTATATTTTAAAATGCTTTTACTGCTTGTCCCCCCCCCCCATTTTTGTTTAGCCCATCTCTTTTGAACACACCGAGACAGTATGTATACTATCTGGTAAATCTTATAAAACTAAAGTTTAAAAATGTTGAAAAACATATAGCCAGTCAAACAAATTAATGTAAATATGATTTGCCTAGACTAAATAACTTGGGCTTAATGGATCATCCTTCCTGATATCATAACTTTGAATAAGCTCATGAATTTTGATCTGTGTTCTGAAGTGCACTCAGAATACAATTTATCACAGCAAAACCAACCCTTGAAAAGTCATCATGCAGAAATACGTTGTTGAAAAGTAGTCTGTTACAATAGTCATAAAAGAGCATAAAAACAGAATGACTAACTCATAACCCTCCAACATTTCATTTACAAAAACTGGGAAACATCTGGCCTAACAATATCAAAGTGTGTTCAAGATGAAAAAAGTGTTTAATGACAAAGAACAGACAAGTTAGGAGAGGCTGCAGCAGTTTGCTTTTGTCTGAGCCTACTGGGAAGGGCAAGATTTTGTCCTCTCCTGAGTTAACTGAGTGCAAACTACTTTTCTACTTTAAATTCAGTTTGCAGTAACTAAAGTCAGCTGAGAACAAAGGGGAAAAGTGAAAGGAGGACAGAGAAACTGTCACATTTTAAAAGGAACTGAACAAGTGGAGCAACAGAGGGTTAATTGGGATAGTCCCTGCCAGACTGGTTCATTTCCTGCTTGTCAAGGAGCGGAGTAGATAGAACAGGACTAGGGAAGGTGTTGACTGTGAGCTTCATGGAGTGCACCAGTGCACCCTCATCTTTCCCAATTCAACCCTCTCTGTTTGGTACAGTAATTTTTGCAACAAAACTCTTTAGCTGAAAAAACCCCAAAAAACATGCACTCTAAGGTCCATGACTGACAACTGGGCTTTGGAGTTTGGGGAAGCACTGGAGCACTGTGGTTCAGAATTCTAAATATTGTTGTCATTGTACCTTCAAGTCATCTCTGACTTACGGTGACCCTAAGGTGAACCTATCACAGGGTTTCCTTGATAAATTTTGTGATCCAGACAACCTCTGGGAGTGAGCATGCTTATTATCTTATTAACAGCAGTAGCAGCTACCTCCTCCTCCTCCTCCTCCTCCTCCTCCTCCTCCTCCTCCTCCGCTCCCCAGGAGACCCCAGAGGGCTGTCTCCACTGCCACATCCCCTTCACATTTTTATATACCTCCAAATGCCCTCTATGGGCATGGTAGTATTTTTGACATGTTTTGGGATTCCTTGAAGTTGTTTTAGGCCCTGGAAAGACCTTGTTTGTACATCAGGATGTGACCCAGAAGTCACTTCCAATTCACATCCTATTTTTTAAAGGTTATTCCTGGGTCTAAAATTGCCACAGGTGTAAAAACAGAGCAAATTGGGAACAATTTCTGACCCTTGGAGAACCCTTGTGGCAACAAAAACAGCTGTGGGGAGCACTGTAGCCCACAGGCCAGACTTTGCCCACCCCAGTGTAGACAATTATGTGCTAAATGACCAAAAGAATGACATGACAAAGGACACTTTCTCAAATCCTTTTATAGAATTTCCTCATTTATGTGTAGATGTGCATTGCATGCATCTCCAAAGATGTAGAAATACAGGAGTTTTATGCACACAGAGTACTTCAACAAACTAAGGAAATGAGCTTGAGAACACTGGCAGCTGAAACATACATATTTTTATTTTACCACAAATGTTTATGGAAGGAAAATAATTTATTAATATACAAGTTTCCTACCCACAGATGGCAAATTTCCTAACAGCTGTGACAGAGCAATAAAAGGAGGCACTGGGAAGTTATGGTTCAAAAAATCAGCAGGGAGACCACTGGGAAACTTTGAGTTAGCATTTTGGAAACTAAATGCAATAAGGGGCCCTTCACATTTCTGTGGCATATATATATATATAGCAAATCTTTTGAGCTCTTGATGTCAGTGGATTGTGGCAAAGAATTGGAAAGGCCCAAAGACTTGTATTTGCTGTATTCACACTGTTTCCCTTGGTAATTTTGCCTAGTGACATCACTAGGTTTGGTGTCACCTGGTGTGATAACTCATGATGTCATGCCCATCAGCTTCCTCCTGTACCAGACCATAAAGAATCCTTAGTAATTTTTTTCTACCATGACTCATAAATTGTAATTCCTATGTATCACTGAATGTAATGGCAATAGCAGTGACACAGGAGCTTAATGCACAGCCAAGAAATGCTGGCTTACCTTTGCTGGCTTCAATCTTCTTCTAGGATATAATAATAATAATAATAATAATAATAATAATAATAATAATAATAATAATAATTGTGAAGACAAAGGCTTTCATGGCTGGCATCCATAGTTTTATGTGGGTTTTTCGGGCTGTGTGGCCATGTTCTAGAAGAGTTTCTTTCTGATGTTTCACCAGCATTTGTGGCTGGCATTTTCAGAGAATATTGGAATGGAAGAGAGTAAGTATGTGTGTGTGTGTGTGTGTGTGTGTGTGTGTGTATATATATATATATATATATATATATATATAATGTGAGATCCTGGGTAGGGAGGAGTGATTCCCATATAAACTGTGTACTGTTCTGTTGTTGATGGCAGGGCCTCAGGGTGGGAGGATGTGCAAACGAGGATTGGTGTCTGCTAATTGGTGATCATTGTCTGCTGGGAAAGCCCCTGACTTTGGGTGGTTTCTCATTTACATTTGCCGAGTGCTGATTTTTCTATTTTGCAGGACTGGTAGCCAAATTTTGTTTACTTTAAGGGTTTCTTCTTTCCTGTTGAAGTTGTCCAGGTTTTTGTGGATTTTGATGGCTTCCCTGTGCATTCTGACCTGATAGTTGTTGGCATGGTCCAGAATTTCAGTGTTTTCAAACAGAATTTTATGCCCAGTGATACCGCTGATTTTGCCTGCCCCTTCTTTGGATGCCTAAACTCTATAAATTCACAGTTGAAGTTTGAAGTCACTGCAATGCTGGAAATTTGAGGACTAAAGGATCAATTCATTTGGAGAGGCACAATTCTTGATGGCCAGTGTCCTCATTTTGTTCTCAGTGGCCATATCCCTGAAGAAGGATAACAAAGAAGGGGATGTGAGCCAAATGGATCTTGGGGAGATTTTGGACAGGTATGACAGAGAATCTGTTTATGATGGGTATCATGATCAATATATGTACTGGATGCCCAAAGAAAATGGCAGCTGAAAAGTTCATACTGGGACTATACAGACATTATGACTTTGGACAGATACCTAATGGGAAAGAAGGAACGGTTCAGTAGCCTGACTGTGGGTACTGAAAGGAATTCATTCCCTTGAATTTCCAGCTACCTAGTTGAATTAACTTGAGTAAACATTTAAGAATATATACTTATTAGAAGCAGATAGCTCGGGATATTTAGAACAAAGAGTATAACAAAGTGATCCTCACATAGTACTTGATTCTGCTGATCTATCTTAAGAGAAGGATGATTTAGGATTGGACCAAGCCAGGGCTTTAGTGCAATCCATTTAAACATACCTACTGAGACACATGCTGCAGAAAAAGGTATCTGCATTTATCTAGACCACAAGTTGAACATGAGTCAACAGTGTGATGCAGCAGCTAAAAAGGCCAATGTGATTCTAGGCTGCATCAACAGAAGTATAGTGTCTAGATGAAGGGAAGTAATAGTTCCACTCTATTCTGCTTTGGTCAGGTCTCACCTGGGATATTCTGTCCAGTTCTGGGCACCACAATTAAAAAGATATTGACAATTAAAAAGATATTGACAAGCTGGAGCATGTCCAGAAGGAGGCAACCAAAATAGTGAAAGGTCTGGAAATCATGCCCTCGCATAGGCATTGAGGAGAGAATTTGGGAGCTGGGTATGTTTAGCCTGGAGAAGAGACAATTAAGAGGTGACATGATAGCCCTGTTTAAATATTTGAAGGTATGTCATGTTGAGGATGGAGCAAGCTTGTTTTCTGCTGCTCCAGAGACTAGAACATGGAGCAATGGATGCAAGCTACAGGAAAAGGAATTCCATAAAAACATTAGGAGGAACTTCCTGGCAATATGAGCTGTTCAACAGTGGAACACACTTCCTGAGAGTATGGTGGAGTCTCCTTCTTTGGAAGTTTTTAAACAGAGACTGGATGGTCATCTGTTGGGAGTGCTATGATTGTGTATTCTTACATGGCAGGGGGCTGGACTGGATGGTCCTTGAAGTATCTTCGAACTATGATCCTATTTGGAGTTCCTAAGCCTAACACATCACGTGATAGGGAAGGAAAGAATATTTGCTGTAATTTGTTTCCTGATACAAAAATGCCACTCTTGACAATTGGGAAACTAGTTGGAAATAATAACACGGAGATGAGAATGTTGTGCAGTTTTCTCCTGGTATTAACACATCCCAAAGGATTTTGAGGAATTATTTTCTGTGGAAATACATTTGTTTTGTTTTGGTTTTTATACATGCAGAAAGCACTGTTTCCAAGAACATAAGTGGGGAGTGGGAATGATACAAGAACCATAAGGTTTTTAGCATAAAACTAACTATTTTGCAGACAGATATGCATCTGACGAAGTAGACTTTAGAGATATGCATCTGACGAAGTAGACTTTAGAGCCATTACAGAAATAATGCAGCTTGAGGCCACTTTAACTGCTCTGGCTCAGTGCTAGGGAATTATGGGAACTATAGTTTATTGCGGCACTAGAGCTCTCTAACAGAGAAGGCTCAATGTCTCAAAAAACTACAATTCCCATGATTCCCTAGCACGGAGCCAGGGCAGTTAAAGTGGCCTCAAGCTATATTATTTCTGGCAGTCTGCAAAGGCTCTTTAGTCTACAAAAGCTCATGCTGCCAACTTCTTTCTTTCAGTTCCAAAGGTGCTACATACTGATTCTACAGACTAAATGTAGGTGAATACTACATGGAAATACATATATTTTCATACATATATTTTCATACAGTGCAGAGAAACCTACAGAAATTATTCATATGCACATATAAAGATGAAATAGTTGAATATTTACATCTCTATCATGATGACTTTTCCTTTTAAAACAAATATGGTAGAAGATGCACAGATCACAATATTAATACAAACAAAGGCAAGTACACTAGCATCAGGATCCTTTTGCTCCTAGTTGGAAAGGATTCTCTCTCAGCAGCCTTTCAGAGAAGAAAAATCCTTAGACCTCAGTCAGCAGAAGGACAGATTGAAGCCTGCTGCCCTACATACTGATATAAACCTGCAAACACAGCTACTTAACCATTAGCAGCCAATTGTTTCCATGGCAGTGAGTCAGTTCTGGCTTTTATTCCAGACTTTGAAGGACATACTCAAGGTGCTGGATTTAATTTGAGGATAGAGTTGAGCATTATGGATCTCATGTGTGGAGTAGAACCCAGAGCAGATTCACCATTATCCTGTCATAGTTGAATATGGCCCTCAGGTTTACCAAGTTAGCACAACAGGTGATGCAGACTGGTAGATCATCTGCATCACATGGCCAATTCAAGTGTTAACTTGATGTCAGGATCAATGTTTCTTGGGAAGAAATAGTCTGATATGCAGCAGATACAGAAACAGGTCAGCAAATAAAATTGCATGTATTGATTTTGTAAATAAGACTGCTTTATGCTTTTGTTTTCTAACATTTACTCACTGGCTTCTGGAACTGTTTACATCTTTGTCTGCAGAGTGTTTTCCTGCAAACTTTTGTTTTTGAACCTCTGCTTAGACATTGTTTCAGCAACATGGTAATGTTCTTCAAGTAAAATGTGAGCTTTAACATACGGCAACAAAAGAGAATGAAATTAAATGTGTAAAAGATGTTTGTGTTTTGTAAGTTCTATTTTGAAGATGAATTATGTTTAAATGATTTCAGTATGAGACCATGAGAATTGCTTGGACTAGGTCAACATTTGATTTAATTCAGTCCTCTAGCACTATACATGATTTTATGCTTGGTGAGTAGCTGTGTTTGTAATGGTGACCTGGACCCATCTAATTTTACTATGCAGATAAATGTGATCCAGAACTAGCACAAAACCATGGTTGGACATCACACAAATGTGCACTGAGAAGCTATCATTTTGTAAAAAAAAAAAAATTAATAGTAATTTGCACTTGCTGATAACTTCCTAAGATTACAACTCAGGATGAAACATGTATTTGCAATACTGGTTTACAAGGAAGGACAAACCACAGATTGCTCACTTGGAAGAAATAGAAAAAATATGGATTGTTGTAGGCAATGGCTGAAGGACAAAACTGCTGAAGGTGCAGGAGGGAGAATGACACTGAAGACCCCCACTGTGCTGCTAGTATAACTACTTCAGATCCCTAACCGAAGGAAGCTGGGGCCAGATCTTCCCTCAGGTTCTTCCAACTACACTGTTATTGACTTCCATTTTTCTTCTCACTAACCACATCCCTTGAAAGAGGAATGAGTATTCTGTTAGCTCCTTGGCAAAATGAAGCTCCTCAGTTGAGCGGGTAATGGGTGAGTGGTGTCTTCATACTTCTTATCTGTGATTTCACCATTCACCATTATCACCCAAAGAAATTTACATTTCCAGGTGTTACTTTTATCCGAGGATGCCAAATTGAATTCCCCCTTCTTTCATTTAATCCCATCAGAAGCTGTATCTATTGCCATTACCAACATACCCACAGGAAAGAATTCAATCCAATCACTTATTGCTCTCAATTACAAACTTTAGTCTGAAGGAAGGGTTGTCTTGCTACAATAGTGCAATTTAACACTGTGATCGTTGGAAATATCCTTCTCACTTTTAGAGTAAAGAACTAATATGCATTTGCAGAATCTCCTCCTCTATCCATGAGTTATTCATCTTTGTCTATGTCATTTTCTCTCATATTTTGCCCCTTGCAAACATAAAGCCAATATTTTTTAAACCACTAGTCAAATACAGTTTGGGGTTTGACTGATTTAAAAAGGTAAACTATAGTGTTCTTATACAGAACACAGTGTTAAGATATTCAAAAAGGAATATAACCTAATGTGATATTGTCAGTAGAGGATGTGAAATTTCTTCCTCTCTCTTGCTTTCCTTTTTTTTCTGCTGGGTGGCAAGACCATGATCTTATTTATTGACATCCAGTATACTATTCTTGCAACTAGCCTTTCAATGTTTTGTAAAACATGTTCTTCCAAAAAATAAATAAAGACTGTAAGAATTACCTTAAACTGAGCCAGAACACTGGTTCATAAAGGTCATTATTGTCTACCATGGTTGGAAGAGTACTAATCAGACTGCTGGTTGTGTTCCACACTCTGATAAGATTGGATATGTTCAGAAAGTGTAAAGTGATCATTTACAGTGAAGAGAGATTTACAATATCTCAACATTACAATATTAAAACATTGTATTGTGTGAGTTGTGTGCAGTGGAATGTTATAACATGGCTGATCCTGTAGATAGGAAGTAATTTTTGCCTCCAAGCACCTCCCATGTCTGCCCAGTTGTCATCCCACTGAATGGCCTCCCCTTTGATCGACCATACAGCCACACATGTGATACTCCACCTGTATAGGGTATCGGTGTATACTTTTGCAAGTGATACAATGGCAAAGCACAATCATGGAGACATTCCCCCTTCACCTCCCTTCACCCCATGCCCCGCTGTTGGACTGTCTGGTTTGCATATATTGTAATTACATCAATTGGAGTGGTCACACTTTCATTTCTTTGTTTTTTTTGCACAGCCCTGCACTCATGTTTGGGTGTTTATATACAGCAGTGAAGATGGGCATTTTCTGTCTTGAGTTGGACTATCTCGGCTTCTTTTTGCTCCAGTTTTTAGCCCCAGAGTACGGCTTCAGTCCAATTTCCAGCCACTTTCAAGGCATGCATCATCTAAATGCCCCACCTCCAAAACTTCTGGAAACAACTTTATTTTGCTCATTTGTTCCACTCCACAAATAGAAAAGTGAAAAGAAGCAGTTTAGGGTTGGATTGAGGGTAATATGTACCTGTCCTGAAGGATGGTCCATGGAAAACAGGAGAGATTCGGACCAAGAGTCTGGGGGCAAGAGAAGCAGTTCAGACTGGAATCTGAAGGCAATACCCACAAGATGAAGCAGGTCAACTGTACCAAAGAAGCTAGTTTTTCTGGACATATTTATACCTTTCAAATAGCCTCAGCCAAGGAGATTTCATGGGAAACAAAGACTTGATAGCCCTTCAGAAGAACTATATGGTTCCCAAATTGGTGGCTTGCTTTGATATATATATATATAAAAGTTGAACAGGCTAATATGATTGATAGTCAAAGATATTTTATTTCACAACAACCCAATAAGATCTGGAGTACCCCAAAATGAGTGGACAGGAAAGGTTTTTAGGAACACATGAGAGAATGAAAGGGAATTCTGGTCTTGTTTGATCTAATTGCCAGAACTCATATTTTGATACTTGGTTTTGGGTGCAGCATGATGGGGTGATCTTCTGTCACTAGTCCCAGCTTCTGCCAACCTAGCAGGTTGAAAGCATGCAAATGTAAGTAAATAGTCTTTGGTGGGAAAGTAAAAAGTATTCTATGCAATCATGCTGGCCACATGATCATGGAATAGTCTCTGACAATGGAGATGAGCACTGCCCCCTATGGGCGGACATGACTTGACAACCTTGTCAACGGGTAATACCTTTACCTTTTCCTTTTCCTAAGAAATACAGAGTATTGGTGTGTGTGTGTGTGCGTGCATGCATGCATGTGTGCTCTATCAAAGGTCTATGTGCTTCTCTAGTGTTTTGTAAGTCGTCACAGCCTCTGCAGTTCATGCTAGCCTTCCAGAAATTTGATATCAAAAATTTAGCTGGATCGTGGGGGTATTGGGGCAATTACAAGGGCTTCAGTACTTGGCCCATTCCTGACTTAAGAGAAAGAATGCAAAAATGCAAATTGTGTTCTAAAGTGCCAGAAATGGAGTCTGATACATTTCAGAATTATAGGATCCTTCTTCAGAGAAAACGGGGGGGGGGGGGGGGGGGGGGACTATCTCCAAGAACAAGAACTGCTAGTGGTGGCATTGGGAGTATTCCTGTTTTGACACCTTCTTCCTGATTTTAGTAGAGCTCCCCTAAATGTCCCTTTCCCAGAATTTGAACATTACCGATATTGCTTGTTTTACAAACTTGTTATAGTTACAGAAGCTTTTCCATATGACCCTAGCAAATTTTGGCTGAGGAGTTGTGGTCTCTATGTGGAACACAAGTAGGAAGGATGGCATGGGGACAGTGTCTGCATGCAGAGTTGACCACAGTGGGATTCACTTTTGAGTAAACATGTTTAGGCTCAGGCTGAGATATATATGTATTTATGTATAACTGTGGCTGTTCCTTGCAGATGTACAATGCTGTTAATTAAATTGTTTTTGAATGGATTTTGTTATGTGACATGGCTTCCATTAAGAACAATAGATATTTCTCAAAATACAGCCTGGCTCCAAGTTTCTACTTGCATTTGTCTATCTGGACTGTAATTTAATCATGTGCCAACCTCTGATGTGGGAAACTGCTGAAAATATCTTCCAGGATTGTTCTTAGAATGATAAATTCTTTCATTGCTAAGAAATATTTTGGGACAACATGGGCTTTTCTGCAACATGTTTAATATTTTCAAGTTTGCATGATTATAGTTTTACCCATCTGAAAATAGTATCCTTTCACGGCTTCACATATCTAATAATGAAGCTAAATGAAGCCATATGTGAAGAAAGATATAGAATTCCTCCCTTTAAAATTATTAAATAAAATGGAGAGCAGTATTTTGTGCCATAACACCATACTTGCAAGATATGGTCAGGGCTGGCCCAAGACAGCTTGATGCCTGAGGTAGAAAGGTAAATGCCACAGCCACTCAATCCAGAGCTAGGAAAATTACTTCAGCACATGGGACAGAAAATTTCAGAAACATCTCTCCCCATGCTAGGAGGTAAAGCTACAATGCAGGATGAGTATTCCTTATCCAGAATGAACTAAATAAATGAACTAAAATTGAAACAGCTATTTTAAAATAAAATAACCCTGAGGCACAGACTGTTGTGGAGCCCCTTAGTTCCCATACTAAGTTTCTGATAGCTAGACTTTACAATCCAGGAGCTATGTCAGTTTTGGATTTTGGATTAGGGGGGATTTTGGAATATTTGCATATCTATATCTATATCTAAATCTTGGAGATGGAACCTAAGTCTAAACATGATATTCACCTATAGTCACCTTATATCCATAGCTGAGAAGGTAATGTTATACGATATTTTTAAATAATTGTGTGCATGAAACAAAATTTGTGTACATTGAAAGCAAAACAAAGGTGTCACTATCCCAACCATGCATGTGGACAATTTTGGATTCTGGAATTCCAGATAATAGATACTCAGTCTGCATTAACAAATGAAATAGCTTACTACCATTTCACCACAACTCTGAGGTGGCCCTTCACTCTTCCACATGGCTTTGCTTGACCTTGGACACTGCAGGCCTTCTAAAAGGCTATGAAATTCTTCCTGCTTCAGAAAGTGTTTGGCTGGGCAATTGACTAATTTATGCTGCTACTGACAGACTGACTGACTGAAGTGATTTCTAATTATACTGATATTATTGAAGAAGTATCAGATACATGCTAGCCTTCTCCCCATTCCAGTGTTCTTTCTTCTCTTCCTCACCCCTTTCCTCTGGTCTTTTTTTCCACTCCAACCTTGTATTCATTCAGCATGTCTTAACTTCAACTGGCTTAGAATACTTTTAGAGCCCACTGCACCTTACTGTTCTTTCTTTTTTCCTCCCAGACCTTTTTCTTCTTCCAGTTTAGTATTTCTTCAGCTTGTACCACATTTGCATGGCTTTGAAACTTCTCAGTCTTTCCTCCCACAGCTCTTTTTTCTTTTCTAATCCTCACTTCCCCCCCTTGCTGGTCTTTTTCTCCTTCCAATCTACCTTCTGCTAACTCTCTTCTCTATTAATTACTAGGAGATTCCTTGAAGGACCTGAAGGATTTGTAGGTCCCAAAGAAGAAAGCAATACATGGGACATAGTAGAGGCTCTGTAGATGAAATCATCTCCCAAACCCACCTCTGCTTAGGAAAGTTTCAGCATTGCTTGGCCTGTGACATTGTCAGCTGCAGACTAGTTATAATTAACTAAAATTGAAATAAAATAACTCTGAGGCACAGACTGCTGTGGGACCCCTTAGTGTCCACGCTAAGTTTCTGATGGTTAGATTTCACTATCCAGTAGCTATGTCAGTGTTTCATTTTCTGTTATTGCTACTGCTGCTGATTATAATTTACTTGTGATGTGGTTTTGGAAGGGATTGTTTGTGTCTCAAAAAAGAGACAGATGTTTAATATTGGATGGAATTGTATACACTGTCAATTCATCCTAAAACAAGGGTTTATTGACACTAGATAACAGAATGTTACTCAGTGTTAACGGTCTAATTGTTTTGACAAAGACAGCAACAATGTGTTAACATAGCCACTATATCCGAATAACAGCATAATAATTGTTAGAACATTCTATTTGTTTTCCTGCAAATATATTTCTAACACCTTCCTAGAATCTTGATCATAAAGGATCTGGAATGTCTGCTTGCTTATCTCCTTCTGAGTATCCCCACCATGTTTTGAAACATTTGCAACAACATGTTTTGATAGGATATAATTTTCTGTGTACATTGTGTTTATGATCATTGGATGTTATTTATTTTGCTATTCTACACCCTGGCAATTTTTAATTTGTGCTTTGCTTTTTATGAGTGACATTGATGACATTAGTGGAAATGTATTTACATTGTCCAAGATTGTTTCCAATTCCCAAGAGCAGACTCTCATCCAGTTACCATACTGCTTGCTCCTTCCTTCACTGATTTTTTTTAAAAATAAAAAACCTTCTGTACCTTATAGATTATGTTAAGAGTTCTGAGAATTAAATACTTTATTTTCTGTTTCTCGTTTTCTAAAAGAGCTAAGAACCATTCCAAAAAAGTTTAAAATAAAAACCTGAGTGCACAACTTGAGCACTCTTATAAGTTGATTCTTATATAAACAGAGCTCTATAAAGAAGAGAACATTCCACCCAATACAGATAATTTATGATATATTGATATTGAGAAGATCTTTTTCTCTATTCATCTAAATTTACAGGACTTGGGAAAAACCCTCCAGTGCTATATTAGAGACACTAATGATTTCTATCAGAACTGAGTATTTAAATCAACAATATTAACCCGGTAAAGGCACAATACTGGTTACATTGGGACATTTTAAAAGCAGTTTAAAAAGTGGTATGACAAAGGCCTGGTCAAACTGAGATAGTTGTATAAAACTACCCATTTATGGTCTTTGTCTCCCTCCTCTACTTTTTTGTAAATAGTTATGTTCTTTTTCACATTGATGTTCTATCTTCTCAAAATGCATTTTAAATACCTATATTTCTCAAAATATATGCTAAATATATATTTTCCCCTTAAGATGTGTTTAAATTTGTGATGGAATATATTTACACTGTTAAGATTTGCATCACTGCATTAAAAAATGCAGCATCTGATGGACATCTGAATCTCAATCCACACATAAATCTGAGATCCAGTTTCTGATTCTCCCCGATGATGATTTGCAAATACACTCGTCCCTCCCTGTTTGTGGACTTGGAGTCCATGGTCTTGCTCCTTCGTGAATGGCAAATGGGGAGGGACAAAATGGCACACGTGCCTGAGGTGTACACAGAGCAGTGAGTGCAGGAGTGTGTGCCCATTTTAACCAATGGGCTTTAATATATTTGTGGTTTTTCTGATTCATGGGGGTGGGGGGTCCATGATGGATCCCCCATGAATTGGGAGGTACAACTGTGGGGGGAAGCAGACGGCTAAAAGTGCCATTTTCAGGGCAAGGAAGGGGAGGGGCAGCCGCATGCTGGGCTCCCCAACCCCTTCCCGAAGATGTCGTTGGAGCAGCCGGCCCTCCGCACAGCCGGCGCTCCGATAATGCCTTTCCGCTGCAGCGTCCGCACACGCTGCAGTGGAAAAGCCGCCGAAGGTACGATTTGTGGAAGGAGTGCTATTTTAGTGCTCCTTCATGGGGCGGTGAAGCTGCGCCGCAGGGCTGAGGAATGCGGATGCCTCGGCCCTGATCCGCAATTTCCTGGGGCGGCCCCGTGCTGCCCGTCTGCTTAGCCCCTGTATATCTAATGCTGGTTTACATAGCAAACCTTTAGTTATTCATTTTCTATTTTAATAATGGAAGCAAATGTTGAAAATGGGAAACTACAGAAAATTCAAGCAATTAATGAAAGTCAGTGGAAACACAATGTTGTCTTGTTTGTTGTTCCATAGTGAGAGGTTAAATGAGGGGATAGGAGCATCTACCTTATAGACATACAGAAGAAGATCTGTAGCAAATAACTGAATACTGAATGTTCAGTAACTATTGTGAATTCTATTTTAAATTTATGGCTGGGAATACACATCAGTGCTGTAACTGAATATCAGATGCAATGTTTCCATAAGTTAATAAATAAATAAATCTGTATTTTTTGAAATAGATTTGTGTTAATCACAGGAGGAAAGTTGAACAGTCTGTGTTTACTTAAAAGGTAGAGAAATTTCTGTGCCTGTATGTCCCTCTTGTGGTCCAAAATGGTATTTACCACTACTTGTTTATTCATCATAATGCAAATACTTTGGTGGGGGGGGGGGGAAGTACTGCTGTTCATGCCTCACTTTTAGGGAAATCATTTAACTGGAGACTCTTTGTACATCAAGCCTGTGTCCACTGGCATCTTCCTCTATGGGCCCTGCATGCAGCTCTAAACTTTTCATCAACTGCTTGTTTCTATTTAACAGCAACAAAACTTGGGGGGGGGGGGTGATTGGCATATTCTCCAATAGTTAGAGCTTCTTCTGGAAATGCCATGAGAGATCTAATTGATTTTCATCCCAGTCCTTATCTGTGTATATCACAGACAGATTAGAAAACCAAGGCAGCATATAGTGCTTGCTTGTTTAAAAAGTGATATGGGTTCTTTAAGAGGCCATGTAGCAGAAGCAAGTGAGCTCCAGCCCAACCTGGAAGCTACTAGAAGAGGGAGAGGAGCTAAGACACTATGGGCCAAAGCAGACAGGCTGAAAGGAGCAGCCAGAACACATGCTGCAACCTCAAAGGCACTTCCTGCTGTGGCCCCAAGTAGGAGCAGAAAAGATCGGCTCCTTTTGGAGCTGGATTTGGGCTGCCTTAGGCCCTGGGGCGACTTCTGGGTGTTCTGAGGTGTGCATCATGTAAACACATTCTCACAGAGAGGCTGGAAGCTGCCCCTGTCTGCCCATCTGTTTTGGGCCTAAGTTGTTCACATCTTAAAGATAGAAGTGGGGGGATGTGCACTTTTGTGTGCTAGTGTGCATGTGAATGAGTGAGGGAGATAGGTTGGGGGCTATTGTTTGTATTAGTGTTTGTATATTTGGCTGTGTAAGAGAGAATAGGGGATTGTGTGTGTCAGGCAGACAGATAGAGAAATGTATGGTGTGTGGGGGGAGGTGAGTATGATTTTTGTATGTCTGTCCATGTAAGACAGAAGGAGGATCCTATATTTGTTTGTTTGAGAGTTTAGAGTCTGCCTCTACAAGAACAATGTTCCATTTTGACGGTGAAGTTATACACATAGCTATTCAGAGGTAAGCACTAGTGAGTTTAATGAGATTTGCTGAACTCCAGCAGTGTGTGCTACAGCTGGAACAGCAGAAGTGAACCTGGAGAAGGTTTATTTCTATCTTTGCCTTTATTTATTCTACTACTCTTTAGAGTTGCTGCTTTCGCACAGGACAAGGGATGTGCCAGCTGTTGAAAGACTAAGGACCTTTGCAGACTGCCAGAAATAGTGCAAATTGAGTCCACTTTAACTGCCCTGACTCAGTGCTAGGGAATCATGGGAACTGTAGATTATTGTGACACCAGAGCTCTCTGACAGAGAAGGCTCAATGTCTCAGAGAAAAAAATACAATTCCCATGATTCCCTAGCACGGAGCCAGGACAGTTAAAGTGGACTCAATTTGCACTATTTCTAGCAGTCTGCAAAGGCCCTAAGACTGACAGCTAATCACAGCCAGCTGGTTCCTTCCATCCCAGGGACATCATCATCTTGGTTGGTGATGGATGTAAGGCAGCACAAGCCACTGCAGTGGGTCAACCCATGTGGGGTTGATGCTAAAGAAGTCAACATCAAGGAGGAGGTAACTCCTTTGAGGATACACAAAATCCTTTATTAGACTGGAGAGTGGTCACAGGCCTTGAGTGAGGAGCAGAGGTCTGGTAGAACAGTTCAAACCCCAGTGGGAGTGTGGGTTGGCTTTGTTGTGGCAACATCCAGAGTCCTTGGGTGAGAGTCAGAGACTGGAGAGAAAAGGGAGGTTACTCAGGTGAGGGCTAAATACTGTATTCAATTAATGTGATCTGCTGCACTAGTACTCTGTTACTGGTCTGGACTGTCTATGTATACATGAATTAGTAGGAATGCAGGGGAAGAGGAATGGGGTGCTCCCATTTGTGTGATCTTAGGCAGAGGTAGGTATGGTGCTGGGGGTTGGACATACCAGGTAAGGGAAAGGTAGAATCGATATTTGAAGCCTATCCTGAATTTTGGATCTACAAAAATCCAGGTTGCTCTGTCAGTGCTCTGTCAGCTCACTCTCTCGTCTGCTGGTATTGCTGTTAAATGTCAGGTCAATCCAAAATAAAACAACAACTATCCATAAGCTGGTCATGGACAAAGGAACTGACCTGGTGTGCACTACTGAAACTTGGGTGGATTTGACTGAGCCCCAGCACAAACAACACCCCAGAACTCTTGGGTTGACTGGCTACATACTTGGGTGCACTTTCCTGTTCCTTCATCAATTTGTTACAATTTTACATGTCTGTAAATGTGTATACACAACAGAAAGGCTCACCCAAACCTATACATGCTACATCTGCTCTCAGAACAGACTCAATATCTACAAATGGTGCTCATATTTGGAAATCTTGCAAAACAAATGTACCAAAATGGGGTTCCCAGTTATATGGGCAAGTTTGTGCATATGTCTAGTCAGAAAGTGGACTGGCTGCATTTTGGTATGGTGGGGCCCCAGGGTTTCTCCTTAAGGTTTCCACTAGAACTTCTTAGTTTTGGATTGGACTGCTAAATATCATCTAGCTTCCATTTTTGCTCTCTTTCCTTTTTGCCCTTGTTTCCTGGAATATGAAGTGACCCAATGCTTCAGTAACTATGAGCTGCCAGAATGGGCCGTAAGAAGATGAGTACTCATGATGTTTTAGCAGGCAATGGGGATCCCAAGCATAAGTCAAAATGACATTTTAAGTTTCTAGCTATGGGCAGAAGATTTACTCTCACATCATGAGGAATGCAGCCACGTGCTTTGAAAAAATTCCAGTTTGTGCACACATACAAAAATTAAACAACAACAGGAACAAAATAGCTGCCCATCTGCCTAGCAACTAAAATCATTGTGAACATATAATCCCATTTGTACAGGCTTTCAGCTGGACATACATGCATTTTACAGCACCCCACCCCCCTTGCACTCTCAAAGCATTTCAATGGCATTGGCTGCAGGTACCTGAAATGTTCATGTCTGTCCATGACTGCAACTACTTATAAACATAAGATGAAAGCTGTATTTGTTTGCCTATGCATGTGTTTGTTTTAAGGGGAAGCATGTAGGTGCTTGTGTCAGTTGACCTGCTTGTAGGACTTATTCCCCAGGGGAAAAAAAAGTATCATACTGTGTAATATAATTAATGGGAAAATATCTTTCTTCAGTCGCTCCTTTAAACAAAAGGATATAACAGAACTCACATATCCCCAACACAGTATAAGGATATTTTCTTTTTGGTCAGATAATTAAAAGGGAAAAAATGAAATCAAGCAACCAACCATGTCCTCTTATCAAACATAGACACACACAGAGAGAGAGAGATCAATACTACTCTGTGCAAATGGAAGAGAGTGAGGTTTTCCAAAGTGTACTAAAGTTGCAGTTTTCTACTCATTCACCAGACGTAAAGTGCACTAAATACAATGTGGCTTACTCCTGAGTAGACTGAATTGCAAAAGAAGAAAGATACTTATTTCAAAGAAGGAAATACATTCCTACATGTAACTATTCATCCAGACTAAAAAGGAAGATTTGCTCTCATTGCATCTCTGCTTGTTCCATACTTTGATTTGCCTATCTTTCCATTTAATGTCCACCTGCCAGCCTTTAAAACACACACACACACACCACTTTTTTCACTCTGGCTTTGCTTTGCATGGAGCTGTTTTCTGAAAAACCTGCCCCCTCTTCAGTTTGACCATCTCTCAGCTAACACCATCTTTTTTTTTTTTTAAAAAAAAAACAACATAATCTTTTAAACAGCAGCCACTCCCTTCTGTCCTCTAAGTACTATCTTGGCAGGCAGCACTGAGAGGAGGAGTCTGATCTTTAAAAGGCTTTGAAATTGTGCTGTTGTCAATGAAGAAATAAAGCAGAAAGCTTTTTTTTAAAGGCCTTTTGAACAAATAATCCTTTTCTACCCTCTCCTTTTTTACCCTTTGTGCTAGAGGCTTTTTATATTTAAATTCACTGAGTAACAAAGAACTTCCCACTCCAAATGTTCCATTTCAAACAATTGAAAGTTTATGTGTGAAATAAATAAATAAATGTTGGTTAGGCTCACAATTGGTGATGTGAGTACATCTGCAGTAGCCTGGCAGGACAGTTGGTGGATGAGAAGTATTGGAGAACTAAAACAGGCTGGAGGGAAAGACAAAAACATCAGCAAGCACCTCTTGGTTTTGGTGAAGTTTTTCTGCTTTAGGTTCATCACTACTAGAATAATTTACCCAGTCATTTTTCCTGTGGTGATTTTTTTCCCCTCTTTCCTACACATTCTCTTTCTGGGAAAGCAATGGCAAGAAACATGGGTAATTTTTTTGAGGACTAGCCCAAGATATTTTGTTGCTTGAGGTAAAGAAAAAGATGGCTTCCTTCCTATTCCATAAAAGTCAACTGGACTGGCAGTGTATTTTTAATGTATTCACTGGTAATGAGTGAACCTATTTTACCAGACCAGAGAGCCCACTTAGAATGTGGAAACCAAACTATGGACGTTATCACACAGGGAGTTGCGGGGAGAAAGTGGAAATAAACGGGACGAGCGGAAGACTTTAATTTATGGGATTTGTCCCGTTTAATTTATGGGATTTGCCTCGTCTGATAACTAAATTCAAATTTAAAAGGGGGTTAATTCGAATGAAAACTTGATCTTTTCAAATCCTCAAAAATCCCGAAAATGAAAAGATCAGATTTTCATTCAAATTAACCCCCTTTTAAATTCAAATTTAGTTATCAGACGAGGTGGAATGGGACAAATCCTGTAAATTAAAGACTTCCGCTCATGCCCGTTTATTTCCACTTTCTCCCCGCAACTCCCCGTGTGATAACGTCCTATGAGGTATACAATTCTCCTCTGATGCCTCTTTCTTTCCTCTAAACATCTGATGCCTAAAATGACCACTTTGCTCAACCCAATGGTAGAAGGTAATGAATGGCACCAACAAGAATGGATCCAAAACACACTGCAGAAATAATCCAGTTCAAGACCTCTTTAAATACACTCAGGGAATCCTGAGAATTGTAGTTTATTTTGGCACTAGAACTCTTTATCAGAGAAGGCTAAATGTCTTACAAGATGACAGTTCCCAGAATTCTCTAGCAGTGAGCCAGAGCAGTTAAAGCAGTCTTGAACTGGGTGATTTCTGCAGTGCATTTTGGATCATGGTTGTCATTGCTAAAGTACCTTAACCAGATATTCATAAGCTTCAATAATCATTGATTCAAGGAGAGGAGTTTTTAACTGAATTGGCTTTCAGGACACCTGTGGCCAGAGCTGTCTGCAAGTTGGATAGTTCCTGAAAACTCTTCCTGCTTGAATCAGTGACTCTTGAAGCTTATGAATATCTGGTTAAGGTACTTTAGCAATGACAACCATGTTGGTGCCATACTTTAAATATGTCTGAAGACATCTTGTTGTGTGAGATAAAATGGCTAGATAATTAATACACACACCCCTGCTCTTCCATGAACAGAAGATGACTAGACTGGCTGTTGCATCTTCACTGCTGGGGATGGCTTAAAATCATCTGCTTTATGGTTGACCTAAAGATAGGAGGTAAATTGGTGTTCCAAACAGAATGTGTAGTAAAGGCAGATACAACAGAGGGGAATGAGAAGAAGGGAGATTGAGAGGAATATCTGGGACTGATTATGCTGCTCCACAGCTTCTGCTGCCTGAGATGGTAGGACAAATATCTAAATTATGCTCATAGTGCCAAGATTCAACATAATTTTTGAAAAGTATATGTGTCTTTTCATTTGGCTGAAAGCAGCACACACTGTAGGTTCTTTTCAATATAGCAATATATGACTTTTATATAGAGTAAGGTATGTCATTTTGGAGGATAGAACAGATGGATGGGAAAGAGCAACCTGAATTTGCTCCAGTCAGAAGCAGGTCCAAACCCTACTGACTACACAGCCAGTTCCCAAGGTGGGCCATGCACACAGGGGCTGAGAGGAGTCAGTGTCAGCACAAATCAGCTCTGTTACAAGGACTCAGACAATTGTCTTGGTGAAAGAAAAAGACTTTATTGCAGACCAAGGACAATAATGACAATAGCCAGCATTTAGGTTGGTACTAACATTCCCTGCCCTCTTATCACTATATATAGACTGGAGCCACCTAGTCCTGCCTGTTTGCAATGTAACATTTTGACTTCTGTAAAGTAACCTTTTGATTTGATTGATGTAACTATAATGTAACCTTTTGATTTCTGCCTGGTAACTGCTATGCAGCCATTTCTCCCTGGCAATGGGAGTAAAATTCCTTCCAATTGTTCTTTGAAAATGGCACCAATATTCAAACTCGCCTAATGCATATAACATAATCTCTCTCTATATATACATACAACACAACCAATACAGACTTTATATATACATTTCCCAACTTCATCCATAATGACAGAACCAAAACTCTTTTGGGTTCTGACATCCCACAACCCTAGACTTAGCCTTTCCCATTGTTCCCAGATTAATCCAGGTGAAATGCCAAGTTAATTTGGGGGCATTAACATGGTGGGTGCACATACATTCATTCTTGGACTCAGGGAAGTGTTTCCAGCAAATTAAGTATTGCAGCTTGTTTCTGTGGATTCAGGAGTCCAAGATCTTAGCCACCTCGAAATGTTGTTCGCTGCCAACCACCAAGGGTGGGGGTGGGTTTGGTTCAGTCTGCCATGGGTCTGTTGATAGGGCTGGTTTCAATATACTAAAATGAAATACCAGCTGCAAATATTGTAAGAATTGGCCAAGTCCAATCCAGCAGTTACATCATTAATCAGTCTCTTTACAGTAAAAGGGCCAACAAATTTGGGTCCCAGCTTTTTGACTGGCTGCCGAGTCTTTAGATGTTTGGTAGACAAGTAGACTTTTCTCCCTGGAATCAAGTCCCATTCCAAGCAGTCACTATCTGAAGCCATGCCTCCTTAATTTTTGTAATCCATTGCATTAGTGGCACAGGGTCCGTAGGCTCTACAGTAAATGAGGGCAGTGTCTTTGGCTCATATCCATAGACTATTTCAAAAGGGGAATGCCCTGTACTCTGATTTATTGCCCCATTAAAAGCAACCTCTGCATGTGGCAATAAATCAAACCAGTAATCTTGTAAGTAATTATTGTAACACCTTAAGAGTTTAATTCATTCTCTCAATCTGTCCATCTATTTGTGGGTGATGAGAAGTACTCAGAACAAGTTTGACCCCCCCCCCCAGCCTTTTCTACAATAACTTCCAAAATTGGCAGGTGAATTGGCTGCCTCGATCACTCACAATTCTAGAAGGTAAACCATGGAGCTGGTATACATGGGAGGTGAATAGATCAGCTAATTTGGCTGCAGTTGGCAAACCTTTGCAGCCTACAAAATGCACCTGTTTGGAGAATAGATCTATTTCCATCCAAATGGTGTTTCTCCCATGGGTAAATTAAAGATGAGGTCTATTGCTATGTGTTTCCAGGGGCTACCAGCTGTGGGCAAAGGTTGTAATAGTCCTTGGGATTTTCCTCCAACTGGTTTGGCTCTGGCACACACTGGACACCCCTTTACATATGTTTCAACATCTTGTCTGATGCCATCCCACCAATACTGTCTGTGTATCATGTGCTAGGTTCTCAAGAAACACCAATGACCCAATACTTTGGTGTCATGACACAATTGTAGAACTTTCAGTCTCAGTTCCTCAGGAACATAGATTCTGTCCCCTTTGTACCATAGCCTCCTCTTGTATATCAGTGTATGTGGATGCTCTTTACAGCTACCTCATTAAACTTTTGGTGCATTGGGTCTGGGTTTAAGGCCTCACCCCTCCCCTCCCCATGGGACTGGCTTTGGGTGGTTACAGTGAGACCCAATTGCTCTGGGGTGAATACCATCTTCATAGGGGCTTATCTCTTACTTTCATGTTGTGGCAGCCTCAATAAGCCATCAGCTAAAACATATTGCTTTCCTGGAAAGAATTTCAGCTTGAATATGAACTGATAGAAAAACTTGGCCCACCTGCTTTGCTTGGGGCATGACTTTCTCAGGATCTGTAAAGCCTCTAGATTATGATGGTCTGTCCAAGACCTCAAAAGGGGGGGGGGGGGTTGCACCTATCAAACACTGGCACCAAGTTTGCAGAACCCACTTTACAGCAAAAGCCTCCCACTCCCAAGTAGGCCAGTCCAATTCCTTCCCTTGAAACTTTTTAGATAGATAGGAACAGGGCCTCAAGGTTCCATCTGAGTCTTTCTGCAGTAGCACAGCTCCCAATGTCATATGGCTGGCATCCACTTGTGCAACAAAGGGCAAATCAGGGTCTGAGTGTTTTAAAATCAGTTCAGTGATGAATAGGTGTTTCAGGTTTTGGAATGCTTCCTGGCATTCAGGAGTCCATCGCATCTTTGCAGAGGGCTTGGGCTTGAAGCCCTTCTTGTGGGTTTTTTGTTTCAGGTGGTTTTTCATTTTTAACAAGTCTGTTATGGGTAGTGCTATCTGGGCGAAAGCAGAGATGAATTGCTGATAAAAATTTGCAACCCCCCCAAAAGCTTTGTACCTGTTTTCAAGTCGTAGGTGGGGCCCAGTCTAACACTGTTTGGACTTTGGAAGGATCCATCTCTATTCCCTTTGTAGATTTTCTATACCCTAAAAAGTCAAGTTTCTCTCCGTGGAAACAGCATTTAGATAATTTGACATATAACTGATTGTCCAGGAGACATTTCATCACCTCCCGTACCAACTGAACATGTGAGTCTCGGTCTTGAGAGTAAATTAAAACATCATCTAAATATACCAACATTCTGTCAAACAAGAAATCATGCATTATTTCATTGACCACTCTCATAAACACCCCTGGTGATCCCGCTAGCCCAAAAGGTATCACCAAATATTCAAATGCTCCTAGGGGGCAGCTGAAGGTAGTCTTGTGTTC
Source organism: Phrynosoma blainvillii (assembly GCA_026167975.1). Taxonomy (NCBI): domain Eukaryota; kingdom Metazoa; phylum Chordata; class Lepidosauria; order Squamata; family Phrynosomatidae; genus Phrynosoma; species Phrynosoma blainvillii. The sequence goes on from JANUYF010000004.1 coordinate 61,436,073, forward strand.
ATCCCCCTCCTTAATTCTTACCCAGAAGTAAGTGTCTCTCAAGTCCAGTTTGGTGAACACTTTCCCAGTAGCTAATCACCCTAACTTACTTCATAAGAGGAAGGTGGTACTTGTTAGTACTACAGATCCCATTAAGATTATGATAGTTTGTGTCAACTCTCAATGAGCCATCTTTTTTCTACCTGAGAAACACCATGGCCATGAGCATGGAGGCTGATGGGTGAATGAAACCTACAGCCAAATTTTTCTCTATAAACTCTTTGAGAGTCCTTAACTCCAGTGGGGTCATCAAATATAATTTGGGTTTAGGGGGTTGGGCCCCTGTTTCTAATTCAATTGCACAGTCAGTCTCTTGGTTGGGAGGAGCTGGTTGTTCTCCTGCTCAGCAAACACCTCAGCCAGGTTTCTATAAATGGAGGGGTAGCCCAATTGGTCCTCCTGAACAGTTTTTCCCACCCACTCTTGCAAAGGGACCAATTGGATGGCAACAGCCATTACCTCACCCCCTGGGTACAATTGAAAGCTCTAATGTGTTCTCTATATCACAGGTCATCAAAGATCAGTTCTCCTGCCCTCCACCTGATCCTGGGGTTGTGAAACTGCAAAAACTCTATACGCAGGATCAGCTGGTAACTTGAAGTGGAGCCCAACGCCACCCCAAGCCACAACTTCAATAATAATAATAATAATAATAATAATAATAATAATAAATTTATGTATATCCCGCCTTTAGCTGAGGCTATCAAGGCAGCTTACAATTAAAATACAATCCCATACAATTATAATAGACATATAACCCCCCCTTAAAAATATATTAAATCATTGTCAACATTAAAATTAACTTAAAACAAGACTACAAGTCAATACTATTAAACAGCCGGCACTCTGAATATATAGAAGAGTGATCTGATGGCAGGAGAGAGATTGTAACAATGTCATTCTGGGAATGCCTGCCGGAAGAGATCCATCTTGATGGCTTTTTTAAAGCCATCTAAGATGGTTATCTGATGGATCTCCTCCGGCAGGGCATTCCACAGTCTAGGGGCTGTGGCAGAAAAAGTCCTCTGGGAGGTTGTCATCAATCTGGTTCTTATTGGTTGAAGCAACTTCCTCTCAGAGGGCCTGAGGGTACGGGGTAGATAATATGGAGATAGGCGATTCCTTAGGTAAGATGGACCCAGGCCATGTAGGGCTTTAAAGGTTAACACCAACACCTTATACTGTGCCCGGAAACTAACTGGCAGCCAGTGCAAAGATTTCAAAATTGGCATAATATGGTCACTTCTTGGAGTCCCAGTGATCAGTCTGGCTGCCATGTTTTGTACTAATTGCAGTTTCCGAGTTAGATATAAGGGTAGCCCCATGTATGCATTACAGAAGTCGAGTCATGAGGTTACCAGGGCATGTTTATTTGCCCAGTAGTAACAGCCCCTCCCATAGGTGAACTGTACATTTGATGGAAGGTAATGGGGGAGTCAAGTTTTTTAACCCCTAAGTTTAGTTCCTGGACTATAGTTGGATTTATAAAATACTTGGTGCAGCCACAATCTATTGCTGCCACCAAGTCCACACTTCTTCCCCCTTTTGGGTTTAATAGTTTGATGCAGGATGTACAGAGGAACTCCTCCACTCACCGAAGGGGTGCAGTTGTTCAGAGCTGGCACCTACCTTCTGCTGTTGTCTAAGGCAGGCTTCGGAAGTTTTCCACCAGCTCTACATCTACATGAATTCGTGTTCTTTGATGTTTCCACTGGCATGCCACCTTGAGGGCCTGATTGGCTGTAGCTCCCTTGTTTGGTTGCCACTTGTCTTTCGATGGGGTCGTGTTAGATGGGTCTTTGAGGGTTGTCCTGCTTGCACTGTCTTTTCAGTCAGGGCAATCAGTTATGCAGTGGCCCTTCTTGCCACACACCAGGCAGAGACCCATTTTCATGTGTCATTCCCTCTCTGAATCTCGGACGGGTGTCCCTTTGGTCTTTCCACTGGTAGGACTGGGTTTCTGGTTCACCCCATTGCTGACTCCACTCCTGTGTTATCTGGTCAATCAGATCTCTTCTTTGATTATTTTGCCCTCCCCTGCCAAATGAATCAGAGGGAGTTCTCATGGTCCTGCTATGGCCACTTCCCAAGCAGACACTTCTTGCTCAGCATCGCTCCTGGACCCTGGTAGGGACCACAGTTCAAAACCATCCATCTGCTTCCTCATGGGCCAGTGACTCATCCCAGACTTTTCTTCATAGTTGGTCTCTCAGCCCTGCATGGTCCTCAGCACCTCAGGCTCCTCTAGGTCAGCTCCAGGCCACAGACCATCCCTTTCTCCAGGGCATCATTTCCCTGGTTGTCTTCTTGCTTCTCTTCCAGAAGCATTTCTGTGAAGGGTTCATCTCGGTCCAATTGCTGTTGCATCGCACAAGATGATATTTAGGAGTAACAACCTACTATCAGTACCAATAATAATAATAATAATAAATTTTATTTATACCCCGCCCCTCTGTCAGACAATCGGGGTGGCTCACAGCAGTTAAAACTCATACAATATTAAAATACAATCCAAAATCCCGCAACCCTCCCACCCCTTAAAAATAAAATAAAATAATAATAACATTAAAACATGATGATTAAACATTAATTTAAAATAAACAGTCCTGGGACAAACAAACGAATAATAGGCAGGGCAACGATTGCAGCCAAGATAGAAAAGGGAAAAAGGAGACTCCTGAGGCTCTGTTCCAAGGACTCAGACAATAGTCTTGATGAAAAAACAAAAAGACTTTATAGCAGACCAAGGACAATAGTGATCAGCCAGAGCGTAGGTTGGTACCAACCTTCCCTGCCCTCTTGTCACTATATATAGACTGGAGCCACGTAGCCCCGCCTGTTTGCAATGTAACAGTTTGACTTCTGCCTGGTAACTACCATGTAACCATTTGATTTCTGCCTAGTAATTGTACTACAACCTTTTGGTTTTATGCCTTCTAACTATAATGCGACCTTTTGATTTCTGTCTGGTAACTGCTATGTAGCCTTTTGAATTCTATCTGGCAAGGGGAGTAAAACTCCTCTCAATTGTTCTTTGAAAATGGCACCAAAATTCAAACTCGCCTAATACATATAACAACACACAGACACATAGACACACACACACCCCACAACCAATACAGACTTTACATATACATTTCCCAACTTCACCCATGACAGACTGGGTTTTGACAGTTGGATTATATGAGCTCCTTTTTACTCTGGTCCAAAGGACCAGAAGGCAGGTTTGGCACAGCTTCTGGCCACTTTGGAGGTATGCATTGTCTAATCGGCACACTTCCAGAGCAGCCAGAAGCCACTTCATTCTGCCTATCTGTTTCACCCCTTGGTTAAAGAGGAAGCAAAGCAAATCTATGGGCTTCATCCAAGGAGAAAGGAGCAAAATAAATAAATAAATAAATGTGGTGTACTTTCATCTTTTTTAATAAATAAAGTCATATGCTTTAGGTAAAGGCATTCAGTGTGCTCACCATGGGCAAGATTTCCATTGTGAATTCTGGGTATGTTTGATATCTTCTTCATGTTTCATTTATTTGAACTTTCATATTGTTGTTTTTGTGTGCCTTCAAGTAATTTCTGACTTATCCCTATCTTATCTCCCTATCACAAGATTTTCTTGGCAAAATTTTTTTCAGAGATAATTTGCTTTTGCCTCCATCTGAGACTGAGAGAGTGTGACTTTTCCAAGATCACTCAGGGGGGTTGCAGACTGCCAGAAATAGTGTGAATTCAGTCCACTTTTAGGGTTAGGGTTAGTGCTAGGGAATCATGGGAACTGTTATTTTTCTGAGACATTGAGCCTTCTCTGTCAGACAACTCAGATGCCACAATAAAATACAGTTCCCATGGTTCCCTAACTCTAACCCTAACCCTAAAAGTGGACTGAATTCACACTATTTCTGGCAGTCTGCAACCCCCCTCAATGTGTTATCATGGCTCAACAGAGATTTGATCCCAGGTCTCTAGTTTTAGTCCCATGCTGAAACCACTACACCATGCTGGCTCAGATGTTCCCATGTTAATACCTACTTTATTTTATTTTATTTTAAAAAGTACTCCCATATTGTGTGTGTTTGTGCCTTCAAGTCACCTGCTGTCTTAGAGTGACCTCATGAATTACATAAGGTTTTTTAAGGCAAGGTACACTCAGAGGTGGTTTTGTCAATTCCTTCCTCTGAAATATAGCCCGCATTACTGCTTCCTTTTAAAAACAAAATAAAATAAGCAGAAAAGTTTTTATGACACTTCCTTTAAATTTGAAATCTGGATATTCTGAACCAATGCTTAGAAAGCTACTTTTAAAAAAAAAGTAGTTTGCTAAAATTATATCAAAGTAGTTTGCTAAAACTATAGTTATTTGCTGGCATCCTATATTACAGTAGAAAAAGAAAAAAAAAAGGAAGTTAGGTATTTTTGAAAATTAACACAATCTGTATGGATGATATTCAAAGTATTTATCTGTATTTAAATATCACAGAACATAATCAAGTAGCAAAAAAATTAAAACATCCATAAAAGAAGCACTGAATACATAAAATAATCAAAGTACAAAGAAATCTGACCGGACTGTAAAACACAGGAAAGGTGGTGATTTCCTTGTACCTTGATTATTCCACACATTGTTTTGTGATATTAGTGGCACTGCAGGCACTGATGAAGACTTTATGTTGAAACATGTTTAACTGGTGACTATACTGGAGTGTAACTACAGAACAGTCAAGACTCTGGATACAGGCTTGGTTGTTCAAGGACTTTTATAATTACAACTACTGACTATCATTTCTTAAAGACCACAGGACCTCACTCCTTATTTTATGTATTCAATGTTTCTTTTATCAATGTTTTAATTTTTATGCTACTTGATTTTGTTTTGTGATATTTAATAATAATAATAATAATAATAAAATTTATTTATATCCCGCCCTTTAGAAAACCAATCAGGGCGGCTCACAACCATAAAATCTTACATAATATCCCAAAGCCAACAATCCCTCCCCCCCCTTAAAACAGTATTAAATCCATAGTATTAAAACCACAGTTCAACAATTAAAACAATTAAAATACTTAAACAATTGTCCAAAAAGACAATATTAGGCCCACAGCAATGTTCCTCATCCATCCTTAAATGGGGCCACGTGAAGAACATTGGGGTGGGGGTACCCAAAGCCGGGATAGTTAATCTGGAAAGGCCTGCTGGAAGAGATCCGTCTTGACAGCCCTTTTAAAGCTGTCTAATGATGTTAACTGACGGATCTCATCCGGCAGGTCGTTCCAGAGTCTGGGGGCGACAACTGAGAAAGTCCTCTGGGAGGTCGTCGCAAGCCTCGATTTTTGAGGCTGCAGCAAATTCCTCCCAGAGGACCGGAGAGTGTGGGGAGGATTGTATGGGAGGAGGCGGTCCCTGAGATAGCTTGGACCCAAGCCATTTAGGGCTTTAAAATAGCAGATTAATACTTTATAGATATCATGCTTACAGATTGTATTAGTTTTAAAAAATACCCAACTTAATAATAATAATAATAATAATAATAATAATAATAATAATAATAATTTTTATTTATATTTTCCCGCCTCTCCCTACGGATCAAGGCAGGATTACAGGGTAATATAGAAAATATAAAAATACAATATATAAAATATATAATAAAATCATAACAACAATACCCCCCCCCCCAATAATAAACCCCACAATCCCTATAATTAAAACCCCCTTTTTTCTTTTTCTTCTAGTCATGTTAGGTATAAATCCCTTTGTTGTTGTTTATCCCTACATTACAGTTACAAATTCATAACATAGAGTTATAGGCTGTAACTACTCCACATTCAGTAAAGCTATGTAGTGACCATTGTAGCACTGCTGCTACAATTGTAAATGCTCTCTCAAATCCATGTTAACAGTCATCAGCTGCATTGGGTTTGTAGCAGAAATTAATGGGATCTGTAGACCACAGAGTAAAGAAAGTGAGTTTTATTTTGAAAATAAAAAAGTAATGCTAGCGGGCTTAGCAGAAAATAACTTTCCAAAGGTGCTGAGCCCCGAACTAAGCAACTGAAGACCTTTTTATAGGATCGTACATATACAAAGAGCATTTCTCCCCCCTCCCTCCTTGGGTAACTAGTTTCACAATATTCAGCTCTTCTTACTTGGGCAAAGATTGTTTTCAGTACAAGAAAATGTTTACAGAGCCGAGAGGATGCTTACAGAATAGTGAATGCTGTCCCTGGAGTGGAACGATGCTTCAGTCTCAAATGGGATAGGTAGACAGAAAAAAATCCAAACTTATTAGTCTTATAAGGTCTCATGTAACTATCTAGTCTGACCCCAAATAGCAATCATAGGCAATCATAGGCAGTCATTTTAAAATGCAGTTTTTCAGCTATAAGCAATTGATTCCCCCCTTAAAACTATTATTCAAATCAATTATAGCTTTTCTCATATGTCAACACCATAACAGCAAAAAATAGTATTAGTTAATATCATTTTGAGCCATGAGTGCATAGAGGGCAGCAGTTTTAGTAATTGATTTGTTAAACATTTCTGACAAACAGCATAACAGGATGGTATACAAAGGCACAACAGAATCCCTATGACCAGGATAGGCAGTATCATTACAGAGTCCAGCAAAGCAAAAAGCAAAGCAGCTTATTTATATACCGCTTCATATCACGCTATGGGATGTCTAAGCGGTTTACAACTGTGAGCTGATTGCCCCCCAACAAGCTGGGTACTCATTTTAGCGACCTCGGAAGGATGCAGGCCTGAGTCGAGCCTCAGCCCTGGCTGGTATTGAACTCGCAACCTTGTGGTCTATGAGTGAGTGGCTGCAGTACAGGCATTTAACCACTGCGCCACCAGGGCTGCTAAAAGTCTGGCCACCATGATGTTATCTAATCAAAGCAATTATCTGATTCTTGTTCTATGTTTGCCACTGTCTCATGCAAATCATCAGTTTGGGTATCAATAGCTTTGGTATTGTCAGTCAAGTTGAAACAACAGAGCTTTCTATGGGTTTCTCAGCCTAGATGGTGGTGCAGGAAGAGATAGTCTATACCTGCACAGTTTTCTAATATGGCATTCCTCAGTTCTCGCTGCTCTTTATTAAACAAAGATAATGCCCATGACGTTGCATTTATATTTTTAACCAGGGTACAAGCAAGCTCATTGGTCTTCATACCATCCTCTAAGGCCAAACCTGGCACTCCCATCAGGATGTTGACAATGCTATTTGTTCTCCCCTGGATAGTAAGTGCATAGTACTTTTACAAGCGCTAATCAATGTGGCAGCCACCCGTGGCTGGCAGTGTGGTCTATGCAGAGTATAACTACTTGGCCAAGAGGAGATAACTGGTACCAAATGGCTCAAGCAACATGGGTGCGTATCAGATAGATTAGCAGGGATATAAGACCAAGTCCTGTCCCGCAGGTCCAGAACCACCCGTGGGGCAAAACTACGTGGGCATAATTGAAACTTATATTTTGGGTGTGTGTACAATTAAATGGTTGTCCCGAAATGGTCTTACACTTTTTAACCTTGGTTGAGCAATTGTCAGACCTGATGGAATTCAGGAACTTTGTGTAGCCATTAAACCAGCCAATTGAATGAATTAGAGTTTATTGAACACACACATACAGTCAGTAATTCACAAGTCAGCATTTAAGCCAGAACTGCCCTCCCTACCAACAACTGCCTAATTAAACCCTCCTAAACTGATGAACTTCACCCCTCCTCAATTGGTGCCAAATCTAGCACCCACCCCTAATTCCCATAGCTCTTTCCCCCCTTCCAACCAACTTCATTTTCTTCATGTTTCCACACCAGCTATCATTGCCCAGCCAAAACACTCACCCATCAGCCCCCTTCCTTCAGCCAAGCAGTCCCTGCATTACCATCTTCCTCCCTCTGACCTTGCATTCCAGAGAGCTGACTTTTCTCAAAACTAACTCACTACTCCCACCCCCATCTACAATCCTCAAAACCTAACCACACAGCTAACTGCCTATCCCAATACTATCTCAACTATCATCCACAACAAACTATAACATTCCCAAGCAAACTTCTGGCAGAACTCATGCATGCAGGCATGGTTCTGACAGCAATTAACCATTTGGGCATAAGATGAATTTATCCCACTAGCCACCACAGGTGTGTACACGGCAAATTCTATGGGTGGAAGAGTTGTGAAACCTTTTCCCCAATTGGCATTTTGTTTATAATCTAAAGTGATATTAAAACCATAAAACTGAGTATCATGTTGAACTGTCTGGGGATGTTTACAGACTGGGATGATACATGAGGTCTCCACTAGCCATTCTTTCTGACAAACAAAAGTGATCTATCCCAGAAATATTTACCAAATATACCCATATATTTTCTGAGAAGCCTTGAGTAAAGAGCCCCTCTTTCACTATGGACACTAAGAAAGCAAGACACATCAAAGTAAGCACAACACCTTGCATGATTTTATCTTTGGGATCTGACCGTATGCTGGGCAGCTATTTCCTGGTCAGCTGCAATAAGGTCTAGTACCCTTCTTCTCATCTTCTCCAGTTGCAGGTTTGACCATACGCTGGGTGATCAGGTTCCTGGAGTGCCCACAGTAGTTCTAGCCTGATTCTTCGTCTCTCCATAGTGGATTCTTCAGCTGTGTGCTAATACACCTGTTTCCGGTAGGGTGGTTACAGGGCAATTGGTGGTCTTGTTGCCTGTAAATCTGCCTCTTCATGGTTATCTTTAAAGGGCTATCCCTGTCACTCTCCACCCCCTTATGTTCTTTTGACTCTTGTCCAATGTATCCAAGGCTTAATGCCAGCAGCTTTTACAGCTGTAGGGGTTGAAAGGATAACAGTTTTGGTCCTCTCCATTGGAGTGTTAAGGGGTCATTTTCCCATTCTTTAACCCATACCTCATCTCCAGGGTTAAACAAATGTAATTTGGTTTGGACCAAAGGTAGTCTTTGTTCTAAAACATATCGATTCAGTTTTTTTGTAGGGGTTTCCCCCCAGCTCCTGAAACTCTTGATATAACATAGTGTTTCCTATTATTCCTAGGTCCTCCCTTAGCTCACATAAGATCTGTGGGGGCCTACTATACATCAGTTCAAATGGTGACAGCCCAGTGGTTTTATTTGAATAAATAAATAAATGAATAAAACCAAGGGTAAGATCAGTGACCACTTAAGATGAATTCCTTGGCACAATTTAAAAAGACAAAGCAAAACAAAAGACATGCTCTATATATTTAACAACTGTTATTTGGTTCTTAATACATACATTTGGTCACTATGTGTCGCTAATAAATTACCAAAGTATGGTTTTTCATCTGAAATGGACCAACTCCCATCCCTAATCTAGGTGTTATCCTGATGCATAACAAAGCAATGATTAAAGCTTCAGGCCACTTTAACCTTGCCTCTCAGTAGAGTTTGACTAAATGTCTCTTAAAGTCTGGTTTACAACTTTTCACTTGTTCATACTCTTTAATCTCTAAGCAGTATGGTATCTTCAATCAATTTTCAAAAGCTCTGCAACTCCCTGGATGTGCTCTGTGATGTAGTGTCAGTCTCTGACCAGCTGGATGACTTCTAATATTCTAAACCTAGAAGTCAGATCCTAGATAAATGTATTTGTTAGTCCACTGCTCTTGTATGTGAATCAAGCAAAACATTCAGTCCAACCCAAGAAAACACACACAAACACAGGCAAATACTTCAACCTGCCATCTTGGGGTGGCTTAGCAAAGTCCATTTGCCAAATCTCTTCAAGTTGAATCCCTTTTTGGGCTGCTTCCAGTGGTGGTCTAGGCTCTGTACATGGTGTAGTTCTTGTAGATAGACTGGTTCTGCTATTAATAGGAACTGTTCAATCAGGATTTTCTGAAGTGTCTGTATCATGGCTCAATTTCCTGATAAGTGTTTTCATGCAGCTTTCATTCTCCAGTTCCTTTTGGCTTTTATTTGCACTGCCAAGTCCAGGAACCACTATAGTTTTCAAAAGTATCTTCACTGGCATAAACAGTCTCCAAGATGACTTTACAATCATAGGCTAGATGGATTTAAAATAGGTCTGCAGGGAAAATTCTTCATCAAGCAGGATTGCTTGATACCTCCCATAAACATGGCACATAAATGTTTAATTGCTGTCCCAAAATGAATTTGCTAGCTTTCTGCACCAACAGAACTGTTACTATTTGACCTTTTTAAACAGCCAGACCAATTCAGTGCTTCAGTGCTTTTTCAGACACCAAGAATCTGATTTTTCCCTTCATCTTCCCTTTGTCTTTTGCTTTCTTCTTCCCTTTGTCCTTTGCTTTCTTTTCCCCTTTGTTCCTAACAATATAAACACATTTTTCAGCTGGGGGTAGTCCCCTCCAGCTCTCTCTCCTGTCCACATCCTTTGTTACCGTTTAATCCACACACTCTTCACCATCAAGTCTACATACTCTTTACCATCAAATGTATATCCTTAACTACCTCCTCTCCCCCCCTTTTTCTCCCTTCCTTGAATTGTTACTTCTAGAAGGGAGACCTACAATATCATTTCCTTCTTCTTCCCTCTAGATCATTGTTAGAGTAAACTCTGTAGGTAATCTGTACCAGCTGAGAGATAGACATGTTCAGACCTTTGTCCATTTTAGTTTTCAGGACAGCTATCCTGCTGACAGCCTCTTTTCTCTCAGGTTCTTGCGTTGACTCACTTGAGAACACATCTTCCAAATCCAGAAATAAAAACAAAAGCATCTTCAGAGTCAATGTGTTGTACCAGTGCAGACTGAGGTTAAGCATTATGCTCTGGACAGAAGACCATATCTATTGTCTTAGGGCAAACCATACACTTCTCCTCAGGAAACAAAAAAGATGTTCAATAAAATATGACAGTGCTTCCAGCCAGGTTTATTATACACAATGATAGGAAACAAGCCAGACATCTTATTCTGACACTCTTGGCAAGGTCCAATCTCTTTCTTTAGTAGTAAAATAAATGTGTGTTGAGACCATGTGGCTGGCTGGTGAAACATGCTGGCTGGATCAGTGGAATTTGGGCAAATCCTGAAACTTAAGCTATCCTAAATTACAACATTGGCTTTCCCTATTCCCCTTTCTTGGGATCCCCACCCCAGTGACACATAGTTTACAAACAATTGAAAATTATAGTTGAGGGGGAGAAAAGGCAAAGTGGAGCCACAGCCACCCTCCTTTCCAGAGTCAGGGAGTATTTGGCTTGGCTTCAAGAAACCACAGTTATACCTCTTATTCTAAAGCAGTCTGCTCTTTCCCTCCTTCACAGACATCAATGCCAATCTCTCATATAAATAGCATCTCTATTCAAGCATATAAAAACACATCTCATTCTTCAGTTAGGGCCTTTACAGACTTCCAAAAATAATGCAGCTTGAGGCCACTTTAACTGCCCTGGCTCAGTGCTAGGGAATAATAATAATAATAATAATAATAATAATAATAATATTTATACCATCCTTTGGGAATCATGGGAACTGTAGTTTATTGTGGCACCAGAGCTCTCTGACAGAGAAGGCTCAATGTCTTAGAAAAAAACTACACTTCCCATGATTCGCTAGCACTGAGCCAGGGCAGTTAAAGTTGCACTATTTCTGGCAGTCTGTAAAGGCCCTTACTCTCACACATGACTACAGCAGTTGCTAAATGATGTTAAAATTAACAGATCCCATTTCTGTACATTTTTCAGTACAATATTTACCAGCTAAGTTCTTTAACGTATCATCCAGCAGAGTAGTTTTACTTCCACTGCCTCCCATGTTTTCCCAAGTAAGAACTGGACAGACACAAAATCCTTAAAATTCTTCAATGTACAACCCAAAGGGCTGCAAGTCTTGCTTCTCCCACCTCCCATTTCCTCCCAAGTAAAAAGTCAGACAGAAACAGAAAGGGTATTGGCTGATGAGTAAGGGGTCTCACCAGCTGACACAAGGAGGATTAACACCACTCTCTCACCACTGGCCTAACTTTCAACAGTTTGCAACAGAAACCACAGCAGCCAACCATACAAGACACTGCAACCATTGTACTCATACATCCCTACCTCCCACCTTTCCACCTCTTTTCTTTTTCTTTTCTTCTCTCTTTTTTATGTTTACCTCCCTGCCTTTCCACCTGAGCCAAGCAGTTTTCCCAGCCCCCCTGCTGAGTTCTCAGGCATTGACTATAATTAGGGAGTGATCAGCCCCCTCTTCCACTCATGTAATTGGGTTGCCGCAGGCCTCTAACCTGATGGAGGGCCTCTAACCCTGCTGCGTACGACTTTCCCTTTTGGCAGGACTCCTTTAACCAGACTTCTGTATTATCTTCAACTCACCAGCTAGCTTCTAAGCTGACTTGTAATATTCCCCTTTATCATACTTGCCTAATCTTGGAGACAGGACTCAAGTTTCCTTCTACGGTTTTCTGGGTTCTCCTAGTGCATGTAGCCATTCAGGGTCATTACACTGAATCCTCCCATTCTTCTGACTAATAGTTAGAGGTGCGCCTGAGAGCAGAGTATCAGTCCCACGCCCTCCCCCAGGCACAGCAATTAGAACAGGCTAACATCACCTCTCAGTCCCATCTGGGTTGTCAGAAATGTAGCAGAAATTAATGGGATCTGGAGACCATGGAATAAAGAAAGTGAGTTTTATTTTTAACATAAAAAAGTAATGCTAGAGGGCTCAGCAGGAAATAACTTTCCAAAGGTGCTGACCCCTGAGCTAAGCAACTGAAGACCTTTTTATAGGATCACACATATACAAAGAGCATTTCTCCCTCCTCCCTCACTGGGTAACTAGTTTCACAATATTCAGCACTTCTTACTTGGGCAAAGATTGTTTTCAGTACAGGAAAATGTTTGCAGAACAGACAAGATGCTTACAGAAAGGGAGGTCTTATCAGGGTAAAGACACACCCTGACGTGTCAGGAGGGGTTTCTTGTTGTTCTGGCCAAATAAGGACAGAAGACGCCTGGTTGGTCAAGGCACGCGGAGGAATAAGCACACCTGCGCACCTTGTCCAATAGGATTATTGTTTGTAGCTCCAAGTCTCGCACTGTTAATGGTTTTGCAAAACTTGGGGTGAGAGTATGTCATTTATAGCTCTGCGCTGCCACGTGGAGGCAGCCATTTTAGAGCTGAGACAGAGCGAGTAACATCGATTTGCTCTTTGCTTTCGGCTTGCTTGGCTTTAGGCCTAGCACTCTCTTGGCTTTTGTTAATCAGCTTCTGCCTATTCAGCTTGCTTATTCTTATCTCGCTTGTATCAGGGGCTCAGGTATCTTCCTTGAGCAACCCGTGTGGGGGGTGAGTGAGGCCTTCGGGCCTGCCTTCAGGGCCTGTAGCACCTCCGCATCCCCAATTCTTGGGGATGCACACCCAAGGAGGGCTCTGCGGGAGGCATCTTCACAGGGTGCATGGACCCAGTACTTGATTTCAGGTTCAAAGACGCCCCGGTCACCCATCGCTGGTCCGGGAGGGTTGGTTGCACTTCTCCCCAGCAGTGAGCATGTGGAAGATGGCAGTCTTTGGGGAGGGATCCTCACAGGACCCTCGGTGGACACCTTTCCCATGGTGGTTGCCAGTGACGCTTCCTGGCTGTGGTGTCTCTTGTGAGACTTGGGAAAGGGTGGCCTGCTGGCCTGGTGGTAATCATCCACAGTTGGGTGATTTGGTTTAGGACCGTGTTTATTTTTACTGAGGTTAGGATGCCACGTAGTAAGGCCCAATCCAAAAGGCGTGCAGCTTCAGTCGTGCCTAGTTCGGGTCACTCTGCTTCAAAAAGGCCTTCTCAGTCCAGCAGCAGAGAAGATGAGATTTCTGCCCAGGTCTCACAACTGGGCAAAACTGTTCAGGCCTGTGTGACATTCTGTAATCAACTTGCTCAGAAGGAACTACAGGCTACAGCCTCCACCTCAAGCGTCAGCCCTTTGGGTGCTAGTAACACTGAAGTGTCACTTCCATTAGTGGCATCTGAGTCTCAGCTGGCTGTTGCTACACCGGGCCCATCGGTGGTTTCAGCAGTGGAGCTCAGGCACCCCACTATTGCCGATGTGTGGAATCTCCTGCAAAGAGTCGATGTGTGGGATCTCCTGTTTCCGGGCAACCCACTTTGGCTGATTTATACAACCTCTTACAAGGGGTGGTTCTTCCAGGTGGTGCAATGGAGCAGACTGGTGGTGAACAGAGATGCGATCAAGCTTCTGCTGCCTCTGGTGTCGTGGACACCCGAGCTGTTGAGGGGCCACACTTCGAGGGACCAATGCGGTCAGTTGACAAAGCTTCCCAGCAAGTTTCAAGTTCAGGTTTGTCTCCTAATATTGCATGTGCTAATTGGCCTACCTCAGTATGGGCTCCAGGTGGCCAGGTTGGTCAGGGTGTGGCCTTGGAGTAGCCCAACCTTGTGCTTTGAATGCATCCATGCAAGCACCTGCAACTTCACAGGTCCCTGACACTCGGGTGCAGGGTAGTCAGCCTTTGGCTGTTGCTAGCACCACACCTGTGGTGCCTATTTCTAGTGCTCCTCTGTTAACTGGAGCGATGGGGAATGTGGAAGCTATTCCTTACGCTGGTATTTCTACATGCCTTGGTTCACACCTTCCTCTTTCCACTAAAGAAAGGATTTGGAAGGGCGAATATATGGATTTATTTACTTTGACTTTTAGGGATCCCGAGCAAAGGATTATGGTAAAAGATGGGATTGTTTTTAGTTTGCCAAAAGAGTTTCAGGTGCTCAAACGCCCTAAACTAGAGCGCAATTTTGTTAATTGGATTATGGGCTTCACCATTTATAGAGGTGTCATAGAGGAAAAAGAACCGCTCAGATCCCCTGATTTTTCTAAATATCAGGAGATCATGATAAAAGCGTACACCAATTGCCCTCACAATTCAAGGGGTGCAGCTTGGCTCCAATACAGTGAGCAGTTTAGGATGAGAGTGGCACAGGACCGCTCTTTATCTTGGAGGCACGTTCAATCCAAGCTTTGGGCTGATGTTATTGTGAGGGGCTCCCCCTCGAGCAGGTGTCACAACGGGTTTGTCTCAATGGTTACCATGCCAAGAGGCCCGAATGCGAGGCCTGCCATGGCAGAGAGAAGGCAATTTGGTTTATGCTGGGACCTTAATGCTGGCAAGTGTAAAAGACAACCTTGCAGGTTTGATCACAAATGTAACACCCGTGGGGGTGGCCACCCTGGAACCTCCTGTGTTAGAGGAAAAAGAACAGGAGGGGGTTCTGCCCCCTAGCCAGTTTCACCTGGGGGAAAAGGCCCCGTCACCAATTAAATTGGACACTATGGTGGAGTGGCTAAAGGTTTACCCTAATAGGGAGGCTGCTTTATATTTATTTCAAAGTTTCTCTGTAGGTTTTCATATTCCCTATACAGGCCCTAGGGTTTATCGTTTTGCACCTAATGCTCATTCTGTGAGGGACTTGCTGAGTGCGGTGAGGGATAAACTAGCTAAAGAAATAGCAGCAGGAAGAATTTCGGGACCCCATGATCAGCTGCCTATCCCCACACTTCGTGTAGTTCCTAAAAAAGCTCCTGGGGAATTTAGGCTGATTCATAATTTATCATACCCAAAGG
The DNA here is from genome assembly GCA_026167975.1 of Phrynosoma blainvillii. NCBI lineage: Eukaryota > Metazoa > Chordata > Lepidosauria > Squamata > Phrynosomatidae > Phrynosoma > Phrynosoma blainvillii. The sequence continues at coordinate 61,451,695 of JANUYF010000004.1, forward strand.
GTGAGTCTGTGAACGATGCTATTGATCCTGGGCTTACCTCAGTTAGGTACACATCGTTCGACTCAGCAGTTAAGATGATCAGGAACTTGGGCACAGGAGCCCTGTTAGCTAAATGTGATAATAAATCTGCATTTAGACTCCTTGCTGTACACCCAGATGATTTTGACCTACTTGGTTTTCAGTTTGAAGGAAATTTTTATTTTGACAAAGCTATGCCAATGGGATGCTCGATTTCTTGTTCAGCTTTTGAGACATTCTGTACCTTTCTCCATTGTTATGCAGTTAAGAGAACTGGTAATAGAGCCATTGCTCATTATTTAGATGATTTTTTAATTGCTGGAAATCCTAATTCCTCACAGTGCCAGGACTCCTTAGTTTAGTTTCAGGAATTAATGCAGGAGCTAGGTGTATCTTTAGCAGAGGAAAAGACAGAGGGGCCGCATACTCAACTTACTTTTTTTGGGCTTCGAGATGGATACCATAGCTGGAATTTCTCATCTGCCTAATGAGAAACTAGTGGCTATGAAGCAACAAGTTGGGATCATGTTAGGGGAACAAAAAGCTACCCTTCATGAATTTCAATCACTTACAGGTCTTTTGAATTTTGCCTGTAGGGTTGTGGTTCTAGGACGAGCATTTTGTACTAGACTGTATAGGGCTACTGCAGGGATAGTGGCCCAGCATCACCACATTAGAATCACAAGGGGCATTCATGAGGATTTGAAGGTTTGGGACTCCTTTTTGGAGCATTTTAATGGGATATCGTTTTGGAGATCTGAAATGCTTCTTCGGGCAGATTTTCAGGTGCATTCTGATGCTGCTAGTGCCCATGGCTTTGGAGTTTATTGGAATGGCCAGTGGGCTGCAGAGGCGTGGCCTGCTGCATGGGTTAAAAGTGGTCTGACCAGAGACCTTAGATTCCTGGAACTGTTTCCAATCATGGTGGCTGTGCACTTGTGGGCAAGCCAGTTTGCTAATAGGACTGTCTGGTTTTGGTGTGACAATCAGACAGTCGTATATGTGGTAAACTCTCAGTCCTCCAAGTCTCCTAAAGTTATGGGTTTGGTTAGGAAGATGGTGTTACAATGCTTGAATTATAATGTGTTATTCAAAGCTCAACACATTCCTGGTTTGCTTAACCCTTTGGCGGACGCCCTTTCATATTTTCAGTTCTCCAGGTTCTGGCAGCTGGCTCCCGAGGCATTGACACACCCGTTGGAGGTACCAGCATTGCTCTGGAACCTTGGAGATTAGAAGTTCATAGGGCAATTTTAAACTCCATTGCCCCATCAACACGCATGTCCTACCAAACAGCTTTAAATTAATTTAACCAATTTTTGCAAGAAATTGGAGAGGATTTAAAATGGCCTATTGATGTTGACTTGGTTCTTCGCTTTATTGTATATCTTAAGCAATCAGGACTTTCGGCTTGCAGACTCCATGCTTGCAGTTGGCCAAGCAGATAGTAAAGGACATGCAGGAAGTCCAAAAGATCTTGTTGGGCACTGTGATCCTGTGGACCAAACATGTGCCAAGGTATTGCTGGCCTGGAGTGCAGAAGGACTCAGCTATTAATAATGCTCAGCTCTGGCTTAACTGTTACGTAGCTAAGCAGCTTGCTAAATTCGCCTGTCACTATAAGGGGTAGGTTGGCCAGCCTGGCATTTTACTCTAGGACAAAGGGCTGTTTTGACCCTACTAACGACTTTAGGGTCAAAAGAGCAGTGGAGGGATGGTCTAGAGAATCCCCTGTCATGAAGGATTCATGGTGGCCGATAATTGGCCCTGTCCTTCTTAAGTTATGGGATCAATTAGTCCAAACATGTTATTCGTCTGGGGAAGAGGCTTTATTTAAAGCGGTATTTGCCATAGCCTTTTTTGCTGCTTTAAGAATCAGTGAGATTGTGCTGGGATCTCGTAATGATAAATCTGGCAGGGCACTGTCAATCTCTGATATTAACCTAACAGGACAGGGGATTCAAATTCACCTTAGATGTTCTAAGACTGATCAGCTTTCAAAAGGTCAGTCTATTTTCTTGGCAAGGTCAAATTTGCTCAGTGGTAACGATGAGTAACTATTTGAATATTAGGCCTAATTTGGCAGGATACTTGTTTATTCATTTATCTGGTTTGCCCTTAACCCAATTCCAATTCAGGATTGTATTAAAGAGACTGTAAGGAGGGCTGAGTTGCCTCGGGAATGTTTTTCCTCGCACTCCTTTCGTATTGGAGCTGCGACAGCTGCAGCCACTCATGGCTTGGGTGAAGCTGATATTTGCAGAATTAGCAGGTGGTGTTCATGTGCATTTAAGTCCTATGTTAGGCAGTCAGGTAATGGGACTCCTGATAAGCCACGTTGACATGTCTTGTTTTGTTTCAGCTGGCTTTTACCGCGGCAAAATCTGGATAGTGGGACAGCTTGGTCTTCTGGGTGGAACGCCACCTGTTGGAGCATCACTGCAACAATACACTGGGCCTTGCCCATATTGGACTTACTGAGTGGTTTGGACAAAGGAGCATGATGTGGGGATCTCTCCTTCCACTTATTATGGAGTTGGCACATTCATGTTCTCGACCCCGGGTTTTGGTGGTACACCTGGGGGAGAACAATTTAGTTTGGACTCTGTGCTTGCAGTTGGCCAAGCAGATAGTAAAGGACATGGAGGAAGTCCAAAAGATCTTGTCGGGCGCTGTGATCCTGTGGACCAAACTTGTGCCAAGGCATTGCTGGCCTGGAGCACAGAAGGACTCAGCTATTAATAATGCTCAGCGCTGGCTTAACCGTTACGTAGCTAAGCAGCTTGCAAAATTGGGAATTTTTTTGGTGGAGCACAGTATTAAGCTTGACCAGCCACAGCTATACAGGGGGGATGGGGTCCACTTCTCTCCAGAGGGATTGGAGATGTACGTCACAGCACTCTCTGACCAAATTGTAGAAGCGGTCTGTGGGGGGGGGAGGGGATGCCTAGCTAGGCTGACTCCCTCTTGTGGTGGGTAATAACCCCCACCCCACAGAATAATTTAATTTGGCTAATTAAAAAATGGGGGGGGGGGAATTGGCATAAAACAAATTTAACGAAAATGATGTATGCCTTTAAGGCATGACGTCATAAAATTGCATGACGTCATATGACGAAATATGACATCATTTCCAGGGGGAGGGGTTTATAAATTTGTTATTATTGTTTACTTGTTTTGTCATGTGCGATGAAGGACCACCCACTCGGGGAGTTACACCTTCACTTACACACGTGACAAATTTGTTAATGTTTATTGGTTATTAATAGACCCTGTACAGCTAAATAAAAGTTGTGGCCTGTTTAAACCCAAAAGCGGTGTCTCGTGTCCTTTGTGCCAGTGCAAAGACACCCCCCGACGTGTCGGGAGGAGTTTCTTGTTGTGCTGGCCAAATAAAGGCAGGAGACGCCTGGTTGGTCAAGGTGCACAGGGGAATAAGCACACCTGCATGCCTTGTCCAATAGGATTATTGTTTGTATCTCCAAGTCTCGTGCTGTTAATGTTCTTGCGGGACTTGGGGCGAGAGTTTGTCATTTATAGCTCTGTGCTGCCACTTGGAGGCAGCCATTTTAGAGCTGAGACAGAGCGGCCCATCCCACCGACACTTTATTAAGAGTCTTAATTGTTACTCTCAGGCTTAGGCTGGTTGCCTTCGGGGGCCAGGAGGGAATTTTTCCCCAGGGTTCTTCCCTGGGTTTTTCACCCTCCCTGAGATTTATTATTATTAATTATGATTATGTTTAAGTAAACTAATTTGGGATTGGGTCACTGTGTGCCAATTCATTTATTTTTTTAAATTGCTTTGTCACAATTTGGGAATAGGGTCTATGAGTTGAAATTGTAGTTGTACTGTAGGGCGGGTAATGACCCCCACCCCACATAATAATTTAATTTGGCTAATTAAAAATTGGGGAAAAATGGGCATAAAACAAATTTAAAGGAAATGACATATGCCTTTAAGGCATGACGTCATAAGATTGCATGACGTCATAAAATTGCATGACGTCATATGATGAAATATGACGTCATTTCCGAGCGGAGGGGTTTGTAAATTTGTTGTTATTATTGTTTACTTGTTTTGTCATGTGCGGTGAAGGACCACCCACTCGGGGGGTTACACTTTCACTTACACACGTGACAAATTTGTTAATGTTTATTGGTTATTAATAGACCCTGTACAGCTAAATAAAAGTTGTGGCCTGTTTAAACCCAAAAGAGGTGTCTCATGTCCTTTGTGCCAGTGCAAATGCTGTCCCTGGAGTGGAACAACACTTCAGTCTCAAGAGAGATAGGCAGACAGAAAAAAAAAAACTTATTAGTCTTATAAGGTCTCATGTAACTATCTAGTCTGACTCCAAATAGCAATCATAGGCAATCATAGACAGTCTTTTAAAAATGTAGTTTTTCAGCTATAAGCAATTGACTACTTTAGGTGAAGGAGTTATGTTCAGCTATCAATTGGGGAGCAAGATTGAAGATATTTCCAGTCCCGTCCTATTGAGGTTGCAATGAGGAGCTGCAACTATGATCCTGCTTCTGATGGTTGCAATCTTATTTGATGGTGGGAGAGGGCTGGAACATCATCCTCTTAGTATCCTGGACCACTTTTGCTCAGTTCAGTTGCTGGCTATTAAAGCAGGCTTGGCAGAGGGGTGCATGTTCAAGTCAGGAGGTGTTACTTACTTACACATTTGTAACTATGTAACCAATGTAAAATAGAAATGTAGTTCATTAAGTTTCCCATAGAAATTAAGTTCAATTTCTCATTCCACACCTGGGTTACACTAGGGTGAGTGTGGGGAGTATGGATTGAACTGCATGACACCTGTTTCCCAAATGTCTGCCTTTTGGCAGAAATGGGATGTGGCATTCACCCATATCCCTTTAAAACCCTTTAAAATCCTGGCACTCAGTGAAAGAGAATGCATAAGTAGGGCAAGACTCGGAGAGAGGAGAAAGGAGAGGTTTTTAATTTTTTTTTACTCTTTAAAAAATTTCTTTAAAAACATCACATATTACCAAATTTTCACTTTAATCACATAACACCATATAAATGACAATACATTTAGGCTGTGCTTATGATATTGTAAAGTAAAGGTATAGGTTTAATTTTGGTAGATACATTCAGTGATATATGGGAATTATGATTTATAAGTAACATTAGTACAAAAAACATTACTAAGGATTCTGTATGGTGTGGCATGGGACACTACGAGTTAACACATCAGGTGACACCTACCCTACTGATGCCACTGCTCTACATATGTAGTTAACTTTTAATCTGAATGCTACAACCACTGCTTTGCACAATAAACCACACTCTCCCTGTCTGCCTTTTTATTATCTCAAGAGTGGCCACCACAGAAGACAAGGCAGCAGTATGAAGTACTGCAGAAACCATCACATGAACCGTGTCAGGTATCTCCATTACAATTTAGATAGGTCACACTCCTTGAGAATAGTAACAAAAAATATGCAATTATCATGTCATAATGTAACATAGACATTCATAAGTTAAAGGGAAAACGAAATATTTACACATGCCAATTTATTTGTAAATTATCCCTGGTTTACATTAATTATTAATTGGTTTATTAAAATATAATTCTTTAATGGACTGATTTATATCATATATACCTACTGGACCCTTCTGAATTTCAGGTGAAATAGAAGTTTCATGTTTAGAATTTCACGCCTCCCCAACTTCTCATAGTTCATCTTGACCCATCTACTGTGGTTATGAATCTCAGCCCACCAGTTAAATTGCAGCTTTGAAAATAAGTAAATGTAATTAAAGTGTCACCACTTAGTGATCATGCAGACAAACTATGTTTACAACTTCATTATGTCCAGATCACAAAGAAAGAATACTTTTCTTAATAGAAGACAAACACACACACAAACACACACAGGATTGTTTACAGAAGTGCCTTGTGGTGACTGGCATTGGTGTCACTCCGTCCCATGCGCCACAACAATTAGCAGGCCTCATGGGAGATGTGACTACAGCTTAGGACATGGGACCATTTGTTCACTCACTTTCTGTGAAAAGAGTTCTGAAATGTGTTTTGAATAGACAGCATTTTCTTTGTGTAGTTAGTAAATAACACTGGGCAAAGTTAGTCAGCAAGTTACATTGCTTCTGCATTCTGATTCTTTGGGGCCCTTTTGTACCAAGCTTGACAGGATGTTTTTCATGGAATGTGACCTTGCTGCAAAACCAGAGGTAAGGAGAAAACATTGCAGAGGGGGGCAGTTATGGAATATTTTGCATACAGTTGAGAGACGATCTTGTGAGAAGATCAGGGAGACTCTACCTCCAGATTGTTCCTGTACCGTACTTTACAGTGACTTGAATATTTTCTAAAATATAGATATATGATCAATTCCTGAAAGACAGTGGGAACCTCGATGCTGTATGTGATCCTTTTCTTTTCTTTTCTTTTCTTTTCTTTTTGGTGACCCTTTTTTAGCCTTGGAAAACCATAAGATTCATGCTTAAATACTTTTTTTTACAAAATTTAGGAGGCAGTAAGGAAGCAGGAAGCAGCTGTCTGTGTCAGTCTCAAAAACACTGGGACAAAAAGGAAAACTGTGAACAGTTCGACAAATGAAAAGGCCAATGACCGCTTAGCCAACTGTTCCAACTCCCCAGGTAAAGGTAAGGTGGTTTTACATACATACATACATACATACATACATATTTCCTTAAATTATGTAGACATTTTCAGAATGCTATCCTTCACTTCTGTGAGTACATCATTCTTCCTTTTGCTGTGTTTCCTCCATTATTCAGAGACAGAATCTTAATTGTCTACCCACCGACTACCATAATTCTGTTGATATGTCCCCATCTATCACTTGGGAACCATCAATTTAACTTAAAAGGGAACTCCTTTCCTGTAGGCTGCAGTCCTATACTCATTTACCTAGGAATAATCCCTAGTAAACTTGATGGAACTGAGTAGATCATGCTGTTGGCTCCACTCATTATGTTGTATGAAATAGAATGGTGAATACTTCAGAATTCACTGCTACGTTGACTAATCGGGTTACTTTTGGAGGAGGTAGGAAATAAAACATTATGCAAAAGAAAGAAAATGAAGGGATATTTCATTTTTAAAGCATTAATATTTTCACTTTAAAATAGTTAAGCTACAATGCTGAGACTTATTTCTCAAGAGGAGACCCACTGTAGAGATGTAGTTGTTAGAGAAATTGTAGATTTGATTATGTCACACTGTGTTTAGTTGGTGATTTTAACGTAAATTTACTGAAACTTATATCTCATGTCAAAAGGAGGTATGGAAATATTTATATATTTTTTCATCTTAGAATGTACTCTTTTTACAAGGAAAAGAATAATCTTTGCCACTACAAAATTATTATTGTTTAATAATATGCTTTTTTTGTCATGCAAAGTATGGGCGGGCATTAATGTAACTGGCATATTAAACTGGACATGATATTTTATGCATAGTGTGTAAAAACCTATAGAGCAGAGTAACCAATGCCTTATAGAGTTATATTATAAGGTATCCAATGTTTTATTTTGTTAGATAAATGTGTACACTTGTAGATTAGCATTTAGTTTTTCTGCATTATAAATTTATATATTGGCATGCTAAATGAGTATTATAACTTTGCTCTTAATATATCAATAAGTGTATTAAATTTTATTAATTATTTGGGTTGATTTATATAATGCAGTGGAACATTTAACTGTTGTAAATTAAAAAACTAATGTTTGCCATCTTTGTGTGGTTACTTGCAACAAATACTCCACTAGAGGTCAGTGCAGAGTGATAAAACTGATATTCTGCTTTGAATAACTGATGTTCCTGAATATGCAACTTCAAGGAACAGAAATGTGATCTTGTTCGTGTTACAGTAAAACACTATAATATCATTCACATGGTTGATCACTTCGGTACAAATAAAGGAACATGTGCACATGAGACCAGACTTAGAAATAATAATCAGATTGCAACTATATGATATATATTTTATATGTGAATATACAAGTGTTGTGTCTTGGTTACACTCAGTGTTTGACTGGAAAAGGACCAGTGCCAAATATAAGAAATCCACCACCTGATAGGAGGTGGAATGAGACTCAAAATGGTTCTCTTTCTTTCACTATATGCACAGGTACATTGGCTGTTGCTGTTCAGCTAGAACTCTTGTCAGTTACTCTTTGTATCAGACTATTTATAACAAAGCCTTGAAAGTTACCTTTTTTAATATATACCTGTGTGTGTGTGTATGTATATATATATATATATATATATGAATGCAATGACATGCTGAAGCCAACCATAACTGAGCCAAGTTAGGATATTGCTCTGGGTCCCTTAACATCATCCTTCCATTGTTTGATTACTGATGGCTTCAGCATGTCATACCCATTTTTCTTAACAGTGACCTTTCACATTTTTGATTCTTTAAGACAGCTTCTAGGAAATAAAAAAAAATTCCTACTGTTATATTAAAGCTTTCCATATATTTTGTTGCATTCATTCTGAAGCTTACACTTCTTCTTCTTCTTCTTCTTCTTCTTCTTCTTCTTCTTCTTCTTCTTCTTCTATTTACATATTTATTTACTTTTCCTTTTTTATACAGAGTATTCAATGTTTATTTGGGATAAGGTTGAATTGGAGTTACTGCTTCCCACAAGGTCAGGTGACCCACCATGATAAGCTTCTCATTCCCAATTACTCTTAAATCATGAGACAAGACATGAGTGCAGGTGTGTCAGAGGGGACACCCTCCCCTCCCTTGTTGGGACTAACCAATTATTTGACCTTTAACTAGCTTTCAGCCTTGAAGCAGTCCTAGAAGCAGTTTCTGAGTATTGTGGGGTGGGCTGAAAGCTGTGTTTACTTATATCCTGTGTTTTCACTGGTTTTCATATTGGTTTAGACAAGCACCTTAGTGTGCGAGTCACAAAGTAATAGGAGAAGGTGAATAGGTACATTGATGTGAAGAAGGGAGTGAAAAGTCCAGGATTTTGATAGAGTGGAAAGAACTAGGGTCTTGCAGAGAACAGAAGGGGGACTGAATTATAGTAGTGGAGGAGGAGGAAAGGGTTGTGGCATATGAATAAATAAATGTGCTTTGCTGATGGGAATCATCCACAAGCCACCAAGAAAGAAGACAAGGATATAGATTTGAACAAAATTGCATAAGCAAAATTAGAAATGACAACCAGATTGCAGTATCAGAATTACATCTCCATAGGTGGACTTTCATGTGTGACACTTAGAACTGAGCAGTTTCTTTATGGTTGTATCCAGTAGAGGGTTGTTGTTTTATGTTACTATGTAGCAGAGTTGACAAAGTGCTCAATAGGCACTGCACAACACTGCACACTGATATGCATTGCATGGATTTGAATTGATCCTGATGCATATCACACACTGATGAACATTGGTTCTGAGGGGCATTATGCACTCTTGCTGCTGTCCTAATATGCAATTCTTAACAGTTCATTAACAGAGTTTCTTAGTGCCTCTGCTCCTTACCTAAGTATATGTAAAGTTATGTTACATAAAAGGCAATATAGGATTCCAGTGTATACCAGCAATTTAAATGTAATAAAATTATTGAAAATAGCTGTTTATAAAAGTGTCAAACATTTTGGCTTTCTCCTTTCTTGGTATTAGAATGGAAAAGATAGGGCTTTTACAGACTGCCAGAAATGATGCAGCTTGAGGCCATTTTAACTGTTCTGGCTCAGTGCTAGGGAATCATGGGAATTGTAGTTTTTTCTGAGACATTGAGTCTTGTCTGTCAAGGAGTTCTGATGCCACAATAAACTACAGTTCCCATGATTCCCTAGCACTGAGCCAGGGCAGTTAAAGTGGTCTCAAGCTGCATTATTTCTGGCAGTCTCTAAAGGCCCATAAACATCATCCTAAACGTTTATAGAATTCCAAGGATCTTAGCACAAAATTCTATGGATTGTGCTCGAGGCAAGAGTAGCATTGTCCTCTAATTAAAGGTTAAATATCATCAAAGTGTGAACTCTGTAAATCCAGAAGTTTTTTTTCTTTTCTGAAGCATGGATGGATCAACAAGTCTAGCTTTACCCCTCAGAACTGAAATCTTTTGCAACCGGTTCTTCCAGCTGTTTGGTGGTGGTTGGGGACTTATGGTTCCTGAATCTTGTGAATAGTGTATAGTGCTGTGTGAATAGTGTACAGTGCTGTTTTTCCCATCAGTACATATTGTGTCTGTGGTGCAGGCATTTAATCACATATACAACATTGGTGGAATTGTGAATCATGTTTTGTTTAAAGTCATCTATTTGCTAATGCTTTTACTTTAATAGTTGTTCTTTTATTCCGGTATGTGAGGTTTGGATGCACATTGATCTTTCCTAGGTTTTTCAATTGGTATTTTTATTTCAGCTATTTCCAGTAGCTTCTTTAAAGAAGGTGGTTTACAGAAAGAACAATAAGAGGCGTATTAGTTGCTTTATCAAGACATGGTGAATTAGCTATCAAAGGGTATCTTTCATTAATTGTCAATTAAATTGTACTTTAAATATAAATACAAAACATCTCACAAGTTTAGGAGAGACCCTGGAGATCAGGGTTTGATTCCCTCCTTGGCCATGGAAACCCACTGTCTGACCTTGAGCAAATCACACACTCTCAGCCCCAGAAAACCCCATGATAGGTTTGCCTTAGGGTCACCATAAGTCAGAAATTACTTGAAATCATCCAACAACAACATGCTCTTTTATCTTTAAACTTAACTGGTCAGCCTTCCAAAAAAAGGATGCTTTGAAATTGAAGACTTTCCTTATTGTATAGTGTCACTTTAAGAGGCAATTCCAGAAGGCCTCAGTACTAGCTGGCTATTCTAACAAATAGAAGGCAATGCTTTCATTTTGGAGCAGATGTTAGTAGTAGTAAATTGCATCTGCATCAGCTACTTTAAAGATGAGAACAGTTTGGGGATATATTGTTGTATCAGTAGGAATCATCAGTTTTTCATTTAAGTGTTTATGATCCCTTTAAAGATTAAAATACAGTTACCCCATGTTTCAGGAAGTTATAAATGCACAGCCAATGTGCAGCTATTTCATTTTTTCCCACTTCTATGCTGCCCTTGTCCCCCAAAAAGGATCCATTTCCACCCCTTGCTAAAAAAAAAAAGGTGAAAATTCCAAAAATCCCAGAAATTTTAGATGTCTGAGCTGGAATTCAGGCCAAGTTGACCTCTGCTAGAAAGAAACCAAAGCCTATTATGTATATATTATGAACTGATAGTTTAAAGTAGCTATGTTCCTTATTCAGTATAAATTAGGATGCATATGTTGGAACAATGTTATTTAAAAGTAAAGTATTTGTAAAGTATTTTGTATGGCTTGAATTGGTAAGTCAGAGCACTTGGCAGGATGCAAAGGCTTGCAAAAGAGGTTGCATAATGATAAGTGGCAACAGGTGACAACCATTAAGCAACTCTTTATATAAGTGCACCAAGACTCAGGGCATGTGTGGGTTGAAGATAGTGGTTTGGAGAGTAGGTTGTTGATGGTTGGATTGAAGCTGTATTAAAACAGTGTATGTTGAGGGGAGTTAAGGAGTGTTTGTACATATTGTCACCATATTGTGGTTGGAAATTAGATCTGCAGAACTGCACAGTCATGATGTGTGTGTGGTTTGTGTAACAAGGCCAGGAGATCTGGTAATAAATGTTCTTGAGGTGGCCAGACATTTACTTTTGTAATGAACACTGCACCTGTAGATGTATGACTCAGCATGAATGATGTAATGCATTATGCCATATACTGGAGGGATGCATCAGCCAAGAGTGTATAAGGCTGAGACTAACCTAAACAATTGTGGGTTATTGTTGTGGAGTTGTGGAGAATGCAGTTGCAGTTGGCATTTGTGAGTATTGTGAGAGTTCTAGTTGAGCTCTTCATTGCTGTGAGCTGCATAGGAGGAAGAGTGTGTATACTTCCATCCTGGAACTCTGTTCTACTTCTGTATATAGTCATCTCCTTATCACCTGTAAATAAATACCTTCACTGTGAACTGTCCGGCTACACCTCCTGATTTCAAAGGCAGAGATACTGAAAATCTGGCAGAGATACTGAAAATCACATTCATACCTCAATCCCAGTGTGACAAAGGTTATGGGCCCAGAATGCGTACAACACCATGTGTGAAGGTATCTGCCATCAAGAGTGTTTGGGTGCCTGGAAGCTTCATCTGTGTTGTGGTGACTTTTTTTAGCTTGGCACAGAGGAACTTGGTGTGTGGATTTTGTTTTAACTTCTGTGATGAAACAGCACAGATGGCAGTAAGTGGACAGATGGGTGGACTTCCTTTTGAGGAGTTAAATGGCTGTAATTATTTAGCTTGGGCCCAGAAGATGGAATTCTTTCTGAAGAAGGACAGTTTGTAACAGTATGTGACTTATCCACCCCAGAGTCCTTATGAGGAAGAAACTAGACAGGAGGAGAATGGTTATTCATGGATTGGGCTTGCTGTGGAAAGCTCCCAACTATTGTTGATTCATAACTCACCCTCTGCAAAACATAGCTGGCATGTTTTGAGAGAAAGATATTTAAGAGACATTGCCATATCGAAGATTGCACTGACTAGGCAGCTGTACAGATCCTGGCTGGAGAATGCAAGCCTTGTGTGCTGATTTAGCAAAGAGAGGGGAAGAGTTCACTCCCTCTGCTCAGTGCTTGATTGTTCTGAGTTCCTTGGGAGAAGTGTGTGATATTTTCTCTCAAAGCCTGGAAACCTTGTCAGAAAGCAGTTTGACAATGAGTTATCTGACTGAAAGGCTTCAGGAGAAGTCTGTAAGATGCTGACATAGATTGGAGGAGGCTGCAGATCAGAATGCTGTTTGTGGGAGGCTGTCTGGAGGGGAGGAAGCTTCAAACAGCAGGTCAAAACTAGAAGCAGTCTTCAATGTTTGGATATGTTTTTCCTGTGGCCAGTCAGGACATCTACAAAAGTCTTGCCCTTGAAAGAGACAAGATAAAGCTCCCAGGAGGGGACCACATGGCAGCAAGAAGACGATGTGAGAGGGCACTGGTGTGATGACCATTCTCTTCCAGACAGAGAAAAATGAGGACTGTATATTGGACAGTGGTGCTTGTGTTCATATAGGTAGAAACAAGGAACTGTTTTAGAGTCTCAAGCCAGCTTCTATGTCATAGTTGTTAGTGGCAAATGGACAGATGTTGAGGTTTGTGGACATTACTTTTTTCCATGTCTGAATGAAGTAGTGGAAAATGTGCATTTTGCACCAAACATGTCCTTGAATGTAATATCTGTCAGTGGGGTCACAAATCAGAAATAATATGGAAAGTTTACTAGTACTGGCTGTGAGTTGAGCAAAGGTGGGATGGTGTGTGCAACTGGTGAAAAGAAAAATGGTTTGTACTATTTAAAGGGCACTGCACAAAGCACAGTGAGTGCAGTACAGAACAGCACACATCCTTTGCATGAGAAGTACATATATTTGTTGCACAGGAGAATGGGACACATGGGGTTTGATATGTTAAAGAATTTGCTCAACCTGTATGAAAATCATTGTGTAAAAAGGTGTGATCAATTTCTAAAATGTGATATATGCAGCCAAGTCAAAACCAAAGTGAAACCATTTCCACAAAAGAGTTCAAGGCTTACAGGGAAACTGTTATCTATTGTTTACATTCATATTGTAGGACTGATGGAAAACACTCATGGAAGGTATCCATATTTTCTAGACATTGTTGATGATTTCAGCAGTTATAGCTGAATGTATTTGTTGAAAAACAAATCTGAAATAAGCCTATGTTAAAAGGCAGGTTGAAAAGAAGGTAAACAAAATCCAATGTAACTGTGCTGAGGCCCTATCTCTGGAATGTAAGAATTAGCTGAGAAACAATATATATATATATATATATATATATATATATTGCTGTTTCTGTTCAGCAGATAGAGAACATGGAGAGATGAATGCACCAAGCTACAGCAAATAATGAAGTTTGCTATGGGATGCTGATATGGATTCAAGATTTTGGGGTGAGGCATTGATGACAGCCAATGACATTGTGAATAGGCTGTGATCCTCATCAATAGATAATACCCCATACTGTTTGCTGTTTGGTCATTAGCCATCTTTCAACCACATGGGAGTGTTTGGCAGTTTTGCCTGGGTTAGAAGGAAAGGTGATGTTTCTGCACAAAAGCTGAGATTCTTGGGATAGTCAGGTAGTGGGTACAGATTTCTGGCTGAAAATAATAAAGGTGTGATATCCAGAAGTGCTGGTTTCTCAGAAACCTCATGGGAGAGAATCCACAGTAATACAGAAATTGTACAGTACAGTAAATGTGATGTGAAGGCTCCAAAAGTGGAGTGCACAGGTAAAAGTGGAATTAGAAAAACCTTTAAAGGAGGGGTCTGAAAGCCCAAAGATACCCAGATGCTCTGAAAGGGCTAATAAAGGCAAACCGCCTGAAAGATTTGTTATCCAAAACATGATATGTGGTGTACAAAGAGAACATGAAAGTTCTGAGAATGTTATCTCTGTCACAGTCCAAGAGAGATAAATGGGTTGGTGTCATGAGGGAACATGAATTGATGAATTGCTTAATAGTACTCCCGAGAATGTGAAGGCAAAAGGTTGGCAGTGGGTGTTTTAAACCATGAGGAATGAAGATGGCACAACCAAGTACACTGCAAGGCTGGTAAGCCTGTGAAAGGTAAACACACATGAGTAATAAGAGGTGATAAATGTCCTTGAGGTGCAGATACTTACTTGTGTATTGAACACTGCACTTGCAGATGTATGACTCAGCATGAATGATGTAATGCATTATGCCATGTACTAGAGGGTTGCATCAGCCAAGAGTATATATGGCTGAGACTAATGTAAACAATTGTGGATTATAGTTGTGGGGTTGTGGAGAGTGAAGTTGTAGTTGTGTTTGTGAGTACTGTGATAGTTCTAGTTGAGCTTTGTATTTCTGTGAGCTGCATAGAAGGAAGAGAGCGTATACTTCCATCCTGGAACTCTGTTCTGCTTCTGTATAAAGTCATCTCCTTATCACCTGTAAATAAATACCTTCACCGTGAACTGTTCAGCTACACTTCCTGATTTCAAAGGATATCTCAAGGTCTGGCAGAGATACTGAAAATCACATTCACACCTCAATTCCAGCATGACCCATATTTGTACATACTGAAACTACTGATAAAGAACCACCAAGGACTTGGAAAATATCAACAAGTGTCTGTGAGTTTATTCAAGTGTGGTCAGTGCATTGCCAGTACTTAAACTGAACTGGTGCTTCCATACTCTGCTACAGTAAGCTAATTCTGAGAATGTATACCTCAGATAGTGGTGTGTGTTGGCATCTCTGGTGGGCCAAAGAGTTTTGATTTTTGTTACTGCACATTCAGCTAAAAAGAAGAGAACCAACAGCAAACACACACTAGGCCTATTTGGTGGAATTATTGTATGTTTGACTCCTCCTTGAAGTGTATGGTGTGTTCCTATCCTGGGTGGATGATCTTAAATGTTTGGGTCCCCCCCCCTCCCCGTTAAACAGACAAAACTAGTCTAAAGTCCACTATAGCAAAATATGTTAAAGTTTTGCTCTTAAGCACAACTTGCTCTGATCAGAATCACTTACCTCATCTTAATTATTTGTTTAAAAAACTGTTAAGATCCTGATAATGTTTACTAGTGTAAATTTAAACTATCAGTTCATAATATATATGCAATAGGCTCTAATTTCTTTCTAACAGATGTCAACTGTGGCCTTGGGGAAAAAAGAAATATATGCAATATTTATTTTCATAGCAAACCAAAACTTATTTTACTGCTTCAGCAACAGGAAATACAGTGGGCCCTCACTATCTGCAGGCTTGCTGTTTGTGGATTTAAGCTTTTGCAGACAACAAGTCCTGCTGTTCCCAATCATGGTGCATGCACTCTGCTGCACTAGTGGCTGCACACGTATGGCACAACCATTAGGGACAATGAGACTTAAGGTGCCATGTTTTTTCATATCCATGGCGGGAGGGGGTACGGAACAGATGCCCGCAGATATGACGGTCCAAATGTACTTCATTCACAACTTAGCATGTACATTTGGCCTATTTATGAAATTTGAAAATATAAAACTCTTTTATTAAAAAAGAAAAAGAAAATATAAAACTCTTAATTTTGTACAAGCAAAATTATGAATATGCTCTATATTTGTACAGCTGGAAATAGTAGATGTAGTCAGCTTCCTCCTGTGGTTAGAATTCAGTTCTTAGCCAAATTTTCAGATTGTTCTTTTGAGTTTTTTGAAGTTTCTCTCCTACCTCCTGTTTTTTTTAAATCATCTGTTAACACATGGAGCCAGCATTGGACTGCAGCTCGAGGTCAGGGTTCAATTGTTCTCTCAGCCATGGAAACCCACTGGCTGACCTTGACCAAGCCCTGAAACCCCTGTGATAGATTTGCTTGGTGTCATGTGTCAAACGATTTGAAGGAACACAACAACAAACATATGGTAGTAAACTATTTCTCAGTAGGGATGTAATTCTTCACTATTTTTATTCTTAAAGGAAACAATGACTAAATTTAGCAAACCTCTTCTTGCTACAAGTAGAGATGCAGTGGTTTAGTTAATATGCCAATTCTGACAATCATTAAGATTGGAAGGTTGGCAGTTCCAGGCCCAAGTGCCACACGATGGGGTGAGCTCCCATCACTAGTCCCAGCTTCTGCCAACCTAGCAGTTTGAAAGCATGCAAATGCAAGTAGATAAATAGGTACCACTTCAGTGGGAAGGTAACAGCATTCCATGCAGTCATGCTGACTACATGACCACTAGAGTTGTCTTTGGACAGTGCTGGCTCTTCAGCTTAGTAACAGAGATGACCCCCCCCCCCCCCCCGCAGTTGGTTACAACTGGACATTCATGGCAAGTGGAAATCTTTACCCCTTTTTTTTGCTACAAGAAAATATTTGAAAGTTTTCAAACCCTATTAAACATTTTGAACAAACTTTCTGAATTTTCTGGTATCCTAGTAGTCAGTTACCATGTTCTAAGTTAGACTTACAAATTACTGTTGCATGCAGATCTTCATATTGCACAGTTCCTGATATTTTGGATGAGTAAAGCATTGTCTTAAAAGCTATTTCACAAGTTCCAAAAAGAAAATATTTCACCAAGGTTTTTTCTTTGTTCCCCAAAGTTTCAGTTTTTCATCACAGCTCCCCCCCCCACAATGTTGTTCTTGAATATCTTCCCCCCAAATATTTCTTTCTATTTTTTCCTGTTCCCCTGGACTTTCATATCTCTAATCTTCCCAAGAAGTGCATAAAATATTTTAAACCATCAGTCACATAGTATTCAACATGTAAATTGATTTTGTACTGCCTTTGAGAATAACTGCCTTTGCAGACTGCCAGAAATAGTGCAAATTGAGTCCACTTTAAATTGAGGCACTGCCCTGGCTCAGTGCTAGGGAATTATGGGAACTGTAATTTATTGTGGCACCAGAGCTCTCTGACAGAAAAGGCTCAATGTCTTAGAAAAAATACAATTCCCATGATTCCCTAGCACTGAGCCAGGGCGGTGCCTCAATTTAAAGTGGACTCAATTTGCACTATTTCTGGCAGTCTGCAAAGGCCCTGTCTCACTCATGAGAGACCCACACTCATGTTTTTGAGACTAACTCACTCACGAGAGACTCACACTAACATTTTTATCCTCAGGAGATCCAGATCTCCTCTGTGACACAATAGTGGGTCACTACGGGGTTGCTGTTCCCACTAGTTTACCATGATCAAATCCCTCCAAAGCATTTATACGCTGCTCAAGGTTCACATTGGCACCAGATTGTTCCAAAATGGAGGTACCTCCATTTCCTGGAATGATCTCACATGACCCGGATCAGTCTGGTAGCACAATTACACTACCAAAGATTCGGATCATTGCTGTGCTGAAAAAAGATTTGGTAAGGGATCTGGTGCAAAATGCACTAAGTTAAGTGGGTGTTTTTCACTCCTCTCCCTGCAAACTGCATTGAGTACAGTCAGGGGGGAGTGTGAATGCCACAAAAATAACCCAGGTTCCACACCAGGTTATTTTGTAGTGTGAATGCAGCCTATGTGAAAGAAGATGTAACATAAAATTTCATAGACTTGGTCTATAAACTTTCATAGACTTGGTGTACTTCCTCAGATGCAACAATTAGCTGTGGCTGCCTGTGATTTTCCATTCCTTTTCTTCAGAGGATAGAAATAGGCTAGAGTTAGATGATATGCATGATATCAAGCAAATTCTTTTTGTGACAGGTATTGTATAAAAGTTGTCTTCATGCAAAGCTGTCAGCTAAAAAGCTATGAAGTTCACATCCATGAGACCAGTGCTACAATCAAGCCAACATGAAGCTCATGAGAACATGTGAAACTACTTTGTACCATATCACCTGTGTGTCCATCTAGTTCAGTAACTGTCTAAATTGACTAGTAGTTGTTCTCCCCTATCAGATAGAAGACTTTTCTAACCCTCCTGAGGGCTGCTGAGGATTGAACCTGGGATGTTATGCTTACAGAATGTAGGTCATTCTACCACTGACCTCCATTACATCTCTACTTGTGTTAGGTATGATCTGATACTAAATTAGTTTGAACATTTGCTCTCTCTGATAAAACAAGGGGAGCTCATTTATAATATGAGGTATAGGCCATAGGATTGTGGCACCATTACAGTGGTTCATGTAACCTGGAAAAATATTTATTTTGAGGACAGCATGCATAATGTTGGTAGCTGACTGAAAGTTTTTGGATCCTGCTGTAAATGTCTGCAGTGTGTTTTAGCATAAGTCTATTGGACCTGTTTTGCTGTCAGAAGAGAGGCAATATGTTTACCCTGTCCTCTCTCAAACAATTGTTTCTTACCTCATCATAGGCTTTCCATCTTGCAAAATTGATCTATAGCTTTTAAAGGAGAAAAAAAGTTTGAAATTACCATGGCTTCCTTTCTTGTAGTTATGCTTTTTTGCTCTTGTCCTAGAATGCAGGAGGCCAACTATTTGTGTTGCTTCAATGAATTTTGTTTACAAGCCAAATTACACAAACATCTGGTCTGGTCTGTAACATATGGAGTATCAAAAGCTTTAAAATTTGCTGATAAAAATAACACGAATAGATGGAGAGACTTCAGCCAAATCCTATGTTTTAAAGGCCTGTCATTCTTAGGGTTCTCTTGGCACCTCAGGATTTTGGGACCCAGAGCAAAGTAAGCTTGGGGTTTATGTAGAGGGATCCTGAATGGGTTGCAATGTCTGTGTTCATATTGCCAAAGACAGTGGGTCCTTTTAATTCTAGACAGGAAAAAAGGCATCTCTTTTGACATTTCTAATATGCAGCTCTGCCTATCCAGTGCAGATTTGATAGGTTCAAAAAGCCTATATGTAGCAATGGAAAGGGACTATCTATTTTTACATTGACTAGATGGCCCAGATATATCCTAGGCAGAAGTGTTGTCATTGCTCATAATTATTTTGTTTGGGGGTAGGATCCAGATCACAATGCTCAAATGTATTGGCTGTTGTTTCGCAAACAAGTTTTTTTTGTTTGTTTTTTTTAGCTTTGGGTGTGAAGCAAAAGTGTGCAGGCAGGTGGCCAGTGTTTGGCTGAGCTAGTGTGGTGGTGAGTAACAGCTACCATCCATCTATCTTTTATTTATACCTGTCTTTTCCCCAAATTGAGACTCAGGTCAGCTTATAAAAGACAGAAAATTCTGACACACACACCCCGCACACACACATATTGGCAAAAACACAAAAATGTTGAAATTAAAACAGTATTACACTCACAATAGAATGAAAACCATTTAAAATATTAATTTAAAACAAAGAATAAAATATGTAGTAGTAGTAGTAGTAGTAGTAGGTGTTGTGTGCCTTCCAGTCATTTATGACTCTAAGGTGAACCTATCCCTGGGTTTTCGTGCCAGAATTTGTTCAGGAGGGGAATTGCCATTGCATTCTTCTGAGGCTGAGAGAGTGTGAATTCCCAGGTCACCCAGTGGGTTCTCATGGCCAAGCCAGGTTTCAACCCTGATCTCCCAGTGTCCTGGTCCAACACTCAAATAACTGTATGCTGATTCAATAAAAGCAATAAAGCACCCTAAAAAGCTTTCTCTTGTGGAAACAATTCGTTTGCCTAAAGTTGCTGTAATAATAAGGTTTCACCAGCTGCCAAAAAGACATCAAGGAAGCAGTAATCCTAATCTCTTTAGGAAAGGAGTTTCAAAGCCTGGGAATATCCATGGAGAAGGCTATCTCCTAGGTCTCACCAACATGCCTCTGAAGGCTACAACATACAGAGATCTCTATGAATAGTGCTCAGAAAGGTTCATATGGGAAACTATGGTCCTTTAGATTGTCTGGATCTGAGCCATATAGCACTTTATAGGTCATAACCAGCATTTTGAATTGGGCCAGGGCAGCTTTCTCTGTAGCCAGCTCTAGTTAACAATCTAGTTATTGTTCTTTGGACCACTTTTCAAAGGTAGCTCCATGTAGAATGTGTTATAATAATTCAACCAGGCAATTAACTAAGACATGTGTCACAGTGGCCAAGTCAGAAGAATCCAGGAAATTGGGCAGCTGGCTGAATAGCTTTAACTGTGTAATTGCACTCCTAGCCACTGCTGAAACTTGAGCATCTAGGTTCAGAGCCGAGCCCAGAAATATGCCCAAACTTTAAAGCTGTGACTTCAGGGGTTGGGACGGGGACATAACCCATATTCAGGTGACTGAGAGCATCTCTGTCTTGTCTGGCTTACATTCCAGTTTGTTTACTTCATCCAGTCCATTTCTACTGAGAGGTGCTGGTTTAGAGCTGAAGCACACATACAAGAGTTTAATATTAAACACCTTTTCTCAATGATTTTTTCATTGACTGATGTGAAATAGAAGACGCTTTCACACCTGGTCAAATAGACTTTTCTGTAGAGAGTATCTTCTCTCTATTTAATTCACTTTTCTTTACTTGCCATATGTTTTATGCACACACACACACACACACACACATCTAGACCTAAAACCTAAATCCTCTGCTTATTCCAAGGCAGTAGTGAAGTGTGTCCTCTCAGGTTTAGAGCCAAGGCTGAGGCTAGAAACTATAATTTATGGGGGAAATAAAATCAGGTCCACACATGCAGAACCATGAACAAACTGTTAGACAACTATCTGGAAGAGCTACATTTTTTTCCCTGACTTTTCATGGAGAAAACATCTAAAGGGCAATTTAATGCCCAATTGGGGCAGGGAGAGTGATTTTTCCATCCCTGGTTCCAAGCGTGAAATGCTCGTAGGTTTACATGTACAAACTTTGTTTTCCTCTTCATAACATTGTAAGACTCACTTGTAGACCATGGTCCAGGTAATGGAGGCACAGTTCATCTTACCAGTTGGGCTGAACTAGCTGTTTCTCTCCTGCACTTGTATCACCAGCAGCAGTAAGCTTATATGTCACAGTGTCATACCAAAAGAGTGAACTAGCAGCATATAATTCTCTGCCATCTTGTATTGGCTCATTGGGCTGCAAATTTGAATAAATCTATTATTCCTTTTGGGAGACTCTACAGATGCAGCCAACTAGAACTTTTCTACATTCTGAAGCTGAATGTGCATGCTTATTCTGTGAAAGTGCCTTCACAAAATTTTCACTTAATCATAACATCATTCCATTCATTCTTGATTCTAAATCCGTGTCTGTCATTAGTAATGGACTTGATCAGGGTGCCATAAATAAATGCTGCTGTAGTGGTAGTAGTAGTAGTAGTAGTAGTAGTTGTTGTTGTTGATAAGTCTATCACCAGTAAATTTACACTCAAGCCCCTGTATGACTTCACTAAAAATTAATCTATCTAGTCATTTGAATTGTTCTCTTTTATGCTGTAGCAGGTGGTCTGTGCACCTGCTTGAAAGCATTTCAAAAACTCAGAGGCTGAAACTTGGCGCCAAAGTCTTCAACCCAAAGGTATTCATTTTCTATTTGAAAAATCAGACTGTAATGTACATAAGATAGTCAAGGCTGCAGTTAGAGGAGTTGGTCCAGCTGTCTGATTTATGAGGCTCACTCCTGCACACTGTATCCTGGAAAATCAACCCTCACATTTGCATTGCAACAAGAGGTTTTCTAAGACACAGTATGTGGTGAAGAGCACTACATATTGGCAGGCAAAATTGATCCTTTGCAAGTCAAGAGCTGCAGAATGGCTTAATTTCCAAAGCAGTACCTATGGGCCCTTGGACTAAGGACTGTATGTGCTATGGGAGCTTATGGATTTGTAAGCTTAAATCAGAATTGTACTGCAGAAATGGGGGCCAAGAGCTCTCTGTTACATTAAATCCCAGATGGTTAATTGGGAGATAACAGTAGGTTGCAGGAGTCTTGTGGGTACTTGCCAGGCTGCCATGCTTATCCATTTGTAACATTTAAGCTATGATTATTTCTGAACCTTGATTTAACTTGGATTCATACAGCACATATGATCAAGAAACTTGAAAACTACTGTGCCTGAGTAGGGGAGGTAGATCAGGGTTCAAATCACTGAATGGTTTTGATAACACTGTCTTCCAGCTTCTGATTCCTCATATACAATCTGGAGGGAAAAGTGTCTTCCACCCAGAAATTGATTAATCAAGCATTCTTGGTAACAGGATAAGGTCCACATCTATGCCTGCCAAACCTGTTTTTAACCAGGGCTGAACAAAAACAACTCTTCATAGCCTTTAATCAGAGCTTGAGGAAGCCTATTTGTACTACAGCTTCCAGGATCCCCCAGACAGCATGATGTCTACTACTCATATGGGCTAAAAGATTCTGAGTGCTTGTAGTCCAATAAAGCAATTTTCCCAAACTGTGTTTTTGTTCTTGCTATGTGTTATACATTATAGGGTGTATAATGTATCTTATGAGAAGTGAGCACATCACATCAGTTTGAAAGTCTGCACTGGCTGCCAGTGAGCTTCCAGGCTCAATTTAAAGTGTTAGTACTGGTGTACAAAGCCCTAAATGACTCAGGGCTATGTACTGGAAGGACTGACCAGCCCAGAAATTGATATCAGCCAGGGAGGTTCTGCCCTTGATGTCCTGGTAAGTGTGTCCCAAGGGTTCTCCTCATGTTAATGATTTTCTTGTGGTTATTTTATCATATATTTGTAATTTGACATTTAAATGTTAAATATTTTGTTTAAATATAATTTATTATATAATTTCAAACCTAGAATTATGATTTAAATGGTGTGTGTGTGTGTGTGTGTGTTAGTTATTCTGTTACCAGCCTCCTTGGAATCTGTGCAAGGAAGGGTGAAATATATCAATAATAACCATGATTTAAATAATATATTACCACCACAATCATTTATTAATTAGACAATGAAAACATTGTGTTTTTTTATTGACAATTTCTTTGACCTTTCCCTTAAAATTAATGGGTTTTTGGTGGGACCTCTATTGGAACATCAAAGCCAGGAGTTTCTCGGAGAGAACTTAAGTGAGGGCATGTTTGATGGAAGATATCCTGGGTTCTCAGTGGTCTAAGCTTACTAAGAGGTTTGATTTTTTTATTTTTTTAACTTAAAATTTCTATCAACTCAAAGAGGGCAATTTCTGGTGTAATAACAGAACACCCCAAATTTCACCAAAATCCTACCCTTTAATAATTTACGGTTAAATTATACTCACATATGCTAGATCCTTGTGGCGGGGTGAGGGAGGACTCATGCAGGTATATCACATCTGTCTTTTATGCTATTTTATTTGTTCTAGGTAGGGATAATTTAGGGAGGCTTAGAAGTAGCTGGAAGAGCCACTGATCTGGAGACTGAGGAAGAAGCAGCCACCTCTGTCATTCTCTTTTGTTGAAGAACAGAGCTATCTGACCTATGTGGTTGGCTCGTTCAGATTTGGTCAAAGACTCCATCCCATTGGCAGTCTTGAAATTTGACAGACACTCCAGTCAATTTTGTTATATAAAATGGGATGCTACAATCTTGTCAACTTCAAGCATCCAAATATTTCAGGCCATCTAGGATGTCTTAGCTATCGCTATTCAATGCCAAATATGAATTTATTAGCATTCCCTTTTCAGTAGGGTCCCACTAGATACTACAAAGATGAGGAATGCATGCTATCTGCAGGATTGTGCTTTTCTTTTCTTTTTAAAAAGTAAATGCTTATTGAATTTTAAAGCAATGCTTTTCTGAGTACTGGTCAGCAGAAAGCCATAGCAAGGAAGTGAGAACTAATATCTCAAATAGTGCTAAGTCTGACAAAATCAGGCATTTACTGAAGCCTTAGGCTCTTCTATCCAAATTATTCTTCTCAAACTGCATCCACATTGCAGAAATAATCCAGTCTGGCACCACTTTAACTATGGTCCAATGCTATGGAATTCTGGGAACTGTAGTTTTCTGAGACACCTAACTACCTCTGTCAGAAAGCTCTGGTACCACAATTCCCAAAATTCCATAGCATTGAGCCATAGCAGTTAAAGTGGTGTCAAACTGGATTATTCCTGCAGTGTGGATGCAGCCCTAGGATTCATTCCCTTACTCTCCAGATTTGAAGAATGTGACTTTTTAAAGTTACAGCTCCTGATGGGAGGATGAGCACACTTTCCTCCTCTCTTCATGTGCCCAAGATTCCATAGTGTATTCCACCAGACACAACTGCTGAAACTATTGTCATGTTGTTCTGCTGTCCACGAGGAGGAGGAGCAGAAGCAGAGGGCTGGATTTGCCAGGCTGTTTCCTTGCCAAACAGCCCATTGGTGGGATTATATCTTCTTTTACTTGGATCCATATGCACAGCCTGACCACTGCCAGGCACTTTGTTGGATCATTGCCTGGAAATTGTTCCGAACTGCTTGGGGGGGGGGTGAGGGGGATACAAACTAGCCATAGCAGCCTTTATCCTGCAGTGTAAAAATCCCCCAATTCTCCATGTCTTAAAAATGTACAGCTATGAACAGCAATGGTATGAGCAATCTGTGGGAAGTTTTATTAACAATCTAAAAAGCAAGGTATGTGCACATTTTACAGAACTTTCTGGGTGAATATCTGAGATATTTTCCTTCAAAATTGCTAAGAATTTCTTATTCCTTCATCTAAAAGGAATGTCATTTCACTGTGCTTGCAGATATACTTCTAAAACACACACATGTATTCTCTACCTACTTATATTTAAATGTCACATTTTCTTCAGTTACTGTGCTTGGCCCCCTGAAATAACTGAACAATGACTGTACAGCTGAGAAAAATGCAGCATGCAAGAAAAAAAAGTGGTGGATATCAGGGCAAACCATTGCAGAAAAAACAATTAAAGAGGAAAGTGTGTGTGTGTTTTTTGTGTGTGTGAGATATATATATATATATATATATATAGAGAGAGAGAGAGAGAGAGAGAGAGGAGTAGTTTGTTTTGTGTTGATTTTTACCCTTCTCCTAAACTGTATGAAGCAATCTGTATGAGTATATTTTGTTGAGTTGTATCTGCATCTGTGGCCTCTGGACATAATGTTTATGACAGATGGGCTGGACTATATTTGAAAACTTTATTGCATAATCCTTCTGTAGATACCCATGCCATGATAGACATTGGACCTAGACCATGGGCGTGTTTGTCAATGCAGGCTTCCTCTCCACTTAGTCTCTCTGTGTACAACTTTGAGTCCAATGGACTTTATTTTTCATGAGATGCATTCAACTAAACACATGCTTCCTTTGTCAGTTATAGAAAGAAATCCTTACTTGTTGAAAGAAGAGACAAAAAACTGCAAGTAGAAACCAAAAGTAGCAACCACATTGTCACTAGACACCAATCACGATCACACCTGCTGATGCTCTTGTGTCAAACAGGCACAAAAGGCATCTGTCAAAGTAGAGTGTACATGTTACTCAGTGGTGCAATGGTCAGAAGAAAAAGGGTTTAATTCTCACTGTTGGGCCAGTGATCTTCTCACAGCCACTGTGTGCAAAATATTTGTAGTTTTGCAAGGCAAAATGGAATTCTTAAGAAATGCAAGTTGATATATTGGTTTTCTGACTAAATTTAAATTACTAGAACTTACGCAGAGTTTTAATAATGTATTCAGCTTCATTTACAGCTCAGATGATTTCCTCTAGCATAGATCCAGCATAGATTATTTGCCTTCACAGTATTTGGTCTTGCCCCCTTTTCCTCACTAGGAATGAACTGTTGGTTGTTACTTTAACACTTAAGCTAACTACTTGATTTTGGCTGTAATTTCTTCATGCAGCTTAAATGAGATCTGTTTCTTGATATCCTGGCTATAAGCTGTTTTAACTTTCACAGTGCTGATTCATGGATACGCATTGCAATACTTTGTATTAAGAAAGCTGTTTATCTGTTTGGAACCCACTGAACTACTCCCATATTAGACTGTTGTATAGCCATTTTCCATGCATGCATCTGTTCTGAAAGAAACGTAGGAAATGTCAAATTGATCAAAAGAGCTGTGAGTTGGATCCAGTTTTCATTAAAATCAGCCCCATTGGTTTAAATGGGTCTCTTTGAAATTTGACTAACAGCTTTTCTAGCTCAGTATAAAGAAGTGTGAGTTCTCTCACTATGGCTCTTTTAATTTTTGCCATGTATTGCCAGATGTCACCTCAGCATCTACTTTTACTCTGTCAATGATTTTTGTTGTTGTTATTCCTGGAAGAGATGTTTGTTAATCAACATATTAGTGATTTCTTGGATCCTCTCTACAAGGTTTCTTAAACAGAGGCATAGGTTAGGTTATATTTCTGTGTTTTTGTAAAATATTCTTAGCAGTATAGTATAACAGCAATAGCAATTGTACAATAGCATTTCAGTGCAAAAGTGCTATTTCATTATTTCACAGATGTGCTATGATAATGTAACTCTAAAAAAACTAAAAAGAGAAAAGGCAAGAGAAGACAGTGGAAAAAAAATGCCTGTATTTTCCACCATCCATCTTGAAACCATCCAGCATAAAGAGACTGCATCCTTCCTCACAACGCACATCATAGGTTTGGGGAGGGCCTGGTTCACAATAATAGATGCACACATGCCCCTTGGAACTTTTTTGATCAGATATAGCTTTGAAGTCAACAACAACAAAAATACAGTTTGAGGGTAGGAATATCAAGTTGTAGCTGTTGCTGTTTATTGTTAGCAAATAGTCCAAGATAACATAATCTCACAGAAACATTTGTCCCACCTATTTTTTCCCTAAGTCTGGAGCCAAACCTTCTGGTTGTTATTTGAAGTTCCCAGTTGTTGCTTTGACTTAATTTCCTTCAGAATGGACACATGTATGGAAAATCATGTCTAAGTGCTATATATAATTAGTTTAATATAAGGATCTCAAAACAGAAAGGCATTGACTTAGTGCAATGTAGTTCTAGAAAATATATTGAAAACTAGACAGATATCATTTTGAGGTAAATGACTCCCTTTTCCCCCCTTTCTAATGTGAGTAGCAGTGCATAGTATGGATGCCAAATGTAAAGAGTTTGAATGGCAAAGAGCAATGTTTTATCATTTCAGATTCCATATACATATGAAGAACAGAGGGGAGATTGTATGTCTTCTTGTTGTCACTATGAATTTTAATTTTTCCTGTTTTACTACGTCATGTTTAAAGTTTGTGTGTCAAACTAACAAAAGAATGAAAGAATGTGTTCTGGAATTAAATATGCACATTGTAGAAAGATGCAAAGCCATTTTTGGAATTACAAGCATTTTAAAAGTACAGCTTTGGTATCTGATGGATGATGGGGGGAAATAGCAACTTTGATTCATGCAGTAGTAACCCATTACATTAAAGATGTGGCTGAAGGAAAGGAAATGGAGCATTGTATTTATTTTATTGGCTGATTGTTAAAGTTCAGACAAAATTTACAGTCTCTGCCTATTTGCAATGCATTGCAAAATAGTAGGTATAAAAGGAACTGTGAACCTGGGCATTTTACAAGCATGAATCACATTTTACTGGGTGTGTTTTCATGTTTTCATATTATTCGGGTACATGTTGATCTTTTATGTCACTGACTGTTGTAAATTACTCATCCATTTAAATGAAAATGTCAATTAAGTATTTTGTTTGGTGAGACAAAGCAATAAAAAAGTCTGAAGCAGTGGAACAGAATGGTTCACTTATTTCACTCTTTTAAGGGAAATGCCTATGTCATATGCTGCTTCTGGTACCTTTATCTCAGATTTTGCATAAAACTTTTAACCTGTTATCACTCAAAACCTTATATACTTGAAACATCCAGCAGTAGGAGGTATCTTTGTATCACATAACATATAATAACAAAACCAGTATGGTGATTTGGCTGGGGATTTCTGAGAACTGTATTCCAGAAAATTAATTTTTCCAAGCTCTCTGCAAGAATTAGGAATCTTTTTATTTTGAGACATATAATTAGTCCATCTAACTCTGTACTGTCTATACTAGTGATATAGTTGTTCGATTACAGAGTCAACATGATATAGTGGTTTGAGCATTGGATTATGACTCTGGAGACCACAGTTCAGTTCCCCAGTTGACCATAGAAACCCACTGGATGACCTTGGGCAAGTGACACACTCTCATCCCCAGAAAACTCAGTGATAGGTTCAGATTGCCTTCAGGTCACCATAAGTGAGAAATGACTTGAAGGCATGCAACAACAACATCTTTGCTTATTTCATCGTCATGTGTGAGAATGACAAATTTCAAATATCTCATTCTGCAAAAACAAAACAAAACAAAAAACTACCTAACTTGTGAGTATGTAGCATTTCAGGATATTTTTGTGGAAAAAATTCCCACATTTGCCTGAAAGGTATTGCATTTAAGAAAAATGCATTCTTTTGCACAAAAACACAGGGGAAAAAGGGGCAGAGCTGGTCTTTTTGCTCCTACTGAAAGAGAAAAAAAAAACCTCATGGCATTTGACAATTTTGTCAGTTTGGCTCATTTTTCCCCCCACAAAGAAAAGGTTTACAAATAATGTTTACATCTTTACTGACTTGTAGCAACTCTTTATTGACTGTACTTAAAGAATGCTTATCAACAACTTTATCAACATGGAGAGAAGTGGTAAATAGGGTGCTGAAGAATTTCTGCACTCTGACTTTGGTTTAACTTGTTTAACTTGGGAGTAGTATGATGATCCTCAGATTAGCAAATTACATGAAATGGGAAATGGATATCTTTGAAAACAGATGCAAGTTTTTCTAGACAGGACAGAGGACAGGAATAATGAATTTCAACATGGAGACATGAAAAGTCCTGTATTTATCTGGGGGGAAAACCCCAGGATATATAGCACCTCATTTCACAGAGGCATATACAAAAATAATAGGGGAAAGACCACAAGCTAACAATGAACTAGCAATACAATATGGTCACTAAATAGACCAATGGAATTCTAGTTGGAATCAATATAAATAAAGAGTCCCCTCTATTCTGCTTTGGTCACACTTCACTTGGGATTGACTAAGTGGAATAGGCCCAGAACAGAGCAATAAAAGTGCCAAGGGACCAGTTTGAAAGTGCTGACTATGTTTAGCTTGCTAAAATGGCAATTTAAGGGACAAAATGTTTGAAAGACTGTCACATAGGTGATGGAACAATGGATTTTCTGTTGTGACACAGGGTAAGACCTGTCCCAATGTGTTCTGAAAAGGAAACTTGGAATTTTAACTATACATTAGAAAGAACTTATTTCCTGGTGGTACAGGCTGTTTGACAGTGAAACATACTGTTTCAGAAGTTGGTGAGGCCTCCATCATTAGATGCTTTTTTTGAACAGAAGCTGACTGGCCACCTATCAGAGATTTTTGTATAGTGAATTTCCTGCAACTGTAAGACTGTTGAACCTAGTGATCTTTGAGTTCCTCTCCAAATCTGTAATTCTATTTCATGGTTTTGGACAGAAGGCTAAATGGAAATGACAGGAATGAATATAGGACTGTTTGAACTCAAAGCAAGCATCCTGCCTTTAAGTTATGCCCCATCTCCCACACATCCATGAACTTATTCTTTATAATTTTAGCTCTGAAGAATGCCTGTGCCATTTTATTTCTTAGCAGGTTGAATTAAATCCTGTGTACTTCCCATCTAACTGATAGGAACAGGTAGCAGTCCTTCAAAGCAGATTAAATTAAATCTGAATTAAATATGCAGGTATAGCTGCCCCTTTTGGAGGATTAAGCCAGAAATATTTGAGAGGTAAAGTCATTTGGGTTTTACTATTTGGGGAGAGACATTTGCAGGAGGAGATATGTATGAAAAGAGGAAAAACTCACACTGCAAAAAATTCATAATCTAGGCATAGGAGATTTTGCATAATGGGAGGTTTTAAGGTTTGTGTAGAAGGGATGACCTGGTCAATGGAGTGCAAGTGGTGGGATTGATCATGTTCTCCTGGAGTTTGTTATACAGTAGAAAGGGGAAGACAAGCATAGTCAGACATGCATTCTAGACTTTAAGAAAGCTGATTTCAGTAAACTCGGGGAATACTGGGGGTAATCCTGTGGTCAGGAATACTAAAAGAGAAGGGAGTTCAGGATGGATGGGAGTTTTTCAAAAGGGAGATACTGAAGGCACAATTTCAAACTCTTCCAACAAGGAGCATAAATGGGAGGTATCTCAAGAAACCAGGATGGATGACTAAGGAACTTTCAACTGAGCTAAGTTTTAAACAGGACATATATAAGAAATTGAAAAAGGGGGAAATCACCAAAGAGGAATTCAAACAAATAGCTAGCACATATAGGGGTAAAGTCAGGAAGGCACCGAATGAGCTCAGATTTGGTAGAGAAGTTAAGAACAAAAAAAGGGGGCTCTGCTGGGTATGTCTGTAGCAAAAGGAAGAAGAAAGAAATGGTTGGGCCACTACATGGAGAAGATGACAAAATTCTAACAATGGACAGAGAAAATGCAGAATTAGTCAACACCTTCTTTATCTAAGTCTTCACATAAAAGGAAAACGGTGCTCAACCTGAAGAAAATGGAGCAGAGGATACAATAGAATTGTAGCACAGAATAAGTAAAAAGGTAGTACAGGAATACCTGGTGAATATAAATGAATTTAAGTCTTCAGGACAGATGAACTACATCCAAGGATATTAAAAGAACTGGCAAATGTAATCTCAGAGCTATTGGCAATAATTTTTGAGAACTCCTGGAGAACAGTCTAAGCAGACTGGAGGAAGGCAAACATTGTCCCCATCTTCAAAAAGGGAAAAAAGAGGATCCCAACAATTATTGGCCAGTTAGGAGTGAAGCAGACTGCCCTGAACGAGTGGCTCTGCACTGCCCCTGGGAGTGCCGGATTGAGGCCATGGCAACCGTATGCCATGGCCCTGATCTGGTACTTTGCCAGCTCCAAAAGGGCTGGCAAAA
Source organism: Phrynosoma blainvillii (assembly GCA_026167975.1). NCBI lineage: Eukaryota > Metazoa > Chordata > Lepidosauria > Squamata > Phrynosomatidae > Phrynosoma > Phrynosoma blainvillii. Next base: position 61,483,143 of record JANUYF010000004.1, read on the forward strand.
TGCTGCTTCTTTTTAAAGCAGCAAAAGGCTCCTTTGCCATGGATCTAAACGCTGTGCATCTAAACGCTGTGCCAAAGACATGACCTAGGGGTGGCATCAGGACATGCTCCCGCCCTCTGCCCCTAGGCTGACATTAAATGCCATTCTGTTTAGCCCCTCAGTCTGACATCAATACCAGGAAAGATTCTAGAGCAGATCATTAAACAGAATGACATAAAAAAGTCAACATGGGTTTCTGAGAAACAAGTCATGACAGACTAATCTGATCCCTTCCCCCCCCCCCCCCCCCTTTTGATAAAATTACCAGCTTGGTAGATGAAGGGAATGCTGTCGATATAGCATATATCGATTTCAGTAAGGCCTTTGACAAAGTCTCCCATGACATTCTTTACAACAAGCTAGTAAAATGTGGGCTAGACAATGCAACTGTTAGGTGGATTTGTAATTGGTTGACTGGCCAAACCCAAAGTGTGCTCAACAATGGCTTCTCTTTATCCTGGAGAGAAGTGACCAGTGGGGTGCCATAGGAGTCTGTCCTGGGCCCAGTGCTATTCAACATCTTTATCAATGATTTGGATGAAAGAATAGAGGGCATGCTTATTAAATTTGCAGATGACACCAAATTAGTAGAAGTAGCTAATACCCCAGAGGATAGGATCAACATTCAAAATGACCTTAATAGATTAGAAAGCTGAGTCAAAGCTAACAAAGTGAATTTTAACAGTGAGAAATGTAAGGTACTGCACTCAGCCAGAAAAAATAAAATGCATAGATATAAGATGGGGGACACCTGGCTTAACAAGACTACATATGGAAGGCATCTAGGAGTCCTAGTAGACCATAAGTTTAACATGAATCAATAGTGCAATGCGGCAGTTTAAAAGGCCAATGTGATTTTAGGCTGCATCAATAGAAGTATAGTGTCTAGATCAAGGGAAGTAATAGTGCTACTCTATTCTGCTTTGATCAGGCCCCACCTGGAATACTCTGTCCATTTCTGGGAACCACAGTTCAAAAAGGATCTTGACAAGTTGGAGCATGTCAAGAAGAGGGCCACCAAAATGGTGGAGGGTCTGGAAACCATGCCTTATGAAGAAAGATTTAGAGAGCTGGGTATGTTTAGCCTGGAGAAGAGACGGTTAAGAGGTGATATGATAGCTCTGTTTAAGTATTTGAAGGGATGTCACATTGATGATGGAGCAAGCTTGTTTTCTGCTGCTTCAGAGACTAGAACATGGAAAGATGGATTCAAGCTACAGGAAAAGAAATTCCACCTCAACATTAGGAGGAACTTTCTGACAGTAAGAGCTGTTCAAAAGTGAAACACACTCCCTTGGAGTGTGATGGCGTCCCCTTCTTTAAGCACAGGCCGGATGACCACCTGTCAGGGGTTTGATTGATTGAGAGCTTTGAGTGAGAGTTCTTGCATGGCAGGAGGATGGACTGGTTGGCCTTTGTAGTCTCTTCCAACTCTATGATTTCATGATTCTATTATTTACTTCTCCTTCAGTGTTTGTATGACAATATGAATGAAAATATTGTACCTTGGAGAGGGACCCATAGGTAAGTTACCTACAAAATTTCAAAAGGATGGGTGCAGAAGTTATGGAATCATTGTGTGTGTCAGTCTATGTGCGTATATTCTACTCAGATATTTCCCTAATTCTCTACCATTGGAGGCAACATACTTCTGAAGAAGTGGGCTGAAGTCCATGAAATATATGCCAAATAAAAACTGCTCATCTTTTAAGGTGCCACAAAATTCTCTCCTTGTTTTTGTTTGTTTGTTTGTTTGTTTGTTTGTTTTGCAGCTGCTTAACATGACTGCCCCACTGGGAATTTCTGCTCAATTGACAATAACAAAGAGGTTCCTTCTATCTTCCTCACACCATCCCACTAAAAGCACTGTGGGTAGGAGCAATCTACTTGTTGGTTGGAAGGTGGAGCTGTCAGTCATAAAACCTTTCTCCCTTTCTGGCTTTTCCTTTTTTGAGAGAGCATGATTCAATTGATTAAATGGACTTGTATTAGAAATGGATTAAATGGACTTGTATGAGATGTCTACAACCCTCCAGATCTGCAAACCAGGCCTGAATGCTTCAGGTTTAGACCAAAGTTTTTCAAGCTGCTTTGAAGACAACTTGATTTACATTAGTCAAATCCTGAATTCCTGCAATGCAGCCTGTTCTGGTTCTGGGTTCTGATGTTGCCAAAAGAACATGCAAAAGCTTAATCAGAAGTGCTCAGTCTGAAGCATGAAGTAATGAGATGCTCAATATATCACCCTCTCTTAATTGCTGATAAAAGGGGGACCTAGTTTCAAATCACAAGCACAAATTATCTTATTTCTCCCTGAGCATGACTTGACTTCATAGATTTCCTGGATGATGCTGAAATTAATCCTATACTTTAACAAGTTAATTAATTTAAGTCATTAGAACTTGTTAGGTTGAGGTGGCTCTCTTTTCCAGATTTGGCCTCAGGGGAAGGTCTGGGACTGGAGGAAATGTATCACACAGTATTATGCTAGCTTGTTTGTTTCAATGAAGCAAAACAATGGGGAGGCTTTTTCTAGAGTGGAGGAACATAAGTGTGGAAAGAGTATTGTTTACTAAAAAAAGAGGCCCCCATACAACGATGGTCCTTTAATAGTGTTTTCTCATCCTCTACTTACTGGCCTGTATGGAAGGTGACAGAGTCTTTCATGGTGGTGGTGGTGGTGGTGGTGGTGGTGGTGTGTATGTATGTATTGTGAGTCTTTTCAATTCTCCACTAATTTTAATTGATTTTATTTTTGGTTTTGTGCATCACCATTGGTGTGAGATACACTCAGAACAGGTCTGAGTAAGAATTCTCTACCCTTATTCATTGATTGATCTTTATAGCCAGCCAATTAGCACTCTTTTGTAGCCAACCACTTTGTTGCCATGTAGATGATTAGTGACTTCTAGATAGAATATACATATTCTTCTTGTAACAAACAAGGAATTTGAAAGGAGAATTAAGTATGTACATTGACAAAAATGAGTGGGAGTAGAAAGAAGAAAAGGAAGCTGCAGATCAGTGGGAAAAGTTAACTGAACAGGGTGAAAATTGAGATCACATACTTTAGGACAACCTTTCTAAGCCTGACAGTTTCCAGTGTTAAAGTCCCGCTATCCCTAGGCAACAGTTGTCTTATAGACTTTGTAAACTGAGGGGAAATTTTAAAACAACAAAAAGAAAAGCACTTTTGAAGAGGCTAATACAATGGACCCTCTGTCCTGGGGCGGGGGAGGGGCTGCTGATCTATGGATTTGACTGCCTACAGATCAATGACAGTGAATTCCCTGTGTCTGTGTGCACATCGTCACCATTGCATAATAAGAGGTGAGACCATCCACATCTTTTGCCATCTACAGTGGGCCCAGAACTGAACACCTGTGGATGGGAAGGGTCCACTGTGATGAAATGTGCTTCTAGGGTTCAGTGGTGTCAACTTCCATGTCATTCTCTGTAATCACATGGTCTATTTCAAGAACCAACATTCAAGTAATGTATAATCAAATCCATTAAATCAGCAAATGAAATGATTCCATTTAGTCACATTAGTGCCAATGAATTAATCTTAATGTGAAGTCAAAAGCTTTCATGGCCAACATCTATAAGTTTTTGTGAGTTTTTCGGGCTGTGAGGCTATTTTCTAGAATAATGTATTCTTGACATTTTGCCTGCATCTGTGCTGGCATCTTCAGAGAACGGTGGCATGGATGTGTGTGGGGTATATATACTGTGTGACCATTGGCTGAGAGGATTAGCATGTAAATCTGTGTTTTGTTCTGCTGAGACAAGGCCTCAGGGTGAGAGAATATGGAAATATTAGTGTCTTAATTAATGGGCAATTGTTGGAAATTAGCATGTAAATTAGCATGTAAATCTGTGTATTGTTCTGTTAAGGTGAGGTCTCAGGTTGGGAGGATGCAAGCGAAATGTCAGGAATACATTCTTCTAGAACATGGCCTCACAGCCCAAAAATCCAGAAAAACCAATTAATCTTAATTTTATAAATGGCTAAAATTACACTCCAAGCTCTGGATTCAAGAGAAATGTTCCTTCCTCTTGGATGGAAAACTCCACAGCTGTAGATATTAGAAAACATTTTATGAAGTGCTCCCCATTTTAATCAATGCAGAAATGAATGAGAAATGAAAAATGTATTTTTAAATGAATAGAAACAAAAGAAATTAGTCACACAATAATGAATGAAAAATAAAATGAATGTGGCATCCAGAAATACCCCTGCTTCCCCCACCCCAAATGCATATGCATAGTGGCAAGGCTACCAGTTATAGAATTTGGGCTTAAGACTCCCAACATCCTTGAAGAGTGAGTAAAGTGCACCTGTCTCATCCACAGAAGTTTACTTCTGTCCCTCCCTGAAGATGGGGAAAATGTGGATGACCATATCCCATATTATCTAATGGGCAGCAATGTGTGTGCATTTGCATCAGCATATCCACTTGCATGTACAGTTGGCCTTCTGTTTTCACAGGGAATCTGTTCAGGAACCCCCCCGCCCCCCCAAAAAAACAGACTTGCCAATATTCAAGCCCCATAGGCTTGAATAAGGTGCACCCCATTGATTTTTTTCTAATAATAATAATAATAATTAAAAAAAATATTTAATACGCCACCAATTGGAAAACCAATCCAGGCGGCTTACAAATTAAAATCAAATACAAACCCCACAACAATCCCTCCCCTCCTTAAAACAGTATTAAATCACAACAGCTTAAAAAACTAACAATTAAAACTTAAAATTAAACAACGCAATAGACACTCCACTATGGCCCATAGCAGTGTTCCTGTCCATCCAAGATGGGGCCACGTAAGGAACAGTGCAGATTAAGGCCGAGAAGAATTAATCAGAAAAGGCCTGCTGGAAGAGATCCGTCTTAACAGCTTTTAAAAAGCTGACTAGTGGTGTTAACTGATGGATCTCGTCCGGCAGGCCATTCCAGAGTATGGGGGTGACAACAGAGAAAGCCCTCTGAGAGGTCGCCTCAAGCCTCGATTTTTGGGGCTGCAGCAGGTTCCTCCCAGAGGACCGGAGAGCGCGGGGAGGATTGTATGGAAGGAGGCGGTCCCTGAGATAACTTGGACCCAAGCCATTTAGGGCTTTAAAGGTGATAACCAACACCTTGTACTGGGCCCGGAAGCTGATTGGCAGCCAGTGGAGGGACCTCAGAACCGGAGTAATGTGGTCCCTCATAGATGTTCCCAACACTAACCTGGTTGCCATATTTTGTACCAGCTGTAATTTCCGAGCCAAGCACAAGGGTAGCCTCATGTAGAGCATGTTACAGAAGTCAAGGTGTGAGGTTACCAGTGCGTGCACAACAGTCTCGAGATCCCTTACTTCCAGAAAAGGGTGCAGCTGGCATATAAGCCAAAGCTGATAACAGGCGCTCCTGACCGTCGCATTAACCTGATTTGTTCAGGTTTGTTCAGGCGAGTCAAGGAGCACCCCCAGACTGCGAACACAGTCACTGAAGGAGAGCGTGACCCCATCCAGGACTGGAGGTTGCAACCTAATTCTTGGTTTTGAGGCCGCTACTGTGAGCACCTCCGTCTTGTCCGGATTCAGTTTCAATCTGTTTTTCCTCATCCAGCCCATTACCGCTCGCAGACATTCATTGAGGGAAGAGATGCCATTAGAATTCAAGGCTGACGAATGAGACACGGAGAAATAGATTTGGGTGTCATCAGTGTACTGATATCACCCAGCACCATAACTCCGTATAATCTCACCCAGTGGCTTCATATAGATGTTAAATAACATCGGGGACAAAATAGCTCCCTGAGGGACCCCACAAGTGAGCACCCTCTTACCGGAGCTGCAGTCCCCGAGCAGCACCCTCTGGAACCTGCCCGAGAGGAAGGACCGGAACCACTGCAATGCAGTGCCCCCGATAACTAACCCCCTCAGACGGCCCAAGAGGATGCCATGATCTATCATATCAAAAGCCGCTGAGAGGTCTAAGAGCACCAACAGGGTCACCCTACCCCTGTCGATACTCAGACGCAGATTGTCGGTCAAGGCAACCATGGCAGTCTCAACCCCAAAGCCTGTCTTGAAACCGGTTTGAAATGGGTCTAGATAATCGGTTTCATCAAAGACAGCTTGGAGCTGAAGAGCAATCGCCCTCTCGATCACCTTGCTCAAAAATGGCAGCAAAAACACCGGCCTGTAATACTCATATCCAGGGGGTCCAGGGAAGGTTTTTTCAGAAGCGGCTTAACAGCCGCTTCCTTCAAACAAGAGGGAACATGTCCTTCCCTGAAGGATGCATTAATGATATCCGTGAGGAATCTCCTCAATGCATCCCCCCCCGGACGGCCAGCCATGATGGGCAAGGGTCAAGAGGGCAAGTCGTCTTCCTCATCTTACCAAGCAGCTTGTCCACATCCTTGGTACTCACAGATTGGAGCTGATCCAGTATAACTACATCGGCGGAGTCGCTGGACACCTCGCCTATAGACTCTGTTTCAATGGTAGCATCTAAGTCGGCTCTTATCTGAGAGATTTTACCTGCAAAGAAGTTGTTAAAAGCATCACAGCAGGCCGTCATCAGATTAAGTAAGGGATTTGGTGCCGGGAGCACCTGCATCATCTCCCTCACCACCTTAAACAGCTCTGCTGGACGAGACTATGCAGACGCAATACATGCAGAGGAGAAAGCTCTCTTTGCTGCATGCATTGCCTCCCGATAGGAACAAAGAAAGTTCCTATGGCGAGTTCTGTCAGATAAGACTCGAGTCTTCCGCCACCTGCACTCTAGTCGTTGTCCAACCCGCTTCATCCTCCTAAGCTCTGGTGTATACCAAGGCCTCCAATTTGAAGTGGGATGGCAAGGACGCTTGGGAGCGATCATATCGATAGTCCTGGTAAGATCGGTGTTCCAGGCATTTACCAGAGCTTCAACAGGGTCACCGGCATTTCCAACCATTAAACCCTCTAAGGCTCTCTGGAAACCAATGGGCTCCATTAGCCTTCAAGGGTGGACCATTCTAATGGGTCCACCACCCCCGGCGGGGCAGATATTGGCTCTCAGTTCTGTCTTGACCAGGAAATGATCCATCCATGACAATGCGGAAGTACTTACAACCTCCACTCATGGATATTCCTGTTCTGTACTGAAGACTGCATCGAGTGTATGACCTGCACAATGTATGGGCCCATTGACCAATTGGGATAGGCCCATGTTTGTCATGGTCTCCATGAACTCTCGAGCTGCACCTGTTAAACTGGTCTCGAGCGGGATGTTGAAGTTCCCCAGAACTAAGAGTCTGGGGGTCTCCAACAATAGCTCAGAGACCAGCTGTGTCAGCTTGGTCAGGGAGTCTGCTAGGCAACGTGGTGGTCGGTAGACTAGCAAAATCCCCAAACTATCCCTGGTCTTCAGGCTAAGGTACATACACTCGAAATGGACTGTGTTCCAGACAGGTATCCTGGTCAAGATCAGGCTGTCCTTGTGAACTAGAGCCACACCGCCCCCCCCCTGCCCACTTCCCCTCACCTACTCACTGACAGAGTACCCGGCTGGGAGGGCCTGTGCCCAGGTGACTGCGCTGTCCTCTCCCAGCCAGGTCTCTATAAAGCAAGCCAGGTCGGTGTCCTCATCCAAGAGAAGATCCTGGATGATGTGAGTCTTATTTCTAACTCACCTGGCATTGCAAAGGAGCAGGGTGAGGTTCTGTGGAATGGCTGGTCTGCTCTCCAAGCCATTCTGGGAAGCAGAGGGAACTGAAGGCGGGATAGCTTTCAGATAGCGACTCCATCTTCTTTTGTAACATATGTTCCCTCTGTTGCGACCATACCTTTTCAATATCCTTTTGGATGAGAATTGAATTATAAGCATTGTGATTTATCTATAACTCCTTGTGGACAGGATACTTGAAGAAGACCACAGGTTGAAACACATCTGGCTGGTGATTATTTGAGACTGAATTCAGGGAACTTCTCCCAAGAGATACATTGGAGTACTTATCCAGGACCATCAAACTTTTGGCATGGGCTTGGTCCTCTCAGGACTTGTATAATTACAAAAATTGATTATTATTTTTAAGGCACACTGTAGTTGCATCCTTAAAGTGTGCATTTTAGGTTCTTTATGTAAGACAAAGTTTGCATGATATACCTTTGTTTTTAATGTAAATTGAACATCTAACAAACATTGTTGATATCCTTGTTATAGAATATATTACTTTTACCATTACCTAACTTCTCTTTTTTGTGTGTATATACCCGGTTAGGTACAATACCCTTTTTTGTTGTTGATGGTAAGTCCCTTTTAGTGCAGGTGATTGAATTTATTCATAAATTAGAATACTATAGTTTAGGAGCTCTGCACACACAGTTTAATCTCCTCCACCAATAATTTTGTTGAAGCTGTAGGAAATAAAATGAGGGGAAAGCAGGGTGTGTTACAACCTATTGCTTCTTAAAGACTTCACATTAATTTGGCCAATGATTTTCCATATGGGTGCCAAACTGTGATCCTAGTTCAGTCTTGGAGGTATGCGTCACTGAAATCAATAAAGCTCACTTCTAAGGAAATATGTGTGGGATTGTGGGATTAGTCTGCCAGCATGAATAAAAGACTTGACAGTTTGGCCCAAACTTCTTTTTCTTTTTCTTTTTAATGTCATGTAGTTGTGAATATGAGCTATTGTCTTTTATGATTTTTTCCCTCATAGTTAATATTACTTCTTCTCTCTTTGAATCATTCTTCTTTCTTGCCTTTTAAAATTTTCCCTTTTTTGAAATATATTTTAAAAAATCCTGGTCACAGTGATCCGAGACAAACAAGCTGCTGTGCTGTAAAATAAATAGCCTTGAAATTCTACAAAGTAAATCAATTCCCTTCAAGATTAAGCTGAAATGTTTGCTTGAGCTTCATGTCTCAAAATCTGAGCACTTAACCAGATGACAGCAGAGGGTTTTTTTTGTTTTTGTTTTTTGCCAGCAAAACATATCTTTACTTAACCAGGGCCATCTTTCAATGAGAATAGAGCAAAATGCTGCCCTCTGCCATCAAAATATGCCTCTAGCCCTATTTATTTATGAGAAGCTTTGTACTGGATACAAACTGATATGTATGTTATCCAGCTTTATGCAAGACATCACATGGTATTAGTAATCTGATATAGGGTTTTAAAAGGATAGGAGCACTGCCAGTTTTAAGTGCCAGCAGTTTTCTCCTTTGCTATGAATCTAAGGCTAAGAAATACTCTAACCTTCATGGGTAGCTCAGTCTTCAAAGATAATTCCAGTGTATATATTACTTGTAATATTTTTCATACTCTAATCTTGCTTGAAGTTAAACATGTTGCAAGTTATATATCAAAAGGAAAACTTCACAGTTACAGGCAAAAAAAAAAAAAATCTTAATAACATATTTCAATGGTACCATGTAGTCAGATATATTATCCCAAGGGATGGATTCATCTGCCAGTTTCGGTTTCTCTCACTTCTCATTTTTCCAGTCTATTGAAACATTCCAGTCAGAATGTTTCAAAATGACAATTTGCTTGAAAATCTATAATTTTTTTACTACTCATTTCTCCTAATAGATTCATTTTTTTCCTATAAAATTTTGCTTAATGTACTTTTTTACAAGTAATTTTCCTAAAATAATGCATTTTTTGAATTAAAAAAACAATGTCAAGAGTTGGTGCACATTCCATAATATAAATATTTTTATACACAATTTAAAATCATTTTGGCAATATTTTATTTAAAAAACAATATTACAGAAAAGGTATAGAACTATATAATAGCATGCAACGTAACTGTAAAACATTACCATATTTTCTGGCGTATAAGACGACTGGGCGTATAAGACAACCCCCAACTTTTCCAGTTAAAATATAGAGTTTGGGATATACTCGCTGTATAAGATGACCCTTCTTCCAACGCACACCAAATAATTTTTTTTTAAAAACATCAGATTCGATTTCAATATGGTAATTTTAATTCAGATGCTTATGACATGCAGGTACTTAGCAGAAAACTGTCACTTATAAACACAACAAACTACAGCTCCCATGTTCCCTAGTATTTATTTCTGCAGTGTGTTTTGGACCTTACTTTTTTAAAAAATAGTCCACATTTAAATGCTGCTTTAAAAATTATTTCCATCTCCCAGCTGTGAGATGGTTGGGGGAAAATGAGAAAGTGTTGGGGGCAAGGACTTCCAATATACTAGGTGATGCATTCTGGGGTATGTACAATTTGTGGCCAAGTAAGTGACCCTGGGCATATCACACACTCTCAGCCTCAGAGGATGGTAATGGCAATCCCCATTTAAAAAAACATGCCAAGAAAACCCCATGATAAGGTTGCCTTGGGGTCGCCATAAGTCGAAAAGGATTTGAAAACACACAAGAACAACAAAAAAGTTTCCAATTGTTTCATAGGTAGTACATGGGAATAGGAGCCAGCATGGTGTAGTAGTTTGAGTGTGGGACTACTACTCTGGAGACCTGGGTTTGATTCCCCACTCTGCCATGAAACCCACTGGGTGAACTTGGACAAGTCACGCACTTTCAGCGTCAGGGGAAGGCAATGGCAAACCTCCTCTGAGCGAATTTTGCCATGATCACCATAAGTCAGGAACAATTTGAAGGCACACAACATACACATATAACCTCTAAGTTAAGAAACTTGATTCTTCTTTAAATAAATCTTAAGGGTACTCTCTCTCTTTCTCTCTCTCTCTCTCTCATTGTGCAAAATTATTTGTTAAAGAAGCCATGCCCAAGCAACACATCAACTTTGGCTGTGTCTGCATTGCAGAAATTTATTAAAGCAGTTTGACACCACTTTAACTGCCCTGGCTCAAGGCTATGGAATTATGGGATTTGCAGTTTTGCGAGATATATATCCTTTTCTGTCAGAGAGCTCTGGTACCACAAAGCAAACTGCAGATCCTAGGAGTCCATAGGATGGAGCCATGGCAGTTAAAGTGGTGTCAAACTGCATTATTTCTGCAGTGCAGATTTAGGCTGCATCCATACTGTAGGACTGGCACCCTTCTCCTTCTCCCTTCTCCCTTCGTCTTCCACTTGGCTCCCTTCCTCTTCTTCCTTTGTCCTCCTCCTCCTCTACCTGGCGTATGAGATGACCCCCAACTTTTGAGACCCTTTTCCAGGGTTAAAAAGTCATCTTATACGCTGGAAAATACGGTAAAATACGGTAACTAACCACTTTGCTTTGTTGTTGTTGTTACTATAAGTCCCTACTTGCCAGAAAAGAAATGAAGGAAGGACAGAGAGTATCATATATACTTCATTATAAGTTGAGAAATTTAAGGCTAGAAAAATAATAATCTGGGTTGATTTATCCATGAGTCAATACTGGAATAGAAATCAAGGCCAGCCTACCCAGCTTGGGGGAGAAGGAAGAGGAAAGCCATGGATGTTGAAAAGGCCCTAGAGTCTATCTCTGTATGCCTCAAGCTGGGAGGAGTTTTCTGGGTTGAGACCCTCACAGCATCACAGGTCCCTGAGAAACTATCCAGAGTGATCACCCCAGATTGGACTGCTGGTGGAGGGGGGGGGGGTTCAGTGAGTGAATGGTTAAAAAACAACCCAGAAAACGTCTCCTGATTTGAGGCATGTGAAAGTGGGCTCTAGGGCCTTTTCCCCAGCCTCATCCTTCCTCCTTCTGTGAGCCTCTGTGTCATCACCTGGATGAAGTTTTGGCTGTATATGGAGACTACCATACTAAACTGCCTCTCATGCCCAGTCCTGCATGTAGTGGTGCTGACAATGGTTGCAAAGGAGGGAGGAGACAGACCTCCCCTCCAGCCCAAACCCTTATCTCTTCTACTTGGCTTTTTGTACAGATGCCTGTGCAGGAAGTAAGAAGAGGATGGATCCATCAGGGGCTGCTTTAATCACCAGCTTTCTGTTCCCATCAGGAGTATATGGGATACATGGGTTAAAAACCCCAAGATTTTTGCTTGAAAGCAAACTGCTTTCTCCTCCCTCAAACAAATGATGTGTGAACTTCTTCGTGTGTGTGTGTGTGGGTGAAAGTAAGAGAGACAAGGTATATTCATGAAGATTACAAAGTTGCAAATATGGCTCCCCAGTCACACTTGCCTGATCTGCAGTGGAGACACCATAGAAACCACCAGAATCCTATGGCCCATTGCTCCACCTGCCCACAGCCCTCTCTGTCCTCACAGCCTTACCAGAGTGCAGCACAGCATCTCTTTTACTGCCAATTTAATGACAGCAGTGGTGATGAGCCATTATTTTGCTGCAGCTTTGGCTATGGGGGCAGTTCCAGAGGCATATCCTTCATAAAAATGGTGTCATGGGTGATCACTGAACTACTACTACCTGCAAAGTGACCACCTATTTAAGATACCACCCCGGGCCAATTTCCAAGTCCTCAAGCACAGTGTAGGATAGACAAAAAAACTGGAAAGGGGAGAAAATTCCTTCCTGGCCCCAAAGAAACCAGCAAACTTACACTATACTAGAGGTGGAAGGGTGGATCAAAAATTCCAAAAGGCTGGAGGGTAACCTCAGCTCTGCCCCATTGCTCCCCAAGTCTTGGTGGGAAACACCAAGTAACCATTAATGTGCCCCCTGCTCATAGGAGGCAATTCTTCTCTCTCCCACAGTGCCGGGGGGATAAATAATATATACAATAGGTAATATATACAATAGGTAATACTTTGGAAATAGCATAAGATGGGATGACACTTGGGAAGAGATGACAATGTTGGGAAGAGTGAAAGCAGGCAACAAAGAAGATGACCATATTAAAGATGAATTGAGTCAATTAAGGAAGCCATGGCCCTGAGTTATGAAGACCTGAGCAGGTCCTGGATGAGTCTCATTCATAGGGCCACCATAAGTCAAAGCCAACTATAGATGGTAAACAGCATGAAAAATAAAAATAAAACAAAACAAATATTGATGACAACATTGGTGGTGTAGTCTTTTGACACTTTCCATGAAGGAGGAGGACTCCCCTCTCATGATGAATCCTTTCATTTTCACTTGAACTACCACTTCAGTCTTCTGTATATCACCTGAATTTTGAGTTTATCTCTATCAGAAAATACTTAATTTTAGATTCAAACTCTTAGTACTGATTTGCATAAAGGAACTTCCAGACTTTGAATACAACATTGAAACTACAGGAAACATTATCCCCAATAGACATTGCCATATTTCCTGTGTTTATAATTCCCTTCTCAAAGTGGATTGTACCAGTTCTGTAGACACTTTACAATTATCTTAATATGAAATGGGAGTTACTAGGGGATCTGATAAGGTTGTGCATGACTTCAGGGCACTTCTACAATGTCTTGGAGCTCTTAAAGACTAATGCATTGTATATGATAATACATTGTATTGCAGTTTATTTAATAGTACATTTCTTATGTCTAAATGAACACTTGCCAGGTGTGAAACCAGCATCTTTAAGTTAATTTAAAGCAGTCTGAGAAATTAACCATGACATTCCCATTAGCATTAATAGGTGTTCTCTGTTTAATTTACTGTGCACCAAGTCTAAATTGTACCCTGCCATGTTCACTAGAGTAATCACAGAGCAATGGGGGACAATCATTTTCACTGATTCAGCTATTTGCAAAGTGCCCTGAGTCTAGTTCCTTGGATTTCCATTTTCTAAAATCTTTTTGTACACACATCTTCATATGAATATGCTGCCTTATTTTGCCATTGTTCTGAATAGTGAAATTGTTTCTGTTGTGGATGGGGCCTTGAACAGAGAGAAGTCTGACAGCAAATGGAAGCAGGTGGCAGCTTGTTCGTAACAGCAGCAAAAGATATCAAGTACAGGAACAGAGCTCTTAGGAGATACTGTAAAATACTCAGTGTGACAGAAATTAGCCTTTGTTTTCCTATAGGGTTACACATTTGATTTCTAGAAAGCTGCCTTTAAAAGAACCCCAGTGAATGTGGAGCAACCCAAGCTCCTTTTCTTAGGGTGACAGAATTTAATGTGGAACATGAAAGTAGCTACTGCTTGAAATCTCTGAGGCAGTACCAAATAGGTTATTTCACTTTGTAATCATTAGCCATCTAAACACTCCCACATAACAGCTGTTGCTGTATCATGAATTCTAATGCTCTGCATCAGAATCATTGAATCTTGGAAGGGACCCACAAGGGCCAACATGCAGGAATACAAAACTGAAGCATTCCTGAATGGTGGACATCTAGCTTCTCTTTAAAAACTTCCAAAAATGGAGAGTCTATTATCCTCTGAAGCAATCTATTCCACTGTCAAACAGCTCTTATAGTAAAAAAAAAAAAAAAAAGCTTCTTCTTCTTCTTCTAATGTTTAGATAGAATTTCTTTTCATGTCATTTGAATACACTGGTTCATGTTCTAGTCCCTGGAGCAGCAGAAAACAAACTGGCTCCATCTTTTACATGGCATTTCTTACTTAAAAATAGCTGTCAGTTTCCTCTGTCAATCTTGTCTAGGCTAAACTCAGGGGTTTATCACATGGGACGAATCCCATGCAGAAACTAGATTTAAAGTGAAAACAACCCACAATTGTGGGTTGTTTTTTAGATGACGTTTGCGTGAAAGAGATATAACACAAAAATAACGCAAACAGAAAGCTGACAAAACACACTCCTTTTTATTTTTGGGAACTTCTGAAAGTATAAAGGAGTGGATTTTGGTGACTTTCCATTCAGGTTAATGTTGCATTATTTTTCCTTTACACAAATACATCTGAAAAACAACTTGCTTTTACGGTTTTCGGATTTTTAAATCCCATTTCTGCATAGGATTTAAGCCATTTGCCTCTGTGTGATAAATTCCTCAGTCATTCCTCATAAAGAATTGTTTCCACACCTTCAGTCATCTTGGTTGCTTTCTTTCTTTCTTTCTTTCTTTCGAGTATTTATACCCCACTCTTCAGCCACAAAGGCTCTCAGAGTGGCTTACAAAGGGTTAATTAGATGGTTCCCAGGCTTGCAATCTAAAAAGACATGACACAAAAGGAGAAGGGAATGGAAGTGGGGAAGGGGATCAGCTCCAGCAGACTTAGCACATGTTCCATCTTGCCACTATCCTTCTTGAATTCTGGCACCCAGAACTGATCACAAAATCCCAGGTAATGCCTGACTAAATCAAAACAAAGTGCTACTACTACTTTCCTTGATCCAAACATTGTGCTCCTGTTTATATAGCCCAAAAGTGCATTGCCTGTTTTGGCTGCTGCGTCATACTGTTAAATTGTAGCTTGTGATCTACTGAGACCTCTAGATCCTTTTAACATGCACTGCTTTCAGTAATTAAGCTAAATGTTACTCATTCTATATTTGCACATTTTATTTTTCCTGCCTTGAATGTAGTATCTTACACAAACCCATATTGAAATTCATTCTGTTAATTTTGGCCCAGCTGTACAATCTGTCAAGGTCATTTTGAATCCTGTTCCTGTTTCATGGGGCATTTGCTACCTCCCTGTCCCATTTTGCATCATCAGCAGACTTGATAAGCATGCCTTCTATTCCATCATCAAAATCTTTTATAAAGATGGTAATCAACTCTGGGCCCAGGACAGAAACTTGAGCCACCCCACCAGTCACTGCTCTCCAGGAGGAAGAAGAGTAATTGCTGAGCACTCTCTGGGATTAGTCTGTCAGCCAATTGCAGATCCACCTCACTGTAGCACTGTCTAATCCACAGTTCACCAACTTGACATGTAATTATGTACTGGTATTCTTGAAGGAAGCAACAAGTAATTTTAGTAATTTTCTTCTTGGTACAAGAAAGTCTTGAAATTTTTTTTTAGAAGACTATCTGCAGTTTGGGACATATTCTACTTAATATTTGAATGTGGCAAATAATCATGTGCACATTTTGCACAGAATATATCCACAAATGCAAAGTTTTTCTTTGGAAAAGGATTCTCCTTGTGTGTTTTTTGACCTTTTAAAAAGTATTTTTGAATATTAGTTTCATTCTTACTTTGTATTTTGGCTATGACTATATATTTAGAGAGAGAGATGCTTACTTCTTTCTATATAAAAATAACAAACTGCTGCTATCATTACCACCACCACTGGTTACAAAATGTAAAAAACAAACCATCTATCTGGTGGCATGTTTTTTGTTGGTCCCAAACATACTGCAAAAATAATCCAGTTTGAGACCATTTTAACTGCCCTAGTTCAATTCTAGGGAATTCTGGGAACTGTAGTTTTGTGAGACATTTAGCCTTCTCTGTGAGAGAGCTCTGGTGCCACAATAAACTACAATTCCCAAGATTCTTTAACACTGAGGCCTCATTCCCATTACAGAATAAACTGATTTTTTAGTTGAATCGCTGAAGCAATTTAGTGCAGAATATACATTCACACTATTCGAACAGCAATTAAACCTTACCTGTTTCAATTTAATCCACTTTGTGTTCACATTCATCAATGAATCAATTCAGCATGGAGTCGCGTCACAGAGCCGATTCAGATCTGCAGCTCATTCACACTAGTGCTGAATCGATTCACTGCAAAAGACACGGGGAATTCAGCAGATCCAGAAGAAGCACTTTAAATGGGCTTAGTGCTGGGCCCCCCTTCACAAACCGCATCAGCGAATTGGTGCAAGTATAAACAAGGGCCATTTAAACTAGTTCTGATCTGCTTGCTAACTAGTTTATTATGTAATGGGAATGAGGCCAGTTAAAGCAATCCCAAACTGGATTATTTCTGCAGTGTGTTTTGGGCCCTAGTTTTCTGAACTGCTGGTGGAAATGCAGACATTTGTAACCCATTGGTAATGGAAAGAATTTAATAAATGAGGGATGGGAATCATGTGCCCCTCCAGATATTCTTGGGCTGCAGCTACCATCAGTCATAACCATAACATAACAGTGGTAAGGCATACTGAGAGTCACATTCCAGTCTGAAGAGACACATGATTCAATAAGCTTCAATAAACTTCTGAACCTATGGTCCTCAACCATCTACTGTGGCGGGTATTTTGACTGTTGGTGGAATTGTTGATTGTACTCAAGTAGATTTGGATCCACTAGATAGGAAAACCTAGAAAGTTATGACCAAAAACTACACTTTACATCATCAAAGTGGTACTACTTGACAATATTACTATATAATATTAGTGGATGGAGTTATGAAGCAAAATGATGAAAAAAACAAACAAAATCCTTTAGTTCACATATCAAAGGAAGCAAAGAAAAATTGTTGATAGATGCTTATAGAAATGTGTATATTGAATAATGAAGAAACAATTTGGAAAAAAAATTGACCTGTTATTTTCATGTTAGGTGACACGGTATGGGCCAGAAAGAGTATACACATTTCTGCTTCTTCACTAATACCTTTCAAGCATGATGTAATGAAGGTTTGTGTGCCCATGGTGACCTTGCAGATGTCTGCAAAGGGGTTCATCCTTAGAACCTGACAAGTGGACCATGTCAAGATATAGCTAAACCTGCTGTGGACAGGTGGATCACATCAAGGCCTGGTTCCCTTCTGTTTTTCCATTTGGGACACAGGTAAGATATAATGTCTCATTCAATGCCTTGGTACTAAGGTGTTTTCATTGTTTTCCTTATTGCAAATTGGTTTAACTAAAAAGAAAGTTAAGCTTTGTTTGAAATCTAGTTTGGATGTCTTGTCTTCATTTCCTAGTTGGGAGAGGGACACAAATTTCCATGTGAGAGAAGACAAAAAGTCTTGTAATATAGTATTTGGCTGGGATGAGCATGCAAGAAGGATTCTATGAAATGTAATGAAAATGAAACTGGGAAATTTTGGGATTACTAGTGACAGCAGGCAAGAATAGGTCTGTCATCCTTGTGGTAGTTTCAGTTCATGAAGAATTGGCTTTATCTCCCTGCCAGGTAAACATCCCTGGAGCTCTTTCTTTCTCAATGAAGTTGATGATCTCACCAGTGCCCATATGGAAAAGAAAACAACAACCCTGTAGCACAATTCTCTGCATACTGATTCAAAAGAGACTTAATTCCCAAGCAAGCGTGCAAAGGAATATTTTAATCACTTCAGGATAACATCAAAGGTTCCAACAATTAAAATTGATTTTGTGTTTCATTATTAATAACTGTGCAGCTATTATACAGCCATTAATGATTATACAACCATTATAATTATGGCTCTGATAATAAAAAGAAAAATGATTTGACTGGTTAAAGCAGAAATATTATTTTATCGTCTACATAAAACACCCCTCCCCCCATTTCCTCCTACAAATACATAGCCACTGAATCTGTGGAACTTGTTAAGTTAACACTTATGTAAGCCCATTGCTTGAATGGGCCTACTTTAGCTGGATTTAGTCCAAAGTATGCACAAACCAGGGTAACATCAGTTTATTATTTTATGGCTCCGTGAGTGGAAGGGAAGAAAGTACACATTTCTGTGCCCAAAATTAAAAGTTATTGCAATACTTTGTCAATGATTGGACAAGTCTATTGAGCTCCATTACTCAACTTAAAGATAACACACCCTTTTCAAAAAAACATAATTTGCTACTAGCTAGAATATTTAAAATAAAAATAGAAACAGAAACAGACGCAACACTAGTTTAATTATTTTAAAGGGTTTTTTTTTTTGCTCCTGCAATCCAAAAGAGTAAAAAAGAGAAAGACAAAAGAATACACTCATCCTCAAATTTATAAATGGCTACAACAAAGATGAGAAACATCAAACATAATGAAAATACAATAAAGTGTATAAATGATAAACTGTTGTGAAAGGAGGTGGCTTTTTTTTTTCTTGACAAGAAATATGCTGGAACCAATCTAGAATCCAGGACAGCGGTAGGGTTGTTTGCTCTCCCCAATCTACCAGCTTAAAGTCCTATATAGTCCTCCTGGTATTATGGGGATCCAACTCCCATCAGACCAAACCAACATGATCAGTGGTCAGTGATAATAGGATTTGTGTTTCAATATCTGGAGAGCTATAGGTTTTTGAAGCTTCATATAGGACAACAGTATAATTAAAAGGGTCTTAACCAACAGCATGCAGTTAAAGAGGTCACATAGCAGTATAATAATAATAATAAATTTTATTTATAGCCCGCCTCTCTGCCCAACAATCGAGGCGGGTTACAGCAGTAAAACAAGACAATGTAAAAACAACCACAATCCCCAAGTCCCAACCACCCAACCCCTTAAAACAGGATTAAACAGAGTAAGGTTAAAAGCAAATTAAGCAATTAAATAGTAAAACAATAAAATTCAGCACACAGTAGTCACACACGATAAGCCAATTAAATAACAGACAAACTCATCTCCCAGGGCAGAAAATCCAGGGGGATATTATTCAGGGAAGGCCTGCCAGAAGAGATCCGTCTTCACTGCCTTTTTAAAGGCAGTGAGCGTGGTAATAAGATGGATCTCATCCGGCAGGCCATTCCATAGCCTGGGGGCGGTAGAGGAAAAGGTCCTCTGGGAGGTCTGAGACAGCCTAGTTTTTATTGGCTGTAACAGGTTCCTCCCAGAGGACCGAAGGGCACGGGGGGGGGGGGGATCATACAGGGAGAGGCGGTCCCTAAGATAAGATGGACCCAAGCCATGTAGGGCTTTAAAGGTTAATACAGAGTTATGGTGCTGGGTGTTATCAGTACGCTGATGACACCCAAATCTATTTCTCTGTGTCTCATTCGTCGGCCTCGAATTCCAATGGCATCTCCTCTCTCAATGAATGCCTTCAGGCAGTAATGGGCTGGATGAGGAAAAACAAATTGAAGCTGAATCCAGACAAGACGGAGGTGCTCACGGTAGCGGCCCCGAAACCAAGAATTGGGTTGCAACCTCCAGTCCTGGACGGAGTCACACTCTCCTCCAGTGACTGTGTTCACAGTCTGGGGGTGCTCCTTGACTCGTTGCTCTTGATGACAAATCAGGTGAATGCAATGGTCAGGAGCGCCTGTTATCAGCTTCGGCTGATACGCCAGCTGCACCCTTTTCTGGAAGTAAGGGATCTCGAGACCATTGTGCACGCACTGGTAACCTCCCGCCTAGACTTCTGTAATGCGCTCTACATGGGGCTACCCTTGTGCCAGGTTCGGAAGCTACAATTAGTTCAAAACATGGCAGCCAGGCTTATTTCTGGAACATCTAGGAGGGACCACATCACTCTGGTTTTGAGGTCCCTCCACTGGCTGCCTATCCGCTTCCGGGCCCAGTACAAGGTGTCGGTTATTACCTTTAAAGCCCTAAATGGCTTGGGTCCAAGTTATATCAGAGACCGCCTCCTCCCGTATAATCCCCCCCGCGCACTCCGTTCCTCTGGGAGGAAATTTTTGGAGATAAGAAAAATGAGGCTTTCTGCAACCTCCCAGAGGGCTTTTTCTGTACTTGCCCCCAAGCTCTGGAACGACCTGCCGGACGAGATCCGTCAGCTAACATCTTTCAATAGCTTTAAAAAAGCTATAAAGACGGATCTCTTCCAGCAGGCCTTTCCAGACTAGATAATCAGCCTCGGGTGATTCTATATTCTATATCATACATTCATCCTGCAGTACCTGGTTCCCCCACTGCAGAAAATTGAAATATCTCAGGGGGTCATTGAAATTGTAATTAATTGATTTTAGTGTTGTTGTTATTGATCTTAAATTGAAATTGTTTAATGCTGTTTTAAGGGTGGGAGGGATTTGTTTTGTATTGGTTTTATGCTGTTAACCGCCCGGATTGGGAAACCATTGGGCGGTATACAAATAAATTTTATTATTATTATATTATTATTATTATTAAAACCAACACCTTGTACTGCGCCCGGAAACTAATTGGCAGCCAGTGGAGGGATTTAAGCACTGGTGTAATGTGCTCCCTCCTAGATGTCCCAGTAATTAACCTGGCTGCCATATTTTGCACCAATTGAAGTTTCCGGGTTAGGCACAAGGGTAGCCCCATGTAGAGCGTGTTGCAGTAATCCAGGCGTGAGGTTACCAGCGCATGTACCACAGTTTCCAAGTCCCTCATGTCCAGATAAGGGCGCAGTTGGAGTATCAGCCGAAGCTGATAACAAGCACTCCTGACCGCCACATTCACCTGACAAGTCATGTGAAGCAAAGAGTCAAGGAGTACCCCCAAACTGCGAACACAGTCCTTAGAGGAGAGTGTGATTCTGTCCAGGACTGGAGACTGTATTTCCAGATCTGGTTTCGGGCCTGTAACTGTCAGTACCTCCATTTTGTCTGTTTTTCCTCATCGCTCAGAGACAGTCATTAAGAGGTGAGGCACCATCTGAAGTCTGAGTCGATGATCTGGTCATGGAGAAATAAATCTGGGTGTCATCAGCGTATTGAAGACACCGAGCTCCATGCCTCCGAATGATCTCACCAAGCGGCTTCATGTAGATATTAAACAACATCGGGGACAGGATGGCGCCCTGAGGGACGCCACAATTAAGCTCTATTTTAGATGAGCAACTGTCCCCGAGCCTCACCCTCTGGGATCTGCCCAAGAGGAAGGAGCAGAACCGCTGCAAAGCAGTGCCCCCAATCCCCATCTCTTTCAGGCGATCCAAGAGAATGGCATGATCTATGGTGTCAAAGGCTGCAGAGAGATCCAGGAGCACCAGCAGGGTCACACTACCCCTGTCGATACTCAAGCGGAGGTCATCGGTCAGAGCAACCATGGCAGTCTCAACCCCAAATCCTGTCCTGAAGCCGGTTTGAAATCGATTGAGATAATCGGTTTCATCCAAGACTGTCTGAAGTATGTGTATCTGTGTACATCTATGCAGGACAGACAGCTACAGGATCAGGAAGTGTTTGTTAGATTCTAGGCAAAACAGTGGAATTCAATATTTCTTCATGTTGGGAGCCATTAGAAGAGTTCATTTGAAGAACACATAAAACTATGAATATCATGTCATATTAAGGCGCAATGTCATACTGAGGCTGGAGCAAGCATGTGTTTTCTGCTGCTCCAGAGAATAGAACCTAAAACAATGGATTCAAACTAGAAGAAAGAGATTCCACCTCAACATTAGGAAGAGCTTCCTGACAGTAAGAGCTGTTTGACAGTGGAACATACTCCCCCAGAGTGTGGTGGAGACTCCTCCTTTAGAGTTTTTTAAATAGAGGCTGGATGACTATCTTTCAGAGGTGGTTTGATTGTGTGTTCTTTCATGGCAGGGCATTGGACTGGATGGTCCTTGTGGTCTCTTCTAACTCTGTGATTCTATGAAAGGAAAACCTTGTCATGGTACAATTGCTCCAGATAGATATAAACTGGTTTAGAGAGAGTATCCAAATATGAGTGCATCAAGACTCCCCATGCCATGAGTATGATCCATATAGGCAGATAATCCTTTCTCAAGGATAAGTAATCTCAAAAATGTGGAAATGGCTTTTTGTCTTTGAAGAAGGAGAATGGAGTGTTGTCAGCTTTTCAAAATAGCAATAAAGGACATTGGAAATTCATGATATAACAATTAGGAAGTAGCTATTAACATGTTTGTGATCTAATTAAATGAAAGTATTGATATCAGTCAACTTAGCCATGTATTTCTCAATAAAATTAACATATTGTCCACATTCATACTCAGCATCACAGGAAGACAAATGCAAACCCTCTCTGAACAAATTTTGCCAGGTAAACCCCATGATAGATTCCCCTTAGGGTTACCATAAATCAGCACACAACTTGAAGGCACACAATAACAGATTGAAATTTATGCGTTGCAATTCATGAATTGCATTTCTGTCTTTATGAAGGACACACACACCAAAATATGGGAGCAAAATATTTCTAGCAACATACTCATTGTTCAGTTTTTCTAACTCTCAAATTTAGGACATCTCTCAAAATAAAGGTCATCTGGCAACCATAAGTACCGGATATGGCCTGTTTGCTGTATTTTCTCTAGCAAAGTAATAATTCTAGGAGCCCATTTGGATTTCGAACACCATTTTTAGCACTATGCAGCACAATTTACTAATCTTTTGCATGCATAATGCTACTGGTGATACTAAACCAAATGTCTGTCTATAAACTAAAGCAGATTAAGGTGCCAATTGTCATTTCCCCCTTAGATTGGATTATCTGGTGAAGAGAAATTTGAGATTCTTTGAACTTGTCATTAGATTTTCATTTAGTTGTCAATATTTGAATGTACTTGAGTTTTCAGATTTTGAGGGGAAGGCTTTCCCTCAGTCCCACAACCTTTTTTGGCTACATTTGGTGAGGACTGTCTTGATGCTTGCTTCAGACTGTGGAATCCACTCCCATGGGAGGCTAGTCTGGCCCTCTCTTTCTGCTAGCATTCCTTCTGCTGGCAGGCAAAGACCTTTTTATTCAGACAGGCTTTTGATTATTAACTGGCTATGTAGAAGGATGTGTGTGTGTGTGTGTGTGTGTGTGTGTGTATGTTGTTATTGTAGTATTACTTTCCCATTTCTTGGTTCTGTTTTTAAATTTTAAAAAATGTTTTTAATTTAATATTTGATTTTATTATGATTCAGGGTTTTGTTTTTTTTTTTTTTTAAAAAGAAAGTTATTTAACTTAATGACATTTTAACATGGAAAGGTATACAAAGAGATCTGCAAAAGTGGTCCAAACTCAGACTATCCTTTTCAGGCAGAATAGCTATAATCAAGATGATGATACTCCCAAAATTTAATTTTCTCTTTGTAAATCTTCTGATTATAGTAAATGAAAAGCCCTTCCAATTATGGAATAGGGAACTTATAAAGTTTCTTTGGGAGGGAAAGAAACCCCACATCAGATGGAAAACCTTAATGGACTCAAAACAAAATGGTGGATGTGATGTACCTGACTTACAACTCTACTACCAGACAAATACACTGGTTTGGTTAACAGACTGAATCTGTCTGGAAAATAAAAAAAAATTTTTTTGCTAAATCTTTAGGGCTTCAATGTAAAATTCGGGTGGCATGCCTATTTATGGTATGAGAAACGCAAAGTACATAAAGAATTCAGCCACCATTTTGTCAGAAAATACTCTTCTCAATACCTGGAAAAATAAGACCAGCCTTTTACATCAAGGTACCAGGTTGGGTGTCACCCCAAGAAGCCTTCTACAACAGAACCAGTATGTCAAAGAACTGGTGAAGGTACAGAGGCATCATCACAAAAAATCACCAAGAATATGCCATGAAATCTTTGGAGGAAATTAAAGAACTAGAACCAAAAAGTCACTGGTTATTACATAAACAATTAACATACAGATTTAATCTTGATCAAAAACAGGAAAGCTTTGAAACTACAAAAATTGACTTAGACAGTCTGCTCAAAGGTAACAGACAAAAGCTGACATCCAAAATCTACAAGCTACTTTCAGAAAGAATTCACAAACTTGTAAAAGAAAACATGGTAAGATGGGCAAATGATATTGGCAGACCAATGGACTTAAACAGCTGGCAATATGTCAGAAGAAAAACATTTAAATTTTTAAAATGCCAATCTGTTAGAGAAAACTATCTGAAAATGGCCTTCTGCTGGCATCTAACACCAGCCAAAATAGTCAAAATATATAAAAATAACAATAATAAGTGTTGGAAGTGTGGAGATGAGATTGGAAGCTGGTAGCATATGTGGTGGAAATGCCCCAAAATCCAAAAATTCTGGAAGAGTATTCATAATAGAATCCATAACATCTTGAATATTAATTATGAAATTCTCTACTTGTTAAACATGGTTAATAAAACCACTGACCATGAGGTGAAGAAACATCGAAACACCATATTATACATGGTAATCTCTGCAAGAACATTCCTAGTGCAAAAAGGGAAACAGAAAAAAATACCTACAATAGATGAATGGCTTGTAAAATCCTTGGACAACATAGAGATAGATAAGTTAACAAAATGGATAGATGAAAAAACAACTGATGAAACCAGAAATGACTGGGAATTATTCATTATATATTGCAAGACAAAGTGGTCTTAAGAAATGATAAATGCATAATTACTTGAAATACCCAAAATAACTCAAATAGAGAGGAATGAATAGACCATATTGGAGATACAACAAAGGAGAATGTAACAAATAGGATATACAGAAGCCAAATTAAAAGTTTATAAGCCTGTCAGGAAACCAATGGGAGTAAATTAAAAAAGTCAACTGTTTCTTTTTTGCTAGTTTATATAACTTTATTTTAAGTAACAATACTTTTAGAACAATACAGATAGATATAATACTGATAGATATTATTGCATAAGTAATACATAATTATTTCATTTGGATACACTGTAAAAATGTGGAATGTTCACTATGCTGTAATATAAGATACGTCTTCATAAAATAATAATAATAATAATAATAATAATAATAATAATAATAATAATAATAATAATGTTATTTAACATAATAGCATATTCGCTTTAGCTGAAATTTGTTTTAACTTGTGTTGTGAACCTCCCTGAATCCTGTAGTGGAAGAAAAAGGTATTAAATACATACAGACATACAGATATACATTCATTCAATAGTATATGCACAGTTCTACAATTATATACATATCCAGGAACTGAAGGGTACATTTTTTCTTTGTGCTGTGGGAGAGAATTTGTCTCAAGTTATGTTTGCTTAGGGCACAGTAGTCAATAGCAGGTGAGGTCAAAGATACCAACATATTTTAACTTGAAGCTCTTAGGAGGTGCATTTCAATATTTTAAAATCAACTGAGCAACCATCAAACAGTGGTGGCAGAGGGAAGGAGTCAAGGCTTTTTCCAAGAACATGGAGGGCTTGATTAGGACCTCAGGAAAGCTACATTTAGTCCAAGGATGTTAGGGTTCTTACCCCTGCTGTAGAGTAATTATCCATTGTGCCTGTACAGGTTGGTTCCTATATATTTGGACATGGGAGTTGTTACCCCCTCCATATAATTTATATATTTTTTTAAAATACTGCTGTCATGTGTCATGGGCCAAGAGCTGCAGGACTGGGACCTGGGGAAGAGTCCAATGAGGAGGATGAGGAAAGAACCCAAGCAAGTCTTCCAGACAGGGAACAACCTGCAGCTTTCCCTGTTGCAGAGCAGCCAGCCCTCCCTGCTAAGGAGCTTCAGCGAGCTCATCCTGTGGAATTGCAGCCTCAGCCAGCAGGACAAGGGCAAGACTCACCTGGTGATGAGACAGAGGACACAACTGGGATATGAGTCCTGGAGTCAAGGAGGAGAAACAAGAGGATCCAACAAAAGATAGAGCTAAGACGCTCAGCCAGGATTAGAACCAGCTGGCGTCAGGCTATTTAAGAGCTGAGTTTGCCTAAGGAGTTGTGGGAAGCAACTTGTTTGTTTCCTGGCCAGTTTTCCCTTTATCTGTTTCTAGACTCCTGCATTCCTACTTCAGATTTCCTGGCTTCTTTGATCTTTGGACCATGTTGACCTTGATTCCTGTTGCCTTCCTTGACTCAGACAGCTTGACCTACATCTTTCTCTTGACAGACTCTCACAGGCAAGGACACTTGCAAGCTATTTGTAACTCACTGCCTCTGCCTGCATTATCAATTGGTAGTTCCCTCCCAGCCAGCCAGTGTGGGTGTTTAGTGAACCAGCACAGTCATGTGGTGGTTAAAAAAAAGAAAAAGAAAAAGTTTTTTTAAAAAATAAATAAATAAATAAATCCCTATGTAAATTTTAAAATAACAATTTAATAAAACAGGTTAGGAAAGGTTTATATCTCCCCTACGTACATGAGATGGTCCTGAAATAGAGATGAATATATCCACTACTCTTTGGTAAAAATATTGCATCTTCTGTATCACATACTATCCATTTAATATTGTATGTATAGAACCTGAGGAATACTAATCTGAAGTGTAGTTCTACCAAAATCAGTGAAGCCTAGGTTCAGTTCATAGGTTCTTTGTGTGCATTTGCGTCTATCAGAACCATCTGTGTAATGTGTGAAGTAGGAACATGTGGTGTTCACTGATGGACACATACTCTATTTTGACTGGGAAATGATGCCCTAGCCAGCATTGTCAATCGTGAGGATTTATGGGAGTGTGCACTTCATTGTTCTGGAGTTTTTGAGCTCACACATATGACTGTGGATAAGATCTGTATGTTTCTTTTTCTCAATGATGGTGTGACCCCAGCATCTACACTTACATGATATGTGACCTGCCCTTCATTTGAAGCCAGTGTTCTTAAGACCAAGGTGTGAGAGGGACCGCCTTCTTGCTTTTTGAAATGGGCAGGCTACTGCCAATGCTAATAGAAGTTCTATAAAGTTGGATTGGTCCCTATCTATCAAATCTTGGGGCAGATTGTATCACCAAGGTTTAACAACATAAATGTCTGTGGTTAGTACAGTCAAGGACATCTTTCTCAGCTTTGTGAATAAAAAGATATTATCACCTCACATAAAGGAGGAAGGAGAGATGAGGTGCACAGACCTGAACTGTGCATCTGGGACTAGTTTAAGGCACAGTGCTTTGTAAAATCTGATAGTAAAACCAGACTTCCCTGAAGCTTTATTTTGGCAGTTTAGAAATAACCTGCTTCATTTGTGCATACAGGAGATTCATGCCTGACATGTGTCTCAAGACCTAGTTTAGATGCCAAGGCTGAATTTGTTGAAAACATTTTAGAATTCTTATAGTAGCTTGAACTTTAAATGTGTATAGATTCTGGCATGTCTTTGACATCACTGTAGCCAGAGAAAACAGCTCTGTGGTATTTTCCCTATTGCCTGTTACATAGATCATCTGCTTCTTTCTCAAATTATATACACGCATACTATAGCACTGTGTGGAAATAGAATATATGCAAATAAATTATACGCACTTTAAGATTTAAAAAGGAGATGTGGAGAACCCATTAAAAGTAACAACACATTCGGTAATACTATTTTCACTCCCCTCCCCACTGTCCCCACTTATACTAACTCTACATTCACATACTCCCCTCCTTCACATGCATACCACTTTTCCAGTTAGGTGAAGTCCCATTTACTAATGGGATGTACTTCTTCATTACATATCTTCTTTAAGGTACAAATGAGTAATTTCAGCAGTTTTCTTCCCACTGTGATAAGTCTTTTAGACAACACAATCTTTGAAAGCTTTTCATAACTCAAGACTTGTTCTGTGAAAGATGTGTATGTGATTGTTTTGTGCAGAAAACAACATTTTCTGTGCATTATTTCCTGCATGGAAAATAATATTCCAACACAGAAATACTAATTCTTGTGCAGTAAATGCTGTTTTATATAAAGATCAATCTTATGCAAATTTTATACAGATCAAACCCCCAATTACAGCATTTTCTGTGCAGGAATTAAAATTATTTTCTAAGCAGAAAATGCTGTTTCCTGTGCAAAACCATCATGTGTTGATTTTGAACATAATAAGTCCCAATCCATGAAGATTCTCATCAGTCCAGGATTCTGCTCATCAGCATTTCTAAAAAAAAAACAAAAACCAAACACAACAACAACAAAACCCAAAATAACAAACAAAAGACCAACAACATGCTTTTCAACCACTTTTGAATATTTTTGAATGTTCTTTCCATCCCTACTTTCTAATGTTTGGCATTGTGTAAATGATAGTGATGTAAAACTGGAATCACTCTTCTACTCCATTAACCAGGAATATCAACAGTTTCATTCTAATAGACCAGGGGTAGGCAACCTTTCCCCTTTAAAGGCCAAGGGACTTCAGCTCCCAGAATCCCAGGAGCTATTGGCCAATATGGCTGAGGCTTCTGGGAGCTGAAGTCCCTCGGCCCTTAAAGGGGAAAGGTTGCCTACCCCGGTAATAGACTATACAATTGGTTGTTGACTTATTAAGCCGTCCTGGAGGCAGGGAAGAGGAGGGGCAGCCACACGCTCGGCACCCCTTCCTCCTCCCGAGGTTGCCCTCGGAGCTGCCGGCCCTCCGCACGGCTGGCGCTCCGGGGGCAACCTCCCGCCTCAGCATCCAGACACACTGCGGCGGATAAGTCAGTGAAAGTGCGCCTTACGCTTTTGGGGCACACTTTCACTGACTTGTGAAAGGAGCGCTATTTTAGCGCTCCTTTCAGGGACGGGGAAGGAGCGCTGCAGGATCGAGGCGTGGGGCTGCCTCAGTCCTGCGGCGCACCTTCCCGGGGCGGCGCAGAGCCACCAGTCTGCTTCCCCCCATGCACTGGTAGCATTACCAGATCAAGGCTATCCTTGGACCTGAGATTTCAGAGCCAAAACCTGAGATCTAGATATGATGTAATGTCACAGAAGACAGGTCCAGGTGATATTACATGGATTATATTTTATCTCCTGATGATATTATTAATTAAATCATCAGGGGATAAAATGTCATTATGTAGTTAATAACATGATCAAGTATCATCCATATTTATACAAAGAATTCCATTCAAATAAAAAACCCAAGTCTAAAAAAGGAGGAAGACCCACCCACCCACCTGCTCACTTTGAAATTCTTCCCTTCTCCCAAAGTCTGGAGAATCAGGATCACGCATTGAGAACTGACAACCCTAACAGCAGGGAATGTGTGTGTGTGTGTGTGTGTGTGTGTGAGAGAGAGAGAGAGAGAGAGAGAGGCAGGCTTCACATATTGCTGGATGACTTATATCTTCCAGGACTACTGGCCATTTTGGCTTTCAACAACAAATGGAGATCCTCAGGTTTTGCACCCTGGTATACAGCAAGGGTGGAGGGAGAAGATGAAAAATAAAGAGAATCAGGGAGGGGTAGGTGGAGAATCTCTCTTTTCATTCCCTCCTTGTCTCCTTGATTTTGGTGTTCCTGTTTGTTCTTTGTCCTTTGAATGAAAAAGAAACAGCTGAGCCAAAGTAAATACTCTAAATCTTAATGCTGGTCAAGTATCATTAGACTCACAACACTCAGTATAACAAAATGTTTCTTTAGATGGACTATAGCTCAAATAACATCTATTTCTATAGGTATTTATAAATGGATAATAATTCCATGTAGGCTAATTTGTAAATTCAGTGTTCAGTAGTTCAATCAAGTCAAGAAGTTTTATAGAACTGTTCAGTATGTTAACCATTACCGTCATCTGTATATTTGTGTTCTGCTTTTAAAACATAATTTGACCAATGTGGCTTATGGCAAATCAAATGGCAGCTATAAGTGTAGAACACAAAAACAATACAAACAATTGCAAATAATGATTATATCAATCAATAAAATAACTCTCACACTGCTATATTAAATAAAACTGCTCCATATATGATAAGATTGCCATGTGGATAGCTTTATTCACCTTTTGCATCAGCACAAAGGACATCAAATGCGATTATTTGGGTAAAACATTGGCCACAACTTTTATTTTGTACAGGGTCTTGATATCAATCAATTCTACAATTAAATAACAGTTTTTAGAAAACAGGAATTTGTTCTTGACGCATGCGTTCATGTGGTTAAGCGCAAGCGCTGCTGTTTAATTTGTCTCTAACACATCATACATCAAGTCTATCAGCTGTTGTAATATATATCAACAATAACTAATCCCTCCCCCCAACCAGATATGATGTCATAAGGGATCTTATGCCATCTTAACATATATGACATCATCCAAGGTTAAAATGGTGTCATACCAATTTGGTTAACCTAATGACATATACCGAATTTAGAATTTTTATTAACCCAATTAGTATTTTTCAATTAACCTAATTATTCCCCGGGGGGGGTCCCTGCCCGCCAACAAAATTTATCAATAACAATAAATCCAATAGACACAGAACCTCAAGTTGTGACAAATTAAAACTTACCAAACTGAACTTCTCACCATAATCATTTGCAAATATTCATTATGCCCTCACACCTAATAACTTCTAACCAGCAAATTAACAACACCTTTTTCTTTCTTTCTTTCTTTCTTTCTTTTACTTGCAATTGGTAATGTTATTATTCTCAGGGAGGGCGAAAAACCCAAATTGCCAATCTGGGAAAATTCCCTCCCAGCCCCCAAAGGCGACCAGCCAAAGCCTGAGAGTAAATAACATGTTTACCAATTACTGAAGGCTGGGCAGGATGGGCTGCTCGCCTGCAAATCTAAAATGGCTGCCTACACGAGGCAGCGTGGGGTTAAATAACCCCTTGAAATCTCACTCCTGGCAATGCGAGATTTGAACTCTCGCGTTACCAAAGAGCGAGACTGTCATTTGATTGGCTGTGGAGCCCAGTAAGGGCGGGCCTTCTGGGCTGCTCAGCCAATCACACATCGATGCCCTTTTATGGGGCCGACGCAACAGAAAGGCCCCTCCTGACACGTCTGGGGGGGGGGGTGTCTTTCCATTCATTGAAGCAGGAATCCTGTGCATACTAATACTACTCTACATTAAACACAGTGACGCTTAGAGCCATGTAAACCTAGAGTGGACTGGACAACTAGACATTTTGGAGATTTGAGGAGACGAATTGAACAACATTGTAAAAATAGCAAACATCCCCAAAATAAAATTTTGTATTAGTTATCATGGGTTGCAACAATTGTGAAGGATAACTGTAAGCTACTAGGAAGTGCAAGGCATCAAATGGTGAAGGTTAGTTTTAAAGTTGCCCTTGCATTAATGGAATGTTTTCTTCTGTTCACTGAAGAGACTTTCATATTCCAGTGAAGGTTTCTGCTGCAGAAAGAGTTCATTTTTCAGATTCTCCCCTGCTTGACTTTCATAGGTCCCAAAATGGGGGAGGGGGACTCGCGATTCCACCAGTATTAAGCCTAGGTAGTGAGCCCCTCACAATTATTTGACAAAATTCCATCACCAACACTCCTAAGCAGTTGAACTACCTTAGGAATTATTATCAGAAATGACCAAGCACTAAGAATATTAAGACAGCTATTGCTGTTGAGCCTTCTCAGGAATAATGATGGCTAGCTGCAGTCTCTCCTATGCATATTAAGGGGGGAAGCAGACTGCCCGAAATAGTGCAAATTGAATCCACTTTTAGGGTTAGGGTTAGTGCTAGGGAATCATGGGAATTTTTTTTTCCTGAGACATTGAGCCTTCTCTGTCAGAGAGCTCTGGTGCCACAATAAAATACAGTTCCCATGATTCCCTAACCCTAACCCTAAAAGTGGACTCAATTTACACTATTTCTGGCAGTCTGCAACCCTCCTAACTTGGGAGTGATCTATGCTGAATACTTCTAAGAACATATTGTGCTTGTAAGTGTCTTCATTTTTATGTATTACTGAATGACAATGGATGGGGAAAGTAATTACAGCTCCCTGGGTCAGATTTAGGAGAAACAGATGAAAGAGAAACTGGTAAAAATCACTTCCTCACCTTTCTTCTACTGATATTTCTGGTAGGTGGAACTCCATCTATGGAAAATCCAGATCTAGTCAACTCTCTTTACTTTAGAAACTTCCAATGGTACATATACAAATGAAACAAAAATTAAGGACATGTTATTTAAAGTACATAAATTTGAAAAATGTTAATACAAAATAAACTTTCCTTTTAAATATTACAGTGGATGCTTTACAAATGTTAAGTACATTATATTAAAAAGTAACACTTTATTCTTGTTCTGGACTAATCTTTCAATACTGTGGTTTCACTTTAACCAAAATTTTGCCAAGGCCATCTTTCTAAAGTGCAGATTGAAATTCATTCAGACTTGCTGAAGTGTTGTTATTAGGTGATGTAAATTGAATTCTATAGTATCATTAAGATCTCAACAGCATTTTTGTGTGGAAATACTAACAATCATTTAGTATGGAAACTGTGTACTGTGAATGATATTATAACAAAAGTTAATATGGTGCACTATTCTGTGAAGAGGAACATTGTTGCACCTTTGAGACTAACTGAAAGAGGATGGTAACATAAACTTTCATAGATGCATGTCTACTTCATCAGATGTATGCAGTGAAGTTTCTAGGAACATATCTGTATAGTTCTGAACATGCTGGGTGCATGTGTGAATAGCAATATTGCTTGTCTCAAAGGTGCTACAGTAACTTCTTTCATATTGATCCCGACTAATATGTCTTTGTATTCTGTGAAGAGGTTGTTTGCATTTGTTTAGGGGAAACAGTGTTTGACAAATATTACTGAAGGGGTTTAAAGCATTTAGTCTGTATCATACTTAAACAGAAGCCTCTTACTTTTGATAGTATCTTTACAATATTTATATAATCTGATTTGTAGTTTTCCTTTGTCCCAAATATGGGACTCAATATACCCATATTCTAATTTAGAACTCGGAATAGGTCCTCTTTGGACTACAGCACTCAGAATCTCCCAATCAGCCAGCTGGCTAGGTGATTCTAGGAGTTGTAGTAACTCTGTTCTGAACTCAACTATGGTTGCTGTTGTACTTATTAGCCTTCTGTTTTGGAACTAGCATCTTTTCCTAACACACATTTTCCAAAGTATCCATGTGATGTCCCATCTTTTGAGACCAGTCTTCTTTTGTTGTTGCCAATTTGCATTTTTTTTTAGACATAGCAATTTTTGTTTTGTTTTCTTTAAAATACCATATAGATACAGTGCTAGCCTGTTGGATGCAAACCAGCAAAACATCCTTAAGGCTTATTGAGTCAAATGCACCCCAAACATCATGTAAGCAAAACTCATGTTTGCACAATTAGTATTAACTTTGAGTCTGTGCAAATATTTATATGAGAGTCAGGAATGACAGAACTAGGTGAGGTACTGGTGTCTATTCCTTCCTCCATGTATTAATTGAACGTCTGGGAAAGTCTTTAGTGGGCTGTTTAAAAAACCTCATTATGTTAATACCATCGATATTTCTCTCATGGCATGTTGTGATTTGGAATGTACAATTTATGTCAAGGACTGGAGTAGATGATACAATTCTTGATTTTTCAATTAGACGCTGCACTTAATTTTTCAATTTCATATTGCATAACAGTCATAAGCTGGGATGTTATATGTAAATGTAGCTCCACACATGCAATTCCGTGTCTTTCTACCATCCAGCGGTCCCACCACCCAATCCTAGTCTTCTCATCACCCAGCAGCAGTCACCACCACCCAGGAGGGACCCTTACTTACGCTGCTTACTGGTGAGGAAGAGAAGGAGGCAGAAGGAGATGCATCTGATCTCAGCTTGGTCAGGGGGAAAGAAATGAACAAACACTCTCAGATAGTGTACTGCTTTTTCATTCATCCAGAAGCTCAGAGAAGTGGATCTCCATAGTTGGAATCACCTCCAATTCTCTCCTTTTCCTCTGGTAAGCAGCAGCAACCCACAGCTGCTGGGCATTGACACAGAGAAATAGCAAGTGAATAGTTCTCTGTGCCCTATTCAAAAGGGAACTTACACATACCTAAGCTGTACTTATGCACACATAAGTCACTAACAGGATGCCAGCCCATGTAAGTTAACTTTTGCTTCTTATATCATATTCACTAAAAAATAGCATGTGACATTTTTTTTGTCCCAAAACTTTGCAATTGGCTGAAAATTTACCTTAATATCAGAAAGTAACATATTTGTTAGGATAAAGTGTGTTCTAGATTTTTGACTGTTAAAAAACCTACATGTCAAGTAACTGAATTTTAGGGTCTTCTTCTTCTTCTTTAAAACAACTTTTCAGTTGATAGAGATTGTAGAATGCCTACATCAGGAGCAGGATTCATGCAGCCCTGCAAGTCGCAGCAGCTGTAGCTCACATGAAAAGTGGTGTGGGGGTACTACAGGATTCCCAACCTTGGACTACATTGTGTGTCTGGTTCATTGTGGATTCTGCAACAAAACAGGACATTGGAAGATGAACATTTCATGTCTCAGGGTATGAGAATTAAGAACAGCTTCATGTGTAGCTATTATATTAACTATTTAATTTAATTTATATACTGCCTTTCTCCCAGACTGGAACTCCAAGATGGCTCACAAAAATAATCAGCTAAAACATAGCAATAACATT
This sequence comes from Phrynosoma blainvillii, assembly GCA_026167975.1. Classification (NCBI taxonomy): domain Eukaryota; kingdom Metazoa; phylum Chordata; class Lepidosauria; order Squamata; family Phrynosomatidae; genus Phrynosoma; species Phrynosoma blainvillii. The sequence continues at coordinate 61,518,031 of JANUYF010000004.1, forward strand.
TTAAAGAAAACTATACATTAAAATGATAGCTTATAAATAGTACAAAATCATTAAAAAGTTTGCTGAAGTGTAAAATATTAACAAGTTTATGTACAACCACATCACCCTGAGCACACCCTACCTCATCTGATTTTGGAACTAAGCAGGTCCAGATCTAGGTAGGGCCTTTACAGACTGCCAGAAATAATGCAGCTTGAGACCACTTTAATGCTAGGGAATTGTGGGAACTGTAATTATTGTTATTGTGGCACCAGAGCTCCTTGACAGAGAAGGCTCAATGTTTCAGAAAAAAACTACAATTCTCATGATTCCCTGGCATTGGGCCAGGGCGGTTAAAGTGGTCTGTAAAGTGGTCTGTAACGCAGTCTGTAACGGCCCCTAGTTAGTACTTAGATGGAAGTCTGCCAGGGAATAGCAGGAACCTTGAGGTAGAGCTAGGAAATAATCTTTCCTGCAACTGCAGAAAATGACTGCCAGTGAGAGTTGTCAGTACTGAACTAGATGGGACAATGCTCTTATTTATAAGACAACTTAAGTTTCTAAGGGGCACCTTTTATTACTTTTCTGGCTCCTCCATATCATGCTCTCTGCAGAAACACAGGAAGAGGCCAGGTTTATTTTCCTTTGTTTTGGTGAGTTGCAGGACTTACGATGTTCCCAGCAGGGCATCATATAAGACCAGTTGTTTTAAAATTTTATTTCTATAATTCTTTAACACAATGGAATAATTCACATAGATTTTATTGATGATGATGATATTTATTTCTTACCCACCTCTTCCCATGGATTGAGGTTGGGGACAACAACAATTAACAAACAAACAACATCAGTTAAAACACATCAGTTAAAACACAACATCTATTTAAAAGGAAAAATAAGTTGTACACATATTAAAACAATCCACATCTAAAATTTATCACTTAAAATTCACAATTTAAAAATCATCTGGAGACGTCTGCCAAAAGAAAAGTGGATGAAAATTCTTCCATGTTGAATTTCAGCCAGGACATATACAATCTTGAGGTATATGTTTGCTTAGAGACAAGTGAGAAATTGAATGTAATGGTGGTCCCTTGGGTCGTTTTTCATTATGAACTTAAATATGAACAGCATGAGTGAAGAAATGGCATAATTGGGTTTGGATTTTGTTACTCAGCTATTTACCCATTTGTCATCCCATTAGGGAGCAACCAAGCTTACTTTTTTTCTTCTGCAGCACAACTGTATCCAAATTCAGTGGCCAATACTGGTGAAGCTTATCACTAGAATACTCTGTCAACTTTTACTTAATGTAACTTTACACATACTTAGCTAAGTAGTAGAGGTACTAAGGAACCTTGTTAGTGAATTGTGAAGGTGCATATTAGGACACCAGCAAGTTGGGACCAATGTGAATCACTGCACAATGCACACTTGTGTATAATGTGGATTGGGCATCTACACTGCAGAATTAATGCAATTTGACACTGCTTTTATTGCCATGGTTCAATGTTGTAATTTTGGGAGATATTTAACATTCTTCATTAGAAAGTTCTGGTGCCACAACAAACTACAAATCCCAGGATTCAATAGGATGGAGCCAGAACAGTTAAAGTGGTGTCAAATTTCATTAATCCTGCAGTGTGGCAGCAGCCTTTGTTATATAAAGACCTGGGATTTCTTTTTTCATTACAAATCAGGCATTGGTTTTTAAGGTATTTAATGCAATGAATGTTGGTAGACAGAAATCTCAAATTGCTGTCAACACTGGCTATTTCAGATGGTGCAGAGGGCAAATGAGACATTTAAGATGGTATAGTGAGCAAATAAAAGACGCACACTTGAAGTTTGCACAATACAAGCATCTTCATCAGGAATCCTGAAACAATTATCTGAAATCACCAGTAGATGCAGTTGCTTGAGAAGACTGTTTCCTTCAGATGCATGTTTCAACAGTATGGCTTATATTTTTTCCTATTTTTCTAAAACTGAATATTTTCCCTAAACCTTTCAGCATGACTAAAAATGGGAAACAAACCCAATATTTTGTATTAATTTCTTTGTTGTTTTGAGTGTTTATTTGTTCCATGACCATAAAACTCATGTAACTTTCCATCCACTTGCAACTGGACCTACAGTGTTTGATACCCTAGTATGTTTGCTTTATACTTTAGTTTTTTTAAAAGTTGTACATTCAGTGTGGAGCAAATTTAGGTTGGTACACAAGCAATACTATGTAATAATTACAAGTGTGTTAGGAAAGACATATTTGATATCACAATCTTTTGAAAATATACTGTAGGCAAACTTGAAAATATACTGTAGGCGCTTTTCTGTATTGTTGGAATATAGCAATTGTAAGACTACTTTAATCTTTCCAGCATTTGTTGCAAATTTCCACCTCCTGGACTATTTAACTTACAGCAAATGTGAAATTTTGTTTGCTGTGTATCATTTATTCATACACATTACTGAGAAGCAACAAACCAAAAAGCATATAGAAGCTTGATTTTCTGAAGATGAAGCCTTACAGTTAACAGGGTTTATTTTCCACTGCACTACATATATGCGTGTTTGGAACACAACAGCTGACCCTTCGTGATGTGATTAAGCATGTTGCCTTCATTTTCATTTCAAACAGAATGCATGGTTTTCTTGGTCCCATTGTAAACGCAGAAAAACAATTATTTTATGCATGACTGATGATAGTGATGGAGGCTCTGTAGGGGACACAGCAGGAAGTCCCAGAACACTCAGTGCTTCAAAACGGCACATTCAAATGTCAACATGTGTAAATTTGCTTTAACTTTTATAATATATTATATTAGATATCATATTTTGGAATTTTCTATGTAAGCAATATAATTTAATTATAACCCCATACAACAATGTATTTGAAATCTATCTCTCTTTTCAAGAGGCTAGGCTGTGCCAAAGACAAAGCTTTATTTTTAATCAGTTGTTCAAAGTTAATTGAGTTTGACTAGTAAGTCCATTTATTGGAACAATTTTACAAGCTTTTCCAGGACAGACTTCTTTTTTTCTTTCTTTTTTTTTACAATAATGCACGTTATGTGATGCTTGAGTGGAAGTACTTGTATATATCTATAACTACAAAAGCATGATAAGAACAACATTTCATTCATAAACACACACACACACACAGAATTTTGATTTAAAAGGCAATTTTTTTTCTTCACCTAGAGATTGATTTCTCTAAGTTACTTTAGGACTGGTTGGTTTTGTTTTAATGAAAGTTTCTAAGTGTTGAACTGTGTCTTTTAATTAATAATTGTCTTTCTATGAAGTTCATTTCTGTATCTTCTTTAAGCTCTTCACATTTTTTGGGTATTTTGAATTCCACTTATACAGGTTTTTCTGTTCTTGTTCTTGTTGCTTTCAATCATATGTATAAATAGACAATTTTCAGTTAGTGGAATGGGAGAGTGGATGACAGATCCTGCTCAGAAGTTTATAACCTGAAGTTATGAGGCATGGGGGGGGGGGGGGGGGAGGATTGAATCTGGGGTTGAAAATTAAAAGATAAAAGAAGCAGAAAATAAAAAAAATGCAGAAACAAGGATGGAACATAACTGAAAGTCATATAATAATAATAATAATAATAATAATAATAATAATAATAATAATTTGTATCCCGCCCATTGGTAATCCAATCCGGGCGGCTTACAGTTAAAACATACCATTCACAATAGACATACAATATGAACAGACCCCTTCCCCCCCTTAAAACAGGATTAAATTAGAACAATATAAAACAATAATTCAAATATAACTATTATAAAAGTTAAAGCATTTAAATATAGAAAAACAATAATAGGAAGGGAATTCCAAGTAGAACTACTATTAAAGAAGGAAGGAGAAGCACTAACAAGTAATTAGATTAGAGCCATTGGTCCTCAATGATATAATCAAGAATGAAAAAGAGAATTCAAACTCTCCCTTATACCACAATGAACCTTCAGATGTCCAAACTCTCCACCAACACCCTTCTGTCTAGTTGCATACCTAACTCCAGCCAGAGCAGTAACATGGAGAAAACCAGGCATATAACATCTCTTTTTTTCTGGCCCATGGCAAGTCATTACAACTGTATGTCAGGTATAGGGATTTTGGGAAATGTAGTTTTTCCAAAAACTAGTAGCTGGTTTCATTTCATTATCCAATAAGGCCAGCCTTGGTCAGCACATCTTTGAAAATAGTGTAGAGTAGTATATGATGTCTTACCCTATCCCCACTAAGCCTGTATGCTGCCATCAAGTACCATGGCAGTTGTGTCCCTTCCCCAACTAAGATTTAACAGCTAACGTGGTTGGTTTCTGTATATGGTGCCCTTTTGGATTTTATCCCAATTGTGAAAATACCTTGGGCTGGCCCTGTTTTCCAGCTCTCCTAGTGCCAGATTACAGCTGTTGGAATATGCTAATTACTGGTGAATTGGGCAAAGGTTACTTCACTTCCTTCATCTCACTTTCACTGATAATACAGCAATCATTAATATGGCAAAGTGAATTTGGAGATGGGCAAGTTGGTTGGAAAGGAGGAAGAATGACTTAAGATCTTCTCTGACTCAGATTTCAGTCCAAGCTGGGCAGGAACATTTCTGTATCATGCTCATCTTATATTTTGAGATCCATCACTACTTTTTTTATTATTTTGAAAGATGACACATCTGTAAATCTGCCTCACAACTACATGTTAAGGAAAAAGCAACATGGGATATACAGTAATAGAAATAAAAATATGTATGTGAATGTCAAAGTGACTAAGCAGGAACAATCATGAAAGCTACACAGGTGAAAAAGATAATATAATTAAGAAGCCTTGAGAGCCAAGGACAAAGTTATAGAAGGTATATTGAGAATACCTGTGATAGATTGTAAACACCTGAGACTCATTAAGTGGTCAAGGTAAAGTGATGAAACACTTGGGTTCGTCTTAGGTATGGGATGATCTATGTGGACCAATCAAAATGTATGTACACACCCACTGGGTGGAAACTGACTGGTGGGTGGTGTCTAACAATGGCTATAAATTGCAATGTTTGCTAATGTACATTGTGGAGTAGTTTGGTGTAGTTTTGGAGATATTGTGGAATAGAGATTGTGATTTGTAGGGCATATAGTATTTATGTATATAAAGTAGATCTTTTATATAAGACTACTGAGTTGTCTGGTGTCTTGAGGGAAGATACAAGAACCAGAAGAATCCTGGAGAAGTTTGGAGACATCTCAGGAAGAAGAGAGAGAAGGCTTGGAGAGTTTGTCAGGGTCTTCAGCCTATTCTCTGAAACTCTGCTGCTTGGGAAAGAAGCATCAACCACTGATCAAAGCTGGTCAGCTCTGCTGCATAACAAGGTGGTGAGTTAGAGCCAGAGGTGTAGAGCTACAACTCCCATCATCCCTGACACTACAAAGCTACAGAGAAAACTGAGACAGTGTGGTATAGTGTTTTGACAGTTGGATTAGGACCCTGGGAAAACCAGAGTTTGAATCCCCATTTAGTCACTGGTGACCTTGGACAGTTGTGTAACAGTATTAAAGTCTTATTAGCAACTTGCCACTGAATCCCAGATTGTAAGTGGTGGCAGGGATTATGTGTGAACATTGACAACATATTTGATTCTGACCAGAGATTTGTCACATACCAGGTCTTCCTAATTCAAGCATGGGTAGCTGTTAAGGTTCATGTTATAATCATTTTATGAAAGTGAATTAAAGATAGTGGCTGGCATTCAGTTCTGCCCAGAGTAACCTAGAGTTACAGACCTGTAACTAGTCTATATCAGTAAGTGTATGCAGTATTTCTGGAAACCTATGCAATTGCCACCCTGGTCCACTTTAAGAGTGAGTGGTCATATTGAGTGAAAGAGGTCTATTCAGATTCTGATCAGAGTGCAAGGTGGATGAGACTTCCAATCTCCTCCCACCAGCTGGTGAACTTGTGATAATCAGGACACTTGTCTCAAGTCCTTGTCATAGCCTTGCCTGCTGGTGGGAGAGGGATAGCAGCAGCAGCAGCAGCAGCAGCAGCAGCAGCAGCAGCAACAGCAACAGCAACAACAACATTTATTCATAATGCCCTTTCCACCAAGGAGTGGAATATTAATCATATGCAATCAGAGACAAAGGCAATAAAACATAGCATACACTCACACCCACACCCACAGCATCCCATCAGCCACTCAGCAGCCTAATCCAGTGACTCAAAGATGGTTTTCATCCCTTTATGAAAATGAGTGAGATCCTCTACTAGCTGGAGGTCCAAACAAAGACAATTCCACAGAGGTGGTGCCACATCTTGAAAGGCTGGAAAGATCTGTGCATGTTGGTGGAAAAGAAATGTTTCCTTTGCTTGTAGGTCTTGGAGAGTCAGTGTGTTTTGCTGGTTTGAGTACTGTACTATAACTCTGGAGATCTGGGTTTGGTTCCCTGCTGGGCCATGGAAACCCATTGATTGACCTTGGATGAATCATACTCTCTGAGTCCCAGAAAATCCCATCATAGATTTACCTTAGGCTTGACATAAGTCAGAAATTACTTGAAGTCACAGAACAACTGTAGATCTTAAATTCTTAGATAGTGCATACCATGTCGGCCAAGCTACCAAGTGCTGGGAAAGATTAGAATGCAGAGCCCTAAATACAAGAATGAAAAGCCTGAAACAAGCCTCTGGCCTTAACTGGTGGCCAGTGAAGGGTTTGGGGTGTGTGTGGGGGAGAAACATGTGAATATCTAGAAAGATTTAGGAATGCAACTGGAAGGTGAACAGTCATCCTTCACCTGATTCAGTGACTAGAAGAGAACCAAGAGGCATTACTACTTTGAAATAACTTTAACTGCCATGGCTCTGTCTTACAGAATCTGGGATTTGCTGTTTTATAGGACACCAGCACTTTTTGGTAGGAAAGGCTAAATGTCTTGTAAAACTGCAAATCCCAAGATTCCATAGGAATAAGCTTCAGCACTTAAAGTTGTGTCAAACTACATTTTTTATGGTGTAGATGCACTCTGAACTATATACAAAGTAGCTCACCCTCAGTTTAATGCTTATCAAGAATCTTTTTGCTAACAGCAAAAATATTAAGGTAAAGTAATTTACTGTTGTTCACTAGTAAAACCTTTTGATGCATCAAATATTACAGCATGAAAAATAGGTTATTAAGATAGAAAAACATGTGCAACCTGCTACTATGGAAGTTATTACATTTGCAGAAATTTAGGACCTCTGACAGCAAATGACTGTAATACACTGTGCTGATCTCTCCTAAAGAATCCTGGTTTGCTGCAGGAACATCTTATATTCCCTCCTTAACTACTTAGTTGGTTTTCACAAATGAATGAAATAATTCCCTACAGCCCCCAAATTCTACTACAGCATTTGAAACCTCAATGACTTGGTCAAATAACTTTTTTTAAAGTATCTGCCTATTAAAATAACCACAGCTAGGAAACTCAGTTTTAAATCCATCTGTTATATGAAGATTAGAAATTCCATTCTTTAGATTTGTGTGAATTGTCACAAACACAATAAACACACCTGGCACTATTCCATATTATTAATGACTCATTCATCACCCCAAGGTGTAACTTGCTCAATTTAGTGTTGACCAGAAGTGAAATAGAAACAATAGAAGCTTATGGCAATGTACACAAAGCCATTTCTAAACAACGAACCCTATAGCAATCAAAAAGTCTCTTAAATATAGTTCTTCTGTATTTCCAACCAAATGTGTTAATAATAAATCCATATACTGGAGGTCATCCTCTGACTGTGAGAAATAAAACATAGTGAGCAGAGGTTAGGGTAAGCCAGTCTGATGAAGAAACCACCTACAGGAGGATGAACAAGATATGCGTGCATAATCTCATATATTTTCTTTCTTTCGACTAGCAGGATGACTAATTATTCCTTTGAGATAGGACAATGACTTAGATAATCTTCTCTGTGTTGTTGAAAAGCCATATCCTGACAAACAAGTCATTATGTATAACTGGAACTGTATTGTCTGACTGAAGGAAGAAATGAAAACAAAAACTATTTGATGGCATGACTGAAGTTATATTTAAAAAAAGCTGTTGAAATTAAAATAGCTGTCTGAATGTCGCAACAAAACTCTCCACATAATTCCAGACTGTACTGTACTGGTATTGACTGTAGTAATTAGAGGTTTTATTTATTTATTTATTAGAGGTTTTATTTATTTATTAAATATGTATCTTTTGCTAAGGGTTACTATAAGTCAAAGTCAAACACAACAGCAACAATCGTTTCATTAAGTACACTATTAAAACTCTGCAATCCAACCAGAAACAAAGCAACACATTCTTAGGACTATTGCTCAAATAAAAGGTACAAAGATCTCCCCAACCAGCATCAGGGGAGACCTAAAGGCTTGAGAAGAGAGCTAACTTCTTAGTTGCTGCTCCCAGGGTGGTTGAGTGCAAAGGGAGCAGCGAGTGAGCAGCTAGTTGAACAGTGACTGAGAAACCTCTCAGCTGTACCAGCCTTGTGATAAAGGCCGGTGCAAGAGAGAGGCTCCTAGGTCACTGCTCAACCAGAAGCACGGTCACTGTTTCCTTTGCACCATCACCCTAGGAGCAGCAACTAAGAAGTTAGCCAGCTGGTCTTCCCTTTGCTGTAAGGCTGGTACAGGAAAGACAGAGGAGCAGATCTGAGCCTCTTCCACCACTGCTGTTTTTGCAGTATTCACACATGAGAGGCTGAGGCAGAACAGGAGGTGGTGAAGAGCTGGGGGTGGCTGAGATAGATGCTGCTGGTCAGGTGGCTGCTGCACAAACAATAGACCTAATATCAAGAAAAGTGGTGCCTATTTTTCTACTTGTATTTGCATGCTTTTGAACTGCTAGATTGGCAGAAGCTGCAACTAGTGACAGGAGCTCACCCCATCATGCAGCACCTGGGCCTTGAACTGCCAACCTGCTGATCTTGCAGTCAGCAGAGTCAGCTTCATAACCATTTGATCCACTGCATCCCTATAATTGATGGCATAAGATGGCATATATCATATTGGACGGATTTATTTGCTATCAAAGTTGCAATGAACTGGATATTCATGATCTAATACTAACCTCATGTATAGGGCCAGCATGGTATAGGCATCTGAGCATTGGACTAAGATGCTGGAGACCATGGTCTGAATCTCTGCTCAGACATGAAGACTCACTGGATGACCTTGGGCAAGTCACACTCTTTCAGGTTCAGGGGAGGGCAAAGGCAAACTCTCTCTGAGCAAATATTGCCAGGCAAATCCTGCAGTTGGTTTGCCTTAAGGTCTCTGTAAGTCAGAAATGATTTGGAGTCACACAACAATAAACCTCATGTATATATTTCAAGAGGAATTATTCTGTGGATCTCTTGTTTACCTCTAGCAAATGAGCATTAGAGTAAGGACCCTATTTGAAATATGAGTTAAGGATTCACACTAGCCATTTGGACAAAGACTTTGTGGAAATGAATATTATTTAAACAATTGATTGGATGAGCTAGTCAGAGGCCTGAATCCGATTGTTATTCCACACTAGATTAGCCCCATTGAATCAGAGGAATATACCTATGTATTGACTCATTACTCAACAATTGATTCAATTACTCTTCTTTAGTTAGGAGTAACTAATAGTGAGGTGGAAATTGCAATAAGAGAAATAGTGACAAACAAATCCCCAGGAACAGATGATATTTAGATCACGGGATAAGGGAATGTTTTTAATTCTGTATGTTTTACAATGCTGTAACCCGCCCCGATTGCTGAGCAGAGGGGCGGGCTATAAATAAAATATTATTATTATTATTATTATTATTATTATTATTATTATTATTATTATTATTATTATTATTCAATTGAACTACTATATTGACAGAGTCAACTCTAGTGCTAACCAATATAAGTCAACAGATATGGAAAACAAAACAATGGTCAACAGATTGGAAATTATCAATAAACATCTCCATCCACAAAAAAGGAGATACAAAAGACTGTAGCAACTGTAGGACCATAGCATTGATCTCCCATGAAAGCAAAATCATGCTTTCTTCAACATAGATTACAACCATGCATGGAGAGAGAAATCCCGAGGTCCAAGCAGGGTTCAGGAAAGGAAGAGACACTAGGGAGTACATTGCAAACATACGATGGCTAATGGAGCAAACCAGGGAATTCCAAAAGAAAATCAGCATGTGCTTTATAGACTACAGCAAAACCTTTGACTGCATAGATCATGAAAGGCTATGAAATGCCCTTAGAGACACGGGAGTGCCAACACATCTGATAGTCCTGATGAGGAATCTGTACTCAGGACAAGAGGCTCTACTGTCACAACAGAACATGGAGAAACAGAATTGTTCCCGACTGGCAAAGAGGTCAGACAAAGCTGCATCTTATCACCATACCTTTTCAACTTATATGCAGAACATGTTGTAAGGAAAGCAGGCTTGGACACAGAGGAAGGAGGAGTGAAAATAGGAGGAAGAAATATCAACATTCTAAGATATGCAGATGACAACATAGTGCTAGCAGAAAACCTCATAGATCTGGAATACCTACTAAGGAAGATCAAAGAAGAGAGTTCAAAGGCAGGCTTAATGATGAACATAAAGAAAACAAAATAATAACCACCGAAGACCTTCACAAGTTCAACCTAGACAATGAAGAAATAGAAATAATAAAAGTATTCCCATATCTGGGACAAAACATTGATAGAAATTGGGACTGCAGTCAGGAAATCAGGAGAAAGACACCCCCTGATGAGTCGGGAGGGGTTTCTTGTTGTGCTGGTCAAATAAGGACAGGAGACGCCTGGTTGGTCAAGGCACTCAGGGGAACGTGAACACCTGCGCGCCTTCTCCAATCGGGTTGTTTGGTTGTTGCTTCAAGTCTCGCGGTGTTATTGGTCTCACGAGACTTGGGATGAGAGTTTGTTACTTACAGCTCTGTGCTGCCATGTGGAGGCAGCCATTTTAGAGCTGAAACGGAGCGAGTAACTTCACTCCGCTCTTTGCTCTGGTCTTGCTTGACTTTCGGCCTAGCACTTCCTTTGGCTTTCGCTAATTTCGGCTTTTGCCTATTCTTAATTTTACTTGTACCACGGGCTCAGGTATCGTTCCTTGAGTAACCCGTGGGGGACAAGTGCGGCCTTTGGGCCGGCCTATTTGGGCCTGTGGCACCACTGCATCCCCAATTCTCGGGGGTGCACACCTGAGGACCCGGTACTGGTAACCCCGGTCTGGTAAGGTCAGGACCCCATCGCTGGTTCAGGAGGGTTGGTTACACTTCTCTCCAGTGGTGAGTGTGGAAGACGGCAGTCTTCGGGTGAGGGATCTGCTAGGACCCTCGGTGGACACCTTTTCCGTGGTGGTTGTCAATGACGCTTCCTGGCTGTTGTGTCTCCTGTGAGACTTGGAGAAAGGGTGGCCTGCTGGCCTGGTGGGAATCACCCATGGTTGGGTGATTCGGTTCGGGCCCGCGTTCTATTCACTGAGATTAGTAAGGCCCAATCCAAGAGGCATGCAGCTTCAGCCGTGCCTCATTTGGGTCTCTCTGCTTCAAAAAGGCCTTCTCAGTCTAGCAGCAGAGACGATGAGATTTCGGCCCAGGTGGCACAACTGGGCAAAACTGTTCAGGCTTGTGTTGCGCTTTGCAATCAACTTGCACAGAAGGAACTACTGGCTACAGCCTCTACCTTGATTGCCAGCCCTTCAGGTGCTAGTAACACCGAAGTGTCACGCCCTTTAGTGGCATCTGAGTCTCAGGTGGCAGTTGCTACACCGGGCCCATCGGTGGTCTCGGCAGTGGAGGTCGGGTACCCCACTATTGCCGATGTGTGGGATCTCATGCAAAGAGTCCCGGGTTTGGGGACACAGGTGTGGCTCCCCCTGTCTCCGAGCAGCCCACTTTGGCTGATTTATATGACCTTTTACAAGGGGTGGTTCTTCCAGGTGGTGCAATGGAGCAGACCAGTGGTGAACAGAGAGGTGATCAAGCTGCTTCTGCCTCTGCTGTGTTGGACACCCGAGCTGTTGCGGGGCCACATTTCAGGGGACCCGTGCAGTCAGTTGGCGAAGCTTCCCAGCAAGCTTCAGTTTCAGGTTTGTCTCCTAATATTGCACATGCAAATTGGCCTACTTCGGTATGGGCTCCAGGTGGCCAGGTGGGTCAGGGTATGTGTTCGGAATGGCCCAACCCTGTGCTTTTGAATGCACCTGTGCAGGTGCCTGCAATCTCACAGGTCCCTGACACTCGGGTGCAGGGTGGTCAGCCTACAGCTGTTGCTAACAACACCTCTGTGGTGTCTCTTTCAAGTGCTCCTCTGTTATCTGGAGTGGTGGGGAATGTGGAATCTACTCCTTACGCTGGAATGTCTACACCCCTTGGTTCACAACTTCCTCTTTCCACTAAAGAAAGGATTTGGAAGGGCGAATATATTGATTTATTTACTTTGACTTTTAGGGATCCCGAGCCAAGGATCATGGTAAAAGATGGAATTGTTTTTAGTTTGCCGAAAGAGTTTCAGGTGCTCGAATGCCCTAAGCTAGAGCACAATTTTGTTAATTGGATTATGGGCTTCACTATTCATAGAGGTGTCATAGAGGAAAAGGAACCACTCAGGTCCCCTGACTTTTCTAAATATCAGGAGATCATGATAAAAGCGTACACTAATTGCCATCACAATTCAAGAGGTGCAGCATGGCTCCAATATGATGAGCAGTTTAGGATGAGAGCAGCACAGGATCGCTCCTTATCTTGGAGGCACGTTCAGTCTGAGCTTTGGGCTGATGTTATGGTGGGAGCCTCCCCCTCAAGCAGGTGTGACAACGGGTTTGTCCCGATGGTTACCATGCCTAGAGGGCCAAATGCGAGGCCTGCCACAGGAGAGAGAAGGTAATTTGGTTTATGCTGGGACCTTAATGCTGGCAAGTGTAAAAGACAACCCTGCAGGTTTGAGCACAAATGTAACACCTGTGGGGGTGGCCACCCTGGAACCTCCTGTGCTAGAGGCAAAAGAACAGGAGTGGGTACTGCCCCCCAACCAGTTTCGCCTGGGGGAAAAGTCCCCATCACCAATTAAATTAGACACTATGGTGGTGTGGCTCAAGGTTTACCCTAATAGGGATGCTGCTTTACATTTATTTCAAGGTTTTTCTGTAGGCTTTCATATTCCCTATACAGGCCCTAGGATTCATTGTTTTGCACCAAATACTCATTCTGTGAGGGACTTACCGACCTTGGTGAGGGAGAAATTGGCTAAGGTGATAGCTGCAGGAAGGGTTTTGGGACCCCATGATCAGCTGCCTATCCCGACACTTTGCTTATCTCCTTTGGGTGTAGTTCCTAAAAAAGCCCCTGGGGAATTTAGGCTGATTCATAATTTATCAAACCCAAAGGGTGAATCTGTGAACGATGCTATTGATTCCGGGCTTACCTCCATCAGTTGCACATCATTCGACTCAGCAGTTAAGATGATCAGGAATTTGGGCAAGGGAGCCCTTTTGGCTAAGTGTGATATTAAGTCTGCATTTAGACTCCTTCCTGTACACCCAGATGATTTTGACTTACTGGGTTTTCAGTTTGAGGGAAAATATTTCTTTGACAAAGCTATGCCAATGGGATGCTCGATTTCTTGTTCAGCTTTCAAGACATTCAGTTCCTTTCTCCATTGGTGTGCAGTTAAGCAGACTGGTAATATAGCCATAGCTCATTATTTAGATGATTTTTTAATTGCTGGGAATCCCAATTCTTCACAGTGCGAGGATTCTTTAGTTCAATTTAGGAATTAATCCATGAGCTAGATGTGCCCTTAGCAGAGGAAAAGACAGAGGGGCCACATACTCGACTTACCTTTCTGGGTATCGAGATTGACACCATAGCTGGAATTTCTCGTTTGCCTAATGAAAAACTAGTGGCTATGAAGCAGAAAGTTGGGACTGTGTCAAGGAAACAAAAAGCTACCCTTCATGAATTTCAGTCACTTATAGATCTTTTGAATTTTGCCTGTAGGGTTGTCGTTCCAGGACAAGCATTTTGTGCTAGACTGTATAGGGCTACTGCAGGAATAGTGGCCCAGCATCACCACATTAGAATCACAAGGGGCATTCGTGAGGATTTGAAGGTTTGGGACTCCTTTTTGGAGCATTTCAGTGGCATATCATTTTGGAGATCTGAAATGCTGCTTAGAGAAGACTTTCAAGTGCATTCTGATGCTGCTGGTGCCCATGGCTTTGGTGTTTATTGGAATGGCCAGTGGGTTGCAGAGGCATGGCCTGCTGCATGGATTAAAAGTGGTCTGACTAGAGACCTTATGTTTTTGGAACTGTTTCTAATAGTGGTGGCTGTGCACTTATGGGCAAGCCAGTTTGCTAATAGGACTCTCTAGTTTTGGTATGACAACCCGGCAGTTGTGCATGTGGTAAACTCTCAGTCCTCCAAGTCTCCTAAAGTTATGGGTTTGGTAAAGGTGATGGTGTTACAATGCTTGAATTATAATGTGTTATTTAAAGTTCAACATGTTCCTGGTGTGCTTAACCCTTTGGCAGACGCTCTTTCTCGTTCTGGCAGCTGGTTTCTGAGGCTTCGACACACCCGTTGGAGGTACTGGTGTCGCTCTGGAACCTTGGAGATTAGAAATTCATAGGGCAATTTTGAACTCCATTGCCCCGTCTACATGCAAGTCCTACCAAACAGCTTTGAATTCGTTTAATCAACTCCTACAGGAAATTGGGGAAGATCAAAAGTGGCCTATTGATGTTGACTTGGTCCTTCGCTTTATTTTATATATTAAGCATGCAGGACTTTCACCTGTCACTATCAGGGGCAAGTTGGCCACCCTGGCATTTTACTCTAGGGCAAAGGGTTGTTTTGATCCTACTAATGGCTTTAGGGCCAAAAGAGCAGTGGAGGGATGGTCCAGAGAATCCCCTGTCACAAAAGATTCACGATGGCCGATAACTGGCCCTGTCCTTGTTAAGCTATGGGATCAATTAGACCACACATGTTATTCAACTGGGGAAGAGGCTTTATTTAAAGTGGTATTTGCTCTAGCCTTTTTTGCTGCTTTTAAGAATCAGTGAAATTGTGCTTGGATCCCATAATGATAAATCTGGCAGGGCACTATCAATTTCCCATATCAATCTAACAGGACAGGGGATTCAAATTCACCTTAGGCATTCTAAGACTGACCAGTTAGCAAAGGGTCAGTCTATTTTCTTGGCTAAAGCGCCGCATGGACAAATTTGCCCAGTGTTAGCAATGATTAACTATTTGAATATTAGGCCTAATTTGGCTGTTTACTTGTTTATTCACTTGTCTGGTTAGCACTTAACGCAATTTCAATTTAGGGCTGTGTTAAAAGAGACTGTAAGGAGGGTTGAGTTGCCTCAGGAATGTTTCTCCTTGCACTCCTTTCATATTGGAGCAGCGACAGCTGCAGCCACTCACGTTTGAGTGAAGCTGATATTTGCAGAATTGGCAGGTGGCATTCATGTGCATTTAAGTCCTATGTCAGGCAATCAGGTAACCAGAATCCTGCTAAGCCATGTTATTTCATTTCAGCTGGCTTTTACCACGGCAATATATGGATCGTGGGCCACAGCCTGGTCTTTTGGGTGGAACGCCACTTTTTGGAGCATCACTGCGACAATACGTTGGGTCTTTCACATATTGGACTTACCGAGTGATTTGGACAAAGGGACATGATATGGGGATGTCTCCTTCCCCTTATTATGGAGTTGGCACGTTCGCGTTCACGACCCCGGGTTTTGGTGGTACACCTGGGGGAGAACTATTTGATTTGGATCCCGTGCTTACAGCTGGCCAAACAGATAGTTAAGGACATGCAAGAAGTCCAAAAGATTTTGTCGGGCGCTGTGATCCTGTGGATCAAACTTGTGCCAAGGTGTTGCTGGACTGGAGCGCAGAAGGACTCAGCAATTAATAATGCTTGGCGCTGGCTTAACCGTTATGTGACTAAGCAGCTGTCTAAAATGGGCATCTGTTTAGTGGAGCATGGTATTAAACTTGACCAGCCGCAGCTGTACAGGGCGAATGGGGTTCACCTCTCTCCAGAGGGATTGGAGATTTATGTCACAGCACTGTCTGATCAAATGGCAAAAGCGGTCTGTGGGGGGGGGGAGGGGATGCCTAGCTAGGCTGGCCCCCTCTTGTGGCAGGTAATGACCCCCACCCCATAGGAAAATTTAATCTGGCTATTTAAATTAATTTGGGTAAAATTGGCATAAGACAAATTTAAGGAAATGACGCATGCAGTGAATTGCATGACGTCATCAATTGCATGACATCATATGATGAAATATGACGTCATATCCGGGGGAGGGGTTTGTAAATTTGTTGATATTATTTTTTACTTGTTTTGTCACTTGCGGTGAAGGACTACCCACCCAGGGGTTACACCTTCACTTACACACGTGACAAATTTGTTAATGTTTATTGGTTTGTTAATAGACCCTGTACAGCTAAATAAAAGTTGTGACCTATTTAAACCCAAAAAGAGGTGTCTCGTGTCCTTTGTACCAGTGCAAAGACACCCTCTGACAAGTCGGGAGGGGTTTCTTGTTGTGCTGGCCAAATAAGGACAGGAGACGCCTTGTTGGTCAAGGTGCACAGGGGAACATGAACACCTGCGCACCTTGTCCAATCAGGTTGTTTGGTTGTTGCTCCAAGTCTCGCAGTGTTATTGGTCTCACAAAACTTGGGACAAGAGTTTGTTACTTATAGCTCTGTGCTGCCACATGAAGGCAGCCATTTTAGAGCTGAAACGGAGCGACCCATCCCATCCACCCTTTATTAAGAGTATTTAATTTGTTACTCTCAGGCTTAGGCTGGTTGCCTTTGGGGGCCGGGAGGGAATTTTCCCCAGGGTTTTTCCCTGGGTTTTTCGCCCTCCCTGAGATTTATTATTATTAATTAAATTAATTTGGGAATGGGTCATGGTGATAATTCATTTTGTTATTGTTAATTGCTTTGTCACAACTTTGGAATGGGGTCTATAATTTAAAATTGTTGTTGTACTTTAGGGTGGTTAATGACCCCCCACCCCACAGGAAAATTTAATCTGGCTATTTAAATTAATTGGGGTAAAATTGGCATAAGACAAATTTAAAGGGAATGACGTATGCAGTTAAATACATGACATCATCAATTGCATGATGTCATATGATGAAATATGACGTCATTTCCAGGGGGAAGGGGTTTGTAAATTTGTTTATATTATTGTTTACTTGTTTTGTCACGTGCGGTGAAGGACCACCTACTTGGGGGTTACACCTTCACTTACACATGTGACAAATTTGTTAATGTTTATTGGTTTGTTAATAGACCCTGTACAGGTAAATAAAACTTGTGGCCTGTTTAAACCCAAAAAGAGGCATCTCGTGTCTTTTGTGCCAGTGCAAGATTAAGAATGGGGAGGGTGGCTATCCATATGGTTGCCATGAGTCGAGATTGACTTGAGGGCAGTTAACAAGAAACAACAAACCAATAGGATTACAACCAAAAAGTACACCAAACAAAACCAGTGGGACTTCTTAATTCCAGTTTAATTATATGGAGCTCTGTTATTGCAGTGGTTAAACCCCAGTATTGCAGCCAAAATGTTGTGAGTTCAGTCCTGCAGGGCTCTAGGTTGACTCAGCCTTCCATCTTTTCATGGACTTGTAAAATGAGTAACCAGCTTCTTGGGGGCAATTGGCTAATACATTGTAAACCATTCAGAGAGTGCTTAGCACTATAAAACAGTATAGAAATGTATGTGCTATTGCTATTTCAAAGGGGCTAAACCTCGCTATGGGATTAAGCCTGGATTCAACCCTGGAGGAGGTACAATGTGCTTTTCATTTTTAAAAGACAGTTCCCATAAACCTGACCACTGGCCATGCCAGCTAGAGTTGATGGCATTTGTAGCCTAAAACATCAAGTTACCTATCTCTCCTATTCATATACAACTGTACAACCTGAGGTCGTCTTCCATGTGAGTAGAGCTTTCTAATTGTGTGAAGAGAGCCACATTATAGAATACATAAAGATCACAGGCCCTTTCACATTACACAGTTATAGCTCTGTGATTCCACTTTAACTGTCATGACTACATCCTACAGAATCCTGGACTTCATAATTTGATTAGGCTCAAGATCATTCTTGTTGAAAATTTTAAATACTCTTCTCTAAATTGCAAATCCCAGGATTCAATAGCTAAAATGTTATAAAATGTTAAAATGTTGTAATTATAATGTTTTATTATGTAGTATAAAAGAACCCCGGTAACATTTGTGGGTAATCTTTTATTACGGATTTTTAACAAGGGGAGGGGCATCATTGCTTTTATTAATAGAATCTTCATGAATGACTGATTCATATATTTGTCATCATACTGTGAATATTTTTTTTCAAGCCATAGAGAGTTTTTTTCAATGTTGACTTGCCCTTTCAATTCTGTTTACCTATTTTTACATTATTCCCTATCTTTCCATAAGAAAAAATGCACAAGAGGTTTTGCATATCCAAAAGTAAGCAATATTACAAGCAAATCAAGTGAGAGCAAATAAATGTTAGAATGTTGTATCTCATTTGGTCTCTATCTGTTTTTGACTTGATATGCAGGAGCACATGAGTGGAAGTGTACAAATGTTATCTGTTTTATAATGAACTTCAATAATGCAAAGTATTGCTTGTAATTCTGACAGAAGGAAATGTTTTAATATTGGAAATGGTTACAATGGGCAAATCTTACAAAGTGTCTTATCCAGGAATAGCCAATAGAACTGCAGAGCTAGAGGTGTGCTGGGTAGTTGTAGCCTAAATAACAATGTCAGAGTGTGTAGGGAAGGTAGCTATTATACCAGTAGATGATTTGATGACAGAAGCTGTCAAACAGTATTTTCTCATTTGCTAGCAGTCCAGGTGTTAAAACATAGCAGTGGAGCACAAACAGTGTACAGGGACAGCAAATCAACAATGAAGCGGAAAAGACAGTGACATTCTGTGGCATTGTCTTTTCTTAGTGATGGAACTATCCAGCCCAGAATGACTAATACAAATCAGATTAGTAAAACCAGATTAGAAAAGACTAGCCTCACAACATCAATCTCTTCCAATTGTGAAAGGCCTATTTCCTGGTTGCTCCATGTACCAATATGAGCATTCACATTTAAAAGAAACATCTTGTCTTCTCCTCCTCTTTTCACAATAGAAGATCATAGCAGTACAATGGCTAAACATTCACAGACCTCACCAGAGTTCACTATTATTTCAGTCTATCAAACTGATTACTTGAAAATTATTTCATTTGAATGAAAAATGAAGAATGAAGAAATTGTTTTTATGCTTATCTTTCAATACTATAGTATAGTTCTATACTATTTTTTATTTTTTATTTTTGGTGGGGATCTTCTAAGGATTTAAAAAAAAAAAATGAATACTAACGTTATGATGCTCCATGCCATTGTACTTCAATTTCTATAAGCTGGACAGTGAGGACAGTTGATAGGAAGAAAATCAACTCATTTGAAATGCGGTACTGAGTTCTATAGAAAATGTGGACTGGTAAAAAGAACAAATCAAGCCTGAATTCTCTTTAGAAGCCCAGATGACTAAACTGAGATTGTTGTAGTTTTGCCATATCATAAGACACAACTCATTAGAAAAGACAATAGTGCTTGATAAAGTAGAAGGCAGTAGGAAAAGAGGAAGATCACATTCCAGATGGATAGAAACTATCAAAGAACCCAATCCCCTGAGTCTGCAAGAACTGAGCACTGTTGAAGATATAGTGACCTGGAAGTCTTTCATTCATAGGGTTCTCATAAATTGGCTGGGCACCCACTGACAGCAAAAGCAACAAGCAATATTCTGAGATTTCTTGTCCTGGAGAAGAAAGGGTTTCTTGAGGCACTGAAAAAAAAGCTAGCCTTTCATAATTTTGGGACTTTTTTTTTGCAAAAATAAAATAAAAAATAATAAAAATAAAAATAAAAAATAAAAAAATCACAAAGGTATGTGTGTGTGTGTGTGTGTGTGTGTTTAAAAAACTCACCAAGTTTGATGCAAAAAGCATGGTATTTTGTGTTAGCTAGTATTTTTATATATATATATATACAGAACATTTTTATACCAAAACAATTGGGTTGTGCAAAATTATCCTTATGTGAAATTTTCTTCTAAGGCATTACAGAATGGAAAAAAAAAAACCAACCAAACAAAACAAAAACAAAACCCAACAACAACCACCAATCATTGAAATGTGAACAGAACTGGAACAGAACTTTGAAACATTACTTTTTGAATGACAACATGTCCTTTGTCACATCAGAGATTCTGGTTTTAACCCAGAGACAGAGGGGTAACATATAACTTCTGTCCTGCCAGACCAGGGGTAGGCAACCTTTCCCCTTTAAGGGCCGAGGGACTTCAGCTCCCAGAAGCCTCAGCCATGTTGGCCAATAGTCCCATGTTGGCCAATAGCTCCTGGGATTCTGGGAGCTGAAGTCCCTCGGCCCTTAGAGGGGAAAGGTTGCCTACCCCTGTGCCAGACCATAATACATGTTACCCTTCTATCTCTGCCTGAAATCCAGTTATTAGTTCCAAATAGAGTAAACCCTAGTTGGGATTAAGAATCAGATATAGATATCTATTGTATGTATATTTGTCTGCTTATGTTTTTAATTTGTTGGTTAACTCTCAAAAGTCCTAAGCAGACTGCCAGAAATAGTGCACATTAAATTGAGGCACTGCCATGGCTCAGTGCTAGGGAATCATGGGAACTGTATTTTTTTCTGGGACATTGAGCCTTCTCTGTCAGAGAGCTCTGGTGCCACAATAAATTACAGTTCCCATGATTCCCTAGCACTGAGCCAGGGCAGTGCCTCAATTTAATGTGCACTATTTCTGGCAGTCTGCTTAGGCCATTAGTTATTCCTTCTTTCAGGTTTGTACTCTCTTTTATGGTTTCTGATATTATCTACCAGAAATTGTACACAGAAAAGTGGGATACAAGTATATTCAACAAGATATAGAAATAAATAATAAATCAATGGACATATCCACAAACCACTTGTAAATTGGTTGTTCCATTTCCCTTAAATCTATGCAATAACATCATCAACCAAGCTTTTCTGGGACATTTTTTGAAGTATGTCACAGTAAGTCAGCTATTTTCTAGTAACTGTAGAAATTGTCCCCCTTAAGAGTGTTAGTTCAGTTTTTCTATCCTGAAATAAAGGACAACTGGTGAAAAATAATGCATTCCTTAACATCATGACTATCTTTGAGAACAGAAGAATTCACATCCACTTGACCATTTGATTGAAATAGGAACATTATAAAGAGATATTGCTACTTTAATTTTACTTATAGTTCATAATATTTTTCATATTTATTTTGTTAGGGATAAACTGCATTTTTAAATGACCCTATATTGTATAAAGAGCTTGCATATTACAATGATAAATATCAAGTTACTTGTCATTAATTCCTTTCCTCCATTACTACCATTGTAACTTAATCCTAGAAATTTATTTACTGAACATGATAAATAAAATAACACACCCAACACTTGAAAAAACACTGGAAAAATCATTATATATGGTCTCCACAGCAAGAATTGTTATTGCTCAAATGTGGAAAAAAACCACATCCCATCGATAGATGAGCGGCTGACAAAAATACAAGATATGATGGAAATCGATAAACTTACCAATTTGATAAATGGAAAATCATTGGAAGAGACAGAAAAGGAATGGAACATAATCATAGAACATTTCAACAAAATATAGACTTAATATTAATAAAGGTAGATATTAACTGAAAACATATTTAGCCTAAGAATACATACTGAAGTTATCACCTGATATCACCAAGAATAGAAGTAAATATGAGGAACAAAACAAGTCACACTAGTCAGTGAGACAGAAGGAAGTTTGTTTTTTAAGTATATATACATACTTAGTAAACACAGGATTGTCAAGTATTAGAATGTAACATCAGGTATCTGTTTATGAAAATAAGTTTCATGTAAGCCTGCTTTTTTCATTGTATAGCTAATGGTAACATTTACTATGTATCTTGATTAATTTAACTAATAATAAAGATAAAATTAAAATGTAACTTATTAACAAACAACTATAGCCTTTTAATTTGCTTCTATAGTTGTGGGGATAACCCTCACAAAATAGTGTAGGAAGAGGACTATCACACAGTTCAAGCACTGTTTTATGCTGTGGCTTGTGCTGCTGCCTTGTGATTATTTTATTTATTTATTTATTCGAAGGATTTATATCTCACCTTTCTCCCATAATGGGATTCAAGGTGGGTTAAGGGTAGTGAGGTCACCTTGCTGTGTTCAGGGGAAATAACATGTTTTTTCCATCACAAGTGAAATGCTTACAGCGGCAGCGACTCTCCGGGCTTGGCAGGGCCCGTGCAAGGACTTGGTTCCCTGTGGGGGCGTGTCTGGCCCCTTAATTTACCACCTCCAGGGACCGGGACTCAGCGGACTCTGCCTTCAAGCCCCTAATTGTCATCTGGGCGGCCTTGGAGCAGCTGAGCGCTGCAAACCCGGGGAGAACGCCGGCGGGGATAAAAAGACCCGCCCAGGAACATCTTCCCCCGGCACTTACAGCGGCAGCGACTCTCCGGGCTTGGCAGGGCCCGTGCAAGGACTTGGTTCCCTGTGGGGGCGTGTCTGGCCCCTTAATTTACCACCTCCAGGGACCGGGACTCAGCGGACTCTGCCTTCAAGCCCCTAATTGTCATCTGGGCGGCCTTGGAGCAGCTGAGCGCTGCAAACCCGGGGAGAACGCCGGCGGGGATAAAAAGACCCGCCCAGGAACATCTTCCCCCGGCACTTACAGCGGCAGCGACTCTCCGGGCTTGGCAGGGCCCGTGCAAGGACTTGGTTCCCTGTGGGGGCGTGTCTGGCCCCTTAATTTACCACCTCCAGGGACCGGGACTCAGCGGACTCTGCCTTCAAGCCCCTAATTGTCATCTGGGCGGCCTTGGAGCAGCTGAGTGCTGCAAACCCGGGGAGAACGCCGGCGGGGATAAAAAGACCCGCCCAGGAACATCTTCCCCCGGCACTTACAGCGGCAGCGACTCTCCGGGCTTGGCAGGGCCCGTGCAAGGACTTGGTTCCCTGTGGGGGCGTGTCTGGCCCCTTAATTTACCACCTCCAGGGACCGGGACTCAGCGGACTCTGCCTCGAGCCCCTAATTGTCTGTTATACTATTAGAGGGGAGGACGAGACCTGTTCTGGGTGTCTTTCCCCACTAAGGGAATTTATAGAGGGTTAATGTATCATCCTACTGAGGCTAGGACTATGTTGGGAGCGGCTATTGGAGTTGTGCAGGGGAAAGGGAGGTATGGCTGGAACTATGGGAACCAATGTTGCAAAAGAAGACGGGATCGCTGGTTGAGAGCTATCCCGCCTTCAGTTCCCGTAGTTGCTCGGGATAGTTTGAGGAGCAGACCAACCATACCACAGAACCTCACTCTGCTCCTTTGCAATGCCAGGTCGGTAAAGAACAAAACCTGTACCATCCAGGAGCTTCTCTTGGATGAGGATGCCGACCTGGCTTGCTTCACGGAGACCTGGCTGGGAGAGGATAGCTCAGCTATCTGGGCACAAATCCTCCCTGCCGGGTACTCTGTGAGTGAGCAGGTGAGGGGAAGTGGGCGGGGGGGCGGAGTGGCTCTGGTTCATAAGAACCATCTGACCTTAACCAGGATACCTGTCCGGAATACGATCCATTTCGAGTGTATGTACCTCAGCCTGAAGACCAGGGATAGTTTGGGGATTTTGCTAGTCTACCGACCACCCCGTTGTCTAGCAGACTCCCTGACCGAGCTGACGCAACTGGTCTCTGAGCTGCTGTTGGAGACTCCCAGACTGTTAGTTCTGGGAGACTTCAACATCCCGCTCGAGACCAGCTTAACAGGTGCGGCTCGGGAGTTCATGGAGACCATGACAAACATGGGCCTATCCCAATTGGTCAACGGGCCTACACATTGTGCAGGTCATACACTCGATGCGGCCTTCTGTACGGAACAGGAATATCCATGGGCGGAGGTGGTAGGGACCTCCGCATTGTCATGGACGGATCATTTCCTGGTTAAGATGGAACTGAGAGCCAATATCTGCCCCGCCGGGGGTGGTGGACCTATTAGAATGGTCCGCCCTCGAAGGCTAATGGAACCTATAGGATTCCAGAAGGCCTTGGAGGGTTCATTGGTTGGGAATGCCGGGGATCCTGTCGACGCCCTAGTTGATACATGGAACACCGCTCTTACCAGGGCTGTCGACACGATCGCTCCCAAGTGTCCTTGCCAACCCGCTCCTAACCGGAGACCATGGTTTACACCTGAGCTCAGGAGAATGAAGCGGTTTGGACAACGACTAGAGCGCAGGTGGCTGAAGACTCGACTCCTATCTGATAGAACTCGCCATAAGAAATTTCTTCATTCTTATCGGGAGGCGGTGCGTGCTGCGAGGAGAGCCTTCTCCTCGGCGCGCATTGCGTCTGCAGAGTCACGTCCAGCAGAGCTGTTTAGGGTGGTGAGGGAGATGACGCAGGTGCCCCCTGCGCCTAATCCCTTGCTTAACCCGACGACGGCCTGCTGTGACGCTTTTAACAACTTCTTTGTAGACAAAATCTCTCAGATAAGAGCCGACTTAGACGCTGCCATTGAAACAGAGTCGATAGGCGAGGTGTCCAGTGACTCCGCCGATGTAGTTATACTGGATCAGTGGCAATCTGTGAGTACCGAGGACGTGGACAAGCTGCTTGGTAAGGTGAGGAAGACAACGTGCCCTCTCGACCCTTGCCCATCATGGCTGGCCGTCCAGGGGGGGGATGCATTGGTGTGTTTCCTTAGGGATATCATCAATGCATCCTTTAGGGAAGGACATGTTCCATCTAGTCTTAAGGAAGCGGCTGTTAGGCCGCTTCTGAAAAAACCTTCCCTTGACCCCCTGGAGATGAAAAACTATAGGCCTGTATCATTGCTGCCATTCCTGAGCAAGGTGATCGAGAGGGCGGTTGCTCTTCAGCTCCAAGCTGTCTTGGATGAAACCGATTATCTAGACCCATTTCAAACCGGCTTCAGGACAGGCTTTGGGGTTGAGACTGCCATGGTTGCCTTGACCGACGATCTGCGTCTGAGCATCGACGGGGGTAGTGTGACCCTGTTGGTGCTCTTAGACCTCTCAGCGGCTTTTGATACAATAGATCATGGCATCCTCTTGGACCGCCTGAGAGGTTTAGGTATCGGAGGCACTGCTTTGCAGTGGCTCCGGTCCTTCCTCTCGGGTCGGTCCCAGAGGGTGCTACTCGGGGACTGTGGTTCCAGCAAGAGGGACCTAACTTGTGGGGTCCCTCAGGGAGCCATTCTGTCCCCGATATTGTTTAACATCTATATGAAGCCGCTGGGTGAGATAATACGGAGCTATGGTGCTGGGTGTTATCAGTACGCTGATGACACCCAAATCTATTTCTCCATATCTCGTTCGTCGGTCTCGAATTCCAATGGCATATCTTCTCTCAATGAATGTCTTGGGGCGGTAATGGGCTGGATGAGGAAGAACAGATTGAAGCTGAATCCAGACAAGACGGAGGTGCTCACGGTCTCGGCCCCGAAACCAGGAATTGGGTTGCAACCTCCAGTCCTGGATGGGGTCACACTCTCCTCCAGTGACTGTGTTCGCAGTTTGGGGGTGCTTCTTGACTCGTCGCTCCTGATGGCAAATCAGGTAAATGCGACGGTCAGGAGCACCTGTTATCAGCTTCGGCTGATACGCCAACTGCGCCCTTTCTTGGAAGTAAAGGACCTTGAGACTGTAGTGCATGCACTGGTAACCTCACGCCTGGACTTCTGTAATGCGCTTTACGTGGGGCTACCCTTGTACCTGACTCGGAAACTGCAGTTAGTGCAGAATATGGCGGCCAGGTTGATATCTGGGACATCTAGGAGGGACCACATCACCCCGGTCTTGAAGTCCCTCCACTGGCTGCCAATTGGTTTCCGGGCCCAGTACAAGGTGTTGGTTATAACCTTTAAAGCCCTAAATGGCTTGGGCCCAAACTATCTCAGGGACTGCCTCGTCCCATATAATCCTCCCCGTGCCCTCCGATCTGCTGGGAGGAATTTGCTGCAGCCCCAGAGAGCTAAGCTTGCGGCGACCTCCCAGAGGGCTTTCTCTATTGTCGCTCCCAGACTCTGGAACGGCCTGCCGGATGAGATCCGTCAATTAACATCCTTGAACAGCTTTAAAAAGGCCCTCAAGACGGATCTCTTCCGGCAGGCTTTTCCAGACTAGATAACTAGCCCAGGACCCCTGGAGTTCGGTTGAGGACTCATTGTAAGCCCCTTGAAGAGATCTATAAGGGACTGCTGCTTGCTGTTTTGGTGCACATTGCTTGGTTAATTGGTCATTGTTGTTTTAGATTAATTGCTGCTTAATTGCAGTGATTTTAAAATGTATTGATTTAATAATTTTTTAAGGGGGGGGGAAGAGGGATATTGGTTGTTGTTTTAAATGATTGTAATTTTATAATTTACTGTTCACCGCCCAGATTGGTTATCCACTAGGGCGGTATATAAATAAACTATATTATTATTATTATTATTATAGCAGAGGTTATTTTGAAAAAGTGTTACTGATTTAGGGATGAAGCAGATGGCTGGGAAGGATCAGGCTGGGACCACAATTGCACAGCCCACTCCCAAAGAGGGTTGCTCCCTGTGGTCCCAAGCTGCACTGGCCACAAGTCGGTTTAAACTGGCTCCTTTTTGTAGTGGCCTCAGATTCCTTTTGGTTGCCTCTGAGTGGCTTCTGGCCACTTTCAGGGCATGCATCATATAAACATCATGCCCCCAAAGTGGCTGGAAGCCACTTCATTTAGCCCATGTGCTTCAGGCCTTAATTACTTTTCAGAAGTGGAAAGTTATAAGTTACTTTGATAGAATTGCAACTGATAATAGCTTTGAGGATCAGGAATGGGAACTAATTTCTTATAAAAAGTAACTTTCCAAACTCTGTTTTTATTTTTATTGTTGCAAGTAAATTTTTGTTTATGGTCAAATTGATGGCCAAACTGATGGCGAAACTGAAAGGTTTGTCCTTTGTCTGCTTGGCTCAGATTGTTGCATAGATGTCTAAGGTGATAAACTGTCATGGATCATTGTCTCTTATCCAATTGGTTGGTTATAACAGTGTCAAGTGATGATTACAGCTATAGTTTGTATAATGTAAGATGTAATTCCATTTTGGAGATTATACCATGCTTTGGTCACACAATTTTCATTTGTGTGAAGGAATAATAAAAAATGAAATAAAGTAATATTTTGAACTCAACTGACTTGACAACTATGCTGGTTAGGAAGCACTGACCTCATTTATCAATTTTTAGTATATTTCCAAGTACTTTTCCAGTTGATTATGATCTCATGACTCTTGAAAAAAGGCTAGCTGAATAATGGTGGAAGCACTAACATCACAGAAAATAATACTGAGGAATCAGAGAAGACATTTTGATTCTCTGTCACAAATCCTTTCTTGTATGGCCCTGTCTCCAAACCAGGATGTCTCTTATGAAACTTCATAAGAAATACATGTCCAGTCAAAATTCTTCTCAAAGGAGAGCAGACAGTGTCTAAAAGCAGCAATATCATGTGTAGATAATGCTGACCCCACTCTGCATTTTATAGAAAAGAGTGCATGTCAGACTGGGACAATTACCTTGTCCCAAATTTTCTCCAACAAGACATCACAGTCGATTATCTGACTGCCACTGCTCATCATCCTGCAGCTGCTACTGAGCTCTGTTTGTCAAACCAGCTCCCCACAACTCTGCTCAAGTCAAACGGGATACAGACCATGCTGTGAGGCAGGTTGGATTAACAATAATAAGGATGCAGATTGAGCAGCCAGAGAAGAGTTAGACATGACTGGTGGTTCAAATCCATCTTTACAAGGTCTTTTGTTTGCTTTATGATACAAGAGCTGCGTGGGGTTTATCCTTCTAAGCAATGGGGGAGAAAATTCATTGATGTTTTTGACCTCAACATTATCCCTTTGGTTTGTTTTTGACCTCCTAATTTCATACCAGAAGGATGTGGTCCTGCTGAAACCTGTCTAGAATAAAAGATGAAGGGAAGATAGGAAGGAAATTCTGAGGTAAAGTTAGGTGGATCTATATCATAAGTGAACCATTTTAGTTCTTTAGATACTTCCAAAGCCTTCATAACTCTGCAGCTACATAGCAATGATCCATGTTTAAGATGAATTCCTAACGTCATTAAAATATTTTTCTCTCATGCATAGTCACTCACTCTCTCTCTCACACACAGATACTTCACTGTAGTTAATTATGCAGAGAGAAAGGGGGAAATCACTTAAAAACCAGGTATGGGAAAAAAGCTGACAAAAACATATATTAGAGTAAGAACTTAATTTAAAAAGTGTCAAAAAAATAGATAGTCTTACTTCAATAATAAAGGCTGCTTCAGAAGCCTGCTATCTTTAAATAAAGCCTTCACACACTCGATTACCTGTATACAACCCATCTTTGATATCCAATTTTGGTCTATTTGCTTTTGGTGTGATTAGCATACAGATGTCCAAAAGGACAGAAGATGAGACTACATGGGTGATGATTAGGATATGCCTGTGACTTTCAATGAGTTGTCAGCTTGGAAGGAAAGCTCAGCAAAATTGTTAAAGAAATGTAAATGCTATTGTTTTGATATTGTATCCTGAGACCAGTACAATTGAACACTATTAGGTTGTTTTCTACATTCTCCAACTGCAGAAGAGGGAGCAGGGATGGAACATAGGATCCCAGAACAAATACGAGAGCACAGTAATTTCTCCAGTTCATGAATACAACTGTCCTTTTACCCAAGGTGAAGGAAATGTTTGTTTTCTCAATAAAACAATTTTCTCCATATCCACCAGAGCTGTCCATTTGCGAACTATGTGGGCCAGACCATGGTATAATCTGCTGCTCCTCAAGCCAAATCTCTGGACACTAGCTTTCATGAATGCAAAGTGGCAAATGTATGAACATGGTGACATTCAGATTATGTCTACAAGAATATTGTCCAAGCAATCAGATTCATGCCTGTGTGTTGACTCACCATTCACCAACTGATTCAGTGAGTCTATTCTAGCTGTGTCTGAACAAAAGGATTCCAGACATGATATGCCAATGCTAGCAAGAGGTTTATATTTTTTGCATTCTATACCTTTAGTATGTTCAGCCATCAATACTAGTCAATGTCTTTCCCCCACTCAAAGCCCACTCTCTGGTGTATTTTTGGAGAAGGAGGGGAATTGTGACACTTCAGGTGGTGTAACACTCCAATTTGCACTAGTGCAAGCCAGTGTGACCTGTAATCAGGGTGTTGCAGTAGACCAATAACACCTGGAGGGCCACAGATTCCTCATCTCTACTGAACAATGCAGTAAAACCCAGATTTAGATTTACAATGCATGTTAGAACATTTTAAGACACATCTTTAGCATACCATTACTTATTTATTTATTTTGCTATCTAAAACATTTGCTTTATTTTGCAAGCAAATACACCAACATAACACTATACATTGGATCTCCTAAGTGATAACAGTAACTTTTTTCAAGGTTTAATTAGTTTTCAGAAGTTTGATACTAACTAATCCTGGGATGGTGAAATATATAGCCCTAAAGCCGCTCTCTCAAAGATCCTGAGCTTTTCTAGGAATGCAGGCATAGAAGGAAAACAAGAATAAATGAATTAAATATATAGTACAATAGACCAGTGGTACTCAGACTTTTTACCCTTGTGACCCCCTTTACATTTACATTCGCATGTCTTGCCCACCAACCCCCAGCCCAATGTGGTATATGAATAAAAATATTTTGTTGCTTTAGTCTGTTTATTTTCATTGACATATTCATGTATATTTATATTTTAACATTTTATAAGGAAATAACATCATTTGAATTAGAACAGTTTTATTTAAATAAATGCAATAGTCAACTCAAAGTGTGTGTAAATTTTACATATAAAAAAGTCTGAGAAGAGAAGAAAGAAGAGGGATCAGAGACTCCAAGTCTCACCCCTGAGCAACTCCCACACCCCCTATGGGCCCCGCTCCATTTTTTTTGAAAACCACTGTATTAGACAGTAATGTAAAAGTGTATGAATTCATTTTTAGCCTTGCAACTTCAGTGGGACAAATAACCTGATCTCATGCATTTTTACTCAGTTATTCAAGTAACAGGAAAAGTTGAATATAACAGAAGTATTGGGTGATTCAAGAATTTACTAACAGAAAAGAGGAAGCAAACAATACATTTCCCCTTCAGCAGTGAGCTAACTCATAGCTAGTGAGGACCCTGAAGCAATTTAACCAATTGAATAATTGATAATATGGCCCTGGGCAATTATTTGCCTTCAAATACCTCAAACTCCTCAACATTGCAATAAACTGTGCTAGTTTTGTTCTTACACCACCAGCACACTTGCATTGCTCAAAACTATTATAAAAAGATTTAACAAGTATTTTCTAAAATTGGCTGAAAACAAAACATGTCACTTCTGGTTGTGTCAGACATGCTAATGTGGCATGAGTGGGAGGAAATTGGGGATGTTAAAATGGCCCTCATCCACTGACCTAAACTAATCATTGTGATTTTGGCCTTTGTGGAAAATAGGCCTCCATTGTTTATATTTTATACATAATGTTTTGTAGTGAGATTAAGAAGCAGAGGCCTCCCTCCAGTCCATCTGATACCATCTGGCCTCGGAGGGAGAGATGCAGGCCCAGTTCCATCAATCCAGCCTAGATTAAGAAGCAGAGGCCTCCCTCCAGTCCATCTGATATCATCTGGCCTTGGAGGAAGAGATGCAGGCCCAGTTCTATCGGGCCTGGCCTGGCCTAAGAAGCAGAGCCCTCTTGTCTTAGGCTGCCCTGGACCTGACTTACAGGCACAGGTAGACTGTGACTCTGAGGGTTCTGGTTCTGAGTCTGCAGATTTGGGGATGCCTGGAGGCTCTGCAATCTCAGAGGAGGTTCAGGAAGATGCAGCTCAGGAAGTTGCAGAGGGAGAAACAGACTCTATAGACTCTACAGGCTCTGAGTTGCAGGTGCTAGGACCTGTGGAGTGAAGACAGGCCAAGGAGTCCTTGAGGCATTCTTCCAGGCTAGAAGCCAAGAGGAGAGCTAGTAGGTTTCAGCTGAGAGATGTGGAGCTCCTTTTAAAGGGCTCCAATTGCTGAGATTCTTTGCAGCCAACAATCCATCTTGCAGCCTCCTTTTTCCTGTGTTCCTTGCTGTCTGATTTACAGCTCCGGTTATCTGACCTTTGGAATTGCCTTGTGATTACGCGTCTACCTCTGCCCATTGTTGTGACCTCCTGGATTGTTATTGTGTGACCTTTGGACTGGACGTTTGACTACTCCTTTGCCTTCTCCACTGTTGTGCTATCCTCCAGAGAGGTAAACAGGACACCTCCCTCCAGTCCATCTGATATCATCCAGCCTTGGAGGGACAGATGCAGACCTAGTTCCATTGGGCCTGGCCTGGACTAGCAAGAAGACTCCTTCTTCCAGTCCATCTGCCATGGTCCAGGCCTCAAAGGGAGAGAAGAACTGCTGGACCTGATCCTCTTCCCCATTCTCTTCTCCATTTGTGTCATGTCTTTTTAGATTGCAAACCTGAGGGCAGGGAAATGTCTAATTAACCATTTATAAGCTGCTCTGAGAGCCTTTGAGACTGAAGAGCTGGGTATAAATATTCTAAATAAATAAATAAAAATATTTTTACTTTGGGTATGTGAGAACCATGAAGTAAACAGAAAGAGAGTTAAAGAAAATTAGCTGCTATACCCAAAACCATTAAAAGTAGCAGCCAGACCCTTAAAAGCAATCTGTGATAACTGAAGCACTATCAGATTTGAATCCATATTCAACTCCAATATCAATGTTTATTACAAAGAAAAAGGAATGAGAGGAGCACACTCAACTATGGATCTCTAATGCTTGCTGCATTGTATGACCCCATCACTGTGTTATCCCAAAAGACATATTTGGCTTAGATGAGTTCTAGTATTACTAAGAAACAACAGGTGTGCTCTTTTGTGATCTGCCAGCTTTGTCAACAGCAAACCTTTGCATCCCCCTGAAGGTCCTTCTGCTTTCTTCCCCTTGAGGATAAAGTCTGAAACACAGCCTGTATGATCAACTGCCAGATCCAGATGAGATCAATAGAAAGGCTATGCCTCTGGGTTCTTGTCTATTACAAACCATCCACTTGCAGTTCAAACAAAAAATAATAATAATAACATCATTTGAATTAGAACAGTTTCTCTGCTTCTCTGGTATCTCATCTTCCCTTTAATTGTGAGGCTGTTTTGAAATACACACATTTGCCGGGATACTTTAGACCCTCTAGAGATGAACCAACCTCCTGTACAGGCCTTCATTATTTCCCCTGGAGCCCTGTCCCACTACACATTATAGTGTTAAGATCTCACTTTTGCTGCCATGGTTGCATCCAATGGAATTATGGGATTTGCAGTTTGGTGAGGTACTAGAGTCCTCTGGCTGAGACATAGCAATGCTCCTCCACAAACCGCACATCCTAGGATTCCATAGCATGGAGTCATAGCAGTTAAACTGCAGCAATGGAAGTATAACTGTAAAGTATGAAAAGGTTCCACATCAAGATGACAAGGTGGGCCCAGGAATAAAGAGCTAAATACAATGTTAATCCCAGCTGGACTAGTTATCTTCAGATCCATGGGAATTAGGAAAGTTTTCAGTGGATCTAATCTAAATGGGATTAACCTTGGTCTCAAAATATGTAACATCACCAAATATCAGAGGTGAGAACAATGCTTACGAGTAGTCCTATATCAGTAACAGATATTTTCAGTCCACAAAATAACATTGCAATGGGATCATTAGGGTATGAAAATCACTGCTGTCAGCCAAAAAATACCTTAATGACCCCATTGGAATGTTCCTGCTGCATTGAGGACTAGCACCTGTGCAAAAAGTTAGAGTGGTGTTTGAAGCATGCCCCCCCCCATGTTGTTGCATTTGTGCACATGCATGAATGTGACAGGACTGGAAGTATTATCCTGGCAGCAATTGTCAATCACTGTCCAGGTGCTAATCCTGACTTGAGCAGACTCATTGAATCATAGGGATGTACAGAAGAATGTGCTTATTCTTCAGCAATTAATACACTATGCTCTAGTTTACCAAACTTATTCTATTTGAGATTAGCCATTATAGTGGATTTATGCCACGGCCTGTACAGACTGCCAGAAATAATCCAGCTTGAAACCACTTTAACTGTTCTGGCTCAATGCTATGAAATAATGGGAATTGTAGTTTTTTCTGAGACATTGAGCCTTCTCTGTCAGAGAGCTCTGGTGCCACAATAAACTTTAGGGCCTTTGCAGACTGCCAGAAATAGTGCAAATTGAGTCCACTTTAAGGGTTAGGGTTAGTGCTAGGGAATCATGGGAACTGAATTTACCATCCGATGTCATCTGGGGGAAGAGACACTACGCTGAGCACCATCGGGCCTAAAATAATAATAAGAGCCCTCCCTCCATTAACATCCGATGTCATCTCGGGGAGAGACACTAGGCCCAACACCATCCAACCTAGAATAAGAAGAATGCTTACTTCTTAAAGGATGGGTGGGATTCGGGATTTTATATTCTGTTTAATATATCTGTATGGAAATTGTAATGTTGTAAGCCGCCCCGATTTCTCTGCAGAGGGGTGGGATAGAAATTATTATTATTATTATTATTATTATTATTATTATTATTATTTTCTGAGATATTAAGCCTTCTCTGTCAGAGAGCTCTGGTGCCACCATAAAATACAGTTCCCATGATTCCCTAACCCTAACCCTTTAAGTGGACTCAATTTGCACTATTTCTAGGAGTCTGCAAAGGCATAGCTCAATAGCATTGAGCCAGGACAGTTAAAGTGGTCTCAAGATGGATTATTTCTGGCAGTTTGTACAGGCCCAAGAGGAACTAGATTTTGAAGCTCTGTTTTACATCAGAAAATAATGAATTGAAAATAATGCAATATCTCATAAAAGTAATGATTAAAATCCACATTCTGGGGAGCTAGATTATACATTTTTAATTATGTCTAGCAGACTGCATATAAGTGTGTGTGTGTGTGTGTGTGTGTGTATATATATATATATATATATATATATATATATATATATATAGCTTTTAAAACACTAATAGGTGAAATGTAACCAACCAGAAGTTGCTGGGTTGCAACTCCTTTTGTTTGTTGTTGTTAACTGCCCTCGAGTCAATCTTGATCCATGGCCACCCTATAGATGAAACAACTTCAAGACCCCCTATCTTCCACTGCTCTGCTTAATTCCTGCAAACCCATACCCATCACCTCCTTAACAGAGCCCATCCATCTGGCATGTGGCCTTCCTTTCTTCCTACTTCCCTCCACCTTTCCCAACATTATTGTCTTTTCCAATGAGTCCTCCCTTCTCATGATGTGTCCGAAGTATCTTGGCTTCCAGGGAGGTTTCCAGCTTGATCTGCTCTAGGACCCATTTGTTTGTCTTTTTGGCTGTCCATGGGATCCTCAACATTGTTCTCCAGCACCACATCTCAAATGAATTGATTTTCTTAACTGTCCAGCTCTCATATCCATACATTGTAATAGGGAATACGATGACTTATATGATTCTAACTTTTCTGCTGAGTTGTACATCTTTGCATTTTGGAATCTTTTCTAGTTCTTTCATAGCCACACTCCCCGTTCTTAATCTTATTCTGATTTCCTGACTGCAGTCCTCATTTCTATCAATGTTTGGTCCTAGGCATGGGAATTCCTTTACTATTTCTATTTCTTCATGGTCTAGGTTGAACTTGTGAAGGTCCTCAGTGGTCATTATTTTTGTTTTCTTTATGTTCAGCATTAGCCCTGCCTTTGCACTTTCTTCTTTGATCTTCTTTGATCAGAGTAGGCTTTCTAGGTCTGTGAGGTTTTCTGCTAGTACTATGATGTCATCTGCATATCTTAATTGTTGATATTCCTTCCTCCTATTTTCACTCCTCCTCCTTCTGTGTTCAAGCCTGCTTTTCTTATAATATGTGGTGCATACAAGTTGAACAGATAGGGTGAAAGAATGCAGCCTTGTCTGAACCCTTTGCAAAAACCAAAAGCAAAGCAGCTTCATTTATATACCGCTTCATACTGCACTATGGGGTGTCTAAGCGGTTTACAACTGTAAGCTCATTGCCCCCCAACAGCTGGGTACTCATTTTAGCAACCTCAGAAGGATGCAGGCCTGAGTCTAGCCTGAGCCCTGGCTAGTATTGAACTCGCAGCCTTGTGGTCTATGAGTGAGTGGCTGCAGTACAGGCATTTAACCACTGCGCCACCAGGGCTCCTGGTGAACCAATTGGGAACCATTCTGTTTCTCTGTGTTCTGTTGTGACAGTAGAGCCTCTTGTCCTGAGTACAGATTCCTCATCAGGTCTATCAGATGTGTTGGCACTCCCATGTCTTTAAGGGCATTCATGATCTATACAGTTGAAGGCTTTGCTATAATCTATAAAGCACATGCTGATTTTCTTTTGGAATTCCCTGGTTCACTCCATTAGCCATCATATGTTTGCAATGTGGTCCCTAGTGCCTTTTCTTTTCCTGAACTCTGATTGAACCACTTGAATTTTTCTTTCCATTTTGGAGTCTATGTTTCAGAATTTTGAGCATGATTTTGCTTGCATGGGAGATCAGTGCTATGGTCCTATAGTTACTCCAGTATTTTGTAAGGGGGGTATCGTAAAGTTTTAATTATCACCATTAAAAAATTTGACAAATACCATTCCAAATACCATTATTGTAGAAGTCTGCAGATTGTGCCTTAAACCACTGTTCCACTTCATGAATGATGTCATCTGTGTTGTCAAATTGGTGACCCTGCAGTGGATTTTTCATTTTTGGGGAAAGAAAACATCACTTGGTGATGATGACACTGACAAAATTTCATCAATATACCATAAAAACATTCAGGTGATAATTATTACTTTAAATACCCCCTCATACTCCTCCATCTTACTTTTTTTTTTTTTTTTTTTTGCTTTGAAAATTTGTTTTATTTCTTTTCTTAATGACAGGGTACAGTAATTATTATCTGGGTGCAAACAAGGGTGACACCCCCTCCCCCTCTAAGTGCTGTGCAGAAGAAGAGGTTTTGCTTTCAGCCACCCTGTTATTAAAGTTCCTGGAAGATCTGGACAGAGGGAAGGCAGCTGGATTCAAAATATCGCAACCCAGAAAGCAAACAAACACTCCAGGAATGCTAACGGGTGTCTGGGCTGAGTCAGGAGGTCAATTCCCGTCTTGGCCTTGGCGCCAATGGACCAGGAGGCCTAAATCCTGGCCCTTTGCCACAACTGCTGGATGGACGGCCAGAGAGGGAGAGTGGCTGGGCCTTCTCCGAGGCCCCAGACCCCCAGGGACCCTGCTGTGGCATGCCACAGCAGGGCTCCATCTTACATTTTAGTCACTTCTGGCACAACCTTTAACAAAAATAAAGAACACAATGAGCTGATTTTCTCAACATTTTCTCAATACTTAGGGATTAATGATGACACTGACAAAATTTCATCAATATACCATAATACTGTATTTTCCAGCGTATAAGATTACTGGGCGTATAAGACAACCCCCAACTTTTCCAGTTAAAATATAGAGTTTGGGATATACTCACCATATAAGACTACCGCTCTTCCAACGCACAGCAAATAAAAATTTAAAAAACATCAGATTTGATTTCAATATAGTAATTTTAATTCAAATACTTATGACATGCAGGTACTTAGCAGAAAAACTGTCACTTATAAATACAACAAACTACAGCTCCCATGTTCCCTAGCATTTATTTCTGCATGTGTTTTGGACCTTACTTTTTAAAAAATAGTCCAGATTTAAATGCTTTATTTAAAAATTATTTCCATCTCTCAGCTATGAGATGGTTGGGGGGAAATGAGAAAGTGTTGGGGGGAAGGACTGCCAATATACTAGGTGATGCATTCTGGGGTATGTACAATTTGCGGCCAAGTAAGTGACCCTTGGCATGTCACACACTCTCAGCCTCAGAGAATGGTAATGGCAACCCCCATTTGAAGAAATATGCCAAGAAAACCCCATGATAAGGTTAAAAGTCACCATTTTGACAATTAAAACATCCTCCATTTTGAGCACGGCTAAGAAGCATGGATTTAGCATACATTTATATTAGTGTTTTTAGCTTTCTCTACATTTTTTTTCTTGTATGTCCTACATTTTTTGTAGTGACTTGTCTTCCTTTGCATTGAAGATATTTGGTTACCCTGTCTGAGTATCAGAGTATGATTCTGGAAACCAGGGTTCAAATCCTGGCTCAGCCATGGAATCCCCATAGGTGACCTTGGGAAAGTCACACTCTCTCAGCCTCAGGAGAAGGCAATGGCAAACTCCCCTCTGAAGAAACCTTGCCAAGTAAACACCATGATAGGGCCGCATTAGGGTTGCTGTAAGTCAGAAACAACTCAAAGGCATACGACAACAACAACAATCTTAGAAGTCACACTCTCTCAGCCTCAGAGGGTGGCAAAGGCAAACCCTGTCTGAAAAAACACATGGGCAAGAAATGATAGGTTCATGATAGGTTTGCCTTAGTGTCATCATCAGTTGGAAATGACTTGAAGGAGCACAACAACATCAACAACAACAGTCTTGGAAGTCACACTTTCTCAGCCTCAGAGGAAAGCAATGGCAAACCCTTTCTGAACAAACCTTGCCAAGGAAATCCCAGGATGGGTTCGTCTTTGAGTTGCCAAAAGTCAGAAACAACTTGAAGGCACACAACAATAACAAAAACAGTCATGGAAGTCACACTCTCTCAGCCTCAGGGAAAAGCAATGGCAAACCCTTTCTGAACAAACCTTGCCAAGGAAACCCTCCTTCTCTCCCCAGCTTTTTTCCCTGCCTCACATGTGTCCTCCTGGACCAGGAGGATGAGGAGGACCAGGAGGAAAGGTGGGAGGAGGGGTGAAGGCAGTGGAGAGAAGAAGGAGGACTGGGAGGACCAGGAGGAAAGGTGGGAGGAGGGGGGAAAGCAGGGGAGAGAAGAAGGAGGACCTCCTAGTCCTCCTTCTTCTCTCCCCCGCTCCTTCCTGCCTCGCACCTCTATCTTCCTCATCCTCATCCTCCTTATACCCGGTGTATAAGACAACCCCCAACTTTAACCCCAGATTTTCCTAGTTAAAAAGTTGTCTTATACGCCGGAAAATACAATAACTTCTGGGTCATAATTATTACTTTATGATACCCCTCGTATTTCCTTTTTTGTGTGGATGGGCCTGTATATTGACTGCTTCCAATCTGTTTGCCAATTTTTTGTTTTCCATACCTGTTGACATATGTTGGTTAGCACTAGAGTTGACTCTGTCAGTGTGAATTGCAGCAGTTCAATTGGAATATTGTCTGTTCCTGGTGATTTGTTTTTCACTATTTCTCTTATTGCTGTTTCCAACTGCCTTTTTATAATTTATTAGAATTTAGAATTGCAACTCCTGGCATTCCTTAACAATGAGAAAGAAGGCATTGGTTGTGCTGATGGGATTTCCAGTTCAACAATACCTGGAAAGCCACTCTTCTTTCAAAAGCTGCTTAATCTGACTTTGCTCCTCTCAGTTGCTAACACCTCAATTATATGTTCAAAACCCCATACAACCCCCCCCCCGACATGTCGGGAGGGGCTCTCTGTTGCGCTGGCCATCTTGAGAGGCCAACGCCATGATTGGCTGGGAGGGCAGGAAGTCCCGCCCTTCCTGCACCTCCCAGCCAATCAGCCCACATAACTGGTTAGTCTCGCGAGATTTTGGGTGGGATTTGGGGACTATTTAGTCCCTGTCTGCCATGTGGCAGCAGCCATTCTTAGCTCAGACAGCCAAGTGACCCAACCCACCCACCCTCAATCTAGCAGGTGGTTTCTTACTCTCAGGCTTCGGCTGGTCGCCTTCAGTTATTTTCCCATAGTTATTTTAACTTGGGTTTTTTGCCCTCCCTGAGAATGATGTCATGTGGATTTACAGTATTGTATAATTGGTGTGCTTATTGTTTGTTATTAATGCACACATGTGTGGTTTTGTGAGTTTATTGCTGATTTTGTCACAACTTGGGACAGGGTGTTTTGGTCAACTATTGTGCAAATCCATTATAGGTTGGGGCGGGCAGGGAGTCCCCCCCCCCCCCCGGGGGATAATTCAGATATCTGAATTTACAATACTTGATTGGTTAATAGCGATGAAGGGTTTACATCCAGCTTAAAAATTCTCTTACATCAACAACCTTAATGATGATGTCATAATTTGCTTACGTCATAATTTTGGTGCTGACGTCCAATTTGGTATGGGGAGGGGATGATTTGTTGACATGATTAGCAATTTCTGCAAGAACCTCCTTGACATATGCTTGTGAGACATTTCTTGTCCCTGATAGATTGACTTGGTTAAAGTCGATGATTACATTGGGTGTTAAGTCACGTGCACAGACACGTGTCAAGAACGAAGTTATAGTCAAGTTAATAATGTATTATTGGAAAGATATTGTTTATAACCCTGTACAGATAAATAAAGTTGTGGCCATTTTCTTAACCAAAAAGACGGCGTGCGGACTCTTTTGTGCCGGTGCAACATTACAATCTTGAAGAGACTGTCGTTTCAAAAATTCTTATCTGAGTATTGGTTTTATTGTAAAGCTTACATTTTTTCAGAATACATATTGTTATCTGTTCCTTATTTTTTTTTATTGGTTATATGTATGAAATACGTTCTGTGTTCTACAGGTTCAGTTCAATTTTGTCTTCAATAGTGCAATAACCACTAAAGACAGCTTTGTAAAAAAGTCCATCTGGGTTTTTTATATATATATATATATACTGGCATTTTATGGTTTTCACATATAGTTGTAGCAGTTTTGTTTCTTTTCATGTTGTAGTTTATTTTGTAGATCTTTAGGATATTATGTGTTGTACTTAGCATTGCCAGATTGAAAGCTGGACAGGGGTCTTATATCTTTACTGCTTGTGTAGAACAGGACATTTCGGCAGGTATTGCTTGTCACACAACCAGCTAATTTTAGCAGTGTTCCAACAAGTGTTGTTTGTTACCTATTTGGACCTGCCAAAAAGCTCACTTCTGCATAGCCATTAAAGGTACAAGCATCCTCTCCAGTTTTCAGTCTGGCAACATTAGTTGTAGCTATTTGATTTACAGTGTCACTATATTTTAAATGTTTTAAACATTTTAATAATATTAATATGTATGATTCATTTATTCTGGTTTTGTATGTTGATTGGCCTATTTAAAGGTCACGAACTATCTTCCTGAACTGCCTCCTCAAGATTAAACCAGGCATGGTTTTACTCTTTGACCTCATGGGCAATGGGTTTGCTTGACAGCCATGGCTGGTGGCCATTTAAATTCTCCACTGTGTGTGATATATTGTCATTTTAAGCACTTTTATATATTACCATGACCACTCATTCTGTTGTAGCTTGGTAGTCACTGATGCAGGAAGCAAGACACGAGAGGCACTTTGCTCTGGCAACCAGTGGTGGTCTTACTTAAAAAACAAATCAACAGCAACAACAAAAACAAATATATTAAAAAGTTGAAGTTATGATGACCCATAAAGTCATATCTGACAGTGCTCTTGCAAAAACAAAACAAAACAAAACAAAAAAGCAAAAACAAAAATGACAGAAAATATCCTCCAAAAGGCTCATTTATCTGGCTGGTTATAAGTAGGCCTTGCTCACATTTAAGGAAAGCCTGCTTTATCATTGTATTCCCTAATCCTTTGAGGTTCCCATCAAAGATAATAACTTTGAATTATTTATTGCATTGAGTGAGACTACTGGTAGCTTCACAAAGAAAAAATTAATCAGAGGCTTAGAGGTGTTTTCATGATATTGACAAGCTTTGTATCTCAGTATTACATCCTGTATTGCAACAAGTTAAGTTATATGTGAAAAGGTATGTTCAGAGATATAAACATTTTTGATATGTCTCTTTAGGTCACTTGCCTTATGATGCCTTTTAACCAATATAAAAGATTATTCCATTATTGTTTCTTTCATTTTTTCATATTACATTCACCCATCAGGTCTTTACCACTTCTGGAGACATATTCTACCTTTTAAACAAGAACTGGGTTCCCTTCAAGATTTTAGAAATTTTTGTTTACAAGAGGCAGAAAGCACAATGGACTAATTTTAGTTCCAGGTAGATCAATTGAAATGAACAGGACTAACAAGTTATTTGTTGACTATCAGGTTTTTAGTTATACTTTGTTTTTAGATACATATTGTATTCCTGGTTGTGTCTCCCTTATCCAAGATTCCAATATCCAAGATATTCCAAAATCCAAAATTGTTCACATGGGGGTCTGAGCTAGTGATACATATGCTTTCTGATGGTTCAGTGTACACAATCTTTGTTTCATGCACACAATTATAAAAAATATTTTGTATAAAATTACCTTCAGGCTATGTGTATAATGTTTAGACTAGGTTCCCATCTCCAAGATAACTAATTATGGATATCCAAATATTCTGAAATCCAAATAAACAACCTGTATAATTATAATTATAATATAATTCTTCCATGTTGGGAGAAAGGTGGGCAATCAAATAAATAAATAAATAAATAAATAAATAAATTTAAATAAATACATTTAGTTAAGTAACTAATAAATAAGAACTCCCATTCATTTCAGTGGTTCAACTCTAGCTGGAGTTTGCATTTGATTAATTCATTTGTTCTGCCTTTGTAAGTGAAGACCCTACTTGTAACTTATTAGCAATGATTAGTTAGGTATGTGCAATTGGTTCATTTGTTTTCCCAGTAATGAAGGTATAACTACCTCATGCTACAATTGTAATTTAAGAAGTAACAACATTACTTCTTGTGAAGTAATTGTAACTTTTATTTACTTTTATATTTATGAGGGTGTGCCCTTTGTAAATTGTGATGGAGGGATATCACATGATTCCAGTGCTGGTGTTTGCCATGCCTTGTGCTGCCATCTTTTCCTCTGTTGTCAGTCTTGAGGTGACAATAAGGTGAGGAGAATATGCTTTTTTTCAGAGGCCAGTGGCTAGCAGAATTAAATGGCTTCCAGCATTCAGGGTTGATTTTTTTTTAATGAAGATTAGTCATATCAATAGGAAAGTAAGATGTTATTTCCCCTCCTACTTTCTCCTGCTCAAAACATGGGCCACTGGTGTAATAAAGCCATCTTTCACTCCATAATCTGAGTTCTTATGCCTGAGTTACTTTTCTGTTTCTCCTTCTATACTGTTGTATGCATATTTAATTATTTTAAAAACATTATAGATATTATGTAAGGAAGAAGTCCTACTTAAAGTTAGACCTCAAGCTGCATTTCTTATAGTTCTTGTCAATCCAGTATCTAAACAGTACATTACATCTAAATGCATTTTAATTCTAGTCCCCTGACCTTTTCATCTCTTCAAAATGCCTTTGGGAGAGGGCAATCGAGAATCAAGAAGAAGCAGGAAGAGTTGCAGTGTTTAATTTTTGCCACGCCTTCCTTTAAAAACACACATCCCTAAAAATCACTTCTGAAAATCACTTACAAGCATTTGCTCTCTTTCAAATACAATTTCCACATTGTTATTTCACCAGAGTACAAAAGTTTTAAACAAAGAAGACATATAATCACTTTTCCAGCAGTTGTTTAAAACAGCCTTTATGCCATGTCAAGTTTTAAAGTATGGAGAGATTTACTATTCACTCTCACTGCACCTTTGATGCCATGATGAAAATTTTTTGGACCTTCAGTGTATGACAGGTTGCATGGTTTGGTGCCATGATAATGTGACTGATCTAAGACTAAAACAAATTGCAATTGCTAAA
This sequence comes from Phrynosoma blainvillii, assembly GCA_026167975.1. NCBI lineage: Eukaryota > Metazoa > Chordata > Lepidosauria > Squamata > Phrynosomatidae > Phrynosoma > Phrynosoma blainvillii. The sequence goes on from JANUYF010000004.1 coordinate 61,561,038, forward strand.
GTAAAACAAATGACTCCAAACGTGAAATGAACTTTTCCTAAGAGTATCTGTCTTAATTTCCTAAAGTCAAGATTATGAGAAAAGCAGATAATGGCATAATTTTTATTGGAACTCAGGGATCTCTGTGAATACACAGACCTTAACACATATGGTGATTGCCCCATATTCTATAAACAGCAGGGATGGATACATTCCAGGGTCAAAGAGATGAAATGGCTTCACTCCACCCAAAAGCAGAAAATGATGGGGGGGGGGGGGGTTGCACAAAATCCTGCCAATTTTGTGCAGAAAAAGTTCTGAGCTGCAAAGATTCTTGTTGGTTCAGAATTCTTTTCATCATGGTTTCCCAAAATATTTGAGACCATTTTTTTCCAAATATTTTACAATGATGTTTCCATCTCTTGTGTGTCTTTTCTCTTAGTGGTCTCTTCTAACTCTTTCTAACTTTTTCCAAGTGTAATCACAGTTAAAAGCTGCATGCAGTAATCTCCTTAGACAAAGGCAATGGTAAAACAAAGAATAAATCCTGTCAAAAGAATACTATCATAGAGTTGCCATACATTGGAGTTGACTTGGAGGTACATGACAGCATTAGCCATGATCCTATTGGCTGGCATAACTACATGGTTGTAGGGAAAAAAGGAAGCAGAGTAGGAAGTAGTGTGGAAGCAGAAGTAACATGATCACAGATGCTGCAACAATGGTGATGGAGATGGCGGTGACCATGAAAGTGATCTCCATCAGGGCAGTTTCTTCTAATGGAAACAGTTTTCACTGCCATCTCCCTGATGTTGCTATGTACTGCTCAAGACAGAGCTTGTACAGTTACAAAGGCCACCACCTGGCCTTTCATAATGTTTTTCATTTTCTTTCTAATCTTAATCTTGCCTTCTTCAAAACACTGAGCATAGAATTTTCATTTTCACTTCACTAACTTAGCCACTATGTATCTCTACTATTAAAAAGAAAGATGTACAATTCCAACTTATATTTCTTAAAAATGAAACATGAAATTCTATGAAACAGTGGCTTGTGAACTAGGTAGTTTATTTTACAATCATATAACCCTTTTATAAATTTTATTTTACAAAACCCAACAATCCTGAAATGATCTTGTTTTTCTATTTTTTGCACATTGGATTTAACTTGCGACTATCTTATCAACACATTATTATCACCGTCTTTGACATTCAGTTCCATCACAAACCATATCAGCTTTTCTGGCACAATAATAACAAAGTACATTTTCCACAGAGGTTTGGAGGCTAGATGCTAGACAGATGTGCCTGATTTCACCATCTCCTCTAGAAAAGATAGATGGCTGATGTATTCACAGAAGATTCATCTGAAGCATCATGAAATAAAAAGTATGGAAAATATAATATTTACAATTAAGATTTTTAATGAATTGTCTTGTTAATCCATACAGTGTATGCATGTTGCAAAATTTCTAGGCTTAATTAGTATACTTAGTGATTATGTTTATTTCCTGATGTACACACTGATTAAGCATTGTCCATACACTGAAGCTTGAAGCTGAATCAGTCTATAAAGTAGCACCTTGTTTTGTAACTGGAGACTCAAAATGCAAATAGATCAACTTATGTAAAATTAAATTAGCTCTAATAGAACCCATTTTGCTTGAGCAGCTGGTGTCACTTTATAAACAGAGTTCTCTTGTTATGAGAAATAAAGGGCTTCTGTTGACAGATGCTTATATACTTTTAAATGACACATACAGAGGGTAGAAAAATCTCTCAAATAATATTTAAGAACGAACCTTAAGTAAAGGAAGAGTAAGAAAAAGTAAATAGTTAACTAATGTTTTCCACAGTCTTTCACACTGTAGTTACAAAATCAGCTAGCACCATGCAACAGCATGACTTGAAACTGAATATTTAAAAATGGATGTATATATTATTACAAACAGTTCTATTCCTCTGCTTTTGACTCTCACTTGCTGCTCCAGCTGGTCATGTAGTGTTGACTTACTCTAAGCATGTATACATTTTTAAAAAAATTGTTCATAGAGTATCATAGATTTATTCCTTTTTCTTTCCTAATGTGTCACTATGAGAAGAGCTATAAGAATTTCTGAAAGCTCCATTTAATTGTGTGTGTATGGATGGGTTGATATTGTGTTCTCAAATTTAAGCTAACTCAGAAAATAAGAATTCAAAGATATAGCCATGTTAGGGGGGTTGCAGACTGTCAAAAATAGTGTGAATTCAGTCCACTTTTAGGGTTAGGGTTAGTGCTAGGGAATCATGGGAATTGTTATTTTTCTGAGACATTGAACCTTCTTTGTCAGAGAACTCTAGTGCCACAATAAAATACAGTCCCCATGATTCCCTAACCTTAACCCTAACCCTAAAAGTGGACTGAATTCACACTATTTCTGACAGTCTGCAACCCCCCTTAGTCTGTAGAATCAGTGTCTAGAGCAGGGGTAGGCAACCTTTCCCCTTTAAGGGCCGAGGGACTTCAGCTCCCAGAAGCCTCAGCCATGTTGGTCAATAGTCCCATGTTGGCCAATAGCTCCTGGGATTCTGGGAGCTGAAGTCCCTCAGCCCTTAAAGGGGAAAGGTTGCCTACCCCTGATCTAGAGAGATCTTGTAGTACCTTTGAGACTTAGGGCCTTTGCAGACTGCTAGAAATAGTGCAAATTGAGTCCACTTTAAGGGTTAGGGTTAGGGTTAGGGAATCATGGGAACTGTATTTTATTGTGGCACCAGAGCTCTCTGACAGAGAAGGCTCAATGTCTCAGAAAAAACAACAACAATTCCCATGATTCCCTAGCACTAACCCTAACCCTTAAAGTGGACTCAATTTGCACTATTTCTGGCAGTCTGCAAAGGCCCTAACTGAAATAAAAAAGTTGGCAGAATGAGCTTTCATAGACTTCAGCCTATTTCCTCTGCTTCCTACTATATGCATCTGAGGAAGTAGACTGAACTCTACGAAAGCTCATGCTGCTAACTTCTTTATTTCAGTTAGTCTCAAAGGTACTACAAGATGTCTCAGAAAATAAGAAATTAAAGAAATTCCAGGCATGCTATGTCTAAAGGAACCATGCAAAGGACAGAGGACAGTTCTGGATGTGAGTAACTTCTAAGTGTCTTCTCATGCCACCAAATGTCATATAAAACACCCTTGTTACAGGGCAGGATATTTTATTTATCTATTTGTTCATAAGTCACATTTATATCCACTCTTCCTTTGCAGGCTGTTGTGTATGGGTTCATTGCCTTTTTACCTCACAACTAACCCTATGATATAGATTAAGATGGCAGAAGCAGTGAATGGTTCAGCCACTCACAGAACCTTAAAAAATAGTAACAGGACTTTAAAGGGATTCTCATGCAGTTTTTAAAAAAGGTACATAGGGGTGAAAGTGGGTTGGGCATAACTGGGACCAAGTCTATGACATTGATGCACATTGTCTTCTTCCTCCTGCTGCTCCTGTTCTTCTGTTGCTTCAAGTCATTTCTAAGGTGAAACTATCACAGTTTTTTAATGGAGACATTTTTTCACAGAAGGGGTGCTGTTGCCTTCCTATGAGGCTAAGAGAGAATGGATTGCTCAAGTCACCCAGTTTGTTTCTCTGAAAGAGCAGAGATTCAAATGTTGGTCTTCCAGAATCCTAGTTCATCACTCTAACCACTATGCCACTCTGGCTTCCCTCTACTGTGGTGGAAATGTTTCCTGATCATCTGTGATAGCAGCATGAGGGGCTAGTCTGTTACAGCCCTGTCATGCATTCTTTCAGTGTGTGAAAAAGTGCTTTTAATTGTGTAATGTGTCTGTTTGTTGCTGTATTTAATCAGTTGTTCTCCACCTCAATCCATAGGAATAGGAGGGAAACAAATAAATGAATGAATGTTTTGTTGTTATATAAATTTGGTGGTAGTGACAACAACAACAACACAACGTCACATTGTCTGACAATACCTCACTAGCTCCTAGATTATTGGATGGAATTTGAACTGATGGTCCAAAACTGGTACAATGTGAAACCCACTGCTGACCAGCTGAGGCAGGTTGTGTCCCCCCAGTCATCTTTACCAGCATCACCGGGTGCTACACCTGAGCCCCAGGAGAGCCCAAATGTTGCATTGCTCCTACTGGCTCCTACTGGAAGGCCAACCTGAGGATCCAACCCCTGAGTTGCATGAGGGCTAAACCCACAGGCCAACTCCAAGAACATTTTCGTTCCCCAATCTGGGTCACATGACATATAGGGACAGTTCCAGAAACCAAAAGGGTGCCATAGATGTTCACCAAATTCGTACTTTTTTGCCCTGCTACCTGCCATGGATAAGAGACAAGTGTCTGCTTAGCTCCCGTTCTCCATCAGGCTGGCCAAAGGGGCCTTCACAACCTGTCATAGATCTCCTGGAAATAACTGTTTCCCTGCTTCAGATAGATGCACTTCACCAGCTCTGAAGAGCTCAGGCCATAGAAATATGATTGGGGTGTGTGGTAAGAAATGGCCCAATCCTCTGGCCAGGGCATTCCAGATCTCTGTGTTAACCCTCCTATGGGCTGTGTCAATCTTCCTGGGATCTCCCTCACCCAGCCACACCTGGGCAGAATAGCAGACCATGTAATGGACAACTAGGCCAAGAAGACTGGATAAACCCCAGGTCATGAATCACTTGTAGACTAGGGCTTTGCCTTTAATGAACCTAAGTCATTACCCCCAAGGTAATCATGTGCATCAGGAGCCCAAAATGCTTCCCGAACAATAATGGCATCAGTCCATGCCACCAAAGGTCCTCCTGCCCATCCACTTTGCCAAATCCTGATCACCTAGTACCAGGTGGGATTTGAAATGGCCATTGCAAGTTTGGCACACTCCCCAATAAACAAAGCTGCGGCTGCAGATCAGGGTATGATGCCTTATTGGCCATAACCTAGAATCTGCAAAACATCAGCAGTAGCCAGAAAAGATGCTTCAATGACCTAACATAACTCTGAAACACTGAAGATCTCCAGCACTCAATCTTCTGAATAAGCTGAGGACCAAAACCTATCACAAATGGGGCAAAGCCATGCCAATTAGAAATGAATGAGTACCAAATTTAACCCCTTTTAAATCCAATAAATTGAGGGCCCTGGAAGTGATGGACCAGAGCTGGTCCATTGGTAATGAGTCAGCATGGCAGAATAGAGGTCCAAAATTTCTAACATATTCTTGCAAGACCGGAACTGGAGCATAATGCCTCATCACTACAAATGTGGAGTCAAACTACAGATCTCACCCACTTATGATCCATCTTGGAACTACTCATTTTAAGAAGTAAATGTTGGCCTCCCACAGTAAGGTCCCCATACTTTAAAGCCCAACCTGACTTGCCTCCAGCTCCTTATTCAAGGTCCTGAAGAAAGCAGTTAAAGATGCAGCTTGAAAGAGAAGGGCTTCATAATAAGATATACCCCCCAGATACCTCCTAAACCATTGAGGATGGCTGGTGAAAGTGACTTCCTATTATTGACCACCTTGCCTCTCTTCATAGTCCACCCTTGCAAATGTGAAAGTCTCCTGTGCAATCCTAAATTCTACAAATTCCTTAACAACCCTGATGTAACTTTTCCTGGTGCTAAGTGCTATGAACAGACTAATGGCCTTGACCACCTCATCCTTCCAAGCTGTCATAGGTCTGCTGGCATTGAGTCTGGCATGACAGCTGCATCTGGCACTAGCTGTCCAAAGCACTCCATTTGCATTCAAGAGAGAGGGTCAGTTAAGCCATTGTCCACTCTGTCCTCATGGAACACCTTGAAAATAATGCTGTGGCACAAATGCTGAAGAGTAAATTCCCCGACCAATCTCATAACCCTAACAGACTTAGATGACAGGGAGTATATAACCTGCATGGTCACCATGTTATAACACCAAAAATGAACAGAGAAGTTGGCCAACTCCTCTGCCAATATCTTGACTGTGACCAAAATTGTAGGGGGGGGGGGGAAGGAACCCTCTAAAAATGTGAGATCTGACAAAGCACCAACTTCAACTCCAACAGTGGGCCAAAGGTGGGTGTACCAATGTCTTCTAAAGTAAACACTGAATCACAAAGAGCCTGCAGCATCTGAAGAGACTTACAGTGCACCCTTAAGCTTCAGTTCTTCCTCCCAGAAAGAGAGCCCATTGAAGCCAGCAAGAAATGCCAATGTGATGTCATAGGCTTTCATGGCCAGCATCCATAGTTTTTTGTAGGTTTTTCGAGCTGTGTGGCCATGTTCTAGAAGAGTTTCTTTCTGATGTTTCGCCAGCATCTGTGGCTGGCATCTTCAGAGAAAGATGCCAGCCACAGATGCTGGTGAAACTTCAGAAAGAAACTCTTCTATTTTTTTTTAATTTAATAAATTTTATTGTTAAAATTTAAAAAACACATCATTTCAAACACATTCATTACATCAAAATTATTACATTCTCATTACTGACTTTGTCAATTATCTATTTTCTGTTTTTGGGTCCCTGTAGTTAATTACACAATATATACACATTAAAACTTCTCAGACCCAACAATACATCTTAATTATTTTATCATAAAAACACACACATCCCTCAATCTTCCCTTCTTCCCTTCTTTCCCTATCTCCAACCCTCCTCTCCTCTCCTACTATCTCTCCTACTATCTCTCCTAGAAAGAAACTCTTCTAGAACATGGCCACACAGCCCGAAAACCCCACAAAAAACTATAAATTCTTACCATATTCCAAGATCCTCCCTGACACCTTGTGTGATCATAATCCTATGATGTGGCTTGCTGACTCTACATGAAGAATCACACAGGCACTTGAGGAAAGCCCTACATGGTGCTACCACCTTGCATGCAAAATAAAAATGCCTGAGGAAAGCCCTACATGGTGCTACCACCTTGCATGCAAAATGTAAATTTAAATCGTGGAATTCCTTAAGTGCTTCGAATGCCCAAGCAATTCAGTCACCTTATCCCTCATAGCCTGCACTTTCTCCATGGGTAACCTACAAAGCTGACTAACTGCATTAGTTTCAATACCCAGAAATACTAGTTGGTGTGCAGGACCCTCAGTCTTCTCTTGGGCTAGTGGCATTCCCAATTCCTGCACTAAAGAGCTAACATCAGATAGGAGAAAGACATAGTATCCTGTTTCAAACTTTCCAATGAATAGAAAATAATCTAAATAATGGGCATCTCTAGATCATGACTTCAAATTTATGGCCTATTCTAAAATTTTATTGCATTTCTTATATGCCATACATGACACCTAGCACCTGTAGGAAGGGCCTAATCCATGTAAAACATGCCCTCAAATGAGATGACCATCATCAGTTTTTGGAAGAAGACAGAATGTGGACTTAATGTCATATTTTGCCAATTCAGTACCAGTTCTATGCCTCCAAACCTCACTAACCTAGTTCATCAAAAGAAGTGTACCAAATAGCATACAACTCTGAGGAAATGTTGTAATTATTTGATAGACAGTGAATAATCCTATATTCACTTGGAGATTTCTTGGGCACTACATAAAATGAGAAACCCTTAAACTGGGTATTAGAAGTGAGGGTCCAACCACCTTCCCTGTGCACTTTCCTTCCTGATCTTCTCCTTAACAATATATTCTAAACCAACTACTGACTTCAAATTCATAGTCCTGTAGGACTGACAGCTCCACTGATACAGAATCCTAGAACCAAATTGGAATTCCTCTCTCAAATAATGGGTCGCTAATTGATCTGAAACCATATCAGAGCTTCTCTATATTATCTGAAACCATATCTGAAACCATATCAGAGCTTCTCTATATTAACTGGACTGGCCCCTTTTGGAGGTGGTGGTGGAGATGTTACTGGACTACCTCTTATCTTTTTGCTGCTCTAAACTGACAATTGGGGCAGTTCCAGAAGGAGTGAGGTTGCTGCACACAGAATGTTTGTGCCTATATTTGCAGGCTCAGCATACACAAGCACCTTGAAATCTGAACTTCCAACAAAGCAGCTTCTGCTGCTTGGGGCACCTTGTGAACATAACAGTGGTGTTACTTTTGACATTTTGCACTACTTTACAAAAACCCATGTTAAGCTTAACTGCAAACCAGCCATCCTGCTCCACCTACATGAACACAGCTTCAGGCTTTGTTGCTGCTCCACTCCCCTCCTGGACCCAAACAAGGTCTGCTGCTTACACCAACAAAACAAACATGAGCAGTACTGAATAAAATTATAAATTTATTAACAAATGGCAAAAAAAGTTCTAAATACAGTGAGGGATTCACATTTCATTGTAACCTTTCCCAGGCCTGTTGGGGCCTACTTCAGACCCAGTTAACTAACAAGCCAAGAATAAACACTGGACAACACAACCAAACAAATAAAAGCAAACACAAAGTATCAATGTCCAAATGGACCACATCCTGCACCAGCACCAGATAGACTAATGTTGCCCCATGACCAGGACCAGACCAACAAGTGGTCAGCAGCTCACTGCATAAAGTCACTTGCTCACTACTCTGCCTGAATGAAGTTCAAAGAGAGGAAAAAGAGGGAGGTGGAGAGAGCTTACTTCAGCTCCATGGCTTGCACTCTCCATCGTGGCTTCTCCCTCTGCAACACTGCATGGTGCAAAGGGGGTCCAAAATATATAATATTCAATGTAAAAAACACCATGATAATGTGGCTGTGGTGATACATTTGAATCTATGCAAAAAATGTGATTGTTTTTCCCCATGTGCTAACAACTGATGAGAAGATAAGCCTGAACGTGTTGCTAAAAATGGTGACATACTAATCTTATGGGACTTTAAGATTCAACCTGAATGAAATGTTGAGAACTACAAATAGAGATTCAGTGCCTCAGGTAAACTAGTTGTGGAACAACTTTGTAGAGAACATCTAGTAGTGAAAGGTACTCTGGGAGCAATCCAAACAGCCTGTCAATACATCCAAATGAAATAGATAGGTAAAAATATATCATAATAACACAATTTTAAAAAGTAACACTACTTGGAATATGCTATATCTGATTATACCTCACTGATTCCTAGTTTCTTGGATAAAAACTGAATCATTAATTATCTAAATCTCTGGTAGACTATGAAACTGATACATAATAATGATGTAGGTGGTGGTGATTGATATTCTTAGTGGCTAGTGTAATGCCATGTCTGAGAAGAAATGTTAACCTGTAAATTAAAAAAAAAAATTGTAGAGAAATACACTCATAAGACTAAAGCCAATGCAATGTCACTGGGGGTAAGTTTTGTGATACTGGAGTTCTGTTGGACATTCCATTTGGGCAAGTAGTAGGCTGTTTGTGCTTATGATTTCTAGACACAACTGTGTTGCAACTACTTTGACAGTCAGCTGCATGACTGGGAACTATGTTGAATGCCCCTACTTGTGCATAGTTCTAAACTAGGTTCTTGTCAGTCCAGTGTCATTTGCCCTAGCAGAACTATCACTGAATACTAGCAATAGTCAGATATTACGTTGCTCCTCTGTTGTAACACAATACCCATAAGATTTCCTTCCTAACAAATTTTACAAAATTGGTTTGATAACTTAGTATGGCTTTCTATTTGAAAAATGTAGAAATAGATGCTATTGAATGAGATCTGTTCAGTACAGAGGAAATCTTGCAGTTGAGAATACACATAAATGAGGTAATAGTATGGAATCAGAATACAGTTTACATCTCTGATGCTTTCTCTGTGGACCCTCCATTTTAAGCCCAGGGAAAGGAAAAATAGCCAGCATTCATTCCAGACTGAAATGAAAACAGCCAAAATCATTCTACCATAAAGTGAAGGGACAATACAGAGCAAGCAAACCAAATCCAAATGTGTTTAAATTAATGCTGTTGTTTGCATGGGCTTTTCAAATAGTCTTTATGGAAATGGGGAACAAATAATGAAAATAAGGGCATGATTCCAAGGGAATGCAAAGCTTTAACACTCCCCCCCACCCGTAACTTTTAATATATTCCTGTGAGCCATGCTGTTATGATGTGCAAAGTGGAGAGATGGCTCTCTCTCTATATGTGTGTAGTCTGGTCATTGATGAGGGACAATGAACAAAAGTGGGCAATTTGACTGCTCTTTGTCTATGTACATTGTAATGTGCATTGAATCCCACCCATTGGCAAAGTGGTAAGGTGCTGAAACTGGCTTGCCTAGCCTGAGTCTTGGAAGCATGTGTGAAAAGAGCTAAATGCAGCCATTTGGATTTTGAAGCACTGGACCAACACTGCTGTGAATCTGGCATTGTCTGTATCCCCTTTTTTAAAAACCCTCCATATATTGCTTAGTCAATGTGTAGTAAGACATTTATTACAAACACAGCAAATGCTAATTTCCAGTCCATATCCTTCTGAGGGAAACGTGCCCTTTAAAAGTTTATGAGAATTCCTCACACTCCTTGCAGAATGAGGAGTCTGGGGAAGGGAAGGGAAGGTACATTCACAACAGCCAACATGTTTCCTCTAGTGATGGGATTTCCTTAGTAGTACATGCTTCACAAATCAGACTTGCAACATAAGCTCATGTTTACTTTACAGTGGCCAATGCCAAAACAAAGCATGACTACTGGAAAAGAATGGAGACAAGGAAAAGAATGTGCTGTGACAATCTGTCTTTTACCACTTAGAGGAGGACCACTTCTAAATATGTTAAACATTTAATCTAGCTTGATCCTGTGATTGCATATTTTATAAAGCAGTGGACCATGCTAAAGACTCAGTCTAATTTCAGAGGATTACATAAAAATAAAAGGAGACATATAAAATGTAATAAAGTACACTGAAAAAGTAATTTTAAAAGTTTGTAGAGAGTTTTGCTTAATTCTTTATTAAAACATTTTAAATCTTAAATCTTATTTTCTGATTTGGTTTTATTCTGTTTGGTTTGTATCCTGTATTTCTCCCAATATGGAACCCAAATCAGCCTGCACTCTAAGTTAAAACAAAATGTAACTAAATCAATATCTAGTACAAAAACACTATCAAACAATTTAATTAAAACATTAACATAAAACAGTTAAAAACATATTTGAAATATAGCAAAAATATAAAACTGCAACAAAAAGATAAAAGGTTTTCATCCTTTCAGATACCAAGGCAGACTTCAAGTATAATTGAAATGATAAAAACATAAAGATTACATAAGCATAATAAAATGTCCAGTCAAACAATAATATTCTGACCAGATGCAGAAACAATTACTATATTGTCATTAGTACACATCAAAGGGTCCACAGTTGGGGTGCCACAATCAAGAAGGCTGTCAATCCTGATGGCAGATAACAACGCTCAAAGTACCTGGAGAAGAGTCACCCCTAAGAATCAAAACTTACAGGTATGGGGAGAGATAGAGAGAAACAAAAGGAAAACACACTTGCAAGAGCAGCTAAGGGCAGTCAAAAATGATGAAGCAAGCAGTAAACACTCACAGAAAGATAAACACCATCAGAAGAAGCACCACACATAAAATAGAGACATGGAATGTGAGAAGCATGAGCCAAGGGAAGCTAGACATAGAGAAAATGAAAATGCAATGCATGAACATAGCAGTACTGGGGGTGAGTGAGTTAAAATGGACATGAACAGGCCACTTTGAATCGGAAAACTACATAGTGTTCTACTCAGGGAATGAAAAGACAAGAAGAAATGGAGTGACTTTCATACTAATAAAAGATGTTGCAAAAGCAGTCAGAGGATACAATGCAAAATCAGACCAAATTATCTCAACAAGGCTCCACAGGAAACCTATGAGTATCACCATAAGTATATGCACCAACCACTGAGGCAGAACAAGAAGAAATTTATAGATTTTATAAAGAAGTACAGGAAGAAATTGACAACACACCAACACAGGATGTCAAGCTGATCATTGGAGATGGGGCCGCAAAGGTTGGAAGTAAAGAAGAATCAAAAACAGTAGGCAGATTTGGACTAGGCAAAAGGAATGAAGCAGGTGAGCGTCTGATAAATTTTTGTGAAGCCAACAACCTATTCATTGCAAACACATTTTTCATACAACCAAAGAAAAGGTTATACACATGGACATCACCAGATGGGCAACACAAAAACCAAATAGATTACATAACTGGAAGTAAAAGATGGTGAAGCTCCATACTTATGGCCAAGACTAGACCAGGCACTGATTGTGGTACAGATCACAAATCACTCATTTCAAAAATAAAAGTAAAACTCAAGAAGAGAACAAAACCAAACATCATACCAAAATACGATTTAAACAACATATCCACAGAATTCATTGACAATATAAGGAACAGAATTGCAGTACTAAGAATAATAGATCATCAAGTGGAAGAGCTTTGGTCTGAAGCCAGGGATATAATAAAAGAAGAATACATAAAGACACTCCCAACAGACAAAAGGAAAGTGAAGGAACCATGGATGACAGATAAAATGCTACAAGCAATAAAGGAAAGAAGAGGAACAAAACAAAAAGGAGATAGGAATAAACTAAGAACCATGAATACAACAGTACAACTGCTAGTGCACAACAATAATGAAAATTACTACAATGATAAATGTAGAGAAATAGAAGAAAACAACAAAAAGGGAAGAATGAGAGACCTATTCCACAATATTCAGAAATCAAGGGAAAGTTCAAACCAAGGCTTGGGAAGCTCTACACCCATAAAAGTAACATAATTCAAGACCAAGAAGGAATAAAAAGATGATGGATACAATACACAGAAGAGTTATATAAAAGAGATGACAACATGATGGACACATGGAACGAAGAGCCAAATGAAGATGAACCCCAAATTCTAAAAACTGAGGTGGAAGTTGCAATAGAGGAAATGGCAAAAAACAAGACTCCAGGAACAGATGATATTCCAATAGAACTGTTGCAGTCCACATTACAGAGTCAACTCTAGTGCTAACCAACATATATCAACAGATATGGAAAACAAAATGATGGCCAACAAATTGAAAGCGATCAATATACATCCCCATCCACAAAAAAGAAGACACAAGAGACTGCAGCAACTATAGAACCATAGCACTAATGTCCCATGCAAGCAAAATCATGCTCAAAATTCTGAAACATAAGCTCCAACTATACATGGAGAGAGAAATCCCAGAGGTCCAAGCACAGTTCAGGAAAGGAAGAGGCATCAGGGATCACATTGTAAATATATGATTGCTAAAGGAGCATAGCAGGGAGTTCCAAAATAAAATCAGCATGTGCTTTGTAGACTACAGCAAGCCTTTGATTGTATAGATCATGAAAGACTATGGAACACCCTTAAAGACATGGGAGTGCCAACACATCTGATAGTCCTAATGAGGAACCTGTACTCAGAACAAGAGGCTACTGTCAGGACAGAACATGGAGAAACAGAATGGTTCCCAATTGGCAAAGAAGTCAGACGAGGCTACATCCTATCACCCTACCTAGTCAACTTATATGCAGAACATATTGTAAGGAAAGCAGGCTTGAACATGGAAGAGGGAGGAGTGAAAATACGAGGAAGAAATATCAACAATCTGAGATATGCTGACAACACCATAATATGAGCAGAGAACCTCACAGACCTGAATAACGACTAAGGAAGATCAAAGAAGAAAGTGCAAAAGCTGGTTTACTGTTGAACATAAAGAAAACAAAAATAATGACCACAGAGAACTTACACACATTCAAACTAGACAATGAGGAAATAGAACTAGTAAAAGAGTCATCATACCTGGGATCAAACATTGATTGGAATGGGGACTGCAGTCAGGAAATCAGAAGAAGATTAAGAATGGGGAGGGTGGTTATGAAAGAACTAGAAAAAAATCCTAAAATACAAAGACATAAAACTCAGCACAAAAGTCAGAATCATACAAGCCATTGTATTCCCTATTACCATGCCCCTATTACCATATCAAGAAAAAAGACAGGAAAATCAATTCATTTGAAATGTGGTGCTGGAGAAGAGTGCTGAGGATCCCATGGACAGCCAAAAGGACAAACAAATGGGGCCTAGAGCAGATCAAGCCATAAATATCTCTAGAAACCTAGATGATAACACTTAGACTGTCATACCTTGGACACATCATGAGAAGGCATGAATCATTGGAAAAGACAATAATCTTAGGAAAGGTGGAGGGAAGTAGAAAGAGAGGAAGGCCACATGCTAGATCAGGGGTAGCCAACCTAAGGCCCAGGGGGCCGGATGCAGCCCTCTGAGGCCTTTGGACTGGCCCCAGGCCGGTCCTGCCACCACCGCCGCCACTGCCCCCCACCCCCCCGCCGCCGCCACCCGCCATGATTATATTGATTGTTGTTATTACTTGTTCTTGGGGTTTTCTTGGCAAAATATCCACAGGGGGGTTGCCATGGCTTTTCTGGGGCTGAGAGAGTGTGCATGCATATTTTTTATTTATTTATTTATTTATTATTTTTAAATTTTAATTTTAATTTATTTATTTATTTATTTATTTATTTATTTTTGGAGCTTTGGCCTCCCAATTATCTGAGGGACAGCAACCCAGCCCCCAGCTCAAAAAGGTTGCCTACCCCTGTGTTAGATGGATGTTTATTAAAGACACCATGAATATGAGTTTGCAAGAGCTCAGCAGAGCAGTAGAGGACCGGGGGGGGGGGGGGGGGCTGGAGATGTCTCATCCATAGGGTCACCATGGGTTGAGATCGAAGCAAAGGCAGTTTGCAACAACAACAACAAATGGGGAGAGGCACTCTGTGATAGTCCTTTCCTTTACTCTATGCTTACTGCCCATGCATTTTATTCTTTGCCCTTCAGGAATAACTATTAGACCCTTTTGACCACTCTAGGAACCAAAAGCAACTTACCCCTTCAGTTACATGCTGCCACCAGCACTAAGTTCTTGTCCAAACTCCATATGAGCACAGGGAATAATGAATTAGGATAATGGTCTTTCAGAGCTATCCATACATTTTATATTCCTGATATGGGGAGTTACCTTAACAAATTTTCCTTGATTTTTATTGAACTAAGAAAAGATGAGGAGGCTGCTGTTGCCATGATGATTATTTTGTGGTGAAGATTGGACATCCACACAGACACACACACTCTTTGGTCACTTAATAATGTGAGCGTAAGAATCCTGAATCTCATCCATGAAAATTTCTCTGAACTTTTTTTCTCTTATCAAATCCCCTTCATCAGAACTTCTTTTTATCAAATTGAATAAGGAAGGGCAGAAATAGGATAGCATAGTGTATTAATGTAATTTTGGCACACCTCTGGTCTTACCATCTTGCTTCCTTGGTGTACTTGAAGTACCTGGCAGGAGTCATAAAAAGGTGCAGTGAAGGTACTGATCTCCTTGCTATAGAGATGCCCTGGTAGAGGAGGAGATTGTTGGGTTTTTCTGCACACACCCCCCCCCAACTTTCCCAGAAAGGGTGGGATGGCTTTTTCCTGGCATTCCTTCCAATATCAAGTGAAAACATTCCTATTCCAGACAGCTTTCAGGAACTGACTGCAATGAACTTGTAATTGTTGTGTTGTGTTGTCGTGTTGTATATATCCTATCTTTTAAATAATTTTAATGGTTTTAAATCTAGAGATTTAATTCTGTTTTATAAAATAATTCATATATTTTACTGATATTTGTATGTTTTAAGTCTGCTGTGGATTTAATATTATGTAAGCTGCTTCCAGTCCCAATATTGGGAAAAGGTGGGATATAAATGAATAAAATAATAATAATTTTGCCTAAGAAAATCCTATGAAATTCTCTGGGTTGCCATAAGTCAAAGGCAATGTGAAGACACATAGTGGTGTGCTTTTTCAATTTTGTTACTGGAAATTACATTTTAAATATGCTTTAGTGGTCTTACTATGTTAGGGTCCAAAACACACTGCAGAATAATCCTGTTTCAGACTGCTTTAACTGCCCTGGCTGAATCCTACAGAATCCTGGGAATTATAGTTTATTGTGGCACCAGAGCTTTTTGACAGAGAAGGCTAAATGTCTCACAAAACTACAGTTCCTAGAATTCCCTAGCATTGAGACAGGTCAGTTAAAGTGGTCTCAAATGGGATTATTTCTGCAGTGTGTTTTGGACCAAGATCATTTAAAACAACAACAACAACAACAACAACATAGTTGTTTAATTCTTTTTTGCCTTTGGGAACTAATGTTTCATTCTAATTTTTTAAATTTATGGTAAACCACCTTGAATCCCATCTTGAGATATATATAAATTCAATAAATAAATAGATAAATAAATCCATGGTAGTATAATAATTAAATGCATCCCCCAAACAAAGGACATTTGACTCAATTAAGAATGCATATTCTCATCTCATTGTGGATGCTGTTTGCTGGTATATGAATTTTGGAATGATTCATCCTACTCTTTATCCCATGTGTGAAAATTTTGGAACTGTGATACATGGCATATCTGCCCATGAGGCATGGGAGCTGTCCAGCAAAACAAAGTTCAGGTAGAAGAAGGAGATCTAGGGAGCTGTCCAACCAAATTGTTAGATCTTGAAGCCAAAGAGAACTTCTACGATTATTGAAGAACAGATCCTAAAACTGTAGTTTCTGAATAGAATGTGCCAGAATACAAAGAAACATGCACTCCCATGTATCTTGTCACTGTCATCCCATTCATATTTCATTTTTAAAAAATGTTCCTCTATGTTGGCTTGAATACTTTGATCTGTATGTACATTTCCCCACATTATAATATATATAGGTTATTAAAGGTGCTTTACAAAGCTTTTCGTTGTTATTTGACATCAAGTCAGCTTTAACATGTCAATCAGCTTTGACTTAAGTCAGTTTCAGCTCTATACATGAGAGACCTCCAAGAACCCTGGTCATCAACAACCTTGCTCAGGTCTTGCAAAATCAAGGCTGTGGCTTCATTTTTAGAATGATTACTGACATTGATACTAATATCAAATTATAAACAATGTTTTGTTGTTAACTGGAATTCTCATGCAAGGATGAGATGTGGTCAGAGGATAAAATGGGATTTGGAAAATAGCTCTGCATTGGCTAAAGACAATATTTTCTATTTTTAAAAAAGTTGTTTGATATTATGTGATGAAGAAATGCAACCTAAGGTAATACCATTGAGATTTGAGTGTGGAATGAGGCAGGTAAGAAATTGAGTAGATTTCCAGTCTTCCAAATTTGTTTTACAGGGCAACATATTTTATTGTTAAGTTCTTGCAAAGTGGACTCTTATTTATAGAATCAGTTTTATGGTACTTCTCTAGCTGGCTCCCTTCTGTGTCACTTCTAGGACTCTTGCCTTGTTTTACAAGTATCAAATGCATTTCATTATTCCTACCTTTGGTACTTGTTTTGATACTTGTAAAACAAGTTGTCCTCTGTAGTCTGTCCTTGGTATTTATAAAACCTTGTACTTGTAAAATTAGTTGTCCTCTATCGTCTTTCCGCTATTAGTTATACTCCATAGTCTGTCCTTGGCCTAATTCTCCTGCATTTTCCACTTATACTCTTTTTTCTAGGCAACGCACTGATCTACACCAGGGATCACATGTCCAATAGCCAAAAGTGTGTAAATTACAACCCCACACACAATGATGCAAGCAAAATAAAGCTTATTTAGATATTACACAAGATCTTGATGCTTACATCAGTAGTGTTATCTTCCAAACCTGACAACCTTTTCTCATGTACATAGAATGGAATATTAATTCGGGGGAAAATAGAGACAGTGGAATTCCAAGCAACTCTGCTGATCATCTTCCTGGACATCACATAAATGGTAGACTTAACATGAGATATTTTTTTTAAAAAAATGCTTTTTAAAAATGGTTTGATAATTCTCATTTTAGATTCAGCAGCTTCTTCCATAAAATTCCCAGAGTTACATGCTCCTTGTACTGCCTGAAAGGAATGAGCTAAGTGCAGGTTCACCAGGAGTACCACTAGCACACTAGATTCAACAGCTGTTACTTTTAATCAAATCAATGGTTTTATGGAAGTAAGTAGGACTTGACCTAATCAGAGTCATTATAGTCCTTTCAGCTAAGAATTTGTACAACCAAAACATCCATGAATTACTACTCCATCTGACAATCTTTACTGTTTCAGTTACCTGTATTCTTGCCCTCAGCTTCATCTCTGTTTCTTTGTTGTTGTTGTTTTGATGATATTAATGTGCTGTATGCATCAAAATTTTGTGTCAGTTAAGAAGAGGAGCTACATATTTTGATAATAATGCGGATATTGTTGTTGTTGTTGTCAACATCATCATTGTCACCATCACCATCATTATTATTAGCAGCAGTAGTAGTAATAGTAGTAGTATTGGCCTGGCTTCATCTGCATCATTCCAGTGATGATACAAATGATTCAGCAGAACTAGAAATGCATGGTTCCTTTCCCTCCCTCCACCTACTGCACTATCCCATCCACATCTTCAAAATGTACTTTAAATGGCTGTGGATAATGGAGGAGGAGACAGAGAAGCTTGGATATATGAGTGGAAATATTCTTCCACAATATTGGAAGTTGTCTGTGAATATGTCAAAATATAGCTGCAAGAAGGGAAGGAAGAACAATAAAAAGATACCTATTTTCCAGAAACTTCTGCCAGAAAAATTAATATTGAGGTTCCCCTTATTTGTATTTTTACCCGAATTGCTTTCATGAAAATTCTCCCCCCACCATTAAACCTTATATTTTACTGCTTGACTGTAAATCAGTCATTACTCTGAAGCCATCCAATAAACAGGGCAACAGTAATTAGCATGCATAGTTAGGGTAAGACATTTTAGTAGCATGGGTGAAATTAAGTTTCAACTATATTGCTTCTATATCAAGTTATCCCTGTTTATCCCTGTGTTGGCTTAATTTGTTCCTTTCCTGATTTGTTGTTGCTTCTCTTCCCCCCCCCCCCTTTGTTTTATTTCTTTGGTTCATATGTTTGCCTGAGCCTGTTTTATAAATTCTCCATTCCCACTCCTTCCCAAGCAACTTTATAAAGTCTCCAGGTTTAGCTGGTATTCTTATGTCATGGCAAGTGTGTTTAAGTAAGGTTAAGGTTTGCCAATACAGATTTTTTCACCACCTACAGTTTGCATTAGAAGGCAAATGTAAAGAGAGGTTTCTCTATGTTTGTGTCTGTATTGGGACAAAGGCTGCATCTACACTGCAGAATTAATGCAGTTTAACACCACTGTAACTGCCATGGCACAGTGCTGTGGAATTCTCGGATTTGTAGTTTTGTGAGATATTTAGCCTTCTCTGTCAAAGAGTTCTGGTGCCATACCAAACTAATAACAGCATTCTATAATATAGAGTCATTACTATTAAAGCTGTGTCAAAGTGTACTAATTCTACAGTGTGACAGCACCCAAAGGAGTATATTGGTTAGCTTATTCATCCATCATGTAATAAACTTGTTCTTGTCCACACATGTGCCACTGCCAGCATGAAAATACAGTGTGGGAATGGACTCTGGGAATGTCTCAGAAAGAAAGGTAAATGAAGTTATCAAAATCAGAAAGCCATGAAGTGGATCTAAGTTCTCTGTGTATGTATATATGTATGCTATGTATATATGCTGTAGAAAGCTGCAAATTGCCCTATTATATATTGGAATTGCACCTCCCAGCAATTCTCACCATTGGCTATACTGGGTAGGATTTCTGGGAGTTATAGTCCAATCACAACTAGAGGATCACTTGATCCTTGCTGGGAGGTAAAAGAAAAAATGGAGCATTTAATTTTTTAAAAAAACTTATTCCTAATTCTGCTGTAATGTGTTGCTCACTCCTTGGATAGCAAGCTCTTCCATTTGCAACCGCATTATTCTATGGTCTGAAAAATTTCAAGTTTGCTCAGATAATCCACGCATCTGTTGTTTATTGTTAATAGTAGTAATGACAATGAAGAGAGCTAGCATGGCATAGTGGTTTGAGCATTGGACTAGGACTCTGGAGACCAGACTTTGAATCGCTGCTCAGCCATGGAAACCCACTGGATGACCTTGGGCAAGTCACACCCTCTCATTCTCAGAAAAGGAAAAGGAAAACTCCTTCTGGACAGAACTTGTGAAGAAAACCCCATGATAATAATAAAGAAATAATAAAGAAAGAACCATAGATCAGTGGTAGAGCACATATTTTTAGTACAAAAGGCCTCAGGTACATTTGAAAAATACCTCTTTTGAGCCCTGGAGTATCACTGCCACTCTTTGTAGAGTCAGTCAAGCTGGATAGATCTGGAGTCTGATTTGAGGCCCTTTCACACTACATTTCAAAATATACAGTTATAGCACTATGATTCCCTTTTAATGTCCATGGCTGCATCCTATGGAATCCTGGGGCCTGTAGTTTGGTGATGTCATTACAGCTGTCTGGCAGAGAATTCTAAATAGCCTTCTCTAATCTACAACTCCCAGGTGAAATAGGATGGAACCACTGCAATTAAAGAGGAATCGTATTGCTATAACTGTGTATTTTGAAATGTCCCTTGGTATAGAACAGCATCTGATGTTCTTCCTAAGTATTCTGTGATTCAATTATTTACTGGTTGTTAAAAAAGAAAAGAAAAGAAAGGCCTAATCTCCCTAGGATTAAATATCAAAAACAATTTGTGTGACATTTAACAAATGTAGATTTTGAGCAATACCTCCATTCCAGACATTTACGTGGATCTAGGGATGGGTGGAAATGGTCAGAATTTCTCTGTAAATCTTGATAATCCTCAGATCAAATAGCTGTGGTCAGCCCCAACACTTTTTTTGTGGGATTTGGAGTCAGAAATAATTTTTGCAGCTCTCTCTGAAATGGTGCTGAATAACATGGAGAATGTATATTGAAGCTTATTGCAGCCTGCACTCCTTCCAGAGCAGGCTAGCCCAATAACAATTTCTTGCCTACAGTAGAGTAGCATGTAACCAACCACTCAAGTACATAGCACATAAAACAGCATGCTAACATTTTCATACCTTGGCACCTGAGGCAGAAAATTCCATAAGAACTACTTTGCCTCCCTGGCAGATACATATTTGTTTATTTATTTCATTTGTATGCTGCCTTTCTCCTAGAGTGGGATCCAAGGCAGTTCCCAAGGAATCAAGTAAAAAACCTTAACAATAAATTTTTTAAACAATTAAAATCACCACAAAGAACAGTATAAACTCATTTAAAAGACATGCAAAGGATTTTTTAAAAATCTGATAAGAAGCTTATCAGTTACAAGACTGATTAAATAAAAAGGTGTTTACCTACTGGTGAAAGGGAAGTGGGGGGGCAGCCTAGCCTCCTATGGAAGGGGCTTCCAGAGAGTAGGAGCAGCCACTGAGAATGTTCTCATTTCCTCACTAAGCAAGCCTGTGATGATGGTGGGACAGTGAGAAAGCCTTCTCCTGTCATTCTAAAAAGTCTGGCACGTTCTTATGAGGAGATAAAGGGCCTCAGCAGACGGAGGCCCCCGAGACGCCGCGGGTCAGAGCGCCGCCGGAGTTCAGCCTCCGGACCGTGGCGCTCCTGCGGCGCATCTAAAAGGAGCACCAAATTGGCGCTCCTTTTAGATGTAAGGGAAAGTGCGCCCTAAAAGCGGCGGGCGCACTTTCCCTGGCTCAAACGGCGCAGCGCATGTGGACGCTGCGCCGTGAGGTCATCCCCGGTGCGCCGGCCGTGCGGACGGCCGGCGCTTCTGGGGGCGACCTCGGGGAGAGGAAGGGGCGCCGCTCGTGCGGCTGCCCCTCCTCTTCCCTGCCCGGAAGACGACTCTTTTAGTCGTCTGCCGAGGCCCTAACGTCTTTCAGATAGTCTGGACCTAAGCCATATAGGGCTTTAAAAGTTATGACTAGCACTTCATTGTCACCATCACCACATAATAGGCTTTACAATGAGCTCTAGTCTGTATTTGGTCAGACTCACTCCGAGTCTTCTGACATCATCACTCTAGTCTTCACTACACTTGTTTCATTACTGTCAGCTCCTTAGTGAACCAGGGGACTCACTTAGCTTCACTTGTGGTAAAGGATGCTTAGGGGAAATATTGTCCACTGCCCTAGCCATTTCCCTATTGCAGAGATCAGCCAGGGCTTCAACAGAATCACCTGCTAAGGCAACAGGGAACTCTCCAAAAGCCATCAGGAATCCATCAGGATCCTTAAGCCTCTTGGGGCACACTTCCAACCCTGCAGAGGATCTGAGCCCCAGTAAGTCAAACCCCATAAAGTAATAATCAGTTCATGACAAGAGAACTAGAGAAGTTTCTGTCACCCCCTGATCACAGTCATCCCACCCAGAACAGAAAATCAGGTCCAAAGTGTGTCCTGCAGCATGGGTAGCTCCAGAAATTACTTCAGACAACTCCATGGTTGTCACAGTGGACATGAAGTTTGAGATGTTTCTGACAGAGCAGTTTCCACATGGATGTTGAAGTCACCCAGTACAACAAGCTGTTTGGACTCCAACACCACCACTAAGACCAAATGTCTGTTTGCTAGCTTTCCATGACACCAAAAGGCCACAATCCTGTATTGTTCAGCATAGTATAGTAAGTCCTATATAGGCTGAGCCATATGCCATTCTGAATCACCTCTGACTTACTGAATCACCTCTGAAGCCCTCTACATGGCCATTCTGTGCTTTATGGTGAGTGGGTAGGATTGCAGAAGTGTCTAGCTACATCCCCATAGCCAGATATTATGTGACTATAGCAGTATAGAGACTTTTGGAGGATCTCAGTGCTGCTGTCATCATTTCACATCTGGCTCACTATGCTGTGCTTCTGCAGTCTGATTCCTGTCCAATCCCCACAAAGTGCAGAATGGCCATTCAGATGGCTTCAGAGGTAGTAAATTGGGGTGGGTGGGAGAAAGAATGGAAAGAATGGAATACAAAACCCCACAGTGCCCATAAAGTGATGTATGCACATGTAAGGAAAACTTACATGTGTATGTATCTAACAGGATGCCAGCCTATGTGTGTTCTCTGAAGCCACTATCTCATGTTGCCTAATCTTGGCTGTCAACTGATTATATGGAGAGGCTGGATATTTAGAGGGCCTTTTAATCAACAGGAAGGAAGGAAAGAAGTTATGTAGGAGGTGGACAATTTCTGGTACAGATCAGAGTTCTAGAATAAGTAAAGGGGTTAAGCCTTTCCTACAGGCCATTTTCCTGGTAAAAATTTACTCCCATTCAAAATTGCTGTTTGCTAAGAAGTGAAGCTTGTATGAGCAAAAAGGGCATCTTATGTGGTGTATATGGCTGCGAAGCAGAGTAGCAACATTGTTGTTTGTCAGAAAAGGGGGGGAAATGTGGGGGAGGATGGTCTAGTGAAATTATCAAACTTCACCATACCCCAACTGCACACAGCTCCTTTATTCTTTTCAATAACAAAAGCATGAGCCATCCCAACTACTTGCCTGTGATACTCCACTGCCTTAGGCATTTCTGAGAGTTTTCTCTCACTTTTTCTAATAGAAACTCTGGTGTTTGAGCCTAAGAGCTCATGTGCAGCATTTTTTTCCCCTATTTCATCAGAATCCGCATAACAGATCATAACAGCCCTGACATACTGGGCTAGATCTTTACATAGGTGAAATTTTTCATATAGGTAAAAAGCAGGAAGGTGGATTATTACAGCACCTCCTTCATACATCTTTCTGCTTTCTGCTTCAGAGATGATGTGGTTAGGGCATTGGTATTGTTTGAGTTTCCAGATCCTTGTCTCTCTACACTCACCCCAGTTATCAACTATGCAGCACAAACTAAGTTTTGCATTGTAGTGCCACTGGCATGACATAGTTGAATTCTTCCCTCCACTGTTTCCTAGAGGAATTATCTTCCCCATTGAACTACTGTGTGGCTCTTCTGCTGTGATTATCATATTTCCTTCCCTGTGCAGCCCTCTGCCTAGTACTATTAACAAAAATGTACTTTCACTATACTTATACACTGACAACATTATTACTTGGAGTGTCCTCATGCCTACTTATGACAGAGCATTATTTTTTTTCCAGCAGGACTTGAACCTGGAAAACTTATGGATTATCCATGCATATGTTCAACCCTTTGGACCATGGAGCATTGTAATTAGAATGGCTAGTCTTCTTTATCTTTCTGAAGTTGGCAATTTGCCCTACAAATTGTTTGCCAACTCTCTGCATTTATGAGCCCCAAACTGATTGGTCCTTAGACAGAGATTTGAGTAAGCCATTTTGGTGATGGTGTGTGTGTGTGCGTGTGGGGTGAGTTTAAAGTTTTGGAGACTTAATAATTAGTAATTAAGTGTCATTTTAATAGACACTGATCAGGCTTGTGATGGCAGCCTTCATGCTTCACCCATTATATCTCCTCAGAAGGAGAATTTAGAAAGTTAGTCAAAATGGGTTAATGTGTTTGTTTAATCCTTAATATTCTAGAAAGTCTAATTCAACAGCATTTATGTTAGAAGGGGGAAATTTTAACTATTAACCTTTGCAATTTAAATCTAAGCTAAATGTCTGTAGTAAAAATCTTACCAGAATGAAGGTGGAAAATACCATCCATAATTTTATTCTCCCCACCAGCACATTTTTTGGAGAAACAGCTGCATTAATTTTTTGAAAATCCCATTTCTCATTCACCCCACCATAGTCATTCTCTTCCTTTTGCTTTCTCCCTTCTTTATAATCTCACCTCCTCCCTTCCCATTTTCTTTATCTTTTCTTTACTGATTCCCATGTGGATCTTAGTAAAGCCACAGGGTTAAAAGCTTCAAAATTCAGTATTCTGGAACAGATGAGAAGCTTTGATGCAGTATCTGAACAGAGGAGGTTCATGTGGCTGTAAAGAAGATTACCATCTTCCATACTGCCCTTACCCTTTCTTGGTCTATAATCTTTTAATCCTGGAATTAATTGAACTATCATATTCTTATCATGAACTAAAATAAGTGGTTTCACTTGTACATCCTAAATGTTGTAATCCTGATGAGCAACAAAGAAGATAGAGAGAAAACAAGAAGTAGCTTTCAAAAATCCAGGGGGAGAAGGCTTTGGAGAAAGAATCAGCTGGGAAATGTAAAAATGTGTTAGCTCTTTAGCACTGTATCTCATTTAATTAATTAATAACTTAATAACTTATTTCTGAACTAAATTAATGCTAAAATTCCAACTTAAGTTAATTATTTTAGTTAAAAATAAATTTAATTAAATTGCCCCTTTATGTTAGAAAATGTCTAAAGTAATTGATAATTTAATTGATTTTAACTAGTTAGTTTGTTTCCCTTTACAGAGTCATAATAAGCTGTAACACAGCATTGCCGCAGCAGCACTGTGAGGTGGAGAGGAATGAAGCTGGCTGCCATGAGGCATTACCATTTTTGTGCAATGATAACCTTGGAGGAATGCTATAAATGGGACATAACTGAGCCATTCTGCTGATGGACTTGCTTCTATCAGTAGAACTAAGAAAAGGGATAATTCCCCTTCTCCCAATACAGTTGCCAGTTTTCCTCAGCACCTGCTCTGGAAGGCTAGGAGACCCTCTGGGCAACATTTTTGCACAATGTGAGGGTCTGTAGAAGGAAGGGAGGGGAGGGGAGGGGAGGGGAAAAGACTAGCTCTTTTCTAGTGAATCTCCAATAGCATGGTGATGGATATAGACCTACATCAGGGTGTAACATGCTTCTAAGGAGAAATTATGGGGATAAACATGAATACCACAAGCAAGCAGCTGCTGAGAAGAGTTCTATCAATACTAGAGTTTCTAGTTGCAGAGGAAAATGAGGAGGAGGAGGCCACAACTACTTTTAACTGGTATGACACGCTTCAAAATAACCCCCATAGCCAAATTACTGCTGTGGCTCACTGAAGTGCTGAGACATAGGGATCAAGGCCAACACCCTGTTGGTGCACTTTGTCAACATAAATATGATGTTGTAGGGGGCAGTGGAAGCAGGACAGAAAAGGTTCTGGGTGCTGCACCATGAAGGAAGTAAGGCATTGGAGAAATGATTAGCAGATTTTAACTTTCTCTCTTCATCACCATTTTGTGGCTCTGGGGAAAGGTATGCTAGCAAGTTTCTGGCCATAAGAAATTACTCATACTGGTCGGACCATTGGTTCATCTAGCTCAGTATTTTCACTTCTGATTAGCAGTTTCTCTTCATGCTTTTGAGAATAATTCCTTTCTAGCCCTACTGGAAATTCCTGGTATTCAGTGATGGTCTCCCTTTCAATTAGAAACCAGTTGCAACTGTGCTTAGCTTCTGAAATCAAATGAGATCAGCTATGTCCAGGGTGGTATTGTCTTGGTGCTTAATGTGGCAGCAACAAATACAAATTAAAAAAAGCTAGTTCTGGCCACACCTACTGCTATCCAGCAAGTTTTCCTGGCCTATAAATTCCCCCTATTGTTTAGAAAAACAATATCACCACCATCCCAGATATCCTTGCAGTTTTCTGCCCCATCTGAGAATTCTGCCTTCCCCCCCCCTATCCCCCGGCACTTGCTTAAGGATAGAAACTATAAGCAAGTATACAGGGGAAAACACTGTTAGGAAACTTCAGCAAGACACATCCTGAAGGTCTTTCCCCCCCCCTTTTTTTTTTCAATTTAGTCTTCCAAGAGAGCCAAAGGACTATACTGATCCACTGCCATCCACACCAATTTTTTACACCTCAACATTGCCATGTTGTGATAGGAGGGAGGGTGCAGAACAGCTGAGGATTGTCATCTGGCAACAATGATGTTGAAGTCCTCTCCTCCACACAGACATTATAGATACAAGATTTTGCATCCATGCCATAATACATTTGTCCATAGGGAAGGGAGGGAATAGCACCCTGAGTCAATGGCCACTTCTGTAAGTAAGCCCAAGGGGAAAATTATTAGTCAAAATTCAGGCCTTTGTGAAAGAGAGTGCTTAATGTTTTCCTGGTGAGTAGGTTCATTAGAATATGTTCAGAATGTATAATTGCAGGCTGATTTTTCTCATACATTTGGCTCTCTATATCCACAGATTATCCACAGATTCAACCATCCACATCTTGAAAAGTATATATATATATATATATATATATATATATTCCAAGAAGCAAGCCTTGATTTTTCCATTTTATATAAGGGCATCATTTTACTATGCCATTGTATTTAATGAGACTTGAGCATCCACAGATTTTGGTATCCATGGGGGATTCTGGAACCAAGCCTCGGCAGATACCAAGGCCCACTGTACATCTGTTTGTTTTCAAGTCCCTACTCTTTGGCACAAGCATGATGCCTCAGCCATGCTATAAGCTTATTTAATATTGGGTAATTGGGAAATGACTTCAACATTCCATGTATGTACAAAGGGAAGTGATCTTCATGAAGTCATACTCATGTGGTAAGTATTACAATTTAGATCCTCTTGCTGCATGAATGTAGCATATCTATGCAAGTCTCTCAGGTAGCTAATACTCCAGAAGACAGGATCAAAACGCAAAATGACCTCAATAGATTAGAATGCTAGGCCAAACCTAACAAAATGAATTTCAACAGGGAGAAATGTAAGTTACTGCACTTAGGCATTAAAACATGAAATGCATAGATATCGAATGGGGGACACCTGGCTGAACAACAGTACCTGTGAAAGGGATCTAGG